>OX459210.1:18181265-19549182 GCA_949775195.1 Diarsia dahlii
TGCCCCGTGCTGTGCGGGCTGTGCCCCAGTGGCGGGGCCCATTGATACATACGTTATTGTGAACTTTCAAGGTTTTTCAAGTAGGTACTGCGTTTTTTGAGGATGATATGCCGAGAATTTTATGGAGAAAAGAGGCTGTAGTGTACCACGCGGGCCCCGAACGGGTTGGTAGTTGTCATATGTTTTCACACTTCTGGCTCTGCGGTATTCCCGTGATGATTTTTTGACCGTTTTTATAGCAGTCATGATAAAATACACTCTCTATCATGAGTTCTAAATTCTCGCCGTGATTTAGGGGCAATAACTTATGTATAGTGCAGCGGAAAGTGGCTTCCATATTTATTTTCAAAGAAAATAATGGTACATGGCTGGAATTGGCTTCTTTCCATCACAAGGCTCGGTTCATGCAGGTTTTGGAAAATGTAGTGGTTAACATTGCAATTTTGGCTTTGGGTGTATTATCTACTGAAGAAAATGTATCATTGGGTGAGAGTACATGTGTCCTGAATAAAACCGTTCTACTGAATATAGAACGAATACAATAAAAATAGAACCAAAAGAAACCGTCGCTGGTCAGCTACCAAAAGATAAATCAAACAATTTTTACATACCAAAGAAAAGGGTAACCATTAGGCGGTCAACTAAAAAAAATACACATACAGTGAAACGTAAAAATTACAAATGGGATGACATTAGAACAAACGGGGTATCCGACCCGTTCCGTAGTGTCTCCGGAACAAAAACCGATAAAAAACGGCGAAAAGGATCCGATCCGGTAAAAAATAAGAATCAGACAAAGCGGCCGGACGGCCGGTAACCTCTATACGTGTCCAGTTTTTTTACGAGCACCCCGCAGCCCTTTTGTCCTTCCGGGAGGCCTTTTTTTAAATAGATCAGGGGCTGGCAAGTAAAGACCGCGGCCGACGTCCACCCTGAAATATTATTGTGGATTTTTCTGCTTGGCATTCATAAATATTTCCCAGGGAGAGGCGTACAACCCCCTCCGTCTACCCACTGTAGGGGATTTACTCGAATCGGCGTAGAATTATAAATTCGGTTAATAAAATATGATACGATAAAGCCGCTTTTTTCTCTGGCGGACCTCTATTATATTTTGTTTAATTTAAATATGAATAATTAAATTTAAAAAGGAAATCTCGGGGCTAATGAAATTTTTGTTTTCGAGATAATGAATTGAAAACACCGAGTGTCGCTTCGCTCTGAGCTGTGTTATTCTTTTCTCGCTCATTCGGATTCATCCTCCGTAGTCTAAAAACGCCTGTAAAATATAATATTTTTTAAATGTATTAATTATGAATACGAATTATATTTTTTCCATGTTTATCTGACCCTTTATACTATCGTGGGGTCCTACACGAGTGAATTGTATTTTTTAAGGCCTGCAGAGTAATTAGAATTAATTATTTTTTTATAACGCGCGGTGGAATTAGGAAATTTCGGTATTTTCAGTGCCTAGTTAAAGTTAGGGCCCGTTATGTGAACAATGAACTACTTTCGTAACGGCCTCATCGCTCGTAATGGCCGTGGAACAGGCAGTCACAACATAATCACACTTTTAATATTCTACACCCATAGAAATTGTCGGACACAAGTAAAAAGTATAAAAAGAGAGTGCGGTCGAGACATGGGTCCCCAAAACCTCGAACAACGCCTTTAATCAACACAAACGCACCCGGCGATCAAACGGCCGAGAATTAAAAAAAAGCATCGATCCAGTCTGCCACAACCACAAGGGATTAAAATCGTAACGAACGTATAAAAATATTCAAATACAATACTAACAAATTGATACAAACACTCATTAGGTGCGGATCGCGGAAGGCGCCCCCCCTCCCTCCCCTGTGTGGGGGGGTTGCGGCCCGCCGGCCGATCTCTACCGACATTACAATCCACATCCAACGTACAAATATTATCTAAAATTCCTTCTCATTTATAATCCTTTTGTGTCCTCAGCGCGATGTCCTCCGTCAAATCCCCCCCCCCACTCCCCACAGGGGTCGGGTGGGGGTATTTTTATATTTTTAATCGCGTTGGGCATTATCCAAATGGACATTGGCGGGTGCGCCGACTGCCGGTGCCGTCTAGATGATAAATTCTCCTTTCGTTCGACACCGGGCGCAATGTTTTGTTTTGTCCCTTCAGTAATGTCTCCTTTATTGGTATCGGAGTGAAAAAAAAACGTACCCTCATAGTCATTAATTACAGAAGATTTGTCTGTTGGTGACTGGCGAGTTCTTGGCGACTATTAAAAATACTCCGCCATCTGTGGCTTCTCGTTGGCTGATTTTTTCGGCGTCTCAGCAAATGAGGATTGATTGTGAGAATCGTTTGATGCAGATTCTTATTGAATACGATGACGGCTTGCTCCGTGATCGATGGTCTGCCTTTGTGGCCACAATTAGGTTAATTTTTTGTGGAGCTTTATAGAGGGAAGACAAATTGTGTCAGTTCAAATTAGGGAGCCACATATTTATGATTTTTGCATAGACAGTAAATCGATCTCCCCGACGTCTGTTTATTTTGTTTAAACTATTGAGGATGGATATAGCGTTAGAATATAATTTGGAACAAGAAATGGTTTCCAATAAAACAAGCCACTACATAATTCTAGACAGAACCCCTAAATTTAATCAATGCTCAAACGCTAACAAATGATCAGCAAAAATTCGCCGAAAAACCAGCCAGCTACGGAATCGTGAACGTACATAAATTTAGGTGGCGTGCAACCAGCTCCCACGACGACCCCGTCCGAAGTTTCACACCATTAATTCTTGCGCGCAGTCCACTGCACTTTTTCCATCATTCCTCAAAAACTCCCGAGCAAAAAAATCGGTTTTCTATATGCAAAACAGGGTACTGTGCCCAAACCACCGTTATAATACGGATCATCTATACAATATCAATTTCGGCTAATATATTGGGGTATTTTATGTTTTATTGGAGCCAGGATTTTGGTCCCATTAAACTTTTTTTCGAATTTTATGTCACGGAAGATATTGTTCTTCTTGTTTGGGCTTTTAAAATGGGGTGGGCTGTGGGCTTGTGTAATGTATTGTTTTTTGAGTTATGTTGTAAGTTATAGGAAAGTAACCGAGTGGTTTTGTTTAAAGTGGTATTTTGAATATTTGGGGATCGATTTTGGAAATAGTCGAAAAGATCGGGTCTTGGGGCCCAAGTGCGCGGCTTCTTTTTATGGAAAATTTTCGCCAACTGATGATGATGACTCGTCTAGATCTTTCTTTTGCCAAAGACTTTAGCATTGCCATTTGACGTGACAATGGTGCCAGTGTTCTGGGCACGTTTCCCTGTTGATTATTTAGTTAGTTAGTTTAAGCATTGTATGCCTACAATATAATAAAATCGGTTTAGTCCAATCATGTTTAACCGTAAGTATTGGCGTACGAATATTTCCATTTAAAGAATAAGCAATAAGATAATATCTACAAAATATATAGAATTAACACATACAATATATAATTTAGAAACTTTATAAATGTGAAATTATTCTTATATTATAATGTGAAACTAAATGGTTTACCTGACTAAATAAAATCTTGGATACGGGGCTCTACAAGACATCGAAAAGAATGAAATACACAATAGACAGATCCTGAAGATTTTGTAATGGATGACCAGTCAGTCATCATTCATCATCATTTCAGCCAAAAGACGTCCACTGCTGGACATAGGCCTACCCCAGGCGTTGCCACATTGACCGATCCCGTGCGTCTCTCATCCAGCGGGTTCCTGCAACCTTGACCAGGTCATCGGTCCACCTAGTGGGAGGCCTTCCAACGCAACGTCTATACCGACCTATAACCGATCTATAACGACCAGTCAGTCGAGACGAGTCAATTCGCAGTTTCTGACAACACACGGAATCAATTTACTCTCAGCTTACTTCTTAGGCTAGTATTATTAAACACATTACTTCAATAAACGTAATAAGCTGCTAATTACACGCTACAAATGAGGTAATGGTAAGCCCTTCGCTGAATAATATAGTCTATGTTAATGATGACAGCGGGCACATGAAATAATTGACGCAAATCGTGTTCATTATCAAAACTGCTGGTGGAGTTGAGTCGGGTCTTCTGTTTTAGCGGAACTATGGGAACGTGCAGTTTCATTTCCAATTTTGAAAGGTTTTTTTTGTTTTTCTTTTAGTAATCTTGGGTTGATGAAACACTTCTCGAAATGATAACTTCCAATTTTTATTAAAAGGAAATGAATAGACACGTGCATTCTTCTTAGCATGATCATTTTCATTCAAGAAGTGTCAGAAATCATCAATCGGGCGTGCCAGCGACCCCTGAGAAGAAGTATACTAGAAGTCAAAATATCTGGTCGTATAAGGAACAGTTATCTTCAATCCAAGATCCAAAACGCAGACGTTTGCAACACAATTAAAATGGAACTGGGTCAAACTGGTCACAGATTAGGTTCCGAACAACAGGACCAGGCGACGCGGTAGGCCCAGAAGGAGATGACGTGACGAGCTGGAATCTTATCTAAACGATTGGCCCCAAACAGCCAAAGAGGAAGATAAATGAAAACAGAGAAGGGGAATCAATGGCATGCGGATCATCATCATCCACCGCCCGACTTCACTTACTGCAGGCTGGGTATAGGGCTCTCGTTGATTGTACACACGGCTACACATCAAGCTATACATTTCCAGTATAAGCTGGTCTCGCATTGTATAGGATTTCCGTACAGTGCGAGACCAGCGTAAACCGGAAATGTATAGCTTGATGTGTAGCCGTGTGTACCAAGTTCTGCGTTCCTGTGCCGGCCTCATATGGCAGGTCTCAATAGTATACTTAGGTCATCATTCTCTTGCCCTTATCCCAATTAATTTGGGGTTGGCGCAGCATGTCTTCCTCTTCCACATCTATCTGTATTTCGTCATCTCATGAGACACCTCCTTTCTTACCATATCAATAGTATACTTAAGTATACCATATAAACAAGTTTCGCAGGTCAACCGTATCCTAATCACTCGATAAACCCTGTTTATCTGTTAAAACAAACAGTTGATTTGGAGCACAGCGTACGTTTCCCAAACGTTAGCAAAAGCGATTTGAGTGTGTCGTTTTCGCGCGGTTGACAGAAAAACGCCGCGTCAAGTGTCGAACCGACGTGTGACGTAAAGTATTGGCTGCGAAAATGTTGGTATGAGTGGTTTTGATACTTGATCGTTTAAATAAAATGTTTTACTTATCATTTTTTTTTTTTTTCATTTTTCTTTTTTTTTTTTTTTTGCTTTCGTTTCGCTTTTCGTTTTAGAATTTTTTTTGTTTTTCGTTTTGGGACTTTTTAATTTAGTGTCTTCGACGGTTTGTTTGTTACGGTATTATGGCATAGATTTAGCTTGTTTTTTTTTGCAGTCTGTATCTTCCTTTCTAGAAGTCGACGATCTTGCAAAATGTTATCTATTTACTCACAGGCTTGTGAACTCTGCCTGAAATTGTACAAGCGAATCGCACTTTTAAGCTCTATTTTCACTGCGACATCTTAATGTATAGGTTATAATAATAATAATAATGTACCTACCAAAAACACGCTTTTAAATTTTCAACTCTTGTACAAAATCTAACAGCTTTAAGTTTTTTCTAAAAGTAATAACAGCTCATTCTTTACGTCATCTGCGCTAAATGTTATACCTTTCTATCATAAATTCCGCTTCCATGAAAAACCACATTTAAATAACCCGGGTAAAAGACACAGCATCAACACCACCTCGTCGCACTACATTATTATCGTGGCGAAACAACGATCACTTCGTCCCAGGCCAACGCTTCGCAATTTTTATTCAAGCTCCTTTTTTTGGCCACAAACCTCTTTTTAGCCCGCAACCGCGTCCGCGGTCGAAACTGTTTAATGATTTGAAAAACGTGTTCTATCAGCCTTTATTCGGAAACAACCGAAAAAAGGCGACAACAAAGGGTTCAGAGTGCAAATATAGACTCATCGGTAACCACTCTTCTATCCCTGAACCATTTTAACACACCATTTTCAGCTTTATCCCCTTGACTTAAGAAGTACGTTAGATATTTTGGGACGCAGATTTTTTTTGTTGAAGTGTACGCACAGATCTCATCGGCAATTTATTATATTTTGTCCGTTGGTGAATTTACGATTATTTGAACGGCCGGTGGTCTGTGCGATTGGCTGTTTCTAACACCGATAATACGTGAATATATCGAGGAATGGTTGAACAAAAGGTTTTGTGTGTTATGGTAATGAAGCTCGATGAATTTTATTGAAAGGCAAATATAATACATTTTGATTGTTTTTATTTTGAAGCCAGTGTTTCATTGACTAAATAATCGATCATCCTTATATTGAAAAGCCAGTGTAAACTCGGACCATTAAAAAAATAAAAACATTTACTGCACTATTTGTACTTTTAAGTAAACCTTTAATGAAAGTGGTATGTGTTTTAAATAAATAAATATTTTGCATACATTGGATTGGGATGTAAGACAAGACAAAAGAGATGGAAAGGGAGATGTTAAATTCATAACAATCTCTTTTTTCTTAAACCCAACAATATGTTACACATAAGTAATTTGTTTGTTTCTAATTCGATCAATATAACTAATAGATAACACTGAAACTATTTCCCATAACAGTGATTACTCGGAAATTGTCTACTGACAACCGTGTAAGTGTCTGAAACTTCCATAGTTGTTAGCAGATTAACGATTCTGATGTTTAGAAAAAATCTGAATCGTTAATCTGTAGTGTAGTCCAGCGATAAACCAAATATTTTATGGGCACTTCGTATCACCTCATCCAATACATATTAATAACATAAAATAAAAATATTAAACTCAATACAGCAGAGGTCAATATAACTCCGTCCGTAAAATTTACGATATATTTACATATGTGATAAAAAATCGTGTTCTACACGGGGTCGTCGGTTCAATTCCCGTGCTCGCTTTAATTAAACAAACCGAATATAATATACGGCGGCAATTTTATACGTGTGTGGTGGCCTAACGACACTTTATAGATGAGTTGCGAACACATACCATTTGTCGGCACATATTAATTTATTATTGTTCAAATTTATATGTGACGGGAGCAAGGGATATTTATGGTTTATAATAAATTTCGACATGAGAGGTTTTTGTTATGGAAATTGACGGGATAAGAGGAGTGTGAAACAATTTATTTTGAAAAAAGAGTAAACTTTTCCTTGGCTTTTCAATCAAATAACATTTTTTTTTAAATAAAAATTGTTAATTCGTGACTATTTTATAAAATAAGAATTTGAATCACGCCTGTAACCCCCGAAAGGTTAGCAGAGGTGTGTTCATAATAGCAGACCCACATTTCACCAATCATCTTTAAGTCTCATGTTAAAAGATTTTGCTAAGATTTGAAGGATCGAGACTTCTTATTCCACATCACCTATAAAGTTACTAAGAACCAAATATAAACACCAATATTTTCAAGTTTCCGTCAGGAAACTATTATTATTTTAGCGTGATACCCCATCGAGTTTCCAAAGTACCACCAACTAATGAATAGGGGAGTTTGAATAGAAAAATAGAATGATTAATTTATTCTATTTTTGCGCGTGATGGTTAATATGCATGCGTCGTTCGGCCATGTCTCTGGGGCTTAAAACATGCTTTCTATTATTTATAACGTATTTAATGCTAGGGATCATCGTGTGTGCTATTTTTATCAATTATGCATGAGGACTGGACCATTTAAATGTGGTGGCTCTTGTTATCTAAATGTTGCTATCGATTTTTTGTTTTATTTTTGACTGGTGTTGGTGGCGACGCGTGGTGGAATATCGGACTTTCTAAGTCAAGTTAAAGCTTTGTAAGATATTTTTGATAATTTTCTTGTTTTCGATCATTCACTTTGTTCAAGGAGCTTTAAAAATCTGTTTCTTTCTGTTGTGGATTGGTTTTAACAATATTTTTTATACGTAAAAAAGGTAGCATTTAAAAAATGACTGAAACTGAAGATGAGTTTGATTTTTCCTATCCGATTACTCTCGAGAAGTACTCAAATATTTTATCCTGTCTTCTGGAAACACCAAGGAATCATCTTCCCGCCCTTGTCTCAAGATATTTGCTGTCGGTGCAACACGTTTTTTTCCATTGTCCTCTGTCAATCATCACGCTATCGTTTTGTGAAAACGCTAGGTAATATTGATCATTTACTACTTCCCAATTTGGGACACCATCATGTAAAATGTATTTGTAATTTTGTAAGAAACAAAACCATTGTCTGCAAGGGATCTGCAAAACGTCCCCCACTCTTTGCCTACGTTTTGGGCAAAGAACCATGTCTACCATCGTTGACACTTACGTCATGCATGCAGTACCCAGAAAACATGTTTCATTCCTTCCCAAAAGCTTCCATCCCTTCAGGAGATTAGAAAATGCACGTGAACAATGTAAAATATTCCACGTTAGACAGGCTTGAGTTGTCCTGTCGGGTACCTGAGAATGTTTGTCAAGCTTGAAGTAAGGTTGTCATGGTAACGCCGGTCTGACGTATGAGAAACCTTTCTAAAGCACTGCTGAAGGAACAACACAGAGGTGTTAAAAGATCTCTGGTTTATACGAGACGGACTGACGGTGTTTTGTTTTTTAACCGACTTCTAATAAAAAAAACCGGCCAAGAGCGTGTCGGGCCACGCTCAGTGTAGGGTTCCGTAGTTTCCCGTCCGTCACAATAAGTGTTCCCACTTATGAGTTTAAAGGTGGGTATCCATAAAAAAAAATGCTTGCATATACGATTATACTACAAACTTAGTCCAGAAATTATTTTGTACAACTTTTTGTCTTTTTTGTACAAAAACTGTTGTTTCCATCCAAATTCAAAATGATTTTCCTAGAAAGTTCTTAGAAAGTTCTAGGTACTTTTCAGATTTTTTTCATATTTTCTAAACTTATGGTTCAAAAGTTAGAGGGGACACACACACACACATTGTTTTTTACTTTTGGAGCGATTATTTCCGAAATTATTGACATTATCAAAAAATGATTTTAGTAAACCCCTATTCATTTTTAAATACCTTTCCAACAATATATCACACGTTAGGGTTGAAATTAAAAAAAAAATACTTCCCACTTTACATAAATGCCGCTCGCATACCCTAATAAAACATTTTTTTCCAAATTTTTATTTTACCACTTTGTCGCCGTGATTGATACACATATTGGTACCAAATTTCAGCTTTCTAGTGCTAACGGTCACAGAGATTAAGCGAGGACGGACAGACGGACGGACAGACAGACATGGCGAAACTATAAGGGTTCCTAGTTGACAACGGAACCCTTCACAGAAAAAAAAACACTTCCCACTTTACATATAGGGGGGCCTATATGTAAAGTGGGAAGTGATTTTTTTTTTATTTCAACCCAAACGTGTGATATATTGTTGGAAAGGTATTTAAAAATGAATAGGGGTTTACTAAAATCATTTTTTGATAATGTCAATAATTTCGGAAATAATCGCTCCAAAAGTAAAAAACAATGCCCTCTAACTTTTGAACCATAAGTTTAGAAAATATGAAAAAATCTGAAAAGTAGAACTTTTTAAGGACTTTCTAGGAAAATTATTTTGAACTTGGATGGAAACAACAGATGGAAACAGCAGTTAACCAATATAATTTGGTCCCTGAATCGTATGAGCGCCTATACAATCCAGAGGTCAAGTTTCATTGGTCTTTTGAAGAAATTGTATAAATTATAGCATACCGTTTTGGTACGGAACCCTTCATGTGCGAGTCCGACTTGCACTTGGCCAGTTTTTCTATCAAAAATTTCACAATAGGCACATAACTGGCAAACAAGGGTGTATAATTAGGGACACCTCTGCCTAACTCCTGGACATATACGCACGCTGGTTGCGAGTACTCTGGTCATAAGGTCAGTGCATGTCTTTCTAGGCCCGTAGTTGTACAAAAAAGGGGATTCCTCTTTTCTACAGCTCGCGCGGTATGGCAATTAACAGCACCATATCTAACTAAACCAGTAAATTCCTCACCACCTTTAATGTTCTTTATCGCCGTATTTCCTTCCTCAACACGAAGAACCATCAATACACGAACAGGTAAACAGCATCAAGTCCGTCCAGGCACCGGTAATCAACGCACCGAACGAAATGATCACAATAAAATATTTGGGGTGAAAATGGCTTTCACCATCCGAACCCCGACTTTTCACCTTACGCCGGAAACAACAAACATTTTTCGCGAGGAATGACGTGGATGTTGGGTGTATGGATGGGGTAGCGCTTGATTTCTTTTTTAAGCTATTGCATAGCTTCTATCGCGGGCCTTGAACGTGGAGAGCGAATCCAGAAATTCCCTAACGAAAATATTCAGGATTCAGTATTTTTTGCTATGGTTACGGAAAATAACAAGGTTGTCAACTGAGGTTGTCAAATTAAATAATTAATTATTTGCTGTTGATAAAAAATGCTATGCAATAGCTTTACCGCGGCAGTCTCCGAGTGCCACATTTAGTTTTTTTTTTCGCGTTATCGTGTGGTTTGTGCTAACTTAGAGTTAAAGCTTTTATGTTACTGTAAATTACGCATAATACAAGTAACTACTCAATAATAAGAGAACGAAGACTTACGAATAGTTTTTGTTTTTTTTCTCATTAGATTTTTTTCAATGGCAACCACGGAGTCTGTTTTTGTGTATGATTGATGGCAATATGGGTGCACTGTTAGGTACACGTTTACCCACGGGACTCTACGAGGATTACAGGCAAGATTTTGTTATGTAATTTGCTTACTAAAATAATACACAAAGACACTAATCCACACCCCGGGCTGCAACTGCGAAATTCCAGACGGAAAAACCCTATAACACTTTGCCGGACTTGGCAATTCGACTCCAGATGCTCTTCCTCAGCAGTAGCACTTACGACCACTATACAACCAGGGCAGTCAAACACATACTAACACATACTTATGGTTAATATTACGCTGATCTTCGTCTTGATTCAATCAGTTAGTCGAATCCTAGGAAAAATCATAAAGAAAATATTCTATGTGGACATGGATGGAGTTACTAAAAATAAATTAGTCCGTTAAGTAAGTACATGTCGCGACCTACATCCATCGTTTGGCTTTTCCAGTTTCCCTATATCCGTGTAAACCTTTTAATAATTAAATGTATAGCGATGTGGGAGTCCGGCGTTTCACGTAAATCGTCGATCCGGGATAATACTGATCAATATTAAGGATCGTCGAACACTTCGTGCGTTTCCGCCGCGGTTCGGGCGCGTTCGCCAATTGAATTAGTTATGCCCTCTGATTGGCCCCGTGTTTTATTCGTCACTGATTGCGTGTACGTTGATGATGTAATAAGTTCGTTCTTTGTTTGAAATTGGGTGTTGATTGGTAAATATCGGTTGGATGTGGGGAAACAGTATGTTTGGAAATTAGTTATAATGAAATTAGTAAGGGGAATACAATCAATTTGAATGAAAATTATTTAGTATCTAAATGATTTCTCTAGGTCACGAAATCCATTGAACAAAGTATGTTTTTTGGCCAACCTAAACTTTTGGAATTCAAATCGATAATATGAAGAACTTATTGTTTTTGACAAATGATCTGTACAAGTTTACAGTATTGTTTTGTATCATACGAAAAAACAATCGCTGTCTGTCAGAGTTTGGTTGACCAAAAACAGTTTTTACAAATAAATAACTACATCTTTGAACTCCTCATAATCTGCTTTGTGTGACATAGAATAAGTTTAATTATCAAAACTTCATGTACAAGAGTGGTACATGGTCTACCAGTCACCTTTGGGTCAAATAGGACTGTGTTGTGGTAGAGTACAAAAAAAAACTAAGAAAGATGTCATTTGTAATAGTACCTAATAAGTACACTGAGTTAATACACTTTCATTATAATAAAAGACTCATGATAAGCGAGACAGAAGACACACAACTCTTTACAACCACGTCCATCTATAAAAACGAATCAAGATTACTCCACTAATGCCTCCAAAGACCAAATTCGCATACCCAGACCCGCCCACTCAAGAACCGTATTAACTAAAAACGCGAAAAACGTCGCACACGATTATAATACTAGAGGGGGTCAACTATCTGCCTTTTGAATTCACCCTAAATCGCGTTCATACGAACTGAGAGCTTAAAACTAATACATCTGGGTGGTGTGTGACTGGAGTGGTGGAGGGGGGTTAAGGGTGGCATGTAGAAAAGGGGGGTGGGGGGTAGGTCGGTGTTAATTATTCACATTTTAATTTACGAAGCCCCGTACTGGCCAGTCGCAACGGGGAAAAATGTCTTGTGATCATTCGACAGTTGTATGGAGTATGTGGGGTTTGGAGTGATGTTATGAAGGTTTCTTGTAATTATGGTGATTAGTGTTTTAGATGTTAATGGTGATGGTGATTGTAATAATGAGGAAGATGCGGGTCTCATTAAAAACAATGATATCGAATGGTTGTACAGATATTCGATCTCTTATTGTAATTAAGCAGCGAATTAGCTTGTGATACCAATAGATCATATTCATAGTAGTTTTAGATAAATTAAGTCGAATTTTTGTAGTCAATTTGAAAAGCGAAAATTCAACACAAAGCCGAATGCTTAGAAGTAAAAAAGATAAGAATTTACCAGTAAACCTAATTCTCAGTTTAAAATACAAAACCCACCCACCTTAGCAGTAATTTTACTTATTTGATTGTTAAAACAAATGTATTAAAACTACAAACCTCAAATCATTTATCAAAAAATATTTTGCGAAGGCAAAGGCATACTCCGAGGTCCTCAGGTACATTATTCAAGCCAACATTCAAACGCTACGCTCAACCCCAAACGTATTAGACATCACTTTCATGACACATGCTATGAATAAACGAAACAAAAGCAGGCTCCACCTATGACTGTACCCATCCTTCTCTACCACTATACAAGAGACAAGGACGAAGATAGTGCTCCTATCCGATATACCGATGAGAAAAACGATCAGAATACGCACCCACGATTGCTATCTAAATAATTCAAGCGCGTATTCAGTCTCTGTAGCACTTTGCAAAATTCTACACTCCATTTTTAAAAGCGACCATAACCTTTATTACCCCCCAACATAAGGGTTATATTCAAATGTGTCACAGTTTGGACGTGTCGGCGAAAATGCGGTGCAAACGTATGGAGTTTTTACAGGCTCTTATACGAAAATGTCGAACCGAATCGGTGTTCTCATAAGCAAAACGTATGGGACAGAAATTTAAATTCGTGTTGCAGGATAGGTTCAGAAGATTGGATGGTTAATTAGTTTTGCTGTTTTGTTTCGAAAGTAATTTGAGCGAAATGCTTTATGCTTCAATAATTTCGGAACATTAGGAACCTAATGTATGGTCCTAAGATACATAGACTTTGGATTCATATTTTTCCCTATTGGTGGTGGTTGATGGGAACTGACAGTCCACGAGAATTTCAGGGAATAACCGTACTCTAACAGCAGATTCCCACTAGGTGGAGCGATGACCCGGTGAAGGATGCGATATGCACGGGACTGGTCAATATGGAAACATTTGGGGGATGTCTTTCGGCTGAAATGATGATGATTTTGACAATAACCCACAATAACCCTGCCCTCGTAACAAAATACACGGTAATTAAAACTTCTGAGCTGCAGAACTGACACAGAAGCGTAAAGCTTTGTAGCATACGCTATGCAAGCATACAACTTCCAACTGTCACCTGGACTAGCCCTGCAAACCAAGACCCCAAGAGACACATCTCTGAACCAACATACAACCCTGGTACTTCTGCCTCAACTACATCACTCCCCTTTACATTAACCAAGCGAGCACTCTCAAAAACAATGAATATGAATAGTAAAAACTGAATGACAAGATGCGGGTAGATAAGGAGGTCTAATAACGCGTCAGTGTCGATCACTGTACGAGATGAGGCCGATTTGTAATGTAGATGTGTACTGTACCATCCCTTTTATGATAGCTCTCTCCGAATTTATTACACACCTCAATGGAGTTATGAATATGGGTTTTTATTAGGTTTCTGTCTGATGTATTTTAATTGGGTGTTTTGATTTGGACGACTGTCTTTGTCTTATCTGGTATTATGTAGGTACTCTTGTACTTTATTGCTTTATATTAGTGTGTTGATGGATCAATCTAAATGAAGTAAGCTCAAAATTTTGCGACGAGATGGCACATTCAGTAGCTACTGTCCCATCAGTTACTGTAATGTTTCATAACGTTACACTTTTTTTCTGATTTGTTCAGCCTACACTGTCCCAGCCTTTGCCCAGCTATGGGACAGTGTAGGCTTGGCCCATGGCTTTACAAGTTTGTTTAAAAATTGCCTTCTCCGTCTCATCTGTTAAGAATGAGTCCAGATCGTGATGTAGTGACCATATAAGTGCAATCACAAATCATTTTGGGTCGCTTTGTGTGGAAATACCCATTTGGGACACCAAGAGACTTCTCTTGTGTTTAGAAAACCTGATCATCGATTTCTAGACTGCAAATGCTGCCGAGACATAACTTTAAACCCCTACCCTCAAAATATTTCCAAAACCGTCAGAGTTCAAAATAACAACATAGACAACACATCTCCCATGATCGGTGCAGCGAAACATCGCCAGGTATCGAGCGGGTTCATTAAAAGGGCAGCGAGGGTGGGCCTTATCCAATATTTATTAACTTATTTCAAAGAAAATCGTATAATTAACACCATAGCTTCACCCCCGGAGCCAACACCCCACGCGAGAACCTTCGACGGTGAGCGATAGAGTTGATAATACAGATGCGACATGATTACGGAGATAGTATTAATAAGCGTAGACTTTAAAAGTTTTATCAAGTCTATTTAAGACCTTATCAGTTTTTTTTCAAGTATAGAATGAATAGGACGGTTGAATTACTTTCTGACAGGTGTGCACCATTGACGACTATTGTCGCTTTTCTTCGTGTATAATAACCGATTTTTTCATATTTTAGCATTAAAATTACGAGTACAAAATATCTCTAGCATAACCATCTAAACACAACGTCTTTCTTATAACAGTCGGCCTTTATCTAACTCAAAACTGATGTCTGGGGTCTTCAGTTAATTTCTAAGATTTAGATGAAACTCAGTGTACCTAAACTCAGATGATGCTGCAATTTTTCACCACACCTATGAAGCCAGAAGCCAGTATTTCTTGAAAAACAAACCTAATAGAAACGACAAAAATAAAACCTGACTGTCTACCAAAAAAAAAACTTTACAACATTGTATTATAATACATCTTCGCCAATCACCTCCCATCCGTACCGCGTAGGCACAAAACGTTGTCCGTAAGTTATTTGCCAATTACCCATCTGTCGGTTCTCTCCACATCACTCTTAGTTCTCAATTAGTATTCAGTCTCACTCCTTACATGTTCCAAACTTAATGAGAATATGTGTTTGAGTCGTATTTTTGAAATTCAGACCCTTTGAAACAACATGGCCATCGCAAAAATATGGTAATGACACCTGTGAAGCGGCTATGCGAGCAAAATTGATTAAGTCTCCTCGCTAAGTAATGTATTTTTGATGTTAAGTGTAGATTATGATTGCTTTGGCTTTCTAAATATTGTAAGAGTTGGAGGAAAAGGTATGGGAACATGTTAAAAATTTTGGAATTTGATTATGTTATTTGAAGAATGTTGGAGAGAGAAAGAACTAAATGGAACATTTGAAGTGAATTTTACACATAGGTAATAATATTATGTCACAAATGGGATGACTACATCCGTGCTATACTATATATGTATATGTTAAATTAAACAAATAAATGACAAAGAAGCCATATATCTACTAGTCATTTTGTTTGTTGAAGAGAGAAAGAGCAAAAGAAAGTTTGTTAGTTGTTTGTTTGTTTGGTTGCTGCTTGAGACTCTCATGTGAGTTGAGCAAGATTATGCCTGGACCTTAAAAGAGACTAGACCTCTGAGATTTTTTCCGGCTGTTGCTTCTCAGAGTAGTCAGGTACCAAAACACCGAACACATCTAATTAAAAAAACAGTCGTGTACATGTGTTGGTAAAACTTATTGCAAAATAAACTTCATTTATCATTAACTAGCTGATGCCCGCGGCTTCACCCGCGTGGATGTCGTTCAAATTATATACTAAAACCTTCCTCTTGAATCACTCTATCTATTAAAAAAACCGCATCAAAATCCGTTGCGTAGTTTTAAAGATTTAAGCATACAGACAAACAAACAGACAAAAATAGCGACTTTGTTTTATACTATGTAAGGACTAGCTGAACCCGCGCATGCGTTGCAATGCGTTTTATCTTACCTACCTATCTACTACCCTACCTACTACCCTACCTACCTACTACCCTACCTACCTACTACCGTACCTACCTACTACCCTACCTACCTACTACCCTACCTACCTACTACCCTACCTACTACCCTACCTAATATATTTGAAAATATTAAAAAAAAAAGTATCCTATGTCCTTCTCCTGGTTCTTAGCTACCTCCCTGCCAATTTTCAGCTAAATCCGTCCAGCCGTTCTTGAGTTATAAATAGTGTAACTAACACGTCTTTTTTTTTTCTTTTCATTGTTTTTAAGATGTATTCTGCTATTCGGGGTGGAGACAAATCCAACAAATCAAAAACCATGAAAATTGGTCCAGCAGATCTCGAGTTATAAGTGTTGTAACAAACACGACTTTCTTTTATATATATAGATTTTGAAGAAAAAACATCAAATATAAAATCTGATCCTAGCCTAAGGTAAGCCTTACTCCGGTTATTTTTAATTTAATTGCGTATAAAGTTTTAATAAGTAAATCTAAGCGCAGCACAACCCACACATAATCTTAAACAACAAAAACGAGCACTCTACAAGCTCGAGGGTGCAAGCAAGCTATCGATGCACCCCATTGCCCCCGCTTTGATCTCGCCGCCGCCGATCGGCTAACTGGATTATTTAACGAGTTCTCACCCAATTCCGTTAATTGGTCGGTAATCCGGTAGCTAAATGACAGGTACAGGGCTTACGGCAAGCTTGCTACAATACTGAGTTTGATTAGTGTTCACTGTTCGTGTACCGTTGAATATGTTATGATAAGTTTTTGTTGGAACTTTTGGTAAATTCGTCTTTTTGGGAATAGTTAATGGCTGGTGGACTGCCTCATTCAAAGTCAAAGTCAAAGTCAAAAATATTTATTTCAAGTAGGCCAGTAACAGGCACTTTTGAATAGTCGAATTAAACTAACTGAGGCACTCAGAGATATCCAACGATTACTCAAACCGCCACCCAGCAAAGGCCTGACATAGTTTTGTATGACAAAACTGCCAAAAACCCTTACCAAGCGACGGCCCAAGCAACCACTGAAGCTCTCCGAGTGCGGCAGTAAACTACTGAACTACTGGAGCTAAATAAACTAAGCTACAGGCTGCTAAGCTACTACTAAGCTTCATTGGTCTAATTCCCGGGTCTAGTAGTATTTCATGCTACTTAAACAACCACATAAATAACTGAAACAACTGTCGAAATGTAGGTGTACTATTAGGTGTATTGTATCTCTCAGCCCAACCCTTCCGGAATTACAGGTGTGTTGGTATGTTGTACACATGGAAACATACATGGGGACAAAAATACCTATTCGGATTGGTTGTTTTAGATCTTGGAAGACTTTGTGTTTTACTATGTTTATCGTATTACCATTTCGTGATTTTAGGAGTTATGAGCTTCATATTTGATTGAGCCGATGAAGCTGATATTAATAACGTATTTTACATTCCATCTTTTTCTTTCTAGTAGGTAATACTGCTCATATAATGATAGATCATACATATATCTCTGTCTGATCAGTATCTGCGGATAATGATCGGTGCACTGCAACATTGCTACTTAAAGTTTTGTTTATGACACACAGTTGTAAAAAACTAGTACATAGTTGCCTCGTATTATTTTGATCACAAAAAGGTACCGACAGACGTTCGATTGCACCTTTATTTAGTTCATATCAACCACGACAAATACAATTAAAAATTAAACTTAACTCCAGTAAGCAACACCAAACATCAGAACAAATACAAGCGTTTACAACTCCCATCCATTTCACAGCACCATGCACCCATTCTCAAACAAAACCTCTTTTTAATTCATCACCGGCTAAGCTAAGGGCGGCCACAGATCTCACAAGCTTACGTAGAAACCAAACCACGCATGCATACGATTGTCGCAAAAGGTTATTTCTGCAAGGCGGTGGTTTGTGGCCGCCGCTGCTCTGACGTTCGGACTGACGCGTGTGGCTTGCTCCGTGCTTCTTACGGGCTTTACGACTGCCGTGACAATGCGTAGGTACGGGAGAAATATTGGAGTGGTCAATTTTCAGGTAGTTCGTATTTTAGTGCGGACTTTCTCGAGGGTTTAGGTGGAGTGTTTTGGGACTTTGTGCATATTTTGTTTGGGTAAGACTTTGTTGCTGTGGCTATTCTTAAGGTGTCACCGGGTTAGTTTTGACAAGTTTTTCACATAAAATTTTAATTCAAAACCAGGTTAAATGAACTGGGTATTAATTATGTGGGTGCACTTACAAATGGATACACCTCGGCCTAACCCTTCAGGGTTTACAGGCGTGATGTTATGTTCTGTGTTAAATTAACTTAAAGAAACAAGCGATACGTGTCTTTTACATTTAGTAAAAGGCGAGACATGTAGCATGTTTTTTAAAGCACTATAAATATTTTCTTATTTTAAGAATTCAGTTTAACAAAAGTTCGGATGAGTGGTAACTTCCAGACAGCCATATGATATCCATATGAATGAGCATTGAATGTTAGTAATAATATTAGTAAGTAATAATTATAGTCTTAGCCAAAGTTCCACATCAAGAGAAAATAAAACTCGACGCCAACTTTCTTCAAGAAACTTAGAACATCATCAAAACGAGCCCCATCCATTGTGCTAATAGTTCAACTAAGAGTTCCTTACCGATATATTCCGAATGTAAGTTAGAAGCTAGTCCGTAGCGAAATAACACTAAATCTAGACCAACTTCGAGCGTGTTGCCTGTATATTTTAGAACTTTCTTTGTGTAGAAATGGTTCTAGCATTAGATGCTAGTAAGAGAGGATTTGGTCTGAAGAATTGTATCAGCCCACATTCGGTGACGGGAACAGCGTAATAATTCTTTTGGGTAACCTAATTCGAAAATAATTGCAGTTGATAATAAAGACTAGAGGCGAACAGAAAAACAGCGTTACCACGACAAAGAGTGTCATTTACGGCATTTTGTAAGACTACCCACAAATCTTTAAAAACATGATATGAAAACGTTCCAGAAACATAATCTACTTATAGTTAAACAATGACTGCATTTAGATCTTTAATCACCTTACAAATAGAAGAGTTTTCCAATGTCCTTAGAAACAAACACAGTCCACAGTCCGCACTCATCAGCATACATGTGTTAATTAAAATGAATTCACACATGTCTGAGCGTTAAATTATTCACAATTATAATTGTAATAATCAGGAGTCAGACCTAAGACCGTCCGAACCAAAAAGCCGGGGCTGGCCGTATTAATATTATCACATATCCGGGCAGTGGAGGCTCACTGGAAGAATTTTTAATGCTATGCTTTAATTATTTTGCCGTTGGCCCGTGTTGGGCGCCACTGTAAGTTCCATTCACATTAGAGAATTCATTTTTGCTACGGCCGCGCCTACGTTCTGAATTATTAAGGTGCTTGCCGAAAACTGAAAATTGCTGAGATCACCGGGTGCCAGACGGTGTGTATTTATGAGTGCGTAAATTTTCTAGAGGTATTCTGTAACCGTTTGTACATTATGAAGGGGGCTAATTAACCGGCCGAGTTCGGGTGCTGTTAATAATGGAGGAGGTACTACGTAGTTCTAATGTTAGATGGGTGTGGGTAAAAATCTAGGGTCTGTATAATTTGGATATGGTGTGAATTATTGACACTCTCCATACGATTATGTCGATGTGTGATTCTCTTTTAGATGTTTTTAGCAGAGTTAAAATGAATCATTGACTTCTACATACGGCTGATATCTTTGACCATTTTAAAGCAAAATGATAGCGTAAGGAATATTAGAGTTTCCTTACATTTATAGTACGTATCAGCTCTAAACACCGCAACAAAATCCGCAATATAAACACAGCCGAAAAAAATGTTTATTAAAATTAAATCTTACCTAGTGAAGCCGCATCACAAAGAAACAGACGAAACAAAAATGTAATATGATTAGAAACAAATTACACACGCGGCCACGATAAGTCCGGCTCACGGGGGCTAACCAACCGTGGCCCACGTTGGGCGCCACTCTGCCTTTGTCCGGCCACTTTCTTTGTATATTGTACCATTTCATGCAAAATTTAATTTCGTTTTCAAGACTCGTGCGGAATGATATTACGGTCGGCGGACGCCACCGCCGTTTGTAATTTCCCTCCTCAAGTGTGTGTGGACATCGTGCCTTTTTCATCGCATTCCGTTTCGGTGGGTGGGTACGGCACCGGCCCGGTCCGGTACGGTTACGTTTATTGCGGAGTTGTTCGGAATTAAACAGTCGGATTGCAACCGCCGTTAATTACTATACACAACTATGGCCAGGTGGTTTATTGGCTGCTCTTTTAAAGCTATGTGCATGATTTTGCTGGTTAATCAAAGCTTCCACTGGTATTTTGATATTCGCGGCTGTAATATTGCGCGATTTGCTTTGTTAGAAATGAAATTGGAAATTAGCTTTGTGTTCACATTTATTCTGGAAATGCAGATACGAAATAATCCAGCATATAGTTATAAAATGTTAGTAGTACAGTGGTTTGTAGGAAAGTAAGATGTCATCCATGTACCTACAAGCAGACCCTTAAGTCGATTGAGCAATCTCACGTGTTAATCACAGCAGTGTGGTTCAACCAAAAATAAACATAATTGTCATACCACATAGTCTATACTTATCACACAATTTGACGATAACGACGAAAAATTTATGAGCAACAAGTCCCCTATACCCCATAATATTCCTGACCCGAATCCACAGGGACCTGACAAAAGATTCAATAACCCCTATCTTGTAAGGAACTCCCAAATCCTTTCAACCCTTTAAGAATTGCATCCCCAATTTGTTATCGATACCGGTAACACGGTCCAGTGGAGAGACTCCCCGAAGGGATAAAAAAGGGATTCTTTCTGTGATCTACCCGCAAATCGGTGTACACACAATAGGGGGCGATTAAGGTACTTAGGTTCGACGTGAGAAAGGGATTTTCTTTTTCTTCAGTTTTTTGGTGTGGCGTTTGATCGGTTTTGGGGAGGAAATGCCATGATTTTATCTTGTGTTTGTGGTTTGGACATTTTTGAGGATTTTGGGAAAGCTTTTGATATTGATAGACTACTTAGCGATGTTAGTTAAAGATTTATAAGATACGGTAGTTGCGTTTGCAATTTAGCTCAGTAATTATTGTAATTTTATCAATTTATCGTCGTCAGTATTCCTCATTTCACCATATCCCAATTTAAGTGGGAGTAGCGTAGAATGTCTTCTTCCTCTATATTTCTCTAATAGTCGCCCACTCACGAGCCATAATTACTGTACGGTTCACGTACAGGCAAATTGCTAACGCCGCGACCTACTTTTCGCTACTCGTTTAGTTTACTTTTATAATTACATATACTTATTAAATTAGTTGACCAATAGCTGCCGTAGCGCTATAACCGCGGATTAGCATCCACCATAACTTACGTGTAACTTTACAAATATACTGAACTAAGGTGAAATCTGTGGTTTTCGTCAACTCACAACTTAACTACCTCTGAGCCATACATAAAAGTGGTCCTTCGAACCGGTGACACGGCATATCATCTTGTGAGTCGTCGTGTCTCCTCATCAGCAGAGTGCTTAGCGTGGTAAATCCCAGTTACGTTAGCAAATCGGTGCTATTGGCCTCCCACAAGCGGGTCTCACCAGTAGCATTGAGACGTTGCACATAACGTAAAGGAGGGTGATCTACACTAAGTGCCTGTAACTTACGAGCCAGCAGAGATCACATCTGCTGCTACAACTGAACTATCGGCGGAAACTTCGCAACTTGGGTGAACTAGTACCTGCGGTGATACAACTCTACTACACCAACGGTAAACCCAATAACTAACAACAATGGTTCAGAACTTAGCAGAACTGATAAGTCTTCAGGAAACTACTTTCAGAGACTTAAAACTTATCTGCACCAACTATAGGAAGGACAGTGCCACCAGGAAGAACTTGGCATACCTGGAGGAGCGTCTTTCTCGGTTGAACAAAAACTGGGAGAAGTTTGTTCATAACCACCAACTGCTGGAAGAGTCTGGAGCGACAGACCTCCAATACTTTAACGACGATATCTTCAACAGTACGAAGAAGATGTATGAAGAAGTGCTGCAAGACATGTTGAAACGTAAGTCTGAATTGCCGGCTCCATCTACTAGTAAGACAGAGCAACCACCTGCGACGCCTAAGCAAGGGAAGGGGCAATCGAAGTTTACTTTCGACGACATCCAATTCCACATACCTCCTCGGGGAACAGGCGAGCCGACGGAGAAACAACAAGATCTTTTGCGTCAACAATACTGTAACTTTAGAGCATTCGAACGCACTGTGGAGAAGATCACCATAGCATTGGCAACACCAATGGAAAAATGGGAATTGGAAGACAAGCTAAGCTCCCTGAAAACTAAATGGGAGCACATAGAAAAGGCAAATTGGGAGTTAGACTACATTCTACAAGATGACGACTCAACTTACCAACAAAAATACAATACAGCGGAAAACTACTATGATGACCTAAAAAGGCAACTTCAAAACAACATATGGAAAAATGCACATTACGAGAAATCTACGCCAAACATTCAAATACCGGATTTTCATGGCAACTATAACCAGTGGATGAGTTTTAGAGACCTCTACCTTGAAAGTGTACACAACAATCCGACACTTTCGAAGGCACAAAAAATGCAACACCTAAAAACAAAACTCAAAGGTGAGGCGGAGAAACTGGTTCAGCATCTTGGCATCAGTGCTGAGAACTACGCATCTTGCTGGGAGATGCTGGCCCACCGCTTCGACAACAAACGGCTGTTATTCACCTCATACATGAACACGCTCCTGAATCAATCTAGTATTCAGCAACCAAGCGCTGCAAGCATACGGAAACTTCACGACATCATGATGGAATGCTTGAACGGGCTGAAAAACATCGGGCTAGACACCACCAATTGGGACCCGATCGTGGTCCACCTGTTGGTTCAAAAACTAGACAGCGTTACGTACAACGAATATATAAAGGAGGTCAAACATCCCCGGGAGTTTCCCGACCTGGGAGAGTTTACCAAGTTATTGGAATCAAAATTCATGTCGCTGGAAGCTCTGCAAGGAAGTAGTCAAAAACTACCATCATCAAGCAAACCATGGAAATCGGAGAAACAGCCGCTTAAAGGGTCAGAAAACCGAAATAACAACTACAATAAAACGCAGGGGTCATCGTACTTTAACAAGTCACAAAACTCGCCAAAAGCCTTCTTCACGACAGCAAAAACATGCCCAATATGCAAAACTAATCACGTTTTGATGAATTGCGAACAATTCCTGGCGATGAACATAAACAAGCGGAATGACGCAATTCGCAACTTGCACATTTGTAAAAACTGCCTATTCAGCCATGGAGAAAAACAATGCAAATCAAGAAAGACGTGTAAATTGTGTCATAAGGCACACCACACACTTATGCATGAAGATGAAACTGAGCTAACAAGCCACAAACAAGCAACAAGGGAAGAAAAGCCATCTTCGATCCCATCGACGTCCTATGGGGTCAATAACTTAACGAATGAAGAAAGGGAAGTGCTGTTGACAACAGTACTTCTAAAAGTCAAGACTATTGATGGAAACTTCATCAACTTGAGAGGTCTACTTGACCAAGGCTCACAAGTAAGCCTATTAACTGAAAACGCGGCACAGCGCCTCCGATTACAGCGACGAAAAGTGAGCGCTGTTGTATCGGGTGTGGGAACCCTTAGCGGTAACTGCAAAGGGGCAATGAACTTAGAATGTCAGTCAATACATTCAGACTACAAATTCAACTTTGAAGCGTTAATTATGAAAAAACTTATAAGTAACTTACCTACCGCATCGTTCTCAATCAACAACTGGGACTACTTACAAAACTTAAAACTAGCGGACCCACAGTTCAACTTGTCGGGCCCGATTGACCTACTCTTGGGCGCGGATATCTATTCAGAACTTATCCTAAACGGCGTCATCAGGAGTGATAAGAGATACCCAGTAGCTCAACAAACCAAAGTGGGCTGGATTCTTTGCGGGAATGTAAAAACATTCAACTGCTTGGTGACACTCAACGATTTCGAAAACATGGCAAGATTCTGGGAAACAGAGGAAATTCCAGACAAATCGTCAACAACTACTGAGGAACAACACTGTGAAGAACATTATAACGCTACAACCACAAGACTGGCAAACGGACAATATGTGGTACAAATGCCCATGAAACCCAACTTCGAAGCAAACTTAAAAAACGCAAAGTCGCAAGCATTAGCACAATTCCTTCAACTGGAAAGGAAAATGTTAAAAAACAAAGAACTCAGTTACGAATACAAGCGTTTTATGAACGAATACATTGCTATGGGACACATGAAACCTGTCTCAGGAGAAAGTAGGGGCCAAGTATACCTACCTCACCATGGCGTGTTAAGAGCTGAGTCAACTACAACAAAACTAAGAGTAGTGTTCAACGCGTCATACAAGACAAAAGGAGACAGCAGTCTCAACGATCAAATGTACTGCGGTCCGAACTTACAAAAGGATATACTGACACTACTTATTAACTGGAGAACGTACAGATACGTCTTCACGGCAGATGTCGAAAAACTTTATCGGTTCATCTGGCTAAACGAAAAACAACAACATCTGCAAACTATAATCTGAAGATCTTCCCCTAACGAACCTCTACAAGATTGGCAGTTGGGCACAGTAACTTACGGAACAAAAAGTGCACCTTATCTGGCAATGCGCACTCTACATAAACTCGCAGAAGATGAAAAAGATACCTACCCGGAAGCTGCAAACGTCCTAAAAAACTACTTCTACATGGATGACTTGGTTTACGGGCAGGATACTATCGCTGCATCAAAAACACTAGTAACAAAACTAATTGAGTTGCTGAAAAAGGGAGGTTTTAACTTGAGGAAATGGAAGACGAACGAACCAACTATCTTGGAAGACTTGCGAGATGATCAAAAGAGCAGGAATACAAACATCGACTTTAGCCCGGAAGAAACAACAAACTCAAAAATGTTGGGCATGCGGTGGAATCAAGACGACGATAGCTTCACATACCAATGTGATCTACCAATCAAAACAAAACTGACGAAACGCGTACTACTGAGCGAAATAAGCAAACTGTACGACCCACTTGGATTACTATCGCCACTTACAATAAAAACCAAACTCCTGTTCCAAAAAATCTGGATGAGCAAAATCAACTGGGATGAACGGTTATCCGAAGATCTCGCTACGGAATGGGAAACTATAAGAATAGATATCCCATTGCTAAACAAACTTTCCATACCACGATGGCTACAATGTGAAGAAAACAGCCTAGAGATACATGGGTTTTGCGACGCAAGCGAAAAAGCTTATGCGTGCGTCATTTATAGCCGAGTTAAAAATCAAGCCGGCGAATACAAGACGACGCTAATTACGGCCAAAACAAAGGTTGCACCAATCAGCAATAAGATTACAGTACCAAGAATGGAACTTTGCGGGGCTGTTTTACTAGCTAAACTGCTAGAAAAGGTTCAGAGCACTCTCCATACTAAAAACCTACATATAAGATGCTGGAGCGACTCCAAAGTCGTTTTAGCCTGGCTGCAGGGCGATATAAACCGGTGGGATAAATATGTAGCTAACAGAGTGAAACAAATAAACAGCATTATCTCGGCAAACTGCTGGGACTATGTGAAATCAGAAGAAAATCCTGCCGACTGTGCAACTCGAGGGTTAGCACCTTTACAACTCCTCGATTTTAAACTTTGGTGGAATGGACCAGAATGGTTAAAAACAAATATGCCAACAATCCATCAAGACAATCGCCTGACCTACTCAACAAACACTGAGTTGCGAGAAATAAACTGCTGTGCTGTCACATACAAGAAATGTGAAATAATTGACACATTACTTAATAAAAACAGTAATTATAAACGCGTAATACGAGTGCTTGGATGGATTCTACGACTAAGCAATATTCGTAAGCAAAAACGCGCACAAAACTCAACCAATAACTTAACCGACAGCGGTAACAAAAAGGAGGTTTTGTGTTTAACAATACAAGACATTATGGGAGCAACAGAATTGGTTATCAAAAACGTTCAAAAGCAAAACTATGGCGAAGAAATTGAATGTTTAAAGAAAAACCGACCAATATCAACAAAAAGTAGCTTGCTGAAGTTAACCCCGTTTCTGGACGACAGTGGAATACTGCGCGTGAAGGGGCGACTAGGCTACTCAACTTTATCTCCCGAAGCTAAACATCCTATTATTCTTCCGGCTACAGGAAGATTAACGGAGCTTATTATTCAAGAGGCTCATCGTGACACTCTCCATGGTGGAGCCCGGCTCACTTTGGCCCATTTACGTCAGAAATTTTGGGTCATTGGAGGTAACAGGACAGTCAAGAAGGAGCATCGACAATGCATCCGATGTCATCGGTTCAAACCAAACCGAAACGTCCAACAGATGGCAGACTTGCCAAAGGAGCGTGTCACTCCATCAAGACCGTTCACAAACACGGGTGTAGACTATACCGGACATGTTGATGTGAAAATCAACAAAGGAAGAGGAGTCACAACTTGCAAGGCTTACATAGCAATTTTCATATGCATGGTGACCAAAGCCGTGCATTTGGAATTGGTGTCAGACCTGACTACGCAAACTTTCCTAGCCGCATTCAAAAGGATGTGTGCCCGCAGGGGTACACCCCGACACGTATTCTCCGACAACGGCACGAATTTTGTGGGCGCAGCAAAACTCCTTCAACAGGAATTTGAAAAACACAAAACGTTTAAGACTTCTGAATTCACCGATGAGATGAGCCACTTACAAATTGAGTGGCATTTCAACGCGCCACTATGGCCAACAGCTGGAGGCCTGTGGGAGGCTGCCGTCAAAGCAATGAAATATCACCTACATCGAGTACTGGGGGAACAGAAGCTTACTTTCGAACAATTCACTACGTTACTTAATCAAATTGAAGCCTGTCTAAACTCTCGTCCGCTGTGCCCATTAACAGAGGATGTCGAAGACCTGGAATATCTAACGCCAGGCCACTTCCTCATTGGCGGTCCCCTACTGTCAATACCACAAGAAGAGCAAGACTTTGCTGAGCACGATCTAAGAAACAGATGGAAGCTTGTTGAACAAATGAACGTGCACATCTGGAAGCGCTGGTCGAACGAATATCTACATCAACTGCAAACCCGTAGCAAATGGCAGCACCCAAAAGAAAACCTGAAACTAGGAAGCCTAGTATTAGTAAAAGATGAACACTTACCTCCTGGGCACTGGGCTTTAGGAAGAGTTCAGGAACTACATCCAGGCGCCGATGGGCGAGTACGAGTTGTTACCTTGAAAACTGGAAAAGGTTCACTTAAACGACCAATAACGAAGCTTTCACCTTTACCGCTGAAACTAGAAGAAACAAGAGTAGAGAAGGAAGACAAAAGGACACCTACTCCGGAAACTAAAAAACTAGGAGGCACAACTAAAAACAAAAACAATTGGCTGTCACTTGTTCTCCTATACATACTAGCGATGACGGGAATTGCACAATCAGCGCCAACGACGAATAACTGGAAGGTTACACCTATACCGAGTAATCATCCGATTTACTTCGATGAAGCTGGGACAATACAACTTATACATGACGAATGGAATCTATTGGTTTACTATAACTTAACGTCATACTGGCAAGCAACTGATCGAATCAACGATTACGTGAACCAAATAGATAAACTATGCCAAAGAATATCACACGAGTACACGCCTTGTGAAACAATTGTCGGCCACCTACGTCATGAACTGAGTCACCTAACCGACTACAACTCTATGCTGCTCACTCAACACTCAAGACCAAAACGAGGTTATTTTGATGGAGTTGGGAAATTATCAAGAACTCTTTTTGGAGTGCTCGACGCAGACTTTGCCGAAAAGTACGAAAAAGACATACAGAACCTACAATCAAATGATGACTACCTACTACAACTTATGAAAAACCAAACATTGATTGTAGAGGCTGAAAATAACATTATAAAAAGAAACACTGCCTTCATGGATGAACAATTCAAAACATTGCGTGCCTATATGAACCAAACTAGCAGCGACATCACAAAAATTGTGAACAGGGCGCAAATGCTATTCACGATGAATGACATAAATACCGCTGCGATGACGGCAACTCTGGTTTTTAGTGATTTAAATCGAATAGTGGAAATGTTGATAAATGCTCTCGCCAACATTTATAGAGGACATTTAGATACGCATTTATTTTCCGCTAACCAACTGATCGAACAGCTCAACATAATATCAGGCAGGTTGCCACAGGGATTGTCGTTACCGGTAAAGGACATTCAG
The DNA here is from genome assembly GCA_949775195.1 of Diarsia dahlii. Classification (NCBI taxonomy): domain Eukaryota; kingdom Metazoa; phylum Arthropoda; class Insecta; order Lepidoptera; family Noctuidae; genus Diarsia; species Diarsia dahlii. Next base: position 18,209,988 of record OX459210.1, read on the forward strand.
AGGGATTTGAAAAATATTTATGACCTCATTCACGTGAAGGCACGCATTACAAACAACTTTATGCTATTTGAAATACACATCCCCTTGCTGAGCGATGAAGACTATAAAATATATCGAGTTTTACCAACACCGATCATTAGACAAGGACACTTAAAACTCTTACAACCAAGCTCTAGTTTCATTGCAATCAACTTTTTAAAAAACTCTTATATAACTATGGAAGACCAAGACATGCGCCAATGTACATCATACGGAGAAGACAAATTCCTTTGTATCTCACGGAATCCTGTCTATAACATGCACGACAAGTACGCCCCATGTGAGGCCGCAGTCTTCAACCAACAAGAGTCGTTATCATGCATCCTAAAAGACGTAACATGCAAGGAAACCTGGACAAAGCTGCACAAACCGAACATGTGGCTATTTACACTGTGCGGAAAACAGCTGATGCGCGTCATATGTGACGGTCAAGTTACGCCTGCGGTCATTGACGGGACTGGAGTGATTTCCTTGAAATCAAAATGCTTACTGCAGAAAAAGGACGCCACAATATTTACACACAATCAGCTGGGAAGTAGTTTCAACATGGAACCCGAGATCGAAATACCTACTTTAAATACAACGATCAACAACATATTTGACCACGGCTGGAATAACGCAAAATTAAATATAACAGAACAAGAAACGCCAACTGCAGTGGAAATAAGAAAAATTGACCAGCAGTTGACATTCCAGAAAAACAGGGAAATATTGCCGAAGGCATCCGACATGTCAAATCACGACATCTATCTCTATTCGGTAACTTCTTTGTTGTTGGGAGGAATCGCTGTGTTTGCCCTCTACCACATCATTAAACAATGGTGCAATACAAAGAAAGGCATCAAAACACGCTCCTCCAAAACTGGAGTGACACCTAGAGGAAGGGAGAACTTTGGAGGAGACATCGAGTTACAAGAAATGCATTCGACAGCTGCGGAGCCCGTTTACAGCGAAGCAAGACAGCCGAAGAAAGTATTTCACTTTGATGATTTAAATTGAGGGTTATACCTATATTTTTACTTATATAACTTGACACATTAACTATTGTTTACTATCTAACTATAATTATTTACTTTACACTTTTTAATAATTATTTGCTTTGTAATGGATGCTCATCCCACTTTTCCCTCGGGAGCATGTACGGTTCACGTACAGGCAAATTGCTAACGCCGCGACCTACTTTTCGCTACTCGTTTAGTTTACTTTTATAATTACATATACTTATTAAATTAGTTGACCAATAGCTGCCGTAGCGCTATAACCGCGGATTAGCATCCACCATAACTTACGTGTAACTTTACAAATATACTGAACTAAGGTGAAATCTGTGGTTTTCGTCAACTCACAACTTAACTACCTCTGAGCCATACAATTACAATAGAGTAGTTGACTAAAAAACATGATTCTGTTTAGTCCGTCTGTTATAGATTATCGAAAAAATTGGAAATGTATTTTTGTTTTATCAAATGAATAAAAATTGACGAAGATAAAACGCGTCAAAGATTATGAGTGGGGTCTTGTGACGTCACTTGTAGGTAAAAAATGTTCTGACATGTGACGTCACACGAGTTTTCCAAGCACTGTCGTTTTCATTTTTTGTTTACGTGAAAAAAGAAAAAAATATATGTTCAATATTTTTTGAAAATCTATCTGACAGACTTATTACATTTTTTTTTGTCCGATCCCCTATTACAATTAATTGAACTAACTTCAATTAATATACTCCTCAACAAAATTTACTTTCCAACAGAACAAATTCCTCATTTCACCTACCCCTAAAGCAAAGACTACCACACCATACAAAGATATTTAGTGGTACACTCAATAACATCCCTCAAACATGTTTACACTGGCTATCCATGTCCAGTCTTGTTCAAACACCCCACAGCCCCGTACAAACTGGACGGGAGGGGCTAGATATTTGCATATCGGTGTCTTACTTGTTTATTGAAGCGTCTATGAGATTATGTGGCTTAATACAGTTTGGCTAAGATGTTTGATGGTCATTTTGTGTGGTAGTTTGGTTTAGGGTTTTAGGTAAGTTTGTTTTTGGATAATTTTTGGAAGGTAGTTTGTCATCTTTTGTCATGTTGTCCTTTTTCATCACGACGTCTGACAGGGAAGAATGGAAGAAAACAGAAGGGCAGAAAGATGATGATGATGAGTTTGTCATCCATGTGTCTTTATTGGAAGCCAATGCTACAAATTACTTGGCGGTTTAGGGGATTTTAACAGTTTTAAGAAGTAGTACTTAACCCCTGTAAACAACGCATAGAGTTTGCGGCTTAGACTGTTGGTCTTAAAAGAATAAATACTGACCGACTTCGTGATATTTTTAAAGAAGACTCAAGGTGTAGTAGCTGTCCCGTCGGGGCTGGGTTGTTCACAAGATACCGCGGCCTCGACATAAAGGGCTAAGAAGGAACATGGTTGGTTTTTAGTCAGTAGAAGTCTGACACTCCTTTTGCTCTGCCCAAGAGCGGAAGGGGTTATCTGATGATTAGCCAACCCCCCCCAAAAAAAAAGGGTATAGTGGCTGTAACTGATGTGCTTGATGACCAAATGTATGAACTATATACGGATCGAATAGCAAATGGTCACCTCTAATTTACTGCTTTGCCCCAAGGAAAAACGGCGTAAGTTATATAGGTATGTGCTATGTGTACTCTGCATCAAAAGAGTCACGAATATCGTTCAGCCCATTATATCTCGATCATTTATCTAAAAAAAAATATCAAGTGTCTACAAGATTTAAACAAGTAACTTGACACGTACCAAAAAATCCAACACAGCGAACCTCAAAAAAATAATCCACCCAGAATCACCGATAAGAATAAAATCTCCCATAAAGACAAAGAATAAGGAGGTATAAGCTGGGTGTATTGGGGTCCCGAAGCGTCCGTACGTGTACCTCGGATTAACCAGCAAATTGGTTTAAGCCAAAAGCCCGGATCACGACGCAAGAGAATCAATCCCAATCGCTGGAGACGTGAGGGCTAGTGTGGAAGCGATTAGAAGTGGGATAGAAAGTGGCCTGAAAGTCTGACAAAAAGTCTTACTATGCGGTATCATATTAGCCAAAACTAATTGGATTTTGGAGGTCTGATCAGCAGTCGCTCCATGGGTTTTCAGCTGCATGCAGTTTGAGAGGAAGACGACTCCAACAAAGTTGGGAAAAACTTAAGCAAATGATGATACCTTGGGAGAGTCAAACTGTCTTCTGCGGCCAAGATGGTCCAGTCTTCCGACTTATTGTGGGCATCGGTGTGCATAAAGACTCTTTTTTTGAAGGGAGGGAAATCATCAACTGACTTCTTTCGCTCTGAGCGGAGCGTAAGGGAGTTTCAAACTTTTATAGACTAAAACCACCCGTGTTCCTCCTTAGCCCTTTGTATCCGGGCCCGCGGTATCTCTTTTAAACTATCCCCAGCCCCGACAGGAGCCCGTAGCTCAGACAGGGTGCATAAGGATCCTCATCAATAAAAAATTAAAAACACTAATAAATAAAATCCATTATTGCAGCTCTCAAAACTTTAACCACTAGGACAATTGACGTCAAAGGTAAATCAAGTAGAAACAAAATTCTGCACGACTGTGCGACATCTACTCCTTACTTTCTTGGCACCATTTCGATTCCAATAGATTCTAATAAGATTAGTGTTGTCACACGGGTGTTAGATAAAATAGTTTGTGGCCTATAATTGGGGTTCAGGTCGGCCCGACCGATGTCAAACAGGGCCATTCCAAAAGACACCCTAACCCCTCTAATCAAAGCGTAATTTGGTGCAAAAACATTGTCCATGGTCATCACTCGCATGACTAGACAATATCGACTTGGAAGGTGATCTCTGTTCCTAACATTCCGAAATTCGACTTTGTCTAGTTCAGTTTGGGTTTGTTTTTGCGTGTGGATGTCGTGAATAGTTTTCTCCGATCGAGTCCCGTTTACAAATTGGATCGGTCGTCGGGTAAATCAGGGTTACCCAGTAATTGAGACTTACAGGTTCGTTCGGTTTGTGGGTAGGTCGACGCGGTTGAAGGATTACATGCGATGTATCGCTATCTATCGATCTTGGGTTAATGTATGGGATTTGTCGTTGATGGTTATGGTAGTAGATTATGGTGTTTTGTAGTGCTTGAAAGCGGCGTTTAGTTTGATGTTTTGGCTTTTGCAGTTGTCGATGGATCAGTTTCTTTTTTAATGGCAAAAACGTGGCCTATTTCTTTTCAGTTTTTATATTCAGACATTGATTTACAAAAGTATTATTAGGCCGTAATTTTGCTATTATAAGACAAAGACCTGTTCTCATACGTTCAACAAGGTGAATTGGCAAGTTCAGACTTTTCCTTAACCTATATTATCCCACAGCTGGGCAAAGGCCTCCTCCATTGCCTTCCACTAGTCTCTCTGTGTGGTTTTCTCTGGCTGTCACAAACGCTTCTAAGTCGATCAGACTTACTTGTATTATTTTATAAGTCATACGTTCTCTTTCACCAAGCTAGTGATGTCCCAAAGCAAATTTTGAAGATTTTTTTTCGAAAAATACAAAGCATATGCATTTTTTATTGCAAAATTCCTTTAATTAAATTGTCTTAACTAGACTCCAGACACAAAGGTCCGTTAAGCCGAAATAGAATCAATCCCTTCGTTTCGAACTAACATCAAACAAAGTTCTTTGGACGCAGGGACGCAGGTTCTATTCCCGTGCGAATCTACTTGTTTCGTTTGTGTTTAAAGAGGATCGACTGCTGTTTGATGTCTGTCTGTGCCAATAATGGACGCTTCGTTATTTGTTAGATTTTAAACAGTTTTTAGGTTTTTTCAAGTAACCTAGGATAGTTTTTTTAAGTGTTTGGTTAATAGTGATTCTGAATAAATTATGGCGGTAGGTACATGTCTCACTCAATGATCTATGTAGTGGATGATACACGGTATTAGGTAGATTAGTTACTGTAATAGATATAAACATACCATTACGCCTGCAATCCTCGAAGGGATAAGCAGAGGCGTAGCCTAATAGTACACCCACAGTCGGCCTGTTATGTTTAAGTCACACGGGCACAAATCTAGATTCCATGGCTACTGCTAAGAAATTCCTGATGAAAAATACGACCCGGGAATCGAACCCAGGACCATATGCTCAGAAGTCGCTCTTGCGACCACTAGACTAATGAGGCATACTTCTAAACTATATAACTCAACACATTCTTCCCTACATTCACAAAATACCTATAACTCCGGCCTGAAATTACGTACCCAAAACAGAAGTAAACACAGTAAATAATCCCACATAATATTTAGCGGGAGATTCGCTTCGGAAACTCGGGAATGCACCGAACGCCGGCGATAAGGGGTTATCAAAGAATATACGAGCCAAGGCAGACATCGCCAATATTGTCGATAAGTCTGCGACGTTAAAATAGGACTAGGCGGGTCACATTTCCAGGGACAAATGGGCCAGAATCGTAAAGACAGTCGTCGTCACCGAGGCAGGCCCAAGGAATGCTTTCCGATACTCGTTCTAATGAACGTTTATTTATGTAACCAGTGTTTCTCATCCAAGTGAATAATTGTATTCTGTTTTTGAGAAATAAATGTCTTAAACCATAATGCTGGCCTGAGATTTGGACTCATTGGCCAGAGACAGAAAACACCGGGAAAGTTGGAAAAGGAATGAAGGAGGCTCAGCGAGACAGAATAACCTATTAACGAAAAAAAAAACAAATCATGACCCAAATCAATGTAGAAAAACCATCAACTTCTAAACAACACACTCGACCCTACCAATCACAAAATAAAACTGAAATTACATAACCAAAACAGAAGTAAACACAGTAAATAATCCCACATAATATTTAGCGGGAGATTCGCTTCGGAAGCTCGGGAATGCACCGAACGCCGGCGATAAGGGGTTATCAAAGAATATACGAGCCCACTCGAGCCGAAGATGCTGGGACACAGAGTAAATTAGTTGGGAAAATTGTGCTTAAAGATATTATTATAAAGGTGAAGTAATTTGTGATTGCTTATGGGTAATAGGGTTTCGTTTAATAAATGATTTTGTATTGTGTTGGTTTGTGGCCTCGTGGGGTAGTTGTTTTCTCTTTTGTAGCGTGGTCTGATGTTAATGGTATGAATATTATTTTCGGAAGGGTAATACTTGTAATTTTATATTTTAATTAGAAAATTTATATTATTGAGTAATATAAATTTATATTATTAATTTACATTATCACATAGTGTACATATTTTTCTTTCATGCATCGTCACAACCAGTTTACGGGACAAAAAATGTACTCTTACGAAAAACAGTCATACTCTTATGAGGAGCACAGCTCCTCGAGCGTCTTAATATTTGACCTTAATCTTCCTCAAGATTCTCCATCATCATCATCAGCGTCTTCCCAACTATGTTGGGGTCGGCTTTCAGTCTAACCGTAGTTTACATGGAGCGACTGCCTATCTGACCTACACAACCAAGTTAGTACTGCGTAATACAATCTTCGAGTCACTGACTACTTTACCTGTAACGAATGTCAAAGATATACTTTTGCGAGCCGTTGCTCCCATCATTCATCATCATTTCAGCCAAAAGACGTCCACTGCTGGACATAGGCCTCCCCCAGGCATTTTTGGGGGGGTTTGCCATAATCGCCACGCTTGGCAGGCGGGTTGGCGATCGCAGTATGGTTGTTACAAAGACACAGAGAACGCTGCTGCCCATTCTCTGGTAAGTCCCTTAGTCGCCTCTTACGACACCCACGGGAAGATATGGGATGGTACTATTCTTTACGTCCGACACCACACGGAACGTTGCTCCCGGCTGCCATAAATAGTTCTTTGACATTCTGAGTTAAACGTGCTTTCTGAGGCATGGAAGAAACTCAGTGTGTATTCTCCCCAAGATTCTATCCCAAACTTTATTCCCAACAAAACTTGAACACCGTGCCAAAAATCATGCTAACATCCCTATATACTGGCGTATAAACAAAGTGTAAAACTCAAATCCTCAGTGCAGACGGCAAGACTGAACATCTTAGCATAATTAGCCGAAAGGGGCCGTTTATTGCTAATATTAGTAGTAAGGATTAATACCAACGGGTTCTGAGCTGTGCTGGGAATGGTAACGGCTATTACCGTAAGTCAGGCGGGGTGGAAGATGTATTTGGTTGAACTTGGTTCTGTTGCAAGTTTTTTTGTAGACTGTGTTTGTAAGTGGGATTAGGGGGAAGAAATTGTAGGGATATAGGATTTAATGTAAACTGATTTAGTGGTAAAAGGATGATAAGGCAAGAAAGGAGGTGTCTGGTGAGATAATAGAGAAGTATGGAAGAAGAACACACGCTGCGCCGACGGCAAATGAATAATTGGGATAATAAGGGCAAGTGAATCATCATTTCAGCCAAAAGACGTCCACTGCTGGACATAGGCCTCCCCCAGGTGTCGCCACATTGACCGGATGGCCGATGGGGCCGAAAAGTTCTGGAATGGCGACCGCGAACCGGAAGACGTTGCGTTGGAAAGCCTCCCACTAGGTGGACCGATGACCTGGTCAAGGTTGCAGGAACCCGCTGGATGAGAGACGCACGGGGCAAGTGAATGAATATAGATAATTATAATGTTTGTTAATTGATGAAACATGTATGTATTAGGAAGATCCCTATGATAAACTACAGATTACACACGACAGCAAAGAAAATCACTAAAGTATCCCAACGAAAAATTGTATAGACAGAATGACAGAAGCTTACAAGCCCGATATTGTAAAACAAAATTTCAGAGCAGTCACAATCTTTGCCATCAATATAAATGACTTGCCTCCCCTAACAGAATAAAAATTAAATCAATTCTCCAACCTACTTATCATAAACTTGAAAACAATTTTGATACTTGGTCGGCGCTCAATCGAAACACTTAATTGAAAGTCATCGACTCGTATAATACTCGTCTTAGGGACGAAGCCACAATACATATCGGTACGTATAAATTCTAATACAGAAATCCAAAAACATTACAAAAGCCACCCCCTTTGAGCACCCGTCTGGATGGTGGATGCGGGCAAATCTTCGAATTAATTTTACTGCCGAAATATGCAAATTTGGAGATATAGCCGCCTAATAACATGTACAAAAGAGTGGTGACTCCGAGCGCGAAACACTTAGACTATATTGTGGTGGGTTTTGGGACAGCTTTGTGCCTAATTGCTGTTTGCTTCTGAGAAGTTCGTATTTGCAATATGGGGCGTCTTATTCCAGAACATTTATTTTTAAGAAATCGAGCATTGTCTTCCTTCTGGCAACTTTCTTGTGGTACTAAAAGTTATGATGTTTATTACTTTATTATGGAAAGACAAGGTAAATATGGTACATACTTTCATTTGCTTCAGTGTATTTATGGGGGTCTATAAAACTATTTTTTTTTTTATTTATTTAAACCGATTGTCAACTTAATTTTTTTCTAGAGGTACTCAATTCTGACCAAGAACCTTCATTATCATTCAATTGGAGATTTTGCCAAGGAAACCACCAAAATCTTGACCACCATCATCCATCAAAGAACATTCCCATCTACAAGTTGTGATCTAAACAATAATCTATGCCTTAATCGTTACCTCAGGCTAACATTATAGCCGCTTCAAGGAGCTTAATAGGTTACAAAATTTACCGTGATAGTAGAAAATACACGATGCTTACGTGCCAGCTTTCTCGTGAACTTATCAGGCTTTATTAGATTTCAGGTGTTTAGTTTCTTCACTAGACGTGGTTAAGCCTTCATTTTATAGTTGAAATTTGTTGCACTATATTGGGCTTTGTTTAAAACTTTGTTACGGCCGCATTTATTAGTTATTTTTATAGTTATGGTGTTGTGTGGTTTTGCTGCGCTGATTTGTTTGAATTGGAGGGCTTCAAGATACATTACTTAATAGCACTTTGATAAGTAGGTAGCTATTATAAGAAAGGAGAAAGTGAGAAAGGTGTGCCGACTCCAAATGACTCTATTTGATGTACGCGAGTAAGTCATCTGAGGACCATATCATATTACAATAGATATATTGTTATTAAGAATTTGAAACTGATTAAACTAGCACATAATATGCACTCATCAGCCATTTTATTTCATAAGCTTCTTCAAATTCAGCTCAAATTGAGTTATACTAATATGTGGACACCTCTACAGCTTTAACATTTGCTTCGAGAAAATCTAGAAAGGTTGAAGTGATTGTGTAGGATGGGTAGGAGGTGGCGCATAAATGCTGCAGAGGGTCTCCACACTGGCAAGTAGCTGTCCATCGTCGGTATATCTTGACGATCTACTTTTTTTTAATGAAAATAAATAAACACAGGCACACCTCAACGGTAAAGTAGGGTCACTTACTTGCACAGCACCGTCTCCTTGCCAGAATCAAAGAGTCCTGCCCTACCCCATCTTGCAGGCAGCTCGGCGATGGTGACTCCTCGTGATCCCCACACGCAGATCCGGCTGCCGCAGTCGCTGGCCATGATCCTCTCCACATGGAATGCTGGTGGAATGAGGAACAGGAGTTTCTGGAAAGAAAGAAGAAGGTTTATTGTTTGAAGAAGAACATCAGTACGGGAAGCATGACTATTTTTGATGGTACAAAGAGAAGAGTAGAGCTTTAACGCACATTGCATTTAACAAGGTGTTATTAGACTAAAGAGTATAATTAAGGATAAACATGACGGCACGGTTGGCGCAGTGGCTAAGCGATTGGACTGCTGCACTGCGTGTCGCGGGTTCGATCCCCGCACGGAACAAATATTTGTATGGCCTGCAGATAGTTGTTTCGGGTCTGGGTATTTGTGTATGTGACTTTCTGTTTGTGAACGCACCCACGATACAGGAGAAATTCCTAGTGTGGGGCAACGTTTAAAAAAAAAAAAAACAAATAACAAAAAAACATAAATACAATTAATAAGCAGCTAAGCTTGAATATTAGTCGATCCTAAAATTCAGCAGACTGTTTATGAGAGTCATCATTATCTTGCATTCATTTGGGCACGGTGCATCATATCTTCTTCTACCATACTTTTCGATTACTTGTCACTGTCAGACACCTTTTCTTGCCATATCGTCCTTTACACAATCCATCCAACGTTTCTTGAGTCTACGTCTACTCCCATCCCCATCCAAATTCATTCTCAAAACTACCTAGAATGTTTATGTGCGTGTGATGTTTGTTATTAAATCCACTGCAAAAGGCATTAGAAGCATGACCCACTAAGATTTTGGGAGAACTTAACCGTTTCAAATGTTGTGGAAATATATCATAACACATACCTACACCAAACAAGTTACCAAATCATGTCAACATCGTTCATGTAACCTTTGCTCTAGACAACGTCTATTTTAGAGTTAAAACTCGCCATCAAGTCAAACAAGCTGCGCTGAGACTCGATCTCGATTCTATTTCACACTCCACGATCAAGGCAACTTTTTCAATTTCCTTTAGAAATAAGCGCTGAGCGGACCGCGGGCGGCCGTCAAACGATAAATGATTATAACTATGACGTCAGGGGAAACGAGCCAAGGCGCCGGTGTAATGAGAAATAAGACGAAAAAATCCAACCGAGCCAGGAAGCCGAGAAAGCTTCCTACTTTATTTTTTGTTCCTTTTATTGATTAAAAAACTTTCCTAATCATATTTTTCCTTCGTCTCGGGAGATAGTTAGGTTATCGGCGCTGCTGAGGATTCTCATGTTCATTGTTTTTGTTATATTTTTTTTTTGGGGATTTCGTTTTTGATTGATGTTGCTGTTTATATTTTTAATTAATTAAAATTAACGTACCTATCATCTATAGTGTATCTCTGAAGTGCACCTTTCCATTAGAATATGTCAGATAACTTTCAGGGTAGATATTAAGGCTGTCCTTTAATTTATCCGCTTCAGTCCAGTTACTGCACAGCAGATATATCGACTACTATTTCATCTAAATGGATGACATTGTAAGACCACCACATAACTATTAACGTCCAACAGCATCGTGGAAGACCCTGGATTGGTCCGTAGAGGTTCAGGATCAAATGGAGTAGTAAGTAAAGGAGAAGTCTTTGAATTTCTCAATAGCAGTATGGATATGATTGTGTCTGGCTCGCCCTATTTACATAAGACTTATACATAACAGGCGAAATGTAGGTTTCCAGGAGTTCCTTCGGGGTTTACAGGTGTCATATTATGTTATGTATGTCTTTCACCTGCTCTAGGACAACATGGCACTTCAAAATAATAAAAATCATCCACACAAACTAGCATACCTTTTTTTATTGGGGGGGGGGGGGGGGGGGAAATCATCTGATAACCCCTCCCGCTCTGGGTAGAGCGGAAGGGAGTATCAGACTTCTACTGACTAAAAACCACCCATGTTCCTTCTTAGCCCTTTGTGTCGAGGTCGCGCATACTTTACAACTTTACTACCAGCATACAACAAAAATACTAAAACCTCTACAAACCAAAACAGACCTAAATCAATGCACAGCAAAGCACCATCCAAACCAGATATTAATAGTGTAATCGCGATACTAACTATTGCACTGTTTCCAGTACATTAACCGGCGCGCAAACTTGCCAGGCACAGCCCCTGTTACGAACTGTTCAATGTACTATAATGGACTATTAATATTCGGCTGGTCAAAGGTTTGTCATTGGATTTGAATCTTTGTTGTTGATGGAGCGTAGTTTCAGTGAACTGTTGAAGGGTATTTTGTGAATTAATGTTGATTATTGCAATTTAGATCGAAATAACTGGAAGCGGAACGCGTGGTGGATTATAGCCCATCCCTCTCCTGGAGAGGAGGCCTGAGTCCCTGCAGTGGTAACATTATAGGCTGATGATGATGAACTGGAAGTCATAGGTCTTTGCCCTGCAGTGGGATGGTTCAGGCTAACAGTCTTAGTAGTATTGGAAATTACTATTACGACCCCGACTTACGAACAGTTATTTGTGGGTTCAAACTTCAAACCAAGGCGCATTACTTTGTGTAATTTATTTCATCACCGCTGCTCTCAAAACGGTGAAGGAAAACATCGTTAGGAAATTGGCATGTCCTAGAACCATGAAATTCGATGACATCTACCAGCCCGCACTTGGTCCGTGTCGTTGATTTTAAGTAATTATCGTGCTACTAGTGTAAATCATATAAAAGCCAAACTGTAGTCAAAAACATTCACAATGAACAAGTATACCCAAAGACAAAAATATATCTACGCGAAAAACAATAGAAGTTCACCCTCTTCGGCCATTATTTAAAACATTGAAAAACCCGAAACGGCCACAGTGCATTAGCGGGTGATTATCGAAAAGAATCAAAGTGGGTTAACCCTACCGAATGGAACCCGGAACGTTTTGACCCACGCGGTAGCTTTCAGTTGGGGTCTAAGCGATAGCGGGGATGTTGCGGTAACTTTTTTTTTTAATTATTGTAAGAGTAAATTGATGGGTAGATTGTGTGAGGAATGATATGAAAGAGAAAGAAGTAGACGATGCCTTGACACGTCTGACAAGGTAGAACGAAAGAAAAAAACATGTTCGCAGACCCCAAATAGAATGGGACAAAGGCGGGGAAAGAAGGCGATGATGTAAGAGTAGAACTTAAAAATTTTCTTAATGGTTTGGTTCACGCTTACCATGAGGATAGTTGTCACTATTTATATCATTAACTAGCTGAACCCGCGCATGCGTTGCAATGCGTTTTTCCTACCTACCTATCTACTACTCTACCCACTACCCTACCTACAACCATACCTAAAAAAAAAAAAAAAAAGTATCCTATGTCCTTCTCCTGGTTCAGCTAAATCCGTCCAGCCGTTCTTGAGTTATAAATGGAGTAACTAACACGACTTTCTTTTATATATATAGATAGATAGATAGATTTAAATCTCAATTTGTTGCAAGATCTTCGTAGAAGTAAATTACTAATTATAAGTCACGTTTTCAATTATCAGCTGGCTTATAAGCAACACTATCGGCATCTTTGGTAATCTGCGGTACTAAATATATTTAAAGCCACACCAGCAGGGCGAGCACGGCCTACAGTGACATGGCATGAGTCACACATTTTATCACAGTTTGGGCGATAAAACCGTTTTGTCTTAAATGCTAGCACGGCGGCGTAAGATAATTTCTTGATATGTGATACAACTTCTTGACGTTTAGTTGGGACTCCCTATGTCTTATTTGCTAATATGGGCGCACCCATTTTGTAACAAATGTCACATTTTGACAGATGAATATGCTCGTTTATATCACGTTCGTTCGGAGGTGGTGATAAAAGTAAATTAAAAATATAAGTATATTTTTCTGCTTACTACTGCATCAAATGGCAGTAAATTATTATAATTATGTTCTTGCCCGAAGGCAAGAGGTCCAAAGTAGGAAAATATTCCAATGAAACATTCGGGACTCCTCTAATCCGTTCGAGTTGCCAGACAGGGAGTTCCAATGGATTTTCCGCCTGACAAAGCCTATGGTGGTTTATTTACGTGAAGAATACGATCACGATCGTCCGTAGCCTAGTATATTCTTTGATAGCATCGTCGTACCGGCAACGATTTCTCGAAAGGAATACAAAGTCGTGATTACTGCTTTTTTCCTTCCATTACTCTTATTTCACTTCAAAACTTTCACAATATATTTCAAAACAAATCACATCAAACTTTTAAAAGAAAAACAGAACTTTTAGTTAGTAAGTAGCAAGTTATCAAATAATAAATAAAAAAAGAAAATGAAAGACGTGCCGCGTACGTGTTATGTCAAAAATGAATGAGTACCCAAGAAAATTAAAAAGTTGTTTAACTGTATGAACTGTGCTCTTTTATACGTATTATTTTATTTGGTCGCCTATTCAGATTGTCATAGACATTTTTATTTTTTTAATATACTAGGTCACACTATGAAGTCAGCAACAAGAAAGACAAGTCGCGTCTTAAATTATATCACATGTGGTACCCGTGCTAGCATTTAAGACAAATTCTAAGACATGACATAATTTATAACGTTTTGTCACCAACGTCTTGGGTACGCCCGTGCTCGCCCCGCAGAGAAACAGCTGAAATATTCCATGCACCAGTTATAGTCTAGTTCAATACCAGATAGTTTGAAAACACTTTCATTATTTTTGATTACCTTAACTTTGACTAAATAAATGAAATAGCAGCGGGGTGTGGGTTTGAGCTTCACACACAAACTACACTCCACCTTCTATCCTGCCTTCTTAGTCTAAAAACATGCAGCGGAAGTGACCTTTGCGCTGCCACCGATGACGTGAAATGGCGAAGCTCTGGGCTAAGAAAATATAATAAAAATGGCCGTACGGGCGAAACGAAGCCTTTTGATTTGTATTTTGATTCAAAGATGTGTTTGTCTCCGTCTGAGCAGTCAAGAAACTTGAGTATATCTTTAAACATACAGCTTTTTATTAGCAAGTCAATCCCCTTCACTGGGACCCCACAGTGAGACCAACTCGCACGCTGCGGTCACAACGGGGTGGGCATAAATTCAGACGACGAAAACCTCGGACAGTTCCGAAGCGTATCCTATGCGACGCGATAATGGCTTCGAATTTCACGCCTAAAATATGGCTCGGCAGTTTTTTAAAAAAAAAAGGCCTTTTTTGGAAGGTTGAAATATGGGTTATGATGGTAAGGTATGATTTTTCTTGGGTCTAATATTGATGAATAATAATTACCCCATAATAGCTTAAAATAGAAAGTGTTGGAAAGGAGAAAGAGAGATTTTTGCCCTAGAGGGTTGACACTCAACACAGGCTGAAAATAATAATAGCATAACATAACATTATGCGTGTAGTCCCCGAAGGGTTAGGCAGAGATGTACCTAATAGTACGTACACACCCACATTTTGTCAGTTATGTTCATGTCCCATGTAAAAGGGGGCAAGCATATTGCCATCAACCGGGCACGGATTCAGAGTGAAAATAAATATTTGATTAAGTTTAAGGAATATAGGCTAGCATGTAGCCATACTACTGTGAAGGAATTCTCACTTACCAAAGTTCTAGTGATTGCGTTTAACATCAAAATAATTACATCTCGACCTAAAGTACCTTCTACCCTCCAAAAAAATTACGTATGCAAATTCACAAACAAAAACCTACAATAAAAATAAGAGCGGGGATTACAGTGGTTACGTATTAAAATTCCTGATAGGTACACACATAGCTGAGCCTCGAACAATTAAGGGAAGGTGGGTGTCTAAGGGGCCCCCGCGCCGCGGCAGGGTTATTCGGCCATATTTAATAAAATAATAATATTATGAAAAAAGAATTAAATTATTCAACCCGCGTACGTACGTGTATCGCGATCGGTGTCCCAGCCAGATACGTATAAATTTTTTTTTCGCCGTTCCGTTTTACGTGACCGAGGAGGCTCGCAAAGATTGCCAGTGCGGTGCATGTATTCAAATAATTGTTTGTGTTTTTTCATTTTAATTCTTCCACGGTTGGAATTTTAATGATGCGTTTGTATAAAAGATTGGAGGATGTTAAGCGTTTATATAAAATTTTCGCAGCGGGATTAAAAAGGAAAATCGCCTTTGGATTAAGAGCGGCGGTCAGTTTTTATAGGTAGACTCGTGTTTTTAGTTTATCTTTTTGCAATTTTGTTGGAATTATTTATGTTGAATATGGAATAAGGCTGAAGCATCGTTTTAATAACAGCAGTATTAGTTTTAGGTGTGAGGAACTATAATGAACTATGACATAACACAATATGTATGTAAAACTATGTAGGTAAAATACGTCACAAATATTAATCTTATTACTCTCAAAACTGGTTTTAGATATAACAGTATTTTATAAGGCAATCGTTATTTACCTATTAACCAATTAAATTGATACACATCTCCATTCCACACATCCAGTGGTGGCCCAGTGGTGGCGGCCCCGACTTACGAACAGTTGGTCGTGGGTTCGAACCCAGGCAGGCGCATTACTTTGTGTAATTTATTTCATCACCACTGCTCTCAAAACGGTGAAGGAAAACATCGTGAGGAAACCGGCATATCTTAGAACCAAAAATTCGAAGATATGCGACATCTACCAATCCGCACTGGGCCCGCGTGGTGGATTATAGCCCATCCCTCTCCTAGAGAGGAGGCCTGAGTCCCTGCAGTGGGAACAATATAGGCTGATGATGACATCTCCATTCGGAAAAACCTTTTAAAACTGATTTTCTTTTAACCATAACAAACATACATACGCCTTTTCCCACTGGGTAGGGAACCTGCAACGATCCTTGCTTACTCCTTCAGTCATGTCCACGTTCATACATCCATTCATACACTACACGCGTTAAAACTACGCACCTGACCTTTCTGAACAGCCCCTACCCACGCATACCGACGATAGACGACTTTTCACCTTCGCCCACATTCGTTGTCCTATGAACCAGTCCAAAGTATTTTTAACACACTAACTTTTCATTCAAAGAACGATTGACCCACAAAAGATTCGCCCACAGAACTATTGTCAGTGAATGCTTAACCAACAGAATGATTCAACCAATAACCTTTCAGGCTAAAGTAAATAAAAGCTTGTAAACATAACTTTAAAAATATGATCATTTTTAAATGCCTACAAGTTTACCAAATAACTAAAGTATCATTTTTGATAGATTGATGAGGTGTCAGTACTGTCAAAAAATTAAAACCACTATTTGTAAAGAAACTAATATATATAAGGTCCAATTAAAATAGGTGGACAAATTTTAACACGGGGTTCAGTACGTGTTTAAGATATCCAAGTAAAAAATACACTGATTAAAGTGATTTTATTTGACATAAAATGTTGGGTAACTAACACTTCTAGTGTATTTTCGCTAGCTGTTTTATCTTCTTGTAAGTATATAATGCGTTTTTCTTATTGAAGTGAAAACTTCTTTAGCGGCGCTGAGCACTTTTTTTGTATGGGTAAAAACTTTCAAACTCGCGTCAGGGTCACGTGATGCTGATCGAAAAAGCGTAAGATTTTTCGATCAGCATCACGTGACCCTGACGCGAGTTTGAAAGTTAATATTGAAGTTTTCACTTCTGCCGGCACTCCCGGAGTGCTACCTTTTTTTCTTTTTTTACCATTGTCCTTATTTTGGTGGTCTGAATGATTTCTAAAATTTTGTCCACCTATTTTAATGGGACCTTATATTAAACAAAATAAAATTATTTATTATTATGTCGGCCTAACAGTACGTCCCACCTGGACTCGAGGGCATTTTGAGACATGGACACTTGTGTTCGGTAACTCTCAACTATTGAACACATAGAACGTCACACATTACATCCATCGTTTCCTTGGGTTTCCTCTCCCTTTACTTTCATTAACATTTATATTCATCACTTTTTTAGTCACATGCCGTTCGTTCCTCCTCATGACATAAGTACCTATTCCTCTTCTAAGTTAAAAAAAAATCAACACTATTACAACACATATAAAATCCTATATCCACTAACTAATAACCTCCAACATAAACCGATCAGTGTGCAGCGATAGTTATTATTATGAATTAAATCCTGTAAGTCGACACGTTATTAAATTTAGTACCGCTACTCGGCGCTAGATGGCGCTAGGGGTAGCAAGTTGTGTTTGAAATGGAATTGGTCGGGAGTTTCGGATAGGCTGCTTTGTTTGGGTTATTGTAGGAAGTGAATAAATTTAATAATATAAGTAATACTAGAATTCAGCTATGTGAATTTTGTTCTGGGAATCATTCTGAAGTATTAAGAAAAATACCGAGATATTGAAAATTGGGTATGCTGTTTGCTAATTTGAGAGAATAATAAATGAGCTATACCTGCAAAAAATACATTTATTCGTTTTCAAACGCAAATAGAGTAAGCTCTACGGATGTCATACAAATCAAAGCTCGTAGACCGCTACGGCGTAGTACGCTACGCCGTAGCACTAGTTCTTGATGCTACGCTACAGTTTATTACGTAAATAATAATTCATACTAACTAGAACTAGAAAAACTAGTCTTAGCGGACGTAATTTAAATTAATGTTTGACCTATTGTCATAATTAAGAACAAAGAATATTTTCAAAAATATATGCACTTCTATTGTAAAGAATTATTTGTTTGTAAGATTGTATGTAAGGGTAATCTTCGAAACTACCAATCGAACTCCGAATTTTTACCCATAAAGGAAGATACATTATCTCCGAGTGTCATAGGCTACATGTAAAATATTTCCATGTGTTACATTTCAGAACGGGCTTAAAGTCGCAAGTAAAAGCTAATTAATCAATATAATGGACGATTTCACGAAAAATCTATTAAACGAGACCCCATTCATTAACATTTAATAACACTTTTATTTACTACATGAAAACTGTAATGAAAAAAAAAACCGACTTCAAAAACACAAAAAATGACTTCAGAAGTCGATTTTTAATCAATAACAAACATACAGACGAATTGAGTACCTCCTCCTGTTTGGAAGTCGGCTAAAAACCGGTCACCTTTGTGAAAATTTTCTTGAAACTATAAAATGACCCTTGACATTAAACAAACAGGTCTTTGCTGTAAGTTAGTTTGTATCTTAAGTTTTTCAATCCTCATCAGAGTACAGGAAGCTAGGCTAGTTCTTCAAGAAAAGGTGTTGAGATACATTTAATTAGAGCAGTGTTCAGGATGCAGATTAATTAAGAGTTAGGCTTACTATTGGCTGCCTACCGGGGCTGTGGGTTGTTTAAAAGAGGTAACGCGGCCCTAGACACAAAGGGCTAAGAAAGTCATGAGTGGTTTTTAGTCAGTAGAAGTCTGACACTCCTTTCCGCTCCGCTCAGAGCGGGAGGAGTCCTCAAAAAAAAAAAATAGGTTACTATTGATTACAGTAAGTAAAAAACTTTTCTTATTATTAACTGGCAATGCTGTGACCGCCCCCGTGAAATTGTCATAAAAATACTAGTTTCCTATTTGAATCGGATTTTGTTTGCAATTTTTTTTATTTTTTTTATTATAAATGGGCTTGCTCTTGACCTCAATCTGGCCCTAAGGGCAGAGATGATGTCGAAGATGGAACGAGCTTACCCAGAAGAAGCCTGTTTACTCGCGGCGCAATTTCAAGGGGTTTTTTTTTGCACGGTACCTACTCTTATTCTTCATCATCATCATCATCATCATTCTATTGTTTTCTTCATTCATACTTCTCTATTACTCGTCGTCTCATCATAATTGAAACCTTATTTTTTTTTTTTTATTAGAAGTAATAAAAAGCTTAAAGTTACTCCTTATAACATCAGCTATAAGAAAACGAAGTCTATTACGGCAGTGGGTAAGTATAACATGCATTAATTACCAGCATCCGTGTACCACTATCATAAACACTGAGATCGGGAACACCATGTTTACTTTTTGTTTCGAGTCTTTTTAGCTCGGAGCACCATGATCACGGATAAATTGATAATAATGATATAGAACGTATGGTAGTGTCCGTTTATGATAGTGCACCATACATAAAATCACGCTCTTTTTCATGAGGGTAGGCAAAAACCACAAAAAAAAACTTCTATCCCTGTCATCATCAGCCATAAGACGTCCCCTGCTGGACAAAGTCCTTCCCCATAGAACGCCATAACAAACGGCAACCTGCTGTTTACATCCAGCGGTATATATTCCTGTACCAATACTTTAAAAAAACGCTCTGACCACTCAAACACCTATCTACAAAAAAAAAAAAAAAACAACTAAGTAATTTTTCTCAAGCACCATTAGCGGCTTCTTGCCAACTTATATAAGGTCCACCTGTCCTGAAAACACCAGGGTGCGACATCGAACCGCGAATAGTTACGAAACTCAGAGCATAAATCAGCCAACTCCGGCATAACGTACTCTCCTCAGGGCCATTAGCATTTTTTATGCATAGGAATCGATCCAGCGACCGTCTAATGCCTCCCGTGATACATTAATATCTTAGTTTTTATGACTCTTCTGCAACAATTCGTCTCGTATCGCTGCGTATAACCACCTTCAATTCCACATCCAAACTTCAACTTTGTCTCCAGGTCCACAAGGTGTGAATTGCCTTTTCGAAGAGGTGGTAGGATGTGGATTTGCTCTCGGATTAAGTCGCGTTTACAGTTTAGCTCAAAAGTTACGCTATAATTGTGAAGTGTACAAATATTTTGGCTAAGATTGGATTAAGGTGTGTGTTTAAGGTGATTTTTAGTTTAGTATTCATTTATTTTTTAAGTTTTTGAATAGCAGTTATATTTGGCAGTCTGCCCTGTATATGCTTAAAATCAGAAGCTGAAGACGTCATAAATCTCAATCAGTTTATCTTCCTCTATAAAAAGATAGAAAAAGTATTTATTGGTCTCACACAGGACAAAAGAAATCGATAAATATTAGACATAAAAAAGTAAAAATAAGAGAAACACTTAAAAATAATACATAGAACAACACTTCGGCAAGCCTTTAATATGTCTGGTTTTTCATAGGGACCTGTACTCAGACATACTTTCGGAATAGCAGATAGCCTCAATTTATATAAAATTTCTAACTAAAATCTGGAATATGTTCTAAGTTTCTTGGTCTCAAGACCCATGAACACACCTTTATCAAAATCGGAGTTGATAATAGGTGGATCTGGCGATTTCCTTAACGCTGCCATTTTTCTTTCACGGCCACTTTGAGATTAAAAGTTTGGAAAATGAAACGTTCGGCGCTACTTCGCTATTTTTAACGTATCGGAGCATCGGGCGTTTTTAAAAAGTTTCAGGAGAGGAAATGTGTTTTTTTTGTGGAAAAATTTCATGGGGAGTAGGTAGTATGGTGATTTGAATTTGGAAGTTGAAGAACTTTGATTGTAGAAATAGATTATTCTTTATGTAATATTAGTAATTTACGAAGTCCATCAGTCTCACTGTTTTCGGTCTTGCTATTTATTTCTACCCGGGAAAAATTCCATTCTAAAGGACCTTGGGCACAAATGTATGGACTCTGGTCCTAAACACAATAGATATAAATAGTATATCGGTAGAAAGATATATTCTCATAGATCACGAATAGGTACGGCGCTTGTTCCGATTTGTTGTCCGATCGGAATACTAGTACCTTGAATATCAATCATTTTGTAATTATATCTCAACTAGCTGTTGCCAGCGGCTTCACCCGCTGCAACTCGAATATTATCCCACGGGAAAATAAAATCGGGATAAAAACTATCCTATGTGTTAATCCAGGGTGTCAGCTAACTCCATACCAAATTTTATTAAAATCGCTCCAGCCGGTTAGACGTGAAGAAGTAACAAACACACACTCACAAACTTTCGCCTTTATAATATTATAAAGTGTGATTTTTTTTCAAGCGCATGAGGGAAGATCTTAAAAAATGAAAGGTATAAATCTTTCCAGTGTTATAGGGTACATAAAATGTGAAAAAAATCAAGATGGTGATCGTGAGCTTCAATGATGTGTTGGGATTTACCGTACGTAATGTATAGGATTTATTAATTTTTTGCTCGAAAGTGGAAGTAAGTACATGATTTTTATTTCTACTACTTTCTTTACATTACATCACGCGTGTCTCTCAGAGGAAAACTCTCATAAGCAGTGCTACATTTCTGGGAAAGACAATTAGAACAAATTAGAAACTTAGCAAAAAAGTGCTTTACCATTTTTAATTACAAAACATATCACACACCAACTATGCTAATATAAAACCAACCAAACACCAACCATTTCTTACCGAAAACTCCCAGAGTGCCAAAATAACCAAGTGTTCGCCATTAGAATAACTAAATAAGTTTTTAATCCAAGCTAAGGTATTGGTCATAATATTCAGAGGACGCTCCCGATAACGTTGCTTGGCAGTCCGCCAGGGCTGAACGTGGTGTATCGTGTATTAACATAATATCGCACATATTTTTGCTTTAGAGGCAAATAGATGATCTGGAGGAAGTTATGAGGATGAAGGTACAAGTTGGTAGCCGACTGCACGCAGCAGCAGCAGACGAAATGTCGTCGCTTCATGTCGTCACGACACGTCGTCGCGTCATGTCGCTGCAGTCATGATTTCGAACCTGACTGCAAATAACTATTAGTCAATAACTCTAAACACGCGTGTCGTTGCTCCGGCGTCAGCGGCACTACTGATCTGCGGTCGGACGACACTGACGTCTGCCGCTCGACGACGCGTCGCTAGCTTCATGTCGCCAACTACGGAGGGAATTTCATAGCAACACGTAGAAACCAGTAGTGTCGCTGCGAAACGTCGTCTGCTGCAGCTACGTGCAGTCGCCTACCAACTTGTACCTTTATGAGTTTGACCATATAAAAATGACGTTGTTTTTCTTTGTGTCTTCATTCTCTTCCCCTTATACCGATTCATTTTAGGTCAGCAGCATGTCTTCTTTTTACATAGGTACTTCTCTATTAGTTTTCATCTCATCAGACATCTCCTTTCTTGACATATTATTCTTTACACTGTCCATTTTTCGTTTCTTTGGTTTTTTGGTTTTGTTTTTTTGGTTTTACTTTTATACCGCTCTACATTCATACTTAAAACTTCCCCGCAGCAGTTTCCTCTTTCCTCTGCATCACATGCCCAGGCAAATAGACGATCTGGATTAGTTATGATAATCTTGGAATGGTGACTTCTTTTTGCGATGGTATTTACAACTTTCGATAAAAAACAATCAGTAAAAAATTTGTGTTACCAATTCTTTTTTTGTCTTCCTCTCCCAAATCATCATCATGCATCTGCCTAGCCTTTTTCCTAACTATATTGGGGTCGGCTTCCAGTCTAACCGGATGCAGCTGTGTATTTTACATGGAGCGACTGCCTATCTGACCTCCACAACCCAGTCAATACTTGACGGCACGGTTGGCGCAGTGGCTCAAGCAATGGACTGCTGCGCTGCGTGTCGCGGGTTCGATCTCCGCACGGAACAAATATTTGTATGACCTACAGATAGTTGTTCCGGGTCTGGGTATTTGTGTATGTGAGTTTAAATGTTTGTGAACGCACCCACGATACAGGAGAAATTCCTAGTGTGGGGCAACGTTTTAAAAAAAAAAAAATACTAGGTAATACAACACACGTATAACGTGTATCAAATTATCTCATCATACAGTTAATACGACGGTATCTAAGCAGCGCACACGGCCGAGCCGATATCCTGGCACGGAGCCATTTTGTCAGCGTTATATTAGCTATGGGTAGAACCTAGCATAACGCTGACGTATTGCTTTCAAGATTTTGTATCGTAATTTTGAAGATAGTCTTCATTTTTTGTAGGAAAATCTGACAGCAAATATTGCCAAGGGGTATCGTGCTACCCATGATCGAAGTTGTGGAGGTCGCTCCGTCTAAAATACTGGTATGCAGCTGCAATAGGGATGTTAACAAAAAAAATCTAATTAATCCGTCAGATAGATTTCCAAAAAATATTGGACACATATTTTTTCTTTTTTCTCGTAAACAAACAATGAAGACGATACAGTGCTTTGAAAACTCGTGTGACGTCATATTCTAAGACATTAGTATGACATTTCTTAGCGAGAAGTGACGTCACCACCTCCTACTCAAATCTTTGACGCGTTTTATCTTCGTCAATTTTTATTGATTTGGTAAAACAAAAAATACGCATCCAATATTTTTCGATAATCTAACAGACGGACTAATTAGAATCATATTTTTTTCAGTTAGTAAACATCCCTATTGTCTCGACTTGAAGCCGACTCAACGCAAGTTGGGAAAGGGTGCGTGCATAAATATGATGATGATGATGATGGATTAAAAAAGATGCTAGAATATATGAGAGAGAGGCATGCCCGCTATGGCTAAATTGCTATATAGTTGTTATTTTCAAAACTGAATAATGCAGTCTTCATAATTGAAAAACTAAATTATTTTTGAAGTAGAAAGCAATTCAGAAGAATTGAATGATGTTGAATACTTATTTTAAATTATTTTTTTAGGACGTGGGCATAAGAAAAAAAATCTAAGAGATTCCGTTTTATGAATTTATAACAAGGCTTTCGAAGCCAATTTAGATTCGGTAAAAGCCAAAGACAACCAAAACAAAACGCCATTACTCCTAAACAATACAGGACAAACAAAATTTTCCGCCAACTTGAACATGGGATATTATTTTTAATATGAAAAAAATAAACGCTGAACCGTTTTCGAAATCGTTGCGACCATCTTTTCCATTACCGCAAATTACCGGGAGAGGCCAGGGCTAAATAACGTCACGTATTTAATTACGAGCTCTGCGGAACCTCAAAAGTGACGCTTTTGAATTGAAAGCTAGAGTTTTGGGACACATTGGTGAGGGAGCTTGGGGTCCGGATTGGGAGTTGGTCCTTTCGATGTTCGATACTTTAGTTGTAGGAATATTGGAGCTGTCTTAATAAGTTTGTTTTTGATGGTATTCACCGCTGTATCGCCAAAAAGGCCAAAAAAAAACACATAAGTATTTGAGAAGTTGCTGCATGAAAGCGTAGATCGTCATATTCTTAATCGTTGAGTCATTATCATCATCATATCAACCGGCAACTTAAATGTATAGATTTAAGAAAATAAACACATTTTTTTTTATTATATCAGCCCGGAATCACCCATTGCTGGGTTATAGGCCTCTCCTATTTTCCAACACACTTCCCGGCCCCGTGCGTCGCTTATTCCGCGACCTTCACTATTTCCTCAACCCAACAAGCTTTAGGACGTCTCTGGATTCCTACTTAAAATGTAAGATATTATCATAAGTGATTTTCAATTGCATCTGCATGCTTTATTAAGTCAGAATGATCCTATTTTGATATTTAACAACTTATTTTTATGCAATTAAAGACCTATTCTATTCTAATATGTCTCCTTATTTATACATCTACAACAAACAAGCTAAACATCTTCCTCACCCGTGTTTTACAACAGCCGGAGGTCAATCGAGTCGGCCACTCTAATGTTTACTGATAAAAAGAAAACCAATTTGTGTTCCCACCCCCGACCGCCCCTGCCACAAAGGAGCTCTATCTAGCGATAAATTATCGAAATTATTGCATTAAAAATTCCATCTAGTAAGTCAAAGCGAACCATTATGGCCGCTCTGAACGGCGTTCAAGAGAAGAACGACCTAACTACGTTTTACGTCCGTACTCTTTGTGATTTTCTAGTTTCGTATATGTAATTTTTCTTGGTAAACGTTATGGGAAACCGTTTTTCTCTCGGCAGAAGCGAGATTCTTTGATATATTTAAGTTGTCGGTCTACAGTTTTTTGTTTTAGCATTTTTAATGAATGTTTCGAATGAATTTTAAATTGGTTGCTGTTGTAGGTGGGTGTTATTAGTTTTTGTACGGTGATCACAAGGTTTTGTGGAAATTTAGATTTTGTATACGTGTGTTTAAGGGTTTCTCTATGAACTGCTCTGCTTTATGAAGGTTCCAATAAAGGCAATATTTTTCCGTCTCTAGTAGGTACCTACTACTACTTGCGATTAACACTGAACATAGGATATTTACCATGTAAACTAATTGTTTTGAGTTCCCGTTATTCCGTTTTCAGTGTTAATGACAATGTTAGTGACATATATCAGTTTAAAAACTTCTAACTACCTTTCTACTATTAGCATAAACTAAATTCTAAAAACTGGCAACCCATTATTCCTTCAAAAAGTTGTTTCCACGTGTTGATCTACATAGTTATTTGCTCTTTAAAATAGGAGATCTAAGCAAGGCTTAATTACAATCAGTGTAAAAATATAATGATCTCTGTCTTGCATAAGCTATACAGCAGTAATCCCACACACTCCCAAAGGACTGAAATAATCTAGAAGTCTACTATAAAATCCTGTAACATCGATGTATAGTTACGTTCCCACGTTACATAGAGCTGAAGCCAATTTCCTGGAGCGTCTCATTCTAAATTTACAAACCGACTTGTAAAAAGGAGGAGGTTTAAAATACGACGCGTATATTTGTTTCTCTTTTTATGGATTTCCTATTGCGCCTTGATGACTTACTGGGCGGCTTGAGTGATCGTTGGATATCTCTGAGTGCCGCAGTTAGTTTTTGTTCGACTATTCAAAAGTGCCTGTAACTGGCCTACTTGAAATAAATGTTTTGATTTTGATTATCTTTCATTTAGTATAGGAAGACCACGTGGTGGTCCCACATTTGTTGCGTCAGTAGTTTATGAGCACTTACACGTTTTTATTTACTTTAATTCCTCAATATTGAAGATGTCTTAATACCACGATGATATGGCAAGAAAGGAGGTGTTTGATGAGATGACGAGAAATAGAGAAGAAGACATGGAAGTATGGAAGAGGATGACATGCTGCGCCGACCCCAAATGAATTAGGAGGACCCCTAATGATGATGTTTTTTTTTTATTATAAATGGGCTTGCTCTTGACTTCAATCTTGCCCTAAGGGCAGAGATGATGTCGACGATGGAACGAGCTTACCCAGTAGAAGCCTGTTTACTCGCGACTTAAACAGATTAGGGTTATAAATATGAACTCGGAAAAACCGACGCAGGCAGGGAATTCCACTCCTTGGCTGTGCGCATAATAAAGGACCCAGCAAAGCGCTTCGTTCGAATGTGTGGAATGTCGACTAGGTATCGGTGATACCCTGCAGTACGTCTAGTCTCCCGATGGAAGAAGGGAGATGGTGGGATCAGCTCGTGGAGCTCTTGCGCACACTCTCCGAAGTACAGTCTGTAGAAGACCGACATGCGACTTTGCGACGGTGGGCCAGGCTATGTAGCTTGATGAAGATAATGTCTTATTACCATAATGTTAAACAAACATAATTATGACAAAAACTGGAATTGCAACACACGTAAAAGAACGTAATCGTAACTACATAAAAAGCTCAACGAAATAATACAGAATCCTACTCCAGAGTCCAAACTCCTGTACATCAATACATAGCTACGTGGCGTACGTACCCACGCGCCACGTTAGCATGGAGGTGCAGCCAATTTCCTGCAGCGCCTCATTCCGGCTAATTTTCATATTAACGAACACGTCTGGCCTGTCCCGAACGATATGACTTGTTCCTGTAATATGCTATTGTTTATTAACTGCTAGCTTTTCTTGCTGAGGAACTGATGGGATTAGTTATTGTGTGTGTTGGAGATATTTTTTGTTTATGCTAGTAGATAATTGAATCAATGGGTAATTGTGCGGTCGAGATAATATATTTTAGGAGAGATTGTGATGTTTTTGTACGGCCTCGTTGGTCTAATGGCCGCAAGCTTGACTGCTGCTGTGTGTCGATTCCCGAGTTGGGCAGTGTTATTCGGTTTTATCATTAAAATTTCTCAGTAGTAGCCAC
The DNA here is from genome assembly GCA_949775195.1 of Diarsia dahlii. Lineage (NCBI taxonomy): Eukaryota > Metazoa > Arthropoda > Insecta > Lepidoptera > Noctuidae > Diarsia > Diarsia dahlii. Next base: position 18,237,347 of record OX459210.1, read on the forward strand.
GGTGTCCAGATTTGTGCCCGCATGATGGCAATAGACACGCCCCCTGTTACATGGGACTTGAACATAACTATTGAAATGTGATAGTACCCATGGGTATACGTCTACCTAAACCTTCGGGGGTCCAGGCGTGATGTTATGTCAAATATCAAATTTACTAAAAGAATACTAGAACGAATATGAACTGAGGTCTACACTATGATTTTTAATATTCATCAAAAGATGCTATTAAAAGTTATAGAATGAACTGAATTCTTTGAAAGCATATTTTTATGTATCCAACAAAATGGCTTATTCCACAAATCCCCCCTGAGAAAATCCCCCTCAGGGGGGAAAACTGGACTCAGATGTAAAACATGTCCAGAAAGTCCCCTTGGCATTTTGAGTTATTCCATTTTTCCCCCCTGAGAGAATACCTCGGGGTGGAAAACTGAACTCGAATGTAAAATCATTCCGAAAATCCCCCTTATCATTTTGAATTATTCCACTTTTCCCCCTTATGGTAACATTTTCAAACGGTATTGGCAAGGACAAGTAGGCGATGAGAAAAAAGGATAGTAAAGTCCCACAAACTACCAGGAGAATAGAAGTAGGAAGGAGGTATTGAAAACTGGAATGAAAGTTTTTTTAAAAACAAAGCATAGGTGGTAAAGTCCCACAAACTACCAGGAGATCAGAAGTAGGCAGGAGGTATTGAAAACTGGAATGAAAGTTTAAAAAAAAAGTATAGGTGGTAAACTCCCACAAACTACCAGGAGATCAGAAGTAGGAAAGAGGTATTGAAAACTGGAATGTTTTTTTTAAACAGGATAAAAAAAAAATGATTTAGTTTTTTTTTTCAGCAACAGGGGGGGGGGTAAAATTTTTGGTAATTTTTTGCCTAATTGGTCTACCTTTTTTTTCTAACAATAATTTTGAACGCCCGTAACACGAAAACGGTGCATCGTAGGACCATGCTTCTCAAAACCTAACTAAACTCTTTAAAAAAAACTTGACAAGTGCAAGTCGGACTTGCACATGAAGGGTTCCGTACCATGACTTCTTACAGGTTTTCCTGTAATCTATACGTGTTGAACTAATTTCTGCAATTTTTTCAGAATTTTAGGCTTAGTATCAAAATCAAAATCCGCTGCGTAGTTTTAAAAATTAAGCATACATAGGGATAGACAGCGGGAAGAGACTTTGTTATATACTATGTAGTGATACCGAGGTCTATAGTTCCTATAGGTGTATTAAAATCAAGGCCTTGAATCAACACAAAGTAATCTATAACATAACATAAAGTTAACTTAATAGCCATATTATGATTTTTAATATAATAAAAAAAAACTTTTCATTAGACTATAACATGTCTGCCAATTTCAGTACTTAAACTCAAATAAATATAAAACGATAATAACTTGCCTTTGCCCAGCAGTGGGACAATATGACACCCACAATATGTGGGACAGTGGTGACATCTAGCAATCCGCACTGGGCCCGCGTGGTAGATTAAAGCCCATTCCCTCTCAAAGAGAGGAGGCCTTTGTCCCAGCAGTGGGAACATTAATAGGCTGTTGATGATGATGATGATGATGGGACAATATGGGTTAGTAAAAAAATAAAACTTGTGAATGGTCAAAAGAGTTTTATATGGGCCTCAGGGGGGATTTCTGGACGTTGTTTCTTTTCGATTCCACTTTTCCCCCCTAGGGGGGATTTTCAGGGGGGATTTGTAGACTTGTTTTTTTTTTGAGTTTTCGAAAAAAATATTATTCCACAAATCCCCCCGATTTGTGGAATAATATTTTTTTCGATTCCACTTTTCCCCCCTAAGGGGGATTTTCAGGGGGGATTTGTAAACTTTATTTTTTGGATTCCACTTTTCCCCCTCAGGGGGGATTTTCAAGGGGGATTTGTGGAATAAGCCCAACAAAATGGAGCTCATTCCGAGTTATTCCGGTCTGATCCCCTAAAACTGATACCCTAGGGGATCCGTTTTATTATAAATTATTTTCTATTCCGGTCTGATCCCCCGTAAAAGAATCGGATACCCTGACACATTTTTAGGACAGTCAGCAACAAAAATTTGTACAGGTTCTATTAGATTAAAAAAAAAGAATAGGTAGTAAAGTCCCACAAACTACCAGGAGAACAGAAGTAGGAAGGAGGTATTGGAAATTGGAATCTTCAAATCAAATCTATATTATGCCTTTAAAGTAAAGTCTCACAAACTACCAGGAGAACAGAAGTAGGAAGGAGGTATTGGAAATTGGAATCTTCAAATCAAGTCTTTAATATGCCTTAGTAAAGTCCCACAAACTACCAGGAGAACAGAAGTAGGAAGGAGGTATTGGAAATCGGAATGGAATAGTTTGTGGGACTTTACTATCCTGGTTTCCTATCTCCAAAAAAAAAAGTGCATGGTAGGTATTAGAAATAAATAATATAGATTTGATTTAAAGATTCCAATACCTCCTTTTGACTTCTGTTCTTCTGGTTGTTTGTGGGATGATCGTACAATTTTATGTTTTTTTTTTTTTTTGGATATCGAAATAAAAACTGATTATTTTTTCATTAACAACTGTTTTTCGGTTGACTGTACTTCACTTGTACTTGTGTCAAAAAGGGGATCAGAACGGAATGATAAATTACAGGGGATCAGAACGGAATAAACAAAAGAAAAATATTGGCAGTGGATCGGTTTAGGGGATCAGACCGGAACAACTCCTCATTCCTAGAAACTAATTAGTTAGTTTACCCTTTTTTGTTTAAATAAAAACATGTTAACTTTTTTTTACAGAATTTCACATAAGTAGTGACCTATGTGAAATTCTATACTATACGAATATCTGGCAACTTACAAGCTATTTAAATTGATAGTCAATTTACAAAGCAATATTTTGTTTGACCCCTAAAACTGTTCCCAGTTTTAAACCTATTTCACTCTCTTACCTAATGATAAAAGAACTAAAAAAACTTGCTATTTCAGACTTTTATGGCTAAATACGTAATTCCAAATTTTTGTACAAATAAATTTTTACTTCAGCATGTATCTGGTTTCTATTTTATAGAAAACATGTATTACCCATCAGTTTCCTGATATAAAGTACTCGGAAAAGACCTTTCCGTTAGGAAACTGCTTCGGGAAACCACTATGTGGTTTCAGCGATAACGATGAATGTATCTTTAGGGTTTATTTACGATACATAGTGGATTGTGAAAAAGAGAAAGAAGTGAATAATGCCCTAACGCCTGACAGGAGATAATGAATGAAGAAAACATGTTGCGCCGACCCCAAGTAGCATGGAAAAGAGCGAGAATGTGATGAAAATAGTTAGTTATGCCTGTAGTTACGCTTACATGCCTTTTAAGAATATTTTCGGCAGTTATCTATATAAATAAAAAGAGAAGTCCTGACTGACTGACTGACTGACTCATCAACGCCCAGCCCAAACCCTTGGACCTAGAAAGCTGAAATTTTGCACAGAGGTTCCCTTTATAATGTAGACAAGGAATAAGGAAGGATTTTTCGAAATTCAACCCCTAAGGGAGTTAAATAGGGGATGAAAGTTTGTATAGAAAATCGTCACTTTCACGCGGGCGAAGCCGCTGGCAAAAGCTAGTCAGTAAATGTAAAAGGTTCCAGTTCAAAGAATGATTGTGTTTTCTTAAAATATGTATCCTCCTTCAACAGAAATATGAACCTACATGTGACTTATAAGCTTTCAACAGTTTCAGGGTCCACGTACCATTCACAACAGTACCTACGTACAGGTTAGTCGAAAACTTTAGGTACCTACATCATTTCATACAGGGCTTTCATCATCTTTCTGTCTGTTTTTTTTTCCCCATCACGTTATAATTTACTTCATTTTCTTTCATATCACACAACCCTCACACAATTCTTCAAGAAGAACGTACGAGTAGGTACTCCAACTTTCTAACCAATAGTTTCTCTTCAAATGTCCGTCCATACCTATCTGACCAACCGCCAATTAATCCGAATGCCCCACCAAGACCTGGGGAACAATTTAATTTAAAACAAGAACGTCAGACGGAATCGCCCGAACTCACCCGATGATGTACTCCAATATTGCACGCCGTGTTAATATAAATTTTGCACGGGTCTAGAGTAACGTAAAAAATATAAATTAAATTCGCTTGGACCGACTTGGACGGTATTTGGTTCTGCATGTTTTTTTGGATAGGTTGAACTTCTTATGGTGTGAGCAGAGCAGGGACCGAAAGCGGTTACGGTTAAAGGTTAAGATACCTCAAAAACATACCGGTACCGGTTTAAAATAAAGGTTGAGCTATACCGGTACCTTTATAAATAAAGGTTACGCTGAACCGTTATTTAACCCTTACACAATTTCGGTACCGAAATGCATGCGAGACGGGGCGCGGCGCGCGTGCTCGCGGTAAAAAACGTTAGAACTTGTGTATTTTGTAGTTTATAGTACAATCGGCAAGTGCAGACAGACCGAGTGGCGAGGCGGTGCGTCAAAGAAAACCCCTATTTATTAAGGTTTAGGTACCGCTACCGGTACATTTATAACGGTTACGGTACTTCTACCGAAACATACCGGTATGCATTTCCAACCTCAAAATTCCGCTACCGAAAAAAGTAACGGTATCGAAATATTTCGATAACCCTTATTTAACGGTATGACGTCATACCGAAATTTAAAGGTACCGTAATTTTTGGGTAATTCAGTCCCTGGAGCAGAGGTGTGTAACTTTTATTTTTTGTCGGCTGGCTAAACATTAAATGACTCATCCCGCTCTGGGCGGAGTGGAAGTGAGTGTCAGACTTCTACTGACTAAAAACCACCCATGTTCCTTCTTAGCACTTTGTGTCCGATGCCGCGGTATTTCTTCCGAACAACCCGCTGCCCCAGCATGCGTCAGCTCTTGCGGGCCCCTGCTGAGGTGTGTACCTAACATGTGGTACACGAGTATGTCCGTGTTTAAGATACTTGCTTTCCTAAATCACTTTGGACATCATCTGAATGGTTGATATCTGCTTGGCAGATTAAAAACAAATAGAAGAGAAATAAAGGATCGAACGAAGTGACATGATTTTTATAATTTTAGATTATAATTAATTAAACTCACTACTCATAAAACAAGGCCTCTATAAAATAATTAAGGAGTTAATTACTATTTTGTTATTGAAATCGTAACTGGAAAAATCATCATAGTAGGTACCTAATTGATACTTGTAGATTGACTACCAACTAAAGTCAAATCACATGATTACCATCACACGTTTCATTTCACGTAACTTGTAAATCACCAGAACCACACATTTCCTTAATAATCAATCAATTCTACAAAAGAAAAGTCCTCACAAAAAAAATCAATTAACACAAAAAAAACCTTACACTCTGTATAATTGGTTTCTAATTTCCAACAGATCCTTCGAAGAAAAAATCACTTGCGACTAATAAGCGCGTCTCCGCTAATTCATCATTGTTTTTTAGGGTTCCGTACCTCAAAAGGAAAAAACGGAACCCTTATAGGATCACTTTGTTGTCCGTCTGTCCGTCCGTCCGTCTGTCAAGACCCTTTTTCTCAGGAACGCGTGGAGGTATGAAGCTGAAATTTATATCAATTACTCAGGTCTACTGTCCCTTGAAGCTGTGAAAAAATCAAACTTCTAAGCCAACGCAATCAAAAGATACAGCAATTTAAGCTGCATATTTTGAAACTCGCAAGTACTCGCAAGGGAATCAAAACCTAAAGGGTACTTCCAGTCGACCTAGAATCTTGAAATTTGGCATGAAGCAACGTTTTATAGCACACATAAAGGAAAAATTCCGAAAACCTTAAATTTTTAGTTACATTACAAAATATATATTTTTTAATAATTTTAAACTTACTACCCATTTCCTCATAAACGCGTAGAGGTATTAAATTGAAATTCATACCAAATACTCAGGTCTATAATACCTTTAAGCTGTAACAAAATCAAACTTCTATGTCAACGCAATTAAAAGAAACAGCAATTTAAGCTGCATATTTTGAAACTCGCAAGTACTCGCAAGGGAATCAAAACCTAAAGGGTACTTCCAGTCGACCTAGAATCTTGAAATTTGGCATGAAGCAACGTTTTATAGCACACATAAAGGAAAAATTCCGAAAACCTTAAATTTTTAGTTACATTACAAAATATATATTTTTTAAAAGGATTACTTAAACGATAAAGAGATCTTTGTCTTAAATTTATGCTCCTCCGTCTTTCCCCATTGTAATGTTATGAATTTCATTTTGCAATAAAAATACCATAGTTATGACTCGATTGTCGTAATGAACGAACTTTGTAAACCTTGCAGGTTTGTACGGAACCCTCGGTGCGCGAGTCCGACTCGCACTTGGCCGGTTTTTCACTAATAAAAACAGGACAAAAACATGTCTTTTCTTGGCGATCCCCTCTCGAGGGAGGCGACACCTACAGGTGAAATGAGGATAAAAAACTTCGTCGATTTGTTTGTTAGTTTTGAGTTTATATTGGTTTTTAAGTTGAAGTTTGACAAAATTTGTATACGCAGGTATACAAAGTTTAATTCTGCACATATGCATTTTTCTAGATATTGACCTAAAAACTTGTCTAAAATGTTTGTGTTTGTCTAAATTTGAAGCGGTCAGTACAAAAAATACTACAGCAACACAGTTCAAAAGTACTACAGCGCCATCTATGTCACGAAGAAAGAAGAACTAACATCAAAATTCTGAACAGCGCTATCACAGTTGACCGCAACTATGCAGAAAAATAGGACAACTGTGAGACAGTGTCCCACCAGAAAAGACCCATATATAGTTAGAGGATCCTTCCTTTTCTATAGGCGATGAAGATTGCCTGGTTCTCATAATATACGCCTTTACATTTATTTGACAAAGATGTCCTAATTGTCTATTACTGTTTCATGATAAGGAACGCGTACGATCTATCTTTTTATTTCGCGTATATTAAAATACATTGACCTGTTTTAATATTTATCAAGCCTAGCGAAACCTCCCACAACGGACAAAAACAAAAAAATCTAATCGAAAGACAAAGAGCGTCATTAATAAATTATTAAAAAAGCCGTCAAAACAAAAGGAGCGAAACCGTGAAAAAGCACTAGTGGGTAAACTGGGTAACAACGACGCCAGCTCCTTGTACTCCTATAGATTGAGAATATTTTAAAGTGATGTGCTCGTAGCAAATAATGAAATTATGCCGGGAGGGGAGAGTGGGGCGAGACGGCCCATCTTTCGCTTTTTCCTTCTTTTGTTTGTTTATTCGTTATTTATCGGTAGATCGAGGAGCCACGTTATAGATTAACATCAAAGGCATTTTACGGCGTATACGATCTCGTTAAAATTGAATGGGCTCCCGTAATGAGGGGGAATTGGTGTTCGGATCAGGTATATTTTTGGAGCTTTTTAATAAACTTGAAAGAAGTCGAAAATGTATGCCAAAGGTATGGCTCAATTGCGTTTTATTTGTCGCCGGAATTGAAGTTATTCAAATATTTGTACAAAGTTAAAGTTAATAAGAGGTAAATAATAAAATAGGTCTTTAGCAATAGGGTACCTATTTCACCAAAAAATTCTAATTAGTCCGTCTGTTAGATTATCGAAAAATATTGGATACGTGTTTTTTGTTTTATCTAATAAATAACAATTGACGGAAATAAAACGTGTCAAAGATCATGAGTGGGGGCTTTTCACGTCACTTCGTGAGTAAAAAAGTACTAACCTTGTGACGTCACACGACTTGACACGACTTTTCGAAGCGCTGTATCGTCTTCATCTTTTGTTTACGTGAAAAAAGAAAAAATATGTGTCCTTTATTTTTTGAAAATCTATCTGACGGACTAATTAGATTTTTTAGGTGAAATACCCTATTGACTAATGATCTTTAGTTAGTGAGTTACAAACTCTATAAATCTGGTTGACTGCCTTCAGACTGCTGGTAACTGTTATTAGCAACCATCAAACATGATAAAGTATTGTTTGGTTTCGTATTTTTGTAGTATGACGTTCCAGTTTGGGCATACATAAATTATTAACAGCGACAAAATATCGAGAATTCAAAACAAATACCTAAACGTGGAAAACGTCCTATTTCAGTGTTAACGATAACATTATTCCAAATATCTTCCACTAAACACAGCACATAAAATTCCTCAACACACATAAATACAAAAGCAAGAAATTGTGATCAAAATCGTCCGCAGACCACCCGAACACTCGTTATCGTGCTTATTGTTGTTTTTAATGAAATGTGACCGAAATGATGGCCGTCGAAGCTTTGTCCGTAGGATCGGTGTCCATTATCCCCCTTTTCCTCTTAATATCGTGAAGGACCGCAATAAAATTTGCTTCGCCTTTCGGACGGGGTGGGGAGGGGGGGGGGGGGAGCGGTTGCATGAAACTGATCGTATGACAATTTTGGAAGCGAGTTGAAGTAGTGGTCTAACGATTGGTGAGCATAAGGTTCTGTGTTAGATTTCCAAATCAGGCAAGCCCGCCATAGTATTCCCAAACCACTGTAACTCCTGAAAGTCAGAATCAACAGTGGCGACCAAAGAAAAGCGCCGAGACAATGAAGCTCGACGAAGTCCCTGAGAAACAATTTAACTGTTCTGGATCCCGCGACGAAATCCCACATCAGACAGTGTGTTTTTAGGTTTCTCCACCAGGGATTTCAAATAACAGTCACGAAGACAAGACTCGTGTCCGGATGACGACAATAGGCTCGCCCACTACTCATGAAACTTAAAATGGAACTGCCGAAATGAGGTTGTGTGCTATTAGGTACACCTCTGTCTATCCTTTCGGGGATCACAGTCGTGATGTTAAGCGTATGTCGTGAAGGACTCGCAATAAAATTTGATTCGAGGTTGCGTGTAACTGATCGAGTGACAACTTTAGAAGCGGAGATAAAGTTTGTGATGCGTTTTATGTTACACCCTTATTTGGATCTGTCTGTTTTGGGATAATGGTGTGGTGGTAAAAGTAATTAATTTAAGTTGTTTTCTTTATTGCTACATGTTGTGGGGCCCTGACATAGAAGCAAGGTGACGCGGTAGACCTCGCAGGAGATGGCGGGGCGCACTTGGATAGAACCAACGACCAGAGATCCACGTTGGCCCTGAATCGAAGGATTTGGAGGTCATTTGTCCAGCAATGAGATGTCACATGCCAACAGAAAAGGAAACGACCAATTTGAACTGTGCATCAGCATGAGTCATTTTTTAAGTACTAATGTTGGTTAAAATACATTGATTAAATTATAATGCAATGTATAAACAGGCATAATATTAAAATTTACATTTAATTCTTGTTAATTCTCTTCATAAACTCGTAATTGAACACAGTATTCTATAACTACGAAAAAACAATAAATGGGAACGACGCAAACGTTAATACGATTCAGATGCCAACAAAAACTTCGGAACAAATACCCCAAATCTGTTTTCGACTATCGAAAAAAACGCCATGCAAATTCAGGGACAACGACCGAAAAAACACGCGAAGGAAATTAATAAAGCACCCACTAAAGCGAAAACAGGCGGAAAATAGAGGCGGGGGACGAATAGAGGAAAGAAAGAAAAAAATGTCGACCAGCAACGTGCTCTTCATTATAGCGGAATGGAAACACCGGATGAATTGATCAATCAGAAATTTTATGGCCAAGAATCACTCAACGGAAAATAATTCTCCGGCCGTTTCGTGCTTGGCTCATCGCCGCTGTTTTAATTTCGCTCTCTTGGGGAGATCGAGTGTCATCCAATCTATCTGACGACTTGAAAAAAAAATGCCATCATCACCCCGCCCTCCCCTTTGGAGACTGTCTTAAAGACCGGCGGGCGATTACGTCCGTGGGAGCTTTAAGACGATTGTGTGATAAAGTTGCTTGTTATTGATACTTCTTGTTCATTTTGAAGTACGCTGTATCGGTATTTCGTAGAAGGCTCTATCCTGTTTCAGTCATGGTTTGTAGACTTCATATGACAGACTTACAATAACTCCTGAGAAAGGTGGCAAGACATATGGCACCTACCAAATCGTACTGATTCCGCATGGTGGATTTTGACCACTTGAACTGAACATTAACTGATAATGCTATGTATCAGACAACAGCAGAAAATACAAATAAAGCATGTTACATTTAAGGTACAAGTTGGTAGCCGACTGCACGCAGCAGCAGCAGACGACATGTCGTCGTTTCATGTCGTCACGACACGTCGTTGCGTCATGTCGTTTCACTAAAGAGCATATCTCCTGATGTTTCTGTTATCTAAGGGCACTACTGATCTGCGGTCGGACGACACTACCGTCTGCCGCTCGACGACGCGTCGCTAGCTTCATGTCGCTAACTACGGAGGGAATTTCATAAAAATACGTAGAAACCAGTAGTGTCGCTGCGACATGTCGCCTGCTGCTGCTGCTTGCAGTCGGCTACCAACTTGTACCTTTACTTCCATCTTTAAGTTAGAAAAAAGCGTAAAAAAGTACACCCTGAGTTTCAACGCGCTACGACATGTCCTACACTGTAAAAAAATATGCAATTTTACATGCAAAAAAATTACATAATCCTGTAAAATTTCCTAAAAATCTGGGAAATTTACGGGAAAATATGAAATTTTACATAAAAAAATGTAAAATTGACGAAAATTATGTAAAATTTCATATTTTCTCGTAAATTTCCCAGATTTTTCGGAAATTTTACAGGATTATATAATTTTTTGCATGTAAAATTACATAATTTTTAGTAAAATTACATAATTTTTAACAGTGTATTAAAAACTGAGTCTAATCCCAACAGATTTAATCGCTCTAATTGGTTACTAATTATTCAACACGCCCTAACACCAATGTATCGATGCTTAGATTAACTTGAACAAGCAATTTGACGAGTAATCGCACCCCATCAGCGTCGTAATATCGCATTCTGTTTGCAATCACTAATTAATCAAGATCAAACGGAAATAACAATCGCTTGCACATTCATCATCCTGACTGACAGTCTCATGTTTTATGAAGGAAAAAATAGACTCTGGGTTGTTAGAAGATGTGATTAGATAACAGACTTAAACGGAGAAGAAATAAAATCGATTTTAAAACATACGCTAAATGAGGCATTAGTGGGAAGAGGTCACTCTTCGTATACTAATTAGTTACTTTAGTTGTCTATACGAATGACTTGACAACAGCAAATAAGCTGGAAAGGATTCACACAGAAATACAGCCCTAGTTCAAAGACTATAGAACAGTCTCATCATCCTGCCCACCAAAATATGTCAGTATGTGTATGTGTAAGACAGGTGTGTAGTACTCGCAACCGGCGTGCGTGTATGACCAGTAAGGCTATTGCGTATGCCGCGGATTTCAGTGCTAGATGACGTGGCCTCGGCACAAGGGTAAAGAAGGAACATGGGTTCGGTTTTTAGTCAGTAGAAGTCTGACACTCCCCTTCGCTCTGCCCAAGAGCGGGGGGGGGGGGGGGGGGGTCATTTGATGATTTTCCACCCACCAAAAAAAAAAACGAAAAAAAAGGCTATTGCGTATATTTTTAATGTCAGTGGCTATCATAATAAGTGTCCATAAATTAACTGTAAATTGGTTATGGTTTGGTACATTTTTTTTTTTTAACTAACCATTTGACAGTTATTTGATAGACACTATATTATTATGTTATCCATTGTCATTAAAAGATACGCAATAGCCCTACTGATCTATGAACGTGGTCGAAGCAAAAGGACTATGTAAGGATCGTAGCAGCTGGCGTTTTGTGGTATCTGCCCTACCCTCATCTGAAAAAGTTGTCCTATATGTCTACATTAATTCTACGTCTAAAAAGGCGAATTCAAACGTACATCTTTTCGGTGTCTTAAATACATTCTTATTTATCAACATTAACAAGCTGAACAAAAAAGCTGCGTCAGCTGCCTTCGAATATTCCAAAAAACACCATCCATCGCTTATTATCCGAAAATTTGGAAGATAATTCGCCAAAGGAAAAGATGGGAAGGCATTAAAATAGCAATCAAACTGGCAATTTTGGGGTGAAGTGTACGAATTCAAAAAAAAAGGTACTGGGTACCGATTTGCGATGCAAACTTGCTAAGATGGCCGTCTATATCAGATTTGAATAAAGATCTGCCGTGGACAGGGACTCGTTCCGAATTCGTGAATAATTGAAAGGCCGTTTCTTTATATTGAATTTGTTTTTTTGACGGTCAATTTGTTATGCGGCCTGAATTGGAGGAGTGGAGGAATTTTCAACTGTCTATTTGCGTAAACATAGCAGTGAAAGACAGAAAAAAAATGTTACACTGAATTTTGTAAGCTATGTTTTGAGACTGTATTAGTTCGAAGTGCGATAATTAATGAACCTTGCAGTATTTGTTTTAAGTGTTTATACTTTGTATGAAGCCTAGAGGTGTGACCGATAGACTGTTAAGTCATAGGATTTGAATTCGAACCCAATAAAATCAACTCTGATTCTGCTTCAGTGCAGGAAAACATCATAAAGAAACCAAACCAGCATGCCTGACAGATATATCACGATGGCATGTTACGCCTATGGTCTGGCTAACCATACGAAAAGAAGAAAATGATGGTTCTTAATTATAAAAATGTTTACATTGCTTGCTGGTTAAACAACCAATGCAAGAATATGTCGTTCACAATAACAAAAACTCACGACTTTCCAAAACCATTGCACAAAACAATTGATTTCCATACCCCCGGGAGTAGTCAAATGAGGACTGCAATCGCAGTACCTACACAAGTTGCAATCTTAAAAAATAATAGGCATTAAACATCACCCCATGATCAAGGTTTACAGGGACTCGAACGATCAGCCCCGAAGCCATCTTCATTAATGAAAACCATAAAAGTGGGGTTCGGCGGCTCGCAAGATCGTAGCGTAAAAATTCGCGTCAAACGACCAACGCCTTATTAAGCCCGCGGGGTGCAGGTGGGGGCGAAAAAAATTATAGTATTTAACGATATTAAGTTATTGAAGTTAGATTGGTAGCTTAATTGCTTTGAGCGGCGATTTGGATCGATATTTGATGGTTTTTAAAGTTTTAGTTGCTAGTTTTAGTACAGCTTTGCTTGCTATTATTTTTGCGGTCATAGACATTTTTTTTTTTAAATAATTGAATATTCAGTACTACAAAAGAGTTTTGAATTGTGAATTTATTACTACTGTTCTGCTAGACTTCTGATGTAACTTATGTATTCGCCATTACGATCATGATGTTGACATTTTAGAGAGCCTTTTCGTAGCAAGTCTATCGCTGACTTCACCCGTTTCCATCAGGTCTGATCGAGGTCAACAGCAGGCCCAACAGCTACATAACCCCAACAAAAAGTGTTGTGCTTGTGCTCCCTAGCCGTCTTGATGACTTTTATTCATTCGAGTTTTTATCCGATTTTTTTTGGATAGATCTGGGTGCATTTATGAATAGCTTCAGACACGGGAGCCTGTCCAAAACCTATAAATTTTGGTTGTAAGTTAAAGACCCAAATTAACGTGGTTTTCACTAAAAAAATACAGTCACTGAACTCAGTAGAGAGTGCCATCAATGTTATCTCTTCCACGAGTAACTCATTACTAAAAGTAAAAATGCGATCCACTTTTAACTTAAAAAACCTCAACAAAAAAGCATTGAAAATTTTTCGTTCCGATATTATAATGATACAGAGGAAACATTCGCGTTATTAAAACATACAAGTGGCCTATTAGTAGCGAACATATTTCAAATGAGGGTAAAGCCAATGCAAAAAATTGTCGGGTAGGTAACTAACAGGTAACAGGGTATAGATAGAGTACAGAGATAACAGAAAAATTGTAAAATAATATTCATTTGTCTCGCACTAAACAATAAGGCAAACTTACAATAAACTAAATTGATCCTGTATTAGGGCTGTATAAATGTTGATAGGTGGAGAGGGAAAGGAAGACCAAAAAAACGATGATTTGGAATGTGTGAGAAATGATATGAAGTGATAACGTGACGATTCACAGAGGAGAGTGGAAAAAAAGTGACCCCATATGGGAGAAAGGCAGGAAAATTATGATCCTGTATTAGGGCAAAATGGTGCTGTAACATTTAAAATATGTCACAGCGCTGGCATTCTGACAGGGCACAGCCAAGTGGTCATATACGCAAAAATTTAATAAAAAGAAAGTGTTGAAGCATCATCATCAGCCTATAATGTTCCCACTGCAGGGACTCAGGCCTCCTCTCTAGGAGAGGGATGGGCTATGATCTACCACGCGGGCCCAGTGCGGATTGGTAGATGTCACATATCTTCGAATTTTTTTGTTGTGTGAAAGCGTGTTGAAGCAAATAAAACAAAAATAAAAAATAGAGTAAAGAGACATCTTAACGGCCGCGGCTAGAGGCGGCTTGTCAACACTTAATACAAACAACCCTGAATCACCGCTTACTCGAACTAGACACTAATGACGTATGACACTGACAACTTTGACGGCAGTCTGTGACAGTAGAGCTGCGCTCTGTCACAGCCACGATATTTTTATAGCACTGTCATCTCTAGACGCTGTTGAGTCTGTGGTAAATAATAAAGGTAGGTTCCCGAGTCGTGCCCATTAGTAAGTTACAAGGTTCGTCTCGGCTGATGTGTAGAAAGACATTGCTGCTATTACGTCGGTTCGGTTTTTACTTGCTATTGTCTTTTTTGGGATGGCATCTGAGAGATTATGGCAGAAGATATTTAAAAGATTATTGAATTTCAATTATGGGTGTTAAGTGAAATATAATTTTAAATAGTTTTTGGCGATCTTAAACTTGGCTTTAACTGCTAGATATACATGTTTCAACTCATAGCCAATTTCTAAACTATAATATATTTAAAAAGTTAAGGTTTGTTTGTTTGTATGTAGGGGATAACTAATGATAAAAAAATCTTTTACTGGCAGAAAGTTACATTTTTCGTGGGTGCTCGTATAATGGATACAAGTATTAGCCTCGCTATCACAATTTTTGCTAGTAGAATTATTTACACCGTTGTCGGTCAATTGATTCGGTTTCCAGATTAAGACAGAGAGAGAGAGAGAGAGATTGAGAGAGTTCTTAAGGTTCCAACTACAGTCTCTAAAACAGTCCATTCCATTTCTCTCACCAAATCAGCACAAACCAACGAAAACACAGGTAATTATCCCTATACCCGATACACGTTATCATCACAAGGATACGTAATAAAACCCCAAGTATCATGTTTTTGCGTAACAAGCAGGCTAAATTACGACAATTATTCAATGTAACCGCGTTATCGGCAGTTGTAAAATCGGGAGACAGTGGGGTAGCCTCATTAAGGTGAAACACGGGAGGAGGCAACCCCACAACCCCCACAATTTTGATAATGTCGCCGGTATAAAAAGTCCCGGGCAAGTTGAATGATGTATTGGTAGGTTTGCCTGGCCGGGTCGGATGGGTTTGCCCGCTATCTCTCAGGAAAGGTGGGAGTTTTCTAGAATTTGCAATTGTTGTGTTATCATGGTAAAGGGAAGGGAATTTGAGGGTAGTGATGAATGGCATCTTGGTTTGTTTTATTGCATGAAAATAAAGAATATATTTTTCTTGAATACTTCAGAATTCTATAGTCAGCCGTGCGGAATAAGGCTGTCAATTATGATGATGACTTCAGAATTCTAAACATGATGTTACCTTTTTCTTCAAAGCTAGAAGCCATAAACTGAATATACAATTTAATAGTGACATTGATGATCTGGCATGATAAGAAATCTGGTTTTACTTTACGTCAATACTACAAACAAACGCATAATTATCCAGTAGAATCAACACAAGTAAGCGCGGCATTAAGAAAGATAAATACCCAATAGTTAATTTTAATAGTCTCGTGGTTTTAGTCTGTGACGTCATAAGCTTAAAGAAAAAAGCTTATTTCCTAACGCACCCGTATAGGGTCATCTGCCAGAAACTCAGAAACATATACAAGTCAAGATAGATATCTAATAGAAGTTCTGACTTGCATCCAAATTTTGACTTAACTCACACTTCGACACTTCTAGGTTGTAATATTTCGTATTTTATAACTCTAGGATATTAATAAGAGAATGTCAAAGAATCAGCTGGCATATGAATTATTGTAACACCAACTGTGAAATATAACAAAGTCGCATTTTCTTAGCTTTAAATGTGAGTGAAACTAAAATTCCTACACACGTCGAGAATCTTGAAATAAAACTACTTGTATTATTTTTACCTGTAAAATACTCTTAAGTTATAGGATAAAAAAAATAAGTTGAGATAAGATAATATACTCTTCTCAAGTTATCAAATAACCACATAACTGTTCGTTTGTGGTTTAGCTAAAGACTCACGACCACAACTTTCAACAAAATGTAACCAACATTTATATAAATAATAAAAGCAGACCTACTAATCATGAAGTGGACTTGAAAGAGGAATAGGAAATCCACGCCAGCCTCCAAGTGTTAACGGAGCCTAAGCACGAGAGCTCTCGTCACTTAGACGACACTTCACGAACGAATCCTAGTACGAAATATTAAATAAACGGTTAATGTTGTAGTAGGAAATTAAATGCAAATAAAAGGATCATGAGACTGACCCTATATTGAGTAAAGGAATCAGATGAACTCAAACTCATAGGATTTATTTTAATTATACTATTACAGGCACTTTGAAATATCAGTCAGAACAATAAAGGAAGGAAGGTACAGTCACAAAGCAAAAAACTTGTGAAAGAACTGTAGTTGCTCAATAGATAGATATCTATGCAGAAGAACGGGCAAGAAACTCGACGGATTTTTCTGCTTCTCTTTCATGAATCTTAAGAAGCGTCATTGGCTCCTTAGGCTTCATGCAGTTTCTATGAGACCCGTTTTTTGATGCTTCATTTTGCATTTTGTTAGCTCGATGGTCCCTATAGATTTCCCCTTGATGACCATAAATTAGTCGGCCATTACCTGTTCCCAAAATGCACGTATATGAATCTTAAAACATTTACTTATTCACTGAGAAAGATTTTAATGCTGCTTTCTTAGTGCTCAAAAATGGGGAGCACTAAAAAATATTCTATAAAAGTTTCTCGTTAAGAGAACGTTGGGAAAGCTTTTTTTGAAAATTCATATTATTTCTCGCTGGAATTTCCTTCCCACACACAACTTGCCTAAAAACTTTTAGTATGATAAATGTAGTGTGTTGTGGGATTCGAAATAAAACGGCAAGCTTTACTTCTTTAATTTTTATTTGTCTTAAAAATTATACACGCGTCTTTTCTCATCCGTCTTTTGACACACACTGTGTTGTCACTCCATCACCTTACATTACCTCATTCAATCAGTGTTGTCTCTTGACTCACTTTACTTTCCCACATGAATAGTGTACCTTTCTTCATAAACTAAAAATACTAACCAGAATTCTACCCATCCTCCAGTAGACCCAAATTAATATTTCCCCGACCCCTTTCGGTGACCACCACTATCACTAACAAATCCTTTGAGTACTCAATCGTTAATACTACTAATTCGAATCCTCTTACATTGTAGGACACGCAGTGATGTAGACGGGATCCCGGTCAATTATAAGCTTTGATCATAGTTGCGGATGCCATGACATGGGTTAGAACCTGACGGTTGCATGTGAGATCAGTAGGTCAGAATATTCTTTGAGATTAACACAAGAATGGATTGGCTTGGTTTAATTTGAGAGGGTTTAGGATTAGCTAGTTTAAAGTAGGGTTCAGGAGGAATCTTCGCTGTTCGGTTGTCAATTAATTTTGTCTGAGATAATTATGAATTGGTTTATAGAAACTTTATGTTTGATGCATATCGGTTTAATCATAAATTTTTTGACGTTAAAATGTCTCTCAAAACTATTCAGCGTTTATGTATAGACCTTTACGCTATGAACTTAGTAAATCATGTTCCCAATAAAATTACAACTTAAAAAGCCGACTTCGGAACCGAACATTCTGACTGCGGCCAGAATAAATGCATCGTCATTAGGCAGGGTCGCTTCATTAGTTATTCATCAGGACTCTTCAGTGAAAACGCGCGATGCCAATTTGCACATATATACAATATTTTTTAACGAGCCCGTTTCATGCTAGTACGAGGGTATTGAATATGGTATGAAAAAGTTTGAAGGATAGATAGATACAAAATTGTTACACAGTTCTTTTACAATATTGCTATGTAAGTGTACAAATGTTACAATGGCGGTATTATCGCTGATAGCGATATAATTCAGACCAACTATGAATGGGCTGAAGGAACTTAACATAATAAAAAAAAGGTAGATAGGTAAAAAAATCGTAGCTAGTTCTATCGGTGTAACTTTCTGGGTAGTAGATATTCTACTTTAAGATGAATACTCGTAACAACGAAGGTAACGTTAAATGTATTAAACAGCTGAAATGAGTTCGAAAAATAACTACTAAACAGTTCCAAACTAATGCCCATCCTGCACAAGCACTTGCACCTTTCAAGATTTACTTTTAAAGTAAATGATGGAGCTGTGGGGGTCTACATACTGGTCTTATACGATTTGAGCTCATCGACAAGTTAAGAAGAAGTTCCAAACAGCAAGTCAGTACGCAACTGGACCTCTTAAACAAAACTGGAACATCCGCACACACCTAATTTACCTTCCAGTGTACCCAAGATCCATCAAAACATATTTATTCCTTCCCGCATTTCAAACAAGGAGTGAAATACACAAACAAGGCCTTGCAAATAAGACACCGTGTTACAAACACGGGGGTATCTAGGAAAAATAAATTAAACAACCACCTTGGAAGGCGGGGGATTGATCCGGGGGCATTATTGTATCTATAAACATTTCAATTGCGGTGAGACACGCTTATCCGGGTACCCGGGTAGCAAAGATCGCAGAGGGTCTGAAGACGCGGAAGAATTTTGGAGGAAAACCTTTGGGAGTTACTGTTTGAAGGAAAGAGAATGATTGTGTCGAAAAGTTGTATGCCATGTGTGTACTACTCGGTCACATTAACTTGACGCTTGAGACTAGAAGCAGAGATGCGCCAAGTTAATGTGACCGTGATATATGCGTGGTCACCTTATTATAATATAAGGATGTTGATATTTCTTTTTACTGCAAAATGGGCCTGCTCTTGACCTCGATCACACCTCATAGAAAGCGATAGATGAGGTCTATGATGGAACGAGCGTGAACAGAAGATGAGGCGTTCACTCTTGTTCTTATGTGCAGTGACTTTTATCCTAAGATATTTGATTAGTTCCTCTTGCGATACTTAAATTTTCAAGACCGAGCCCAGTATTCTATCTTCACACAAATTAATTATTTACAAAATTTCCACACAGTCCCTTAATCCTATAAAACGTTTAGTTATTCAAAAAGATACAGCCGAAATAATTTAGCAAACATTTTTGTCAGGTCCTGAGTAGCGAAAGACGTATCTTTCACCCCGAATTTAACACAGAAAGGCCCAAAAAGCGGGTTTCAAGACAAAGTACTGCCGTTCTTATCCTTCAACAAATAATCTATGTAAGGCTCGTTCGCACGGCCGATATATATGCAGATGGAATTATTACCGACGACGGTGTTAAATAAAACGGGAACACTGGCGTCGGGTCTCTTCAACAGGATTACTGCCTAGTGATGAAAAAGGGAAAATCATTTATTTTATTACCTGTGGAAAAATAATAAGCCTTCGGAGAGGCCGAGGTCAAAATATCTCTGGAATTACGTGAGGAATTTTGAAATATAATTAGAAGACTGTTATGTGTGCCGGGGAATATATTTTGTTTTTTCTTTGACAGAGAATTATGGAGAATTTTTGTCCAATGTTTATGAGGTGGCGAGGGAGTTTCTTTGGATTTTTAAATCAATTACAACAGCACAAAATCATCTCCGAAAGTCATATTTGCATAAAACTTAAAGTTTATGACCTACTTACGCTATTAGAATCTTTCTAAAGCATCATTCTTTGACTTAACTATTGATCTCCAAACATTTCCTCCCTAATAACATACGAAATAAAGAAACATTGTGATTTCAACTGACACCCTTTCCTCAGTCACTGCCAATCATAATATTCTTTACAAAGATACAAAATTCATCCCCATTCTCACCCTTACGAGTATCATACGTTTCAATCAAAATTATACATTATACTGTATAATGTATGGTGCGATCTTCTTGCAAATTTTGTTGGTATACAGATGATTATCGATTGAGTTGCTCAGTTTACAAGTTGAGGAGGCTGATAATACGACACCAGGAGATACCTAACAGGTAGCGTGGGATTTGTATAGAGAGGATAAGTGTGTGTTTGAAGGTTTTGGTGTGATAGCTGGTGTGAGAGAAAAACGATTTTGTATAGCGCGTTCTTTTAATTTGAACTTAATTTAATTATTATGGTGAGGTTTTAGATAACACCTTCGTAACTGAAACGAAACTTTGTTTTTTTTTTTTGGAGCATGGGTAATCGTCATATGACTCCTAGAGCGGTAGGAAGTGTCAGACTTCTACTGACTAAAAACCACCTATGTTCCTTTTTAGCCCTTTGTGCCGAGGCCGCGATATCTCTTTCGAACAACCCGCAGTCCCGACGGGAAACAAAACTTGATGTTGAAATGGGTATAGTGTGTGCAGGTAAGGATCGCATTTGTGTGCCTGTTTCTTTGTTTATCTTGTTCTGTTTCATTTTCAGTTACAAGGACAAAATTCATGCAGGTAAATTAATACGAAGGAACCTGTCATAGGACTCATCTACCGCACAAGTCTTCCTTGTCTCAATCTTCCTTGACTTATAACTTTTGCAAGCCTATCATTAAATTATGGCTAACCCTACATTTTAACTGTTTATCACTATGTACTGTACTAGAACTTGCAAAATAAAAAATTACTTGCTTCACTCAAGTATTTTCTTCCAAATAAACAAAATATAAAACCAAATATATCGGTAGCAACATCTCTATAACCATACACAGGGTGCGGTACCCGTGCGTTTTTCGCGGGGTATTATCAATTATTAAACATCAGCATGGAAATAGCACCCGTGAGTCCATCTCCCCCTACATTGCGTACTGGGTATAAAATATTCCTGGATTACTGCTCAGCCGCTTCGGCACCGTGAAATGGTTTTCGGTTTTGTGCATGTTATTAGCAGGATTTGCATGTTTCTGATTTATTGTATTTTTCGGTGGGGGCCCGAGTTTTGATTAAGATGTCAGTGTCTTCGGTGTTCCAAGTTTTGGGGGGGTCTGGAGAGTTTTCGTACGGAATTATAATAACATTTTATGATACACACACAGGTATTTCTTAGATACAAAGATAAATAAAAAACAGTCTTGAACAGAAAATGCTGTTTCTCTTTCATTTCATGATTAGTGGTTTTTTCTTTTCTTCTGTGCTTGTAAAATTGTTGTTGCAAATAATATATTGTGTAGTAAAATATTGTTTTTGAATGCACATTACAGGTATTTCTCAAACAGAAACAATCGCTTAAAAAATATCGATGTAGTTTCTTGCCCATTATTGTCTATAGAGATCTACGCTCTGAGCAACTACGGTACTTTCACAAGTTATTATGACTTGAGATTGGGACTGTAGCTATGCTCTATATTATTTTCTGACATTCGAAAGTGCCTGTAATTGAAATAAATGCTTTGAGTTTTAATTCAATCTTCAAATGTTCTTTAAGCTGCAGTTGGAATACTTTATAGAAATTATTTAAAAATCTGATAAAATTGGCAGAAGAAATGGGAGGCATATTCTCAACAGTAGGCGTTTTCGGGCTGAAATGATGATGATTTAAAAATCAATGCCATATGTTAAACTACTCCACGTCACACACAAAATTCTAAATAAACCCAGCTAGCAACAAATAGTCGCTTACACAATTTATCTCAAGTGCGGGAGTTAGTGACTAAGATCTAACTGTAGTTCCTAATCTGTTCTGAGCTGCGATCAAGTGATAGTGTGGGACTGAAATAAACACATCGTTTGATGCTGTAGTTCTTGAGACGAACAAGTGTGTGAGTTCGACAATAGTTTGAGTATCCTATAAACACTCACGGCTTTTCCCAAATGGGTGGGCAGAAAGTACAGTATGTCACCTGCTACGATTCTTACATAGTTCGTCTGCTTCGTCCACGTTTGTAGGTACATCTGGTCATACATGCATACCAGTAGCGAGTTCCGTGCTTGACCCTTTTAAAGATTGCATTGATTGAAAGTATGGGCAGATAAGGAAAGGAAAAGGGGCAATGCCCACTATTGCCACCTCAATTTGAATCTTACTAATATTATAAACGTGAAAGTTTGTAAGTATTTATGTATGGATGAGTGGATGGATGTTTGTTACTCTTTCTTTAATTTGTTACAGATAGTTTATAACCTGGATTAACACGTAGGATAGTTTTTATCACGATTTTATCTAACCCGTGGGATAATTTTCGAGTTGTAGCGGGCGAAGCCGCTGGCAGCACCTAGTCAACAATAATAAGACTTAAATACTCAACTAAGCTAGTTGTGTATGTATTTTTGAATAGTTACACTTAAATATATTAAATCGATATCTTGAAATACTAGTAGTGGAGGTTAGATAGGCAGTTGCTCCATGTAGAATACTAGTATTCAGCTGAGTCCAGTTAGAGACTGGAAGCCGACCCTAATGGAAATGTGTAAGCAGGTGATGATAATCTTGAAATTTTAGGGAGTAGGTAACTGTTTTGGGACACGTAAAATAGATCTCGATTTTCGATCTACTTATCGAGATAATCACTTTGGTGTTTTGCTGGGTGCAAGTATTCGTGCTTGTGACTGTTATTATATCATAATATGTGAGGTGATTTCGACACAACACGCGATTGAACCGACATCGTTCCACCCCGATCTAGTTTCAACAGGTAAACGGAATAGCTTCATATCTCATTGACAAGACGATGGCATCAGTCCGGTATTCCCCAATTGGCAACATCTCGAGCCAGTGGTTGTAATCAAACGCATTGCTCCACTGTTAGCCTTGCTTGGTATTTGAGCGGCGGAGAATTAGCTGGCTAACTTGATGTTGTCTGCTAATAGCTGGTTATGGGAATAGCTAGAATTGTTTGTGCATTGCTTATGCTCATTAATTGAAGAAAATAATGTTCAAGGAAAGTAGAACTATATAATAAGCTTGTGCTATGAGCAGTGGGAGAAAAATACTTTTATTTACACCCACATTTAGCCAGGTATGTTTAAGTCTCATGTAACAGGAGTTGAGCTTATTGGCATCAACCGGGTTTAAATCCAGAAATGTGAGTGTACACACGGCTACACATCAAGCTATACATTTCCAGTTTATGCTGATCTCGCACTGTACGGAAGTCCTATACAATGCGAGACCAGCTTATACTGGAAATGTATAGCTTGATGTGTAGCCGTGTGTACCATTAAGTAGGTACCTATACACCTCTGCCTAACCTTTTTTTTTGGCGGTTTGAATATCATCAAATAACCCCTCCCGCTCTTGGGCAGAGCGAAAGGGAGTGTCAGACTTCTACTGACTAAAAACCACCCATGTTCCTTCTTAGCCCTTTATTTCGAGGCCGCGGTATCTCTTGTGAACCCGCAGCCCCAACGGGGTCTCTGCCCAACCCTTAGAGGATTACAGGCGTGATGCTATGATATTTAAATCAGTAAAAAAATCGTTAAGATTAAAGATCAGGATCATGCAACAATACTTACCTTGACAAAAATCAAAAGAAATCTGAAAGCTGTTTTTTATTGTTTTAGTTTTTACAAGACGATACATTGGCTTAGTAGATGAAAGCCTAATTCTTTATAGGTACTTTGAATTCCTTAGAATACTATTTCTAAATCCTACACTAACTAACACTTATAACAAAGTAGACTCACCAAAAACACCCTAAGATTAATTAAATTCGATCAGATACACTCACATCTCCCACAAATACTTGTACCTACTTACCATTCAATTTTCTAGTCCATTTCCGAAGAGCATAATTAAATTTGTCCGTTCTACCTTACGGGCGACCGTTTTTCCCGACAGTCCCTTACTTGAATATCAGGTGAAACTGATTTTATTGTTTTAATAGGTCTTTTGTTCTTGATTAAGAAAGAACTATGGATTTGTGAGATAATTATTAGAATTATGACAAGAATGTACTGTCTTGCACTACCTCTTACAAGTAAAAAAGCTAGCGCCAAACTTGTAGCTCAGTTCTTGGACGACACAATTTAGATTACCATCGACACGCTTAAAAGAGGGAAAAAATCAAAAGCAACATTATTCTAATAAATCGGTAAGCTTCAATAAGCAATATTCCATGCCATCATCTCCAAAATCCATCGCATTTAATACATCTAAGAAACATCTGTTCTGATATAATCAAATTAATCCATCTACGAACAGATCGAAACGTCAGACTGGACCAGTAGTGAAAATAATTTCATCCGGAAACCATCCAAATTATATAGATCCTTATCTCATTCTGCTATTCCCCTTGATGCGTCTACAATAGGGAGAGCATGAGGAAGGGTGGGAGGTCTTCATAAAATGGCGTCGGGTGTGCGAAATGGGTATTATGATGGATGGTATGCCGACCGAATGGTCTTTTGACGGGTCCATCGTTCAATCGTCGACAATCGCTCTTTGACATGGAGTGAGTGCTAAGAAACGATTGGGGCCATTATTTTCTATGTCACAGTAGGAGCCTCGAATTGTTATGATGGGAAAAAGATTGATGTATTTACAAATATCGCAAATCTACGGATTATAATTTGTCTTAATAAGATTTCTAGGATACCTATTAGTAGGGCGAATAATAAAGGAGCAAATAATGAAGAGAACGCATGCCTTTAAGCAGCTTACGATAAGCGAAGCACGCGACCAGAGGAATGGTATATAAACAATACTAATGAAGTCGACGTCCTACTTCATTAAGATCCCCCACCCAAAGGATTAACTATCAACCGATAACAATACTTCAAAAAGAATATAACTAAAAGCGAAAACACGATTGAACCGGACAGGCAGATACCATCTACATTTAATTAACGGTCAAACCCAAACGCCACAAAACATCAAAGGCTATCTAAATACGCTCAGAGCAAAATCGTCTAAACATCGGCATTAGGGACCCTCTAACAATTTGTGTCTTCATACGAGGTGAAATTTTCACCCACGTTTGTCCAATAGTCTATTAAAACCTTACTACCAATAAGACTCTATCCTTTGTTTATAATAAACACTTTCCCTATCTTCATCCTGCTCGCTCTAGTCTTCCTTTCCATCTAGGTGTCTCCTTCTCACGTTTGTTTTGTAGTAGCATTCTAGTGCATATCTAGGGTAGAGCAGTACAGAATACTCCCCAGGAACGTTAACGACGCACCCCGAGTATGCCTGAGGCCGATTCAATTACTACTGTCGTATTATTTCGACGAAAATATGTATGTGTGTTGTACGTTTGTTGTGGTGTATATTAAATTCTGTTTCGTGTTTATTGGTCACCGTCGGCGATGTTTGGATAAGGGTTGAATGTTACAACACCCGTATATTGGTACGAATTGTTGGTACCTGTTTAGATTAATTCTGGGTGCTCGTATGTCCGAATATCTCGATATTATGTTTGGTATTAAGTTTAAATTTTGCTGATGTGGATAATGTCTGACAAGACATTCATTATAGACCTATGAATGAATTGGTACAGGTTATTTAATCAAAAACTTAACTTGACTTGACTTAATACATTTCTGAATTTTACCTGAATTAAATGACATAGTACCACTCGATCGACCCAAGAGTTAAGCATCGGCTATCATAATTCCCATTTGCGAAGATCACGCTGTCATTATAACTTAATTCTAAGGGCAATATCAGAGGCGAACTATAATAGGTTTGATTAACTAGCGGCGGCCCGCAGGGTACAATCATCGGCCCGATATCGCCCTTAGACAACTCGATAAGGTGTTATCGGTGGCCCTTCCTGCTATTTATGGGGAGTTAATAGTTATCCCTCAATTTTGGGCCCAAATTAGAGCAGCGATTTTATTGATTGAAAGATTCTAAGCAAGGTGTAAATTGAGTAACTGAATAGGCGTCTATTCGTTGTTAAAACACATTTAGTAAGTCGTAAAATGTGAAAAAAAAAGCTTATCTAGAACAACTGTAGGAAACTTTCTTTGCGATTTCAAAATCAGTTCCAGTTTTTTCTTTACAACGTTATTAACAGCATCAAATTATAGAACCCACCTATAAAGGAAAGTTTCGGACACAATCCACATAACTAAGGACTTCCATCAACTATAAACCTCCATCTACACTAAATGAGTACCAACAACCAAATAAACACAACCACACACCACACACCGACGAAGCGTACGGTATATTAATTTTTCAACGAGTGCAGTGGTGCTCTTGAAAACGTCGCCGCTGGCGTCGCAGACAGTCGCGAGTGTTGCAGACGCGACTAGCCGATGAGCTACGGAACCAGCGGAGCGAGCGAAGCGAGCACGGAGCGAAATGGGAGGCTGTTTATAATGTGAGATTGTTAGGAGCTAATTGAGAATTGGAAAGACGTTGCTGAATTGTGATCGATGGTAGGTTCTGACAGAAGGTTCTGCCTTGCAGTGAGTCAGTATGGGCTGATAAAAAGGAGTTCATTGAATTGATTTGACATACTTTTGTATGACAAAACTGTCAAAACCTTTACTAAGTGATGGCATAAGTAAACATTAAAGATCTCCGAGTGCGGCAGTTAGTGTAGTTGATCAATAGAGTTGTATTTACAATATAAGATCTGTGTTTGGGTCAATAGAATATTGTAATTAAAACCAAGTCAAAGTCTTAAAATAATAGATCCTATCACACTAACTATTTTTCACAAACGCTACTCTTATAGCCTTGTTACGGAGGACGCACAAATATAGTAACGCAATGCGAGCAAAATATGGATTCCCTGTGAATTCCCATTCACTACGTTTTCCATGTTTAACTTTTTGTTTTTGAGAATACTTTGGTCTAGGTAAATAATTATTATTGACTGGTTACCAGTTAATCCATTCAATAATAATACAGTTTTACGGAATAGAGAGTAGACGACATTTTTTATGATTAAAAGTTCAAGGCAACCGGATCAGCGAGGTCATCATAAAAGATGTGTACTTTCAAAGATTCTTTTCATATTTCATTACATATGTATCACCAAAACATGTACCTACCTGCATCGGCATAAAATAGATTCAATTTCCTAATGTGTTTACGCAAACATCTTAAAGAATTAATAAAAACCATACTTTGACAATATTCAATCTTATTTTTAGGATCTCCAACAAAAGATACAAACAATATTATAAGATAATGGACAACGTAGGGTATTAGGTAGGTGTACTCCTCACTGATAGGAGACCACGGCTTGCACAATGAAGTAAACTAGTAAGTAGTGTAAGTAATCTTATACTTATGATGTGCCTACAGGTGAATCCTTCCTTAACTCAATCATAATAACGTATTTTCATCATATATTTTTACAAAAACCGCTCCACACACTCAAGCCTAGCAAATAATAATAACAAGGGATGCTTTATTTTCTATCTGTTTTCCTGAGGCCTAATTTGTTTAGTCTTCTTCCCCCATTATTGTCTTCAAACGTGGGGGGCCACGAATGATCAATTATAGAGGTTTTCATATGCAAATGTCTCGGGAGCAATTTTAATTATGTGTTTTGATTGCATTATATATTGATTGTGTTCGTTAGGTAGAAGGGGGTGAATATAAATGTATGTGATTAAGTGTGTATTGGTTGGGACTCTCATTTCTGGAAATTAAACATACATAGGTGCGGTTCCCGGCGGTAATATAACGTACCCAGTTTTAGAAAGACAGTGTTACGTAGGCTCTAGAGACGACGATGCTAACTTGTTTTAGAACTCGAATATGTCATCTATACGAACGGATATTTACAGATGCCAGCACATCAAGGTAGTGTCAGGGCTGCTCGAAAGAGATACCGCGGCCTCGACACAAGGGGCTAAGAAGAAACATGGGTTGTGTTCAGTCAGTAGAAGCCTGACACTCCCTACCGCTCTGCCCACCGGGAGGAGTCATTTTATGATTTCTCACCCTCCAAAAAAAAAAGGTACCCGAAACTGTAAAATTTTCCCAATCAACCTTGCAACGAATGCTTCTTCATCTTTACATTATCCTTTAAATGGTATAAAACAGAATCGCTCCCGTTGTTTGTTGTTGTGATTTTAATGCAGTTTTAAGCAATAGATAAGTTCTTGTACAGTCGCCCACATAAGTGCATGGATACCTTAAGGCCTATTTTTCTGTGAAGGTAGAAATCAAATTTTCGAAAACAATTAATAGATGGCGTTTGGTTTCTGCACAACTGTGATATTAAACTCTTCAATCCCCAGTGTCAGTTGTAGGTGGCATAAGTTTTATTTCTGTTTCTACCTCACAGCAATTTAATTTGTAATTCCTACTTAAATAATAATAAGAAATTAAACCTTTAAAGTTTTTACTTTCCGCAATGACAATATCCGGATTACCCGGTGTCACCTGTAGGTGAAATAAAAAGGAGGTAGATTTTTATAACTTAGTCCTAACTAAATGTAATATATTCTGCTGGGATATAGAAAAAAATGGACTTTGACTTGGGAATAGGTTAGGTAAGTAAGAAGTTAGGAAACACGTCGTATTAGGTTGGATTAAGTGAGAAGTTAAATGATAAAAAAAACAAAGGAAACCATAAGGAATGTTTTCATTAAGCTAATAAGTGCGCATAGCATTCAAAAATATAATATTCGAGTTAGTAGTCAGTTAGCAACAGGGATGAACGGAGACAAACAAAAAGACACTATCACACAAATTTAAGAGGTTTATTTCTTACAGTTTATTATTCAAAAACAGACATTTATTATCGTTCAACATTATTATATTATATAAAACTTCTTATTGAGGCCATAGCTTAAGTATTCGTTTCCAAAATCGGAAAGAGGATTGAAGCTTTTGTAACCTCAACAAAGACAAACAGGAGACCGGATTATTTTATCACAAAAGTGAAAAGTTAAATGAAATAAATAGGTAGGATAACAGGTATACAATTGCACAAAAACATACGAAACGGTTCTTACGTAATGTAAAAAAAAAATGTTGTGTTTGACTTTTTTAGTTATTAAAAATACGTAAGTCTTGTAATAGGTTATAATAACCCGGTCTCCAGATAATATAAATAATAAGTACTAAAGTTAAGTAATATTATTTTTAAGTATTATGAAATATAAATCCTGGATCGGCAACACTTATCTATCCCCACACGTTCACTGTAATATGACCAGCATATTGGACACTACATAACCACTTGTTTATCACGTATTATTTCGGCACCACAAACATAAGCGTCCGTGTTCACTGGACTTAAAAGTTTTTTCATCTGTAAAGATGAAAAAACATTACTCAAATCAAAGTTAACATGATCCAAAGCGAACTGTAATCTTGCCCTTTTAAGGTTTTCTGTGGGCCAGGGTTTCACAACATGCCTCCTATAATGCAGCTCTTCACTTTTAAGAGCACGACGGGCATTGTCATCACTTGAGTCATTTATAGCAGCATAGTCGGTCATCGGCAGGAATCCATTTTCTTCATACTCTCATAACACGATTTGACGCTGTAATGTGTTTATGCGCCGTGGTCTACTAGTTCTTTGATGGTGTTGCAAAGAACCCTCGTTTTCAAATCGTCGTACCAATAGAACAACTGTTTTTCTCTGCAACAATATAACAGAAATATATAATACGCATTATTG
This sequence comes from Diarsia dahlii, assembly GCA_949775195.1. Taxonomy (NCBI): domain Eukaryota; kingdom Metazoa; phylum Arthropoda; class Insecta; order Lepidoptera; family Noctuidae; genus Diarsia; species Diarsia dahlii. The sequence continues at coordinate 18,267,147 of OX459210.1, forward strand.
ATTATTTATTAAGAAGTATAGTCGTTACTAAAACATTTTTTTTTTCTTATAAAAATTTGAAATCAAAACTACTTACGTTAACAATAAGATAAGTCGACAAGTTTCGAGTGTCGATAAGTTTTTGCCTTGATTTTGCAAATCAGTTATTTGAGCTCTTGTAACGAAAACTATATTACAACGCGTACTCATTTTGATGCAATAAGTTAATTCACCTAAATTTTATTAATTAAATAAAACTGAGCTAAACACACTCGAATGAGATAATCGAAACAAACTTAGCGAACAATCAATTGAGCTTAGTCACAACTCATAAATCTTCAATCTAATTATTTCTACTACCTACTAATTTATTTATGAATTCATATTCGACCTACCCTCAAGTTTGAAAACTAAAACATAGATAATTAAAATCAGATTGTTATAAAATGAAAATAATATTCAATTTAAACAAACATAGTAGGTAGTTAGGAATAAATTTATATAATAGAAATAATTCATTATAAATTATTTGAATGTTTAAACAGAAAAAAGATACTACATAAACATTTTATACAGCGTGAGCGCCCTCTAGTTAGTGTAGCATCAACAATATAATCAATGTTGCTAATCGAGTACTTATTTACGCCAGGTGGCGTCATTTCTTGCTTCACACGGTATTTTTTCTAAACTCCCCATGCATTATTGCAGGTGATGGTACAAGAATTGGAAGAGAAATGTTTATTTATGTAGTACCTACATTGCACCCGTGCGAAGTCGGGGTGGGTCGCTAGTTAGCGATTAGGTTAAAAATCTACTAAAGAAATTTGACAGATTGTAATACCTTGACGTGCTGGAGTCTATAGTTTATTCTTGTAACGTTAATCCTTGGATTCCCCTAGATGGCCCGTCCAGACGGAATAGATTACAATTCGTAGGTACATAGGCAATCATGGCGTCCAGTTTGAGATTAATCTTACAGATTGGTAGCACATACCTTTGTGTCCACAATTCCACATCATTCATTTATAGGCAGCTTATGGAAGTTACATACCTGTAAACAATAACAAATGGTTAGATTAGCAACGCAGACCTTTAAAAATTCCAACTCCTCGATTACTTCCTACACGTACCTAACGTAACCTAACCTAACAATTATTATAATGGCAAAAGTAGGTAGGTATGTTTGTTTGTTACCCTTTCACGCCTAAACCACTGAATCGATCATCCTCAAGTTTTGCATATACGTTTTCAGATGTACAGAAACGGATACAGGGTATCTTTCAACCTGAAAACAAATAACGTTCTTGAGAAAAACAAAACTAAAGTTCTTATGATTTTACCAAAGAGCCATAGATGGCTCTACGCGTCTTTCGAATTATGATTGAATTATATTATTATAGAAACTTAAGTAGTGTGTTAAGTTAACTATAATATTACAAGCAAAGCACAACCCGAATTGATAGTCAAATTCTAAATTAACTCGAGCAAAGCCACGAACAAAAGCTAGTTGAAAATATTTTTAATTCAGACTATTAATTTCAATTCCAATAAGCACGAAAAACAAACGAATTCTTCTCTCCGATCAAAAACCGGTTCAACAAATCAATTTCCCGTTAAAAGCTATCGCCAACTGGGGTTAACATTTAAATCAGTTTGCCCAATTTATCCCTAAATCCTTTACTTTTCAACAAAAGGCAAACGTCTAAGATTAATATCATCCCAATATCGGATCGGCAGAAGTAACGGTCCGAGTGTACCCCTTCGTGTAAAGCTGTGTATTGTCGTAGTCTACATTTACCCGGAAATAAACGATTAATAGGTACTTTTGGGCTGTATTTACGAAATCCACGCTGATAAAGTCGCAAGCCTGCAATAATATTGAGAATATTTTTATGGCATACTATTCAAATTATTCCAGCCAATCAGCCCCTAAAACAAACGAATTCTCCTCTCCGATCAAAACCGAGACTCAACAAATCAATTTCTCGTTAAAAGCAATTTTAACGGGAATTATCGCAAACTGGGGTTAACATTTAAATCAGTTTGCTCAATTTATCCCTAAATCCTTTACTTTTCAACAAAAGGCAAACGTCTAAGATTAATATCATCCCAATATCGGATCGGCAGAAGTAACGGTTCGAGTGTACCCCTTCGTGTCAAGTTGTGCGTAACGAATCGGTGAATTTTTGATCTTGGGGGGGTGTCACCGGCATTATTAACACTTAATATTTAGAGGCAGGGGATGAAGTGTGTTTAGTTACTGTTATCCACTGTTTTGTGAATGTGTTTGGTATGTTTTGTGGGAGTAAGGTTTGGGTTGAAATTTGGTAGTTTTAAAGTCATCAAACAGCAGGCTTTTTAGCGTGTATGTAGGGGGTAATCTCGGAATGAATGATATGATTCTATGTTTTTTTAACTTTTAAAAGATGTATTATACGTGGGTGGGTGTTGCAAATTATATTTACTTATATGCTGCATACGGAACGAATGATCCAATATTTTTTTTCACTGATACAAAGACATATTATTCGTGGGTGCTATAAGGCTATAAATTATATCTAGGTATATCATAAATATTAGCCGAGCTATAACAATTTTTGCAAACGGAGTTCGCGGGTGCTTGTACTTATTTTGTAACCGTCCAATTGAACAAATTCTTCTACTGTATTTAATCATTCTACTATTACTATCAAGTGTCATGTACATTGTGTGTATATAAAACATGTTAAATCTGCTTTTTGTGAAATAAAGTTATTATTATATTCAGTTTCAGGGTTTACATTCCAGACCACATACTTATTAATGCCTGGAGGTGCCCATAACTTTCGTAGTAAAAACTTCAACTTCTTAAACACGGCGACATTTAATATCCCTATGACCCGTTTAGAAAACTTCCGCTGTAACACTTACCCAAACTCTCCTTGCACTAATTGCTTACACACAACAAGAAGAAAAAACACCTATAACATATTTCGCAGTCGCAGTAAAATTACGTCGAAAATATTCGGCGGGCGATAAGTACATAAAAGCTTAAAGTTTAAACCTCCTGAAGAAGAACACCCCCGCTATTAAGCGTAAGAACGGGCGCAGACCGCCAAAGTGTCACAACTCAGTGTAATTAATATTTTAATTGGGCATTTTGTGCGCTGTTACTTAGCTGATATTGCTCGATAAATTCTGTGCTGCTAATAATGTCTAACCCCTCGGTAAGTGCTTTTGGTTTTAGATTCTGTGTGTTGAGTGGTGATGGCACATTGTCAATTGAGAATGTAGATACAATAGATAGATGTAGACCTCATATGTGTTACTTTAGAAGCATTTGAAATACTTAAATCTTTACTGATACATATCAAAAGCTTTTCTTATACTGAACTGCAAAGTATTCATTACAGTTTGAGAATGGTTGATTTAGTTCTTTGGTTTGACAGTCGTCACGAGTAGTCAGAAGTCAAAAGTCTGATATCCAGTCTTACCAAGGGGTATCGTATTACCCAGTTAAAATACTGGTACTCAGCTGCATCCGGTTATACTGGAAGCCGACCTCAACATAGATTGGGAATAATTATAATTTATTTAAATCATTATGCAATTCTCTCCATCTATAGTTAGAAAGACATCCAAGATAAAATAAATACCGACGAATACTACAAATGACAAACAAAACTATATTGCAAAGATTCCTCCACTATTTTCTAAAAGAACTTTCGCAAATCATCGCCTCAAATCAGAATGCACACAAACACTATAGTACCATTTAAAAATCCACTATTAACACAAGGGTGAAAATCACCCTTCAATCACTTTAATCACCTAGCAATAACTGTGTGAAATCAAACATGCACATACAAAAACTACGCTTTGATCCGATACTTTTTGTTCAGTCTAATGAGACACCTGAAGTGTTGGAGGGCGATAGAAGGCCATGAAATCGGCTGGATTTATGAAGGTTATATTTTTGTTAGAACGAATATAACGCAAAAAGCTAAGAAGCTCGGCGCAAAAGGCTAAGAAGGAACATAGGTGGTTTTTAGTCAGTAGAAGTCTGACACTCCCTACCGCTCTGCCCATCAGAGCTCCTGAGAAGAAATTTGATGATTTAGCACACTCCAAAAAAAAAATGGTATGGTGTTAATTGATATCCGACTTCTGATGTCTATTATACTGTACTCTAGGCATCAAACGTGGGATATAAGCCTTTCTATTATCTAGCTGACTGGCTAGTATTGCTAACACGGTACAAGCAATGCTCGGAAATTTAGTTCAAGCGTTTACGGAAGTAAGCAAAAAGTCGGAGGACAGAAATTATATGGTAATGATTGCCAACACTGGAGATACACTGGCCATGAACTAAAGAGATCGGATATCGGTTGTGAAACCACCATTATCAAACTTTTCTTTTGGAAGTTCTTTTAAGTATGTTACTTACACAAATAGAGGGGGGCAGATACCCCGACTCTACGGTATGGACTATGCTATATCAAGTTATTGATCTGCCGGGACGTGATTGGATAACAGAGCAACATAATTAATTATAGGTCTATTGGGAATTGCCAGCAGGGTTTATCAAGAAATATCATTTTCCGGTTCTCCTTCCGGTACTAGAATAATAATATTTTCCGGATTGGCATTTTTCTTTTTGACAGTTTGACAACTTTTATTGTTTTAATCGAGGTAAAAAGATTGCCAATCAGCAGGTTGGTAGCCAGATTGCACCAAATGATTGATTTACACAATTATATCACTCATATTAAAACGGTTCCAAACTTTTACAGAATGGTCGTAGTAGACGAAAATATAGTTATTCCTCATAGCGACAAAGTTCTCCCTCCAACCTAGGTGGCATACACAACACTTAACGCAGTTTACGATCCGCGGTAAGCACGCGTTAAAAAGCGGCAGCGATCGCGTCATATCGCTCTCGCCTGCCTAATTGGTATCTTTGATCGCTTTGCACTGACTTTTGACAGGAATTGCGTTGAGTTCGGTGGCGTTTTTAAGTTCGTCTGATTCATTTACGTATGGTTTGTTTTTTGGATTTAGGTTCTGTTTTACATAAACAGAACAGAAATGCTGTTTTTGTACCCGACTTTGAGTTGTAGGTTGTGAATTCGGACCTAGGCAGGAACGTTAATCATCATCATCCACAGCCCAACTTCATCCACTCTTGGTTACCTATAGATAGACCTCTCTTTGCTTGTGCTCCAGCTCCACATTCTGATGCCAGCTTCATTCATGATAACCCCACGAAGAGAACAATGGAAAGAGTGTTGTGTCAACTTATGTGTTATTTACTTTAAGACCATTGATTTTAAAACGGCGAAGGAAAGCTTCGAGAAGTAAACAATATACCCTAGAATAAAAAATAAAAAAAAACATGTGACATCTATGTACGAACCCGAACTGGGCCATGTAAAGTAAAGCTCACAACGAAGAGGACTGCGTATAATCGACAATACAGGTTGATTTTGTTCTGCTCAGAAAAAGTGAAGATTTTGGAGACTTCGAATCCATTTTCAACCTAAGCGGCCTTTTAATAAGTTCTAATATGCGTGTGCCGTATATAAAATTCGCATTCGTAGTCAGTCTTTCTATAAGCTCATAGAGTGTCATATTTATGCCGAGTACAGTAAGTTTACGCACACATATTCCCTAATCCAATTAGTACGATGATAATGAAATGGGGCAAATCTAATCGCGAACTCGGCGATCCCGGGTGGTCGCTACAATCAATAAATCATCTTGTCTCAAGATTTTGGCAGTTGTTCGTTTGATACACACGGATGGTTGTTTCGAGAAACTTGATTTTATTAAATGGTCTATTCATATTACCTCGTTCGGGACCTTATGCAGTGATAGAAGAACTAGTCAGCAAAAAGGTAGCGGGCAGACTGTGCAACTGCAAAGTGCATCAGAGATCTGTGGTCGCTTCGGCCGTCAAGGAAATATTTTTTTAATTTATCGAGATTCAATTTAACAGCTGATTAGATAGAGCGCGTCACGAATATAATATACTAGCAGTTGCCCGCGACTTCGTTCGCGTAGAAATTTTGACTCTCTTGTCTGGACTGCCTGTGGATGGTACCATGTCAAATCGAATGCCAAATGCCAATCGAAGCGATTATATTCCCTTAAACCAGCCCTGTCGTAAAATTTATTCCTACCTGAAATGTCTTAATTATATTCTATCTCTCTGCCAATTTTCAGGTACAAAAAGCCAAGGATTTCATATGGACTTACGGGAGCCCTTAGTCCAGGTCTTCCTTACAAACTTAGCTTAGATCTCCTACTCCTAAACTCTAAGACTTGTTAAATTTCAGGTTGTTAGTACAAAAAAAAAACGTACATTTTTACAAACATGTGAAAGCCCTCAGACCTCCTTATTCTGGCCATGTTGCTAAACTCGCTAAATCCGTTCTTAGTCAACGTCTACTAACTATAAAGTACCTTCCTGCCAAAATTGTAGCACAAAAAAGGAAGGACTGTCATACAAACTCGCGTGAGCCCTTAGACCTCCCTAGTCCGGCCCTGTCGCAAAATCGGTTCTTAGCAAACTTCTACTCACCTACTACGTCCCTGCCAAAATTCAAGTTAGTAGCACACAAAATGATGGACTTTTAAACAAACTTGCGAGCGCCCTTAAACCTCTCTAATCCGGCCCTGCCACAAAACCTGTACTTAGCAGAGTTCTTCTAACTATAAACTACGTGCCTGCCAAAAATCAATTTTTTAGCACAAAAAATTAAGGATTTTCTTACGAACTTGCAAGAACCCTTAGACCTCCCTAATCCGGCCCTGTCTCAAAATCTGTTCTAAGCAGACGTCTACTAACTTTAAACTACGTATCTGCCAAAAATCTAGATTGTAGCACAAAAAATGAAGGAGTTTCATACAAACTTGCGAGGGCCCTTAGACCACCCTAATCCGGCCCTGTCGCAAAATCCGTTCTTAGCGGACGTCTACTAACCATAAACTACCTCCCTGCCAAAAATCATCTTTGTACGTCCAGCGGTTTTCGAGATTTCGTGATGAATCAGTGAGTGAGTGAGTGAGTGAGTGAGTGACCTTTCGCTTTTATAGATATAGATAAGATCCCATTAAAATAGGTGGACAAATTTTAACACAGCGTTCAGTAGGTCTAAAAAAGATATCTAAACAAAAAAAACATCAAATAAAGTGATTTTTTTACATAAAATAAGCCACTTAGCCAATAAGCCTAGGCCACTCTAGAACAAACTCATCCTTTAGGAGTAGGTACTTAAATGCGTTTTTCTTATTATTTTTTTTTTACCATCGTCCTTATTTTGGTGGTCTGAATGATTTTTGAAATTTTGTCCACCTATTTTAATGGGACCTTATATAAACTGAACTAAACTGGAAAAAATACTATCGTCATGTTAGCTTTTCTTCAACTAAGTTGGGGTCGGCTTTCAGTTGACCCGGATGCAGCTGAATAACAAAAGTTACATGGAGCGACTGCCTATCTGACCGTCACAACCCAGTTAGTACCGAGCAATACGATGCCATTTGGTAACTGGTTGTGCAATTTTCGGGCCGCTAACTACCCCAACATAGTTGGGAAAAGTCTAGGCAGATGATGATGATGAATGATCTATAAATATCAGCCGGGACCAACGGCTTAACGTGCTATCAGAAGCACGGCGGAAATTCAGTAATGAGTGGACACCCATCCACCGACCAACCTAGGCAAGCATTTTTTATTTAAATGAATATAATTATAAGGTTCCATTAAAATAGGTGGACAAAATTTCAAAAATCATTCAGACCACCAAAATAAGGACGATGGTAAAAAAAATAATAAGAAAATCGCATTTAAGTACCTACTCATAAAGGATGAGTTTGTTCTAGAGTGCCGGCAATTTATTATTTTAAGTAAAAAAAAATCACTTTGTTTAGTGTTTTTTTTTGTTTAGATGTCTTTGGTTAGACTTACCTACTGAACGCTGTGTTAAAATTTGTCCACCTATTTTAATGGGACCTTATATTATGAGCAAAAAAAGCTCGTCAAATTCGCTACCAGTATCACACATACATGTATTAATGAAACAAAGTTTCCTACAAACACTTGTAGGCCTAAGTCAGTCGCAAGTGTAACCACAAAACGCCCTCTCGGGACTGGCTCGTATGTTGTACACAATGGCCCACGATGGCACACAGTGGTACACTGTTCATGGTGTCATGGTTTTTATTGCACGTCTTATGTACTACGAGTTATGTTTGGATGTTCGAAGATGAGGTTTTTGTCGAGACAGAATTGTGGTACTTCTGGATGAAAGTTGTGTTTGTCAGTAACATCGATAGATGATTACAATTGTTTCTAAAATATATCATAACTAGCTTTTGCCAGCGGCTACGCCCGCGTGAAAAAAATAGACTTTCCATAAAAACTTTCATCCCCTATTTAACTCCCTTAGAGGTTGAATTTCGAAAAATCCTTCCTTATTCCTTGTCTACATTATAAAGGGAACCTCTGTGCATAATTTCAGCTTTCTTGGTCCAAGGGTTTGGGCTGGCCGTTGATGAGTCAGTCAGTCAGTCAGTCAGGACTTCTCTTTTTATTTATATAGATAATTATATAGATTATCACGCTTGTATTCCCGAAGGGTTAGGCAGAGGCTCTAATAGTATAGGGGGCGAGCCTACTACCATCAACCTGGCACAAATCAAGTCTTCATAGCTGCTACTGAAAAGTTCCTGATGGGAAAACCCAATAAAAATTTGCCCGACCTGGGGATCAAACCGATACCTAACTGAGGTAGAACGAGATGACGGGGGGGTCATTTGATGATTTTCCACCCACCAAAAAAAAAAAAGGTTACCTAAGTCAAATTCATATTCTCCTTTATACTGAAAAGATTGTTTTATCTCCATTATTTATTTATTTAACACTAATTATAGCAGCATTACAGAATATTCCAATTCGATGCTATAAAACACAAGAAAAGAACAATTAAATTAAAAGTAAAATAAAATTAAACTAAAGCTATATTGTACAGGAACAAAAATACCAAATAATAAAAAAAAAATTGGTTGCCTGTAAAGTATACGGGCGAAAGTTTTACGTGACAACGACTTTGAGTGGTAAAATAATTTTAATGTGAATATTCATTCGTATAGTAGGAAGAAGGATGAAATAATAGTAACAATTTAAAACATTTATTTATACAAAGAATTATATTTAAAACATTAATTTATACAAAGAATCTCGCACTGAATTTCATATTAACAAAATTTTATTTTTACTTTTACACATACATACGTATTTATATACAAATATACATACAATAACTTGCAATAAGCTGCCTTTCACTTTTTATGTCTGTCTCTCTCGCTCTTAGGCGGGCTAACCATGCCCGAGTGGAAGGGACGCGTGCCTCTCACTCGCTCTCATTGTGAGCGCATAACGTGAGCGGAGCGTAACGCAGTTTCTTGAAGTGTCACCCGGCAAACCAATTTATAAGACGTTGTCACGTCAATAAAAAAATTAAGTTACCTTTCGTGCATCATCAATCAAAAGTAGTGCTTAATATTGGAAGTCGATACTGATTTTCTTTATAGAGCTCACGATTTGCCATTACTCTTTTTATTGCGGTTGTAAGGACCATTGCAGACTTTAACTTAAATCAGCAGTGGTCCAGCAAATGAGCATTTTTGCTATCTTTACCTTCATTGCGCAATACAATAGTATTGTCAATTTATTATTTTGATAATTCAATAAATATGTTTTGCGTTACTTTAGTTTAAAGCAGACGATTAAAAAACCAAAGATGTTGATTGTGTTTTATTGCCAACTCCAAATTCATTACGCTAGGGGCAGGAAGATAATAATGCATAATGCATGAACATGAGGATATTCAACCTATAGATAATATTCCCACTGCTGGGACAAAGCCTCTTTTCTCGGAACTACTTCATAGAAAAAAGACGTAAACCACCACCCGGGCAAAGTGCATGTTGTCTAGGCTTACCTCACGATGTTTTCCTTCACTTATAAAAAAAAAGAGATTGACCCATATTGACATTTTGTAGAGATTATCTCCAAATTCGCAAGCAAAGCATTTATAAAATTCGAGAACATATAATAGAACACACTATAAAGCTGTGTAGAGACACAGAATTCGCAGTGTAACGTATTGTGTTCAACGACGTTACACCATCGGCATCTTGACATAATTTCGACCCCCGTTGTAGCAAAAACCGAGTATGACCGAAACATTAGTGATGGGGGCTTGTCGATAGTTTTTATGGGCCATAAAACGATTTTTATTAAGTGTGGCTTTAAACACGTGGAGGACACACACAGAACCGGGAAGTGTGGCAGAAAAAAGGGGGGGCCTATACTCACCAGTGGGTGATCACGTGCTGCGATGATGATGATGTGGCTTAATCTGACAGTGAGTTATTTGAAAGTCAAGTTCACTATATTGCTCGATTATAACTCCAGTTTTTTGCAATCTGATCTTTAGCATAAATGTACACACATCCTACTTTCAGCAATGTAGTGAGGCTTTATGATATCGACTAACTCAAGGTACGCGACACATTACAATACAGTAACTATACAATTACGCAAGCACCATCGTACTGCAGGGTAACTTCCAGATCATTCGATCCAGGGCAAATGTGGATCACCGGTTATTTGTTTAATCCAGCTCGTTATTCAGTAGAAGATTGTGCGAACCCGTACAACATAGTAGCTATATCGATCATATTTTCTGAGAAGGATAATAATGATGAAAGTAAAGAAAACAGCCACACATTCGCCTTAAAGCATTAGAATTAATCCAAGACATCGATATAAACCGTCCTCCCTTGCTATCTCCTGTCCACATCGACACTTATTTACCCAAATCGCCCCCATCCCTAAACTGAGACAAAGTGTTGGTGTACATTAGCGGGTGGCGGGGTGTTTTTATTGCCTCCCACGCCTTAAAATATTGTCTGATTCATTAGAGGATATTTCACATTTAAGTTTCGTGTGTGCTCTTAGCTTCCCTGTGAGGATATTTCCCAACTTTTGAGTGGCAAACGTAGGCGATCATTTAAAAAGGGGAAAGGTGGGGGAATATAACGACACAGTTACAATTTTCTGAAAGGATATCGTTACGTTCGCGTAATAAGACGCTAAGATTCCGTTATACTCTTAATTATGGTGGGGGTGGGGGTGGTGTAAGGTAATGACACATGTATGTAAATATTCGCTGTAACGACTCGAGGTGGCGACGTGTTCACGCCTTAATGGGCGCTCGGTTGTTTTCTTTGATTAAAGAATTTTATTACCGTATATAATTCACGATTAGACGTTAAAGGGTTTGGGAGGCGCTGCGTTTTCTTAAGATAAAATGTTCTCGTAATGACGGGTGCGTGATTCCGAATCGTAATTGTTATTGCCGACGGTTTGCGGGGCGGCTGTTTGAATTTAAGCTACCGAATTGGATAGTGAGCTTAATATTAAAAGTCGATATCGATTTTCTTTTGAGAGCTCCCGATTTCCCTGCATTGTGAGTTGGCTTGTATTCTGATGAGGGGATACTTAATCGATCCTTCCGGTAATATTTTTATTGATATGTTAGCTACGTCATTTTTAAAATATAGGTTAAAAGTTAGATATGTTTTAAAGGACCAAAATTTTACAAAGAAATCGTGATACCTACAGCTCTTTCTACTTTCATGATAATAACATTGAACTACATAACATAACGTCACGCCTGTTATTTCCTAAAGGTTAGGCAAAGGTGTAGGTACAGTCGAACAAGCTAATAAGTATACAGCCAGCTAACTTGTATTTACTTTTAAGATTATACAGATACATTTAGAGACTGATGTCAAATGATACAGCGTCTGACATCAGTGGCTTAATGCGAAACACTTGATAAAACAAAATTACAATCAATATTTTCAGTGTTATAGAATTATAAAGATCTCTACCCTGTATACTTATTAGCTTGTTCGACTGTACCTAAAAGAGCCCTTACCCCAGTTAAGTCCCATATAATAGGGGGCGAGTCTATTGCCATGAATCGGGCACACATCCAGATTTCCTGGCTGCTACTGAGAAATTCCTGATGGAAAACCTTGTCCGACCTGGGAATGGAACCCAAACCACATGCTTACCTAGTAGTCACGCTTCCGATCACATGACCAATGAGGCAGACGACCTTCAATTAGTTAGTATTTATAAATACATGTCAGCAGCGTGATAACTAGGTACAAAGTATCATCTTCTCGACTGAAAAGCCGTCTATACTTTGAAATAGGTCCTTAAAAACCATATATTTTCATATCAAAACCTACCGTAGATAGGTAATATAATTTTTCCGCTCTCACATATAAATTAGCGTCCATCTGAACTATATATACAGGGTGAACACGCGTCCTTTACACCCTCCTTCTGACTACAAGCAATATCTTCTCGACTGACAGGCCTTCTATACTTTGAACCATTACAAATAGGTGTTTAAATAACCACCCATTTTCATATCAAAACCTACCGTAGATAGGTAATATAATTTTTCCGCTCTCACATATAAATTAGCGACCCATCTGAACTATATATACAGGGTGAACACGCGTCCTCTACACCCTCCTTTTGAATCTTATAACCCGCTCGCGTTTTAAATTTTAATGAATATAGATATCTTTATTCGCTTTGAGCGAACCTCGCCTGCTCAGTGCCGCTGATTAAGGTGTGGTTCCGATGTAGCTGACATTTTTTTTTTGTAATTATGTTTTTTATTTTGTAAAAGTGACAATGTGTAGGTTAATTAAATTCCCAATGATAATCCAACATTAATTTACGTCGTTAATGGTTTACGGAAATCCTTCGGTTTGCCATAGAAAAGTGGTTCGCAATTCAGCTGCTGGTTATAGACTTAGGGTCAGCAACAGCACAAGCATTTAAAATAGGTAACATTCTTTCCCGGTATATTTCAAATTTTTACGACAAATAGATCGGACCTAGTTTAAAAACATTAACTGAAAACTATGATTTTTCATTATTATTATTGAGGCCTATGTCCAGCAGTGGACGTCTTTTGGCTGAAATTATGATGATGATGATGATTATTATTGCTATTCACTAGTTAGCATTGAGTTCATGACTCTATGATTGGCCGAAGCAAAGGGGAACCTGTTCAGATGGATATTTAAAGACGACTCTACCCTCAAGTGTAATGGGCCTACTACACGCTCAAGCTTCACCACACTTTTCGTTCACACTTCACAGTACATCGCGCGTATGGTTGGTAAAACTGTATTACCTTTACAAACCACACGCGCGATGTACTGTGTGCACCGTGTAATCGCGCAGGCAAGGCTGTGGGGAAGTGTGAGCGTGTGGTAGGCGCATAAGTGGTGTAGTTCCACAAACTATGGGACACTTAATATCGTGTCCTGATTGAACTGTTGTTTTTACAATCCAGCAGCTGATGGCAGCTACTGGAAATGTCTCGGGCCAATTTAATTTCAAATACAAAATGGTTTAATGCTTCAACAAGTTTACATTTACAATATTTGTGTTTGGAGCTCCCCTGTATTAAATAATGCCTGTGTTGGGGAGCCCCGCTCTTCCATAGCTAAGCAATACAAAATATGAACTAACCTAGGTATTTACAGGTAGGTATTACTTATCTTATTTGTGTGCGTGTTTGTGTGTGTGTGTGTGTGTGTGCGTATATGTGAGTTTATGTGTGTGTGTGTGTTGTGCTTTTGGTGTTTATAGATATAGGTGTGGATAAGTTGTGTGATTATTACTACTACCCAATAGCACAAAATGTTACCTAATGTGTTCCAAAAGTGCCTCCGTATCGTCATAATTTAGTAATTTTATCCAATCTGTTAAAGTTTTTTTACATTCGTAGTATTTTTTGGGTATATGTTAATTTTACTGTTAATTTTATTATAAAGAAAAGCTGATCGCTTGTTGTATTGTCTCCCCGCAAATACAGTTTAATATAATTTGCCATCGACTAATAGGAGATGACTTTATATTTAACTTTGCACCGATGTACTACCAGATATTGGTGCTTTTAAGTAGATAAAAAGATCCGTAAAACAACAGTGCCCTATATTACGAGTACACTCGCCGAACATTCGCCACAACTCCGAACATCGTTCGCCCATTCAAGCAGTGGGCACCCATCTTAAATTGTGATTAAAACATTCGGAGCGCGCCATTAAATCTAATATGCAACGGAATCATGTGCGATGTTTGTACGTAGCATGCAGTTTTTTGGTGTAATAATCATAATTAGTCATAACTGTTATTTCTTACTTTAAGCTCGTACAGAAATTGTTTCATGAATAGAGTTTGTCGTTTATCAAGTTTTGATTAGGATCTGACAGTTTTTGGAGAAATGATTGGTGTAGGAAATATTTTAAAATCGTGTTTTAAACAAACAATGCTTATTACACACAATCAGCATAATAAATCAGTTTATTACAGTATTGTAATTGGTTGTCTTAATATGATGTACCTATGTGATGCGGCGAAATGTGGAAAACGTCTTGAGGAAAATTTATAAATATAAATGTGTAGGTATCTCTATGGGTTATAATAGTAAAGGAAGACCAAAGAAACGATGGATGGACTGCAAACTGATGATATGGCAAGAAATGAGTCGAGATGACGAGTAATAGGGAAGAAGACATGCGCTGACCCCAAATGAACTGTGATACGGGCAAGAGAATGTTGGCGATGACATAATGACAGCTCAATGTAAAAAAAACAATTTCGATTCAAAAGATGGAAAAGAATATTAGAAGGAAATGGTCAACATCGTAGACGCTGAAGAACTGTACCTACTTATTATCATATGGACCAAGTAGTTTTAAAGATTTTCAGAACAACAAATTCGATTCCGAAATTCTTTCAGTAATGTGGAGCTGTGTTATCCTCAAGTATTGTAAGAACATTATGTAAGCGAAGCCGCGGACTAAACCTGGTAAAAACAAAATTTAAGCCTCATTAATGAAAATTTTCATTCATTGACGATATCCGAGTAGCGATAACATGATTAGCCGTACTAATTAGCGTTTCAAATGACTGCCATAATGACGTTCAATAACCGCTCCTATCTCCAGACAAAAATTCAGTAAACATCGTTACTTTGTCGTCAATTAGTCGCGAGTAGGGTTACCAGTCATCCAGAAATGCGATGTAGAACTGAAACCCAAGACAAACTCTAACCGCCTTATTAATAAAAATAGTTAAACCTGGTGTAACTTACGCTTGGTTTATCTCGCATGCCGTCACTTTCTTTTGAATATTATTGAAGTGAGACGGCATGCGAGATAAACCGAGCGTAAGTTAAACCAGGTTTAACTATTTTTATTAATAAGGCGGTAAAGCATTTATTTCAATTAAACCATTACAGGCACCTTTGAATGTCAGAAAAACTACATAAAACAAAGCTACAGTCACAGTCATAAGGCATAATAATTTGTGAAAGTATTGTAGTTGCCCATTCCCTAGCATAGATCTCTATGGAGAAGAGGGGCAAGAAACTCCATGAGATAGGAAGTCGGATTTCGGATAGCAGCTGTAAAATGGAGGTGAGTAGGATATGTGGCAAAAAATGGTGACGGCAGGTGAAGTACCTTTTGTGAAGAATAAAAATAAATAAAAATAGCCTTTATTTACTCTGACCTTTTCACAATTTGTAACATAAATAAACATAAACTATACTAACTTTATTTTCTATACTAACAATATTGTTTCTACTTTTCTATATGTATATCCTAACATTTAAAATCAGTTACCGGGTCAGGCTGTCTTGCGACATAGGCCTCCTCAAGTTCCCTCTTGTGAAGAATACTTGAATTTAAATGAGTGGAATTGGAGTTTTTTGTTAATTTTTCTCCATGGTGACGCTTTGCAATGGGCAACTTTAGTTCTTCTTCTTGACTACGATGTGGGTTTTATCAGCTAAATAGGTGTACGACATCCAGTCGATCTCGAGTGATACATTGCTGAGACTAGTGCAGACCAGGAAACCATGGAATAAGACTGCTCATGGCGATGAAGTTGATGATGAGGATTACTTTGGGACACGTCCAGTTTTTTAGCCATTTGTCTTATAAACTTTTTGACTAAAGGAGATTTGTCAAAAAGTAATAAACATCATACTTGTAATCCCCGAAGGTTTAGGCAGAGCTGAGCGCATTAGAACACCCAAATTTCGCCACTTAGGCAAAAAAAAGGTTACAAATAACTAGAAAATCTTGAAAAAGTAAAGTGTCCAGTTTTTTATCAAAACGTTTCAATACGAGTAGTAATGGTAGCCCTATTCGCCAGCAGTGGAAGCCATCACTAATTACTGGCTATCGCCGATGTATGGGCGCGCCTCCACGTCAAACGTGTCATAGTAATTGATGGTACGCTTTCTAATTAAATTGCTTCTATTGAACTACTATAGTTTATGGGTAAGTGTTCTGTTATATAGGGGTATGCTTTTGTCCGCGGTTTCGCCTGTTTGTAGGTTGGAAGTTATTCTACGGTAAGGTAGGTTCTTATTCGTCATTATCTTCATCAGCCTTTAATGTTCCCACTGCAGGGACATAGGCTAGGCAGGACTCTAGGAGAGGTAGGTCTTATATACTGCTCGGACAAAAATGTGAAATGTCTTAACTCAGGCCAGGGTTTCGCGAAAATTAACAAAGATGTGTGTGCATGTAACTAAGTTTTCCATAGTCTTTACATAATATAGGTAACATTGTGCGTGGTAGTAAGGCGTAATAACCTAAAACAGCATTTATGACATAAATACGCAACTTCGTAACATAAAATCAGAAGTTAGTCCGAAGAAAGTTAGTCAGAAGAAAGTTAATCAGAAGAAAGTTAATCAGAAGAAAGTTGGTCAGAAGAAAGTTAGTCAGAAGAAAGTTAATCAGAAGAAAGTTAGTCAGAAGAAAGTTAATCAGAAGAAAGTTAATCAGAAGAAAGTTAATCAGAAGAAAGTTAATAAGAAGAAAGTTAGTCAGAAGTGTAACCATTAGTACACAGTTATGTTTAAGTCCCATGTAATAGAGGGCGAGCCTATTGCCATCAACCGGACACAAATCA
This sequence comes from Diarsia dahlii, assembly GCA_949775195.1. Taxonomy (NCBI): domain Eukaryota; kingdom Metazoa; phylum Arthropoda; class Insecta; order Lepidoptera; family Noctuidae; genus Diarsia; species Diarsia dahlii. Next base: position 18,284,206 of record OX459210.1, read on the forward strand.
CGTTACTTCAATCTAGAATACCTAATAGCTGTTTAATTTATGTAATTTTAATATTGATTATGTATTCAGAGTTTATAGATGTACAAGATGCGCGTGATGTAACTGAGTAGGTATGCCTAACGGTCAAGGAAAAAATCTACGCGCAATTTTCTAACCGCCATATCGCATTGAAAACAGGACCGTATAATGATGATTCAAAGTAGATAATGATATGTGTATCGATGCGGGCTGCGCAATTTTCTAACCGCCATATCGCATTGAAAACAGGACCGTATAATAATGATGATTCAAAAATCAAAGTAGATAATGATATGTGTATCGATGCGGACTTCCAGCCAGATCACGTGCCTTTAAACAATGGTAATAAGATCGTATTTTCAACGAAACCAGTTTTGCTCGCGCAAATTTCCTGACCCTGACAAGATAGAATATAGTAGGTAAACCAGTTTTTTTTTTTAATTATTGGTTACATACAATGGGACTGCTCTTGACCTCGGTCACAATTGAATGCGATGAAGTCTGTAATGGAAGGAACGAGTTTGACCAGACAGGATTCAATGAGGGATCCACACTTTGGCTATTCGCATAATAAACGTGGAGGTGAAGAACTTGTTTAGAAGTTTTGTAGAAGACTAGCTAATCAACTCTTATTTCACCCGCTTAGCGGTTGAATTTTCCAAAATCCTTTTTTATCGGGTGCCTTCATCGTAATAGTTACCAAGGCGTCTAAAATAGCTAATTAAGCAGGTAATAATATGAATAGGGATGTTAACAAAAAAAAATCTAATTAGTCCGTCAGATAGATTTCCAAAAAATATTGGACACATATTTTTTCTTTTTTCACGTAAACAAACAATGAAGACGATACAGTGCTTTGAAAACTCGTGTCACGTCATATTCTAAGACATTAGTATGACATTTCTTAGCGAGCAGTGACGTCACAACCTCCCACTCAAATCTTTGACGCGTTTTATCTTCGTCAATTTTTATTGATTTGATAAAACAAAAAAATACGTATCTATTTTTCGATAATCTAACAGACGGACTAATTAGAATCATATTTTTTTTAGTTATTTAACATCCCTATTGCGTTTAAAAGCGCATTATTTGCGATTTTTTAGGAGATCGATGGCTAAATTAAGGCACTACTATTAATATCATAAACGGGATATTTACCATAACGGGATATCCCGTTTATGATATTAATAGTAGTGTCAGTGACCATGTCAGTTTAAAAACTTAAATTAAGGCAGCCGTTCGGATCGACCTTCTGGTTAATCCGTCCTTGCCTGAGTTTCTTCATGGATAGGTAACCACCCGTTTCAAACTGAGTTTCCTCCGTGCCTCGGAAAGCATAAAGCCGTTACTCTCAGTTGTCATTTGTACATTTTTAACAGTCGTTACAGGTATTTAAAGGTCCAAAAGTCTGACACCCAGTCTTATCAAGGGGTATCTTATTCCCTAGTTGTGGAGATAAGTTAGGTAGTCGCTCAGTACATACTAGAACCCCGTTCACCGTCACCCCTAACAAAAAAACAAACCCTCAAAGTTAACTAAGCCATATAAATAACCATTAATATAACCTACAATACCATTGACTAACAATTCACTTACATGTCTAATAACTAATATCGTAAAAGGTCGAATCCCCATGACAATTGACGATTGCATCGCTGCTGTCAACAATATTAATGGTGCTTTTCACTAAGACTAGGCGACGCGTTAATAAATGCCTAAATATTATTGCCGGTTCGGGCAAAGTGTTATTGGGGTTTTTGCATCAGGAATTTATCAGTAGCAGCCACAGAATTTGCTCGGATCGAATCTGTGCTCGGTTGATGGCAATAGGCTTTCCCCTATGACCTTGGGAGCCTGAGAAAGGTCATAGGCTACTTTTTAATTTAAAAAAAAGGGTTTAAAGGCGGGGGATGAAGAGGTTACTTTTAGTCGCGATAACCGACATCGGTCGCTATAACCGACATCGGTCGCGATAACCGACATTCATTTTTGATTATCAGCTAGTATTGTTAATATTGGGTTTGATAGTTTGTATTAGATAATCATAGGTTACACCCTAATCGATTGTAATGTGTCGGTTAAATGACTGACGTCACGAAACTACTGTCATTTGGTATTGTCTTCGTGTTTGTTTATTGAAAGTGATATGAAAGGATGATCGGTGATAATCGTAGGTTAGGGGCACCCCTAAATTATTGAAACATTACTTTGATTGATGGAATTGGGAAATAAAGTTTAGGGAAAAAAAGCAATGATTGAGTCATGGTTGGGCCTCCAGTCAAACCGGTTGGAGCAGAATACTTATCTGACCTCCACAACGCAGTTAGCACTAGGAAAATACGATCACGAACCCATCCAGATAAAAAAATGGAATTTATACAATTTACAAAAACAAATATAATAATTATATATTTTTTTATTTTGAATGCCTCGTGGGCTATTGGTCAAAAGCGCGACTGCTGTGCATGAGGTGCTGGGTTCGATTCCCAGGTCGAGTAGAGTTATTGGGCTTTTTCGTCAGGAATATCTCAGTAGGTAGCAGCTACGGAGTCTGGAGTTATGCACGGTACCAATAGGTTCGCCCCCTTTTACATAGGACTTAAAACATAAATGGCGTAATGTGGGTCTACTATAATGGGTAGGTACACCTCTGACTAACTCATCGGGAATTACAGGCGTGACGTTATAATTTATCTCAATATCTTAAAAAAAAACGCATTTTTTTTAGGTGTAAGTGTATGTACAAACAATTTACAGAAATAAATACAATTTATCGAAATATCTTCAATCATATTCGATGACAGCTCGTCGTTGTATCTATCAGAAGACATTGTCTCCCCCAGTGGAACGCGTATCGAATTATTTAAACATATTTCCCTGGACGCAATGTCGCTATTAGTATTGCTTACAACTGGGGTGGGCAGAATTAAATACTCTAGATGAGGGATACGGAAATATAGGGCTATAACTTTTGGAGAATGCTATGAAGTAGCTCGTGATATAGGTACTTTTATTTCAGTTTATTTTTGCAATTTGCATGATGTTCGTTAACCAAAAGTTTTACTTGTGTATTTGTGATTGCAATAAAAATTAAACTAACTGTGTTTATTCAGTTAGTTTAATTTTTATTATTAATTTTTGTTTTTTATTATGGTTAAATGATATCAGTTTTTGACTATGTATTGTCTTGATTGAAGATCTTTTTTATGGATTTTCAGATCGTATTACTACGGTGAAGACAGTGTGATGATCTGATCTTGTTTGTGGGGCGGTCATGGCCAGATACTGCACAAGATTAAGAGATTTGTAAGAAGAAAGGCGAGACCTTTGTCCAGCAGTGAGACACTTGACAGACTAAGAAAAAAACGTAAAGTAAAGCTTTAAACGGCCACACAAATAATAATCCATATAATCAAAAAGAAAAATCGAGGGCGCAGAAATTCCTCCACAATCCCTGGAACAGTCATAGATATAAATTGTGTGAAAGAAACCGATATTTCCTCATAAGCCGCGGAGGTCACATCTAGATAAATAACATATGTCCAGCCGTCCTCCCGCCCTCTGTGGCGCCCCCTAGCGGCCAGTGGCTAATCAAATATCTTTTCCTGCTCCTGAGTAGGTGACAATACGCGACACGAAGGGATGCTTGTCAAAGTTTTCGGTAACCATTATTTTATTTATCTATTTCATTTTTGCAGGGTGGGAAATCATCAAATCACTCCTCCCGCTCTGAGCAGAGCGGTAGGGAGTGTCAGACTTCTACTGACTAAAAACCAACCATGTTCCTTCTTAGCCCTTTGTGCCGAAGCCACGGTATCTGTTTCGAACAACCCGCAAACCCGACGGGAAAAATAGCTATCTGAGAACAGGTTCTTGTGAAAATAAATCCTAGAAGGTTTATCTACGCTACTGTTTGAAATTATATTGATTGATACTTTGTATGACTTATTGCATTTTTAAGATTTTCCATACTTGCATAATTAATGTTTTAGATTTATGTTCTAGTAGTAGAAAGAGATACCGCCCAGGACACAAAGGACTAAGAAGGAACATGGATGGTTTTTAGTCAGTAGAAGTCTAAGGTCCGTAATCCACCAAAGCGGAGACGAGCAGAGCGGAGAGGAGATGTGCCAAATTCGACCAATCACAGGCAGGGCGAAAGACCAGATGTAAATTTTAAGTAATGTGATTGGCCGATTTCCGCACATCTCCTCTCGTCTCCGCTCCTCTCCGCTTTGGTGGAAACCGGGCATAACACCCCCTTCCGCACCATCCAGAGCGGGAGGAGTCATTTGATGATTTCCCACCATCCAAAAAAAAAAACGATTAAAGAAGCCGTCAACCAATCATTCTGTACATCAATCTAAGTAACTGCCCGCAAAAATTATTGCTTAGAATCGACTTTTTTGAGCTTAAAAACACGTTTTATTGTAGGACTCATTGTAACGCAATTCAAAACATGACACTGATGGATGCATGGAATAGTACGGAAAAAAATCTACCTAAATCCTGGTTGCTGCTTAACATTAGGTACACACGATTGACCTTTTATAGTCATTAAAATGAGGAAACAAAAGACATAAAATAAAAAGATTGAGTACCACTGTCTCGCATCTGTACGAGGTACGAATGGCAAATGATTAATAAGGCTAATACCATTAGTGGTCGGACCACACATTCGATTATATATTGGTAACACTACGTAGGTATTATAGTGGAAAAAAACAATGCAATTGTTGTAAAGAATATTGTAGTTATCTATATCTATATAAATAAAAAGAGAAGTCCTGACTGACTGACTGACTGACTGACTGACTGACTCATCAACGCCCAGCCCAAACTCTTGGACCTAGAAAGCTGAAATTTTGCACAGAGGTTCCCTTTATAGTGTAGACAGGGAATAAGGAAGGATTTTTCGAAATTTAACCCCTAAGGGATTTAAATAGGGGATGAAAGTTTGTATGGAAAATCGTCATTTTCACGCGGGCGAAGCCGCTGGCAAAAGCTAGTTAATAATAAAAAGAGAAGTCCTGTCTGACTGACTGACTCGACTCATCAACGCCCAGCCCAAACCCTTGGAACTATAAAGCTGAAATTTTGCACAGAGGTTCCCTTTATAATGTAGACAAGGAATAAGGAAGGATTTTTCGAAATTCAACCCCTATGGTAGTTAAATGGGGGATGAAAGTTTGTATGGAAAATCGTAATTTTCACGCGGGCGAAGCCGCTGACAAAAGCTAGTGGTACATATTTCAGTGATAAGAAGCCGCACTTGCCTAGGTTGGTCCGTAGATGGGTACAACCACATACTGATTATCCTCCGTGCCTCAGAAAGGACGTTACACTATTTGCCCCGGGCGTCATATTTTGTAGATAGTCCTTACAGGTAGTCAATGTCCCGAAAATCTGTCAGCCAGTATTCCCAAGGGGTATCATTTCACAGTACTAACTGGGTTGTGGTGGATAGGCAGTCGCTCCATGTAAAATACTAGTATTCTGCAGCATCCGATTTGACTGGATAATTTAACAATACGCTCAAATTCCAAAAAATCGAAGGTGAGATCTATGACTTAAATTGTCAGTCCAACGGTGAAACCACCAGGCTATGTCTTTGTTTTCTCAAAACTACACTTAGAACAACAAACTACAACCAAACAACACTACCTAAATATTGAACCCATGATAAATGACAGTACAATGAATGGAAAGTATCACCCGGGACCATATATTACGTGATCTTCGTCTTACGTGGCTGTCGGGGACACAATTACTCAAAACTAAAGCCTTGTCACCGATATAATGGACAATGGACACGCGATGCAGGAAATAACTCGAGATGAGAGAACTGGTACTGGTAATGTTGGCGAAAATAAATGTTATGCAAAATATAATATGATACTGGGATCAATTTTGTGGAACTCTTAGTACAAAAACCTGGGCTAGACTGGGGGTCTAAAATGGCCTTTAGCAGATCATAATATGAATTGCGTTAAAATGGACCTTTCATGATAGTAACTGCGTCTGTGTCTGTGACCATTTTATGAATCCATTAGTTCATTCATCAGTGAGACCAGCGGTGGCCCAGTGGTGGCGGCCCCGACTTACGAACAGTGAGTCGTGGGTTCGAACCCCGTCAGGCGCATTACTTTGTGTAATTTATTTCATCACCGCTGCTCTCAAAACGGTGAAGGAAAACATCGTGAGGAAACCGGCATGTCCTAGAACCAAAAATTCGAAGACATATTGTGACATCTACCAATCCGCACTGGGCCTGCGTGGTAGATTATAGCCCATTCCCTCTCAAAGAGAAGAGGCCTGTGTCCCAGCAGAGGGAACAATAGGCTGTTGATAATGATGATGATGAATGCAATTCATATCATTTTTCTATTATGATCTATTTTCCTAAATGGAATGGAATGAACAGACGCTATTTTTTACTGTTCTGACTGTTCAAAACAGATTCCACGGCCCCAGAATAATGATAAACGCAGAGACGTTTTCCACAGACTAAATTTATTGGTAAATCACCACAGAGTAAGCATACATAGATATGGCACATAATAGTACTATATAATAATTTTGTTATCATATTAACACCTCCGCTTAACAAAATCATTGGTACTTTGAAACAGGCGAAATACCAAGCTTTTTTGTGAAATATTTATGCTTTACAGATCCTAAACTTTTTGTAAAGATATCAGCTGGCATTTCAGTTGTTTCCAAATACTTAACTTCTACAAACTTATTTGCAACTGCCTCTCTCACAAAATGATATCTTATATCAATGTGTTTAGATCTTCTATGAAATATTGGATTCAAAATCAATTTTTGTGCGCTTTGACAATCATTATACAAAGTAATAGTTTCTGAATTACCCAAAATTTCAAACAATAAATTCTTTAAATAAATAGCCTCTTTGCTAGCTTCGGACATAGAAATATATTCTGCTTCTGTTGAGGACAGTGCTACATTTCTTTGCTTCCTACATTCAAAAGAAATAACTGAATTTGACAATTTAAAACAAAACCCAGAAAAAGATTTTCTATCAATTAAATCTGAGCCCCAATCGGCATCAACATAACCCTCTATACAAGATGTATCTTTTAAAAATACAAGACCATAATTTTTTGTACCTTTTAAATACTTTAAAATTCTTTTTAAGTGTTTCCAATGAGTCTCATCATATGAATTATTAAACTGACTAAGATAACAAACACTATAAGCAATATCTGGTCTGGTTAGAACAGCTAAATACATTAAGTTACCTACTAACTGTCTGTATGGAATGTTTTTATCACAACAGTTATTCTGACTCTTTTCCAATTTTAAATTAATCTCCATAGGAGTTTCAGCAGTCTTACATTGTGACATGTTAAATTTTTTTAATAAAGTTTCTACATATTGTTCTTGATCAATAGTTATAACATTTTCATACATATTTACTCTTAAACCCAAACATTGTTGTATCTGACCTAAATCCTTAATTTTAAACTTACAACTCAATTCATCTACCAACTGGTTAATTGACATTTTACAGTTTGAAAAGACAAAAAAATCATCAACAAAAAGTGCAATTATTACTTTAACATTACCATCAAATTTTGTAAATAAACAAGGTTCATATTTGGATTTAGAATACCCTAAAGTTACTAAGTAATCATTTACTCTCTGATACCAAGCTCTTGATGACTGTTTAAGTCCATAAATGGCACGCTTAAGTTTTAATACTTTGTTGTCATTGCTACTATCTTTATAAGTTACAGGTTTTTGCATGTACACACATTCATTCAAAAAACCATTTAAAAAGGCTGTAGTAACATCAAGATGACGTATGTCTAAACTTAACTTTACTGCTAAAGAAAACAATAATCTTAAAGTAGTATAACGGAGTACAGGGGAAAAAGTCTCATGATAATCTACGCCGGCCTTCTGCGAAAAACCTTTCGCCACTAGTCGCGCACGATAACGCACATTACCCGCACAATCATATTTCTTTTTAAAAACCCACTTGCACTGCACTACTGTAGAGTCACGTGGCTTGTCAACAAGTTCCCACGCATCGTTATTCTTGAATGATTCTAATTCCTCCTCCATGCTTGCTCTCCAACATTTACTTTCTGGTCCATTTAAAGCTTCTTCGAGTGTAATATCAGTTAGAATTTGGTCTTCAGGCTCTGTAATACATAAATGGTTATAGCCAAATCTATCAGGTATTTTTCTCGCTCGCTTGTTTGGAACATGTTGGTTCGATTCTAGCAATGATACTTCTGCTTCTGACGCTGTATCAAATGAACTATCATATGAGTCACTCACCGAAGAAGCTTCTGGAACATATGTGATGTCATTCTCATCACTTTTAACTTCAGTATCTGTCTTTTCCTCTTCCTCCTCATATGTTCTATCATCCTCCGCTGAAGCCTTGCACTCTATAGGGATATCAACTGTATTTTTGATTGTTTCCATTATAATAACATCTCTACTCGTGGTGACAGAGTTATATTCTGGATCGTAAACTCTATAACCCTTCACGTTTTCTGAATAGCCAACCAAAATAAGTTCTTTAGCTTTCATGTCCCATTTTAAGCGCTTCTCTTTCGGAATGTGCATCATAACCTTGCTTCCAAAGATACGAAGGTGACTTAAGTCAGGCTTATTTCCTGTCCAGGCTTCGTATGGAGTCATATTCAATCCTGCTACAAGTGATCTATTTCTTAGATATACAGAGGTATTTACGGCTTCTGCCCAAAACTTTTTATGTAAACTAGCATCAAAAATCAAACATCGCGCCTTTTCGACTAATGATCTATTCATTCTTTCACATACACCATTTTGTTGAGGTGTATAGGCATTAGTTTTTTGATGAATTATTCCATGCTGCTTTAAATATCTTTCAAAATCTTGACTGCAGAACTCACCACCGTTGTCTGTTCTTAGAATTTTAATTTTCCTGTCTTTGTGTTTCTCAACCATGGACTGAAATTCTTTAAAGAACTTAAATACCTCAGACTTTGCTTTCATGAAGTAAATGAAGGCCATTCTGCTGTAGTCATCCACAAACAATACATAGTATCTGGATCCTCCAATGGACAGATTCTCCATAGGACCACACACATCCGAGTGTACCAATTCTAGTAAAGATTCTGTTTTTGTCGAGCTAGGCTGAAAAGGTTGTCGCGCCTGCTTTCCTTGACAGCAAACAGTACACTTAGATTTATCTATGTTTGCTATATCTGTGTATGAGATACCTTCTGCAGCTCCATTCTTCATTTTGTTTAAACTAGTACTGTTAATGTGCCCCAAGCGTCGATGCCAAGTTTCACTTGATGCCTTAACTGTGGCTGCTAATAACTGTTCTGATTTCTTTGTATCTAACCTGTACACACCATCTACTAATTCTGCTTTTCCAACTAGAGTTTTCTGTTGATTGTAAATATAGCAAAACTTTTCTATAAATGTGACATTATTGCCGTTTTCAATCAACTGACTCACTGAGAGCAAGTTGGTGGTTAAACTTGGTATGCACAATACATTTGAAACTGTGATGTCATATTCTAAACCATTTACGACTGTAATAATGTTTACATCACCTGAACACAGCACGGGGACACATGATTTGTTCGCAACAATGATTTCTTTGGTTTCATGTTCGTATGATGGATTCACAACGTATTCTTGTTTCGCTGTCATGTGTTTACTGGCTCCGCTATCTATATACCAATCTTCGTGATTGAATTTGCTACTAAAGAAAATAGCACTAAACGCATTGGATTGCTTTCTTTTGCTTGTTTCGAGATTTGGACATTGATTTTTATAGTGACCGGTTTGTTTACATCGGTAGCATTTTATAACCTTGTCAACTTTTGACGTTTGTTCTTTCACTTGTCTATGGTCTTTTTTATTGTTGCCATATCTCGTATTCTGCATATTTTTCGCCGCAAAAGCACTCTCGGAACCGGAAACCGTTCCTGTTTCACTGCACATGTCCATCAATTTTGTTTTTATGACATCAGCGCCTATATCTATGCCGGAATGTTCAATGGCCATCAGCATGGGTCCATATTTTTCAGGCAATCCTGCTAACATTAATGCTCCAATCCACTCATCGGTTATCTTAAAGCCTGTTCCTTGAAGCCTCTGGCTTGTTTCTACGATTTGAGTTACATACTGGGTCATCGAGTCGCAGTTTTCGAGTCGAATATTGATGAGCTTCCGCAACAAGCCGATTTTTCTTGTATAGCCGGTGTCGTCAAACATATTCTTCAACTTGCACCATAAATCATAGGTGGTTGCTGCATGCTTTATGTGCACGTATAGTGTTGGATCAATTGTTAAAACTAGTTTCGCCTTAGCTTTGGCATCGTCATTTGTTTGACTTGCCGTAGGTTCAGCCGGTAACCTCACTGTAATGGCCGACGCCATGTTTTCCAACACCAACACATTTTGCACTGCAAAACACCAATCTTCATAGTTCTCGCGCCCTTTCAATTTTGGAATGTTAGCGATATAGTTCGTCGTCATTTTCACGAAACCACACAGTACTAATATGGGTAATTTTGATTTAAAACAATTTTTCGTCGCCTGGGCCCATAACCTAATGATAAACGCAGAGACGTTTTCCACAGACTAAATTTATTGGTAAATCACCACAGAGTAAGCATACATAGATATGGCACATAATAGTACTATATAATAATTTTGTTATCATATTAACACAGAACACAAAGGGCTAAGAAGGAACATGGGTGGGTTTTAGTCAGTCAAGTCTGACACTGCCTTCCGCTCCGCCCAGCCCCCCTATTGCGTATCTTTTTAACGTCAGTGGCTGTCAGAAATGTCCATAGATTAACTGTAAATTGGTTATGGTTTGGTACATTTTTTTCTTAAAAACTCACCATTTGACAGTTATTTGATAGACATTATAAGTTATCCACTGTCACTAAAAGATACACAATAGCCCTGCAGAGCGGGGTCATTTGATGATTTCACAATTTTAATTTCTCGGTAAACTATCCTTTATCTTAAGTAAATACAACAGACATAGCATAGGAATGTTCAGTATTAAAAACAGGATAAACAAACCCAATAGCAATCAATTACGAGGCCAATTTACTACTTCAGATGCCAACATTTCCCTTCACGACATTCTTTTCTTCCAAGATCGACACGAAATACACGAGAAAAATTCCACTTTCCTATTTACGGACAAACAAGGGACAGTGGACTGTATAATCATTTATCTCGGGTTTAATAAAAGGAAGATTATTTAGTGCTGTGGACGAAGCAACGCTAATATCGCATGATTTAATCCCATTTCATTGGGAACTCTGCCAGGGAAAGCTATCGGGGTGCGGATAGTAAAGACTGAATAGGTGTTCTTTTTTTCGTAAGGAAAGTTAGTAAATGTTTTTGGGATGAATTGGTGTTTGGAGAAAAAGTTGATTATTAGCCTCAACTATGATAGTGAACTCGCCATGAAAAGCTTTATTTTGATGAAGGTCTAAAGTGAGACATAGATACGTTTACGTAACCGAGGAAAGGTTATTGTGAAAGCTTATAAAGTTCAGCACGAAAAGTATTAAGAAAACAATGAAGAATAACAATTCATATTTCTAAATAAATAGACGGTCGATCCCCCAGTATGTGTTGACAATAATCTCAAGACGACCACTAAACCAAGACTCGGACACAACAATAGAAAACCGAAGCACAATTGAACGCGCGGTAATATTTCCGCTAAACCCCATTATATTAGTAGATTAAAGGCCACTTTACTCAATATTCCATAAAATATTGCCTCATAAATAGACGGGCAGCTGCAGAGACGTGATCAGAGCAGGGGTCGGCGAGTGTAATCCCGTTAAAAATTGCCAAACAGAAAACAAACTGACAATGGCGGCTGGTTATACATCAAGTGCCTTAAAAAGAGAGACGGAAAAAAAGGAATTCGTCCGAAAGTAAACGGTAGATGACGTCCGAAGACGAATTCCGGGCGGTCCCGGACGACAGATACGAATGAAATCGGATGGGTGTAATAGAGACTGGCACGGTCAGGCTAAATGACCGGCATCCGGCCGTAGACAAAAGCGAATCCGCCGTAATAAAGCAGGATTGATGAAAAAGCGCTAAGCCACGCCGATATAACGGCGTGACGTAAGATATAGGAGATAAGCGGAGACTTACACTTCACTGGACACAAGATATGTTCGAATTAAACGTAGAACTACTATTTAAGCAATGAGGATATTGATGGATAGTCCTCGACTTCGGATACAACCGAATATCAACGATTTATACTTTAGGAATCAGGTGGTGCTGTACAAAACAGAATTAGAAATGAATCTCTACAGCAATGTAGACTTTCAAAACTATTTTCTGATCCTCAACAAAACAGTCTACTATCACCAAATTTTCAAACAAACAAGTCATCCGAACGAACAACCAAGATATTCGCCAATTTTTGCACCAAACAATAAGACTTCACTCCGGGCAGCTTTAACACAAAGCTATTGCTATTACAGAGATCGCGAGGAGCGGACCATCGAACACTGCCAAGCTTTACCGGACTCACTTTACCGGGATTTCGGATATGACGTAAAGCACTCACTTAGATCTCCCTCCACCCCCTGACCGAGTTTTTCGCCTTCTATTTATTAGCTTAGGATACATTTGAGGATGAAAGGAGATTCGGCGGGATTATTTTTCGGGATTGCAATATGAGGGTTTCTGATGTCGTTAATTATGGTGAGCTGTTATTGGTGGATAGTTTCTGTTTCCAAGATGGTTTTGTTTAGCAGTTTTTGAACGTAGAATGTTTGTTTGGTAATTGAACGTCGAAACTGTTCGGTTGAATGTGCCTTTGAAATATTGATAGCTTTTCTGGACAGTACATTTTAAATACTGCAATCAATGCATTCGGTATTAAAAAAAGATGTGAATGCGTGTTGTGTGTGTAGATGGATCCCATTTCACATAATAATGATTGTGTCCCTATTTTGATAAATCAACAAATACCTATAAGATCACTTTCATGGCTACGAGGACATGATTACAAAACTGCTTCTCAAGAAATAGAACTTAGTGCTATCACTTTTGGCTCATTTTTGTGCTAGCACAGCCGGCTGTCCGAAGAAAGGTCATATTTTCAAAGCCCCCACAGATTTGTCTTTGACCGAGAGAAATGCTTCACAAAGATATCCCACAATAATGAGAGCAAAACAAACACGTCACCCAACCATATCGTAATTTATTAACAACACAAAAAGCGGAATGGCTACAATATTTACAGTTGACCCGAAATTACTGTTTCTTAACTCACAACCTTTGTTGTAAAATGAAACAGAATAGAGAACATACCCTGAAGGGACACCTGCCAACCATAGGGTCACAGTAACATATATTAATAACGCGTTAATTTATTAACAAGCACTGTTTATCCAGGGATTAACTGAGAATAGTTTTAGTTGAACAACAAAGGGCTGAAAGGGTTCAAAGCGAATTTCTTGCCAACATATTTACCTAAGGTGGAGGTGATAGTAATTTTACGCGCGGAGAGGTCCGAGGTTCGGACGATGGCAAACATGCTCCCCGGGACATGCCTAAAATTTTCACGTATATTATAGAACGAAATGTTTCAGAATCAAAATTCGTTGTTTGTTTGATGCTGTAAACGGTACATGCGATTGTTAATGAAAACTAACAAGTCTCACAATCAAATACACGTTACTCATGTTAAATTCAAATGTTTGTTCGTGCGAAATGAGATTTTGTTACAACTTTTGTACGGTTTGCTAAACTGAAATCAGACGGTGTTTATTTGTTAACGTTGGGAACAATGAAACTAACTATGTTTTATTTAGGAATGTTATTGTGGATAGTATTTTGGATTTTGATTGTAATGGGTTGAGTTAATGTTCATGTACGAGTCATAAAGGTGTAAACGCTGCTGAATGAGTCGCACACACCTTGATTGTTAGCTTGAATGATTTTGCAGTTAAGGATAGCCAAAGTAGGCTTATTGACTATATTTAACTAAGACGTAACTTAAGAATATGCGTGAATGACTATAGCCGACTATGAACGCTGATTGTGTATTATCGTTTTAGATATCGTTCGTTTATTATTTGTACAGTGACGGAAAAAGTCTGATCTAAGCTTATGATCTAAGCAATGGGCGCGTACTACTCGTATCTACGACTAGCTTTTGCCCGCATGAAAATGACGATGTTCCATACAAACTTTCATCCCCTATTTAACTCTCTTAGGGGTTGAATTTCAAAAAATCCTTCCTTATTCCTTGTCTACATTATAAAGGGAACCTCTGTGCAAAATTTCAGCTTTATAGGTCCAAGGGTTTGGGCTGGGCGTTGATGAGTCAGTCAGTCAGTCGGTCAGGACTTCTCTTTTTATTTATATAGATAGATACATGACTTTCAAATTGTATTCGATCTTTATTTCGGTCATGTAATTAAATGAAGTATTTCTAGAATCGAGTCTCCACCAGAGTAACTACCAGACTATCAAAGCCAGTAAAACTATCTCTAAATCACAGCAAAAATCACAAAGCTGGATCGTTAACTTTGTTACATTCAACATTTTCACTGCTTTATGTTTTATTTGTGAATTCTCTAGTTAGTGCTTACTTCTCAGAAAAAAGTCTGGGGGTATCGCAAAAAAGCTATCGCGGAGCCAGGACAAAGAGCCGGTTCACTAACATAATTAAAATCTCCCGATTCCAACTCCAGGCGTCGCGAGCAATTCCCTACTTTTTAATTATGGAGAAATATCCAAGGATAACATGGTGCTGCGTTTATTCACTGAGACTCGGTAGGTAGGTACATATCCCTGGGACACGTCGAGGTGTAGCCAGAGAAAACACTGGCTCTATGCATTTCGTATTTTTTTTTTCGGATTTTATTTTAATTGTAAGTAAATAAACAGTGCAAATAGACGCAAAATAAGGTTAAAGTATCTATCTAAGTATCGGTATTTAGATACTTTACTTTATCATAATGTATTACATAATGTACTGGTAACGTTCGTTCGTTTTTGGTTCGTTCGTTCGTTAAGTGTCTCTTGTCGTAGAAAGAAAATTTTATTGAGAATTTTCTCTTTGGTTAACGATTCTTCCTATTACATAAACTCATAACTTTTCCTACGGGGGCACACAGAAACCGCAGAACGTCATACTTATACTCCGATCCTTAGATACTTCTTTTGCCTAGACCACATTCATTCATCTGGTCATACACGCACGCCGGTTGGGAGTACTACGCAATACTATCCAATTATTCCGTAATATAAAAATATACATGAACACGCAGACTTAAACTGAAAAAGGAACTCCCGAAAGACGGAACCAACTAATAATTAACTAAGCGAAAAACCCTTAATTCACACGGGTCACTTTCGATACGAAGTCAAACATCCACCCACTTCAGAAGCAGAGACCTTACAGATGAATTTACCATTCCCATTAATTAATACCACTTGTAACAATAGTTTTATTTGCACCGTTCGCCCGTGAGCTCGGACAAAGAGTTTTCCCAGTATTATTTTCTATACAATCGTTGTTAGACGAGTTTAATTTGGTACGAAATCCCCGTCGGGGTGGGTAGTGGTTAAATTATAGTGCACAATAGATGTGGCCGGCTGTTCATTAATGATGCATCGCTTCGGTTCGGACCTTCGAGGGACCTTTTGCCGGATGCCTTAGGTTCGACGCATTGGGCGTGAGACGGTAGTGTTACGTCATAAAAGTTTTAGAGCGATTTCAAATTCATCGGGTTTTGAATATGTAGTGGGAAATATTGGTGTTTGCGTTTAGTCGTGGTAATCGTTTGTCGTGGTATAGGCATGTCGTTAGGAAAATTTTGAGTATGAATGTGGAGGGTATACGAATAGAGGAAGATCAAAGAAACGATGGATGAACTGAGTAAAAGATAATCTAGCAAGAAAGGAGGTGTCTCATGAGATAATAAAGGAGTATGGAAGAAGAAGACATGCAGCGCCGATCGCAAATGAATTGGGATAAAGACAAGAGAATTATGAATTTGGATAAGGACAAGAATCGCAAATGAATTGGGATAAAGACAAGAGAATTATGAATTTGGATAAGGGCAAGATAATGATAATGGTTACACGTGCGGTGTTCAAGAATTTTCGATGTAATGGGGTTGGCAAGTGAAAGCTGATTGTAGATGGCGTGTCCATAGCTTGTCCCAATCCGACCAATGAGGTCAAGCTATTTTGAAATATAAAATGACATTGACAGATATTCAACCAATGAAGAGCTTAGGTTCATGCGGTGCTAGCGCCATTAGTTCCACCAGTTGCCCGTCCCATTGTTACCAATCCTGAATACAGAATCGCAAAATACTAAGATGATTCGAAGACATCCCCAATCCGAACTGGAAACGCGTGGCGGATTGAGACCAACTCCTTCTTACTGGGATGCCTGTGTTGTAGGCATGGGAACAAAGTATCGCTAAAATCAAACTTATCTTTTCAACTGTGTAGTTTTCTATTAAACACAGTTATATAACATCAGATTTCTTGTAACAAATCAACAAATTTTAAATAAAAAGCACACAATAAGTGTCTCATTCATTCAAAATTATGTCTTAGCACCTATTACGAGTAGCATGGCTGCCAAATTCATTATCCGAGAAAAAAATCTCCCCGGGAGGCAGAAATAGAGAAAGAATCAGATTTCCGAGTGGGAACCCTTCAGTTTCCTGTGAAGTGGCATGATAATTATCCTTTAATGATCCGTTCGGAGTCACCATCGGTGAAGCCCGGTATTAATACTCCATGCATTTGGTGCTGGTACACATTTTGTAGTGATCGCTTCGGTAAAACGTAAAATATTTTAAAGCAAAAATGGACAAGACTGATATAATTAATTTTAGGCAGTAATAACATAACTCTTCCTTGGCATTCGGGTAAAAAGCTCCTAGACTATTCGAATTAGAAATCTAATATTAGTAATATAATTTAGGTAGGTATATGTTAAGGCGAGGTTGCACTACTTTGTTTTTATGTACGCACGACCTCACCCCCCGCCCTGCTGCACGAGCGATTTAATGCCTAAATTTTGACTGTTTTTTCTCTCTTGGAGAAAAATGATAAAGAAATTATACATTATGTGACCCGAGATAATACACATTTTTTACGACCTTTATTATGATATAAGTTTATTTTTCAAAGCCTAATATAACTCAAGTAAAACGATTATTTAGCCATCATTTGGACATGTCTTTGCGATTTAATTGGATGCAGTGAAGTGTAAGTAATCGTGTATCGCATGCCCGACATATCATGATCGAAGAGTCAACTATGTAATACATTTTTTTCAAAATTTAAATCCGTTCCATGTACGAGTAAAACGCTATTGTTGACGACGTTTATCGGGGTAACCTCGTCTTAAGTGAGAATCAATGAATCAAGCCGAACCAATAAACCATATTTTTTTTAATTGACGTTGTAAGCACACTCTACATAACTATTAGGTACTGTAATAAATCCATTTCAAAATCTCTCTTCAAAGGACCAGACAGAACCGATAATATAAAGGTGAATCCTTTGTGTCTCTAAAATAAAACTAAAAAAGATAGGTACTGAATTTGTTTTGCTTCCATGTAACAAGATATTGATATGATGTTTTGCATAGTTTATTTGGCGTAGAGTACTTTAAATCCCATACACGTGCGGTTCCTGTAGCAAACACTACAAGAGCAAATCCTATCATTAACATTGAAAACTATATTTACTTTTTGTTTCGTGGTCCCGTTATTCAATATTTTTATTCGGTGTTTTCACTGTTAATGATAGTGTTAGTTACCATGTCAGCTCAAAAAGTTATAAGAGCAAATCCAGTGGTAATAAAAACTAAAACCCGACTACGACAAAAAAAACGACGCTGAAAAAGTATGAAACAAGATTTTCAGGATAGAACAAAAAGAAAAGCCGTAGTCACACGGTATTAAAGTGTTTAGGTTGGTACCTATAACGTGTGACTACGGCTTTTCTTTTTGTTCTATCCTGAAAATCTTGTTTCATACTTTTTCAGCGTCGTTTTTTTTGTCGTAGTCGGGTTTTAGTTTTTAACTTTTTTTTATTTAAACAATTTTGGTGTTAAATATTTTTTTTACTCATGACTTCTTGTCCGCTAGAGGGCGTGATTTTAAATTTGAGCAATATTTTGGAAATGTACAAGTGAGGCCCTTTTAAATGATACCAAACACGGCGTGTTTATCTCCATTTTTATTTTTAAGCCTTACTTTTTGACCGCTAGAGGGCGCCAAATCGCTTTTTGTGACACGTCACGTAGCCTATGTTCAGCGGAAAATTAAGACGGTTCTAACAATACCTCTTAAGTCGAGTTCCGATAAGTAGATTAGAAGCTATGAGGGAACAGATGAAGATACACACATACATACATACATACAAACATACATACATATATACATACATACATAGCCAGTCAAAATCATAACCCTCCTTTGGCTTTGCCGTAGTCGGGTAAAAACTAGTCTAAATAATACGTAACTAGAAATCCTGCCGATCCTGTCAACAAGTCTGTACATAGCCCGCGGAAGTGCGCTTTCAAGTCGATTGTTTCACGAGATTTTAATAACGGTGCAACGCAAAGAACAAGTCGGAAAACCATTGTTGACTTCAAGATGGCTGGGCTCTCGTCAAACCCGACGCCACTCTTCTCCCAGTTTGATTTTATTAGGTTCATAATAATTTGTGAGGGGGCCACAATTAATTCGATACTCGATTGATGGGGATAACATTTTGAATAGAAAAGAATGGGAGAATTTGCGAGAACTAGCAACTGGCCTAAGTGTTACTTTTTCTAAAGCATGATGTTATTTTTTAGATTTTTTTACCCTATCACAATGTTGTCTTATTTAACCCTAAAGTTGACTGGTAGAGAATGCCTTACGGCATTAAGTCCGTCTCTGTACCATTATTGTCCATGTAGTTTAAATAAATAAACTGACAGAGAAAAGATTTATAATGTGAAACAAATTTTCAAACACTTTTGAATAATGAAAAGCATTTGAATTCTCTACTAATTAGCCTTTAAACTTAACATAAATATGAACGCTTGGACGACAGAGTAGGTTACAACCAAACCCACCCTATACACCAACAAAGACATTCCCAAACTTACTACAATGTCTATAAACTGAAGTTTCTTTTGATGAGATGCATACTCCCTGGAATGTGGCCTCTGTATGAGCGAGGGTCGAATCATTGAAGGTGGCCATAACTCACATAGTTCCCAAACTATCATAACAAGAGACTATGAACTATTCGGACTCTTTGTCTTCAACCTCGATGCTCCTTTAGTGCCAATAAATAATGACATTACCTGTTCATGAGATGCTCTGAACCATATTCGGGAACAATAAGAAGATTTGGGACGCTATTATATGCATATAAACAGAGCAAGACATCGGTCGCGGTTTATTAAGGGATGCTTATGTCTCTGGAAGGGGTTAGGGCGTAAAATTAATGAATGGGACCTCCCATATCTTCAAGTTAGGTGACCTTCAAGGCCTTTGGAGAATAAACTAGTGTGGTATAAGCGTTGAAGTGCATATCGTAAAGTGGTAATGACTTTATAACTCTTGCAGTGTCACTAAATTGAAAAGTTAAGAGTTTGGATCCTTAAGACGTTTGAAAAACGGCTATTTATGGCCGTATATAAAATATATTGCACACATCTTATGTATTTGGCCATGACAGAGATCAGAGCAAACATGTAGGCAAGTAGGTAATTACACCTTTCTCACATTCAGTGAATACATCCAATCCAAGTCTCCCGAAACATACCGCGCCCTCAAGCTTATAAAGCCTATATTCAACCAAATGAACCATAGCAAAAAAAAAGAAGCTGTTGCAAAAATTCTCAATCGCATCCAGATTTTTTCCCTCCGACCGTAGGCAGCGGGGGCAATTACCAACATCTCGGACACAACGGCGCAGACGTCCTCGAGTCACAATGGTCTCCACTAGACTCTCGCTGTAACGAATCCACTACTGCGTACTATCAACCGGTCCCTCGCGAAACTGGAGCGGGATTGTTTGTGTGACACTCCTACCACGAAATAGATAAGCAAAGAAGGCCTGACTACATACATCGAGCAAAAATTGGAGTACGCACACTTAGACGAAATCATTCGACGATCGGAAACAAATGACGATCGCCAGTGCACTTGCACTCACTGTACGTGAAGTGTGTGTATGTGTGCGTGTGTTTTCGGTCGCTGCATGTAGCAGACCTTCTGTTTTCTATCTATCTCGTGCCCCTACACTACCAGTTAATGATGTATGGGGGTTCATTACACGGCCGGTTTTGTTTCGCACGCTTTTAGAATTTTTGAAAGATTATCTTACTGATGATAGTTGCTGTTTGTTGTGATTATAATATTCTTTTTCTCTTGGATAATTATGTGTCTGTTAATGATGATACGAACTTATGAAATGAGGTTATAGTAACAATTATGGGTAATGAAGACTATAAAAGTGAGATCGTATAGATAGTACCTTCAATAACTGTGATAAAGGAGTACCCTCTATAAATTAATCAGTGCATGTCGTGGCAATATTCCCTCCAATAATTCACAAACATCAAACCCATATTGTCCTCACAAACTCACAAGGCGACAACTACACAAAGCCTTTATTGGCCCGTATCCCGCACAATCCATCACAACCGTTGTTTCCCCCGTCCAAGGGTCTCTCATACCCTGATCATTATTTAAAATATAGATGAGTGTTTTCTTTCCGATAATCGAGACCACGATTGAGGGTTGAACACAATAGGCAAGGTCCTTTTAAAAGCGTCGCCTATAGCGGTTGTCGGGGGTCTATAGGACCGAGCTGCGCTTATTTGTATTAGTAAATTGAAGGTACACTGTCCACTCTATTGAGAACCCCGTCGTTGCATTCTTCGTCTCCCTTTGGCTTTCTTTTTTGGGTACCGTGAATGGTTGGATTATTTGTTTCTTTTTTAAAGTATCCACTGAATTTAGTTTAGGGGTTATCTGTTCGATTGTTATGCGTTGTTTTTTTATTATTCTTTCTTTCCTACATAAGTATTTCTCGATATTAACAAATTTCCGAAATCAATAATCGTATCCCTATAATGTAGTTCTTTATTCTCAAATAATTAGCGGCTTTCAAAGACCTTCTATTGCGTATTCAACAATATGCATTTATAACCGAAAGAATTTCCGCCCCCAGTCTGACTTTTTTCTTTTCAATAGCTCTGGAACCATCAAAGTTCGTCCAACTCACACCTGACCGGTTTTATATATTTCAGAAGTGGAATGGGGCGCGGGGGGATCAATTAAGGCAGTCTTTGTGCACATTATATCGACGCGCATTGAAAAGAGTTGTGATTTTCTTTGATACGGCAGACGTGGTTTGCCGAGTGAAAAATCAAAGGACCTGCTATGGTGATGCATGAAGGGATTTATTAAGATTTAATGTCGGCAACGACACTCCGAGGCGGGAAAAGAACGAGTTTCAAGTGCTCACCGCGATGTACGTTTTACATGACGCCATTTTAGATTTGTTCGTGTAAATGTCGAGTGGCAGGTGTGCGCGCTGCTACGCTCAACTGTGCTGGATTTTAAATAAATATTTATAGTTTGTGTGGCGTAATTAAATGCTGGGATCAATTTCTTTGAAAGCCTTTCTTAAAATTTTGTTAGTGAATGACGTTTTTTCTTTGAGATATTTTACTGTCTCGTTGGTAGAGTGGTCCCAAGCTCGACTGCTGAGCATAAGGTCTTGGGTTCGAATTCCAGGTCGTGCAAAGTGACATTAGGTTTTTCATCAGGATTTTCTTTGTAGCAGCCAAGGAGTCTGGTGAAATTTGGGTGTACCCGGCAGGCACTGGCCCTAGTGGGCCCCGTCTAATATGCTGCTGACAACTCCTTGAGACTCGCGTGGAACAAAAATCTCTCTGCCTAACATTACATAACATTGATAATAGGTGTGATATTATGTTATGAATTTGACTAAAACTGTAGCTGTCACCACTATACCTTCCTAAATTCTGGTAAGTACTTAAAAAAAACATTGTAGGTTTTTTTTTGGCGCAGATCGGAATTCCGTAACTAACATAATTTAAATAGTTGATATCTCTAAATCCTATCCCCTTAAGATTCACAGTTCTTTTATCCTTTGATATCCCAGCGTCGTTTTCTCAATCGGGCCCGATGGAGCGGCCACAAACACTATCTACGATCATCGGCTTAACATGCTGAGTTAATGAACACCCGTGGGCTTACATATTCACACTAACCATGTACGGACATAGAGAAGGGGGGAGCTAAGGGTGGGGGGCGGTGGGAGGCGAGCCGTCTTAGAGAGCCCTGAGACACTCACACGGTGCGCACGTTTTAAAGTTTTATTAGTAATTAATATGTTAGATAGAAATCTAGTGCGGAAAGGAGAGTAAATTGTGTGCGAAGCTCGAAGGTGTTGGATGAGTATTTTTCTTTTAAAATACTATTGGAATTTTCTTTAAGAGGAAATGCAAATATTTGGCAACAAGATTATTTTCTAGAGTAGCAATGTTGCGTAGATACAGACCCGAGCACTAACATGTATAAACACAGCAAAATTAGCTGTTTCTCGTGAAACGACAGCTTCTACTTTAAAATGAGACCAACAATCGGTAACAACAATCAGACAACAACAAACAATCAGATAGAGGAATCAGTAGGAGAAAATCACTGTTTAAAGTTGCTGCAGCGTGCTGTGTACACTGTACATGTCGTGACAGTAGGTAGATCGTAGTTTTCAATGCTTTTTTGGTGTTTTTACTCAAAACACTTAGCGGCAAACTTACATAAATCAACTTATTATAGTTATTCCACTGTTGAGACACAGGCTTCCAGTGCGGGTTGGTAAAAAAAAAATACTAACTATTACTTTAAAAATTATACCTGGTCTAGAAAGCCAATCATAACAGTAACAGCTTAACTAAATAAACTAAAACCGTTAGCTTAGTTTCGTCTTGCCACAGCTAATTGTATCATGCTCCTACATCCCAAAGTCTTCCCGCTTTGACCTCAGCTTATCACCGAACTTTCCCGAACCGAAACCCCTTAGTATCGCTGGCTGTACAAATTAATCCAACTATTGGCACATCAGACAATACACATGAGATACAACTAATAAGTTATGACGTCAGCAATGTGCAGTTAATTCCAGAATGTTCGTTAGAAAGGGCCCCCAAGATATATCGTCTCAATGGGAATTGTTTATCTTTAGCGGGGTTATTAAGAGCATTGTGTCGATATTCCGATTTAAGTGAAAGTTATGGGGTTATAAGTATTGGTTATTTGGAGGGTTGTGGTTTTATTAACTTTGTCATAATATGGTTTGGTGTAATAATAGACTGACTTCCAATTTTGTTGTCATGTATTTTTTGTTTCATCAAACTTAGAACTTTTTATTATCCAGTTTTTCCTTTGATATCAGAATTAGTTGGGTATAAGTTATTAAACTGACATGGTCACTAAAATTATCATTATTGTTTCGTGTATCGAAAACAGAATCTAGTTGTGAGTGACAGTGGTAGAGGAGCGCAAAAAACGAACAAGAAAGAAGGTAGACCGATTTGACTGCTCATAAACACCCACCCGCAATAACTTCAGTTTATCCGAGATCATGGGTGCTTACAACATCGCCGAAACTCATAACAAATCGTACACATGGTTAAAATCCCGTTTATTTCGTTACTTTAAAATATGCTATTTCATGATATTACTACTATTCTGAAAATCATTTGTCATCTCACTGAAAATGATAAACAACTGTGGTACGCTTTAACATTATTATTTAACATTATACTTTACCTTAAAATCAGTTATAACACAAATTATTTTATAAAATTGTCTATAAAAATTCACGAAGAAATCTCATTCTCTATTTTTCTCAGTCCAATGTCTTCCATTATCACAGGGCTACTATACAAAGTTTACTATTCTACCCTTCTATATTGTACCCTCGATAAATCAGCCACCCAACACCACACAAGCCACACACTATCGAGACATTATTAATTAAAATCCTTGCAAGAACACACCTGTCCCAAGATACCTCCTTGGGGTACCCCGTGGAAATCGGTTTAGACAAAGAACCGATGTGCCTTGGGCCGGTGGCAACTTGAAGGTAATCCGTACAGGACTATCGATACTGTTATGTTTAATAGATTTTGTGAGGTTTAGTTTGATTAGTTTTAGAAGTAAGGTTCGAGTTTAGCTTTGAGAAGTTTGGTTAGTTCAATCAAACGTTACACTGAAAACTTTTTTCTAGGGGAGATAAAGTGTTGGTTAACTTGAATTATTTGTCTAGTCTTTTTTCAGCTACCAGCAGGAGATTATAATCCTTGATTAAAACCTTTTACGCGACAGGCCATACATTGTTTTAGGTACCAATTATCATTAGGTGTAATTGGCCACGTTAAATGGAAATACTGCACGAAAAATATGAAATACGAAAACTCAAAACGAAAGGAAGTGATACAATCTTTGCCAGAAAACCAGACATAACTAGGCAGTAAACATGCAAAAATCAACACAAACCATTAATTACAAACCAATGCTTGGTACACAATAAATAAGGCCACAATCGGAACAAATGGACAGGCGGCAAATTAAACCCACGCTGTTCAATCCACATACATTAGGCACATCGATCTAACACGTCTAAACAAAGGCCGCGGCGAAATGCTTCCGAACACGCGATTGTCTTAAGTTCACCTCCCAAATCTTTACCCTTATCCTTTGTGTGAATTTAAACCTTGATGACGAGTCTTTAAGTTTAGAATCGGTTGGAACTCTGTTAAGAACTTGCGGGACGGTCTTGTTATACCGAAGTGTAAGGTGAATGATAATGTTATTGCCAAAATCTGGAGTCTTCAGAACATTGTTTTGCAAATAACAGTTTTATTCAAAACAAGGTGAAATGAAAAGTACAAATAGTTATGTTGGAATCTTGGAAACTAAGTTGATGGTTGCCGCTTAAAGCAGGCGTTGAGAAGCCGTATAAACAGATCTATTTATTAACTCCCAAAATAGCAAGCCATAATTTCGCTAAAAGACATTAGGTACATATGACAGCAGCCGATATGAAAATAGCTTTCGTGCCATCCAGTTTGTTTCTGCGTTGCAAATCGGTGTGAAACACGGCCATCCTTAATGCGGCCCGACCAAAAACAAAACAATCCGATGCTCACCTCCTCGCGTCCGGTTCCGTACAGTAAATTTACATTCCCCACCATCCATCCCCGAAGTCCATCCGGGTTGGTAATAAAACGATCTTAAGGTACGGAGGAAAATATCTTAGAGTGTAAGCTTCAAGTTGTAGACTTTCAGCGCAATACCTTTTTCATATCGCAAGATTGATTTGAAGAAATGATGCGTCGTGTCATTGGCACGTTAGAAAAAGAAGCATGGGTACGATGACCTTTGAATTAGTACTTAGCCGCTTTAGGGAACTTTTGAAAAAACACCTTAGATGCCAATCTAGCGTGTTTTTTTTATTTCTGTTAACAATCGGTTCTAATTTCGAAGACAAAACTTAGCAGAAAAAAGATTTGTTCAAGGATTTGAACAGAGCAAAAAATTATATTATTGAAGGATTTGAACAGATCAAAAAACAAGCCTACAGGTTATTTAACACAGGAGTACAAAAAACCAAAATTATGATTAAGAATTAAGTACAGCATACCCCAATAAAAAAGAAAATCTAAAATACACATCTACTGCAAACAATAATTTTCTCGTTAGTTTATGTTGCAAAAAATTTAAATATCTACGTTTAAAATTCGATTTAACCACTTAAAATTTGCGTGCTATTACTTTTTTGTTACATTATTGAGGCATACTAAACCAAATAAATTAATACAATTATCTTGAACTTAATGATCCACACCTAGTTGAACTTTAAAAATTTGTTTTTAAAGTTCAACTATAGGTAATCATTCCGTTTAGGAGTTCGTCGCCTATTATTTTGGCATATTGATTCGACCAATGTCCATTTTTAGAAAGCCTATAAAGAAATATTACTTTTGGAATTCTTCATGACGCCTGACAGGATGGAAGAAGAAAACAAGTTACACCTACTGCAAATAGAATGGGACAAGTGCAGAAATAAGATGATAATACTGGAATTTTTTTACTTCAAAACTCGTTGATGAGCCAAAAAATGCGCTTTTATATAGGCAGTAACACTTTCAAGTGTCACGTGAGCGCCAGTGACTGCGGAATATCCTGAGAAACAGATGAAAGAAATAGTTAGAGCATGCCACGACTCGACCCAGCGACGCGATGATGGTACAAACGCGAAGGAACTTTAAGGAAGCACGTGAGCGCCACGCGTGTCGCTTGACGCAAGTCGAACCGCCTGAGGTCGAGTCGCAGGGTCGCCATGTTAGTGAAAACGGCCATAACATTTGTCTCGCTTATTCTCAAGACTTGAGGCTGTATCTCGATTGCCTCACGGGCCTCAAGATATACGCCGAAGGGTACCACTCTTCGTCCGTGTGTTTACAGGCTGATGCTATCGCGTAATTGTGACAATATTTGCTTTACACATTTATGTATGGGAGGCGGGTCAAGTTAATTGTTCCGCCCAGGTGTAGTGCCCCCAAAATTACCTATTGAGTAACTGATTAAATCGAAGGTCTATGTGGGTCACTTTAGATGGTTTTAATTAAAATGTTACACGATGTATACTGTCTGGGCTTTAAATGGGTCCAGTTTAGACCAACAAATGTTCCCGATATTTCAAATGGCTGAATAAAGAAACACGTGATTATAAGGTTTCATTTAGTCACGTTTTTGAGAAACCAACAAAGAGATTTCTGCCTCTTGAAGACTTATAAACACGAATAATACTTTTCAATGAAACGTTAACAAAAACCAGAATACAAGAAACGATTATGCTTTTGTTTTTTTTATTCACGTAAATAATGTTATGAATGATACAGGAAAAATAAAACATAATGCCATTCAACACCATTCAAATCTTTTCCCTTTTCAGCCTAAATTCTGAGAATCTCCCAAGAAAAATCTATTTCTGCGTTAAAAGCCATATAGAGACCACCCCGTAACTGAGCATTCGTAGCGATTTAAGACCGTCTTGGCCCGAAACGGCGAAGGTGAAAAGTACACCTAAGTTCAGATTAACAATCGGGCAGGGCAAAGGGCTACTCGGACCGAAGACCCGGATCCGAAACAATAAATCCGGCTAGAAAGACCATGGAAGTTAAGCTATGTGTGTGTGGGGACGTAAACGTATATTTAGTTACCTACCTACATTATTGTATGTCAGTGACATTTTCTGAGTTTTAGTATTATTTGAGAGAAAACTGTTTTTTTTTTAATCTGGAAAAAAGGAAATTGATTGTCGTGGTAATTATATTATGACGAGGAAGAATGAATCGCATGGCGTGACTAAATGTTGATGGATAGAGAGGGAGAGGAAAACCCATCCTGTAAAAAACTTATTCAAATTAATATTTAAAAAAAAAATATAAAATTTACTTACACCTTAAGTCTTACCAGTCATGTAAGTAAATTTTACAGTTTGCATGTCGTTCCTTTAATAAGTACGTAAATATCAAACACGCAACTATGGGTCTGAATCTTTCAGCCATACCAATATTTCACCCCAAACGGACCTTATCCAGCTACCACTAAATCTTGGCCACTCTGGTCACTATAAATCGGCCAATGAGATGTAGTGATTTAATCGGAAACCTCAGGGTCCCTCAGGAAGCCCATTAAATCGTATGGTCAGAGGATAATTAATTCCGTGGTAACGTTTCAAGTGAGATTAATGGAGGTCGGATCGAGAGCTCTTTTCAATGGTCGTTGGCAACATGTTCATTGTTTTGTTTTGCTATTCATCAATTTGGTTAATTGATTTTCTTTGGGGTTTCAGCGATTTTAGAGTGTGATGCTTGTTTTATTTGGACGCTTGAGTACTATATTTTGAGGACGATAGTTTTGAAGTAAAAGCATAATAAGGATGGATGAGAGAAGACTTTTCTGGTGCTTGTTCTGTTATTGTTTTTCGAGTGTATGTTTATTTTTATCAATCCTCATGTAAATAATGTTTATTTTAACTGTGCACTACTTCTGTTATGTTTTACAGGTTTTTTTAATAAATATGCTTGATCACTTTTGATAAATATTACCAACATAGTTGTACATGGGATCCTTTAGCGCATTGACACGCATAACGAGCTCACTGTCAGGTAAACAAAATTAAATAGTCCTACTTAGTTGCCCATGAATAGACGTTAAATTGCCAAATACACAGCTATTAAGGCATCAGATAACTCACCAATTCAAGCTTCTCAGAAACTACAGAACAGCCTAGATAAAATTACAACATGACTAAAAGACTGGAGCATCAAAGACAATAAAACAAAATCTGTCCAGGTAACATTTACAACCCGGCGAGAGACTTGTCCTCCAGTTACACTAAACGCCGCGCTGTTCAGCTTTCACAATCTGACGAAGCGAAATATCTTGGAATGTACTTAGACCGATGCCTGACGGCTGACATGGAGAAAGCATATTTTTACCAAACGCCGAGCAATGGGAATGGGACAACAAGTGCGCAAGATGTACTTATTGGTTGATGAATAGAAACAGCCAACTCTCAATGGAAATCAAACTTTTGTTATACAAGAGTATAATAAAACCAATATGGACATACGGAATACAGCCATGGGGTACCTATGGCTGCCAACTCCAACCTAGAAATTCTGCAAACGTTTCAATCAAAAATGCTAAGGATGACAGTTGACGCACCATAGTCTGTTACTAATAAAAGACATCGAGAGCTTGGCATCAAAACCGTCAAAGAGGAAATAAAGGAGAGAGTCACAATAAAGACAGACTGCAGCTGCACCCAAACATATTGGCACACCACCTTATGGACGAAATATTATCAAGAGTGAGGAGACTGAAGAAGAGTCCCTCAAGACTTACTCTAACATAACTAATACAAGGCAAGACAGGCAGTTCCAAGTTTATCGTGACTATGGAGGTCATCATGTCTGTTGGGGTCGGCTTCGTCTTACCGTATGCAGCGGAACACAACAACACTACTTTACAGGGAGGACTGCTTTTCTGGCCTCTACAACCTAGTTAGTCCTGGGCAATACGATATTCCTTGGTAAGACTTTAGTGACTAGGTAGTCTAGGGACTATGCATCAAAACGAAGTCACAAAACCACGACGAACAACGAACGAACGAAGTCGAAATGACGGCTCGACGAACGGGAATGATTGTAACGACTGTTAAAATCTACAAATGACAGCCGGGACCAACGGCTTAACGTGCATAGCGAGGCACGGAAGAAACTTGGCAATGGATGGTCACCCATCCACGAATCAACCTAGGCAAGCGCGACTAAACCCGAAGATCGTCCTGAGCTCCTCTAAAGTTTGAGGCCAGACTGCAAACGCGGGCGCGGGGCGGGCGCGGCGCGACGAACTCAAACGTATGAACTTCATTTGAGTGTCCAGTGGGCACGCGGGCGCGGGAAGCGACGCGGGCTACTTTCCGCGGGGAGCGCGCGGGCAACTCGTGCCATAGCTCGTTCATACAAGTGGCCGCAGTGAGTGCGCGGGCGGCAAGCGATAAACCACGCGGGAGCGGGTATCTCAAACTGTTCCAGCTATCGCGCGCGTTGTTGTGATGGTGTCTTCACAATTAAATGCTGAAGAATTATTACGTGCTATTCAAGCACGACCTGCACTGTTGATGTCGAACATCGTAAATACAAAAAAAAAAAAATTGCTCTCGCAATCTTTCATAGAGTGTGTAAAATTCTCCTTCATTTTCTCTGGTTAAATTAATTTTATTTTTTCACTTTTATTATTTGCCATTTAAAGTAAGAACTTTCCAGTAAAAACAAGTCTTCTTCATCCATATTGTAGTTTGACAAACACTGGACAATACAACATTCGGAACGAAGCCGCAGTCGACTGCGGACAGCACAAACGCGCGCGTTTCCGCAACCGCGCCGCTACCCGCACCGCGCTGCCAGTGTGGCCCAGCACTAAATATTCTCTAACATTGCTCTAGCAGGATCAAAAGTTGTGCAGTTCAAAAGTCAATTGTTTAAAAAAGCAGGTTTTTTTTTGTGGTGCATGGGAAATCATTATATGACCCCACCCGGTCTGGGCGGAGCGGAAGGGAGTGTCAGACTTCTACTGACTAAAACTAACCCATGTTTCTCTTAGCAGTGTTCTGAGTCGCGTTATCTCCTTCGAACAGTCCCCAGCCTCGGAAGGCGTCTCGGCCCTTCCAATGTGCTGACATCTCTTTGCGCCGTCGACACGGCCTGTTGTCATAAGACGGACAGACGGCGAGCTAGCGCGCCTACGGTGGCCGGACGCCATCACGCGGCTGGGCGAGAGCTCTCTCACTCTCAACTTCCGGCAAATCTTTCGCTAGCATGACTGCTTCGCAGAAGGAGTTGACGGCGTCCCATTCCCTCTTGCTCCGGACCATGGATTTACTTAGGGCCGGATGCAAGAGGTCGCCGCCGCAAATCGCCGCTACGAAATTGGAAAACCCCTGCGCCAATGTGCTATGTTTTTTTTTTCAGACAACTTTTTCTCACAACGCAACTGTAAAAGAATTTATAGATGTCATTTGAATATACCTACGGACAAAAGCAGTTAGTAGTCGATTCGCCTATTAATTAATAATCAAAAATGTATAAATTGTGACCTCAGTAATCTAAATAACTCGAAAATAATTCGCAAGCTAAAAGTAGCTTGAATTAAATTGACTTACCTACTAAGAATAAAGCTGCCAGTTATGAAGCCATAGAAAAAGCCAACAAACCTCAAGTAAATTGGGTCAACAAAATGTATTTTTAAAACCATACCATTGGCATGAAGTAATATGGAAGTTCTTACAACGTACCTGAAAATAAAAAATACATGTTTTATTTATTTCTTAGTTCCACAAAACAAAATAATGATAAACATTTAACAGTGAAATTAATTTACTATGTTTCCGTAGGGTAACAGTAAATTAATTTCACCGTTATTTTCTTTTTAACCCTCTGCAACTGACGTGGCTCAATTTGTACAATTCAACTGACGTGGTAGTACACGAGACACCATTTCAACAGCAAATATTTTTGTAGAATTAAAGTATGCAGCTAACTTAATCATTTTTATTAGATTTCTAGCCTATTTCATATGTCAAAGGGGTTTGAACTTTTTTGTATGGGAGCTGGCATATCGACCCACCGCCATTTTGATTTTTTTTCGAAATCGCGGCCCAGAATGAAAGTCTTATGTACGGATAGAGGACATATAGACAGACCAAAAATGTCTAGTAACACGGTACCCAAAGTGTCACGTTACCGAGATATTTGAAGGTAAAGATGGACATATGAGTACAATGACCACATACAAAATTGACTTTTTACGTGTCTTTAGGTGTTGATTATTATTATTACTGGCTATTTAAGGAGAGTAAGTACATTACATACTACTAGGAGCACGAGAAAACTATTATTTGACATAAAATAGCGTTTCATTGCGATGCGAAGCGATATTCTCGTGCGCATAATAATAATCAACCTGGGAACTATTATTTGGGTACAATTTAACACCTATATACGTAATAATGAAAAAATGATAAAAAATGTTCCGTTTGGTGTCGGACGCAAAGAATAGCACCATCCCCTATCTTCCCGTGGGTGTCGTAAGAGGCGACTAAGGGATGTACCAGAGAATGGGCAGCAGCGTTCTCTGTGCTCTTTGTATCGACCGTACTGCGATCGCCAACCCGCCTGCCAAGCGTGGCGATTATGGCAAACCCCCCTAAGCAAAAATTACACTTATGGGAGGCCTATGTCCAGCAGTGGACGTCTTTCGGCTGAAATGATGATGATGATGATACGTAATAAGGCTATTTTCAAAAATATTTAATGATTGTCGTTGTACTAATTTGTCGATCTTTACCTTCAAATATCTCGGTAACGTGACACTTTGGGTACCGTGTTACTGGACATTTTTTGTTCGTCTAAATGTCCTCTATCCATGCATACCACTTTCATCGTGGGCCGCGATTTCGAAAAATTATCAAAATGGCGGACAGGTTGATATACCACATCGGTTCTATCCCCTTTACTTAAAATAAAAAAAAGCAATTTGTGTTTTCAAAACAAACAACGTTTATTTACATAACACAAATCAGTCTATAAATTTCTACTTAGACATTTATGTCATAAAAAAATTAGAAAATTAACTTTTTCAAATTTAACATTATACATTTTAAAAGTTCACAATTACACTAATCAGTCTGGGAAAAATGAGAAACATTCGTTGGTTAACTTAAAAACTAGAGAGTTTTGGAAACAAGAATTTGTGTGGATACTACAACTTTTTGCAAAACAAAACACTACACCAGAAGTTGGTAGTAAAAGTAAATGAAAAAATTATTAGTATTTGAAAATCATATGATGGTAGTGGTGGTGGTGGTGTTTATAGTATGATTATAAGTGGTAACTGATTAACAACATATTTTACAGACACAACATATGAATATAATGATCAGTTGGATTTTCAACTCTTTCTGCCGCACTCAGAGAGCTTCAATGATTACTTAGGCCATCACTTAGTAAAGGTTTTGACAGTTTTGTCATACAAAAGTATGTCAAATCTTTACTATCTATTTATCTTCGGGGACGCCAGCAGACACTAGGCGGGCGATCAGTCCTTTTGCTGTGGATTATTTCGCCCAAAATCTTTACTAAGTGACAGCTCAAGTAATCATTAAATATCCCTGCACTGCACTGTACTGCAGTATGAGGATTTTCAAATAAGTTGGGTGTAAAGTCCTTGCAACCAGAATGTGTGTATGAAAGTTGTATATTTATATATGTAATGATCATAGCAAGTATCTCTCTTGCCCACTTGAATGAGGCTAACAATAGAGCTGTCTGTGGTCCCTACTGGTTCGACAGAATCCGAGTTGTCACCAACCAGATCAATAAATCAATCAACTTTATTTTCTCACCACATTTTACATAATTTTTTTTACATTGATCAGATTCTACAAGATACACAATTCAGGTAAGTATCATTGTGGGAGACTGGTGCCTAAGCTAGGCTTGGCATGTGTTTCAGGACACCACCCTGTACATTTACAATACAGAGCTGTTGGGTATATAACAAAAAAAAATAGACATTCAGGTTTATCATCGCTAAGTATGTATTTAGTGTCTCTTTGTGATAATTATTGCATTCACACAGAAAATAATTATATCATTGTCATTTCATAACAGGTAATTGAAATGGACAGCGGATGTTGTGTTGCTTTCGATTTGTTTTGTGATTTAGACAGTTTATACCTACATAAAACTTGAGTATTGCTCTGCATATATTCAAGATTAGATTGACATGTTGATCTTAAATTAAAACAGATAATCTATCTGTAGATTTAAGATATTGCGCCATATTATTAAAACAGACAACTTGAGACTTAGCTTGTCTAAAATAATACATCTTTGTTTTGAATTGATATAAATTTGTGGCCTAAAGAACTACCAAATCTCCCAAGATTTTATAAAATCTCAGAAACCTTTGCTTCGTAAAGAAACGAAAACAAACTATTAAAGTGTTCATAACAAGATAACATAACCTCAAAATGTTATAATGCAAAAAATCATGCCGGCATTAGTTACTAAGCTGAAACAATTAAAATATGTGCAATATAAGTACTACAATACCTGATAAGGAGTCTCATCACCACTTTCTTCCAAATGTTTCAGATTTAAACACAGTAAACAGTTCTCTTTCGAGTTCCAAACATAAAACACATCATCCTTCAATTCGATCAAATTTTGCAACTTTCCACTAGGATTTTCACTCAAACTGTCTTTTAGTTCCATAAAGATTTTATGGCTTGGTAATTTGGTCTCGTACAAACGGCTATCCATCGTGAAATAATTGAAATAAACTCTTGTTTTGGCTAACGACAATAATTTCACAAGTTTTCTTTGACAGTTCCAGTCCAGTCGCGGTATTTTGTTACGTTTCGTTTTCTGCGTTAAGATCCGTTTCGTTATACTTTTTGAATTAAAATTGAAGATTCAAAACTTACAGAAGATAGGGAATAGAGTTTTAAATAATTTACTGTTACCAATTTACCATTAAAAAATGTCGGTTTTCATGGTATCAAAAAAAAATCAAAGGTTTATTATACTATTCGGTATTTCACCAAAAAAATAGGAAAAAAATCTAATTAGTCCGTCAGATAGATTTAAAAAAAATAATAGACACGTATTTTTCTTTTTTACCCGACTACGGCGAAGCCAAAAGGAAGGGTTATGATTTTGGCAGTCTACGTAAGTATAGTATGTATGTATGTTTCACAGTATCGCCTAAACTACCGAACGGATTTTAATAAATGAGGTGTCAATAGATTTGTAAGAATAGCCCGGTTAACTTAAGCTATATAATATATTTTATAAATTTTTGTTATGACGGAATTTATATGTCAAATTCTAGCCTCGAAAAAAATTAAATTGAGTTAATCATAACATGTTTGTTATCAAATGAATGGTCTTGGCGAGGACATTGAGTATGATATTGCAGTTTATGTCAACATAATTATACGTTAAGAATGCGTTATGAAGAAAAATGCGGTCAAAAAGTTTTCTACTTTTAAGACCGCGGTTTGTAGTCTGGTTTTAGTTTTTAAACTTGTCGTATTTCCGGAACTCACTTATTTTAAATCTATCTGACGGACTAATTAGATTTTTTTTGTCAACTACCCTCCTAGTTCCGGAGGTATTTTAAGTTAAAGTAGGTACCAAATCATCAACAGGCTTTTTTAAATAGGTATTTGTTCACGTAAACAAAAGATGAAGACGATACAGTCCTTCGAAAAGTCGTATCAATTCGTGTGACGTCACAAGGTTAGCACTTTTTTACCTACAAAGTGACGTCAAAAGCCCCCACTCATGATCTTCGACACGTTTTATTTTCGTCAATTTTTATTTATTTAATAAACAAAAAACACGTATCCAATATTTTTCGATAATCTAACAGACGGAATTTTTTTGGTGGAATACCCTAAGATGTTTCATCTAAAATATCACCAACATGTTTTACTAAACTGTTAAACACTAGCTAGATTTTTTTGGGCACCCGTAGTCACTACCCAGCATGAATGCGGAATTTAGAATAATCATCATTTTAGCCGAAAACGTCAACTGCTGGACATGGGCCTCCCCAAAATGCTACATTGACTGGTCCGGAACACGCGTCTCGCAGCCAGCAAATCCCCGCAATTTGGAATTTAGAATAATAAATTATTTAAAAAAAAAAATTTTTTTTTTGGTTATAAAGAATTGAAAAGCTGTAGCGTTATGGCCGGCGGGCTGGAATGGATAAGTCCTATGATCATTGGGTCAGTCTTTTTGCATTCGTCCTGTGAATAGGCAAACTTAACAAGGCATTTCAAGGCAACCTCAGGTGGCTGGTAGGCGCCAGGCGGATCGAGGCGCAGTATACCATTAGGTATACTGCGCCTCTATCAACGTAACGATCAACGTAAGCTGCGTGCAATGGGGTTGGCAAGTGAAAGCTGATTGTAGATGGCGTGTCCATAGCTTGTCCCAATCCGACCAATGAGGTCAAGCTATTTTGAAATATAAAATGACATTGACAGATATTCAACCAATGAAGACCTTAGGTTCATGCGGTGCTAGCGCCATTAGTTCCACCAGTTGCCCGTCCCATTGGAGAGGCCAAGTCCTGCAGCGATTAGACTGCTGCGCTGCGTGTCGCGGGTTCGATCCCCGCACGGAGCAAATCTTTGTATGGCCTACAGATAGTTGTTCCGTGTCCGGGTTTTTGTGTAGGTATATTTATTTATTTAAACTTCTCGCACACAAAAAAAAAGGTACAAAGGCGGATTTAATGCCTTAGGCATTCTCTACCAGTCAACCAAGGGTGGTGTAGAGATTAGATGGCAGGTGCTCTTTTTGAGAGGAACAATGATTAAAAAAGTATATTATAGTTTAAATACTTGTAAACGCACCCACGATACAGGAGAAATTTGTAGTGTGGGGCATCGTTTTTTAAAAAGAGATTGAGAAAGAGTGTCAACTTTCTTTAATAGATTTTCAGCTTTATCACTTTAGAAATGAAATTTGACTTGCTAGAATTGTAGTATAGTCGAACAAGATACTAAGTATACAGAGTAGAGATCTTTATAATTCTAGTACACTGAAAATTTTGATTGCAATTTTGTTCTATAAAGCGTTTCGTATTAAGCGACTGATGTCAAACGCTATATCATTTCACATCAGTCTCTAAATGTATCTGTCTGTATAATCATAAAAGTAAATGCAAATTAGCTGGCTGTATACTTATTAGCTTGTTCGACTGTACAATGTTGATGGTCAGGTTTTGTTACAGTAGCTCACACAATTCGCTAAAACTAGCATGCAACATTAAATAATACATTGATTCAAGATTCAATTAGGTTAAAGGTTGATTGAGATAAGTTGACACTTCCTGATATTTTGATGTTAAAATAAATAAATAAATAAAAATTATAGTCATTTTAAATATAATTATGAACCGTGAAAGCTTAAAACAGTGTTTAAATAAATAAAGCATTTTTCCGGTACATTTGCTCAATAAACATAACATATCGTCGTCAATCGACCGAGTAGGCTCAAATGAAACAACACACACTCAGGTAACTGATTGTGCCACACACACAACGCTGTATATCACTTTGATTCGCAATGGTATCACGTAATTTCATCTCCCTGAACGCGGCCCATGCTTTCTTATAAATAAAACAACATATAGGAGGCAATAAATTCCATTCTACAAGATTTCGTACGTGAATTTTCGCTGTAATTTAATATTTTGTATGGTTTAAAGGTTTGTGGATTGTTCTTGGCATTGAATGAGTGGCGCTGTTAGTTGAATTGCGATTGGAGATTCGCTTTGCTAGACTGATTTTAAAACTACTTAAAGATTAATTTGTTTTTGTTAAATGTCAACACTACTGTCTGAGGCCTCTCCCATTCTTTCTACATCACACGATCCATCGGTTTCCGCGATCCTGACGATATCGTCATGATGACGAGGAAATAACGACATGACAGAGGAAATGCTTCAATTTTCTGAGGATGTTTTTCAACACAGTGGCAGACATTTTCGCAAAATGTAGAAAACGTGACAGTTCATTTAGGTACAAGCACCTACCTCTGCCAACTATACAGGATATCCTATAGAAACAAAGATCAATGTCTCCGTCGCAGACTGAATATATAGTTAACACGACGTCGAGTGCTAGTGTTCCACCATTGATAAATTTAGCAGAACTCTCACATGATATTAAAGGGTGGTGAATGTACGATATGCCTCCCTCTCCGATCTATTATTATGCTGGGCAGGCCTCCTGAATAGGGCTGCGCGTTACTGCCTTTCTTTATTTTTAGTTGGGATAGTTTTTCAAGTGAAACATCTATAATGTGCACTTAACGCAGTATAACTGATTCGTTGCCGTGACGGGATTTGGCATGACGCTATCAAGGCTTGAGTAACGAAAGGTATTTGTGGTTTAAGGTACAAGGCAGATGTGAATGTCAACCACGAAAGGACGCCCTAGAAAGACACACACAGACCTCATTGGTGATGTTCTTCAGAAAGGACAGGGTGCGTAGGAAACGTAACTGGCGTGCGTGCATGACCAAATGTATGAATGTGGACGAGGCAAAAGGAGTATGTAAGGATCGTTGCAGGTGGCGTTCTGTGGTTTCTGTCTACCCATAAGGGAAGAGGGAGGTTTTTTGACGCGGAATTGATTTGAACCAGTTAGAAAGATATCAGAAGATATTAGAAAGATAATAGATATAAGATAAGTAGGTACTTATATCTGTTTTGTCCCAACTGTTCTATGTTGGGGTCGGCATCCAGTCTAACCGAATGCAGCGTAATGTCATTATTTTACTTAGAGCGACTGACTGCTTATCTGACCTCCACTCCTAAGTCAAAACTGGGTAATACGATACGCTTTTAATTGGTGAAGCTGCGGCTGGTTGTCCGTCTCTCGTCTCGTCACTGTCTACCTGTAAGGCTGTATAACGACTGTCTATAAATGACAGCCGGCGGCATCAACTGTTTTTCAATAAGTCGTAGGTGCCATTAGACTTAGGTTGGGACTGTCTCTTGTATTAAAAAGAACACTTTTCTATCAACGTTATTTGAGCGCCAAAAGATCTATGTAGCCTTATATTATGTGTCTTTTATTATTCTGGCAACCCTGAGTTTGTCCGCCGGGAGGACACCGATGACTTGTCATTAATAACGACAGTAGAAATGTATCAAAAGGTGACGCGTCCCGACGTCTGTCCCGGCCCTTATTTATGATACCAACAAACAATATTTATTCGTGTCTATACTCTGCGGGCATTAGCCTGTGACGGACGTGTGTTGTTTCTTATAGTATTAGGTATTATTGAAACATCACGCCTGTAATCCTAGAAAAGTGTACCTACTTAATGATGTATTTACATTTCGATTGTTACGTTATGATTGAGTCTTAGTCATCAATCGGGTACAGATGCAAATTGACTGGTTACTACTAAGATATTATTATTATTGCTGATGAAAAAAAACCCAATGACACTTTCCCTGATCCAGAAAACGAACCCGAACATCGTCAGGAAACCGGTATGTCTTAGAACCAAAAACATCGAAGGCATGGACATCTACCAACCCGCACTGGGCCCGCGTGGTGGATTATAGCCCGTCCCTCTCCTAGAGAGGAGGCCTGAGTCCCTGCATTGGAAACATTATAGGCTGATGACGATTCTGCTGAACTTAGCTGAATACCACTAGTTTAGGTTAGACTGGAATCAGACTCCAAAATAGTTGGGAAAAGGCGCCTGCCTTTTCCTCATCATCATCGCATCCGCCTGGATGCGATGATAATGCTTTGATTGCTTATCGTGCGTACTGGCCACGATTACTACTTATCAGGTGATGCGATCATCATCAAGATAACAATAATAATTATCATTGATAAGGATCTGATCTCTTAGCAGTGCCTTCCGTGCATAACCATCGCTCCACAAATCGCGTCACAGTGGCCGGTGGTACGTTCTTAATAACTTATTTTTTCTTTGTCAATCACCGTCTTAAACACACGTGGCAGTTGGGCTCCTAATTAATTCTTGGTCAAAAGATAATGCGGGATCTCGGTTTTTTCACACATTTTCTCACCGTCTTATGCCCGAGTCTCATCATCAGCATACAGCAGTCCACAGATAGGCATAGGCCTCTTCAACTGCAAGACTTCTAGTCCCTCTGTCCTCGTTGTTGCTATTCGAATAAGGGCCCGCGTGATGGAATTTAGTCAGTCTCTCCCAGTGACTGAAACCTATTCTTTGGCCCATCAAAGAATATAATATCAAAATGTGTCTTCGTAAGTCACAGTTGGGCTAGGTACCAACACAATAATACTAACCACAACTAAAAAACAACTGCAAATCACACAAGCATATCTCATCCTTAACATTCCAAAATAGGGTGGCATCACCAGTTTCAGTCACGTACAAAATATGGGTATACAATTTACACAATATCGTCATATGTCAAGTGTGTCAGAGATCCTCACGAGGCATCTACCCCAATTACCGTTAGGATTGTTTTGCACCAGCTATCTATTACTTCCCTGGGTCCCGACTTGGGAATTGGGACAGTGTTGTATGATAAAAAATTGTTGGATCTGTCGTATCTGTCACATTTTGCCGCGTTTGTCGTCTATTCTTGGGGA
Source organism: Diarsia dahlii (assembly GCA_949775195.1). Lineage (NCBI taxonomy): Eukaryota > Metazoa > Arthropoda > Insecta > Lepidoptera > Noctuidae > Diarsia > Diarsia dahlii. The sequence continues at coordinate 18,324,112 of OX459210.1, forward strand.
AACGTTGTGAAGTAATTATTATGATTGATCTTGCTGTTCGTATTGGATAACGAGGTGCTGGTGAAGTTAGGTGTGAGCTGAATCGTCAATATTTTTGTAAGTAGGGTACAGAATCTTTTAGTTTTTTTTTCACTGGTTGGACTTGCGTTCAACACATTTCGGAATGGACTTGCGTCATTAGAGATATCTACCATTTCTTTTTAACATACGAATAGGTACCTTAGTGTACGTGATAGGGAATCATTTTCGCCTTCATCTAATACCTACCTACAAGAGTTAAATGAAATACCAGTCCAGTACAATATAAAAAGAAATGACAAAATAAAAAATCGATATGGTTAAAAAAGTTTGTTAAAAAATTCATGTACACACGGCTACACATCAACCTAGACTGATTGGACTTTGGACTACTAGAAGTTGAACGCTGCGAATCGTGCGAGAGGGTGCGATATATTTTTGTAATTTCGTCTCACTTACGCAAGTCAGGAATGCGGGAGCGCGTGCCGCTTCATACTTTACTATGCCTATAGATGCGTAACATGTATAAGTAAACGTTAAAAGTTATTTTGTTAGCAAGTTGAGCTCGTATTATTGCGAGTTATTTTTTTCGATTTACGCTGCGCTTCTGTGTCCACTAATACATTCAGTAGGCTCTTAATATTATCTTTATTTTTATTTCGTGGTGATCTTCAAATAATTATTATTGACATAGATAGTTAAGTCAGTGATAGCAGTGGCTTAATAGTAACTGCTACTCGGATCAATCTTTAGGTTAAGTCGCGCTTGCCTAGGTTGGTCTGTGGATGTGTGACCGCCCATTACATACCGAGTTTTCTCCGTGCTTCGGAAAGCACGTTAAGCTGTTGGTCCCGGCTGTCATTTCTAGATCTTTGGCAGCCGTAACAGGTAGTCAGGGAACCGAAAATCTGACAACCAGTCTTACAAAAGGGTATAGTATTACCCCGTGCGAACTGGTAGGCAGTTGCTGCATGTAAAATACTAGTTTTCAGTCATCTGATCCATTTAGTCTGAAAGCCGACCCCATCGTGGTTGGGAAAAGGCTACGCAGATGATGATGAGTCAGTGGGAGCAGTGGTGGCCCAGCGGTAACGGCGCGCGGCGGCCCCGACTAAAGAGTTGTAGGACGTGGGATCGAATGAAAGCAGGCGCATTATTTTGTGTAAAAATAAAATTTGTCAACCCGCACTGGGCCAGCGATGGATTACAGCCCACTCCGTCTCACAGAGAAGAGGCCTGTATCCCAGCAGTGAGAACATTCAAGGCTGATTCTAAAATATAGGTATAATTATTATACCTACTTTGCGCTTGCGGTTCGCATGCGGATTGGTAGGCAATTCGGAAATCTACAGTATGTCGGGTCTTCATCTAATTTTTTACCGACACCACCATCCACCCATACCATTTCAATTAATTTTTATAACAAAATGTTTCATAGATTTAACTTTAAGACGATGTATTTTTACCGCTACTACTGCACTGCTTTTATAAAATCAATGAAACATTAATTTCTTTATTTTTGAGGTGATTGTGTAGATTGAGACCCGCGTAATTCAAATTTTGATTAATTGGAATAGTTCTTACTTACCGAGGTGTATCAATGATATTATTAATGGCTATATCTATATTAATACATATTTTTTTAAAGTCGTGGATCATATTTTGTTCATTAAACAACCTAAACATGACCAGCAAATTGTAAAAAAACTTAAAAAAAATAAATTTCGCGGGCGCGGGCACGAAAACTCCTATCATCACTATCACTACTTACTACATAGAATAAAACAAAATCGCTTCCCGCTGTCTATCCCTATCCCTGCTTTGATCATTTTAAAACTACGCAAATGCGGGTTTTTTTTAATAGATAGAGTGATTCAATAAGGTTTTAATATATTGTTTCACTAGTAAAAATATAATCATTACATTTATCAACCTTTTGCTCCGTCAATAAGATATGTTTAGTAAAGCAATCAATACATGATCAACGTGATTCTGCACAGAGGTCGGAAGCCTGGAAAATATTAAAATATGTATCTTTGCCTGTAAACCTATAGTAGCACGGACGACGTAAGAAGAGAGTGAGTTTAACAGAGTGCATCCCAGTGCGTCAAAAACATACCGTTTAATTTTCGACTCTCGGAGCTAGGCAGAGCGTTGAAAATCCATTGCGCGAAAATCGTCCGTGCGAACGTGGGCTTAGTTTAGTGTATGATGCACTTTCACAGCAAAGCTATAGAATCGCTTAGCTTGAACCAACCGGATTTTTTTTGTCATTAGAAAGTAAATCTGTGGTAGAACTTTTCAAAGGTTATACTAAAACAACGTTATAAAAATCGAATCTTTATTTTAATAAAATCACAAGTAATCACAATAGTCCGGTCAAATTAGACCAAAAAATAGGAGTAAGGTTACATTAATTCCCACCCGGCTGAAAATTGGTAAGATTGTTCAAAACACCATTATAAGTGAAATGTAAAAAGTCCCAATCGATCCGACACTTGGAAAAAAAGTTATTCGAGGTCAAAAGTCACAAAAAAGGGTTTTTTTGCAATTTTCAGCAAAACGGTAGGTAAGTTTTATCATAAAATTTGCAAAGACAAAATTATAGATCAGATAATAATCTATAAAAATGTCTTTAAACCCTTTTACTTCTAAAAGCCACCGTTTTTGAGATATAACAATTCAAAAAGTTGAAAGAGTTGTAATCTAAGCACGTAGTTTATACACGTGGCATAAATATAGGTCATCTCGTTTTCATGCCAACAGCCTGCAATCTGCGTCGGATAGTTTGAGTTGATACCTGAAACAATAGTAAAAAGAAACATGAAAACAATTTTTAAAACTATGATTTACGTAAATCTAAAAATAACCTTTGTTTTTTTTTTTCAAACCATGCCCCACCCTAGGAATTTTTCCTGTGTCGTGAGTGCGTTTACAAACATTTAAACTCACATAAAAACCCAGACCCGGAACAGGCATACAAATATTTGTTCCGTTCGGGAATGGAACCCGCGACACACTGCGCAGCAGTGGATCACTCAGCCAATGCAAAAAAAAAACTATAAAAATGATAATAAAATTATCGGTCTGTAATGTAGAGTCTGCTACACGATTGTTCGAATTGAATTTAATTTTTAAACAACCTTTTATCGCTAAACGGCAAATAAATACCCTATATTATATTCATTGTTGGAGTACTCTTTCGAATGAGTTTTAGTTATTTTTATCGCCAATCTGGATGCGCTAACATTGATTTGTTAGCAGTGTTATATCATCATTATAATCATTTCACCCTAAGATCAGCCACTGTATATAGGTAGTTGTTTAAATAAAAAAACCAACACTCCTGTATCGATGGTGCGTTTACATCAATTAAAACTCACATACCTACACAAACACCCAGACCCGGAATAACTACTTTGTTTTGTAGATCATAACATTTGTTCCGTGCGTAACTCGAACCCCCAGCGCAGCGGCAGTCGACTTAACAGTCACTGCGCCAACCGTGTTGTCAAACGTTTACCGTTGGAGGACGTGTTCTTATTTTTCAGATCTTATTTAAACTAATATTATAAAGCCGAAGAGTTTGTTTGTTTGAACGCGCTAAACTCAGGAACAACTGCGGTTGGAATTGAAAAATTATTTTAGTATCGAGGAAGGCTATATAACATCACGCTACGACCAATAAGAGCGGAGCATAAATGAAAAATGTTGCAAAAACGGTAAAAGATATTCCTTTTTGAGAGCTTCCGCTGCGTGCGCTTACGAAAAATTACTGAACGGATTTGTATGAAATTTTGCACACCAATAGTTTATAACCTGGATTAACACATAGGCTACTTTTTATCCAGGGCCTGCAGTCTCTACACTAATAACAGCGCTACGAATGTCGCTAAGTCGTAAAATCGTAAAATTTCTTTAATAGGTTTTCAATCTTATGCTGTTGAAATAAGGTTGGAAATCTATTAAAGAAATTTGACATCGATACGACGTAGAGACATTCGTAGCGCTGTAATTAGTGTAGAGACTGCAGGCCCTGGGAATATCATACCGTAGGACCATTATCAAACACCACGGGGGCGAAGCCGCGGGCATAAGCTAGTATATTATATTTGTTTCAAAATAATTAACAAAAAAAAAACAATTAAGAAATTGAATGCTGAGGAGTTTGTTTGTTTGGTTGAACGCGCTAATCTCAGAAACTACCTACTAGTTGGAATTAATAAAATATTTTTATGTTGGATAGTCGATTTATCGAGGAAGTTTATAGCTATTGTGACGCAGACGAAGTTGCGTGGGTCAGCTAGTATAAGTATAAAAAAAATGTTCAACTTACGCTATATTCTGTAGCTATGGTTTGCGTATTTAAAAACGGGTTGCTAGTGTGCCCCGAAACAATGGCAGCATCTTGCTCAGCGGTGGTGGCACGCTGGTAGAGCTGCCGGTGGTGAGCCGATAGGTCACCCCCAGTCTGCTCATTTCGTCGCAGCCAAAAGTTGATTGTAGTCCTCTAAAACAACGATGCTTAACTTGAATTACATCAATAGATACCTAAATATTGTTACGACTAGCTGTAGCTACTCGTCTAAATGGTGACACACAATTTTCTCTAAATCTATATAAATAAAGAGAGAAGTCCTGACTGACTGACTGACTGAACTTTTGCCAGCGGCTTCGCCCCGTAAAAAAAACGACTTTCCATACAAACTTTCATCCCCTATTTAACTCCCTTAAGGGTTGAATTTAAAAAATACTTCCTTATTCCTTGTCTACATTATAAAGGGAACCTCTGTGCAAAATTTCAGATTTCTAGGTCCAAGGGTTTGGGCTGGGCGTTCATGAGTCAGTCAGGACTTCTCTTTTTATTTATATAGAACTAGCTTTTGCCAGCGGCTTCGCCCGCGTGAAAATGTCAATTTTCCATACAAACTTTCATCCCCTATTTAAAGTTGAATTTCGAAAAATCCTTCCTTATTCCTTGTCTACATTATAAAGGGAACCTCTGTGCAAAATTTCAGCTTTCTAGGTCCAAGGGTTTGGGCTGGGCGTTGATGAGTCAGTCAGTCAGTCAGTCAGTCAGTCAGTCAGGACTTCTCTCTTTATTTATAGAAAAAATAGATATTCTTATAATTATAATTGTGTGAATACATACTTATTATTTTCGCGAATCATATTTTGATAAAAAAATTGCAAAAAAACGTAAATAAAATTGAATTTCGCGAGCTACCCTTACGCTATCACCTTGTGTCTGACGTGTTGTGTCATGCAGGCCGGGGCTGCAGTCTCTACACTAATAACGACGCTACGAATGTCGCTAAGTCGTAAAATCGTAAAGTTTATTTAATACATTTTCAGCTCTAAGTCCACAGCATAAGGCTGAAAATCTATTACAGAAAGTTTACGATTTTTCGACATAACGACATTCGTAGCGTCGTTATTAGTGTAGAGACTGCAGCCCCAGGGCCTGCGAATAAATTCGGTTGCAATAATGATGCTTGCGAAAAACGCATCTTGGATGTAGAGACTTGCTTTACTCGTTATCCCTGTCGAGACTGCCGGCCCGAACTGGGCCGGCAGTCTCGACAGAGATAACGACAAAATCGCTAACTTTCAATCCCTAATTACTAACGAATAAATTCGGTTGCAATAATGATGCTTGCAAGTAAAGCAAGTCTCTACATCCAAGATGCATTTTTCGCAAGCATCATTATCATCATTATAATATTACACCTATGTAAATACTGTGGTGATAGTAATTAGTATTTGCATCTATAAATCATGTTCTGATGATATTTTGAATCAGTAAAGTTAAAGGTTGTCTGATACTTCCGCACCTCCACCGCTCTGAAGTGATCGACAACATATCGCAACTCACAAATAATTATTAATCTCACAAATAATTATTAATCTCACCATGCTAAGTGTATTCAGAGACCGATACCGTTCTGATCCGACACAACACAAGTCGTTTGACAAAATGTATTTATGGTTTTATGGATATAATTGTTATTATTGTTATCTTGCGCCGCCGCACGTTTTAAATTGGCAGCACCTCTATGTCGTGGTGGTAAAGATCATTTTCATTTGTTGTTGGTCGAATTGCATCGCATCACGTCATGAGCAAACCCGCTAAATGTAAATAAATACTTTTCAAGCGTTAATTAGCTAATGAGAAACAATTAACTAATTACATATTTATCTATTGTTACACGCCGGTCGGCACAGCCTTTTGAAATATGTTGGAAATAGTATTAGATACTTGGAAGTATTGAGTTTCTTGGGTTATTATGACTAAATAGGTAATTTCGTTGCAAATACATAATATAATAATATTAAAGCTTCACTTACCGTTATCCCCGTCCTCCTTTCTATTTCTTTAATGGTGTAACCACCATCTCGTAATACCACAATCAGCTGCCGCTGTTGTGGGGTTAATTGTGGTGCCATAATAAAAAAAACACAAATTCACATAGACAGTGTCGCACGAATCCCGAGCAATGTTATGGAACGGACTGGCGGCATAGAACATAGAATTCAATACGAGGGAAACTAGCGAATGTGTGTGCCAAAAAAGTGCATCTGTGTGCGTAGGCGCACAGGAGCAAATACTATGATTGGCCGATGGCACAATGCGCAGTCCCTTTCCTACAATTCTCTGTATTGTTGGTAGCGTAGTTATGGGTATATAGGGTGTCTAACCTGATGTGTTGCAGACTGTACAGTCGAACAAGCTAATAATAAATAATAATAATATAATACAGGCAGAAATCTTTATAATTTTAGTACACTGAAAACATTGATTGAAACTATGTTTTAAACAGTGTTTGGCATTAAACAACTGTCTCATCAACAACATCAGTCTCTACGTATTGTATCTTTATAATCTTAAAAGTTTATGCAAGTTAGCTGGCTGTACAACAAGTCAAAATATGTACGTATATTATCAGCTGCGTCGAATACCACCGTTGCATTTAGCAGCATTTGTCAGTTTTTTTTTTCAAGTTGAACGGCAAAAATGGTTACTAAGCACAATTACCACGGTCTGTCTTGCGAATAATAATGCTCGTAGTACAAAGATATTTAAAGGACTTAGCGGATAGCGGATATTGTGAATATTGTCATACAAAGATTTTCGTAACGAAAGTTTTCGATTTTATTTTATTTATTTGACATAAGTTTATGAACATGCTACCTGACAACGGGCGTACTCGTATGACACTAGCTAGACATACCAATTTGCTACCAAGTAGATTTAGGTATTGGATTACGATTTTCTTCCTCTTGTCCCGACTATTACACTAATAGTACATTATGGTACAAGTGTGTAACGTTGGTGATTACCGCTGAGGCGCTATTGAGACCCGAGCCGTCAGGTGAGGGTCTTAAGAAAGCCGAGGACGGTAATCACCAATACACACGTGTATCATACGACGTTTTTCAACATACTTGTGAAGAAAATAATACTAAAAAGTCATCTTCAACAGTTATAACGAGTTCTGATTATTTTTCACAATAGCGGGAAAAATTAATCGGTTTTCCTATGCGCGCGCATCTACAGTTCTACCAACTTATCTGTGCATGCGGGAAAACACGGAACTAAAATAAATGCACTAAGTTTGACGTAGCGATGCATTTTTCTTGACCAGTGGCGCCACCATGAAATTCACACTTAAAATGGTCATACTGTAGCAATGGCGATCGACCATAGACTAAATGAATGAGCGCGATAGAGTTTTAGCCACGTATAAAATGAGGAAAAAGTTTTCTTTATTACAGAAAAAATTAAAAAAGTAAAAAACTAAAACCCGACTACGACAAAAAAAACGACGCTGAAAAAGTATGAAACAAGATTTTCAGGATAGAACAAAAAGAAAAGCCGTAGTCACACGGTATTAAAGTGTTTAGGTTGGTACCTATAACGTGTGACTACGGCTTTTCTTTTTGTTCTATCCTGAAAATCTTGTTTCATACTTTTTCAGCGTCGTTTTTTTTTTGTCGTAGTCGGGTTTTAGTTTTTTACTTTTTTTTATTTAAACAATTTTGGTGTTAATTTTTTTTTTACTCTTGACTTTTTGTCCGCTAGAGGGCGTGATTTAAATTTGAACAATATTTTGGAAATGTACAAGTGAGGCCCTTTCAAATGATACCAAACACGGCGTATTTATCTCCATTTTTATTTTTTAAGCTTTTTTTTTTTTTTTTTTGGTGGGTGGAAAATCATCGAATAACCCCCCCCGCTCTTGGGCAGAGCGAAGGGGAGTGTCAGACTTCTACTGACTAAAAACCAAACCCATGTTCCTTCTTCTTCGCCCTTGTGTCGGAGCCGCGGTAACCTTTCGATATCCACAGCCTATTTTTTTTTTTTTTTTTTTTTTTTACTTTTTGTCCGCTAGAGGGCGCCAAATCGCTTTTTGTGACACGTCACGTAACCTATGTTCAGCGGAAAATTAAGACGGTTCTAACGATACCTCATATGTCGAGTTCCGTTAAGTAGATTAGAAGCTATGAGGGAACAGATGAAGATACACACATACATACATACATACAAACATACATACATACATACATACATACATACATAGCCAGTCAAAATCATAACTCTCCTTTGGCTTTGCCGTAGTCGGGTAAAAAGTTATATTATTTGAGTGAAAGTTTCATTTAATAAAAACGTACAAGTTGAAATTATCTATTTAAATTCAAAGCATGAAATGAGCAAGCACTGAGTACATTAATTTATTTTTACTATTGAACACGATCTTTTTTGTATCGAAACTTTTTTATGAACGTACCAACTCAACCAATAAAATTTAAAAAAAAAAACCTTATAACTCACTAGTGAATAATGGCAATGAAAAAGTCACAGTTTGATTATAGGTGTCATTATGTGCCTGATTGCGGTGAAATTATAGCCACTTTATGAGCAAGTGTGTTGAAAATATTTTAAGGCCACAGTCGGCTCGTGCAAAACTCTGAAATTCATACATAAAACAAAAACGCATCCAGTGTGCGGGGGAGCTTTCTTGTGACACCTATCGTACGGTATTTCTCTGATTATGATGGCTGAGTTGCTCTACCTGCCTATTAACTGACATAACAATAAAGGAAGTTATTAATTCGACCATTACAATTTATTCTTATTTCCAGAAACCACCATACAATGACGGTGATTTTTTTATTCAGTTTTCTTTGCCGTAGGACAATGACCATAATTTCTTACAATACGAGCGTGAGGTACATGGAACAGTGTGTGTGGGAGGTAGTGGGTAGTGTAGGTAACCTGACGAAACCAATACAGTCCGCCTATAAATCCGACGGGACGTCCGAACACTTCAACTGTATTAACCGCGTGCCCCTGCGAGGTGAGTCTAGATCGCGTAAATGTGGATTAGGAATAAAGTATTTCCGAAATAACTTTACATTCACATTGAGATTTTAGAAGCCTTTCTTACTGAAAAATTTACACTGTTGTAATCACTGATATTGTCAGGAGCACGGGAAACGGATGGATGATGGACGCACAGATCAGAAAAAGGTGGCAGTAAGTTTTTTAGGCCATTATGCAAAGGTGCCTGAACACCTAACTGTTTTGTTGACTGTACCTGGAGCGACCCACTTTTCGAAGTAAGTCCATACTACACAGACATTATTTAGCATAATTATACAGGCAGACAAAAAACTAATAAGTTATTCCACAAAATTACTGGAGTAAATAAGAGTTGCATATTATTATAAATCGTAATCTTGAAGGCAAGTAGTAAAGATATCAAGACTAAGACCGATCTACCTAATCGTTATGTAAAACATACAATGTTTAGTGTTTCTACGTGAAAATAATATTAAAGTTCAGATGAGGTATAGTTTTTAAAACAGTCAAAGTCAAAGATCTTTATTGTGAGACAGTATAATTTGCAGGGTTGTTATTGTGTTTATTTTTTATGTGCTGTTGCACTGCTCTACCATGTTAGGCATACAATAGTTTGAATAATTTGTGTTATTTATATTATTAATTCAAAGAGACATTTTAATTGAAGTAGTAAAAAAAATATAGTAAAAATAATATTTTGCATCAAAACATAAAAACAGTTTGGCACTTAACTCAACTCGTCACGAATCTGTCGGACAAAAATTCATGTATTGTTTAATATGATCTATTTACTAAGAAGTAATTTATTTTTTTCTTAAAAAGATTAATGTTTTCAATTTGTATATATTTTATTATAAAATATTGTAGTTCTGTAAATTATAGTTTGTAAATATTGTAGTTCTGTAAATTATAGTTTGTAAATATTGTAAATAAAAGTCATTCTGGAGAAATTCTTGAAAATTGGTCTAGCTGTTTCCTTTTCGTTTTGTAGATTAGCAGGAACAAACAGACAGATAAATAAAAAAAATATACAAGTACCGTACATTACATACATTCATAATTACGCGTTCAGTAAATAACTATTAAGTACTTTGAAATTACAAACAAACACTTCAATAATTATGTATAGAGAATACTCGTAGATAACCTTTATCTTTTTCCGTCTAGCTAGCAGCCAGTTAAATGTGCAGAATATTAAATAATCTAGCATTTATATAAACAAAAAATATACATACACAAATACATATATAAATGTCAGTCAGCTGATTATCGAGCTCTGCATACAAAATAAATGACTTTATACGTAGTAACAAACTGACCTTCTAGTCCGGGTGCCACGAAACATTTTTTAATTTGATTACTATCAAGCTAGTTTTTCGTGAGTATCTTCATTTTGATGAGACTCCCAACATTTCTTCAACAAAAACTCTCGATTGTGGTAGCTAGCATGGTAGCAAGGATAAAATATTTCTGAGCGTAGGACCTGGATAACGTACCACACAATTTGTAGGACAATATGACTGTTAAATTATAAAAACACAAACAAAGTAAAAAAAAACAGCTGGTTAGTAACCATTTTTGATGCCCTTCTCCACTTACAACGTAGGTATCGATAACGAGGTCATCAAAAATGATTACTAACCAGCTCAGTTTTTTTTCATCAAATTAAAAAATGTTCCGTGGCACCCAAACTATTCACTTTTAACCACTTTTTTTATTTTATGGGTTCATCAAATGACTCAGAGTCAGTCAAGAGTCAGACTTCTACTGACTAAAAACCACCCATGTTCCTTCTTAGCCTTTTGTGTCGAGGCCGCGGTGTCTCTTTCGAACAACCCGCAGACAAATCGATTTTGTATCGATTTTTATAGATAGAGCCGCGCTTGCTTAGATTAGTACAAATCGAGTTTCCTTTGTGCTACTGAAAATAAGTTGGTCCAAGCAGTCAATAGGGGATCGGACAAAAAAAAACTAATTAGTCCGTCAGATAGATTTCCAAAAATTATTGGACACGTATTTTTTCTTTTTTCACGTAAACTTAAAATGAAGACGATACAGTGCTTCGAAAAGTCGTGTGACGTCATATGATAGTACATTTTGACGACACAAGTGACGTTTCAAGCCCCACTCCAAGATCTTTGACGCGTTTTATCTTCGTCATTTTTTATTGATTTGATAAAACAAAAAACACGTATTCAATATTTTTCGATAATCTAACTTACGGACTAAACAGAATCATATTATTTTGACCCAGTCCGATCCCCTACAGTCGTTAAGTAGTCAGTGGTTCAGAATTTTGATTAGTACCAGTCCTACCAAGGGGTATAGTATTACCCAGTAGGTACTAACTGGGTTGTGGAGGTCAGATTTAACGCGACGTTTCATGTATTCTGCTGAATCTGAAAGCTGATTAAAACGTCATAGTTTGGAAAGGACTACTTAGGTCATTAGGCAGATTGCAGAATTACATTTCTGATGGGAATCCATACTTCCATACTAATCCTTATACATAGTATAAAACAAAGTCGCTAGTTTTGTCTGTTTGTTTGTCTGTATGCTTAAATCTTTAAAAATACGCAACGGATTTTGATGCGGTTTTTTTTAATAGATAGAGTGATTCAAGAGGAAGGTTTTAGTATATAATTTGAACGACATCCACGCGGGTGAAGCCGCGGGCATCAGCTAGTATTACTAATTACTATTACTATAATATTATAAATGCGAAAGTAACTCTGTCTGTCTGTTACTCAATCACGCCTAAACTACTGAACCAATTTGCATGAAATTTGGTATGGAGATATTTTGATACCCGAGAAAGGACATACATAAGCTACTTTTTAATAAAAAAAAAAAAACCTTATTCAAGGGGTTGAAAGGGGGGTACGAAAGTATTACTTTTGGTCGCGATAACCGGCATCGGTAGCGATAACCGACATCCGCGCGGTTGAAACCGCGGGCATCAGCTAGTGTAATATAAAAAAAAACTTCTTATCCAGTAATTTCGCAAATCTAAGGTGTACCAGCCATATGTTAGCCAAGAAAGGGTTGAGCAAGTGCTACCTGTGGGGTTTGGGGCAAGACGGGAGCGAAGGGGGTGGAGGGTAGGATTTACACCCCTCATTTGTTTGCGATGACCCCCGAGCACTATCTCCTTAGAGGAGCGTCTTCGTATCGCTTTGGCTTAAGCGTCGCTTATATTATTATGTTTTTGGCGCTTTTCGGTTCATTTTGTTTATCTAATGTATAAGTATTGATTTTTGGATAATCATCATTAAAATCATGGAGTAAATGCGACCTTGACGTCTTACAGGGAAGAATGAAAGAAAAAATGTGTTGCGCCGACCCCAAATAGAATGGGATAAGGGCAGAATGATGATGATGATGATGATGATAAAACCTTGGAACTCTTAAGAGGACGGCGGAGAGTAAAATTTCAGTTTCAATCACCTCAAAACTGTAAGCCACACAATTTCGCAAGACATAGATACTAACTAATAAATATTCTGTGAAATAATACTAACGACTGCTGTGCATGAGGTACTGGGTTCGATTCCAATGTCAGGCAAAGTGTTATTGGGTTTTCCATCGGGTATTTAATAAGTATAAGTAGTCATGGAGTCTGAATTTGTGCCCGGTTAGTGGCAAAAGTCTCGCCCCCTATTACATGGAACTTATATATAACTGGCGAAATGTGAGTGTATTAGTACACCCACATTTTGCCAATTGGGTATTTGAATTTTTTTGTTTTCACTTGTAATTTGGAAACAGTAAATATAAAGATAGACAAAAGTAAAAAAAAAATGTGTAATTTCTTTAAAAAATGGTTTAGTTTTTTAACCAATTTTAAAGCACGTCCTAGAGCTAGACAGAGACAGCGCTACATAGATGTGACGTCATAATGACATACAGCCATAGTTACGTAGTACAAATGGCCGTTTCACGCGACAAGGATAGAAAGTGCCCCGCCAAAAACTGCTAAAGATTGTAACTACTCCATTTTTTGATCGATTTTATTACTTTTTTTACACATCGTATTATTTCTTTTAGTTCTTTAAAATAACATAAAATTTTCGTAAATTTTTGACGTTTTCAATTACCCAATTATGTTATAACGGTAACGGTTTTAGGTTAACCTCTGATCAACCCTTCAGAGATTACAGGAGTGATGCTATGTTATATAACACTAAAATTATCTAGAACACAAACCTTTCAAAAGTATAACCGCCATCTTCTTAACGTTCACTTTACATCGTTTTAATATTAAGTCTGTTGGCAATATTTACGTCGGTTATTAGCGGGGACGACAACAGTGCCACTTACCCTGAAGCTTTTCTACAAAGATTGGAGGCTCCTAGCAACAATATAGTCTTGTGCAAGTTAAGATAATGACCTTACTAAGTGCAGTTTAGAAGATTTTTATGCACGTTTGGATTCCTAAGTTTCGATCATGTTGGGGACCGGGTGGACTTAAGGCGACACTAAACACCAGCGACCTTGAGCGATGCGTCACCCACATCTTATTTCTTTTACTCTAAAATTACATCAAAATTGAAAAAGCCAAAACACTATTATGCCAGTAAATAACCTGTAGTATTTTTAAAATCACTTTTCATGAATCTAGACTTTATAAATTAAGAGAATTACTGATTAAAGATAAAAGTGAGTAAGAGCAGTTGTGGCCCAGTGGTGGCGGCCCCGACTTACGAACAGTTGGTCGTGGGTTCGAACCCAGGCAGGCGCATTACTTTGTGTAATTTATTTCATCACCACTGCTCTCAAAACGGTGAAGGAAAACATCGTGAGGAAACCGGCATGTCTTAGAACCAAAAATTCGAAGATATGCGACATCAACCAATCCGCACTGGGCCCGCGTGGTGGATTATAGCCCATTCCCTCTCCTAGAGAGGAGGCCTGAGTCCCTGCAGTGGGAACAATTATAGGCTGATGATGATGATGATGATGATGATGATGATAAAAGTGGCCTTAATTAGTAATTCTCTTAATTTACTAGCTTCACAGTGTTTTGGATTTTTCAAATTTGATGTGATTTTAGAGTAAAGAATTAAATGTGTGTGGCGCTAGTTTCGGTGCTGTTAGCGCCTTAAGTAAACCTGGGCAGAACATCTGGCTAGACACGGAAATGTCCAATGGACGAAGGGCTTTACCGAGTAGTGGTCAAGGTTATGCCAAAGAAACCCTAGGACGTCGTAAAGCGTTGGGTTGACGATATAGTCAAAGTCGTAAGAAACACTTGGATAAGCGATTGACAGATCCGGGAAGTGTGGCAGAAAAAGGGGAGGCCTAAACGATACAAAATTAAAGGTCACCAAAATAAAAATAAATAATATGAAAACCTTCTTTAATAAGAAATACAAACTTACACACCGACGCGAAAACGGTTAAAGCACTCGGCACGTAAGTTGAAACAAAATGGTGGTCGTTCGCGAAGCTACAATCATGAAATTAAGTCGACTGAGACCCGATAATGTATTACAGATTGCATCCCGTAAGTTGAATTATGATCTTGAATGCTCAGTTGCACATTTTCGTTCGAATCTCACTCTATTTTTGTCATTTACCTATGCGGACGACCGCCATTTTGTTTCAACTTACGTGCCGAGTGCTTTAACACGTATTAATTACATCATTCTTAGAAGAAAAACAGCTGTTTCCTACGAAAGTTTCTACAATACCTATCTACACGGTGAAAGTGCATGGAACAAGTGTTTTTTTTAAACCGATGAAATACTTCTATGCTGGGGGCTCAGACTGAACACTCATCATCATCGTTGGGGTCTTCTTCAAGTCTAACCGGCTGCAGCTGTAGGCTGTATTTTTACATGAAACGACTGCCTATCTGACCTCCACTACCTTGTTAGTACTGGGTAATTCGATACCCCTTTTTTATGGTGGGTGGAAAATCATCAAATGACCCCCCCCCCCCGCTCTTGGGCAGAGCGAAGGGGAGTGTCAGACTTCTACTGACTAAAAACCGAACCCATGTTCCTTCTTTGCCCTTGCGCCGAGGCCACGTCATCTAGTACTAAAATCCGCGGCCCCGACGGGCAATTCGATACCCCTTGCTAAATAAGATTGGTTGTCGGGTCACTGACTACCTTTTACGACTGTCAAAGATCTAAAAATGACAGCCATTCATTCCGTGGCACGGAGGAAACTCGGTCACCCATCCACAGACTAATCTAGGCAAGCGCAACTTAACCTGTAGATTGATCTGAATGGCTGTTATTATCTAGACACGAGTTCTTCCAGGGTCTTCAGCGTAAGGCACTGGCGCTGGTCTCGGTCTGAAATAGGCTTTTTAGGGTTCCGTACCTCAAAAGGAAAAAACGGAACCCTTATAGGATCACTCGCGTGTCTGTCTGTCCGACCATCCCCCTCCCCCCTTATCTCCAAAACTACTGGTCCTATAATTCTGAAAAAATACAGAAATTAGTTCAACACGTACCTATAGATTACAGGAAAACCTATAAGAAGTAATGGTACGGAACCCTTCATGTGCAAGCCCGACTTGCACTTGACAAGTTTTGTTTTGGTGGTTTGGCAATCATTAAATGACTCTTCCCAATCTGGGTGGAGCGGAAGAGAGTGTCAGACTTCTACTGACTAAAAACCACCCATGTTCCTTCTTAGCCCTTTCTGTTCGGAGCAACCCGCAGCCCGTCAGAAATTGTGTTGTGTTGTTCATAATGTTATCTACATCTACACTAATATTATAAAGAGGAAAGATTTGTACCTATTTTTGTATGTTTGTATGTTTGTAATGAATAAACTCAAAAACTACTGCGTCGATTTCAAAAATTCTTTCACCATTAGAAAGCTACATTCACCTTGAGTAACATAGGCTACTTCTTATCCCTGTATCCCCACGGGAACGGGAACTACGCGGGTGAAACCGCGGGACGTCCGCTAGTATTGTATAAAAACACTATTGCATAATCAGTTTCGGTCACTAAATACTACTGACCCAATGTACTAACATCCATTTTGAAAAATAAGCATAGTGAAATCTTTATGTTTTACGTGATGGGTCAAAAGGTGTTCGAGTTTATCAATCTCATTTAAATTAATATACACTAACATCCATCTTTCTGAGGTTCTGTAACGAAAAAAATGGAACCCGTTCGCTGCGTCTGCCTCGATTGTCACTATCGGGTTTATGCATTATGAAACATTGTGAGACGTGTTCTAAGTGCAAGGACACATTTGATATACAGCATGTTAGTTTAAACGAGGGACATATTGAAACCTGATGATGTGTGATAGAGATATAATGATAACTGTGATAACCATATGCTTACATGATACTAATAAAAATATGAACAAAAAAAAAAACACTGATAAATAACAGACAAAACCATACCAAAGTCTCGCAACCCTTGCGCTTATCACAGAAAATATGCGCTGTTCAATGACTTTTAGTTTATAATCCATTTTCCCTGCATATTTTAAAACTGTTTTAGGACAGTGGCGTAAAGGAAACGTTTAATAAAGTGAGATCCTAGAGAGCATCCGGGGCCATGGCACAATAACGACACAAATTAAAGTTATTTTTTTTTTTGACGAGAATCGAATACTAAATCTTCAATATCATTTAACCTAACACACTGTGTACAGATTTTTAATCAGCCTATTGTTAGTTTGCTCTGTATATAAAGAAGATTGTTCAAAGGTTTGCTAAACCGGTATTTACGTATTTTTTGTAACATAACATGTCAGTCGCCTCTGAATACAATCAAGTGATTAATTGCAGCATTTTATGGAACTTATAATCTACCGCAATAATTGAGTAGGTACCAATTATTGCGTCGATTATTATTTCCTTTATCAAGACAGCCATGTCAAAGTTGTTTGACAGCAGTAGTCTCACACAGACCTGCCAGGTCCTGTGTTCGATTCGCAGTTTGGGCAAAGTGTTCTAGGGTTTGTTCAGAAATTCCTCAATAGTATACCGGAGTTTGGAAGTTCTATCTATCTATCTATCTATAAAGGGAGCAAAAAGTATCTTTAACGCAAACGAAGGGCACTTGTTCTCCCAACCACTGCGATATTTTTTTTGTTCTAGGCCATACCTGGGAACCCCCTAGTTAAAGAGCTATTGGGGGTCAAAGTTCCAAATTTTTCACATCTGTTTTTGTAAATATCTACTAGTTTTTCAGGTTATAACTTTAATTAAATTACCTCCATGACCCGTTTATTACTCAAAGCACCCACTAGCACAATGTTTTAAGAGTGCTGCATTGAGTTTCACCGTAAAATATGATTTTTGACCCCATAAAAAAGTCATTTCTCAATAAAAAAAATTGCGTAGGTACCCCTACGCGTTTTTATTTATTATTATGCTTAATTTAATGTTCAGAATGAACCCTGTATATAATATTATATATAAAAGGCAAAGCTGACTGACTGACCCGATCAACGCACAGACCAAACCCTTATGGCCAGAAACTTAAAACGCACACGTTTTCCTCGTATGACGAAGGCATCCACTAAGGAAGGATTTTTCAAAATTCAGCCTCCAAGAGGTTGAAATAGGAGATGAAAGTTTGTATGGAAAATCGTCATTTTTGATTTCAGACTTCCACGCAGGCGGAACCGCTGGCAAAAGCTATGTTTAAAATATTTTATTTGTTTTTTTTTTGCATTACACTAGGAATTTGTCCTGTATCGTGCAACATTGAAATTAACATAGACGTTTGTCTATGTCACAACCAGACCCGAAACAACTATCGATATCGAAGTACATGTAGAGCTAGTCAAACAGACTAAATAAACTGCGTTTTAATTTCGGTACAAGCTGTGGCCATCAGACTACCCATCTGCAAAATTGCCGAATTCCGATCCTGTCTCTTGGATAAAAAAAAAATGGATGGTCTGTGTACAGGATGATATGGCAAGAAAGCAGGGCCCCTAGTCTGCTATTCAATAGTGTCTGGGTCAATCATTGGTCTCATAATTGTTGATTTTGACAAGTTTGGTGTTGTCAAAATTAAAAATTATGAGATCAATGATTGACCATTCTGACACTATTGAATATCAGACTAGGGGCCCAGGTGTCTGATGAGATGGTATGACGTAGAAGTAATAGAGAAATATGGAAGAATAGAGTAGAATACACTTATTTTCAGGTTACAAAGACCCATAGACAAATACCATAACCTAAACATACTCATACTAATTATTATTTTTATTTTTTTGAGGAAGGAGACAAGCTGCGCTGTCCCCAAATGAATTGGGATAAAGACAAGTGAATGATGATGGCCATAAATGTTCTCAAAGCTCTTCTCTTCTCTCGGGACTTAGTCTGTCTCAAGGAGAACCAAGCTCTAAGAGAGGCACTTCATGACCTATCTTTTATATGTAGCAGGTTTTCTTTTTCTGACAGAGCAAGCTAGAAATTGAACGTTAGTTCGGAATCATCTGGAGTACCTAACTTTTTGTTTTGCTAATATGCTCGCGGTACCGGCGGACCACAATCTTTAATATTTTTAAAAGCATAATATTCTTTGTGTGTACCTATGCTAACTACTTGAATTAAAACATTCATTTTGGTATTGCATTCGAACGAGTTTTTGTCCGAATTCATTATAAAACATACATAACTGGTTTACTGACTTACCTGTCTCTTCTGTTTACATCTACATTTAAATTACCTACATGACGCATGTCTTGTACCCGACTGGCGCGATGGCGGTCCTCTAAGACATCTGTATTTAGATCATTGAGTTACACGCTAAGCCTTCAATACGTTACCAGACCTCGTACCTAACAGTCGTGCAACATGAGTTTCAAGAATAAAGTGGTCCTCGTTACGGGAGGCAGCGCTGGCATTGGTGCAGTCACCGCTGAACAATTCGCTAAAGAAGGTGCTAGCGTCGCCATCGTCGGGAGAAACGAAGCTGGACTCAAGGCAGTGGCTCAACGCTGTGAGAAGCTTGGCGCTCCGACCCTCATCATCAAAGCGGACGTTGCCAATGATGCGGAAGCAAAAACTATCGTCAAAAAGACAGTTGAGAAATTCGGGAAACTCGACGTCCTTGTCAATAACGCAGCTATACTGAAGAACACGTCGCTCACAAGTCCTGATGTAATGCAAACATACGATGACGTGCTGGGTATCAACCTGCGGGCTGTTGTGCACTTGACGAGCTTGGCAGCTCCATACTTGGTGAAGACTAAGGGTAACATCATCAACATCTCGAGTATACTCTCGAAAACTTACGTCCAAGCTCCACAGCTGATGATGTACTGTGTTTCAAAGGCTGCTATGAATCACTTCACGCACGGAGCAGCTTTAGAACTGGCGGCTTCAGGAGTGCGGGTGAACACGGTCAGCCCAGGCCCCGTCCGCACTAACATGCTGCAGGGCTTGGTGACTGACAAGGTTTGGGTAGACAACGCTGGTGCTACTGCTCTGCAGAGGATCTCCGAACCGGTAGAAGTAGCTGATGTGATTATGTTCCTTGCTAGCGATAAGGCCAAAGGTGTGACGGGCTCCAATTATTTTGTAGACAATGGGATACTGTTAAAACTTTGAACAGTGTCATCATGTTTTATACACTATGTAGTTTTAAGTTGACAGCAATTTCTCTTTTTCTATTTATCTTGAGATCTAAATATGTTGTGTTACAAAAACTCCGATATAAAAACTTGAGTATTCATTAGAGCATTCATATAAAAGAAATTTAAAATAAATGTGTACTCATAATCTTTTTTATTGACTTGTATTTTATAAAATACGTTTTTTTATTATTTTTTATTTTATATGGGCTTACTCTTGACTTCAATCTTGCCCTAAGGGCAGAGATGAGGTCGACGATGGAACGAGTTTACCCAGAAGAAGCCTATTTACTCGCGACTTAAATAGATTGGGGTTATATGAACTCGGGAAAACCGACGCAGGCAGGGTGTTCCACTCCTTGGCTGTACGAATAATGAAAGACTTAGCAAAACGCTTCGTACGAATGTGTGGAACATCGTCAACAACGTCAAATGTTAGTTAATAAAGGTATTTAGATTTGTTATCGAAACTTTAAAAATAAATACTTGTCCAAGTTTATACGCGACAACCAAAAGTGATTATGTTATGTGGTGATTGTCGCAGTCTATGTTCATAATTATGTTTCTCTAAAAGTACTAAAAACTAAAAAAATCTAAGAATGTTAAATGAAACAGGATAATTATCTTAAGTTCAAGGACAATGTAAAACAGTGTATTTAATAAGAATAATATTCGAAGTAAAAAATGAAGTTGAATAGTAAAACCAAAATAAACAAAGACTGACAAAAACGGTCACTAAAAATGTATAATCAGTATAATATAAAAGGCAAAGCTGACTGACTGAGGATCAACGCACAGGCCAAACCCTTAGGACTAGAAGCTTTCACAAGTATTCCTCTTATGACGTAGTCATCCACTAAGAAAGGATTTTTCAAAATTCAACCCTCAAGGGGGTGAAACAGGGCATGAGAGTTTGTATGGAAAATCGAAATATTCACGCGGGTGAAGCCGCGGGCAAAAGCTAGTTTATTCTGTCTTTGATTCAGCATTTTAGCTTTCGAATAAATCGGAGTAGCATAATTGACATACTTAGGTACAAGGTGGAAGTACGAGGTGGAGCTTACCACTCCAATACCAATGCATAGATAAAAAAAACGGTTATTTAATTCACCTGTACTTGGCCCGCGAGGTGAATTATAGCCCATTTCCTCATAGAGGCACTAGGCAGGCCTGAGTCCCTGCAGTGGGAACATTATAGCCCGATGAAGTGATGATTTTAAAAAAAATGCTGTAAATTTTGACCGTTTATGTAGGTATTGCAATTTGTTGGACATAGCTGTTTTTTTGAATAATCAACGATTTTTTTTTATTATTATTAGAATTATAAGAAAGAAAGAGAAGATTACTTTTTGGGCCTGCCACCCACACCCCCTAAAATCTGCCACCGTATGCTCTACCCTGCACCGTAAGCCTACTCAGCCTGCTGGTAAATTTGCCATTGTATTTATATGTACACACGGCTACACATCAAGCTATATATACACTTCCAGTATAAGCTGGTCTCGCATTGTATAGGATTTCCGTACAGTGCGAGATCACTGTAAACTGGAAATGTATAGCTTAATGTGTAGCCGTGTGTACGCGCACACGTGGCCCATAGCACGGTTTTGTATCGAACCCTAAAAAGCGACACTCATGCGATTTGTTTCACGTTTACTAAAAACCATTTATCCCGACGCCTGGATAGCCAAGTTTTACAAAATGTTCATTGAAAATAACTTATTGGGCCTCGCTAAACTTGATTTAGGTACTCTGGGTGTCTAAAACGGCCACTATAGCAGATCATGATATTTAAATGAATAGCGTTAAAAAGCGTGAAATGGACTTTTCAGTAACTGTTCTGCGTCTGTGACCATTGAATTTTTTAATTAATTTATTATTTATTTTACTATTTATGAACACACAGTAGACAAGACAGGAAAATAACATAATATAACATTTGAGTACAAAGGTATTTACTACTAATATTATTAATATTATTTTTCTGTTATGATCTATTTTACCCGACTGCGGCGAAGCCTAAAAAGGTAAGTTATTTTCCTAAATGGTCACAGACGCAGCTAGTTAAAGGTCCATTTTTTTTAATCGCAAGTCATTTTATGTTCTCCTAAAGAGGCCATTTTAGATGCCCAGGGCAGAATAGACCCGAGCCTTTCTCTTTTCCAAAATAAAATGTCAAAGAATGCTTTAGAATGATTCGTATTATTCGTAGTACCTGCCAGTGAGTGTTAGTTACGAGTCACAGACGCGAAAAATTGCTATAAGTAATTTTAACAGGACTTTGAACTTTTTTTTTGTACACAGTGTTATTTTATTACATAGTTTATTAGTTATAAGAGATGCTCAGTTGGTAAGGTAGGCTAAGCCTAAGAGCCTTAATAGAGCGCACGCGCCTGTAGGGCCCGCCACGATAGTGGCGGTAAGTCCACTCTTTGAGAAGTGGCTTGAGAGGCGCCACGGTGCCCTCACCTTTTGTCTGACGCAGGTCCTCACCGGACACGGTTGTTTCGGGAGGTACCTGCACCGAATCAAACGGGAGGAAACGCCCGGATGCTACCATTGTCGATATCGGCTGGAGGACAAGGTGGAGCACACCGTGGAGGTCTGCCCCGCTTGGGTGGAGCCCCAGCAGGTCCTTCGGCCCTAGTGCAAGCCATGGTCCAGGGCGACAAGCAATCGGACGCCGTGACGAAGGTATGTTCGGCTCCTGTTTTCAGTGCAACCTAATGACACGATAATAGTAGGTAACTCAGAAGTTGGACAGAAGTCGTGCAGCAGTACACACTCTGCTTGTTAGAGTTACTGTCGCCTCCTTCTGCGAAGCTGTGATGCTAGCGAAGGAGGTGGCAGAACGTGAGAGGGAGAGAACCTCTCGTCCTAGCCGTCACGCGCTTCAAATAGATGTCAGCAACATGAAAGGGGCCCGCAAGGACTTACGCCCGTCGGGGCTTCGGGTTGTTCGAAAGAGATACCGCGGCTTCGGCACAAAGGCTAAGAAGGAACATGGGTGGTGTTTAGTCAGTAGAAGTCTAACACTCCCTACCGCTCTGCCCAGAGCGGGAGGAGTTTTGATGGTTTCCCACCAACCAAAAAAAAGGGCTAGAGTACCTCTAAATTATATACAACTTATAATTTTAGTTTTAGAATATTTTATTTATATTCAAATGGAACAACAAACAGCTGCAATATAAGACACAGAAATCTATATACAAGACTAAACTTATTGACAATATTGCAACCCACAACGCTGTTCACAGATTAAATAAAAGCATACGTAACAGTGAAAATAATAATCATCGCTAAGGTAACAAAAACTGAAATCAAGAATAGGATTGAAAAACAATTAAATAGTGTTATAACTCATTGCGATTGTTTGAACATCGTTTTTATACTTAATAGGTTAATAAAAACCTATTTAAATAGTATTATTTATAGATAATGCTTACTGCGGCCTAACCTCAAGTCAAATGATAAAAAAATAACCTTCTTTGTAACAAGAAAGAACTAGTTTAACATATTAGTAATCTTTGTTTCACTTTTTTATGGTCGTTATAGTAGTAGGATCAAGATAAAAAATACTACGCATGAAAGAATATTTGGAGCAATTTCTAGATATGATAGCCAGCAAGGATTATTAAAACAATTAATGTTTGTTTCTCAAATGCCCGAGCTTTGCACTTAGACAACTTCTAATTGTTGATTCATCGCTTTCACCGAATCCATGTTCTAAAACTGTATCCACCAGTGCTTTTACACCATGAACATGTAATCCAGGCCTTATTTCTGACTCACGACCTTCAAACCCGGGAGGCACTTTTCCTGTTAAAGTGCATACTCCTAATGCACCTCTCGTAAAAATTGCCGCCAGTAAATTTCGAGCCAAAGTATTGTCAGTATTCGAGATTTGAAAACATTTGTCACATTCACGACTATCGACAAATATACCGCTTCTCTCTCCTCTAGGCCTAAGTTCTATAAGATCCAACCGTCCCCTATAATTAGTGTCAGGATATTTTAATGACCATCTAGGAAAATCAGGGTCGTACTCTGGTGGAAGAATTATTTTGGATTTTCCACGGCTCCGCTCAGACGGCTTACGACGCTTTTGTTTGGATGGAGGTTCCTCTAAATCGCTGTCGTCCGAAGAAGTGTAATCTACAAAAAAAGATACAGTTAATAATTATATGTAACTGATTTACCCAAAGATGAAAGTAAAACTGAAGCGGTTCCTCAAAAAAATTCATATGTTAAGGACCATGTGTTTATTACATGAGTTGGATAATATAAAAAGTAATATTTCGATTCTATTGTTGTGCAGACTTAAATCGTTAATTGAATCATCAGACTCTAGAAGTTACCGGACTGGCGCATCATGTCATGTACGTAACGCACCAAAAATGCCAAAGTATTAAAAACAAAATGGCGGCGTTAAGGCAGATGAAGGCAATGCTCAAAAATATCTGCGCCCACCTTAATAGATGGATCATCCAGGACTTTACTCTCTAGGAAATAAAAAGAAATATTCTCACCGTTTGATATCTCGCTCTCGTCTAGTTCTAAATCACTTAGAATGACAGTGTCATCTGAAATAAAATGTTCCAGTTGAAATACTCATCATCAGCCTATAATGTTCCCACTGCAGGGACTCAGGCCTCCTCTCTAGGAGAGGGATGGGCTATAATCCACCACGCGGGCCCAGTGCGGATTGGCAGATGTCACATGTCTTCGAATTTTTTGGTTCTAAGACATGCCAGTTTCCTCACGATGTTTTCCTTCACCGTTTTGAGAGCAGCGGTGATGAAATAAATTACACAAAGTAATGCGCTTGCCTGGGTTCGAACCCACGACCTATTACTGTTCGTAAGTCGGGGCCGACACCACTGGGCCACCGCTGCTCCAATATATCCAATATCCTGTTGAAATACTAGCATAAAATAAATGTTAATTTACGTAAGTTTGAAAAAAAAACTGAGTGGATAGACAAGTCCTGGGAAAGTCCCTCGAGGAAAAGGAAAAAGAATTTCATACCATCTGAAGTCTCGTTGTCGTGTGTCTTCGAAGGGCCTGGAACATTGGTGTTACCTAAAATAAAATATTCCATTTGATAAACTTATAGAAAAACAAATATCAAGTCTACCCAAAGAGAAAAGCAGCACCGGGACAATGTTACCCAACATTTTCTTAAATCAATAATTAATCGAATTTTCAACAAAAATATACAAAATTTAAAAAACTGACGCCACAGTGGCTGAGCTATTGACTGTTCCGCTGCGTCGCGGGTTCGATTCTCGCACCCACAAATATTTGTATGGTCTACAGATAGTTGTTCCGTGTCTGAGTTTTAGGTTTGTGTATGTGAGTTTGTTATAGCACCTACAATACAGGAAAAATTCCTAGTGTGGAGTAAAGTTTAAAAAAAAATAGGGGGTCCCGCCCGTCGGGGCTGCGGGTTGTTCGAAAGAGATACCGTGGCTTCGACACAACGGGCTATGAAGGAACATGGGTGGTTTTTAGTCAGTAGAACTCTGACACTCCTTACCACTCTGCCCAGAGCGGGAGGAGTTCATTGATGATTTCCCACCCTCTAAAAAGAAAAAAGCGTTAGCTTTGCTTAGGGCCACGCGCCAAAAGATCTATTTACATCTGGATGAATGGATCTTGCCATCGAGAAAGAAATAAATATTCTCACCGTCTGATATCTCACTCGCGTCTACTTCTAAATCACTTAGAATATAAGTGTCATCTGACTGTATGTCTAACATAAAATATTGAAGTTTTTAAAGGTATTCCCATCTGAGCACCGACTTTTAGAGCACCTACGCTTAGAGCAGCAAAGCCATTCCCATTATTTCCCATTAGAGAAAGGCATATAGATTTGATTTTAAGATTCCAATTTCAATACCTTCTAATGTTTCTGTTCTCCTGGTAGTTTGTGGAACTTTACTAAAATTATTATCGATTAATTTTATTATACACCACATCACTAGCAGCTACCGCACCGTAGGTGCTCAGATGGGAATAAAATTAAATATTTTTTTATTATTCCCACTAGAGCACCACGTCAAAATATTGGTTGGTGCTCTAATGGTAATAGCTTTGGTGCTCTAATCGTAGGTGATTTAAAAATCGGTGCTCAGATGGGAATACCTCAGTTTAAACTTACATAAAAACTTTTTTACAAAAAATAAAACCGACTTCGACAAAAAAAACACTCAAAAGTGAAAAATAAACTTGAGAAGAAAAATCAGTTACAGAAGTCGGTGACTTTTGTTTCTTTGATTTCATTTTTTTGTCACCGACTTCAGAAACTGATTTTTCTTCTCAAGTTTATTTTTCACTTTTGAGTGTTTTTTTTGTCGAAGTCGGTTTTATTTTTTGTAAAAAAGTTTTTATTTTTCACTTTTTAGTGTTTCACATGTGCTTACCCCTTCACAACGCACCGGCGTGATGTTATGTTAGGAACTGGTGTAAACAATAGACAGACAATATGAGATTTCAGCAATCCCAGTCCATTAGCTATCATTTATTGAGGAGTTCCGTTGCCTATCTCCGAAGTTCTTCATCAGATCTTCACAAAATAGTTTTTATAACCTTTGTAGTGAGTACAGGCGTAATATTATGTTGTGTGATGGCGTAAACAATGCTTAGATATGCTATAGCAACAATCGCGGTTAATCTGCTGTTATTTATTGAAGAGTTCCCCCGATTTCTACAAGATCCCATCATCAGATATTGAAATGGTGACAGTGGGACCACACGGGAAGCACCAGCTTTCAAATGAAAAAAGAATCATGAAAATCAGTTCACCCAGTCGCAAGTTATGAGTGAACAAACATAAAAAAAAAAATAAAAAAAAATAAAATACAGTCGAATTGATAACCTCCTCCTTTTTTTGGAAGTCGGTTAAAAACAAATAGCGCGCGATGAGGCATGATATTTGTTTATACGTAAGTTTCGAAAATATCTGGGTGGATAGATCCTCAAGGAAATAGAAATCATTTTTCTTACCGTCTGAAGTCTCGTTATCGTGTGTCTTCGAATGGCCTGGAACATTGGTGTTACCTAAAAAAAAAGGTTCTCTGTAAAGTCGGTTTACGGACGATAGTTTAACGTGACAACGTCATAACAAAACATTGATGAAAATAGATGCGGTGCAAGCGTACAATTAGCGTAACGGGACATTGAGCGTAACGGGACAATGAGTCATCCTTTTTCGTGCTTGTAGCATTGTTCATCGATTTATTAGACGTTGTCACCTAAAATAAAATTTCCAGTTGATAAACTTATAAAATATGTTTTAAAAAAACCGGACCGATCCGTGAGGTTATCATCAGGTACCGAGATTAGATTTCATTTGTGTAATCCTTTTTTAGATAACAAGTAAACAAATGCCCGATTAAAATTAAATAAAAAATCTAAAATGAGGAAATCAAAACATTTTGTTTCAAGTAGGCCAGTTACAGGCACTTTTGAATAGTCGAACAAATACACCCGTTCATGAGCATGATGCAACGCCTCATGCAACACTGAGCAACGCTGGATCGGTGGAGACGCTCGTAACTTTTATTTTTTCGCTTCTTGAGTGGTGTTGTGACGACATAAACAAACAATTGACGATCGAACATACATAATCTATATAAATAAAAAGAGAAGTCTTGACTGACTGACTGACTGACTGACTCATCAACGCCCAGCCCAAACTCTTGGACAGCAAAGCTGAAATTTTGCACAGAGGTTCCCTTTATAGTGTAGACAAGGAATAAGGAAGGATTTTTCGAAATTCAACCCCTAAGGGATTTAAATAGGGGATGAAAGTTTGTATGGAAAATCGTCATTTTCACGCGGGCGAAGCCGCTGGCAAAAGCTAGTAATATATAAATTAGCGCACGTCAGACTTTTTGTCGGGCCGATTTTATTTTTCTAGTCTCTATCTTTTAGTCTGACCAAAAAAAAATCGGTCACCGATTTTTTACGAACATCTTTAAATCCGTTACCTACAAAAAGTCTGACGTGGGCGTTCAGCCTTATGCCGAAAATGGTGTTGTCACAATTTAAAACTTTGTTACAATTTAAGGAAATGTTGGTAATTTGGGGGGGTGGCTTATATGGTAACTAATATCGTAATTTCTTTCACCTATCATCGTCATCTGCCTAGCTTTTTCCCAACTCTGTTGGGGTCGGCTTCCAGTGTAACCGGATGCAGCTGAATTTATTTATTTATTTATTTAGTATTTTACATGGAGCGACTGCTTATCTGAGTAGGAAACCGGTTCACAAATGTTTACCATAAAAAACACTTACTGGAGCTTGTCTTCTCCTTGTTCTGTTGTTTCTTGTTCGAATCCTCAGGTTTTCGATTTCTCTTGTAGTTTAGATATTCTATAAAGTTTACCGCTTCGTTGTAGCCCTCTGCAATGACATTAAGTAGCTTTTATGTCGATCAGCAGTTTATATAACGACCTATTCCTTTAGACTACTACTAAATCGGTTCAGTAGTTTTGACGTGAAAGCGCGACAGACAGAGTTACTATCCTTACATATATAATATAATAATATAATATAATATTCCACAACTAGCACACAACGCCATCTAGTCCCAAGCTAAGCAGAGCTTGTGTTATGGGTACTAGACAACTGATAAACATACTTATATATTTCATTATAGATAAATTACACCCAGACACAGAACAAATGATCGTGCTCATCACACAAACATTTGTCCTGGGTGGGAATCGAACCCACGACCTCCGTCATAGCAGTTAGGGTCACTAACCACTAGACCAACAGGCCAGCCAAAATATATATATATAGTAAGAATTCATGTACTATTGGGGAACTGTTAACTTTTTTGTTAATAAATATTTATACTAGATCTAGATACTCACTTGTATTGTACTCAGCTGTAGCCAGAAAACACTTCCAATTCCTTGAATATTTTGAACCTTTTTTAACTCGTTGTTGTGTATATGATGGTTTCTCTACGGGGTACGCCACGATAAGTTTTCCTTTCGATTTGTCTCGCCATTTTATCCAGGATCCCGGCACACATATGTATTTATCAATATCAGCATACGGCAATTCTTTGAATGCAATTACACAGTATCGCATTATTTTCACTTTAAGATGACTAAGAATTGAAAAGACAAAGAAAAGAGTATTGACTCCGTTGTTGGACAGTATGAATATTTTAGTACGTCTGAGGAATTCAATCGGAAAGGCATATTCATACGCATACACAGATAATACATATCGCTACGTAGATAATCGTAATTACTGCGTCGATAATACTTAAAGGCCTGTGTGGTTTTTAAACAAATGTTGTTATGCAAACAATAGCGTTCTGATGACCTGACTCATCAAAATCAAAACTCCTTTGGATAAGAACCGGCAAGAAACTCCATGGTAACTTTTTTTAAATGATTTCTTTTCACAATATTTTCATGTTCCAGCATTAGTAGTTAGGTATGGTCGTAGGGGAGTTATTATTTGTTTTACTACGAGAATGTAAGGCCGCTTTCACATTAGGGCGTTAACAGCGCGACAGTCGCACAAATACTACCGTGTTTATAGTCGCGCGACTGTCGCGCTGCTAAAAAATGTGAAGGAATCTGGTTCTGCCGCGCGACTGTCGCGCTGCTAACGCCCTAATGTGAAAGCGGCCTATATGTATAAATATTAATACAGTTGCTTCTGTTCGATACTAATGCAGGTATACTAAATAAAGGTAAATTAGTAGGTGTATTTACTGTATTTGATAAAATCATATTATCAGACTTGATACCTTAACTATAATAATCATAATGTAGTACTAAATCAGCCAATATTATTATTTTTTAAATCAATTTATCAATACATTCTACAATGCAGCTACGATTAAACTGTCGTGCAGTTTGTAGCAAAAATTAAGATACATTATTATAATTTTTCATATCATCATCATCAGCCTATAATGTTCCCACAGCGGGAGCCAGACCTCCTCTCTAGGAGAGGGATGGGCTATATTTAGAGCTAAAACTGTAACAGAAACAAAAAAATTATAATTTTGTGAGCAAAATCTGATTTAACGCAATTTTGGAATTCTTGGGTTCTTCTTTGGTTTCTTCTGGGTTGGCGCTTTTCGTAGTTGACCTCATCTCTGCCCTCAGGACAAGATTGAGGTACGCCGGATTTGTACGCCGTTCAGGTAAACATGATTGTGATATAATTTAATTTGATGTTGTGTTTAAAGGTACTCATGTTTTGGACAAATAAAAAGTATTTTATCTTTCAGTTCAGATCGCTCTAAGATATGCACAATAAAATTGTAAAAGTTGGATAATTCTTCTGGAATGTTGATTTCCTGAAGTTCAACGTCCATAACAAGGTCATAGTCTACCTGTGTGCCAAAAACTTCGAAATGTGTTACAGGCGTGAAAAGGTAACAGACAAACTGACAGACAGATAAAATATTATATGGACATCGGTTTCTTTTTGAAAACTTAACCGTTTGGTGGATTATAAAATAACACACAAAAAAAAATTACACACTACTTTTAAATGAAAACTTACAGAGTTGTAAGTCAAGTCATGACTTTTTACTAGTCAATCAATTTAATACGAACTTGTCGGAAAAATGGAGATAAAAATTGCAATAATAATTTAATCAAAATAAGAAGTCAAGGTTTAGTAGATTGCGCAACACTTGATAGTGGCACTCAGACAGTTTACTTTGCACCGCCAAATCAAGTGGTAACGGACAAAATGAGTTTTAAAAATAAAGTGGTGGTGGTTACGGGAGCTGGGTCCGGTATGGGAGCGGCAACTGCACTACTCTTTGCTGAAGAAGGAGCCAAAATTATTATAGTAGATAAGAGCTCCGAAAGAGCATTCACCACTGCTGGACAATGCCAAGACTTCGGCATCGAAGTAGTAGTAGTCGTAGCAGATGTCTCCAATCGCAACGACAATGAGCAAATAATCAGAAAAACTATTGACCATTTTGGAAGTATTGACATATTAGTCAACATAGCTGGCGCTATAAAAGAAGGAAAAATTTTAGATGGCACTATTCTATCATCTTACGATGAGATTATGGATACAAATCTACGTTCTGTGATCACCCTGACGTCTTTAGCTGCTCCACATTTGGCGAAGACAAAAGGTTGTATAGTTAATATGTCAAGTGTTGGGAGTACGGAGATCAGGACTGGCTCTCCGTATCCAGCCTACTGTGTCTCCAAAGCGGCTGTGGATTGTTTCACTCGTGCATCAGCATTTGAGCTTGCACCATTAGGTGTGAGAGTGAATGCTGTTAATCCAGGACCTGTTCACACAAATTTTCTCGTTCATGGTGGAGTCTCCGGTAGTTTTGATGAATGTGCCAAAGTAACGGCTTTGAAGAAAGCTTCGGATCCTAAAGAAGTTGCCAATCTCATTTTGTATTTGGCTAGTGATAAAGCAAGTAGTATCACCGGAGCGTGTTATGTAATCGATAATGGTATGGCACTAGTGTGATAATGATTCGTTATTGTAAAAGATTTTTTAAATTCTGATCAACAGGGATCGTTTTTGTCAACGGCGCGCGGCGTGTAGATTTAAGCTTATTTAATGAAAATGTGAACCGTTGCATTAAAAGTATGTGAACGGAAAAAGGTTTTGTTTTTTTTTTGCCTCATTCTTTTTTTTTATAGCTTAGCGTTGGGCGGGCTCTTTTCTCAGAGAAGGAACCTTATCGGATAACTTTTCTAATGTTGTATTTCCTATTTTAAACATCCTGTGTTCTCAGGAGTTAAATAACGTACGAACGACGACGAACGAACGACGTACGAATTTAGTAAGAAAGTGCGGCATACCGACGAAAGCAACTGTAGGCATGGCCGCCGAACACAGGGTGGATGATTTCAATCTATTTGAGAAGGAACAAGTGGTGAGGCCAAAAGAAGACAGTATAGACTACTCATAGATAGGTACATCATCTTCCGCTGTTTGTGTCAATCTCCACGTTCCCGAGCTAGCATCATTCACGTTTGACTTGCGATAGCAGCATTGTCTTCCAATTAGCAGAATGCGACCAACCCCTTTTGTGATCTACGAATAGGTATATCAATTCAAAACATTTATTTCAAGTAAGCCAGTTTCAGGCACTTTTGAATAGTCGAACAAATCTATCTATATATATAAATAAAGAGAGAAGTCCTGACTGGCTGACTGATTGACTGACTGACTCATCAACGCTCAACCCAAACCCTTGGACCTAGAAAGCTGAAATTTTGCACAGAGGTTCCCTTTATAATGTAGACAACGAATAAGGAAGGATTTTTCGAAATTCAACCCCTAAGGGAGTTAAATAGGGGATGAAAGTTTGTATGGAAAATCGTCATTTTCACGCGGGCGAAGCCGCTGGCAAAAGCTAGTATAAAATAAAAGAAGCTACAGTCCCAGTCACAAGGCATTTTATCTTCGATGTTTGCGCGTCTAATAAATCGGTGGTCCTAATGATAATTTATTGTCAGTCAATGATTGATTGGAGCCTGTTAAATTGATTTAAAAGTATGAATAGGCGTTTGATTGCTATTCCTTTATTCATCGTTTCTCTCCTTTAATACTTACATTTAAAAATATAGATGTGCCATCGGTATCAGGAACAAGGTCCAAGCTGCCGGTGGTCAGGGCTCCACAAAGAGGAACTCACTATCAATGCGTGCCCTTTATTTGATTGGAGCCTGTTAAATTGATGTAAAAGTACAAATAAGCGTTTGCTTGCTATTTTTATACTGAAGGTTAGTAAATCGAATGATAGGATGACATGACAGCACGCCTGTAAACCCCGAAGAGTTAGGCTGAGGTGTACCTACCTAATAGTAAACTTACATTTCACCAGTTATGTTTCAGTCTATTATAAAAGGAGGCGAGCATATTACCATCAACCGGGCACAAATACAAACTCCCTAGCTGCTACTAAGAATTTTTTGTTGTACCTAAAAGATTCTATCACTGCTGGATTGGAAATTGACCCCGGGATTTTATCCGTGTCATTGGCTACTAAGTAATATAACTGTGATGCAGCTTATTTTCATCAATTCCTTGTAATCTGTGACTTTGCGGGTGACTGAAAGTTGTGGTAATCAGTTCAAAACAGTTGTCATAATATAATTACGTGAAGTGGCGATATGAGGAACATGTCGTGAAGAAAGTTTTATGAATGAAGAAGGATGGGTTTAAAAGTAGAGAAATACCAAAGAAACGATGTATGTACTGTGTGAAGGATGATATGGCTAGAAAGGAGATGACTGCTAAGATGACTAGTAATATAGAAGTATGGAAGAAGAAGACATGCTACACCTACCTGAAACTTGGCTTGGGACAAGGGCAAAAGACATTTTTAACATTGCTTCATTCTAATTTTTCTCGCTACTATTTCTTTTGTATCTTGGGTGAGTTTACAACCATTTAAAATTATAGATCAAACAGCCAGACCCAGAAGAACTACCGATAGGCTATAAAAATATTTCTTCGTGTGGGAATCAAACTCATGACACGCAGTGCAGCAGCCAATCACTCAACCACTGTGTCAGCTGTGCCGTCCAATGGCGTTGGTGATTATAAAGGTGGGTTCAGACTAAACGAACATAGAACCAGAACACTGGAGTATTATTGTTGTAATATTCTTGAAATGTTAGTAAGGACAGGCTAACTAAAGGCTACGTTTTCCCTAAGAGGAGAATTGGAATGAGGGCTGGAAAATGATGATGACAGAATGTCTCTCGTACAAAATCATGAAGTTGTAGGTTAATCACAAAAACTGCAAACAATTTTAAATTCTGCCATGTGAGTTCTGACTTTGGATCTTTAAAAAAATTGCTTGTACTGTCCTTCTGTTGGGCAAAAATGCTTCCCTCAATTCGTTCCATAGCCTCTTTTCTCGTGCCGCCTCGAACCAGCCCTCGTAGTACGCATCCAGATCACCTCGCCACCTCTTTCTGGGCCGGCCACAGCGGCGCCTACTATTAGCAAGCATTTTAATTATTTGTGATTTAATGTTGAGCCATACTAAACAATATGATGCAATAATAACAGGTTTTACATTTAGTTGTCAAGTCATCGTGAATTGCCTCCAAGTTGAAGATTATAGAAGACTGGAGGAATCACTCGTTTAAAGAGTCAGTACTAATTAAATGGGCCAATATTATTATCAGAGATAAACTGGTTAACATAAAAATAAAACTTTGGTAAGCATGACAGTGCATTTTCATGCTCGAGAGCCGATGATTAAGCTATTTTAGACGATAAAACTATGTATTTAAACCGTCTTGGTTTAGTGTACTCACAAATTCGGTGTCGCAAAGTAGTCCAAAATGTTTGCAAACAAAGTGGTACTAGTTACGGGAGGTAGCTCCGGTATCGGAGCGGCTACTGTGGAGTTATTCGCTAAGGAAGGAGCTTCTGTCGCCTTCGTCGGAAGAAACGAAACCAAACTACAAGCAGTTGCAAAACGTAGTGAGCAGTACTCAGGGAAAACCTTCATCATCAAAGCAGATGTCTCCAAAGACGAGGAAGCGAAGACCATCGTACAACAAACCGTTGACAAGTTCGGAAAACTCGACGTACTCGTCAACAACGCCGGAATTCTGCGGTTTGCGAGTATACTGCAACCCAATCTACTGCAGAACTACGACGAGGTTTTGAACACGAACTTGCGGTCCGTCATCCACATCACCAACTTAGCAGTACCTCACCTTATAGCAACGAAAGGCAGCATCATCAACGTGTCTAGTATTTTATCGACCAGAGCCAAAGAACCTGGATTGATGTCTTACAGCGTCTCCAAAGCTGCCATGGATCATTTTACTAGGTTTGCTGCATTGGAATTAGCACCGTCTGGAGTTAGAGTGAACTCTGTGAATCCTGGACCAGTTGTAACAGACATTATGGAAAATTCTGGCCTGCCTGCAGAGGCAACCCAGGACAGAAATCCTGCGCAGTACACATTATTAGGAAGATCTTCAGATGCTGATGAGGTTGGTGATATGATCCTGTACCTAGCTAGTGAAAAAGCTAGGGGTGTTACTGGATCTTTTTTTGTTGTTGATAACGGGTTCTATCTGAAGTAAGCTCTTTTAGTTTTGAGACTCCGTATTTAAATGGTGTGTAGTTTTTCAATGGTTTAAAAGTGATTGTGTGTTTGCTTTGCGCTAAGTTTCTATGCGCTAAGATAGCCAATGTGAAAATGTGTAATTCCATTTTTTCTTTAATTTTTTTGCAATTTGTAGATCAATGTCAGGCTGTCTGTTGATTAAAATATGATTCGCGATCATAACAAATGTGGGTTTACGAAGTTATAATTAATAAAACCAGATATACAACCATGTAAGTTTATTTAATATAATTGAATAGCTTTTTCATGAAAATATAGTACCCCGTGAATTGCAAAAAAATGTAAGAGCATTTGAATGTCGCGTGCTACCCTGTTGCTTTCACGTTAAGATATTTTATAGCATTCGTCTGTATTATTTCTAACTCTGAGGCCGCATCTCTAATGAACGCACTCTAATGGAATTTTTAAAAATTTCATTCACTCGAGCGTGCACGATGCACGCCTCTCCGAATTTGCGGCCTAAGTTAGCTATGATTGAAATAAATGTAGGTCCTGTATTTTTTTTTGAACACGTTTGTAACGACCTTCGAAAACAACAGTTACGCCGCAGTTATCTATTTTTAGTCTGCCTGTTTTACTTTAACTGTAATTTAATTTTAATAAAATAATTATGAATGATACTGAATAGTGTATTATTTATTCTTTTGAAGTAAGCAACTCCTAGAACCTCATCCACTTTGATTTTCACGTTTGCTCTTACGTACACATCTACCTGGCCCATTGCATAAACTACCTTGTCGCCTTCACCATGTGGGACTGGACTGAGCACGTTTGCTGTATGTCCAATGAGCTGTGGGCCAAAATAGTCACTTTTTTGAGCCCTGGTGATGTGCCTGGTGGGAATATTGCCACTGCCGGTAAAATTCCAACATTGCCAGCAGCATTGGAAATATTGCCAACCTATCAATGCCAATTATAAGTGTATTACATTATTTCCGTACTTAATTTGACGTATAATTAACAAATACTCTCCGAATATTCCCACTCCCGGCAATATTTCCGGGAATTTTGCCAATATTGCCGGAAATTTTGCCAATTTTGCCGGCATCGGCACATCTCTAGCCCTGACACAGTCAGAAGGCGTCGCGGTAGACCTCGTAGAAGATGGTCAGACGATCTGGACAAGAGCAGCGACTAGTGGTCGACATTGGCCTTAGATCGAAATAACTGGAAGTCATGGCCTTTGCCCTGCAGTGGTGTGATACAGGCTAACAGTATCAGTATCAGGACCTATTCATTACAGGTGTCTGGAGTTTTAAAATTGTGTGGGGTACTCCAGTACCCATAGTTTAAAAGACTTAAGACTATTTCCTGTGGCACTGCATAACACAAAGTATGACGTCACTATACTTATTTATCTACCTAGTTGTTTGCCATAAGTACAATGACCAATGACTATAAAATTAATAATTGAAAAGAAAGTAGGTAATCAGACACCAGTAAATCAGGCTATCCGAAACAGTCAAATTTTCCCAATGAATCTTTAACCAAATGCTTTTGCGATAAAGTCGAAAATCTATTGTAGATTGATTGACAGACTGAAGTAGCTAAATGTGTAGGCGAATGTACTTACTTCCTATCATACACCTGCGTGACTGTCTTTTTTTGGAGTGGCAAATACTCGATAACAATATTTATTTATTTATTAAAACGACGTGTTGATAAGAAACAATAGATAAGGTCTTCTTATTTGTTACCTCTTCTAGAGAGTACCCATGAAAAAAAAAGACGTGTTTTTTTGTCTCGCACAGGATATAAATTTTTTTTATAAAAAAAAAAACAAGAAAAATCCAAATACCACAAAAAAAAAAAACAAATTTCAAGTCCATCAATTTTTTTTTTGTAATATTCCTGGTGCTTTTCTTTCTCAGTCGATAGCGAAGCCAACGATAAGTTTTAGAAGTTCTTACAAGAAAACCTAGTGAGGAAGGGACATTTCATTTGTATAAAATCAAAATCAAAGCATTTATTTCAAGTAGGCACTTTTGAATAGTCGAATTAAACTAACTGCGGCACTCAGAGATATCCAACGATTACTCAAGCCGCCACCCAGCAAAGGCTTGACATACTTTTGTATGACAAAACTGCCAAAAACCTTTACCAAGCGACGTCCCAAGCAACCACTGAAGCTCTCCGAGTGTGGCAGTAAACTACTGAAGCTAAATAAACTAAGCTACAGTCCCAGTCACAAGGCATAATAACTCGTGATTGTACTGTAGTTGCCCATTCCAAAGCGTTGGTCTCATGAGAAGAATGGCAAGAAACTTCATGGACACTCTTTTAAAATCGTTTGGGTTTACAATATGTTCAAGGTACAGACATAATCTTGGTATAATCACACATGAAGACTATGCAAATTAGTGTCTGAGATGGTCTTTTGAAGAAAGCACCACACAGATTTGAGTGGACCCGTCCAGTCAGTGCAAGCATTTGTCAGTTATCGTGGAGCTCGACTTATAACTCAAGGAGCTCAACGTCACGACGAACAATACCAAAGAAAGGACATTTGGGTGGGTCGCTTATAGTACTCAAACTGCCAGACAATCGTTAAAATTAAAGAAAGACCCACATGATCCTCACATTCACAATATAAAATAATTAAATATTAAGCATATTAAATAATAATGTCAAACTATTAAAACATGTCAAAAATACGCAAAATTAATAAAAAAACAAAATAAAAATATTTAACAAGGTAAATATTCATCAAAAAATAATAATATCATACTTGAAAAAGTAAATAATGTCAATTTGTATAAAGAAACTTATAACTATGTCGATGGGGCAAAAAAAATCTGGGATTGGCGACCGCGAACCGACTAGGTTTATCGATGACCTAGTGAAGGTTGCGGGGATTCGCTGAATGCGAGACGCACCGGTCAATGTGGTGACACTTGGAAGAGGCCTATGTCCAGCAGTAGACGTCTTTCGTCTGAAATGATGATGGTGATGATATCCGAAATAGCCCATTGCTCTGCAAGCGTCATCAATGCTCATACCTGCTCTGTTTACGAAGAGGCATTCGCCCATTTGTGGGATAGTAATATGCTGTTATTATTTCGATGAGAATACCAACGATATCAAAGAAAAGAACAGTCTATTTAGGAGAGATATCACTCTCTGGATGCCAGAGGGAAAACAACCGATGTGGAAGCCAACCTTAGCGAAGGTGGTGTGATGGTTTTGCCCAGCATTGGAACACATCAAAAGAATAATTTAAGCTACAGAGAAAAGTCCCTTGGCGTTTTCGGAAATCCCATGACTTTTGTAACTTGGGGACAGCGCAACGCCTCTTTTTCTTCTACTCGTAATCTATCGATTAGAAACACGTTAAATTTGACAGACATGTTTTGATAAATAGTGTATTGAATCAATATCGCTTTGTTGTCAGTTACAGTATTTTGGCTACCTCATTTTGTAATTCAACGTCACATGAGTTCTATGATAATCAAAACATCGCAAGATACATCTCGAATGAAAATCGAAAAATGTATACGCGGGCGAGCTAGTATTCATTGTAGTAATCTGTTAATAAAAACGATGCACACTACCCCCTCCAACTAGGTGAACTGATGACCTGGTGAAGGTGTGGGGATCCACTGGATACGAGCGCACGAGACCGGTCAATGTGGCGAAACCAGTAGAAAAATAGACGTCTTTCGGTTGAAATGATGATAATGTGCATATTATTATTCTATCTTGAAATAAATAATTGTGGAAAAACCCCAACCCTCAAGGGGTTTCTCTAGCTAAATTGTGCTTTGCAATATAAATGACAAGGACAAGAGATTTGACATAGTTATATAACAATTGTTTGCACGCACCTGTATCAATAAATATAATGATGTACAAAAATCAAGTACATTATATAAAGTCTGATAAAGGCACTTGATAATTTTATCAGTCCATATGATTATAGAGCAATTTTCATACGTAAACAAGACAAGTACCTATGCTTTTGCCTACGGTTACACCTGAGCGAAGGTCTAATCCCACGAGTTGTGCCCCTACTGCGACGTCTTAAAACATGAGTCCTAACTCAATCCTATTCCAGTGTGGAAACGTGACAGAACTATACAGGGTGTTTACCGCCATCCCTTTTCCACACTGGATTAAGACTAAGTTAGGACTGTTTTAAGATGTTACAGTTGGGCCCCGGCTACTACCGAAATCGCCAAACTAATAGCTCAGTTCCGACTTCCGGGCCGACACCATTTAGATTTCCATCGACACGCTGAGAAGAAGATTCCACGATAATACTTATATTATGTTTCCGGGATAACAATTACCCCATGCCGAATTACCTGGGAGGTAGTCGTGTAGACAGGCTATCCTGCCGGCTTAGCATGACCACCAAAGAAACGGGTTTTGTCGACGGAAGAATCGACAAAATGACAGATTGTAGCGAGGTTTCATGTCAAATTGTATGGAAAAATCTTTGTCTATTCTTGGTAGAATAGAGATAGAATCGCCATGCTACGGGGGCTGTAAGTGCCTTGGTAAGTACTCCAGCCAGGGCCATACAAACTAAACGTCTACACGCTAAGGGCACTTTGGAGTAGGAGCTTAGGGCGTCCTATATGGAACGATAGTAAGGGACACTCTGAATCGGATCTGATGGTAAAGGACTATTTGTTTGATTTTTATCGAAATCTTCTGAGCCGTTAAGGCGTGTAATCGTAACATACTAACCAACACACATAATTTATCTATATTATTATATATATTATCTATTTAAATAAAAAGAGAAGTCCTGACTGACTGACTGATGACAACGCCCAGCCCAAACCCTTGGACCTAGAAAGCTGAAGTTTTGCACAGAAGTTCCCTTTATAACATAGACAAGGAATAAGGAATGATTTTTCGAAATTCAACCCCTAAGGGAGTTATATAGGGGACGAAAGTTTGTTTGAAAAATCGTCATTTTCACGCGGGCGAAGCCGCTGGCAAAAGCTAGTTTCTAATAAATTTGTTAATATCTACAGAGTGAGGAACTTGTGGCTTAAATAATAAGATATGAGATGAAGCCGCTCTTAGCTGGATTGGTCCGGTTGTTCCATGGATGTGGGTGACCATGTATCAAATGGAGTTTCTTGCCATTCTTCTCATGAGACCAACGCTTTGGAATGGGCAACTACAGTTGACTCACGAGTTATTATGCCTTGTGACTGGGACTGTAGCTTAGTTTATTTAGCTTCATTGGTTTAGCAGTTTACTGCCGCACTCGGAGAGCTTCAGTGGTTGCTTGGGCCGTCGCTTGGTAAAGGTTTTTGGCAGTTTTGCCATACAAAAGTATGTCAGGCCTTTGCTGGTTGGCGGCTTGAGTAATCGTTGGATATCTCTGAGTGCCGCAGTTAGTTTACTACTACTAATTTAAAAATACCCTGCCGACTTAAAATATTTTTTTTTAAATACCGGGTTTTCTCCATGCCCCGAAAAGCATGTTGGTCCCGGCTGTCAATTGTAAATCTTTGACAGTCGTTACCTGTAGTCAGTGGCTCGAAAATCTGACAACCTAGTCTTACCAAGGGGTATCGTATTACCACGTACTAAACTGGGTTGTGGAGGCCAGATTGGCAGTCACTCCAAGTAAAATACTGATATTGAGCTGAATCTGGTTAGACTGGAAGCCAACCCTAACATATTGGGAAAAGTCAGACAGGTTGATATCTACAGCGATTACTAGAAAAGCGTGCTCATATTTCAGAGTATGATTCAGACCATAGCATAATACTGATCGACTTACTCCAAAATACCATCATCGCATTCGCCTCACTTTTTGAACATGCTGTATGAGGGGGTACAATTAGTTATTTTATCAGCACATTATAGAGCAATTTTCAGCCGTAGTACATTTTCAGTGTTGTTAATGTAATCTAATGATAAATGCTGAGTCGAGTGACACGCAAATATAGCTCGTCAATCATCTAATCTTTTACCAATCATTTGCCAATAGACGATGATATCGATAATTTTGTACGATAAAACGATATAAATATACAGCTTTGGCTTTAGTAACTCATAAAATTTTGTGACGTGAAGCAGTTCAAAATGTTTGCTAACAAAGTGGTACTAGTTACGGGAGGTAGCTCCGGTATTGGAGCGGCTACTGTGGAGTTATTCGCAAAGGAAAAGGCTTCGGTCGCCTTCGTCGGAAGAAACGAAGTCAAGCTGAAGGAAGTTGCCACCCGCTGCGAGGAGTACGGAGCCAACATCCTGGTCATCAAAGCAGACATCTCCAAAGACGAAGAAGCGAAGACCGTCGTCCAGAAAACCGTTGATAAGTTCGGAAAACTCGACGTGCTCGTCAACAACGCTGGTATACTACGACATGCCTCTGTGCTAGACCCTAATTTAATTGATAACTATGACGAAGTCTTGAACACCAATCTCCGTCCCGTCGTGCTTATCACCAGTTTGGCGATTCCCCACCTCATTGCCACCAAAGGGAACATCGTTAACGTGTCCAGCGTTCTTTCATCTTGGATCAAGCTTCCTGGAACAATTTCTTACTGCATGTCTAAAGCTGCTATGGACCATTTTACAAGAGGTGCTGCCACGGAACTTGCTCCTCATGGTGTAAGAGTGAACTCTGTCAACCCTGGACCAGTCATCACGGATATTGCTACGAATGCTGGGATGCCTATAACTCAGGATAACATCGTTGAGAGTTTAACGTTATTAGGGAAGTATTCTGTTTCCGAAGAAGTTGGTGAAATAATCCTGTTCCTAGCCAGTGAGAAGGGTAGAAGTGTAACCGGGTCGTGTTATCTTATTGATAATGGTATGTACTTAAAGTAGAGATTTTAGTTATATTAGTTTTTTTTTGTAAGTTTTTAACCAAGTAGTATAATAGGTCTGTAATGTTCTTGTTAGAAGAATATGAATGTCTTAGTATTTTACACTGTTAGCATATAAAAGATTGTTGTTATTTAGATACTTTTATTTACTTGTAATTTTCGTTTTGTTATTTCTTTTTTTATTTTCACTTAAATGATTAGATGATGACTTTAAATTCAGTTGTAAGCTTTACAATTTGCATTATATTTAATTAATATTGTTATAACTCACGATACCTTTTACTATTGTTCTTTTTCTACATTATGTTACTGTTGTTATTCATTAATTGTTAAACCACCCAAATGATTTAAATATTGTTTTTATTTTAAATAATGAAGAATAAAGTGTAATAATTGTATAAAATGCTGTTTTTATCCTATAGCTAACACACATTGGCTTAACTTATCCTTCTTGACTTGGCATACATGAGATATAGTTTGCAGAACCTCTTAATTACACCAAGTGACGGGAACACTAAATTTATAGTCAAAAGTCCCTTGTCCCGAGCGGGTTTAACAAAGATCAATAAATTGTAGCTTAATGCATTTG
This sequence comes from Diarsia dahlii, assembly GCA_949775195.1. Taxonomy (NCBI): domain Eukaryota; kingdom Metazoa; phylum Arthropoda; class Insecta; order Lepidoptera; family Noctuidae; genus Diarsia; species Diarsia dahlii. Next base: position 18,366,594 of record OX459210.1, read on the forward strand.
CTCGTCACGCTGTCTTCCATAAAAGGTGTAAGAGGACTTGTTATTGAAATAGCGTCCGTTTTGAAATATTTTGGGGTAATTTTTGGAATCAGGCAGTGAAATATAAAAAAAAATGAATATTTCATAAAAATAGCACTTTTAAGGTTCACAAAAAAAAATGTAAAATGTTATGAAAGGTTTGAATTAAACAGCCATGCATAAAACCTATTATTGGTGATGAGTTATTCGAACTCCTCAATGATAGCCCGGAGTCTGGCAAATTATGTTTTCTACTCCTCCGTTATTTTCATCTAGAAAAATAATAATCATGTTAATTTCGTTGCGTGATCCAAGACAATCGAAAAAAATAAAACGTAAGTATTAGAAAGTTGCAAATATGTTGCTGTGGCGACACTGTTGATTCTGGCTCTCAGGAGTTACAGTGGTTAGGGAATAGCATGATGGGCCTGTACCTAAAAAAAGGTAAGAGTCTGGATTTGGGCCTGGTTTGTGTCAATAGGTTCGATCCGTATTACATGGGTTTCAAAGAACATATAAAATACTAGTGGACCTGGCAGACGTCGTCCTGAACGAACAGGAGCGCCATCTATCTAATTGTGAATCTAAACCATTCTCGAACCTACCTGAAGACACATAAAAAAAAATCAACTAAATCGGTCCAGCCGTTTAAACACACGTAGAATGCCCGGCACGTAAGTTGAAACAAAATGGCGTCGTTCTGCGCAGGTTCCCCGTTTGATTTGTATGGGACGTCTAAAATTCGACTACTGCGCATGTTCAACTTATATGCCGCGTGGTATACAGAAGTTGAAATACATATAACATATGTATTTCAACTTCGTTTAAAAAATATTAAGTTAGTTATTTAAAGGGTCTCCCTAGTTTTTAATTTACGTCTTTTTTTTTCAATTAAATAGTCAAACTAACCCAAATTGATATTTTCTTTCTTTTCCACCAGTTTTCTTCATTACAGTATATATTGAATAAATCTAGAATAAGAATAAGTCTAGAACATAAAAAAGAAATCCTACCATTTATACTAGTAAAGGACGGTTTGACTGGATTCAAATGAGAAAAGTTCCAACGAAATCCACAGTTGACGAGTCAATATTAAATAGAGAGCTGCCATTTTATATTTTTCTGTCTACTACATTGTGAAACCAGCAATATGGCCCTTAAATCTACAACCTTAAGAGTCATGAATGTCGTTGTTGGGTTTTTCTAATGGATTCACTAAGTTGGTAGTTTCCCAGCTTTCCGATGAAGTTTTTTCTAATAAGGACCGTTGCAATGGTATGCCGCAATTCTGCCTACGATATCTGTTTTTATTTTATTTATTTATGATTGTATTTAATGTTTAGTTGCCTAATCAACTTGGAGATATATAGGTATTCCCACTGCTGGGACAAAGGCCTCCTCTCTGTGAGAAAGAGTGGGCTGTAATCCACAACACGTGCAGGAGAATGATTTATGCCTCTACCTGTATGACTCATTACCATTAAAATTATCATCTGCCTAGCCTTTTACGAACTATGTATGTGAGGGCCTGCTTCGAGTATAACCGGAAGCAGCTAGATACCTGTATTTTCCATGGAGCGACTGCCTATCTGACTTCCAAAAGCCAGTTAGAACTGGATAACACGACATCCCTCGGTAAGAAGAATTACCTGTATGGTTTGTATATCTAGGTGTACCAGTAAAACCAAATACCTTTTAGGTAGCGATCTTGGCCGTCAAGCTGGAGCTTTTTCTAAGGAACATGGGTTGAAAAACAATTTTTTTTTTTTTTGGGCGTGGTAAATTATCAAATGACTTCTTCCGCTCTGGGCGGAGCAGAAGGGAGTGTCAGACTCCTGCTAACAAAAAACAACCCATGTTCCTACTTAGCCCTTTATGTTCCGGGGCCGCGGTATCTCTATCGAACAACCCCCACTTAGTGTTACACCTTAGAAACACATTCCGCTAATATCTTAAAACCATTAACTCAAAGACGAACGCACCCATATTCATAACAGTTTAGTTATGTTATTGAAAGCCTTATAGCCGCCATTGTGTCCGGATCACTGGGGTAACACAACGATATTACGCCGTATTGTTTGCGGCGTGACGGCCTGACCGACAGTAACCCATATATTCATCCCATTATGTGATCTTGAATAAGGCGCCCTGTGTTTGGGGTGACATACGGATGCGCGGGTTGGGTAACAAGCCTAGGTGGGTTGTTGGTTTTAGAAACGAACAAGCCGTGTCAGTAATAAAAAAATTAAGTTCAAAAATCTAAAACCCGACTACTAACAAAATCGCGGTCTTAAAAGTAGAAAACAAGAAAATAATTCTTGTCTGATATTCTTCGTAGTCGCATGCCACTGATACCTGATGCTCCTTCATGGCGTTCTCATTGATACAGAAGTCACCTGCTAATTGCCATTAGCAAGGTGGAACATACATACATAGTTACATACGTAGGTATATAGACTGCCAAAATCATTACCCTTCCTTTTGGCTTCGCCGTAGTCGGGTAAAAATAGATGTAGAACTTGCGGTAAAAAAAGTCGTCTACTTTCAGTAAGTAAATTGTTCAGTAAATCTAGACTGCTTAACTAAACGCAATCTTAGTTTAGTTCATAATATAATTTATAAGATCAAAATTAAATATAAGTAATTAATGTGTATCGGTGGAGAATTGGAGAGGGAGAGGTAGGCCAAAGGAAGAGATAAGCTCCAGTTCAACGTAGCTCAGTGATTCAAAAGATATTTAAAATAACATTATGAACGAAAAAAAAAAGAATAAAAACAGTTTCCTACGACCAACCTAGGCAAGTTTAAACTGAAGATCGACCTGAGTGGATGGTATTCTGGGTGGCTCCTCCAAGATAAAAAATTAATAAATCCAAAAAAAAATCAGTGAGATTTATATCTGAACTATTCTCAACGAAAATTCGCTAGTGGTATTTGGTCCCCACAGTTTGCATACTCCTCCATCTCTCTAGAACCTAATCTGAAACGCAAACCGCTCGCCATTCTTAAAACCCGTATGTCCCTCTTTCTATTCGACAATTAAGATTCCTTAGCTCATTGTAATTACACCTATGCGGGTTTCTTAATGAAGTTAAAGGGAATTAATTATTTTAGGGGGCATAAATTTAATCTGGCCCGACCTTTACTTATGATGGCACAATGCAGACCTTAACTTGATTATTGTGCGTTATCTTTTAGAGTTAATCTTGTGTACATAACGTGAACCCTGCGGTGGAATTAATTTCAGGCCAAAATTTTAAACAAATTTTGGGTAATGCTTTTTTTGTTCCAGGATTTCTGGCACAGGTAGAGTTTAATGGAACTTTTATTGCACTTAAATCTCTTATAAGTCGTTCACTCTTGACAGAGTGGTCGTATTCATGGTGGTTTCTTTTGCACCGGTATCTATTGGCTGCATGGCGAGCACATTCTGCCAGAGGGATGTTGGTGATTTTGATGGAGTCTGTCCATCGGGATGGTAATCAACCACGAGGTCTTGATTGTCCCTTCGCCTATCCCTGAATCTCCACACGCTTCATGGACTCATTGTTGCGGGTAACGTGTCCAAAGGATCTGAGGATTCGTAAGTGACGACAATCTTTGTTGAATAACAACTTAAATACTGCATTCCAATTGCATCATGCACTTGAAAGAGCAAAATCCATAGCTTATTGTCATCATTTTCCTCACCTATACTCCTTCACTACATAGTATAAAACAAAGTCGCTTTCTCTGTCCCTATGTCCCTTGAATGCTTAAATCTTTAAAACTACGCAATGGATTTTGATGCGGTTTTTTTGACATGACGTCTTATAAATTGATGGCCGGCTGCACGCACGAAAAAGATGACGTCATACCGCGTTACCTCGCTTTGAGGCGTTCCATAGCAACGGCGTGTCAATTGTTTTGTTTTATTTTCTTTTCCATAGCAACGATTTTTTTTTAATAGATAGAGTGATTCAAGAGGAAGGTTATAATACCTTTTTTGCACCCGTGCGAAGCCGGGGCGGGTCACTAGTTTACTATAAGATTAGAATTTTAAGTTGACCGTTTTTACAGTCCGTTCAACTGATTTTGACTTCTATACCATAGACATAAGGATGGCATTAAAAGCAAAAAGAATGTTACAATACCGACTGTTTACTGCAGCTGCATTTTATCTTGCTGTCAACGTAATAGAGTTCACAATCGGTTGAACGGGCTGTAAAAACTGTTAACTTAAAATTCTAATCTTATAGTAAATGGAGTATAATCCAAAATTATTGGGGTCGGCGCAGCATGTCTACTTCTTCCATACTTCTGTGTTACTCGTCATCTTGTCATTCACTCCCTTTCTTGCCCTATCATCCTTCACACAGTTCAATTATCGTCTCTTTGGTCTCCCTCTACTTTTATTTTCTGCCACGGTTTTTCCAAAAAGAATTTCTTAGTTCTTATCATCATCATCATCATCATCAGCCTATAATGTTCCCACTGCAGGGACTCAGGCCTCCTCTCTAGGAGAGGGATGGGCTATAATCCACCACGCGGGCCCAGTGCGGATTGGTAGATGTCACATATCTTCGAATTTTTGGTTCCAAGATATGCCGGTTTCCTCACGATGTTTTCCTTCACCGTTTTGAGAGCAGTGGTGATGAAATAAATTACACAAAGTAATGCGCCTGCCTGGGTTCGAACCCACGACCAACTGTTCGTAAGTCGGGGCCGCCACCACTGGGCCACCACTGCTCTCCTGCTTCTGCTTAGTTCTTATGTAGATAGAGTTTAAAATTATTAGTTCGCCCCCATATGCACACCACTGCCACACCATTCGGTAATACACAAGCTTGATGTTTTCTTTCTTTATTTTTGGAGTCTCGGAATAATGTCACACGGACACACAAACCTTTATACTCATTCACATAAAGTTCTATGTGTGGGATAACAAATAGTTGTATGTGTGTGGTTATTTTTATTCATTTGTTCGCTTCCCCGGGATCGCCGGAGACATATTGGCTGGACCGGCTAGGAAATTGCATTCTGCGTCGCACCCTCGATAATTTGTTCTATTTTGTTGTATAAATGGTGAGTGGTGACTTTAATTCGTGGTTTCTGGGCTGGATTAGGTTTTTTGGCTGCTTTTTATGGGTACCTATATAGTGTACCTTATCTTATTAGTAACTAGTGACCTGCCCCAGCTTCGCACAGGTGCAAAGTTTAAAGATATAAGCATACTTACATAGGATACAGCGGGAAGCGACTTTGTTTTATACTATGTAGGTAGTGATTACGACTATTGACAAAAAAATAACAATGATTATTCTTCTTTTTCTTAGCGTTTTGTAAATTCAGTCAAATATTTCTCTTTTCATTTCAAGTAAGTATGTTTTATAATTACCAATTGAATTTTTGACGGATGGAGAGGTAGATGAAAACTAAAGAAAATATGAGTGGATTGTATGAGGAATGCTATGAATGAAAAAAAAAGTAATTGATTGCGTGATGATTGAAAAAAGAGAATAGAAGATTAAAACGTGTTGACCCTAAATAACATGGGACAAGGTCAGGAAGGTCATTTTTGATTTGATTTGAAGATGATGATGATTAAGGAGTATGATTTCATTTTTGTTTAAAAATAATGAAGAAAAAATATAGTACAAATTGAGATACAATTAAAAGGCAGTTAAACCGAATGCGGACTAACTGCGGACACCAGACACAGAACAAAACTTAAGTGCATCATCAGATATCAGAAATATTCAAGATCGAGTGTCTTGAATCCACATTCTGTTCCTTTAAATCACGTACAACGTATTTTAGGGTCACCGTATGACGCTGATCACCATAATTATGTCGCTGGTAGAATTGTCAGGATCGGCTCTATTGCCAAAGAAGAAAAAATAAACATATTTTGGAGACCACCCCTCTCTCATTCCATCCCTTCATCATTTTAATTTGTCATTCGACCACTTAAGCCTAACATTTAGCGTCTGCAATCATTCAAAGATTCCATATAACACGACACGTTTCCTTTAGACAATAGTGACAGCAGTCTATGGCAACACTACCCATTCAATTTCACTGCATCTAGCTCAGTAAATACACAGTTCACCCTACTGCTATACAAGCCAAAATACACCTTATTTAACAAACAATAGAGAAGGGTGTAAATGCAAGAGTAAGTTGGTAAGTGAGTAAAAGAAAACGCTACCAATGTTGCCATTCGAAAAATAAAACGGTATTTGTGATGGTGTTGGGAATATGCGTTTCTTTTTGATTGTACAAGTGGATTGCTTTCAGAAACATGTGAAATGTAGAAGAGTGTTATGGCAATGTCAAATTGAAGTTTACAGTAAACATAGTTAGCAAAAAAATAATTAATTTAATTATTGGTCCGTCAGATAGATTTCCAAAAAAATATGGACACACATAATTATTAGGTATTTATTTTGTCACGTAAACAAAAAATAAAGACGATACAGTGCTTCGAAAACTCGTGTGACGTCACAGCGGTGTACATTTTTTATTGGTACGTGGCGTCACAAGCCCCCCCCCACTCATGATCTTTGACACGTTTTATTTTCGTTAATGTTTATTAATTTGATAAAACAAAAAACACTTAAATCCAATATTTTCCGATAATCTAACTGACAGACTAATCACAATCATATTATTATTTCTTTTAGTCAGGAATTTTCCCTATTCTTAATAGTGATATTAGGCTATTTGCCTATCCTTGTCCTTATATATGTTGGGGTCAACTTTTAGTCTAACTGGATGCAGCAAATTTTTTAGATGGAGCGACTGCCTAACCAACCCTTGAAACGATACCCGTCGGTAAGACTGGTTGTCAGATGGTGAAAACTCAGTTTGTCGGTATTGGGTGGTTACTTGGGTCGCGGCTTTTTACACGACTGCCCCAAAAAAAGAGTGTTATGTTTTTATTTAACCAATGCATGGGCACTAGAAAAAAAATTGTGTGTTAAAAGATAACTTAATTTAATACTCAAATCAGAAACTGGATGTCAATCAAGTATTATCCCTTAACAATAATAACACAATACCTACATCAACAATCAAAGAAAAATAATCCCACTCAACACAATGTATCCAAAGGATTTGTTTACAAGGTTTTCCATATTGTCATTAAGAGGCAAGGGTCAGTCCCCCATTCAGCCCATAATGCATGTTATTGAATACTTTCCAAAGATTTGGACAAAGATCGGGTTTTCGGGTTGTTACAATCACCCCTAGGGCCCCATTTTTATGTTTATTTCAATACAAGTGGTATAACGTTATTTTTTAAGTATTTCTCAATGTTTATAGTTTCTTGTAATCTGGTTATGTTGGTGTAGTATGAAAAATATAATTGATTTTAGTTATTTTTATCAGCCTATAATGTTCCCCCTGCAGGGACTCAGGCTTCCTCTCTAGATGATGGATGGGCTATTTATAATCCACCACACCAGCCCAGTGCGGATTGGTAGATGTCACATATCTTCGAATTATTTGGTCCTAACACTTATCGGTTTTCTCGCGATGTTTTACTTCACCGTTTTAATAGCAGTGTTGATGAAATAAATTACAAAAAGTAATGCACCTGCCTGGGTTCGAACTCTCGACTTACTGTTCGTAAGTGGGATGAATAGAAAAATAAATATAATAAAAATCGCAAAAAATCAGTTACAGACTATGTATGATAAACTTAAACTTGTAGCTCTTTCTTTGATTCATTTTAATTATGTAAATGGACTAACAAGAAACCAGACACTGCACTTTCTGGACTACTGCTGCCAAACTGCATCAGTGAAACATCTAAAGGAGGTCTTGAAATAATCGTATCTAGCTATAAGACCGCCCATTGTGTATCTTTTGTAAAATGTCTTTTTATAAAAAGATACAACTCAAACAGAACTACTAAAAATATAATTTATTAAAACTAACATTAAGTGCCTACAAACAACTACGTGGACAGTAATAATTATAATTATATTCAAACAGTTTGTATTGAACGACATAATTCCATCACTAATGCCTATCCTCCTAATTAATTGGCGCGCCACTCCTTTCTCCAATAAAATATCTACGGTAATAAAGATTAAAAACAATGCAGAACAAATTACCTGTATGAACGGGCAACACTCACGCGTGATTAAAAATGGCGCCCGACGCATAATAAATTCTCGGCAGCCATTTTTTTTTTTCAGAAAGAGAAAACTGTCGTATTTCCCACAACGCTCATAAAATATCCTGATGCGCTGAAAATAGAACTGTATGCACACCCGATATTGTTTCTTTGAATTTTAAATATAAAATGCCTTTACGCGTTTGCCGCTAAAATTTGTAACCTCAAATTCTTATTGTTTGACAGTAAGGTCGATGTTGGCGTGAAAAGTGTATTTATCAACGATGTTTTACATTTGCAATGCATGATACGGTTTGGGGGACGAATTGTATTGGTATTTTAAACAATATTAACCTTTTCTGTTCATGTGGACTCTAGTTCCTAAGAAACAGTGTCGATATTTGTAGTTTTCAGGTTAGGTTTATATTTGTTTGACTGCGGTGCTCTCGTTTACGAAGGATGTTTGTAAATATTTTAAAATATGCAAATAAGGTTCTCAGTAAATGTGTCTGATGTTATTGTCGTTCTGTAGATTCATTGAATAATTGCATTTGTTTGTTTCTTATTTGTATCTTTGCCTTTGGGGTGACTTTTCACTGACGTTTATTCATAAACGTGGCCAAGAACTCGTGAAATTAAAGAAATAATAAATTTAAAAGTAATTAATTAAGAATTTTCTCAAATAACTGTTTCATTTTGTTTTCTAATAATCCAAAGTACCTATTTATGGCAACCATTTCTCACATTTGACTGCAGCTCTACCAAAAGTTCTAAATCATAAATCATCTATCTATCTATCTATATAAATAAAAAGAGAAGTCCTGACTGACTGACTGACTGACTGACTCATCAACGCCCAGCCCAAACCCTTGGACCTAGAAAGCTGAAATTTTGCACAGAGGTTCCCTTTCTAATGTAGACAAGGAATATGGAAGGATTTTTTGAATTTCAACCCTTAAGGGAGTTAAATAGGGGATGAAAGTTTGTAAGGAAAATCATTATTTTCACGCGGGCGAAGCCGCTGGCAAAAGCTAGTAAATCATATTTATTCCTGTAAATTCTTTATGCACAACACTTTCGCACATCACATCATAACGTGATGTTTTATAGACTAGATGGAGCCGGTGTTTCGTACCTGACTACTCTGAGAAGAAACAGCCGGAACAAATTCAGATGTCACTACCTTCTTTCAAGTCCAGACATTGGTCAAGTCATAATAATATGAGGACCATGCAGATAAATGTCTGAGGTGGTATCTACACTAATATTATAAAGAGGAAAGATTTGTACCTATTTTTGTATGTTTGTAATGAATAGGCTCAAAAAGTACTGGGCCGATTTCAAAAATTCTTTCACCCTTGGAAAGCTACATTCACCCTGAGTAACATAGGCTACTTTTTATCCCTGTATTCCCACGGGAACGGGATCTACGCGGGTGAAACCGCGGGACGTCCGCTAGTTTTAAATAAAGAACCACACAAAAATGTGAGTGCACCCGTCCAATCAGTGTAAATATTTGTAAGTGATCGTGTAGCTGGGCTCATAACCTAAGGAATATCAGTAAAATATTCTCACGAATTAAAAAATACAGATACTAATGTCCCGAACACACGAAGCCAACAAAACAAAGTCTACGAGTTTATTCAAAAGTACTACTTAAAATTAAGTACGTTTCTCAACTTAAATCAATAAACCGGTAAATGTTAGATTTAAATAGACATTGAACCAAAAATTGCACTGCATCCATCAGTACCTACCTATCACCTACCTACCAACATGGCTACCGGGTCCCGAGGAACTGTCAGTTTGGTGCAAAGAAACGAATACTACATAACTTGACGTGTGAGACTTGGCCAAACAAAACCATGTGCATTGGTCTGGGAGCTATGAAGGAATGGATATGCTGTGGAGGCAATTGGTCTCATTTTATTTATATCAGTTTATACCTCTCTAATGAATACTTTCACGATGTCTGAATAGAAAACATTGTGCTGATGATCGTGGAGGTAATTTAAAGTAAACATCATTTTAAAAATGTATGAATAAAGTTGAATTTAGGACTTTAACTCACAATACTTGACGGCACGGTTGGCGCAGTGGCTAAGCGATTGGACTGCTGCGCTGTGTGTCGCGGGTTCGATCCCCGCACGGAACAAATATTTGTATGGCCTACAGATAGTTGTTTCGGGTCTGGGTATTTGTGTATGTGACTTTAGATGTTTATGAACGCACCCACGATATAGGAGAAATTCCTAGTGTGGAGCAACGTTTAAAAAAAAAAAAGGTAGCACTCCGGGAGTGCCGGCAGAAGTGAAAACTTCAATATTAACTTTCAAACTCGCGTCAGGGTCACGTGATGCTGATCGAAAAATCTTACGATTTTTCTATCAGCATCACGTGACCCTGACGCGAGTTTGAAAGTTTTTACCCATACAAAAAAGTGCTCAGCGCCGCTAAAGAAGTTTTCACTTCAAAAAAAAATCTTCGTTGGTACCTAGAAGGATCCTAGAAATAGTCTCGAACAAAAAAATATCGCAATGACGGGGAGAAAACCTAATACATAGTTACCTAGGCCTGCCTTGCACATCATCATCACCTGCCCAGCCTTTTCCCAACTATGTTGGGGTCGACTTCCACTCTAACGGGATGCAGCTGAATACCAGTACCTATTTTACGCCGAGCGACACCCCTAACTGACCTTCACAACTCAGTTAATGCTGGGTAGACTCCTAGGCAATTAACTTGAAACAAAATGGCGTCGTTCTGCGCAGGTTCCCTGCTTGATTTGTATGGGACGTCTAAAAAACGACTACTGCGCATGTTCAACTTATATGCCGCGTGGTACCTATAATACGATGGTTGTCAGACTTTCAGGCCACTGGCCTTTCAATCATAGATGCATCGCTTGAAGACGTACCAAGAAGTGGTATGACATGAAATTATTTCTCAAATGCCTCATCCAAGTTTGAACATAGCTCCAAACCATGCACATTACAGTAGCGAGTGGCTAGACAAGGCTGCCTCCCCTTGGATTTCGCGGATTACTCTCATACCATGCAAAAAACGGACAAAAGTACGTTTGTCTATCAAAGAAATTGAATTAGTTCCGTTTTCAGTGGACGATTGATTTGCTCTTTTATTCTTAAATCATGCTTTAATGCTTAAATTCTTCGAGTTTTTTAAAATTTCGTGAGGTTTTTGAATGGTTGGCCGTGTCTTAACTAAAGCGATCGTGATGATCTCTGATCTCTTCAGTGTTTGGTTCGGCAAACTCGTCGGCACGCCTTCTCGTTTTGCGAAAACTAATATGCTAATAAAGATTTCTGTAAAGAAGTTCGTCCTAATACCTAGCCTGTACCCCCACAGGGTCTCGGCAAGTGTTGCATAAGAGTTGTGTTGTTGAAGATTGATCGAAGCGGTTGCTATTTGTTCACGAGCATATTTTGGAGCAGAATGGAGTTGGAAAGATAGCGAAATGATATCGCCAGATGCCTTCAATCGGCGAGCAATCAAACTATTGTTCCTGGCCGTCCCATCGGACTATGAGAGTGATGGAAGCGAGGGCGTATGTATGATTGTGTTCACACTGGTGTATTTTCCTCGTCGGTGGCTAGTCTCAGCTGACAGGCCACCGTCACCAAAAATAGCCAGGATTTGTATGATTCGTTTTCGCATCCCCATCATCTGCCTAACCTTTTCAAAACCATGCGGGGGTCGGCTAACAGTCTTTAGCAGCTGAATACCAGTATTTTACATGGAGCGACAACCTATCTAACGTCCACAACCCAGTCAGTAGCGGGCAATACGATACCCCATTCTTTGTAGCATCCTAAAACATAAAAAAAAAACATGAGCATACCCGCATGATAACCACTACTTAAGTCAAAACAAAATTCGAGAGGATACCCAACCGTGTATAATTACACCGAATATTTTCGGATACACTCAAAAGCAAGCTGCTCGAGTGTTGCCATATTCAAAAATTTCAATACGAACCGCTGCAAACCAAGCTTATGTGACACACTGACTTGGAAACCGTCGAGCATAGTGAAATATAGTTGTTTTGGCGCTTGGATAACACTGAAAGAAGGATGTTTCTTTTTCCATACACAAAGGGTAAAAACGGGACCCTATTAGGTACTAAGACTTCGCTGTCCGTCCGTCTGTCTGTTACCAGGCTGTATCTCAAGAACCGCGATACCTGGACAGTTGAAATTCACAAATGATGTATTTCTGTTGCCAAGATAACAACAAATTCTTAAAATAAAATAAATATTTAAGGCGATTATTTTGCCGTTTTGGTACGGAACCCTTCATGTGCGAGTCCGGCGAAAGAACAAGATGATTGTGGTTCAGATTGAGGCTACGAAATGATAAAACCATGCCACGCATATACAACGTGTATCAGAAAACTGTAAACATGTTTATGGATTTGATACAAACCATCCATTAGGTACCGAGTTTCCTCCGTGCTTCGGAAAGCACGTAATGTCATCGGTCACGACTGTCATTTGTAGATATTTGACAGTCGTTACAGGTACCTACTAACTGAGTAATCCATGGCAGATAGGCAGTTCATCATCAGCCTATAATGTTCCCACTGTAAGGACTCAGGCCTCCTCTTAGGAGAGGGATCGGCTATAATCCATCACGCGTGCCCAGTGCGGGTTGTTAGATGTCACATGTCTTCGATTTTTTTGGTTCTTAGACATGCCGGTTTCCTCACGATGTTTTCCTTCACCGTTCTGAGAGCAGTGGTGATGAAATAAATTACACAAAGTAATGCGCCTGACGGGGTTCGAACCCACGACTCACTGTTCGTAAGTCGGGGCCGCCACCACTGGGCCACCACTGCTCTAATCCATGACAGATAGATAATTGCTCCATGTAAAATAGATTAAAATAGATTTTGACTGGCCTGTTGGTCTAGTGGTTAGTGACCCTAACTGCTATGCCGGAGGTCGTGGGTTCGATTCCCACCCAGGACAAATGTTTGTGTGATGAGCACGATCATTTGTTCTGTGTCTGGGTGTAATTTTATCTATAACATGTATGTATTTAGAAATATATAAGTATGTTTATCAGTTGTCTAGTACCCATAACACAAGCTCTGCTTAGCTTGGGACTAGATGGCGTTGTGTGATAATAATAATAATAATAATAATCTTTATTTCATAAACAACAGGTTTTAACAAATACATTGTAGAGGCCTTCTTTTAAGTATGGAAATACCTGTAGCAGAAGACCTCCCTCTTCCATGATAGTTGTGGAATATTATTATTATATTATTATAGATACTGGTATTCAGCTGCATCCTTGACAAAACATCGATAATGCTGTCAGTCTGTTCAAACAGTGAGTGATATGCATTATCAGCACTCAGCGTCACTTGGACGTCAATGGGCGATTCCGTAAGTTCAGCATAATACTGGATTACTGGGCAACCACTATTTTGGTAAGGATGTCTGAAATGATGGGAAAATAGTTTTATTATGCTGAATGTGCCACAAGATGCAAACATTGTGCTAGTGGATGCTTTGAATAGTAAATGGGTCATGGAGATAATTTCTTCTTCTTCTTCAGTCGGTCCCTCATTACTGAGGATCGTGGTCACTGGACCCCTTCAAGCGGGCAATCTGCCTCCATCTACTCCGGTCTGAAGTTGCCCTCACCACCTGTTGAAATTTGCTTGAGGAAATAGCCTCTTTTACTTGGAGGTAATTTAAGTAAAGTTAAAACCTGAAAAACCAGTATTTACAAAAACAACTGTTAAGAATTTGGAACTTTGACCACCAATATCTCCGAAACTAGGGGGTTCCCAGGTATGGTCTAGAATAAAAAAATGATCGCAGTGGTGGGGAGAAAAAGTGCCCTTCCTTTATAGCATACGATACTACTTTTAATTTATTTAACGGTGCTTGTTATGGGGATTCTGTCGTTGGTCTATTGCGCGACTGCTAAGCATGCAATGAGTTGTTCGATTCCCGAGACAGCTAAAGTGTTATTGGGTTTTTCATCTATACTTATAATAAATCTGTAGAGAGGTCAATTCTGTACATGATATATATTTTCAAAATAACTATCAGGGGGTAATAAGTGATCGATACTGATGCCAAAAATGCAATCAGTAAAATTTTTGTCTGTCTGTCTGTCTGTCTGTCTGTCTGTCTGTCTGTCTGTCTGTATGTTCCTTATAGAAACAAAAACTACTCGACGGATTTTAACGAAACTTGGTACGATTATTCTTCATACTCCTGGGGAGGTTATAGTATACTTTTCATCACGCTACAATCAATAGGAGCAGAGCAGTGAAGGGAAATGTTGGGAAAACGGGAGAAGTTGCTCCATTTTTTAAGCTTCCGTCGCGTGTGCAGCCTTAATGGTTAAAGCTACATAGAAATCATTTATGACGGAAATGTTCTACATAAAATTATCTAAAAAATATCCCACAACAGCATATGTCTATCTTTTATGGTTGACTCACAATAACACGTGTAACTCCCGATAGCTTAGCAGTTCGGAGCTTTCTGATTATATTTGTTTACTCTTACGTTTATAATACTCTCACTCATCCCTAATTAAAAGTTAATATTATTACCTATTCAATAAAAAAATAATCATAGTAATCGGTATAGAAACAACAGACTTATACATGAAATACGCTAATAATAAGCCATCGCGCCGTCGCCGTCGCGCGTGAATACTGAATCATGCCGTAAGGATTATTTTTGTGTAACGGTTGCCGCGCTCGACGCGGGTCGTGGCTGTTGATGCGTTCAGAGCGTTCGACCTTATTGACAGACAATAATTGATTGTAACAAACAATGCTTATCAGCGCGACTTTTAGTCTTTAAATAGTTTATTTGAATTTCTTTTGTTGATATTTTATAAAATAGGTATTAGTTGTTTTGGTAGTGTTTAAATATTCGTCCTTCAAATTACAAATTATTAATAGTTTTCATTTTATTTCCTTGGTGAAGTAGTAGTAGAAGTAGAAGTAGTACCTATGCATGGTTTTTTAGATACCGATAGGTAAGTTTTGGCTAATTTATGTTCAATTAAATTTTTGTATTATGTAGGTAAAAGCGTAGATACTTCTTTTATTAATTATAGTAGTTATAGGTATTTATTTGTAAGTGAAGTAGGTATAGGTAGATGGTATTGCACAAGCGTTTCAGCTTTATTTTCATTTCTTTTTTTGTTGTAAGTTGTACATATTTCTGGGTATAATTCTATTAGAATATTTTAGTTTAAATAGGCACTTAGATTTTAAGTGTAAGGTAGCTATAATTAGGACCTCTATCGTAGGTTATTTTGTTAGGTAACTGACAGCCTTTTCGTTACCGTCGATTAAAAATAAAATACACAATGCCACCTAAAAAACGCCACTGAACCGTGAGGAAGGACATATGGTAAGTACTTTTTTTCGAAAAACGACGGAAACGCGGACGAAGTCGCGGGCAAAAGCTAGTTAGGAATAAATCTGTAGTAGCCTCGGAGTCTTGTTTTGTATCAGGTTGGTGGCAATAGACTTGCTTCCTATTACATGGGATTTAAACATAACTGGTGATATGTGGGCGTACCTACTATTAGGTATGCCATTGCCTAACTCTTCAGAGAAATACAAGCGCTATGTCATCAATAACTACCTAGCTCTAGCAACTATGCTGTGGGCGGCTTCCAGTCAACCCAAATGCAGCTATTATCAGTATTTTACATGTAGCGACTGCCTATTGGACATCCACAACCCAATTAGTACTAGGTTGTGGAGCAGCGGTGGCCCAGTGGTGTCGGCCCCGACTTACGAACAGTAAGTAGTGGGTTCGAACCCAGGCAGGCGCATTACTTTGTGTAATTTATTTCATCACCGCTGCTCTCAAAACGGTGAAGGAAAACATCGTGAGGAAACCGGCATGTCTTAGAACCAAAAAATTCGAAGACATGTGACATCTGCCAATCCGCACTGGGCCCGCGTGGTAGATTATAGCCCATCCCTCTCCTAGAGAGGAGGCCTGAGTCCCTGCAGTGGGAACATTATAGGCTGATGATGAAGTGGATAATACCCCTTGGTAAGACTAGTTGTCAGACTTTCAGACCACTGACTATTGGGATCATGTCAACCACGTCGGTTAGTCAACTGTAATTTCAAATACTAAATCCTGAACACACATCATTATAATACGCTAATAATGCCATCCTGTATTGAGACTTAAATACCACCCGAAATCACGACCAAAATAACCAGCACCACTTCCTCAAATCACCAACCTTACTACCTTGGAATAGAGTTGAAGATCCGATTGTTAAATAGCAAAAATAAGTTTGCAAAGTCAGTAATGAAACATGAAATATTCAGAAACCCGGACGTGGACTGATTTCTTTCTTCGTATGTCGTTTGAGTCAAAATAAGGTAGTCTAATATTAATGTAAGGGTGGTCTGGGAGACGTATAGGTAAGGTTATTTGATACGTGTGTGCCGATATGTTTATATTTATGGAGATTTTTGTATTGCGTTTTGTATTATAAGAAAAAATATTTTTAGCTTCCCGGATCTAAAGAAACAAGGAACAAAATCTATACAATAAATACAAATGTCTTTTTGTAATATTAAAATATGCAATAGCATTATTGAATTTTTGTGTCTGTCTGTCTTTTTGTTACGACTTTTCTCCAAAAGGTCTGCTGGACCCATTTTGGCGAGATGATTTTTACTGGCAGATAGTTTATGTTAAAAGAAGTAACTAAGATTACTTTTATAGGGTTCCGTGTGAAAAAATAAAAACCAATAAAAAATGCTTGGCTACTCATCCACGGTTCGACATAGGCAAGCATTGATTAACCTGGAAAATTGCCCCTTGTGGCAGTTATATTTAGCCACAAGTGCCTTCGTATATGTACAATCTATACAAAATAGATGTCCCTTACAAGAATGGTGTTTAAAAATCTTTAACTAAAAATAAAAAAAAAACAATTCACAAAAAACAATGACGTACCAAAACACCCCTTTTGTGATAAGCCAAACGGAATGATTAAATAGAAACTAATGATACACAAAACGTTTGTCACCATTACAAATAATTGTATGAAATCATACAGTTTGTATGGGAGCGGTCTAAACTAGGATTTTATTGTAATAATAGATCTTTATCAAACGAGTGGAAGGGGCGATTTTTTAATTTTCCTAATAGATTTAAATGTATGTGTGTATGACATTTTGGTTCGTATAAGCCGACTAGTTTATTTTCAACGCTAGCAGTTAGATTATTTTGATTTAGTCTAAAATATTTTAATTTTATTACAATAATAGCTTTTGCCCGCGGCTTCGTCGTAGTTGCATGCCACCTTGCTAATGGCAACTAGCAGCTGACTTTCTATAATATCAATGAGATCGCCATGAAGGAGCATCAGGTATCCGTGGCATGCGACTATGGTTGTCCTCTATAATAATAATTTTACTAAAAATACGTTAAATTGAAATATACAAATTCAATATATGAATACCAGACGAGCATTATTTTCCTGGTTTTTTACTTTTAAGACCGTGGTTTTATTAGTCTGCGATTTTATCGTAGTCGGGTTTT
Organism: Diarsia dahlii; assembly: GCA_949775195.1. NCBI lineage: Eukaryota > Metazoa > Arthropoda > Insecta > Lepidoptera > Noctuidae > Diarsia > Diarsia dahlii. The sequence continues at coordinate 18,384,297 of OX459210.1, forward strand.
AGTTTTTTAAACTTATTCTTTCATAGAATCGTTTTTTTCTTTTACATTCTTTATTACAGAAGTCACCACTTTTCTAGCCATAAAATCATCCTTCACACACTCCATCCATCGTTTCTGTATTTAAAAACATTTAAATAAATCAATTAAAATACGTTCACCCACACACACAGATACTACAAGATATAGGTGTTACAAAATACTGTAGAGATTTCGTCTTTTGTCACCAATATTTTAATAAGAATAGTAAGCTAAAAATAAGAAGAGTAATACGAATAATTAATAAAAATAGTAAGAAATTTAAAGAGTTTAAAATAATGTTTGTAAACGCAAAAAAAAAGTTCAAAGTATTTATTTCCACATCATCATTCATCATCATTTCAGCCAAAAGACGTCCACTGCTGGACATAGGCCTCCCCCAGGCGTCGCCACATTGACCGGTCCCGTGCGTCTCTCATCCAGCGGGTTCCTGCAACCTTGACCAGGTCATCGGTCCACCTAGTGGGAGGCCTTCCAGCGCAACGTCTTCCGGTTCGCGGTCGCCATTCCAGAACTTTTCGGCCCCATCGGCCATCCGTTCTGCGAGCAATGTGCCCTACCCATTGCCACTTAAGTCTGGCGATTCTTCGGGCTACGTCGGTAACCTTGGTTCTCATGCGGATGTCCTCATTTCTGATTCGATCACGCAAGGAAACTCCGAGCATAGCCCTCTCCATTGCCCTTTGGGTGACTTTGAGCTTTCTGATAAGGCCCATTGTGAGCGACCACGTTTCGGTCCCGTATGTAATCACTGGCAACACACACTGGTCATAGACTTTCGTCTTGAGACACTGGGGTATGTTGGACGAGAAGATACTGCGCAGCTTCCCGAACGCTGCCCAGCCGAGTCGGATTCGACGATTGACCTCTTTCTCGACTATTTCCACATATAGGATTTTAAAATAATATTATATAATTACCCCTTCTTTTGAGCGTCGCCGCAGTCTTAACGCTCAACCTGCAGTCGTCCAGTTACATCACACATTAGCTATAATCTGACCACACCCGACTATTGGCTGACCTCCATTGCTGGTCGTAGAGTTGAATTAAATGGCTATGGAAGGTTTTATAACAATATCATGTCACTGATTATGTTTTAAACAAATAGAAAGTAAGTAAATACTTCGTAATATAAGGTGTACCCAGTGCTCTACATATCTGTCTGAATTTTAATTTAAGGTTTTTTTTCTATATAGAGTTAGTTAGGTACCTATCTATGTTCTCAATTGGGGTCGGTCCAGTCTCACCAAATGCAGCTGAATTACAGTATTTTACATAGAGCGACTGCCTATCTGACCCTCACAACCTAGTCAGTACTCCGTAATACAAAACCCATTGGTAAGACTGGTTGTCAGACTTTCAGACCAATGACCACTGACAGCTTGTAACGACTGTCAAAAATCCACAAATAACACCAGGGACCAGCGGATTAACGTGCTTTCTGATTGCACGGAGGACACTCTTGGTATATAGTGAATGGTCATCCATCCACAGATCAACCTAGGCAAACATGGCTTAACCTAAAGATCGATTCGAGGGGCTCTTGTTATTTACCAGTTATTATTGTCTGGCAATGAAAATGATAAACACTCTAACTACCTACTTGTAGATTGAGTGTTCCTTATCAAGGAATTCAATATCAGTACATTACATAAACACAGTAATACGAGTATATACCTACTTGACGAAGAACGTATCGTTAAGTTTCTTGTTTATTTCGTACTTCATTATTAGCAGTTACATTACAAACTACTTATCAGTAATTGCCACTTGTAATTAACTCATCATTGTCTTTGAAACATAGTTAGCCCTGTGACTTCTACCGTATTTATTAAAAACTGTGAGTATGAATGAATGTTTGCCAATCTTTCACGCAAAACTACTGAACGAATTTGGATGGGCACATCTATAGTTTACAGTCTGGATTTACTTTGTATCCCGATTCTCATATAGAGGAGGACTTAGTTCCACCAGTGGGAACATTATAGGATGTGTGTGTGTGGGCAATTACCGAAATCCACCCAGACGAAACCGCGAGCTAGAGCTAGTTACTTGATACAGTTAGCATATTGGGCAAATGTGCAGTTGTTTTGAATTAGGGTCAACGTAAGCTCATTCCGCAATGGTTTTAAAGTGTCTATTATAGCCATCAGCTCATTGGGCATGTGGGAAACGTGACCAGTCCAGTGACTTGATAAATACTCATAAAAGCGATCGTATGGTTGCAATGTTGACTAGTTATTCCGTGCAAAATATATCAGTGACATCTAAAGATAAGTACATCAGGATTAGTCTCACAAACAGATAACATATTGTTTTCTCAGTGCACATCATTATGAACAGACACATTTTACTATATTCTTATCTCTACACTGAGTGATAATTTTATCCAGTCTCCTATATATCAGTGTAAATGATCAGACGTTCACGAGAAATAATAGTTTAAAATGAGTTTTGTGAAAAAAGTAGTCCTCATCACAGGAGGCAGTGCAGGTATTGGTGCTACCACTGCCGAGTTGTTCGCCAAAGAAGGCGCTTCTGTAGCCATCGTCGGAAGAAACGAAGCTAAACTAAAAGCAGTAGCCGATCGTTGCAAGAAACTAGGAGCAGAAGCACTGACCATCAAAGCAGATGTCTCTAAAGACGAAGAAGCAGACGGGATTGTCAAGAAAACAATCGACAAATTTGGAAAACTGGATGTACTGGTTAACAATGCAGGAGTATTAAGAGAAGCTAATATCCTGTCTGATAACTTCTTGGAAACGTATGATGAAGTAATGAACATTAACATGCGAGGTCCTGTCCGCATTTCTTACTACGCTGCTCCTCATATAATCAAATCTAAAGGCAACATAGTCAACGTATCGAGTATCGCTGGAACTTCTACTACAAGACCCGACAACATAGCATACAGGACATCAAAGGCTGCAATGAATCATTTTACTAGAAGCCTTGCTTTCGAACTTGCTCCTAATGGAATAAGAGTGAATTCAATCAGTCCTGGTCCAGTACGCACTGATATTTTTGAAGGTTTGGAAGTGAATGAAGAAAAGCTGACGAAAAATACGGCGCTGCAGAGAATATCTGAGCCGATTGAGATCGCTAACATGATTGTTTATGTCGCCAGTGACAAGGCCAAGGGCATTACTGGTTCTAATTTTGTAATTGATAACGGCACTCTGTTAAAGTAGTATAATTTATCAAGTTTGTTTGAATTTAGCAGTAAATACTATCAAGAAATAAAATGTATCAATATAATTATACTTTTGTGGTTTCTATGTAAGTAACAGTTATATTAAAAAAAAATATTGAATTAAAGTTTGTAGTATTTATTATGGAGACCTTCTTCTGGGCAAAGGTTCCTTTCTCCTTCCAAACCTCTTTATTTTGTGCGATCGATGACCATGTTTGCCAAGTTAACAAGATCAGAACATCACACAACCTTCGTTGTTCGTTCAATGTTTAATTTACTATATTACAAGATCAGACCTACTACTTTTCATTGATAAATGAGATTTTGTGGATAACAGAAAAACATTTAAGCTTCAAGTTTTAGAATGTACTTAAAGGATAATAAATATTTTGTTAATTTAGTCTCATTTTGGTGTCTTGGATTTAAATTCTTTGTTCTTAGTGCCTGACTGAAAATAATATCAATGTATATCATTCACACTTATTCTAGAACATTAGTTGGTCATCACTAGGCACAATAGTTAAAAAAGTTTATAATTAAACTGATATTATAAAAGTGTTTTAGATTTACAACCAAAGGGTGCAATAAGGAATATGTTCCCAGTACGAACAAATCGGAACAGATCGGTACCGGTAAAATTGTTCCATATTGAATATTATAATGAGTAGCAGAACAACTTTCAAATTACGACCGATACAGGATAAATTAGCAAAAACACGACTCGATTCGCCGAAATCGATCATATAACCAGGAAAATGCTAGATTATAACTAAGGATCGAAACAGAGCGGCAGACACGGACTTACAAAAATGTCTGTAGTTGAGATCAAGTCTATCTTAACTATAGAAAACAAATTCTAGAAAGAAGACCCGATCACAAAAAAAAATGAGATTAAAATAAATACCAAAAAAGATTACTTTTAGAAAGTAAATACCCTGATTAACATAGTAGAAAACGCTTGATGAAAAGGTGTGAAAAATGAAAGGCAGATCAATCAATCAATCAAAACCAAGTAGGCCAGTTACAGGCACTTTGAATAGTCGAACAAATACAAAATAAAAGAAGCTACAACCCAGTCACAAGGCATAATAACTGTGAGTGTACTGTAGTGGCCCATTCCCTAACGTAGATCTTTATGGAGAAGGGAGGGCAAGAAAGACCATGGACACTCTTTTAAAAGAATAATTGCTTCTTGCAATATATCTACCTAAATAAGTAGCAACAATGATAATAATAAACACACAAAGCGCACACGTTAAACTCAAATGAATCATAGTAAAAGATAAGAGATTAGCTACACAACACTTATCAGATACTAATTACTCACTAAATAGACGAAGATTATATATAAAACTAACTGATAAAACGATATTTTTGTACCGCTTTGGGTTGGGTTAGTAAGCTATCTAATTTAGTGTTGAACTGTAGTCTGAAATGTTTGCAAACAAAGTGGTTTTAGTTACGGGAGGTAGCTCCGGTATTGGAGCGGCTACTGTGGAGTTATTCGCCAAGGAGGGGGCTTCTGTAGCCTTTGTCGGAAGAAACGAAATCAAGCTGAAGGAAGTTTCCAGACGCTGTGACCAATATGGAGCCAACACTCTCATTATCAAAGCAGATGTCTCTAAAGAGGAAGAAGCGAAGACTATTGTACAACAAACCGTTGACAAATTCGGAAAACTCGATGTACTCGTCAACAACGCCGGAATTCTGCGGTTTGCGAGTATACTGCAACCCAATCTACTGCAGAACTACGACGAGGTCTTGAACACGAACTTGCGGCCCGTCATCCACATCACCAACTTAGCGGTCCCTCATCTTATAGCAACAAAAGGCAGCATCATCAACGTATCTAGCATTGCAGCTACTTTAGCTAAGGTTCCAGGTTTGATGTCTTACAGTGTTTCGAAAGCTGGTATGGATCATTTTACAAGGTTTGCTGCATTGGAACTGGCGCCTTCTGGTGTTAGAGTGAACTCTGTCAATCCTGGCCCAGTTATAACCGACATTATCACCAGTTCTGGGATGCCTCCAGAGGTACTGCAGGGTCAAAGTGTAGACACTATGACAGCTTTGGGAAGGATTTCAGATGCTGTTGAGGTTGGTGACATAATCCTGTACCTAGCCAGTGACAAGGCTAGGGGTGTAACCGGATCGTGTTACGTTATTGATAACGGCTTTTTGCTGAAGTAGACTCTTTTGTTATTTGAAGTTTTTAATATTTTGTTATGATTTTAATTTAAATTGTGATAAAATACATATGCATGTTTGGATAACGTTGTTTGATTTAATTGCCAAGTTATCAATGGGCTCACATCTAATAGGTATGTTGCTCCCGTTATTTAAGACCATCTGCAATTATAGACGCAAAGCAGAGTGAAAGCTTAAACGTCGTAACTCACTACATTCCTTTCCACTTAATCAATTTTATTTTTAAGTTTATTGCTGTCCAGTGTCGTTTTAGCTAGATACATATATATGAGTCGCCTCAGCTTTTGGATTGTGTCATTACAAATAGCCATTATCTTATCTCCCTTCATTTTGAGGCCTTATCATTATGTATTAACACAATACTGCTGTGATTTATTTATTTGGTTAACTCATTACAACATTTATTTCTATTGTTACTTTTTAATCTTCTTTAGGTTAACGGTTTGTTGTACGATGGTCTTCGCTTTTTCGTTTTTGGAAACATCTGCTTTGATGATGATAGTTTTCCCTGCGTACTGCTCAGTGCTACGTTTTGCGCCTGCTTATAGTTTGGTTTCGTTTCTTCCAACAAAGGCGTCATTCCAGCGTTTCTTGGCCTGTATTATAACCACGTTTTACAATTTTTCAATAACTCCTATTGAATGAATAACAAGACCGACCCATGATCAAAATCTAGTCATTCGAAACTCAAAGTACACTCACATAACGCTCTCGATATTTAAATCAAACATAACGTGTCACCGAAGTCCACTAATTGTCCACACGCATGCAATGTAACCGTTATTAATATTACTACTCTAATATATTTCTGTTGGAGCGTGTACTTGTGGTATTTTAATGTTAATTGACTACTGTTCGCGGCTGTACATGTATTTAATTATAAATCTTTTTTTGATTATGGATATTGTACGTGTTTGAATTTTAGGGTGGAGTGTTTCTAAGGGTTGTCAACGGTATCTCTGCATTCCTTATTTCTGATATATGACATGCAGTAGCTGCATTCACATGTTTGCCTTGTAAGCAAGGAATGTTTTCGATTTCTCTGTCATTATCTTCAAAAAGTAACGTGTTGTCTACGACCTTATGCGATACGGCTCTCGTCGCCATTAAGGCATACATATCGGTTATTTTCTTTGGGACAATATCGTTGCATGGCGTCTTGTCGCGATGACCCGTGGCTTGCTCTATGCGTAATCTGTGACAAACCTAACCAAGAAATTGTATGACAAAGGAAAGTTTGGTGGGCCTGAACTGTCACACAGTGGATGCTTGAAGACGGTCGTAGTCATCGGGGCAGGTTTCTGACTGATTGACTAGAGTAGATAATACACCAAGAGAGTTGGCAAGGAATGGGAGAGGATAGTCCAGCAGTGGGGGTAGGAGAACAGTCACCATTCTCAGTACAAAACTACCAACAAATTCTCATAATTAAAAACAAAAACACTCCAATATCACATACGAAAACACATAAAATAATTAAGGTCAACGGCAACCATAATAAATCAGGCGACAGAACAATCAAATCTAATACGTACGGCCCAAATCCTCGCCCACTAGTTGAGAGGACATATTTTATTAATTACCTACCGCGTTATCACGAAATATTACCTTTATGTCCCATATTTGCATATCGTGTTAGTCTATAACAGAATGTGGGAGCGCCGAGCATGCGATGACCGGGTTGAGTTATGAGCGGCAGCGGGAGCGGGAATGAAAATTTAATTGTGCCACCACGAAGGCTTAAAACGTTCCCAGCACTAATTTTGTTCATGTTGAGGATTCAGTGAGGGTTAGTGCATCCGTGATGTTACGTTTTATTTGGTTGTTGGACATGTGTGTGTCATCATCATCATTTCAGCCGAAAGGCCTCCACTGCTGAACATAGGCCTCTCCCAAGTGTCGCTACATTGATCGTTCCCGTCCGTCTCGCATTCACCGGATCCCCGCAACTTTCACCAGGTCATTGGTCACCTCATACTTTAAATTCACACAAATATCACAATTAAAAAATACCTGCATTTTAGCTGCATTCAAAAACAATTGCTGAGATGACGAGTAATAGAGAATAAGAAGGAAGAAGGAGACATGCTGCGCCTACTCCAAATAAATTGGGATAAGGGAAAGAACGATGATGATAACATACCTATTTGGTAGTTAATTTCAATTCAATACATGTTTTTCATTGTTTTTCAGGTACTGCTTCTTTATCGCCGATAGAAACTCGCTTGACTCCTATGACATGAACCGTTTCATATATTTGATGGGAATTTGGGCGTATCCATCGAAATACGACCGCGACTGTCCTCGCGTTCATTTTAATGATTTTGATAGACGCGCGATTCAGAGCCACCATATTTATATAAAAGCTTTTTATTTGATTAATTTTTGGTTATTACTTTGGCCGTCATTGGTTTATGTTACGTACAAAACAGAATATAATATTTCTGGTACCTATACTGTGCGTATGAAACGTATATTTTTGGTTTATTCCGCGTCTCAGAATGCATAATATGTCGTTGGTTTCGGCTGTCAATTTCAAATCTTTGACAGCCGTTACCATAAGACGCCCAAAAGTATCGTATTCCTCAGTAACTGGGAAGCTCTATGCAAACTCCTGGTATAAGGCGTGTAGTAGAAAAATTAAAGAATGAAAAAGTATTTATTACTCTCACACATGACAAAATAAATCGATAAAAAATTAGACATTAAAAAAAAAGTTAACATAGGAGAAACACTCGCAACCAGAGTGCGTATGGCTAGATGCTTCAAACGGAGACGAAGCGAAAGGAGTATGCCAGGATACTGGCAGGTAGCGGTCTGTTAGTTTCCTATCATTATGTGGAAAAAGCGTACAATTATCTACATAATGCATGTATGTATGTCGTGAGAAAATTTTGATTATGAATATGGAGGAGTATAAAAGTAGAGGAAGACCAAAAAAACGACGAAGAAAGGTTGAAATGGCAAGTAAGGAGGTGGATGGAATGACGAGCAACGGAGAAAAAAGGAAGAATAAGACATAGAATACGAGCAAGAGAATGATGATGTATGTATGAGTTAGTCATATATGTTTATCAACATCCATACGTCCGAAGGCACCTCAGAAGTTCATAACCCTGTTACTGCTACCACAGCCACCACAACTTGAAGCACACACCAATTAACTAGTGTTAATAACTCGAACAAACGCGTAAGAGCAATGGTGAGGCACAAATCGTTTGTGTCAACAAAGGTCAGGAACTTGCTCGGCAAATATTCTACCTTTGGACCTGTCTTGGAGTATTGTGGCCTTGGGTTTAATGTGAGGAGAGACTGTCCTGTAAGCTATAACTGGTAAGATTTACCGATACTGCTGACTTTGCGGGTGGTTATAATATCGATAACCGCCCGGGCAGACAACCGGCTAGTGTGAGCAGAACTGGTCTAGTTTATTAAGTACTAGCAGTGGCTAAATTACATTGTTTCTAAAACAGTGAACCACTTCATAGTCTGATAAATAAATATACAAAGAAAAGGCTGCAGTTTTATTAAAACGAAAATGGCAGCTTCTCGTAATACATCAAATACTGTAATAATACTGACTCTTTATAACACGTAGTCTCTGCATTGCACTAGTAATTATCATCATGGATTGATTAGTAACCAAAGAGGATACGATTTTTAACATTGATTGAAAACATCCGTTAGACTGGTTTGGAAATTAGGTCCAAAAAGTGTTTATTGAGAAATTTTAATAACAAATTACTATGCCATGCCGTAATAAAAGATACAGTCTACAATACTACGTCCAGCTGTGTTGCAAATAATCTTAGTCTCCCATTGAGAATAATAATGAGAAACTTTTATTTGTAAAAAAGGTAAGTTACATGGTGTATGAGATGATACAATATACTTAGTAAGATTCTCTGTTTTGCTGTGAAGTTTACACATTAAAGCTCTAAAGCCATGGTCACCGTACCCCCAAAACTCAAAATGTACAAGTTGGACATAGTTGCTCACAGGAGCGCCGCAGGGGTTATTGTTTGATCTCTAATCAATCCAGGGGTGCAGAACTTTGTAGTGGTGGCTAATTAGAGATTATGTATGAATTTCTATGTTTGGACAAGACGTAGGGTTATGATGGTAAAGGGAACCTTGTAATCATCGGCTTTTCAGAAGATTGTTCGCCGAACAATTTACTTTGATTTTCTAGTTCACAGTTCTATTATTCATTTGATTTCACGTGGTGAAATAATAACAGCAGCAAGGATTGCCCTTCAAGGTTAGGCAGCATTTACCAAGGTCTGTCTTTGGATGGGTGACCATCCATTGCATAAATAAGATCACGCCTGTAATCCCTGAAGTGTTAGGCAGAGGTGTATCTAATAGTACACCCACAGCCTAATGCAATCAACCGTTCACAAATCGAGACTCCGTGGCCGCTACTCAGAAATTCCTGATCGAAAAACACAATAAATCTTTGCCCGACCCGGGAACCACACTTTCCCTCATGATCAGTAGCCGCTTGTGACCACTAGACCAACAAGGCAGTCCATAACATACCGAGTTCCTAAACACGTTAAGCCGTTAACATTGCTCATTGTGCCCAGCCCACTAGGATTGTCAAATGACATCAGTTTAGTACAACAAAACAGTATTTTTTATACCTAAATAACATTTTCCAAATAAGATACATTGTCTAAATGACAAATGACAATAACAATAATCAAAGTCCGCAGAAGGCAATACACGCAAACTGCGGCAACCTACCCTTAGATACACAAACAAACTTACTCAATATGGGAACGATGTAACTTAGAGTCAATACTACAAACGGCAGATGATGAGCTTTGAGACACGGATGGGATAGAAGATGGAAGGCTATGATAAGATCACGCTGTCTAAAAATGGTCCCATCTAGTTTAAAAAAAAAGTGACTTGTAAAAGTGTTTGTAAAAACATATTTATCATTATCATTCGTTCTGTAAATTAATTTAATCCATTACCTACCACTACTACGTCTTACTGACACACTGCTACTATTTACTCACCGCCCTTTCCCTCCTGCCTCTTTCTCTTTTCTGCTGCTATTACTACTCTTCTATTGGTTTACTATTTAGGCAGTTACTGCAAAATACTGGTGTACAGCTGCATCCGGTTAAACTAGAAGTCAACCTCAACATCATTGGGAAAAGACTAGGCAAATGATGATGGTGTAACCTATTATTTATGAGACTTAAAACATAACCTACGATATGTCGGTGTGTTATTTGGCACATGCCACCATTACTTGTTACAACTGCATGTCGAGTAGATCACGCAATTTATGTAGATTCTCCTCTTCGGAACCCTTTTAGACTACAGACGGTGGTCTTATGTTAATAAATCATACGGTTGGTATAGATGATTTATTAATTTTTCGCGAATACGACTTTGGTCCCATTCATAAAGTTGTACATTTTGATGGTGTACCCTTAAATATGACAACACCTTTCTGATGCATGCTGTATATAGTATTATATTGCTCTGTTTAGTGTAATTTTGATTATAAGGTGTAATGTCGGGGAATACATTTATGTAAGTAGTGAAGCATTTGCACCCAGTAGTGAAGCAGATACTAAACACTCCATTCATTGTTTATTGTGTGTTCATATTACTTCGCGATGATATAGCCGGGAAACTTTCGATACGAAGCTATTGTGAAACACAAATATTGAAACTAAGCCTACGGAGTCCAACCACAGTTAGTTGGGCAACTGTTGCGCCACTATATATTGGAAAGTTGGAGATAAGTATTTACTTTCGCATTTCTATGTAGCTATGTTTGACATTACCATAGTCCTACATCATTCGTCTTTTCTCTGCCCTTCATCATCATCATCTGTCAAGCCTTTTCCCAACTATGGTAGGGTCGGTTTCCAGTCTAACCGTATGCAGATGAATACCAGTATTGTAAATGAAGTGACTGGCTACAATTCTCTGTCTTCATCATCATCATCATTTCAGCCAAAAGACGTCCACTGCTGGACATAGGCCTCCCCCAGGTGTCGCCACATTGACCGGTCCCGTGCGTCTCTCATCCAGCGGGTTCCTGCAACCTTACCAGGTCATCGGTCCACCTAGTGGGAGGCCTTCCAACGCAACTTCTTCCGGTTCGCGGTCGCCATTCCAGAACTTTTCAGCCCCATCGGCCGGATGGATTCTGCGAGCAATGTGCCATGTCCATTGCCACTTAAGTCTGGCGATTCTTCGGGCTACTCTGATTCGGGACTCTCTGTCATAATCCCAGTGTATTTGGGGTCAGCGCAACAATTCTTTTCTTCCATATTTTTACTCCATTTGTCGTCATTTCATGTGCTCAAACCCAAAGCACTTATTTTAACTAGACCATTACAGGCACTGTTTAATGTCAGAAAAACAAAGAAATCGAAGCTACAATCACAAGACACTTTAACTTGTGAAAGTACTGTAGTTGCCCATTCCAAAGCGTCTCTATGGAAAAGAATGGGCAAGAAACTCCATGGACAGTTTTATTTCATGTTTCCATGTTGGTGTAAACAGTGTAACACATTACATAATATACCCGGCTTATGATGTTTCCTCTGTTAAAAGAGTGTACTGTAATCCACCACGAGAGCCCAGTGTAAACAATGACACCACGTGCATGATGTTTTTCTTCCGTTTTGTTTTAATGAAAAACAAGGCCATACCTAGCTAAAAAAACTTTTTTTTAAACAACTTTTTTCGTTCTCTTCTCAGCAAACCTTTTTAATTCATACCCATATCATGGGGATCATTAAAAAATATATAATCATAGACCGAATATTGTATTTTATACAAGGTCACTTAGCTAATCACGTACCTTAAAAGGTTGGGGATGACCGATTTAAAATTCAGTTGTAACATTTGACAAGTTCAAATAACGGATCGTGATCACTGGCCACTAAAACCTACCAAATCTTTTTTTTTTTTTTTTAATTCCTAGAATGCCAGACTTCTACTAACTAAAAACCACCCATGTTCCTTCTTAGCCCTTGTGCCCTTTCCAACAACCCGCAGCTCAAACGGGAACCTACCAACCCTTAAGTCAAAAAAAAAAAAAAGAATCTTCCATTCCTTTCAATATGAAAAATCATGATGACATTAATCCCAGTACACATAAAACGCTGTCCACTATTTCTAAGGCCTTTTCCAACTGTGATACCGAAAGTCGCAATCGCGGCTGTGAATGCAATGAATGCACCCTTATTAGGCTGTGTTTACACTGACCGGAAGACGTTTCTTTCAATGCGATGCTCGGACCGGCAAGTCAATAGGACATCATTATATGCTCGGGATGGAAGAGCCGCGTTTAGATGAAATAGTAGGCTAGTTGCTTCAACTGGTTTTAAAAAGCATCCCGTCTTTTCTACATAGGGGTACGCAAAAAAATCACAAAAGGCCTTCTACCACGATCCTGTCATTCTCCTTTCTTTGTTGTCTATTTTGGTAACATCCACGTCCATGCACTTGGTCATAAATATGAACGTTGTTTAATATTTCATATAATATAAATACAGCCGCCGTAATTTACACGATTCACCGTAAATGACAATCAATCAAATCGCAAATTCAACCAAATTAATAATTGTAAAGTTAAAAATGGCATTATTAGGGTAGAAAATAGTGAAGTCCTACTGACGTATCAGAACTTGGCCACGACAAAGTGACCTCACCAGTTTGAATACGTCCATACAAGTTTATTGAAACAATCGCCACAAAGTGTCATCTTGTTTGACCACGGAGAAGACCTTAAAAAAACAGTGACCGACCCATACTCACACTAAACTACCACACCAGTGTGACTATGGTTAATTTTATTTATCCGTAGTCACACTGGTGTGACTACGGATAATTTAACCTGATCTGTAGTCACACTGGTGTGACTACGGCTGATCCGTGGTCACACTGGTGTGACTACGGATAATTTAACCTGATCCGTAGTCACACCCGGATGAATAACCAAAATTATAGGCTGTTGCTAGTCGTCCGCTAAGTGGATGAATCACCGTCTCGCGACAGTATCCTTTATGGGCGGCATGGGCACCGGGCCGTAGGCCGACGAAGGAGGCCGGCGGAGGCCCGGCACTTCGGGGACAGAAGATATTAGTGTTATTTAATATGCGAGCGAAGCGAGCGCGCGTCATGGAGTAGGTACATGCGTTGCATGTATGAGTGACGTGACCAAAAGCTACGATACTGGTGTGACTACGGTTCAGCCGTTGTCACACCAGTGTGACTACGGATCAGGTTAAATTATCCATAGTCATACTAGTGTGACTACGGATCAGCCGTAGTCACACCAGTGTGACTACGGATAAATATAATTAACCATAGTCACACTGGTGTGGTAGTTTAGTGTGACTATGGGTCGGTCATGAAAAAAACAGCGATCGTCTTGGTCTGTCAAACGACTATACGTTGTCAAATAACTCTTTCATTCACTTCGTCACCGTTTTCTTACCAAAACCAAACCCTAGGCAGAAATAGGGCAAATAGCTGGCAAGCCAACTGTCCTACTCAAACACTCCTCCATTGGTATTCGCTCAGAGTCGGTCAACATTTGTCCAGCGCTGAAAGGCACGGAATGACCATCTGTACTCCTATGACCACTGCGAAGAACTTGCAGCCATTGAAGCCGGTCTTTGATAGATTGGATAGTCGATTGCAAAGGCTTGTATTCTCCAGGGGGTTAGGCACCGCCCGTCCAAACTCATTGAAATAAGCCCGCGATCATGGCGCTTGCAACAGCGTCGAAATATCGGGACCTCAAAACAAATAACAATCTCGGAAGATAGTAAGGGGCATTTTAAATATCATTGAAATAAGATTCAAAATAACTTGATTAGTAATAAAATCCTTTGCCATGACACGCCGTGCCGTGCCAGAAGTAAGCCTTTACGAACGCATTTGCAAGTTTCTTAGGTGACCGGGAAGTGCCTCAAAAATCACTGCAGAAAGTGATTGGTCTATCTATCGTGTCGTTTTTCATTGTTACACTTTTTCGGTCCTGACCCTTTTTTTTGTGGTTTGTGGAAAATCATCAAAATAATAACCCCTCCCGCTCTTGGACAGAGCGAAAGGGAGTGTCAGACTTCTACTGACTAAAAACCACCCATGTTCCTTCTTAGCCCTTTATGTCGAGGCCGCGGTCTAGCCCCTTAGCCCACAAACAAGTCAGAACGATGCCGTGCAATAAGGGACTCCGTTATGATGTAGAAAACTGTTTATAGGGGTAAACAGTTTTCTACATCAAACAAAATGAGCATTTCCATAGATTTTGAACACATTAAAAAAAAAATTCAGCGATTTTATGAAACAGTAGATTAAGTTATACTGAAACCCCGATGAAACTCTATTATACAATGTCCCTTCCGCATTTTAGAATTATTTCCACCCTATCAGTACCATTTATTTCTTGAATAAAACAGGAGGCTCAAATAACAGTCACCACGGGGTATCTATGGATATTAAAATATTGATTACAAGTAGGTGATTCCTTCGGTATCATTATTTGCATAACAGTACTTTATTGCCATCTTCAAGAAACCCCTAATTCTGTCACACAAGCCAAAACTAACCCTGCCTGGGTTTCATAAGGTAGTGTTTTCCGTGAATGTCAGTTTGCGTAAGGTAATTTCTATGGCGAAACACCAGCAAATTGTGTTGCAAATACACACATCAAAAGTGTCTAGGGATCAACATATATTTTTGCAATAACTTTTCTCCTGATTGATATTAATTAAAATTTTCTTTAAGGATTCATCAAATAAAGTGTTTTCGTTTGTCACAGTAACGATAAACCAAGTCACCTTTGCATTAATAAAGAAATTTGCCATTTTCCTAATAAAGGGATTTTTGACATTTGAACCACTAACATTAAAGTTCGAAAAAAAGACTGAAATAACAGTTTTCTTTAAAATTTTATTGGGTAACTTAAACAATTAATAATCCGTGTTTCTACCGCGAACACTAACAACACAAGAACATCGGTTTGGCATACTCAAAATGAGTTCATCCAAATCACGCTGTGGAATGGCCGCCCATGTTCGTTGCAACAACAAAAAAAGGTCTTCTTGCGACTGGATACCCTCCATATTCGGCAGAGCTCTTCTCTGTAGCATATCCCATGCATGCTCAATCGGGTTCAAGTCTGGCGACTGAGCAGGCCAGGGCAGGACATTGATGTTAGCTGCGGCGAGAGTCTGTCTTACAACTCTTGCGCGTGTGCGGTCGTGCATTATCATGCATTAACTGAAATAAGGGACCGATTTGCACTTGTAGAGGAACGATGACGTCTGATACAATCGTCTCAGCATAAATTTGAGCGTTCAGGTTGCCTCTGATCCAAATCAACTCAGTTCTTCCGCCGATCCAAATACCCGCCCATACCATGATGGTTCCACCATGCACTATAAGGATGGACTTCCTGGCAGGATTTTAATCGCTGTTGGCGTCCAGGGGTTCTCCAGTGTCGTATACGTCTTGTATCCGGTCTCATACCAAAACGAGACTCATCAGAAAAGCACACGAAACGCCATTGTTCTTCTGCCCAATTTCTGTGTTCAAGAGCCCATTGATATCGAATCCTACGATTGTGCATTGCTATAGGTGGTACCCGTAGCGGTCTTCGGGAATGAAGGTTCACTTCATGCAAGCGGTTTCTGACTGTTTGGTCGCTAATTAAGTTCCCTGAAGAGTGATGAAGCCTCACGGCTAACATCATGGCGGTTATTGTTGGAGCTCTTCGAGTTAAGATTTGAATGTATCGGTCTTGTCTCCGTGTGGTGCAGCGATACCGTCCTCCATGGCGCTCAGCCACGGTACCAGTGCTTCGGTAACGTGTCCAAAGTCGACTGATAACACTCTGACTTGTATTCAGAGCTAAAGCCACAGTACGTTGCCGGGAACCAGCTTCTATCATTCCCACGGCTCTGAGCATTTCTTCCCTGCTTAAATGACGTCGCCGCTCCATAATAACGTTGGTTTTAATCAGAAAAATGTGTTCTTTCAGTCTTTTTTTCGAACTTTAATGTTAGTGGTTCAAATGTCAAAAATCCCTTTATTAGGAAAATGGCAAATTTCATTATTAATGCAAAGGTGACTTGGTTTATCGTTACTGTGACAAACGAAAACACTTTATTTGATGAATCCTTAAAGAAAATTTTAATTAATATCAATCAGGAGAAAAGTTATTGCAAAAATATATGTTGATCCCTAGACACTTTTGATGTGTGTATATAAAAGTCCAGCATATTTTATCAGGAATTACTCAGTAGCTGCTCAAATCAGGATTTGAGCCTGGTTGATGAAAATAGGCTCAAAAACGTAGGACTTAAATATAATTGGTGAAATGTGTATACGCATATATACATAATATACCTAGTCTGTTAACCCTTTTTTATTGTACTATCTATATTTATCAAACTCTTAGCACACGTATGAGCACTACATTGGATCAGCATTGGCTCACTTTTTTTTTAGGGTTCCGTAGGTGATCTTAATCCGAAGCACGGTTCATTAAGCTATACATTTCCAATATGGCCTTAATGTATAGATTTCTCATCATCATTTCAGCCAAAAGACGTCCACTGCTGGACATAAGCCTCCCCCAGGCATTTTTGGGGGGGTTTGCCATAATCGCCACGCTTGGCAGGCGGGTTGGCGATCGCAGTATGGTTGTTACAAAGACACAGAGAACGCTGCTGCCCATTCTCTGGTAAGTCCCTTAGTCGCCTCTTACGACACCCACGGGAAGATATGGGATGGTGCTATTCTTTACGTCCGACACCACACGGAATTCGGAATTTCTCATACAATGAGACGATTTCTCATCATTTACGCATAAACTAAATTTTTCGTTGCAGTATGGAACTTAATAGATCCTGAAACGTTCAAGTAAAGGTGATGCTGAACCCATGTCCTGATTATACAGTTTTAAATAATATAGACCACTTAAATAAACAACTTTTTTATGCGACTAACATCACAATTATTGCGACTAAAATAACCAACTGACCCATACATTTGGATCAAGTTCATTTTGTATGAGACAGCTGATCAATTTTTGTGATCAAATCAAAAATGCAGATTAAAGAAGTGTCAGATTAAGTTTTATTACCAAACACACAAAAGCACAGTGTCACCAGTAGGAAAGCCGCGCAACAAAAGGGTTAACCAACCCCCCCAGTGTTTGTGTTAGGCAATTATTCTATTGTCATTTTATTTATATTCCTCCAAGTTATCGTAGAAATATCTTCTAATAAACTTTAAGATGGGAACGGGGCGAATTTTAAGTGGTGTTTTATGTTAATACAAAATTATAGTTATCAACGTCTAAACTTTGATTTTGTTAATTTAAATACTTTTGAGTTATTGTGTCCGTTTGTTGTGGCTTTATTGTGAATTTTAATTTTTGTTTTATTTTGTTGGTGACTGGTGGAGCTTTTTCATTTTGATGGGATAAAAGTTATTCGTCTATTTAGAATGATTTGACAGTAGAACACTTTTTAACCGATTCCTGAAACGAAGGAGGTTCTTAATTATTCTTTTTTTTAAATTATTTGTTACTTCATAATTCCGTGATTCATCATCATCATCATTGCCATCAGCTTATAGTGTCCCCACTGCAGGGACTCAGGCCTCCTCTCTAAGAGAGAGATGGCCTATAATCTACCACGCGGGCCCAGTGCAGGTTGGTAGATGTCACATGTCTTCGAATATTTTGGTTCTAAGACATGCCGGTTTCCTCACGTTTTCCTTCACCGTCTAGAGAGCAGTGGTGACGAAATAAATTACACAAACTAATGCACCTGCTTTGGTTCAAACCCACGATGTACTGTTCGTAAGTCCGGGTCACCAACACTGACAGAAATGAAAAATAAATTACGTGATTCTGTTTTCATTTTATGGAAAAAAGTTACCAACTTTCGGAGTTTTATTTTCAGTAGATGGTAAATAATATCGTGAGGCAGTGTAAATCTTATAGTCAATATCTAGTAGTCAATTAAATGGTTATTTTTAATCAAAAGCCTCTGCCTAATAAGTTCAAAACAACAGCATAAAGTAAATGAAAATAAGCAGGTAGATTACAAAGCGCAAGTGTAGGTTATAGCTCAATGTATCAATCCAAAGACAGTAGGAGTTAACAAAAAACTTTGTTAAGTAACATTAACTGTTCAACTCTGCTACTTTGTTTAACTTGTCATCGCTGGCTTTATTTAAGGATTGTGTTAAGGTTACTTTAGAATGGGGTTAAAGTCGCTGCGTTTTGGAAGTCTTAAAAAGTTTGTTTGAAAAATTTTGGGGACGTCGCGGTCGCCGCTAGAAATACGTTGGAATCAATGAAACAAAAATATTTTTTTTTGTTTAATGTAGGTCTACATGGGCTCTTATAAAACGAACGATGACCGTTTCCTATTTAGAAGAACCGGCAAGAAACTCCATGGTTACTCTTGTGAAATGATTTGATATTATAATATTTTGTAAGTAAGTACAGCATACGTATTTAGGTATTGGGGGACAACGTAGACCCGAAAATAAGTCGTAAATAACTACACAAAAACGTAAAACAAGATCAAAAGTTAACAAGCATCTAGGAATCTATCTGAAAGACCGTAAATTTATAATCTCAGCAAGTGTACAATACTCTTAACAGGTTATGCTAATAAAATGATATTGTTTTCTTTAGAAAGTGCTATTAATTAAGAAGTGTGGCAGTCGCATTTTATTAATCCCCCCAAACTCGGGAAGACCTATTAATGTTGAAAACTTTGCCTCTTTAAAAGACACAAGGTGTTACTAGAGCAATAAAATACAATATTATTTATCTTAGATAATAATTCACAATTTTTATGGCAATTCTTAGAAGATGTCTTTGTTTGTTTTTTTGTTTAAATGGAGTTATTTCTGTAAGTTTGAATGAGTGCCAGTGTTATTGCAATTGGGTTTCTTGATAAGTGCCGTTTTTTTTGAAGTTGTGACGATGGATATTAATTTGAATTAGGTGTTTATTTTGTGAAACGTTAAGGTTTTGGCTTCTTTTTTTTTGACGTTTCTGTAAGCATTAAAAAACCCCAACTCCTCCCGGTCTTTGCAGAGCGAAAGGGAGTGTCAGACTTCTACGGACTAACAACCAACCATGTTCCTTCTTAGCCCTTTGTGTCGAAGCCGTGGTATTTCTTTCGAACAACACGCAGCCCCGACGGGAGGTTTTGGTATCTGTAGATAAGTTGATGTTTGTTGAGTCGTTTGAGAGTTATGGGTTTAAATATCTGACATAAATATCTTTCATAATAATATTTATCCGTAAAGTAATAGAAATATGGCTCTTGCCCTGCCCTGGCTCTTGTTATACAGGAACTCCTAATACAAGAGCCAGAGCTACACTGATGTTTGCAAATAATAATTTGTCGATAAAGTTTTATTATTATAATATATGTTACAATATTTCTAGCATACTTAGAAACTCCTTCAGTACATAATTCCGTAAGCAACCAACACCCTCTTTAATTTTTAACCTACTTAACCAACATACCCATTAACACAGAACGAACTAATTTTATTACAGCCAAACTTTTGTTTCTAGGCCTTTTAGAAACCATCTGTCCTAAGGGGCAATAATGCCACATTAAGTACTATAAGAAGGTTGCCTAATGAATTTAAATATCCCTGAAGCCACTCGTGAAAGCTGACACATATTCTCTCAATAACATTATACAATTAGGCGCAGCCGGTAACAGCAAAAATCCATCTCGAACTTCACACTTAAGGGCTATCCAGTTTCTAACTCGACCACTCGCTACGTTCTTGCTACGAGCTACGAACAACGCTACGGCGTAGCGCTTTCGTAGACAATGTCCTTTGTGGTATACGCTTGGAGTTTTGAAGTGTTATATATTTTGAACCGACTCCAAAAAGGAGGAGATTGCTGCAATCACTTGGATATTTATAGTTTACACAATCATAACATAACGACTGTATGCTCTGGTGGAGTTCGCAGATGTGTACAGTACACACGGCTACACATCAAGCTATACAAAACCAGTATAATCTGATCGTTCATTGTGCGAAAAGATCTAGTAAAGTGAGGCCAAGATTAACTGGTTTTGTAAAGCTTGATGTGTAGCCGTGTGTACTACCACATTTCGACAGTTTTGGTATGTTAGGCTTACCTTTTACCATGACAGAATTATATTGTTTACAGTGTAAAATAAATGAAAAGTCAATATTTGTTTGGTATATTACAATTAAAAATGCAAAAAAAAACATTTTAAACAAAAGTTTTATTACAAACAAAACACTCTTTTTCTGGAGCAGTCGTGTAAAAAAGGTGTGTGTAACTTTTCCCGTAGTATTTATATTTTACTCGTATTTTTATTTTTAGTCTTTTGCCTCCCATTCTTGGGCAAAGGCTTCCCTCCATTCGTCCCACTTTCGTTCCACTTTCACTTTCGAAATTGTTATTTTTCTCGTCAAATCAAAGGGAAGCCATCAAAGGCCTCTCGCCAACTTATTTTCAGTCTACGACAAATCATTCAACTTTTCATTGTTAAACCGTAAAACTTTTATAAAAAACAATAATTTTAAATTTCAGTTTATAAGACCTCAAATTTATTTATTAACCATTAATAACAAAACACAAACCATTAATAAAAAAATATTTAAAAAAAAATTATAAATAGAATTTTGACTGATAAAGTACAAAAATATATGTCGAAGCCACAGCGAGTGGCACCTTAAAAATACGTAGTTCAAACAATCTTCCCTCAAATTCAAAACAACCGCATCCAAATCTTCTCAGCTCCTCCCCGAAAAGGTGGCATTAGTGTTCCGTCAACGCATCCTCCGCGGGCCTCACTAGAAACAATAATGAGTCCCACAGATTTCCCCAACGTGTACTACAGACCTACGAATTTGTAAAGTTATCAAATTTTCAAAACTGTATAACGCATTACGCCGCGCCGTCACGTCGCCTTGTATAATTATAATTGCAATTATTACTTTGGTCGCCAACTGGATTTATTGTTCAAGGAAAGTGGTTTTGTTTCGTTTTTGTGGTACCCGTAACCTTTTTCTACGTAAATAAAAATCAATTGGCCGTGTATGTAGGATGTCTGTATTGGTTTTTTTTTATTGAATGTTCTCTTAAATTATCGACAATGAATGAAGTTCACTCCTCATAATTACTGAAAATGAATATAACGTCGCCTTGTACAATTATAATTGCAATTAAGTTTTTAAACTGACATGGTCACTGACACTACTATTAATATCATAAACGGGATATTTACCCGTTTAATATCCCGTTTATGATATTAATAGTAGTATAATTGCAATTGTTACTTTGGTCGCCAACTGGATTTATTGTTCAAGGAAAGTGGTTTTGCATGTGTAAGGGATCATCATTTTGTGTTTTTAGTTGTTAGGAAAAGGTTTGATTTGAGTTTTTTTTATAAGTAACTAGCTTTTGCCCGCGACTTCGTCCGCGTAGATGTCGAAAATGGTTCTAATAGGATTTTTAATTGTTTTTTTACGTTATTAATTTTGTTATATTAATTTCCCATTGATGTTAACCAACTCTGCTCCCATTTAAAAAAATAGACAGACACTTCTAAGACAAACTAAAAGAAAACTATAGGTATTAATATACACAACAAATCAAACACAGATAGTTTTACAAATAAAAGTTTTTAAGTGAGTTCAACCTTTTTTGAATAAATTCGAATTTGAGTTTTAGACATGGTGTCAAATAAAAAGAAGTAATTTAAGGGGACGGTGAACGAACATTTCTCCATACAAACGTAATACCAAAATCATTCGCGATACGAACATAATACCAACTTAAAATTATGTTATTCGGATACAGACGATATTTATCTAGGTTCCTATTAAACTTTTTTTTTAAAACATTTACTATTTACGAAATGCAAGCGAATTGCATTTCGTCAATAGTAAATAGCAATTCGCTTGCATTTCGTAAATAGTAAATGTTTTAAAAAAAAAGTTTAATAGGAACCTAGATAAATATCGTCTGTATCCGAATAACATAATTTTAAGTTGGTAATATGTTCGTATCGCGAATGATTTTGGTATTACGTTTGTATGGAGAATGTTCGTTCACCGTCCCCTTAAATCAAAATCACTAAGGAGTATTGATATCAACTTCGAAGCAAATCACCGCCAAAATAAGTTTCTACCCCTTTTTAACCCCGTTAGGAGATGAATTTCAATAAAATACGAAACACGTCTTCCATCAATTCTGTTAAAAAAGGTTTATGCAAAATTTGAAGTAGATTGGACCAAGGAATCACTTTATCCCATACAAACTTTGCCCCCCGTTTTCACCCCCTTAGGGGTAGAATTTCGAAAAATCCTTTCTTATCGGATGCCTACGTCATACAAAGAACACACCCTCTAAGTTTCAGGTCTCTACGATCAGCGGTTTAGGCTGTGCGTTGATCCGTCAGTCATTCAGGACAAAGCCTTTTATATGTATAGATTTGATAATTTTCTTCTTAAGTAAATTTTAATAGCACCCGTGCGGAGCCAGGGAAGGTAGATAGCTAATTAAAAAATATACATCATCATCAACTGTTGTAATGGTTGTGCAGTGTATGGAGTGGGATAAAAGTTTACAAACAATTAAAAAAGTAAGTAAAATAAAATGTAGGGACGAGGTTAAGAAGGAGTTGAAAATGCTTATAATTGCATTCTTTTTAGGCACACAAAACAGCGTACTCAATTAATTAACCACTAACTAACGAAAAAAACTCACAAACCAACATACATACATGAACGCTAAAAACATAACACTCTTTTTTTTGGGGCAGTCGTGTAAAAAATCTATGAATATTTTTAATAATTAGAAATAAACAAACTATAAATGAAAATAAAATTTAGAAATTCAGTATTCGTATCACAAAATTAGCGAACCTAATCAAAACAAGCACAACACGTGCCTATAAGGCTGGCTGCACACGTCGATACATGAATGTTGCAGACAAACGAAACTAGTCGCGCGCTCTAATACGTAATCATACGCGCGCTACTGTCATTATTTAGTGTAGGATGCTCGTGGGATGTTATAGAGCTGTTGATACCGACTTTATTCATTATTTGTTTAGGGTTTGCAGTCTCACAGCATGGAAAGATCGACTTTACAAACTACAACATTTTTGAGAAAACACACAACAAGGTCACTTTTGTAATTACAAAAGTGACCTTGTTGTGTGTTTTCTCAAAAATTAATAAATTAATTAACTTACGCCTTTAAATTTAAAGGCGTAAGTTTGTGTATACGCTAATAAAACATTTGCTAATGTGTGTGTGTACTCAATACTATGCAAAAAAACGGTTTAGAGTAAGTGATGAGCAAAATTGATGAAAAAGAAAATTAAAACTGCGTTGTAAAACGAGCCACTTGTCTCAACCCTTCACGAGTTAAAATTGACAAGAATTACAATGATGTTTAGTGGTCACTTGCTTGTGTGAAACTTTTTTTGTTCCATCCTCTTGCATTTGTACATATTTTCAATACTTTCTATGTTTTTAGGGTTCCGTACCTCAAAAGAAAAAAAGTGTATACAAAATTTCAGATTAATCGGTTGACAGGAAGAGGGTGAAATTTGAATTACTAAATTTGACCCAAGAATAAAACAAACGGGGTGAGCTAAATAAAACCGTTTAAAAAAACGGAACCCTTATAGGATCACTCGTGTGTCTGTCTGTCAGTCTGTCTGTTCGACCATTTCCCCCCCTTATCTCCGAAAGTACTGAACCTAAAATTCTGAAAAAAATACAGAAATTAGTTCAACACGTATAGATTACAGGAAAACCTATAAGAAGTCATGGTACCGAACCCTTCATGTGCAAGTCCGACTTGCACTTTGCCAGTTTTTTTTTGTCATTTTGTACTATTAGGCCTACTACTATTCTGCCAAACACTTCGGGGATTACGGGCGTGATGTTATGATATATATACCTACACGTCATGTCCCCGCGACAAATAAATATTTTTCTTTCTTTCTTTCTTTATAATTTCCAGCTATGAGGTATTATCCACTCTTACACCTTCCACCTAATAATACCGTTTGACATGTACCAATTTTGAGTTCATTTGATATTAAAAGGTTTTCAGCGGCAATCCCGCGGAGGCAGCGTTAGCACTAAATAGTACGCTAGTTGTAACATTATCTTGTTGGTTCATTACATTCTGTAATGTGATGTTAGGCTGGCAACTACCTGAATTTGTAAGTCTGCAGATTTAGGTCGACTCGTTTGTAGGCTGCTGTATTTTAGAATTAAAAAGCTAATTTGCATTCCAAATGATATTTATTGAATTATTTTTTATTAACGGCCGCAGAACCGATGACCGTTGGAGTAGACGTGTTCTTGAGTGGAGACCGCGAATCGGCAAGCGTAAGTTGGGACACCCTCAGGCTCGGTGGAGCGAAGATCTGAGAGCAGAGTGGCTGGTAACTGATGAGAGTTGCCGATAATTGAGTTGAGTGGCGCAAGATTAAAGAGGCCTATATTCATCAGTGGATTGCAATGATGGAGATAAAAAGTCATTCAAATGTGTAATATTCACTTGTAGCAAAGTCAATAGGTTGATGTCACAATTTACTAACTATACTACAGCCTCACCAAAACCTTCAAGCCGTAGTCCAGGGTATACTTCACCTTCCAACTTCCCACAGTTTGTGGTGACTTCTAGTTGTCAAGTAACAACTACCAGGATTATTTCTATACTAGTATTTATCATCTTAAGCAATGACTAATCACGCAACTAGCACCGTTATTTACAAATATATGCAGTGAAAAAAAAGTACAAGCAAACTTTCGAAAACAATGTTTTGTGAAATATTGTGACATATTAAACACTGTGTGACAAACCGAACATGGGAAAAAAGAATAAACAAACGTAATTTGGCAATATAAATACTTAAATCGATGTCCGCAAAATTACTTATTTCTATGTGTACCACGTGTAATTATTTAAAGAAAATAAGATTTAAACACAAAAGTAACATTACAAAATCATTTCATTACAACAAATGGAAATATTCCAAAAGAGGCTTATTTAAATAAGTGAAATTAAAATTAATCTATAGAACGATTAAAATAAAAGCTGGTGAAATCCCCGAAGACGCTTAATATAAAATAATAGAAAAACTTATAAATATTCACGGAGCGGAGTTAAACCTTTAGCCGGAGTGACGGATTCGTTTTTACTTATTCCACAGAAAATCTGCTTAAAATCCGTATTAAAAGAATCACTCGGAATTTATTTGTTAGGCGGTGCAAGAGATGGGAGCACCGCGGTTTTCATATCATAACGTCATGCCTGGAATCCCCGAAGGTTTAGGCAGTGGTGTACCCATTTGCACACCCACATTTCACCGGATAAGTTTAAGGCGACACTCAATGCCAGCGACCTTGAGCGAAACGCCACCCACATTTTATTTTTTTATTCTAAAATCAGATTACAAATTAAGAGAATTACTGATTAAAGATAAAAGTTGCCATATTCAGTAATTCTCTTAATTTATCAAGTCTAGAAACATGAAAAGTGATTTTAAAAATACTACAGGTTATTTACCAGCATGATAATGTTTTGGATTAATCAAATTTGATGTGATTTTAGAGTAAAAAATAAAACGTGGGTTGCGTTAATTTCAGTGCTGTTAGCGCCTTAAGTCCCATGTAAAAGGGGCGAGGCTACCTGCCATCAATCGGGCACAAATCCAGAATCCGTGGCTGCTACTAAGAAATTCTTGATAGACAAATCAATAACACTTGGACCGACATTTGAATCGAAACCAGGAACTCTTGCTCAGTGGTAGCTTGTGACAACCAGACTAACAAGACAGTCAACGCAGTAATTTTCGTGGATTAGTTAAACCTTTAATATAATGTTTCACTATCTAACTAAAACCAAGACGGTCGTTTCAACGACTGTTTTAAAAAGTGTTAAGTAGTTTACGTTTCACGGCAAGAATACACAAAGCAAAGTCTTCGTACTCTGTGCTTACAGCAAAGCAATCCAAAATGTCATAGTATCAACGACGATGTGACGTCCCTATTCCTTTCCTCGATCGCGTATCACTTGCGCCGCTCCATCGAGTTTTCTCCTTATCTCGTGGCAATGGTCGCGATTCAGAGTGGTTACCCTTTGGATGTTGTCGTAGCGAATGATTTTAAATGTAAAAATTATTCAAATACGGCTCGGATAAGACGCAGAGCGGTCGAATAGTTGACGTCTTCCAAAAACTGGATCGGGGATCGGCGTTTTTGAGTAATAAGCCTGTATTTTCTGGCTCAAATGTTTCGGCATAATTTTTAGCGTGACAAATTTTGAATTTTATCATTTCGACTCTGTTATGTTATGTATCTTGCTGATTTCGAGATGGGGAGATAGGACTTAGGGGATCTCCCTTATAACGGGTTGGTGGCAAATTAATATTGTAAACAATGATTGTTAGTATCTGATCTATTTTTACCGTAAAGTTGTGCTTGACGCACGTCGGTAAATATTTATTATGCTAAATGACTATTACTAGAATAATCTTGGTATCGATAAAACTGCAGTAATTTAGAACTGATCACGGTCGAATGGAAAAGAAGAAGATACTAAATTTTTCTTTCGTATGGGTAATGGCCAACCCGGTGACTTTACTTGGCGTTGAATAATATGTCTCAAGTGTGCTGGTTATCTTACACCGATGACCTGGTGAAGGTTGTGGGGATCCGGTCAATGTGACGAGACTTGGGGGAGGCCTTTGTCCAGTAGTGGACGTCTTTCGGCTGAAATAATGATGATGATGATGTGCTAGTTACACGATGTTTTTCTTCGCCAAATCAAGTAATAATTATACGTTAAGCACATCAATCAGCAAAACCAGAAGTGCATGTTTTGGGCTCCTACTTGATTGACTGGCATTCCTACGGTTAAACCATTTAGCTATCACTGCTACTAGAAGAAACTATAAAAAAAGAGATTGTATACCTACTTACTGTTTGAAACGTCATGACGAAAATCTTTCACAAAAGCAGTTTTGTTTAACATAACCAGAAGAGATGAACCTTTACACTGGATAAAATAACAGTATTTATAAATGACATCCAGAAAAAATATGGAGCTACACTACATATTGTAACAATAATTGTATTGTATTAGACCTCGGCGATACCTCACGAAGACTTCAATTAGCAAACTGACGAACAGTTAGCACCCCTCTAGTGGAGTGCACCTCTAGTAGGGCACAGCTAATTAATACGAGAACCAGAGTGCATTGTTTTGTGTCTATGCTACGGGATTTTTCATGTGTGTGTTTTTTTAAGGATTTAACGTCAATTATACGGCTAATGGTGCGGTTTTAAATGACACTTGAAATAATATGGAATATTTTGTTGGGTTGCTTCTGATTTTTGGAGGATATTGTTCCTCGAATCAAAGGGCTAAGAAGGAACATGGGTAGGTTTTTAGTCAGTAGAAGTCTGACACTCCCTTCTGCTCTGCCCAGAGCGGAAGGAGTCATTTAATGATTTCCGAACCACCGAAAAAAAAAAAATCATCATCTGCCTAGCCTTTTCCAAATTATATTGGGATGGGCTTCCATTGTAACGGGATGCAGCTAAATAGCAGTATTATAATTAGTATTGGGTAATATTATACCCCTTGGTAAGACTGGTTGGCTGATTTTTGGGCCACCTGTAACGCCATTTTGAATATATTATTTTTCATTACATACTTAATTCAAGCTTAAATATCCATTTTCAAGACAATAAGCTTTATTACATTGTGTAAGAATGAGTCAAGAAAACCTGGTCCTTAACGTAATACTTTTCTTAAGCAATGTTGCCACATTTAAAAACCTAAATAAAACAAAGACAACTCTTTACACTTAGGAAACGTCAAATCATCAAACATAACCTGTCATAGAACGGAAATTCCCGCCAAAATGGCAGCCGTCTTGTGAAGCATTAGAGGCGCGACTTTTGAAAAAGGAACACTTTTTCGCGCGTAATCGAATCGTTAACCCTAAATTGGCATCTCGATAACAAATTCAATTTAAAACCGACGTTCAGTGCTCTCATCTTTGACAATTCTTTTGCCGATATACCAAAGGAAGGGGTTAAGATGGCTCCCGATAAACAAAAAAGGCGAAAAAAAAGTTAATTTAACTTCGAGCGAGGAAACGAAGTCGCGGCGAAGATTTTTTTTTTCGTAATATTTATTTATTTGTTTAGGGTTGTTCGCGGTGTGTTTTGGAAGGTTTTAGTGTGACAAAATATTATTAACCAGTAATTATGGTACAAAATTTATCTATACTAACTATAAAGCGGTAAAATATAATTGAGTTTGTACGTTGGAGTAGTCTTCGGAACTTATTATTCTCTCACTAGCGGAAAACTACATTACTTCCTAGTGCCTACCTATGGCTATATTTTGAACATTCCCTTTTCTTAATAACTTTTTTATTTTTGGTTCTACGACAAAAAATTAAGGAATAAAAGTTATAGATAATCTTACTGGCAACAAAAACTGGGAACTCATTTTTGTTGTGAGACCTATGGTAAACTGACTCACCCATGATATCAAAAAAAAAAAAAATTGCGTCCTCTACGAAATTCACGCTAAATGTAACATTTCAATGGACTATATAGAATTTTAAAAATTGTTACTAGTATTGATTAGTGACAATTTTTCAAAATAAAACACAATCATTAAACCAAAAGTAGAACAAAATTTTGCTTCCGTCTTTTCATCGCACACAAATATTTTCAAAAAATGCAAAACAGCTCTATACAATTACCAATGACACTCAAAGACCAAAGAAAAAAGCAGGCCCGGAGACAATACAGCAGAAAACATTCTTCTAGACAACTCGCCATTATAATTTACTCCTGATTGGGATCAAGTTGAAATTAAGAAAAAATAAAAGGGACAAAGGGGGTTGAAGGAACGTGATTGTCTTTTTTTTTATCTGTAGGACTTGATTTAACAAACAACCCCTTTTTATTTTGATCTCTTTGTGTAGGATTGTTGATTAACGGTCCCAAATTGGGTGGGTTCCAATAATGAATGTGTAATTATCGTCGCTATCTCTGTTTTGTTTGAGTAGTCTGTGCAATCCTGTTTTTTTTGTCTTTCTTGTATAATGTCTAAGTCGGGGCCACACCAGGTGAGACGTACGAAATCGGGAAGTGTGGAAAATGAACACATGGAATCAAAAACTAGCAAAATCAATGGGAGGCTTATCACTTATAATATCCACGTAGCTGCAGTAGCTGAAATGATGAAGATTAGCATAGTCATGCCGTCTTTCAAATCAATAATATATTCGCTATGGGTGCATAAATGGTAAATAAGTGCCACATTATATACTACTAGCTGACCCGTGCCCACTTCGTTGGGCATAATGTTAATAATCCTTTTTTTCATAGTTAAGGCAGCGTTCGTAAGAAACGCTTTCATTCGACCGTTTTTTTTCCGATTCACTTTGCAAAATGGACTACCACGTAAAAGCCTTTTTATTTTTCGGTTTTATAACCTATGACACTCAGCAATAATGTGGCTTTCTATTGGTGAAAGAATTTTTAAAATCGGTTCAGTAGATGATAGATCCCGAGATTACCCCTTACAATTTAACAAATATACAAACACACAAACTTTACTTCTTTATAATATTAGTATAGAAGTATAGATAGATAATATATCAATAAGGATCCTCTTATTAACAATTTCTGGTATGCGAAACGTCAAGTTTTGCAACATCTGTAACACCATGTTTGTTGCTCAATAAACAATTCGTAAGCTTCCAATATAGATTGTTTGTGTTTTCCTTTCTTTTTAACCGACTTCAAAAAAAGGAGGAGGTTATCAATTCGACTGTTTTTTTTTTTTTTTTTTTTATGTTTGTTCGCTCATAACTTGCGACTGGGTGAACTGATTTTCATGATTCTTTTTTCATTTGAAAGCTGGTGCTTCCCGTGTGGTCCCATTGTCACCATTTTAATATCTGATGATGGGATCTTGTAGAAATCGGGGGAACTCTTCAATAAATAACAGCAGATTAACCGCGATTGTTGCTATAGCATATCTAAGCATTGTTTACGCCATCACACAACATAATATCACGCCTGTACTCACTACAAAGGTTATGAAAACTATTTGGTGAAGATCTGATGAAGGACTTCGGAGATAGGCAACGGAACTCCTCAATTAATGATAGCAAATGGACTGGGATTGCTGAAATCTCATGACTGTCTATTGTTTACACCAGTTCATAACATAACATCACGCCGGTACGTTGTGAAGGGGTAAGCACATGTGAACCACTAAAAAGTGAAAAATAAAAACTTTTTTACAAAAAATAAAACCGACTTCGACAAAAATAAAACACAAAAAAGTGAAAAATAAAAAATCAGCTTCAGAAGTCGGTGGCAAAAACATGAAATCAAACAAACAAAAGTCACCGACTTCAGAAGCTGATTTTTTATTTTTCACTTTTTTGTGTTTTATTTTTGTCGAAGTCGGTTTTATTTTTTGTAAAAAAGTTTTAAAGTAAAGATTTTTATGCCAATATTTTTCATGAAATCAGGTAAATTTTATTTCGCATGACATTTAGATGTTTTAATTAAAACTTATATAAGTTTTTAAGATTCGAGGTTTCCTCTTTGTAAAAAGGAGAGACGTTTGGTCTAGTCGTGTGTTTGATTCTCAGGTCAGCCTAATCGTTATTAAGTTTTATAAGTTTTTTATAAATTTCTCAATAATTGCTGTGTAGTCTGGATACATGTATATGTGTAAGTAAAGCCTATTGCCATCAGCATGTATGGGCATGCCCATACATGCTGATGGCAATAGGCTTTACTTCTATTCTTCTTCTTAGTGTGTCGATGGCAAATTTTCATTAAATCGTTTTGGCCCAAAATTCAGCTATTCTTCGAAATGTTGGTGTACCAATAGGTACCCTTATGCCTAACCAGAGCAGTGGTGGCCCAGTGGTGGTGGCCCAGTGGTGGTGGCCCCGACTTACGAACAGTGAGTCGTGGGTTCGAACCCCGTCAGGCACATTACTTTGTGTAATTTATTTCATCACCACTGTTCTCAAAACGGTGAAGGAAAACATCGTGAGGAAACCGGCATGTCTTTGAACCAAAAAATTCGAAGATATGTGACATTTACCAATCCGCACTGGGCCCGCGTGGTAGATTATAGCCCATCCCTCTCCTAGAGAGGAGGCCTGAGTCCCTGCAGTGGGAACATTATAGGCTGATGATGAGTATGCCTAACCCTTCGGGGTTTACAGGCTTGATGTTATGTAATAGTGTGTAAAGTCTGTCGCACTCATACAAAGAAGGCTTGATTTAACGACACCCATTAAAGCGAAGCAATCAAAAGTCAACATATACACAACCGGTGATCGAACCTGCGACCCTCCCCAAGACTTATTTGTTCCCACTATAATTCCGTGTTCGTAATGGCTAACGATACGATGGTTTTGTGTGGACATGGCCTAGTTATAATTTAACTTACCAGAGATTGAACTACTCAGAATTACCTCGTTGGTATACCTAATGTGTACAAAGTCTTAGTTTTGATTCCTCGGTTGGGCAAAGTGTTATTGGGTTTTTCATCAAGAATTTCTCAGCAGCAGTCACTGAGTTTGGATTTGCGCCCCGTTGATGGCTTAAGGCTCGCCCCTATTACATGGGACATGAACATAACTGGCGAAATGCGGGTGTACTAATAGGGTGATGTGCCAATCCCACGGCACATAGAGATTTCGGTGTCGAATAGGAACCCTAGGTTAAATTATCGGCACTGAATGAGGACGTATGTATTTTCTTTTCTTTTTAAAAACGTTGCCCCACTCTAGGATTTTTTCCTGTATCGTGGGTGCGTTCACAAACATTTAAACTCACATATACAAATACCCAGACCCGAAACAACTATCTGTAGGCCATACAAATATTTACTCCGTACGGGAATCGAACCCGCGACTCGTAACGCAACAGTCAACTGCTTGAGTCACTGCGCCAACCGTGCCGTTAAATGGTTTTGTTTTATCTCTGTATGGATTTATTCTACCACCATACCATACCGTATACCATACAAAGCCATGTCCCCACTAAGCCATCGCCATAAGTCTAAGGGGCGGTGTACACTGGCTAGTTTTCACATTAAACAGTTTCCACTCGGGCCGGCCAGTTGTCCGAACACGATTAAATTCGGTCGTGTCCGGCCCATTGGTCGGACAGGGACGGATTCAGTTTTATGTCTCAGAATTTGTGGTGCGTGACGTATTGGAGACACATACTAGTTTGACATGGGTTTTTTGTTACGGGAAACTATAGCTTCCATCTTGTTTTTAACCGACTTTCAAAAGGAAGAGGTTATTAATTTGTCTGATTTTATTTATCAATTCGCATTTTGAAAGCAGTTTAAGCGTCAATATTATTAATCCAACAAATAACACATACGAAACTGTAATGGATACGGTTGGAAAACTCTGTTTGTTTTGCATGGTAACGACAATTCTGCGATATATTCCTTCATTTAGAAATATCGTGACGTACAATCAAAGTATACAAAAGCTGCATACATCTGTCTATATAAATAAAAAGAGAAGTCCTGACTGACTGATTGACTGACTCCTCAATGCCCGGCCCAAACCCTTGAACCTAGAAAGCTGAAATTTTGCATTTTGCATTTTTGGTTCCCTTTATAATGTAGACAAGGAATAAGGAAGGATTTTTCGAAATTCAACCCCTAAGGGAGTTAAATAGGGGAGAAAGTTTGTATAGAAAATCGTCATTTTCACGCGGGCGAAGCCGCTAGCAAAAGCTAGTTTTTAATATTACAAGGGTCTACTCAGTTCGGATATCAGTGATAGCCTAGCAGAGTGACCGTCGTACTGTCATACTGTTTTACTGCCAAGTTATAGGTCTCAAGTTTGAACCAAATTCATGTGCCTATTGTATAATTAATCATCACTAGCTTCGGTGTAAGAAACCAGCATGTCTGCTGGATATTTTAAGAAGTCATGAAATGTGTATCCTTGTCGGTTCTTCTCTATAGGATACGAACAAGTCGAACTGTGCACATTTTCTCGACGTTTCATAAGTGCCAATGTAGGTCATCATCATCATCAGAATATAAATGTTCCCACTGCTGGGACACAGGCCTCCTCTCTTTTGAGAGGGAATGGGCTATAATCTACCGTGCGGGCCCAGTGCGGATTGCATGTAGATCTCATTTCAGCCAAAAGACGTCCACTGCTGGACATAGGCCTCCCCCAGACATAATTTTTTGGGGGGGGTTTGCCATAATCGCCACGCTTGGCAGGCGGGTTGGCGATCGCAGTGTGGTTGTTACAGAGGCACAGAGAACGCTGCTGCCCATTCTCTGGTAAGTCCCTTAGTCGCCTCTTACGACACCCACGGGAAGATATGGGATGGTGCTATTCTTTACGTCCGACACCACACGGAACCATGATCACGTATGTAGATCTATACGAAATAAAATATTATGAATTATAAAAACATGTTGTTTTGCCTCAAAGAATCCGTCCCCCTGTAGGTCAGTTCATCAGAGGTCGGATATCGTAAAGATATCGACGCGACACTAAACCGAAAGGGTCACTCTCCGCCCTCCGTTTTACGAGAACGCTCTCGGACATGAACGTACACACTACGATACTGTAAGCAAGATGTTTTGGATTTAAAAATGATTGTCCATGGAGCATTAATATCGTAGGTATTTCGGGTCTTTAACTTCATTTAAATTTGTCGAGCGTTATTTAGCTTACAATATTCCCACTGCTGGGACATGGCCTCCTCTCTATGAGAGGAAATGGCCCAGTCCGGGTTGGTAGATGTCACATGTCTTAGTGATGTCTTCGAAATAAAAATAATAAAATACTAAATATCGCATTCCAATAAACGGCGTCTCTTAGTTAAAAAAAAATAAAAAAAAAAACAAAAATATTAAAAGTTATTTTTTATTCACTTTTTTAAACTTGTACATTAAAACTCAGTGTAAATCTTTTAAGTTTCATTAATGTGTTAAAGAACTAAAACCTTAACAAAACCTTAATTTTCTACCCTCAACTACTACACCAAACCTGTACAAACACTCGACCAACTACAGCAGTAACAATACGAATCGAGCTCCCTCCCACGATCGAGCGGTCCGGCCCTAACAAATAACCATTAAGTGTACCCCTAAGTACCAACGCAACAATATAACTTAAGAAGGGATGAAATCTTAAAGGGTATGTACAATTGTCCGAGTATGGTCTAGAAATATTTTAACAGTGGTGTTATTTTGAGTGTTGATGGTCATTGTCATCATCATCATTAAATCGAAAGACGTCCACTGTTGGACAAAGGCCTCTCCAGAGTGTCGCCACATTGACCAGTTCCATGCGTCTCGCATTTAGTGGATCCCCGCCACCTTCACCAGGTCATCGGTCCACCTAGTGGGAGGCCTTTCAATGCAACGTCTTCCAGTTCGCGGCCGCCACTCCAGAACTTATCGGCCCCATCGTTCATTGGTCATTTGAATCCGATTAATCCTGCAACTAAAAACTTTCAAAATTAGTCGCAATCAAACTTCAGCGTTGGTCAATGTCAAAAATGGACCCCTAGTTAAGTGATGGTCGACCACTTTTCAACCTTATTACCCAGGGCATAAGGATAAAACCTGTGGTCGAAGAAAAAAACTTCTTCTAAGTTTTTTTAATACCATTTTTCCTGAAACACTCATTGAATTTGATTAAATGAACTTTATATTTCGCAGGCTACCCTGGCGCTTAAACCTTAACATCAAACAAAAGCCAACCCTATCAATACCGCATCTTCAATAAGAAACTTGTAACCCACAAAATGCGGTACCTAATGAAAACATAAATAATTGAGCTTCGTTAATACACTAATAATGGCTTATAACAATAATTAGTTTGGCGATTTGGGTCCCGATCCCTTGGGGGTCAAGTGGACCGATTGTCCTTTGAAGGGTTGATTAAGATGACCGGTGGGGTCGGTTCGATTATAGATTAAAATGTAGATAGGGCAGTGGTTTGATCTTTAGCGAGTTTTCGAGAAATAAAGGGGTTTGAACTTTTTTGTATGGGAGCTGGCATATCGACCCACCGCCATTTTGATTTTTTTTCGAAATCGCGGCCCACAATGAAAGTGGTATGTATGGATAGAGGACATATAGACGAACAAAAAATGTCTAGTAACACGGTACCCAAAGTGTCACGTTACCGAGATATTTGAAGGTAAATATGGTCATATGAGTACAATGACCACATAAAAATTAGACCTTTTACGTGTCTATAGGTGTTGATTATTATTATTACTGGTTACTGAAAGAGAGTAGGTACATAACATACTACTAGGAGCACGAGAAAACTATTTTTGACATAACATAGCGTTTCATTGCGATGCGAAGCTATTTTATTGTGCTTATAATAATATTCAACCTGGGAACTATTATTTGGATACAATTTAACGCCTAAACACGTAAAAAGGCTATTTAAAAAAATATTTAATGATTGTCGTTGTACTTATTTGTCGATCTTTAACTTCAAATATCTCGGTAACGTGACACTTTAGGTACCATGTCACTTGACATTTTTTGTTCGTCTATATGTCTTCTATCCATACATACCACTTTCATCGTGGGCCGCGATTTCGAAAAAAAAACAAAATGGCGGACAGGTTGATATGCCACATCGGTTCTATCCCCTTTGTTAGGGCTGGCCATCATGATCATGATAAAAAAAACTAATACCTACAAATAATTTTATTATGAAGAATTTTGTACTCGTAACCGGCGTGCGTATATGACCAGTATGTGTGAATGTGAACCGGATGCAGCTGAATATCAGTATTTTACGCATAGAGTGACTGCCTATCTGACCTCCACAGCCCAGTTAGTACTAGGTAATACAATACCCTTTGGTAAGCCTGGTTGACAGACTTTCAGATCACTGACTATCTTTAACGACTGCCGAAGATATACATATGGCAGCCGGGACCAACAGGTTAACGTGCTTTCCGAGGCACGGAGGAAACTCGGTATGTAATGGGTGGTTAACCATCCACAGACCAACCTAGGCAAGTGCAGCTTAACCTAAAGATTGACGCGAGTAGCAGTTATTATTTAGTTACGAGCTCCTCATTTACTTTTCAGTTGCATTTCATTCTTGTCATCATCATCATCAACAGCCTATTAAAGTTCCCACTGCTGGGACACAGGCCTCCACTCTTTGAGAGGGAATGGGCTATAATCTACCACGCGAGCCCAGTGCGGATTGGTAGATCACAAGTCACAAGTCTTAGAATGTTTGGTTCTAGGACATGCCGGTTTCCTCACGATGTTTTCCTTCACCGTTTTTGAGAGCAGCGGTGATGAAATAAATTACACAAAGTAATGCGCCTGCCTGGTTTCAAACTCACGATTTATTGTTCGTAAGTCGGGGCCGACACCACTGGGCCACCGCTAAAAAATATCAATATTTAGTCTAATTTTTTTTCAAATATTTAAACCACCCGTACCGCATCTATGCCTTGGTCTTTGCCACCCTGTAATGACCAGAGCAAGTAAGGGGTAGGACGCAAGTTTAATGCGGGCCTTACCTGTCTCCGGGATTAACGCAACTCCGCTATTTGTTCTAAAAGGGGTTTTTATAAAAGTGCTAATTACTCTCTGGACCTTTGATGTGTTCGTTTTAGATTCTCAAGTGTAGACCATGCTTTATAGCTTTTTTTTGTGTGTTGGGGTCGTGGTGTTTCTTAGAAAATACTAACTACTACTGCTAAAGTAAATGAATAATTAAGGTTATGTACAGATACTTTTTAATCTGGTTTTATTTTAGAAGTTTAATGTTCATAGTTTCAGTGTAGTCAATTCCAAAGTAGGTATACAAGCTTTGTAAGTTTTGACTGCTCTAAACTACATCCGTTTCTCTTGTTGGTTAGTAGTCGAAACCAGGACAGCTGAGAATGAGGTCCCGGGTTTGATTTGCAGGTCGTGCAATTAGTTATTGAGTTTTACCAACAGGGATTTCTCGGTAACAGCCACGAAGTCTGAATTTGTGCCCGGTTGATGGCAATATGGTCCGTTCCTATTAATGTGATTGTACTATGTACACTTCTGCTTAACACTTCGAGAAATTCAGGATATTTACCTTTTTCCTTTGTTGAAAAACAGCATGGTTGAAAGCAAGGTTAATTAATGTTACCCGTCTTAATCAAAATATTGTGAAACTACATCGTTTGATTAAGGTTTTAAGCATAAGTTTCAGATTTTTATTAAAGCATAAGTTTCAGGTTATTGCTGAATATTTTAAATCATCATCATTAATTTCAAATATTAAATAAATACTCTATTTTTTCCATAGTGTGGGTTGTTACGTTTTGACTTTCAATTACCTCTGGTTATACCATCCATACTTTTATAAGAAGTAATTTTAAATACAGCCCATTATATTATTACCAATATCTTCACCTGAGATCAAACATCTTAAACAAAGATCATCTCAAACCGCTCCTTTCGTGCCAAAAGCACGTGCGATACGAAAATCAAAAACAATAAGGAGTTTTCATTAAAAATGAGCACAATAGCCATACAACAATAGTCCGGAGAGTGAATTAGACAAACTGATTATATGTTCGTCTTTTTTCTTTATCTTCATTTCGCTTAAAGGATAAAAATAATTACAAGATGAAAGATATTTTCTAGCGGGAGGTTTTTTTCTCGCTTTTTTCGCTTTTTCTTTGGCTCGAGACGCGATCTGTCGCCGTCTCATTGTGTTATCCATTGGCTGGCCGTTGGAGTAGCGTGGATACGTAAAAAATAATATTTAAATTACTTTTTAATTACAAGGTTCTGTAACCTATGAAAATATTTGTTAATTTTTTGTGCGTTGGCAATCCTGACTAAAGCAACAGGATTTTTTTTTCGAAATAATTGTATTGTCATGATTCATGACGTCGAAACGAACACAAGAAATGGACTGGAATCCGTTTCGGAAATAAGTCATCGTTTTCATTATTTCTGGCCTCAACAGTTTGAGCATTGCACAAGAATTCTTGAACCAGTACTACCTAAATGGTTACAAGGACATCACAATTCAATTCAAAATTAGTTTATTTTCTCTTCACAAACAGAACTTAACTTATAAATAGAGCTTAAAATTACATTACACAGAAATCACAGTTTGTGTAGATGTTCGCAATTTTTGTCAATGGACTATCGTCAGTCATTCGGCTTGTCCGCATCATCAGCTTTTCCCCAACTTTGCTGGGATCGTCTCCCAGTCTAACGCTGGATACCAGCAAGTATGTGTGAACCAGACGTGTTCTTATAATAATAATAATAATAAAATGTGTTATCCCGAAACAAATATTCAACAGTTTTAGCGCACTCAATCTATCTAAATACACATACCTAACACTACAAAAAGCTGCCATACTAAACACTTGCCGAATAGTTAGAAATTTTTTACATTTCGCTGCAGTACAGAATAATTTATTTTTACAAACAAATAATTAGGATCTCACCTTGGTTTACACCCGTGAGATTCTTAAAATACCAGGTATTAACCTGAGAAAACGAAAGTTTAAAACCATAGGTAATAATAATAATTTATTTCCAAAATAAAGTATAATAAGCAAATTAAACAGCATAATTATAAATGACAATGGTAAATTTGTACAGTGGGGCAATTACATTAGCACACTGATTCCCAAACTGAGACGAGCTCGAATTTCGGGACTCGGCAGCTCTCCGCTCTAATGACATTACAATAAAATCACCAATCTATGCGCATCATTTTACACTTACATGAAAGTATTTTATTCCCAAATCACCGGCGCGTGGGTTATTCTGGCATACTGAAAAAGTTTTACAACTACAAAAACATCGTTTATTAACTATTTATTGACCAGGTACCGAAAAAATTGATATTTATGTATTTTATTACCATCTCTTATATGGATGTAAAATTGCACCTTGTACATTTTAATTCCTAGATGACTAGTTTAAAGTCTTATCCGCAAAACATCGTCGGTATGTTTTAATTCAATTCTTAGTCCATAGTAATTAACCCTTTTGAGACAATTCTTTGCCAAGGGACAATAATAATAAGCTGACAAATGAACATTAATGCTGAGGGCATACTTCTACGTGACGCGCGCGTCATAGGGAAAAGGGATCAGCAGGACTGTTGGTACATTAGTAGCCTCTGTATTAGCCTCTGTATTAGTGTATTTCGTATAAAATACAGATTTTTAGTGAGTTATATTATTATGTATTGATTTTGATTTTTTTGTTTAAAGCCTGTGTCTTTACACACTTTACACACTGTGTCTTTTTCTGTGGCTTTGCCCAGTGGTGGGGTAAAACAAAGAAACTTGGAACTTTTGATTTGGAGTTCTCACTACCCTGAGGATAACAAGTTTTTTGTATACCAATATTTAGAGAATATTATAAGCAATAATATCAAATAAACCACAACCTAATACAATTATTATTTACATAACGGTGAGCCTGTTGCCAACAACCGGGCACAAACCTAGTCTCCGTGGCTGCTACTGCGACATTTTTGATATTTTTTTTTTTTTTTTTAAAACGTTGCCCCACACTAGGAATTTCTCCTGTATCGTGGGTGCGTTCACAAACATTAAACTCACATGCACAAACACACCCAGACCCGAAACAACTATCTGTAGGCCATACAAATATTTGTTCCGTGCGGGGATCGAACCCGCGACACGCAGCGCAGCAGTCCAATCGCTCAGCCACTGCGCCAACCGTGCCGTAAAATTCCTTAAATAATTAAAAAAAATCTTCTGTAATTTATAATTATCGTACTATCTCAAAAACTGCACGCCAACAAAAACCAAACATTTTCACTCTAAAACATAAACCTCCTTCACCAAAAGTCCATTAACATAAAATAGAGCCTTCCTATAAAAAAGTCACGTCGTCCCGCCCGCCCAACGGCGACCGGAAGCGGGCGTTAGGCGGTTATTGGTTATCGATTGGTTTCCGATCAGCCAACCGGAGCGAAGGACCGGCACGCCCGGGTATACACGCCTTTATAGGATATGTGGGAGGGTAGGAAAGAAGGATATTTATTGGGAAAAAGTGACTGGTGGATGTAAACTGACCCTCGAAGTTGTCAATAAAGATTTCTGTTTGTCAAACTTAGTAACACTACGTAAAAATTGATAGAAATGACTTGTTTTGTATGTAATACACTTAAAATACTATGCTAATGGATGCATTGAATAGTTTGGGGTATATTATTAAATTTAAATAAATAAATATTACATTTTTTTTTCTTAAAAAAAAAAACGTTGCTCCACACAAGGATTTTCTCCTGTATCGTGGGTGCGTTTAAAAACATTTAAACTCACATACACAAATACACAGACCCGAACCAACTATTTGTAGGCCATACAAATATTTGTTCCGTGCGGGGATCGAACCCGCGGCACGCAGCGCAGCAGTCCAATCGCTCAGCCACTGCGCCAACCGTTACCTCTACCTCTGAAAAGTAAAACACTACACAGGTAAATTAAAAATAAAAGTTCTGTTTACAGTACACATTTCGTTAGCCTATTGCCATCAACCGATCAGACATTGGGATGCTACTAAGAAATTCCTAATGGAAAAACCAACAACATTTTAAAAGACCTGGGAATTGAATCCAAGACCTCTTGCTTGTTATGACAAACTTACCCCTCTCGTCCTAATCAGTGAGAGAAATATGCTGAGCCATTGTAACTCTGTGTTGTACAAAGTATTTTCAGTTGACAAAAATCTTTGATTCTATTTTAATCACAATACTTCATTGATGAGTAACTTACACATTTATTTATTTGAATCATAAAAAATGTTGAAACACATTAAAGAGCTGATGACTTTACGGCACACAATAGTATTCTTACATTCGGGATCGGACTGACTCAATAAAATATGATTCTGTTTAGTCCGTCAGTTAGATTATCGAAAAATATTGGATACGTGTTTTTTGTTTTACCAAATCAATAAAAATTGACGAAGATAAAGCGCGTCAAAGATCATGGAGTGCGGCTTGAAACGTCATTTGTAGGTAGAAAATGAACTAGCATATGACGTCACACGAGTATTCAAAGCACTGTATCGTCTTAATTTTTTGTTAAAAGACAAAATACGTGTCCAATAATTTTTAGAAATCTATCTGACGGATTATTTAGTTATTTTTTATCCGATCCCCTATTGAAGCTATAATATGGGATTGAGCATACTACTTCTTATTTATCATGTGGTTTAGTGCCTAACCTAGTGTTAAAGGTTCCAAGGCGACCAAAATCTTTCAGCAACCTGGTTACGCCGCTACAAAATGGTAAAATAACATTTTGAAAATTACTTTTTTTTTGGGTACACATTAAAGGGGGGGTTTTTTTCTCGCGAATTCCGTTGTGTGGGATGTCGTTGGATATTTTATTAAATATTGAATAACAAGTTAATATTTAACTAAAATAACACAATTAATTACACAAAGAAGACAAAGTGATAGAAACGTACCTATACACATGTGACATACTCGTAATCATACAAACTTTCAACTATTACTTATTAACACAACAACAAACAGTGACTCTCATACTTCCGATTCAATTCGTCTGTCCCGACTTTCGTTAGGTACTTATCGAACAGCCCACAAATATCTGAAGAAGCCTCACATTCTCGATACGTATCTCCAAACCGATCAGCCCGGACATGCGCGCATCGGAGTATTTTTTTCGATGGGGCGTGGCCTTCGATACTTCGATAGCTATCGATACACCACGCCCTGTCGACCTGTCAATACTCTAATGTATAGTCACGCCCAATAAACGGTAGCTTTATAGCTAGTGTGTTATAACGTGGGAATAGTGGTAATTGTCCTTGTGTAAAACATAACCTACTGAATGAAAACGAAGAATCAGAATCAGATAGATACAAAAATTTTGGATACTTCCATATGATTTTGGGTTTATTTCTCAGTAACATCTACGGAGTCTTGATTTGTGCCCTGTTAATGGCAATAAGCTCGTCAATAATATAGGATTTTAATATGACCGGCAAAAAGTGAGTGTACTTTTAGGTACACACGGCTACACATCAAGCTAAACAAAACCATTTAATCTTGGCCTCACTTTACTAGATCTTTTCGCACAATGAACGATCAGATTATACTGGTTTTGTATAGCTTGATGTGTAGCCGTGTGTACACCTCTAATCTAACCTTTTGAGGATTACAAGGTGTGATGTTATGAACCAGGATACCAATAAATTTACTAGAATTTTAAAATAAGGGTAGCTAATTACCACTATCGCCTCCTTTTTTTTTTTTTTTTTTTTTTTGGTGGGTGGAAAATCATCGAATAACCCCCCCCGCTCTTGGGCAGAGCGAAGGGGAGTGTCAGACTTCTACTGACTAAAAACCAAACCCATGTGGCTTCCTGATTATAGCACTAATAATTAACAGTCCTATTACGATAAAATTTTATGCGACAGGAGTAAATAATTTGGTAGCTAGATTTCTTGCACACACATTGTACGTATCTAGTTTGTATTGTTGTATAGTCTGCAAAGATTATGCAAGTTAATTTAAAAAAACGTGTGGCACTCGGAGACTGCCGCGGTAAATCTATTGCATAGCATTTTTTATCAACTTATGCAATAATAGGTATAAATAATTAGGTATTAATAGTGTAATTACACACCAAAATAATTATTCATTCAAAAAATTTGAACAAAAATAACGATATTAAGAGTTTGATCTTCGAATTTCGCGCGATGTACATTATATAAATCAAAACTAACCTTCATAGACTAACTAAGCTAGTAAGAAACTCTATGACAGAAAATTTAAAAGAAAAAGTATTGACAGCCTGACGTAAGTGTCATAACATTGAAAAATATGAATATTATTTATTTTATTTTAGATATTTTATAAGAAAACGAATCGTTTTAGACCGATTCGCAGAATAGTAATGCAAAAACCAATAAAACTTATGATAGATGCGTACTAATAATAAAATGAATGTTTATAGAGTACTCACTCCTCACTCATTTTCTTTCACTATTTTTTCGTGACTTTCTTCATTAATAAACGCACTTTGTTTATTCATATATAAAACACTTTGTACACAAATTATACGAGTAAGAATATTTTAGAAGGAGAAAGCAGAGAGACAAACAATTATTTAATTTGACAACCTCAGTTGACAACCTTGTTATTTTTCGTAACCATAGCAAACTGCTTTAAAATTTGCGTTACGAAATCTCTGGATTCGCTCTCCACGCTCAAATCAAGGCCCGCGATAGAATCTATGCAATAGAATAACAGAAACAAAGAAAACCTGTTTGGGTTAGTTTCATAGATGACTCTGTCCTGGATGCTAAAAGATCGTGTGAATGCATCGTGTTCTTACTGTCATGTAGTATGATAACACTGGAATTGATGGACGCTATTATAGGTGCCAAACTCTCACTAAATATTTGGGCATATGCTATTTAGATTGTCATTAATACGATAAGAGATAGAAGTGGCAAAGCCTTGGCAGCTCAACGCATTTAAACACAGAAC
Source organism: Diarsia dahlii (assembly GCA_949775195.1). Taxonomy (NCBI): domain Eukaryota; kingdom Metazoa; phylum Arthropoda; class Insecta; order Lepidoptera; family Noctuidae; genus Diarsia; species Diarsia dahlii. The sequence continues at coordinate 18,428,400 of OX459210.1, forward strand.
GGACAACATCACGGGGCGTAAGCAAACTACGAACATCGTATCCCAATACGCCCAGTGCGCAGACTCGAACCGATACTGGTAACCGATACGTAAGTGGGCGTGGCTTACGGTGAACGTACACCTACTGGGTATATCGGAAACTGAGAGTTATTTTATGATCATATGAGATTCGCAAATGGATACCTATTGGCTGTCTAAATAAATTCAGTGGCCATCTATAATGGAAGGTTTTAATAGTAGTTTTTTAACTTTATTTAAATTGGATGCAGTTTTTTAATGCAAGTTTATTTCGAGATTAATAATAGTATTTTGTACTGTAATGACGCTGGAATTGCGGTATCTTTTTTGCTTCCAAATACAGGGTGGAATTCTTACTCAATTTAAATGATAGGTAGTTTTAAAACAAGGTAAGTGAAGGTGATCGTTAACGATGACAGCATGCATTATTCGTACAAAACCACCTTATTTTACATGGTTTATTACCTCGGAATATATACTTCATCCAAGGTCATGGCGTTAACACATTTTACCCCTTTTTCATACTGTCAACAGATAATTTTCCAAAAATATGTCAAAATTGACTGATTCAAGATAAACAATTTAACTGTTCTGGATCCCGCAACTTAATTTTAATGTTACCTATCATTCATTGCAAGTAAATGATTTGATTAATCAGAAAATAAGAGCGGAGGAGTAGGAAAAACATAGTTTCCACTACACTCAATACCAGCAGGATACAGAACAGGGCGTCTGAAGTAGCCCATTTAGCAGATCATAATATGAATTGCTTTCATCATCATCAGCCTATTGCAATCCACTACTGGATAAAGGCCTCCTTAATCTTACGCCACTCAACTCGTTTTTCGGCAACTCTCATACAGTTGTTACCAGCCACTCTGCGAAGATCATCACTCCATCGAGCCTGAGGGCGTCCCACCTTACGCTTGCCGATTCGCAGTCTCCTCTCAAGAATACGTCTACTCCAACGGTCATCGGTTGTGCGGCTAATATGGCCGGCCCACTGCCACTTCAGCTTACAATATTCTGTGAGCTATGTCGACAACTCTGGTGCTCTGTCGGATCACCTCATTTTGAATTGCGTTTGAAAAGCGTTAAATGGACCTTTCGTAATAGTTAACGATTTAGGAAAGTTGATCTATTAATATAATATAAATTGTGTTAAAATTCGTGAAATGGTCACAGACGCAGTCTTATGCCCTGCTTAAGTGGCTATTTTAGACCCCCTAAACAAGGTTATAATCATCATCATCATCATCACCCTATAATGTTCCCACTGCAGGGACTCAGGCCTCCTATCTAGGAGAGGGAATGGGCTATAATCTACCACGCGGGCCCAGCATTGGTAGATGTCACATGTCTTCGTTTTTTTTGTTTCTAAAACATGCCGGTTTCCTCACGATGTTTTCCTTCACTGTTTTGAGAGCAGTGATGATGAAATAAATTACGCAAAGTAATGCGCCTGACGGGGCTCGAACCCACGACTCACTGTTCGTAAGTCGGGGCCGCCACCACTGCGCCACCACTGCTAAGGTTATAATCATCATCTGCCTAGCCTTTTCCCAACTATATTGGGGTCGGCTTCCAGTCTAACCGGATGCAGCTGAATACCAGTATTTTACATGGAGCGACTGCCTATCTGACCTCCACAACCCAGTTAATACTAGGTAATACAATACCCTTTGGTAAGACTGGATGTCAGAATTTCAGGTCACTGACTACCTGTAACGACTGCCAAAGATCTATATATATGGCAGCCGGGACCAACAGCTTAACGTGCTTTCCGAGGCATGGAGGAAACTCGGTATGTCGGGCGGTCACCCATCCACAGACCGACCTAGGCAAGCACAGCTTTTACCTAAAGATCGACCTGAGTGGTAGTTCTTATTAAGCCACGAGCTCCTAAGGTAAGTGCTAAGGTTATAATAAATTACAATATTTTAAATCCGTGCCACAGTACTATGTGTGTATTTTTCTACCCCTTTAGGACCTGCATCCTATGGCTCCCTCATTAAGTAATGAGACAAGCCCATAAATATCACTTCCTTACTCATTTCATAGAACAACATTTTCGTTTTAAGCCCGCGACGACTCTTAGTTATTTATTTATATTAATAACTTTGTTTTATACTGTGTGCGGGTTGGATTAAAAGGTTATAATTGGGGTGGTTAGGTGAAGTGGGCTGATTGTTATTAATACTAATAAAATGATAAGTATTTGTTTATAATTTTATTTAAATTGACAACTTATGTGTCGTTAGTATAACAAAATCATTATCAAAGTAAGTATTTTGCATTGCATTATCATTCTCCTGAGAGCCATGGAGCGTTCCATGCTAGGCATAAAACTAGACCGAGTCCCTAACGTCGAAATTCGGAAACGTACAAAGGTTTTCGATATTGGAAATCGCGTTACGGAACTCAAATGGAGTTGGGCAGGGCACTTAGCAAGGCGCAGTGATGACAGGTAGACTAAGGCTATCACTGAGTGGCGTCCAAGAACTGGAAAAAGAAGTGTGGGTCGTCCAGCGGCAAGATGGGCAGACGACATAGTTACCATCGGGGGAAAAACCTGGATGAGGCTGGCACAGGACCGTGGAGATTGGCACAAGAAAAGAGAGGCCTAAACCCAGCAGTGGGTGAGTTCAGGCTATGGATGATGATGATCATTCTCCTGTCCGTATCTCAATTTAATCAGGTTTAGCGCTGCATGTCTTCTTCTTCATAACTAGTACTCGTCATTTTGCCATATCATCCTTCATATACGCCCATCCACATATATACACACAACTTTACTTCGCGATTATTGATCAGTAGTTGATCAGTTCAACCACCTTCGATTGTACCACTAGAGACCAATGTCCAATCATTCAATTACACAAGTAAAATTGGTTCCATCTTGGAATTTGAAACTTAACTATTATGAATATCTTAAATACGACCATAGATTTTGTCGCAACTATTTTAAATTAACCAAACTCATGAAGCAACGGCCGTAGTCCGTAGCACCTTGGCTCGTAGCCGCGTAGCATATGCTTTGCTACGCGGCTACGATGATTGCTACAAAAAGTAAGAATATCATAAATAAGTTGCAAAATCACTATTGCCTTCATCAATTATATCGAAAAATTAAGGTACCTGATTAATAATGTACACGAATGTGATATTAAATTTAATTTTGAAGATTGGAAATTATAGACTAAAATTAGGTAGTGAAAAAAAAACCTTCTTATATATTATGCAGTTATTTTAGTTTTTTGATGATATACAACAACGGGATATTTGTGACTAAACTGTCCTGAAACTTTCACAAGCACAAGCTTTTAGTTCAACTACTCGATACTAGATGGCGTAACGCGTCACGTAAAATTCTGTTGGACGTAATTATAATTTGGTTGTACGAATCAAACAAAAAACAACATTTGGAACTACAGTAGGTTTAAACTATGAATTATTTGTTTTCGGAATTCAGTAAGTACTTTTGAACTGACTTGAATATAACTATTAAATTGAAATCGTTATATGCCGAGCCTTTTGACTTTTTATGTAAGTAATGTGACTGTGTGAATGTAATATTATTTCTATTAAGAGTCAGTGATACTTGAATTAAATGATTTTATTATTTTATTATTATTTTCCTAAGTTGGGGTCGGCTTCCAGTCAAATCTGACGAAACTGAATACCAGTGTTTTACATGAAGAGACAGTCTATCTAACCTCATAACCCCAGTAACGTTATTGGGTAATACGATACCCCTTTGTATGACTTGTTGTCAGACTTTCAGGCCACTACTTACCTGTAACGCCTGTAAAAGATACTACATGATATTATGATAGCCAAAGCCAACGGCTTAACGTGCTTTCTGAAGCATTGAGGAACTCGTTATGTAATGAATGGTAACCAATCCACAGATCAGCCTTGTCAAGCACTGCTTAACCTTGAAGATAGACCCATGTGGTTATCATTTAGCCACTCGCTCCTCCGTATTCGTTGTTATACAAATATAAAATAAATTAATTGTTTGTACGTAAGTCGGGCGCTGAAAGTGCGTACACGTCCACAATTATTTATGTGAGTTGTGTGTCGGTGTGAACGAGTGATATATACCTTGCGAAGACGTATTTATTGCCCAAATTGTAGGAGCAACGGTTTTAGAATGGTTCCGTATGAGAATTAAGAAATTATTCTTTTGTTTGCAATCGTAAGCGTTTACGTTTCTTGAGGTCGATCCGTTGATGGCGGATCATCCATTACGTGTGTAGACGCCTCCGTGTCTCGGTAAGAAAAATCTAATATTTGTGACAGGGCACAGAAAGCACATTAAGCCGTTACGGGTAACCAGAAACGAGATCTGACAACCACTACTTTTTACCAAGTGGAGGACAAATAGCTAGGCCCTCCACGTATAATACTAGTATGCAGATTAATCTAAAAATGGTAACTAACTCCAAAATAGTTGGGAAAGAGGCAAGACAGAATTAATTAGTTACTTTAGTTTATCGTAACTAAGTCAAAAAGAGCAGTAGTGGCCCAGTGGTCGCGGCCCCGATTTACGAACAGTAAGTGGTCGGTACGTACCCAGGCAGGCGCATTACTTTTTGTAATTTATTACATCACTACTGCTCTGAAGGAACACATCGTGAGGAAACCGCCATGACTTAGAACCAAAAAAGAATTAGACATGACGACATCTACCAAATCGGACTCCGCACGAGTAGATGATTGTAGCCCATCTCTCTCCTAGAGAGGAGGCCTGAGTCCTTGCAGTGGGAACATTATAGGTTGATGATGATGAGTCAAAAAACATGACTTATTTTATTACTAACAAAAATCCAGTTTAGACACTTATCAGATAAACAAGTAACATAAAACTGAAGGCCTAATGCCTGATGGCCTGATGGATCTGGATTGTTTTGAACGTAATTTTAAAGCACCCTAATTTTTACCACTTATGTTTCTAAGTTTACCGAGACTTTTTCAAAACTGAAATTCACCCTAACGGTTTTCCACATTACCTAAGTAACCCAAATAATAAAGAAACAAAAAAGCATCCATAAAGATGTCAAGATACAGGGTGAGACAAGTTGATGCATGTGTGGGGCATTCATTATTTTTTTCGGTATTTAGGGGACATACCGAATGCCCCACGTGCCTGAAAAAATGTAAAGGAATTTATTAGTACAGGTGTATTTGTGGTTTTCTTTTGAGCAGAGGGGTTCCCGAAAAAATTTCGTTGGAGTAAATGAGTATTTAGTAAATGAGCTAAGATAAATAAAATAAAGTACTCATAAAAAAAAAAAAAAATTAGGTATACTCATCATAATTTAAGCCGAAAAGTGTTCACTGCTGAACATAGGCCTCCCTCCCCCAAGTGTCAACACATTGACCGGTCCCGTGTGTATAGCATCAAATTATGCTCGTAAATCCCTAATTACGTATAATTTATTTAAATCAAGGTAGGTATTATTTATCGTAAAAAAAAACTTAGAAAACCCAAGAAAGTTGATGAGGAGTTGAAGTTGTTGAGTTGAAGTTGTTGAGTTGATCTTCAGGTTAAGCCGTGCTTGTCTAGGTTGGTTTAGTGACCACCCATTACATACCGAGTTTCCTTTGTGTTTCGAAAAGTACGATGACAGATGACGACACAGTTGTAACAGGTAGTCAGTGGCCCGAAAGTGTGACAATCAGGCTTACCATGAGCTATCAGACAGGGTGAAAACCATCCCTTCACAAAGCCTTCAACCAAGCATTATGTACATCAAACTAAGTACCCCTACGCAAAAAGTATTGCCGGGAAACGACTTTATTTGGGGTAAAATATCACATTTTACGGTAAAACTCAATGAAGCACTCTGAAAACATTTGAATAGTTTTGAATAGTTGACGGGGCATGGAGGTAATTTAAGTAAAGTTATAACCTGAAAAACTAGTATATAAAACAGCCGTGAAAAATTAGGAACTTTGACCCCCAATATCGCCGTAACTAGGGGGTTCTCAGGTATGGTCTAGAACAAAAAAAATCACAATGACGGGGAGTACCGGTACCTTGGGTACTTTTACACCCTTTATTAGACAATATTAATTGTTTCACCTCAGGTGTTACATCCAGTTAGACAGAAATCCGAGCCCAACATAGTTTGAAATGACACCAACATTTTTATTACCTTATCTAACTTATACCATGAAAATAATTTTACTACCAAAAACATGTAAAAGCAAAAAGCAGTAAGTAACAATTTACATGACAGTGTAAATAATGTAATGTCCATTACACGTTAGAATGCGAAGTAATTCGAGTTTAATTGTCCTCTCATAAGTTAACTATGTACAAATTGTACAATTATCACGATTCTTTAAAACGAGAATACACTAGGGGTAAATTTAATTAAAATAATTAGGTTCGTAAGTACGGCTGGATGTAGATTCTTGTAACTGGGAATAAAGCAGTATTTCACACCTTTAGATTGCTTATCTTTTCCTAAAGATAGAGTATACTTCAATAATGTCAAAGCAAACAACATAAAGCAATGACCTGCAGGGGTATTGCATCATAATCATCTGCCTAGCCTTTTCCCAACTATATTGGGGTCGGCTTCCAGTCTAACCGGATCCAGCTGAATACCAGTATTTTACATGGAGCGACTGCCTATCTGACCTCCACAACCCAGTTAATAGGTAATACACTACCCTTTGGTAAGACTGGATGTCAGAATTTCAGGTCACTGACTACCTGTAACGACTGCCAAAGATCTATATATATGGCAGCCGGGACCAACAGCTTAACGTGCTTTCCGAGGCACGGAGGAAACTCGGTATGTCAGGCGGTCACCCATCCACAGACCGACCAAGGCTAGCACAGCTTTACCTAAAGATCGACCTGAGTGGCAGTTCTTATTAAGCCACGAGCTCCTCAAGCCTCGAGCTGCAGGGCTATTGCATATCTTTTTAAATGTCAGTGGCCTTCATAGTGTCCATCAATTAACTGTCAAATGGTTCGTTTAGTACAAAAACCATAACCATTTGACAGTTAACCGATGGACACTATGATAGCCACTAACATTTAAAAAGAATACGCCCTGCTGGTAAAGGATGCGGGGATGTCTATGTCCAGCAGTGTACGTCTTTCGGCTGAAATGATGCTGTTAACATCAAGCCTTGTAACCCCCGACGGTTTAGGCAGAGGCGTATCAAAACCACTCCCACATTTCACCGGTTTTGTTTAAGTCCCATGTAAAAGAGGGTGAGCCTATGTCATCAACCAGGATAATAATCCTTATCCTTACTAACTTAATATTATAAATGCGAAAGTTACTCTGTGTGTCTGTCGCGCTTTCACGCCAAATCTACTAAACCGATTTATATGAAATTTAGTACACAGATAGTATAGAGCCTAAGAAAGGACATCCGCTACTTTTTAATTCGAAAAAAAGGGTTGAAAGAGAGGAATGAAAAGATTACTTTTGGTCGCGATAACCGGCATACACGCGGGTGAAGCCGCGGGCATCGGCTTATAAAATTAAGAAAATTAAAAGAGCACCACAACTAACATGCAAATAAACGATTACCATAACAACCACAAATATATCAAATTTCACAACGTAACAAAAATCGTCAAACAATACTCAGGCAGACTTATCCGTTGGTACAGCAATAATTCAAGGAGGCACAAAGGGACTTGCTTTCCACCAAGTTTGGTACAGGTTTCTTGAAGGAGCCGAGTTCAGTGAGAACAATACTAAGAGTTATAGCTCTCTGTGTCCGGGGGAAGCCGGATGCTGGCGAAAAATGGCGGCGGAACAAAGTAGCTTCGATGCAGGGAACTGGTGGGAACTGGCTGTGGCTGGTTTGAACCGGTTTGGGTGATTAGTTGGTGAGTGTTTGAAGGTGGTTTGTGTTTGGTTCATGGCTGACTAAAACACTCCATACGTAAAAATTTTGCTGGATCAACTTTTTTCTTTATGTGAAAAAACACGTTTTATGGTAAAATTTAATATTACAACTGTACACTCAAAATATTGTGCTAATGGATGCTTTGAATAGGAAACGGGTCATGAAGGTAATTTTAAGTAAAGTTATTACGTTTAAAACTTTTTTTTTTATATCTAGCCTGCTCTTTTCCACTCCTGGGCAAAGGCCTCCCTCCACTCCTTCCATTTATAACTGAAATAAAAAAAAGCATGTGGAAAAATTGGGAACTTTGACCTTCAGTAAATCTCCGTAACTAGAACGTTCCCAAGCATACCTGCATTATTAGTTTTTTTTGGTTTTTAGGTTTTTTTTAGGGTTTACTTTATATCTGTTACTAAAACACAATTGATTAGCCCATTAACTGTAGACCCCCGTTTTTATTTTCCCTACTATTTAATGATGTTCAAAATGAACAAAAACAAAACAAAGATGACTAATTAAACCAAAGACAAGTCACCAGTTTGTGGCTAAACGCTAGACGAAAACAGAATTAAGTCCCACGTCTTCATTCGCGATTATAATTTATAACGAATAAATGAAATATTATAAACGCATCGGCGCACCGCTCCGACAACGCCACTGGCAATGGCGTTTGCTTTGTTGAGTGCGAGAGGGGACAGTGGACTTGTCGATAGATTTTATTGTTAGTTTTCTGGGTGTCTTCAAGCTTGGAGAGAAGGTTCCGTTGTGCTTTAACATCATCACCATCATCATTCCCTTGCCCTTATCCTAATTAATTTGGGGTCGGCGCAGCATGTCTTTCTTGTGCTCTAACCTAGCAAATAAATATGTAGCTGGGGAATTTATTCCGCCATTTTTTCTTTCCAGCTACAACACTAGGAAGCGTCAAAGGGTGGGCGTTTGGGGGACTATCCTTTGTAAAATTTGACGTTCAAAAAGGGTTTATAAAATTATGATCAGCCTAATTTGAATAAATAACTTCTGATTTTAATTTTGCTCGTGCGGTGGGTGGGTGATGAAGTTGAAAACTAGAAATCGTAGACGCAGAATTGGTTAGGACGGTTCCTAGTTTTCAACACACACGACAGGTGCACAGCCATCAAGTCTACATAACTAGCCGAAAACTCTTTGGTAACACAGAATATAAAATTGTAATTTATTTGTGAAAAAGCTTCCATAACCCGTGTTACTTAAGATTACGTTCGGTTCCCCGATCGTATGATTAATTCTAATCTCAATAGGTACCAGTTTGCGTGAATTTGAAGCATATTTTATTCCAAAAAACTATTATTTATATGTTGTCTACCTTCCTTTGGTGTGCCTGCATTTTTTTTTTCTATCAATCTAGGTGTGTCCCTCCACCTAAAAAAAAAACGTGTGGCACTCGGAGACTGCCGCGGTAAATCTATTGCATAGCATTTTTTATCAACTTATGCAATAATAGGTATAAATAATTAGGTATTAATAGTGTAATTACACACCAAAATAATTATTCATTCAAAAAATTTGAACAAAAATGACGATATTAAGAGTTTGATCTTCGAATTTCGCGCGATGTACATTATATAAATCAAAACTAACCTTCATAGACTAACTAAGCTAGTAAGAAACTCTATGACAGAAAATTTAAAAGAAAAAGTATTGACAGCCTGACGTAAGTGTCATAACATTGAAAAATATGAAAATTATTTATTTTATTTTAGATATTTATAAGAAAACGAATCGTTTTAGACCGATTCGCAGAATAGTAATGCAAAAACCAATAAAACTTATGATAGATGCGTACTAATAATAAAATGAATGTTTATAGAGTACTCACTCCTCACTCATTTTCTTTCACTATTTTTTCGTGACTTTCTTCATTAATAAATGCACTTTGTTCATTCATATTTAAAACACTTTGTACACAAATTATACATCATCATCATCATCAACAGCCTATTAATGTTCCCACTGCTGGGACACAGGCACATACACAGGTACAAATTATACGAATAAGAATATTTTAGAAGGAGAAAGCAGAGAGACAAACAATTATTTAATTTGACAACCTCAGTTGACAACCTTGTTATTTTCCGTAACCATAGCAACCTAGTTGAATACTGAATCCTGAATATTTTTGTTAGGAAATCTCTGGATTCGCTCTCCACGCTCAACTCAAGGCCCGCGATAGAATCTATGCAATAGATTAAAAATGTTCCCACCAAACAATCTTAAACAAACATTTTATCGACACATGTTTTCCCATCCCTACGCCCCCTAGCTGCCGACTTCCTTCATACTCGCGCTCACTCGCTCGAACCATGCCTTTGTCGGGCACAATTGTCGACAAATTACAAACGAATTGAGTTATTTAATATTAACCAGTAATATGCAGGTTATTGTTTATTATTTTATTAAGAACACATAATGAACGCCTCTGTTCATGTTCTGCGTACTTTGATGTTTTAAAAGGAACTTAGATTGTCTTGTAATCACTTTTGTGTGGCTTGATTCTTTTATACATGCTCAACAACAACGTCAGAACAAATTGTCAATTTGAAAGTAGGGAAATATTATGGTTTTATATTTAGTTTAAATTAAAGATATACTATAACATCACGCCTGTAATCCCCGAGGGTAAGATAGGGGAGTACCTATTAGTACACCCACATTTCGTCAGTTATGTTTAAGTCCCATATAATCTAAGGCGAGCCTATTACCATCAACCGGCCACAAATACAAACTCCGTGGCTGTGTCCAGAGTTTTATACTTAGTTTAGATCAGTTGGTACTAAATTAATAAAAGGAGGTTGTGGCTAAATAAAAACAGTCCCTTGAGGTAATCTTCAGGTTAAGCCGCGCTTACATAGGTTTACTGTAGATGCGTGACCATTCAAAACATACTGAGTTTCTCCCGTGCCTCGAGATCACGTTAAGCTGTTGGTCCTGGCTGTCATTTTTAGATCTTTGACAGTCGTTACAAGTATATGAATGAATGAATGAATAAGCTTTATTTAACTCCATACACATGCATACAAGTAACATTAAAAAATAGTAAAAATAAACATAAACACTAGTTAATCGTATATAACAATAATCAATGCTTCTCATTAACAATCAACAAACTAATAATTAATAGTACAATCAAATCAATACTAACAACAATAAGAAATAAACATACCGAATAACTAATAACAAGAGAGGGCTAAGGACAGGGAGAAGTGGAAATCTTTGGAGGAGGCTTTTACCCGAAGGGGGTCCATACAAGTATATAGTGGACGGAAAATCTGACAACCAATCTTATCAAGGGATATTGTACAACCCAGTACTACCTTGGTTGTGATGGTCAGATAGAAAAATAAGTACTCAGCGCATCTCGTTCACGTTTATTGGCTATGCGCACAATCAAAGTGTGAAACTCTCTGTGTTCCATCCCAGATTGAACCCATCTGCTTTCAAAGTAAAAGTGAACAGGTATTTTCTGGGCACGCTCGCTCCATCATAGATCCCATGCATCAGTTTCTATCAGGCGTGATCGAAGTCAAAAGCAGACCCATTCAGCAATAAAAATAAAGTACTTGTAGATCTTTCTTATCGCAAAGAAAAATCTTAGATGTAGTAACAACACAAAAAAGAAAAGGGCAACATTCCACACACTCCCGTGCAAGAAAAAGGGATCATTCTATCACTCCCCATAAACCACTGTGATTTATGAAACAAATTTTATTGACAGCCAGTGTACGGTGGATATTGAGACATCATATTTTATACTTTATTTGACATATCTGTACAGTACCCTTTTTGGTGGAGGGTGGGAAAACGATTGTGTCATTTTACTGTAGCCATTTGAATATTGTACCTGAGAATTATTTGTTTTGTGATAAAATGTCAAGTTGACTGTCGGATGAAATGGGTCACAGGAAAAAGGTTTCTTATAGTTTGTGTTGTAGTTGCTGGTTAGAATTCTATCAAAAATTTTTACTAAAATAATGTAACTGAAATAAAAAATAGGATTTGTTTTAATTTAGCCAAATAAAAGCACATGATGATAGTCAAGAAGTCGACAAGTCAAAGTAAAGAAGAAAATTATACATTCTAAAACGTAATAGGCTTTTATGGACAAGAAAGGCAAAACAACCCAGGGTTACTCTTTTAAATCAAGATATTGGACAGATTAAAGAAGTATGGAATAAGAAAACTTACTGCGCCGAAGCCAAGAATAGAGGGGGCAGGAGAATAAGTTTTTACGCACTGGTTTAAGGTCTTACACTGAAGGCACCCACAGGATAGTCCGGTTAAGCAGATACCAGCCTTATAGCTTAACCTGCGAGAGGAGAGATAGCTTAACGAACACATTTATTATGCCATTGTTTCAATAGTTTTCTCATTATTATTGATATTGAAAACGGGATATTTACCATGTTTAGTTTTTTTTTCATTGTGCTTGTAACAGCGCCGAAATATCGGGAACTCGAAAATAAAACTAAACATGGTAAATATCCTGTTTTCAATATCAATAATAATGTTAGTGACCATGTCAGTTTAAAAAAGTTTTCTCATTATTTAGTCTCAGTTGGCGAGATTCACATAATATTTCGAATAAAATCGCCGTATTTATTCACAATAAAATCATTTCTATTTACGTGCACCACAAGAATGCTTTCACTAAATCTAATTCCTGTAATTCCAGCTACCTATTTAGCGTACTTTAGTTAAGTTTAGTGCTGCGGGCTCCCCTATTTCGGCGCTAGTTTATGTGGAATTAGATCTGTTTCCTACGTCTGGCCGGCTGCATCGATTGCTCAGGAGCAGGTACATATTTTAGTTTTTACTATAGGGACTGATTTCACCGATGTTTAATCTTAAGAAGTAGTTTGTTTTATGGTTATATTTATAAACGGTTGATTTGATTTTGGTGAACACGGGCTTAGTTTGATTTTTCAACGTTTTTTATGTTCCTAAAAACTATCGAATTGCTTCTAGTAATTTTCTCTGTGTCGCTAGTGATTTCTGTAAAGTTTAATACTTCAAATCCAGTATTTCATGAACATTGACTGTTATAAATTTCGAAGTGTAAAATTAAACGATCAATAACATGGTATGGCGCAGCTGATATTTATCACTTTGGATAGTACCAGTCTTGTTTACTACAAATCAGTGAATTGTCTTATAACTCAGAAACCAAAAAACATATCACTTCTTTTCTAAAAAAGAAGCAACACAAAACAAATCAAAACACATCCGTACTCCCAAGTCGATCGTTTTACCAAAGGGTAGAGGCCCCGGTAGTTGGCAATCGGATAATAATATATATATTTTCGCTCCATATTCCGTGGAAGTGCTCAAAATATGATATACTGCGGATAAATCGGTAGCGACTGCCCTCGGGGGGGTGTTTACATCGACAGGGGTAGTTTCAACTCCTGGAACTTGGGACAAAGTATTTTTCGATAGTTTTGTGTTCGATGTTTTTTAGTGAGAGTTTATTTTTTTGTTTTGTTATTTTGGTGTAACATCACAGTTCCTTTGTATTATTATTCAGTAATGTTTATTTCTAATCTCAGCAGGGCTGATCGCGAAATACGAAAGCAGAACAACAAGTTTTCAAAAATACTTTAATAATTATGTTCTGTAGCTCAACACCGCTGAAATCAAGTTTGGGTATAATATGTCACATATTACCTTGTATCGAACTTATTTAGCATTGTTTTCCTGATACTCACTTATTTAGTACAATAATTACATAAATACATAGGTAACCTACTAATCATTATTTAGGGGAAAATACTTTAAAATGTCATTTAGTTTTTTTATTTTATTATTATTTGCTTTGATTTAAATATGAAGTCCGTTATAAATTATATCCTCTTTTATATAAAAGTAACCCATACATGAATTGACTTTGAAATTCATAGACTTTTCCGGAGTGAAGTATTATAATAAAAGTATGTCAAAGGAAAATTCATTTTAAAACTCAGGGAATAACGTTCAAATTCATGTAAAGTTCATATCAAAGAATATATTTTTAGAGATCCGTCTCAGTGACTAGGAAAAGTGTAGATCCGTAATTTTTGGATCATTCTCATTAGTTCCACCAGCAATTAGTTCCATGGAACTAGTGAGACTTTTTTTTCTCAGTAGTTCCATGCACTTTGATAATGGATCAAATGAAACAAAACTTAATCGAACTCGTCTCACTAGTTCCACCGTAGTTGTCCCATGGAACTAGTGAGAACTTTTTTTTCTCAGTAGTTCCATGCACTTTGATAATGGAACAAATGAAACAAAACTTAATCGAACTCGTCTCACTAGTTCCACCGTAGTTGTCCCATGGAACTAGTGAGAACTTTTTTTTCTCAGTGGTTCCATTGTTCTTCTTAGTGGAACAAGTGAAACTAAAGTTAATCAAAATCATTCTCATTAGTTCCACTTTTTAGAAAGATATCATCTAATATTAATAAAGGAATAAAACGCAAAAAAATATAAAAAAATAAGTAATTTAATGTTAATCATTTTTACAAACAAATCAGGCCAACGACGTAATTTCAAGAACGTAATTACTTGATCAGGCTCATTTTCTGAACAAATTACGATACAGACGTAGGTATGTTATCGTAATTTGTCCAAAACATGAGGAATGCTGATAGCACCTGAAATTTTTTTGCGTTTTATTCCTATAATAATATTAGATGATATTTTTCTAAAAAGTGGAACTAATGAGAATGATGTTGATTAACTTTAGTTTCACTTGTTCCACTAAGAACAACAATGGAACCACTGAGATAAAAAAGTTCTCACTAGTTCCATGGGACAACTACGGTGGAACTAGTGAGACGAGTTCGATTAAGTTTTGTTTCATTTGTTCCATTATCAAAGTGCATGGAACTACTGAGAAAAAAAAGTTCTCACTAGTTCCATGGGACAACTACGGTGGAACTAGTGAGACGAGTTCGATTAAGTTTTGTTTCATTTGATCCATTATCAAAGTGCATGGAACTACTGAGAAAAAAAAGTCTCACTAGTTCCATGGAACTAATTGCTGGTGGAACTAATGAGAATGATCCGTCATGTTAGTAGTGAACTATTTCATATTCCAGGTTTCGGAAAAATGCTTATTCATAAATTGATCTGTTTTTTCCTTTGTTAAGCATGTAGTTTATTTAGAAATAATATTAGTAAATAAGACGTTGAGCTGTTATTTATAAACCAATGAAATATTAAAACCTGTAATTAATTTATGTAAGGTTACAAAAAAGTCTTAATGATACATCATCACTAGATGCAACTGAATACCATTGTTTTACATGGAGTGAAAGCCTACCTGAATAGGATACCCCCTTTTTTTGGGTGGATAATCATCATATAACCCCTCCCGCTCTTGGGCAGACCGAAAGGTAGTGTCAGACTTCTACTGACTTCTTCTCAGCCCTATATGTCGAGGCCGCGGTATCCTGTGGACATCCCATAGCCCCGACAATAGGATACTCCTTGGTCAGAATGTTTGTGACAGATATTAGGATCACTGACTACCTGTAAAGACTGTCTAGGTTCTACAAATGTCAGCCGAAACCAACTGCTTAACGTGCTTTCCGAGGCACGGAAGAAACTCGGTATGAAACTTAAAAAAAAAACATTTTGACGGAACCCCAACAGAAATATCAGTTCAACCCTAACATTTCTCATAGTGTGACCATATTAATTTATATTATAATGTAATTTATGCTCGGGTCTTCCTTTTAAGGTATTTTTTACTTGATTCCGTTCTTTGTGTCCCACCACTGGGCAGTGCGCGTGAAATTATGAAAAATTACACGCGACCCCCCGCGGTCCGCTTTTAAAAGGGTTAACATCAACTTCGGATAGGTAGGAAAGAATTGAGAAAGCATGAAAAAGGTTGATGATTATTATTTCTAGACGCTTTTTGATATGAGTTTTTGCGGGTTTTCTGTCATTTTGATTAGATCAACAGACTGCCGCATAGGTCTAGTGGTCACAAGCGCGACTGGTGCTCGATTTGATTCGATCGAGGTTCAATTCCCAGATCAGGCAAAGTGATTTTGGGGTTTTCCATCAGGAATGCCTCAGTAGCAGCCACGGAGTCTGGACTTGTGCCCAGTTTATGGCAATAGGCCCGCTCCCTACTACATGGGCTTAAACATAACAGGCAAAATGTGGATGTACTGTTTGATAAACCTCTGCTTAACTCTGCGGGAACTACAAGCGTGAAGTTATGTCATGAAATCCATGGGTCAAATCCTCTTCTCATATTAACCTCTTTAAATAACGCAGACGCAATGTCCAGTCAATTTTCTATAGTGCCGATGAATTTACGACAAATATAACTAGCTCTAGAATATAATAGCTCTAGAACGCAGTTTAAATGTACGGTGAAGTTCGCTCTACAATAAAGGTGAAAGGGCAAGGGGTTAAATTATTTACTAAAACAGGTATAAGTAACCCGAACTAATAAACAAATTCACAGCTCTTACTGAAAGCTATATATCCTATACCTCGGATTTAAATCGAGGGAAACAACCCCATTCTTATCCGTCCCCGTATAATTATAATTATTTAAATATGCTAATAATGATAATAAAATTTCGTAGGTTTTTGCTTTTGTTTGTGGCAAAAGGCTTATTGGGTTATACTTAATTATATTTAGAGGGGTAAAGGGTTACCCCCCTACCTGGGTAACCCTTAATTTTTATTTATGTCTACACGTTAATTCACTCTTTGTGCATGTTTTAAATTATGAAGTCTTTACTTTTAGTCATAATTTGATATTACTTATGCTTGTTTTTGTACCCTTTCGAGTTATGGATTGTCGGTGGATTGGGCGAGTGCTTTTATAAGATTTAATTTATGAATAATTTATATTTCAGCAAGGTTGGTTGTTACTTATTTGTCCATGAGTAATCGTTATTTTTTGTAAGTAGCTTTCAGTAATAGGTAGGTAGTCCAGTGGTGTAACCGTCTCGTCTTGGCTGCGGAATGTTCGAAAGAGATATCACGGCCTCGATACAAAGGGCTAAGAAGGAAGATGGGTGGTTTTTAGTCGGTAGAAGTCTGACACTCCCCACAGTTCTGCCGAGAGCGGGAGGAGTCATTTCATGATTTCACACCATCCAAAAAAAAAGTTATGTGACCGTCGGACTGACAAGTCATAGGTGTCAAGTTTAAACCCTAGACATGCACTTCTGATTTTTCAAATTCATGTGCGTATTGTTAAATTATCACTAGATTCTGTGAAGGTAACATAGTGATAAAACCAGCATGCCCGACAGATGTCTCGACGGCATGTCAAACCTAGTCAGGAGGAGCTCGTGGCTTAATAAGAACTGCCACTCAGGTCGATCTTTAGGTAAAGCTGTGCTTGCCTAGGTCGGTCTGCGGATGGGTGACCGCCCGATATACTGAGTTTCCTCCGTGCCTCGGAAAGCACGTTAAGCTGTTGGTCCCGGCTGCCATATATATAGATCTTTGGCAGTCGTTAAAGGTAGTCAGTGACCTGAAATTCTGACATCTAGTCTTACCAAAGGGTATTGTATTAGCCGTGGATTTTAGTACTAGATGACGTGGCCTCGGCACAAGGGCAAAGAAGGAACATGGGTTTGGTTTTTAGTCAGTAGAAGTCTGACACTCCCCTTCGCTCTGTACACGAGCGGGGGGGGGGGGTCATTTGATGATTTTACACCCACCAAAAAAAAAAAGGGTATTGTATTCATCATCATCATTTCAGCCAAAAGACGTCCACTGCTGGACATAGGCCTCCCCCAGGCATTTTTGGGGGGGTTTGCCATAATCGCCACGCTTGGCAGGCGGGTTGGCGATCGCAGTATGGTTGTTACAAAGACACAGAGAACGCTGCTGCCCATTCTCTGGTAAGTCCCTTAGTCGCCTCTTACGACACCCACGGGAAGATATGGGATGGTGCTATTCTTTACGTCCGACACCACACGGAACATATGGTACACGGTATTGTATTACCTAGTATTAACTGGGTTGTGGAGGTCAGATAGGCAGTCGCTCCATGTAAAATACACAGCTGCATCCGGTTAGACTGGAAGCCGACCCCAATATAGTTGGGAAAAGGCTAGGCAGATGAGATTATGTAAAACCTAGTCAGGCGGTATAAAACTTGAACAACAGGTGAGGTCACACGATGACGTGGAAATGTAGCTTTGGAACGACTTAACAGAATCGGATATACAATGGGAATAAGGGAATCAGCTTTTTCATACATTTTGACCACGTTATTTTTACTTTGGAATGAAACAGTTTTGATTTTTTTCTGATGAAAATCATTTAAATCTGGTGGAGATAGAATCATAAATTCATAGTAACTAACAGTTTTAGCATCTATTTTCCTTCAAACTCAAACTCAAATATTTTATTTCAATTAAGCCATTACAGGTACTTTTGAATGTCAGAAGGACGGAAGAAGAACGAAACTACGAGTGCAATACGTCATTCCGAAAGCCACCACGCCGAACCACACGCCACCGAATGCCCGCAACAACGAACACTGCGCGCACGAATGCTCGAGACCTTACAGACCATATATTTATTTATCTCACTAACCTGCGGTACTAATCTTCGGTAATCTCACTGACTTTTATTGAATAGCGTTGCCCATTCTTAACCAATTTCCAAAGACACAAAATAAAGTAAAACCAACCAACTTTTACCAAGCATTAAACAATCCGAGACCAAATAAGAAAAAAACGTAGCCGACTACCCCTTTACCCCGTAAACTCTTCAACATTAATGAAATCACCCCCGATCGTCGCGGGTTGTAGGGGAAGGGTGGAGGGGGTGTCAGCCATTTTTCTAAGATAACATTTTTAATCATTTCACACGCATCAGTTGATATTTTCACCAACCCTCGGACACGGTCCAGTGAGCAGATTAAAGATTATTTCTTCTTTAAAAAGCCCTTTTCTGTTTGACTTGATTTTCGGTCAGTTAGACTTAAAAAGTTAAAATTTATTGTCCCCCGTTTTTGGTGAATTTTGATCGGAGATAAGTTAGTATTGGAAGTTTTTTTTTTGTGATTCAATTTGGTGGGCAAAGTTTTATTTAGCTGTTGAAAGGGTTGAGATGGAAATGTAGCTGCAGCATTAGTACTATGATCCAGACTGTCATTTAATAACCTTAACATTAACCATACCTTTTCACTAACCCTGACTTTTTCCATTTAGACTGGAAGCCGATACCAACATAGGCTAAGCAGATCATTATTGCCTTATTTGTAGAAATACACACAGTTTAATCGCTTCTGTATATTTTTGTTTATTTCTTATTTAATTTGGATTTTAAATATAATAAATTTAATGATCTAACACGATTGCTACGATTTGCGCTACGTTGCTACGCACCGCCTACGACGTAGGCGGCGTAGCACGTGGACTTTTGTACTTGTCCTTTTTTTAACATTACTTACTTTAACATTATTTTACTAGGAGACATGAACTCATCATCAGCCTATAATGTTCCCACTGCAGACACTCAGGCCTCTTCTCTAGGAGAGGGATGGACTATAATCCACCAAACGGGCTCAGGACGGTTTGCTAGATGTAACATGTCTTCAAACCAAAAAATTCGAAGACATGGATTAAAGAAAGATAATTAATTCTTTAATATTGCCGAAAATCCGTTGAGTGGTCTGATTAGCTATTTTTAGTTTTACCCAATCACAGGCACTGCACCACAAATTAATAAAAAAGGTACACGGCTTTGAGTTTAAGTTAATCGTTTCAATGGTGTTTTAAACTACGTTTAGCGTCAGTAGTTAGTGTTGTAGCCAGCCTTAAACTAAACGAACTTAGAATGTACTCAATATAACCACTTCATAATGTTTTGATTATTAATTAACTGTATAATTGATCCGACGAGCACTACATCGCAAGCAAACAGCTGCAAAACTGGAGGTCGTCCGTGATTGCACCCAACGGCTATTAGTGACTGACTCGTGTGAACGTACTGCGCTCTGTAGGTCTTGGTACTTTGGTTTAAATTGTGTTTGGTTTACAATAACTTATTACTATTCAATTCAAATTTTCGAAATTATTGAATGTTTCTATTTCAATTAATTTATTTATTATCAATTCGGATTACATTCGAATACATTGAATTCATTATTTCTTAGCGTGTAAGAAAGACTCGCCAGATCGGAATTTTAGTACTATGAGTAATGCCATAGATTTGTCCGGTGCCGGTGCATGAGACAGAAATTGTTTTACGCCCGAATACTCGAACGTCACTCAATTATAAGTAGCCCTCAAAACTCGTGCTATCTCTGTCACTCTGCGTTAAAGTAACAAAGACAGCACGAGATTTAAGTGCAACTTAAAATTGAGTGACGTTCGAGTATTCGGGCGTTAGTCTGCGATTTTATTGCATTTGAACGTCAACAGACTGTCACCATGATTTGTCTAACAAATGATAAGGATGTTAACAAATTGTCTCGTCGGTTGCTCTGCAATTTCTGTATTATCGGAAATATCCAGAATTAGAGGTCTAAAAAATAGAGAAAGGAATATGACAAATGCCACATCGCGTCATCACATCGCTCTTAAATCATTCCATACAACATTAAAACAATTTAAAACACAACTAGGTTAATACGAGTACCATCAAAAACCCCAAGTATCAAGATCACTTATCACCGTATACGTCAGGATGCAGACTCATGACCCAAATGTTGTGATAGCTCCCAATAACAGCCGGCGGCGGTCAATGATTGCCTTTATTAATTAAGAGCCCACCTTGCCCACCTTGCCCACTTTGCCCACCTTGCCCAAGTTTGGACATATCTACAAGATATTGGACGAAATTTAATTAAGATATTGTTGGCAATTGAAGAGCGTTGCCAGGTGAGAATCCATTTGAAGGCGTAATGGAATTGAGGTGTTTTTATAATCGACGGAAGGGTATCCTATTTCTAAATATTGAGAGTAGTGGTTTATAAATTTTAGTCTTTTTTTTAAAAAAGGTGTTTTTTTTTGAAGATGTGATCTCTGAACGTACACACGTACGTACGTCGTCTAGTGATTGCAAGCGCAACTACTGAACATTATGTACATAATGTTGAGTTTCATTCCTAGATCGGTCAAAATGACTTTCCATTTAGACTGGAAGCCATAACTATATTATCATAACATATTATTATTTGAGAAATCGCTAAGCAGAATCAGATGATTATTGCCTTATTTCTAGAAACGTGACGATTAGAAAAAAAAATAATTCTTCTTTTTTTTAATTCTTATCCAAGTTGGGTCTTCCTATAAACATTTCAATACCTACATTAAATAATTATAAAATTAATGATCTACCACGATTGCTATGAGCAATGGTACGTTGCTACGAGTAATGCTACGTTGCTACGAGTAATGCTACGTTGCTACGAGCAGCTTACGACGTAGGCGGCGTAGCACGTGGACTTTTGTATTTGTCCTTTTTTGTAGTTCTTTATCCTCTTATCTACCATGAATATAATATTGTTTGTTGGTTTTGAAAATCCTTTCAATTTGTAGAAAATTCAAATGTCACAGTATTTGTATAAAGATCATAGTTATTATGTTAAATAATAAGGAAAAACTGGGTACACGCGAAAAAAAACAGAATAAAAACAAAATGACTGAAAACAATTTTATTTTAAAAACCCGAGTTGGCCCAACTATAAAAATTGATAATCGTCGATCATGTTGAACAGGACATACACTTGTTTAAGTATCGACCACTAGAAAACTATTCACGATATACAAACAAACCTACTCCAGGAAAAATATAAAAAAAAATATATAAATAAAATAACACACCGTACAATTGAAACTGGCTAAAATTTATTATCGGCAATAAAGCTGGAAACACTCCTAAAGCATTGCTAATTAATGTAAACATGGAACGATTAGGAGTACGAATAAACACGCCAAATGGCCTTCTGCAGTAATAAATACCTATAATAATTTTAATTACCCCAGAAAAAAGACATTAAACAGTATGAGAGATAAAAAAATTCGCCATATTGCAAATGAGAGAAACAATGAGGGGAATGAGATAGAATTATATTTTTAAAACGTATTATTTAAATGTATAATATTAGGTGGGACAGGGAGGTCATCAGAACAAATAAATTATGATATAGTGAGGAGGTTTTAGCCGCTCGACGCGTTGCGCGATGCACAGAGTTCGGTTTTATAGAAGGGACTGTTTATTTTTATTCAACATCAGCCTATAATGTTCCCACTGCAGGGACTCAGGCCTCCTCTCTAGGAGAGGGATAGGCTATAATCCACCACGCGGGCCCAGTGCGGATTGGCAGATGTCACATGTCTTCGAATTTTTAGGTTCTAAGACATGCCGGTTTCCTCACGATGTTTTCCTTCACCGTTTTGAGAGCAGCGGTGATGAAATAAATTACACAAAGTAATGCGCCTGCCTGGGTTCGAACCCACGACCTACTGTTCGTAAGTCGGGGCCGACATCACTGGGCCACCGCGGCCCCTTATTTTTATTGTGTTGAGATAATTCAAAAAAATGGTGTAATGTGGCCGGTCTTCTACTGACTTCGGAGAATGTGAGCAGGTGCTCCATAACCGGATAATGTTTTAAGCTATTGCATAGCTTCTATCGCGGGCCTTGAGCGTGGAGAGCGAATCCAGAAATTCCGTAACGAAAATATTGTGATCAACCAGGTTGCTATGGTTACGGAAAATAACAAGGTTGTCAACTGAGGTTGTCAAATTAAATAATTGATAAAAAATGCTATGCAATAGCTTTACCGCGGCAGTCTCCGAGTGCCACATTTTTGTTTTTTATTTCTCCAGCTATGGACGGAGCAGGTGGGAGTGTCAGACTCTTACTGCAGGCTAAAACTTATCTGAGTTCCTTTTAGTACCTTTTGCGTTCCAAGGTCACGGTAGCTCTGTAAAAAAAAATCCGCAACCCTGGCAGGCACTGGCCATAGTGGGCCCCAATGTAATGTGGCCTGCTTGTCGGACTTCTACAGTATGTACTTCGGACCTGATCCCACCTTCGCCCTTTTACTACCGGACTAGTTTCTACTAACCAACTGTGTGTTCACAGTTGGTTAACAACTGGCACTGACTGGCTGTCTGGTTGGTTGGCAGTTGGTCGATATCCAGACAAGTCGAACTCAGCGGTTCTCTTCCAAGTATATGATGCGCACAGATAAAGTGTGGAACTCTCAGCTGTTCTCTGCCTTTCCTCCCACATTTAACCCTTCTACCTTAAATGCAAGAGCAAACAGGCTTCTTTTGGGCAAGCTCGTTCTGTCATACACCTCATCCACCGCTTTCCATTAGGCGTGATGGAGGTCGACAGCAGGCCCATTTAGCTAAAAAACTAAATAAATTGGGTTTAAAATTTATAAAATCGTAATGTTGCTTAAATATTGTTTTAGGAATTGACACAAAATAATATCCTGTGGTGAACTTTATGTTAGCGATCCTCACGTCTAACAGTTAGACGTGCTTAGACAGTTGAACCACAAGACCAAGACAAAGCTTTGACTAAGTAAATGGTTGGTCATCATCCTAATGAAATCGGCATTTTATAAGCACTTTTAAATCCCAAACTTTACAAGGAAATAAAATAGATTCTGGCTGTCAAAAAAACATAATGAAAGTTAAACTACATTTTAAAACAATGCCACTTCTAGCCCTACCATAGACAACTCGGACGTGAGTTTTAAAAAAAACGTCGTCGGTGTCTAATGAATTTATGGTCATGAACTTGGTCTGTGGTCGCGCAATTTTTTCTCCAGGGACGAGATAAAGACTGATACCAGTGCACGTGACGAATAGTACGGAAATGTTGTGAAAATAATATTATTCGCGTTAAGTTACATATATTTTTGTTTAAAGAGGTCGGATAGGCAGCCGCTGTTCGCCCGTTTCAAGTACCTACTGATCTTTTGGGAACCGCTAGGAACCTAGCGTACTTTCTTTTTGATTTTTAGTTATTTCTTTTATGTACGTGTAAATACCTATAACATTACGGGGAATTCAGGAGATCAGGGCAAGCAGAAAGGTTTGTTCATATTAATACCGCATTTTGCTAGTTATGGTGACGACATAAAAAAATATGATCGTTAGATACCTACTAATGCCGAAGATGTTGTTGTCACGTTTTAAACTTTTGTTAAAATCTAGGCAAACAGTGGTAATTTTGGTAAAATCAAGCAATGTAATATACTTTTTTGTCCTTTCTTCAATATTTCACGTGTCTTTATTTGCCAATGTCATTAGTACCCCTTTCAGATTGGTCAGGGTTTTTTTAACATATTTTATTATACGAAAGCGATATTATACCGGATGCAACTGAGATTTTTGTTACAAATAAATTATCACAGAACCAGGCAAAAATTAGATAAAAAATGTCGCATACACCCTAAGATTGAATAGTTATATGTCTACGTGACAGACAGTTTCAACGTCACAGAAGTTCCTAAAATCGAGGTGCCTAATCCATTTATAAATCCAGGATTTTTTTCTATTGATCTGCCCATCTCCTTTCTTCATAGCGTGATTATGAACATAGCCGATGATTATGTTCAGTGGTATTCAAAGAGCAGTCATCAAGGACAGGCCCTCTATAACAGTAAAGAGCAATGCTGACCTTAGTATTGGTTAGACCCTGATGTGTGGGGACTTGGGACCAATTGAGATTGGTCTATGTTGATTTTGTGGGTAAAGTTCTTGTTTCATTGGAGTTTTTGGATGGCATGGTAAAACCTATAAAGAATTTATAAGACAAGCTGTTGAAGAGTACCTACCTCTCCTCCAATACTGAAATCTGTTTTATGAGGACTTGTGATTTTTGGTTTAACTTCAATCTTATAGTATTTTTGGTTCTGGGTGTTTGTGTATGTGTTTTATAGTTTGAATGTTTGTAAATGCATCTTCGAAACAGAAGAAATGGGAAATGTCACAACATTTATTTAAAAACGTGGCCTGTGGGAAAATTGTCATGGTCCTACAGTCTATTTCCTTGTCATGATTTTTTTTTGTTTAAAGCAACCCTGTTTATTTTAAAAACTGAAAACTTCATTTTCAAACCTGTCATTCAATTTGATATTGGTGTATCAAGTTATACACCAATTTAAACTGCGTATTATGCATCCCTAACAAAAATAAATATCAGGTTGTTTCACCGCTTCAAAAAAAAATTCTGCTTAAAACAATTCCTCAAGTCCACAGCCTCACCAACCACCCGAACCGATCTTCGGCCGCCATATTAACGAAAAAGGCACCATCACACAATTCCGGTCGGATATATTTTCCACTTGGTTAGCCGATGTTACGGGCAATTGGGTTTAGGGGGCGTCCAAAGGTCGGCACTCGAACCCTGGACAATGGGTGGATAGTTTGTCTATGTGCCATTTTGATGGAGTAATGCTGATAATGTTAACGGCTTTGTTCGGCATGTGTTTGTGGAATCAATTTGGTGAATGGGCCGGAGGACGGTGTGTAGATAAGAGTGAATGTATGTTTGCACGCAGTTTTGGGAACGATTTTGTTCTATAGATTTAAATTGTTAAGCTGATTTTTGCATGGTGACTAAAAGAGGGATGAATATAAAGTGTTGTTGGATGGAGAGGGAGAGGAATTCAAAAGAAAAGGCGGATGGATTGTGTAAGGAATGATATGAAGAAAAAAAGAGTAAATGATAGCGTGATTGATGAAAAAAACGTATGGCAGGAAAGTGCAGATATTGAATATCTTCACTAATGTTACAAAATTAAATACAGAGATGAGGACGATAAAATAAGCTAACTTAAAATCTAAATATTACGAATTTTAAGTTTGATTCGAATCCAAGTAGTTGCAAGGCTTCGTGTAATTTATTTCATTACCCTTTCTTAAACGGTAAAAGAAAACAGTATGAAGTAACTGTTATATCTTAGAATCAATAATTTGGAGACATTTGTGATCTATCATTTCGCACTAGGACCACTTCGTGGAACAGCTAGTGGCCCACTCCCTTTCAACATAGACGCCTTTTTCCAGCAGGACACTATGATAAAAGGCTAGCCGGGTTTGGAAGAGTTTTAAGTTCTTGTCATAAATGGCCTTAGATTTTCACCCCAGTTCTAATGAAGAAATTCCTTGCCAAACAATTAAATGCTACACCGCTACTAGTTTTATATCGACAGTTTCACTTTACGACCACCCTGTACCTAATTGGAATCGTGCAAAGTAACTATACGAACATTATGGCAATGGGCATGTAAGCAGTTAGTTCTTTGATTGATTTTGTGGGGGTACTCGTATGGACTTGCTGTTTTTTTGTTTTATACAGGTTTTACAATCAAACATCATCATCTGCCTTCAACTTACAGCCTAAATAAAAAAATAAAAAACTGAATTCAGTTAAATACCAGTATTTTACATTGACTAACTGCCTATCTGACATCTGCACTCCAGTTAATACTGGATAATACGATACCACTTAATAAGACTGGTTGTTAAACTTGCAGACTAATGAGTACCTGTAACAACTGTCAAACATCTACAATAGGGGATCGGATTGACTCGAAAAAATATGATTCTGTTTAGTCCGTCAGTTAGATTATCGAAAAATATTGAATACGTGTTTTTTGTTTTATCAAATTAATACAAATTGGCGAAGATAAAACGCGTCAAAGATCATGAGTGGGGGCTTGTGACGTCACTGTCTTGTAGGTAAAAAATGTACTAACATGTGACGTCACACGAGTTTTCGAAGCACTTTATCGTCTTCAATTTTTGTTTACGTGAAAAAAGAAAAAAATATTTGTTCAATATTTTTTGAAAATCTATCTGACGGACTAATTCGTTTTTTTTTGTCCGATCCCCTGACAGCCAGGACCATCTTAACGTGCTTTCCGATGGACGGAGGACACTCGGTACGTAATTGGTGGGACCACCCATCCACGGACCAACCTGAGCAAGTGCGGCTTAACCTGAGTGGTTGTCATTTAATCACGATCTCCTCAAACCATACATCAGTATAATAACCTTTCATAAACACCGGCTAATCGAAACTCCGTACAGCGGGTTGAATATTTCGTTAATCTCGAACAAAATGGTGATAATATGCGTCGCGGTTTCTTGCGAGTTACACAGTTAATTTATGCCACAACACGAACTATAGCATTTTAACTCCTTCGGAGATAGTGGCTGGGAGGGAAAGAGGGTTAAGTCTAGGTTTCAGAATTTTGAGTTTAAGTTTGCAGGTAGTGATAGTATTTTTGCTCTTAATCAAAACACAATTTTATCAATGAATAGTTCATGTCTGATCAGTCACGAGCGCTAGTATGTATACATATACTGAAGAAAATTCCGACGTGCTCATGACTACCTAGAAAAAAGAGAAAAAAATACTTGAAAAATTATACATAATAAATAAATAAACAAAACTAATAATGCCAAAAGGGCCTCAGATCAGCATAATGCTAGATGGCAATACAAGGTGTACCACCTAATTCCTGAAGCGTTTCAAGTATCAAAGACGTCAAAATTTCTCTTACACTCTCCTTTGGTGTTTATTATTAAATGTATATTAGTTTTTTCTCCTCCATACAAACCTCCGCTGCTTGACGTCGAGGCCATATCAACCGCACTTGGTATTATCTGAAGAAATAAAAACGTAAGTGAAACTGACCATGTTTCTTAAGACAAAAAATATAATTTTGATATGAAAAAAAAAAACAAAATCTAGTCTTACCCCTTTTCTCCATCGGTGGTTAGTGGCGATCCGACTTAACCGAAGCCAAAAAGTGTACAGTCACGCCTCACGCCCCCCGCGACCCCTCTACGACACCCCGCGGCCACCCCCCCTCCCCCTGTCCGGGCTAACTTCATAAGACTATGAATTTAAATACGTTAGTCGATGTCAAAGGGTCGTCTTGTTGCATCCCGTTAGCGGTGGTAAAATCGCGCTTTTTGGACCAGTTGAGGTGATTTGGGGTTAATATTATGATTTAAAATAAGTAGTTACCACTTAGTAATTTCCACTGCTCAGAAGAAGTTGAAAAACATAAAAAGGAATCGAATAAGTTATTTATTTTGCTCACTAAATGAAAATCTAACAATGTAACGTTTCTTTTGTTGTGCTTCTTTTATTTTTTAAATCTTTACGCTACTCTTAGGATTTCTCCTGTATTGTGGGTGCATTTATGAACATTTAAACTTTTATACACAAACAGCCATCCTGGAAAAACTACCTGAAGGTCATACAATATTTGTTCCGTACGGGATCGATCAGACACAAATATTGTCAATTCCACTCACGAGATTCTATGCTGCCTATGAGCCTCTGACTTGCCTTTTAAAGTCAAAGTCAAAACATTTATTGCAAACCAAGTGAACAATGTGGTGTTATATTTTGGTTAGTTCTTATAACTAAGCAGCCTTTTACAAGCATTGCCTTTACATACCGTCAAGAAATATCTTTCTGGCATTCTGATTTCTAGCGCTCAAACTTGAAACCCATGACTTGGCAGTATGACGGGCACACCGTAAGACTATGACTGTTTGATTACAAGTTGCGGCAGCCATTATCTATCTCAGCGCAGCATTTTAGCGGCCCAACGCCAGCAACTTTCCTTATCACAACCGGATTGTTAGTACAGTGAGTAAAAATATTCGGAACACGAGCCCGACTTGATGTTTGTTAATTACTAATTACTAAACTTCCACTAACTATGACTTTGATGGCAATGAATTCGAATTAGAAATCATTTTGTTTTGAATTCGAATTTTCTGGATGGTAATTCGGTTTCGAAGTTTTCTGTCTTGTAAATCTTTTGTGTAAAGTATGACTCTACCACGTATAATAATCATACGTATAATATAATTATCTTTACGTAGGTATGTGTTATAATGTGTCTATTTCAATCATAGATAACAGAAACAACAGATTTTAATAGTCATCTAACATAGTAGGCAGATAATACAAGATGCTAACGGACGCTTCATAAAGCCGTCAAATATGCATTTCTCACAGTAAATTACTCACACATGGTCAAAATAACTCTACATAGAACTTAATGTAATTTTACACCCATCATACAACAATTACACTGACATTATTACAACAATTACACATTAAAACGTTGCCCCACACTAGGAATTTCTCCTGTATCGTGGGTGCGTTTACAAACATTGAAACTCACATACACAAACACGCCCAGACCCGAAACAACTATCTGTAGGCCATACAAATACTTGTTCCGTGCGGGGATTGAACCCGCGACACGTAGCGCAGCAGTCCAATCGCTTAGCCACTGCGCCAACCGTGTCGTCTAAATACTTCTTTTGCTTTGTCCACGTTCATACTTTCATAATGCTAGTTGTAAGACGTTTCTGATGAACATCACCAATAAGGTCAAAGTATCTCCTATAAGTAAGTCCAGTCAGCAACAATAACAACTGTCGGCTAGCATGTCAGTGCCCCACAAGGGAGTCCAAATTGATTTTTCACCACTAATCGTGAAGTTCGGTACGTGGACCAGGGAGGCCAATAAACGGTGGGGATGTCTTTATGGGGCTACAACTAGCAAACCGCCATTACGAGATCGCTATTAACTTGGGAGGTGGGTGGGATTGGATACGGTGTTTTTTTACTATTTATCCTACTAATAATATATAAATGCGAAAGTTTGTAAGGATTTGTATATGTATAGATGGATGGATGGATGTTAGTTACTCTTTCACGCAAAACTACTGAACGGATGTGGATGAAATTTAGAATACAGATAGTTTATAACCTGGATTAACACATAGAATACTTCTTATCCCGGTAGTATGATCCCGTGGGACAATTATCGAGCTCCACGCTGGCGAAATCACTAGCACAAACTAGTGTTAAAAAATAAAACCGTTTAAAAAGGGAATGTTTTTATGAATATCACCGATTTTGAACTACTTCCTGCTTGGGCATTTGTATTTTTTTTGTAATTAATAAATAAATTTGTAAAATAAATTTGTAATTGGGCGTGTCGCGGGTTCGATCCCCGCACGGAACAAATATTTGTAAGACCTACAGATAGTTGTTCCGGGTCTGCGTATTTGTGTATGTGAGTTTATATGATTGTGAACGCACCCACGATACAGGAGAAATTCCTAGTGTGGGGCAACGGTTTAAAAAAAAAAAAAATATAAAGGTTTCGCCATCTGTCTAGTCTTTTCCCAAATATGTTGGGGTTGGCTTCCATTCTAACTAGATGCAGCTAAATACCAGAATTTTACATGGAGTCACTGTCAGTCAGGCCTCCACATCCAAATTAGTACTAGGTAATACGATACCGTTTGGTAAGACTGGTTGTCAGATTTTCGGTGGGAAAGGATCCCACATTTGACCCGTCTGCCTTCAAAGCAAGAGTACCACTAGAAGATTCTAGGCACGCTCCTTCCATCATAGACCTCATCCATCGCTTTGCATCAGTCGTCATCGAGGTCAAGAATAGTCTATATAACAAGAAAAATATTAGTAAGAATTAATTGAAGTTAAAAATGAAGCGCTCTTAATATTATGCTATCTTGTAGTTGATAATTGCAGAGTCAAAAAATCTAACATTATCATTGACGGTACATTTTATCATTTCCAGGTATACGTCCTCGGGACACCGCAGCCTCGACGGGTGGATTTTAGTTAGTAGAAGTCTGACACCACTGTGCCCAGAGCGGGAGGAGTCATTTGATGATTTCACACATTCCGAAAAAAAAAGGTATGCCTCCTCCAAATCAAATCAATAGGTTCGTACATCCATCCTATCGTCCGTATCTTCGCGAAACACGTAAACAGTGGCGTGGCATCGTAAAAGAGAATGCGTTCGACTGGACCGCGCAATTTGCGCTCCGTATATATATATCGATTAGGCTGTTTTGTTGGCAGCTGGGCATAACGATGGCTTGGTCTTTTGGTTTTTCTATTAACTAAATTGTGTACGGTTGTCCGTGTTGTTGTTTTGAGCAGTGACCCAGTGGTGGCGGCCCCGATTTACGAACAGTAACTCGTATAGCCGATTCCCTCTCAGACAGGAGTTTTGTGTCCCAGCAGTGGGCACATTATAGGCTGATTATGAAGTCCTTGTTTACAGATTGGCGAAGATAGTCACATAGTGGGTGCCTGAGGGCGGCTGTCGTATCTGAGGCAGGCCCAAAAAACTTTGGTGTGACGATCTGGACTCATTCTTAAAGGATGGACGGTCTCTGCATTAT
The DNA here is from genome assembly GCA_949775195.1 of Diarsia dahlii. Taxonomy (NCBI): domain Eukaryota; kingdom Metazoa; phylum Arthropoda; class Insecta; order Lepidoptera; family Noctuidae; genus Diarsia; species Diarsia dahlii. Next base: position 18,459,557 of record OX459210.1, read on the forward strand.
TGTGCCAGCTTCATCCAGGATATTCCCGCACAACAATGTCGGTTTCCCATCTCGCACCCGAAGACCTACTCTCTGTCCATTCCTTGGACGCCACTTGGCCACAGAATTACACGACCTGAAATTTTCTACATTGACTTTGAATCAACTCCATTGCTACTGGATTTAAACAATAAACTAAAAAAACTGTTTGGTTGTTGATTTATCAAACAGTATTTTTTCAGGTTTTTCCAATAAAGGCGGTGTTTCCTCGACCATTCCGATTATACACAATAATTACCACACTTTCCCTCCACAACTAACCAAACAAAGTTAATGACGAAATAAATCAACAATCCAATCAAAGGGAACTATAATAAAGACGATCACCATCCCACCGGGGCTACTGCCATACCTCATAATAATTACGAGTTATACCCATAAAATCCTACCACATTATTTTTATAACCCAATAAAAATATTACGGTTATATCTTGTCCCAGCTACGGTATATTGATGGGCGTCATCTAATTTGGATTAAGATGTTGTTATAATGGTGTGTAAGTGGGGTGTAAAAATATTGATTTAATGGGTCGTGTGATAGTACACATAAACTAGGGTTGTAAGTGGTAAATAATTACATTATATCTTATTATTTTGTCTATCTTGGATTCATGTGTGTACCGTATAATGATCACTTGCTTCGGTAAACGAAGACGTCGTGAGAAAACCCTGAGAGGTCTTTCTGGACGGCATGTGAATCTAAATCAGATACCCATGGATGGCCAAAAACTCTGTCGCCAGATTAGGTACACACACGATAAAGAAAGAAGAATGTTTGAAGAAAAGATAATTCTGTTTAATTTGCTTCCAAAAGGCAAAGTCAAATGGATGATTGGAAACAGCTAAAGACGGCCATAGACGATAATAATATGTTATGCACAGGTTTGGGATTTTGTTCTATATGTGAAGCAGAGTCAGTTAAAAAGAGTAAGTTACTATCCGGTACATTTTGACTACATCGTTACCACAGACTGTTACAGCCACTTTGTCTTGTTCATCATCTGCTACAATTATGTTCAGCAATTACTGTTTTGTATGAACACCAGGCACTCAATCTTAACTGCCAACTTCTATCTTCTGAAATCGCATATCTTTCTTCGCACATCACAAAAGCCATAAAGAAAACCTGCACATCGAAGAACAACCTAAGCTAAAAAAAGCAAAAAAAAATACGTCAGCCATTTTACCAAACACCAGATCCTCAAAAAAGATCCGGAGAAAACAAGCTCATTCGCCTTACAATCATAACTCTTAATCGAAGCAACATAAACGTTGGGTATCTCGGCACGCCTTATTACGTCAAAAAAAAAAAGAACTTATACAGTAGGTGATCTTGCGGTAAATTAAAAGTGCCTGAGGGCGATCGAGTAATATTCTCCCTCATTACAGAAAGGGAACGATTGCCATTTTCAGGTGTATTGTGTAAAAATTGTGGGTAGCGGAAAACAGACGTGTGGTGCAGAAGTTTTGGAGTTTTGTGGGTTGGTGTTCGATTTTCGGATTCGTCTTTTTTTTTTATAATTAGTTTAAGTATCAAAATGGTCAGCAGTAATTAGCAAATAACACGCCTTAATTCAGTAGTAGCTATTATATAACTGCAAATATTTAATAACGACATCTATTTTTTATTCTTTTTGCCTGAACTTTTCCACTCCTGGATAAAAGCCATCCCCATTCCTTCGATAATTTCCTTTATCTTGGTAATTTTGAACCCTGCATATTTGCATAATATGATGACACATTCTCACTCACTCATACGCCAGTCTATTTAATTAATGTTGTCAGAAACCGGCATTCTAATACTGGATGGCGACGCATGGTGAAAAAATAAGAAAAAGTATGGGATCGACATACAGCTAACAAAAATTCGTAGTGGAAATACTGTTGACAAATAAAATCACTTTGAAAGCAATTACCTCTTGCATCTCTCCCTCCTCTTTCTTCTCCCGTCCTATTGCCTCCCTGGAAATAATTCTAGGGATACATGAATACACTAGCTCCTCATTCCACAGCATCGCATATCGATATCTCAATATTAAATAGTCCCACTGCTGGATAAAAGTCTCTTCTCATATATAGAACACACATTTTACGAAAATTTGTCACCACGTTTGATCAAGGCAGATGGGTCTAGGTTTCCTCAAGATCTTTTCCGTGATATCCAAGAAAAACTTAATTTATACGAGTACGATAATAAATAAAATTGCCATAACCTAGAGTGAAGCTACCTCTAGTTCATAAGCGTCGGTGCGCTTACCTAGAATAAATTCAGGTTCGTTTCTGAACTGTACCATAATGAATGCGAAGATTAAGATTTGTGCGCTGTTGGCTTGCGCCATTGTTTGCATTGTGCTTGAGTGTACCTCTACGTACAGTCGTGTGCAAAGGTTGTTATTTTTCTTTTTTGTATATGTTGGAGTTTTCGATTATGGAAGGACAGTTCGGTGGGGAGATATGTTTCAATACTTTTTTTTTTTTTTTTTCTTATTTGGGTTCTTTTGAATTTACACCACACTAACACCAGCCATAAGAAGTCTACTGCTGGACAGAGGCCTCCCCCATAGAACGCCAATAACGAACGGCAACTTGCCGTTTGTGGCAACTAGCATTTACTGTTTTTTTATATAAATACTAAAAAACTTTTTTCAATCTTGACAGCTCCCTCAATTTATATAAACTTCATGGTAGTTAATTACCTGTCTCTTGTCTCATAACCTCTTAAGATACAGGATACCCTAGTTAAAGACAAAATTGCAAACTGACTATTTTGGAAAATAAAGATATTTATTTTTATATTGTGTTTAGCCAATTTATTTCTGAGTAATATCTGTAGCTCCATTAATGTGTTTTAGCAATATTATTTCCGAGCTCATTGCGTTCGCGGAGACCAACCCTGGACAAGACTTAGTCTTGTTTGCTGATCAATGAAAGACGACAATAATGATATTGTTAAAATATTTCAGGTTCTGTGAGATCATCCCTCACCACCGAAATATATGACACAATACGTACCATCTCACCACTTAAACCATAAAATATTAACAAAGAAACAACCTCACTTCTTTTAAATTGGTAACTTACAGGAAAGGTTAGCAATTTTCCTTACCGACTGTACCACGAACCGCTCGGGGCATAGTTCTTGTAATGCACGTGGGACGACAACGCTTGACAGTCCCCGAGATATACACACTGGCGACTATGTACGTAGACTTGCGACTTTTTTTTTGTCGCAGATAAGTGCTACGAAACTAAGTTTTTTGCTAAACTGATGATTGCCTTGTTCATCTGCTGAACCGAACCTAGTGCCCATTCTAAGCCCTCTCCGGCTTAGAATGGGCACTAGGTTCGAGACCGTGCTGAGGCAAAGTATTATAGGATGCTTTCCACAGTTTCTTAGTGACTGGCTGCAGTCTTTTCCAAAATGCGGAGATTCAATACATTTCTGACCAAATCTTTGGCTACCCCGTTGGTCTAATCACTAGTGGATGCGATCGCCATTACTGAGAATGAGGTCCTGTTTTCGATTCTCAGGTCAGGTAAATTGATATCCAGTCGGGACTGCGGGTTGTTCGAAAGAGATACCGCGGCCTCGGCACAAGGGCTAAGAAGGAACATGGGTGGTTTTTAGTCAGTAGAAGACACTCCCTTCCGCTTTGTCCAGCGGAAGCGGGATGGGTTATTTGATGATTTCACAAACTCCAAAAAAAAAAAAAATTGGTAATGGTTTTTTCCATCGGGAATATCTCAGCAGCAGTCACAGAGTCTGGAATTGTGCCCGGCTAATGGCAATAGGTTCGCCCTATTACTTGGGACTTAATTATAACTGGAACTATCCCACCCCCAATATAGCCCTCCTTACCGATTTCGGTAACGGCGACCCTTACAAGCTATTTCCTAGCGTGTGCCCTTATGTGGCTGGCCAGACCGAATTTGGTTTTAAACACCCGGTCACAGTTAAAGCAGTAGAGTTGACCGGCGTGACGATTACGTATTTGGCGCTCTTCGTTCAGTTTTTCGACTCGCAGTTTTTCAAAAGATTTTATATTTTTGTAAATAGTAGAGCGCCAAGACGACCTATGCAGAGCGAGCCTCTCCCAACCACTAGGATCAATAGGCATCTTAACTGGAACTAAAATGTGGGTGTACTATCAAGTCTGAACACCTCTCTGCTTTGGGATTACAGGCGTTATGTTATGTGTGACTCATCATCCACAGCCCGAATTCATCCACTGCTGGTTATAAGTCTCTCTTTTCTTATGCATTTCTCCACGGTCCTGTGCCAGCCTCATCCAAGTTTTGATCCCCGATGGCAACTATGTCGTCTGCCCGTCTTGCCGCCGGATGACCCACACTTCTATTAGTTCATCATCATCATCATCAGCCTATAATGTTCCCACTGCAGGGACTCAGGCCTCCTCTCTAGGAGAGGGATGGGCTATAATCTACCACGCGGGCCCAGTGTGGATTGGTAGATGTCACATGTCTTCGAATTTTTTGGTTCTAAGACATGCCGGTTTCCTCACGATGTTTTTCTTCACCGTTTTGAGAGCAGTGGTGATGAAATAAATTACACAAAGTAATGCGCCTGACGGGGTTCGAACCCACGACTCACTGTTCGTAAGTCGGGCTCCATTAGTGCTTCTTTTAGTTACTTTTCTATTTTCTCTACATGAAAAGATTTTTCCTTCAACAAATCTATCCATAGCTGACCGGCTGTACTCAACACAGATCGGCAATAGTCGACAACGGCTAATGGCGGCCGTTTCTATTAGTTTTTATTGTTCCACGCCCCTGAGCGGTGTGTGGTGAACTGTTTTCCTTGTTGCGATGTATTTTCGTGTTTTTGCTGGATTTCGGCTATTGATTGAGCTGTATTTGGAAATATTCGTATACATGTTTGTGACTTATGAGGGGGAGTAAGCTGAAAAAATAGTGCTATAGCGTGCTACCTGCTAAAAAATATTTTGTATAATGTTAGGTTCACCAATTTTTTTTTAAGTTAGCCTATTATGTCCCACTGCTGAGCAAAGGCCTCCCCCATTCCTTTCCAACTCTCCCGGTGTTGTGCCTTCTCTGGCCAATCAGTCACGAACGAGTCCAAATCGTCACGCCAGCGTTTCTTGGGTCTGCCTCGGTGACGATGACGTCTTCAAGCACCCAGTGTGTGACGATTCTGTAAAATCTGTCCTGACCTCTCCAGGAAATATGAGCCACCCAGTTCCATTTTAACCTCGCAGACCTATCAGTCTCACCAATATCAGCCGAGTTCATCTGTTTAAGTTACTAAAAAAGCTCTCAATTATAAACCGAATCATAGTAATTTTTGTTAAGTTTTTTGTTGCCTGCACTTTAATAGAAGAGCTTTATTTACGTCGTGTTTTAGGAAATTAATTATCATTAATTTGTAAATCAAACAAGGGATATAAGGGATAATGTTATGTAACATCAGCTTAGATAATCATATCATAATTATTGATGTTACTTAACAAAAAGAATAATTATCTTGATATTTAAAAACTCTTAAATAAATATTTTGCCAAAAAAAAAAACAAAATAATATTCCAAGGTACGACGAAAAACAAAACATACAAATTACACAAAAAAAAAAAAACAACAATTCCAAATAACACGAGAACGAAAACCGACCATTCAATCAAACGAGTGACATAAACGTAACAAAAACAATGGTGGGAAAACTTTCGAAATGGCGATGGCAACGCGGAATAAAATCACCATTAATTCGTGTTGGCGACGTAGGTAATGTGCCACTCGGTATTGGAACAACCTGTATAGCCGAAAGGATGGCCTACACTCGATTAAATCGCTGCTGACTGAATTAATCGAGTGGCATTTATCGATATTTTTGTGCGGAGTGACTTGAAATTTGTTTTGTAGATTACTTGCCTCGTCCTGGGTCCTGAGGTGGTTAGTTCGATTCTCAGGTGGACCAAAGTGTTGTTGGGTTTTTTTGGTATCCACGCAGTCTGCATTCGTGAACAATTCTGTACGTGTCTTAAACATACCGTCGAGGCTGCGGGTTGTTCGAAAGAGATACCGCACCCTCGACACAAAGGGCTAAGATGGAACATGGGTGGTTTTACATACCTGGCGAAATGTGGAGTGTATGTAATTTTATGTTACTCGCCTCGTTGCATGAGTTCCTGGTTTTGATTTCATGCGAATCATACTTTTTTCTTAAAGAGCGTCATCTGTATGATTCATGCTCAATGAATAATAATGTTCATTGCTTGCTTACTATTTAAAATAAGTAATTTTTTGTTGTTTTATTTTTATCGAAAACGATACAACTTCATCCCCTCCCTAAAGCGATAGCCATAACAGAACAATTGCGGCGATACGATGCAGCAATCGTGTTAATTATTCAACCAATATTATAATTGTATTGCCAGCCATCGCCACTGAATTCATATGCCATATGCCATCCGGATGTCATTGCCGTGACGGTATGGCAATGATACTGTCATTTATGACATTTATGAGGTGGATATAAAAGTGAATTGATATCACAAAGTGTTGGTGTATTGGTTTTGCATTTTGCAGTTTGTGGCTTTTAACGAATTATGTCGAGATCAATTAATTGATGTTGTTCAGTTTACGATGCAGCTGGGATTATACTCAAAAATGTATTAAGTTATTGACTAGAATTTCATCATCTTCCATTTTTTCCAAGTTACTTGGGATTGGGATCAGCACACCACGCTGTTTTCAGTCAACCGTCAAGCTGTCATTTGCTACACTTTCTTTCATATGATTTCTCACACAATCCATCCGTCGTTTCTTTGCTCTGTCTCTCCCAGACTGTGGGCTAGAACTCATTGTATGAGAAGACCGTTCAATTACAAGATTGCAATGTTGTCCTAGTAGTTGCAAGCGATCGTCAAATAATTTAATATTGGTTTACAATATCGAGTTATCTGTTTCGAGAATCTTCTTCACAAACCAAGCCTTTTCTCAAAAGTAAACATCCTCATCCTCTGAATCTTATGTTACAGATTGCAGTTCAATACCAGTATTTTAAAGCAATCCGAATTTGGCAAAGAAGAGTGTCAAAACGCCATTGATGTCGAGAAACTTTTTTTTTATACAACTTCTAAACCTGCAGGTCATGTCTTTTATATTAAATATTCGTGATGCCTGACTAGTTGATCTAGTGGTCGTAAGTTGAATACTGAGCATGAGGTCTTGGGTACGATGCCCGGGTCGGGCATAGTGTTATTGGGTTTTTTCCATCAGGAATTTCTCTCATCAGGTTGATGGCAATAGGCTCATTGTGCACGGGCCTGCATGAGACATTAAAATAACTAGCTAAATGTGGGTGCACTGTTAGGTACAACCTAATATTACGTTATTTTTCCTGGTTCAAACCGTTGAAATGTCTTCTTTTTGTAAATATTATTTGTATGGCATGTACATAATAAAGAATCTTCTATTCTTTGTAAATATTCAAAATGATCACAAATAATATCAAAATAATAAAACTACATTAATAGTAGGGACAGAAATAAGCTACAAAACTAACAACATTCAATGGGTAAACAAACATCTAATGACGAGAATCAATAAGCCGCCAGACGACATTATGCGAGATTTATTATCCTAGTGTGGGCTTATTAGACCGCCGGACGAATTCGCGTTAAACTATGTAGGGTTACATACTTTTAGAGGTGGCGGTTTAAGGACAAACATTTATATAATAGCTACTTTCTGGAGCCCTGACACAGTCAGAAAGCGTCGCGGTAGACCTCGTAGAAGATGGCGAGACGGTCTGGACAAGACCAGTGGTTCACATTGGCCTTCGAACGAAATAACTGGAAGTCATAGGGAGAGGCCTTCGCCCTGCAGTGATATGATACAGGCTAACAGTATCAGTATACATTTTGAAGAAGACGTTGCGTTGGCAGGCCTCCCACTAGATGGACCAATGACCTGGTGAAGGTTGCGGGGATCCGCTGGATGCGAGACGCACGGGACCGGTCAATGTGGCGACACTTGGGGAAGCGGGAGGCATAATAATTATGTCCAGCAGTGGAAGTATGGAGCAGTGTCGGTTGAAATGATGATGATGATACATTTTGAAGAATAAATATATCAGCTATATTTCTTATTAAAAGGTAGGAGCTTTTGGTTAAATAATAACAGCAAATAAATGGGTTGTATACCATGTGTTCAAATTCAAATTCAAATCGTTTATTGCAATCCATAATGTACATTTTTACAGGTGGTATAAAATAATTTTAGACACAATTATGGACCCTGTCGGGCACAGCAATTTTCTATAAAAATAATTAGAGAGAGGAAGAGCGCTTTGCTTCTTTTAATATTAAAGTTGGTATTATTTCTATACCTAGCTTATATCTATTAATCTATATATCTATATTTATTTACTTATTCTATTAATATTTTAGCTGTCTATCTATTCTTTCTCTCTCTCTTCAGGTGCCTCTCCAACTAGTGAAGGTTGGCAGTCAGCTCCGCATATCCTATTCGGTCTTTTGCCAGTCTAAAAAGTTCCGCGGCGCTCTTAACTCCCGTCCATTCCCGGATATTGCGCAGCCAGGATTTCTTCCTACGTCCCACTGCTCTTTTGCCTGCCACTTTGCCCATCATTATGAGTTGCAAGAGTTCGTATCTGTCGTGCCTTAATACGTGACCCAGATAGGCAACTTTCCTCTTTTTGATGGTCTGCATTAATTGGCGTGTCCTTCCAGCACGACGTAGTACTTCAACGTTGGTCACTCGATGTGTCCAGCTAATGGCCAACATACGTCTATAGGCCCACATTTCGAATGCTTCGATACGTTTCCGGAGATCCTCTTTTATTGTCCAAGCTTCACATCCGTAAAGAAGTATAGGCCATATGTAACATTGAAGTAGGCGGGTGCGCAACGATATTTTAAGGCTGCGACTGCAAAGAACCTTTTTCATCTCATTGAAGGCACTACGGGCGATTTCAATACGGGTTCTTATTTCAGAATCACTGTCCCAGTCTTCATTCACCCAAGTGCCCAGATACTTATATTTACGCACCCGCTCTAGCCTATTGCCTGCCACAGAAATCACGGGATGTATAGTCTCTTTCTTAGAGATCACCATGACCTTCGTCTTGGAGACATTCATTCGGAGACCCGCCCTTAGACTGTACTCATTGACCCGGTTAACCAAAAGTTGCAGTTCAGCTTCTGTAGTCGCGATCAGAACTGTGTCGTCGGCATATCTGAGATTGTTGATAACACGCCCGTTAATCTTGACTCCACAGTCCATCTCATCCAGTGCTTCAGCAATGATTACCTCCGAGTACAAGTTAAAAAGTGTTGGTGAGAGTATGCAGCCCTGTCGGACTCCTCTTTTTATATCTATCTCATTAGTTTCTTCACCATCTACACGGACTGTCGCTCTCTGGTTCCAGTACAGATTCTGGATAATACGTACGTCTTTGTCATCTAACCCAATGTCTTTTAGGATTGCAATAAGACGATCGTGCAATACTCGGTCAAAGGCTTTCTCGTAATCAATGAAACAAAGGAAAACGTCTTGTTGCATATCTTTGCATTTTTGAACCAAAACCTGTACGGCAAACAGAGCCTCCCTTGTTCCCACACCAGCTCTAAAACCAAATTGGCTGTCACCTAACTGTTCATCACATCTAACTCTTATACGAGCATGAATGATTTTGAGGAATAGCTTTAACACTTGGCTCATAAGGCTGATCGTTCTATATTCCTCGCATTTCTTCGCATTCTTCTTCTTAGGAAGTGTGATGAAAGTTGACCTCAACCAGTCGCTTGGTATTTGTTCCGAGTTGTATATGAGGTTAAATATCTATTCTTTATTTAGTTAGTTATATTCATTAAATTACTTATTTGTTTACCTACTTGGTTTCAAAAGTTTTGTTTTAATTTTATTAGTACCTAGTTAAACGTTATAATTATGTATTATTATCGGATTTATCTGTTAAATATTCGTGTATTGTATAGTAGCTTTTTTTAATTAAGTATTGCTTTAATTTATTTTAATTTATTAGTGTTTGTCACACACATACAACATCACGCCTGTAATTCCCGAAGGGTTAGGCAGAGGTGTCCTTAATAAATTACCCACATTTCACCAGTCATGGTGAAGTCCTATGTAATAGGGGGCGAGCCTATTGCCATCAACTGGGCCCAAACCCAGTTTCCGTGACTATTGTGCGCATCAATTATAAGTAGAACGCCCCTTTTTACAATCTAAACGAATATAGCAGCTTAAAATTCAGTTCAAAAATCGTGCCAGGTCTAACCAACCGTGCGGCTGCAGCATCCAATATACAAAAGTCGGCAAGAATGCGACAAAGTATTGGTGTATAAAAACCAAATGTTGGCGAGCTCTGGCGGCTCCTCCGACGTTTAATATACTCCTGGGTACTGCCAGAGACAGAAGTGCGAACCAAAATTAGGACTGCATTTTAAATATTATTGCAAGGAAAGATATGAAAGACAAGCATTAAATGATAGCGTGACTGTTGATAGAGGACATACTCCTCTAAGAAAAAAAACGTGTTACGAAAGCATAGGAAAATATTTTTTTGCTTGCATCATTTACTAACGTTAACGCTACAAAAATTTACTTCATACATGCATTGAAAATACTGATTGATGATAAAAATATTTGTAAATTGTTAGGTGCAAGTCACGAAGAAAAAGGAAATATCCTTCACAGATAATTAAAAAAAAGCCTGGTGAAGGTTGCGGGGATCCGCTGGATGCAAAACGCACGGCATTGGTCAATGTGGCGACACTTTTCAAAGGTATGTCCAGCAGTGGACGTCGATTTGTTTTTTCGTGCATGTGTGAGACCGATAAATACTTTTTCTTTCTTTCTTTTGGCTGAATTGATAAAAAATAATCGCCAAACACTTTTGTCTCCACCTACCCGTAACATATGTCACGGGCTAGCCACGACACAATAAATAAATAGCACAAATTCCGAAGTGACCAGTCCCGTCCCTATAAAACCTGACTACTACCCCGGGGTAGATAAATATTGCACCCCTACCGAACATTTGTTACTACTACTTACGGTCGCGGGGTGTTACATGCGCTGAAGGGAATTTCATTGTAATTATAGTTGGTTTTGTATAAGATTTTTGGGAGGATTATGCATTTTGAATAGTCAATAACATAACACACATTCGAAGACATGTGACATCTACCAATCCGCACTGGGCCCGCGTGGTAAATTATAGCCCATCCCTCTCCTAGAGAGGAGGCCTGAGTCCCTGCAGTGGGAACATTATAGGCTGATGATGATTGTGATTATAACGTAACATCACGCTTGTAATCCCCGATGGGTAAATCAGAGGCTGGCGAAATGTGGTAAACATAATAGTGCAAACACATTTCGCCAGTTAAGTATGAGTCTCATGTAATAAGGGGCAAGCCTATTGAAAGTAAATCCAGAATCCGTTAATGATAAATACACTTTTTCAAAGTGTCATTGACATTTTCAAGTGTCGCATCAAATAGCGAGAAATGATTTTGTTTAGAACATCATTGGGTTATTTTTTTTATTGGGACAAGCCCGCCACACTATTCCCAAACCACTGTAACTCCTGTTAGCCAGAATCAACAGTGGCGACCACAAGAAAAACGCCGAGACAATGAAGCTCGACGAAGTCCCAGAGAAGCGATTTAACTGTCTTAGATCCCGCAACGAAATTAACCTGAAAAGAAGGAAAAAGCATATTTAATTTCCACTTCCCACCGTATCAGCAGGAGACAGAACAGAACAAGGCCTATAGGCACACAGGGACGTATACAACTGGGATAAGCCCAGTTGCCTATAGCACCACGGATATTATTGGGTTAATGGTTAGAAATATATACTTATTTTTGCATTGCTTTAAGTACTGATGTGGCCGTTAGACGCCAAGTCATAGGTCTCGAGTTGAAACGAGTCGAGGGTTTTGTCCAGAATAGGTCATACTCTAACTGCGGTACCTACTCAGAGATATTTAATGATTATTTAAGCAGTTACGTAATAAAGGTTTGACATACATTTGTATGACAAAACTATCAAAACCTTTACTAAGTGATGGCCTAAGTAATCATTAAAGCTCTCTGATTGCAGCAGTGAGTTCGTTCCGGCTGTTTCTTCTCAGAATAGTCAGTTAGGAAACATCCACCTTCTCTAGTATAAAAAAAATACGTGATGTAAAAATCTATAAAGCAAAATAAACATTATTTACCATAAAACTTTATACAATGTCAAAACCTGCATAAAATCACAAATGCACCTTTAAAAATGCCATTCCCCGACTTATCTCTCAGAAGTATCTGCCAATATACCTTCGGCTATAAACTCCACGGTTCCTCGGAACCAGTTCAGCAATAAATCCAGGGCAGAAGGTCATGTCAGCGACTTCCCGCCAATACTAGATAAGACAATATGAATGCACTTGTCGTGACATTCTTGTGATATTACTAGGTAAGAGGAGTGGAGTAGGCTTTTTTTTGTAATATTTTTGGTTGATGTTCTAGGTGCTTTGCCTTGTTTATTATTTATGTCATATTGTGTTGAATTGTAGATTGTTTCTATGTGACTCGTAATGGATTGTTTATTGGGTGCCTAAATTTTTAAGGAAACTGTCTCATTAGCCTTGTGACCACTACTTCTACTTTTGAGCCAACGATCCTAATTAAAAGACTATAGTCAATTGGATTTGATATCGGCAAACTTAAACACGTTTAAATAAGACTATTACAGGTGCTTGTAATTTTTGGATAAACAAAAAAAACGAAGCCGCAATCACAGGGCATTAAAGTATTGTAGTTGGCCATTCCAGATCGTAGATCTCTCTGGAGAAGAGTGGACAAGAAACAAAAGCATAATTTCGTAATAAAAATATCTGCTGAAAACTGCACTGCCTACAAAGACGTTTCTATCAACAAGATTTCCATTATTTTATGTGTTATAAATGCTATTTCCAATAATTTCGTGACTTTTGGATAAGAAGAACGATTTAAACGACTCTTGCCTTCCACACTTTTATTAAACCAATACACATTACTTGCAAAGTCTGTCTCCATACTGCCAAACTCAACCCTTACCATGCCATCGTAAATCAATTTCTGCAAGCGTCCGCTTTAAATGCAGTCGATACAGCACGCTACCGTGCCGGTCGCGTGCCGGCCGCGTCGATTGCGACCCGATACCGAACCGATACCGGTTTTGTTTTAAGTGCGCCGTGTACAGCGTAGGGGACTTTGGAATAAATGGGTAGATTAGTCATAGGCTGTATTAATTAAAATAGGGCACATTTTCCTGGTGGAGTACTCAAATGGAGTAAGCAGGATACCTATATAGCAAGGTGCGGTGATGCAGGAGTAAAACTGTGACAGAGTGGCTTCCGAAGTATGGAAAGACAAGAGTTAGTCATCCGGCGTAGAGATGGGCAGATAACATTATAAAAGTGTTGGCTGTCCGACGTAGGGATGGGTAAGCGACATTGTTGGCATTACTGGAATATCCTGGATAAGGCTGGTACAAGATAGTGGAGCTTGGCAAAAGCAAAGAGAGTCAGCAGTTTGTGAAGTCAGGCTGTGAATGATGATGGTGAGTTGTGGGACAAAGTGAGATTATACGAGTCTTAGCGAAAACGAAACAATGCGACATATATATATTTTTTTTGGGACCAGCCCGCCACACTATTCCCAAACCACTGTAACTCCTGTTAGCCAGAATCAACAGTGGCGACCACAAGAAAAGCGCCGAGACAATGAAGGTCGACGAAGTCCCAGAGAAGCGATTTAACTGTCTTGTATCTCGCAACGAAATTAATCAGAAAAGAATAGCGGAGGAGTAGGAAAAAACATAAATTTCCACTTCAATTCAATGTGACATAAGCCATCGAAAAGTATTATGTCAATCTTGTTGAACGTAGTTGTGGAACACGCTTTCTTTCGTTGTTTTAGTTCCTCTGAACGACACACCAGTATCCGTCTACGTGGCTATGTGGTGTCAAACGCAACTGCCGAGCATGATGTTCTCTGGTTGGGAAAAGTGTTTTTGGGTTTTTCAATCGGAAAAGACAATTACCAATCTTCCTCTACTCTAATGAATAGAGGAAGGCCAAAGAAACCAGGAATGAACTGAGAATGATAATATGGCAGAAAAGAAGATGGTTCATGAGTTGACAGATAAGTATTGTTATATATTCAAATTAAACACTATAATTAATTAATATAGGTTTATTATATCGCTGACACAAGCACAGTTCAAGACCAACCATAGACAAGAGAGAGGAGGCTGGGCAGAGACAATTCTCATATCCAACACTCTCCACGACATAAAGACCAAAAACTTATTTTCATACTTAGAAACTAAATAAGAACTTAAATTGAATCTTAGTTCAATTTAACCCGAACATACTTAACACACCTGACATGCTACCGGGCTAGATACAGGTTCTCTTCCTTTACAAATAGAAAGCAAAGAATAAAACATAAAAGAACTTATTTTTATGCAGAGGTACCTATATTAAAGTACAAGATTCAAAATAAACATTGTTTCTAAAGTTCTTGGCATCATGCTAAGCATGTAACCCCTATGGTAGTCCTACGAACTGAAACAATATTTATTTTCTGGCCCTATTTAATTACCATCTACTCTATCTCTACATTGTCACCACATCTTAACAATTGATTTACATGTCTTTTCCACCTAACACCATTTACCTCCACAATATAAGTTACATTTGGAACTGACTCTTCTATCACAATACCTTGAATCCATGGTTTGTGCCCTTTCCTATAGTCTTTTACCATAACTGTTTCTCCAATTACAAACTCTGTTTTTCTGTTTGTTGTTTTACTTTTTACTTGTTTCTCTAACATATCATAAGTTTTTTCTGTCATGGCTGGTGGTCTCAACAATGTAAATCTATTTTTAAGTTCCCTACCAAACATTAGCTTAGCCGGTGTTACACCTGTCAAACTATGTGGCATGTTTCTATAATCGAAAAGAAACAAATTTATTGCAGATGCTATACTGTTTCCACTTTCTTTGATTTTAGTAACATGTGTCTTAAAAGTCTCAACTAACCGTTCTGCCGCTCCATTGGTAGCTGGATGATACGGTGGTGAATAAGTGTGTTTCAGATTTATCATTTTACAATAGTCATTAAATTCTGAACTTATAAATGTGGGTCCATTGTCAGTTACCAAGTGAACCGGATATCCATATCTAGAAAAAATGTTTTTAAATACTTCTATTGTTTTACTTGCTGTAATGTTGTGCATTTCATAAATTTCAGGCCACTTTGAGTAACTGTCAATGACTACTAGATACATTTTGTTATAAAACGGTCCTAAGAAATCCGCATGAATACGGTACCAAACCGATGGTGGTGCTGGCCACGGTTTCATAGTCTTCTGCGGATTATTATAATTTTTCATACATGGTAAACAGTTGTTAGTAATATTTTCTATTTCTTTATCTAATCCTGGCCACCAAAAATATGACCTTGCCAATTGTTTCATTTTCACAATGCCAAAATGACTTTTATGCAATTCTGCCAACATTTCTTCCCTCAAATTATTTGGTATTATTATCCTATAACCCCAAAATAAACAATTTCTATCGACACTTAATTCAATTTTCTTATTGTAGTATATTAACATTTCCTTATTTAAACTTTTTTTATCTGGCCATCCATCTAGTGTATATCTTATTATTGTTGCTAATGTTGTATCTTTAATTGTTTCTTTTTGTATTTCTCTCCAATCTAACATCTCTACTTCTGAATTATTTATATGTAACATGTTACTTAAGTTTGCTTCTACACATATACTATGCATATTTATATTTTGCTCTTTATTATCTGTGAATGTACGTGACAAGTAATCTGCCGGATTTGCATTGGTTTTAATGTGCTTTATTTTATATTGAAAAGCTGACAAGAAAATGGCATAGTGTTGTAGTCGTTTTGCTGCCATTTTTGGTATACCTTTGGTGGGTCCAAATATCCTAACCAGAGCTGCATTGTCCGTTTCTAACTCGAAAGTTCGACCGTATGTATAGTTATAAAATTTGGTCACACCAAAAATAATGGACATGGCTTCCTTGTCAATAGTTGAATATTTTAACTCAGTTGTATTTAATTTTCTGCTTGCGCAGGCAATCGGTCTCACTATTCCATTTTCATCCCTATTAGATAATACCGCACCTAATGCTTCTTGTGATGCGTCACATGTCAATATTAATGGTAATTTTGGATTATAATGTCTCAAATTCCCTACCGATGCTAGCTTTTGTTTTATTAAATTAAATGAATCGTTACATTCTTTTGTCCATAGAATATTCTTATTTTTTGTACATTCATGTAAGGGCGCTACTATATGAGCCATGTCTTTTAAGAATCGTGAATAATATGTAACTTTCCCTAGAAATGATTTTAACATAGTTATGGTTTTGGGTGCTTCTGCGTTTAGTAATGGTTCAATATTTTTTCGAATGACACTAATCTCATTTTTTGTAATTTTAAATCCGAAGACATCGATACTAGTCTCAAATAATTTACACTTCTCAATCTTTAATTTAAATTGACACTCTTGTAATTTTGTTAATACTTTGCACAATGTTTCTAAAGTGTCCTTGACTGTCTCTCCACAAATATAAATATTATCAATAAACACAATGGTGTTTGTTATTTCTCTGAGCTTATTATTCATTAAACGTTGAAATGATCCTGGTCCCGTACTGACCCCATATGGTAAATACTGATACTTGTATGTACCTACTTCTGTTACAATAGTGGTTAGCTCTTGTGACTTTGTGTCTAATGGTGCTTGCAAGTAAGCCTCTTTGAGGTCCAGTTCACAAAAGTAATGGCCCTTTTTCAAAGTATCAAAGATTTCTTCAATGTGTGGCAATGGAAAATGATCCACTTCTAAATAAGGATTTATGGTAATTTTATTATATATATTGGTATATTTTAGTTCAGCTTCTGCAATAGAATTTTCTTTAATTTGTTTATTTAAATTGATATTTTTTATTTCAAAATTGGGTGGCCACAAATCAAGTTCCTTTAACCAATCCCTACCTAAAATTCGTGGTATTTTATTATTTCCGACAAAAACATTTAGTGTTTTATTTTTATTTTTGTATGTCACTTTTAAGTCTTTCAACAAACCTACCGGTTCAGAAATAGTTTGATCAAAATTCCTAAATCTCACTTGACAATTAGAAATCTGCTTGTGTGGGAAAAAGATATCTTTATCTGAACGAGGAATGGCTGTTACATCAGACCCTGTATCCAACTGAAAATCTAAAGTTGTCCCTTCAATATTTAATTTAATATACAGTGGTGGCACTTTACTTACATTGATTGAGTACATTTCATATTCATTAAACATCTGAGCAGCTGAAGTTTCTACCTCAACTTCCTGCCCGGTAGCTGTTTTTTTCTCTTCTGAGACTGAGTAAACCTTTTGATTCATTTTATTCCTTGAGCACATTTTATATATGTGTCCTTGCTGTCCGCATTCCGAACAGTACTTTTTTATAAGTCTACACTCCTTTTTCATATGATTACTTGCACCACAGCAATAGCACCTGTTTTCACTTGAAGTTGGTACTGATTTGTTCACTGTTTGTATTTTATTTTTATATTTATTATTTTTTTCTCCATTTACTTTTTGTCCTTGTCTTATAAAGAACATCTCGGTCACTGAATTCTCTTTATGTTTTGTTTGTTGCAATGCACCTTCCACCTTTCTTGCTACAACTATAGTATCCTCCAAACTCATTTCCGTAGTACAGCTTTTAAGTAGTTCAAATTTCAACAACTTAGAGTAAACTCCATCAATTAACTCCTCCGTAATCTGATCGTCTAAATCTTTGAAATCACACTTCCGTCCCTGTTTTCTCAGTTCCAGAACATATTCCTCAATCGTTTCGGTTTGTAGCTGATTTCTGTTTCGGAATGTTGCTCTTTCTATAGCTGATAGGTTTTTTGGTATATACTTTTCCCTTAATTTTTCACACAATTCAGTATAACTGCATGCAATAGCTTTCTTTGGTGAACATAAACAATTCAATATTTCTAACACCTGTGGCGTTATTTTTGTTAGTAATAATGATACTTTTTTTCCTTCTTTGACGTCATTTAACTGAATCAAGCACTCTAACTGTTGTTCAAAACATTCCCAATTTTCTCCGTTGAATTGTTGTATGTTGTAATTTGTAGTCATTTTAGCTGTAGGTTTTCTTCTTTCCTGGCGTATTTTTATATTTTCTTTGCAGTAATTTGACAATAATTTCCGCAACTCGTCTACCGAAGCTTTTTCTTCAAATACAATACTAAGACTTGTCAGTTTCTTTTGTAGTTCGTCTTTTTTTAGCGCATAAATCCAGGTTCTTTTCGTGAATTCTAATTCATCTTCTGCATCCGAATATTCTGATGAACTTGGCATTATGTATTTTATTTATCATCTTCTTAAATCTTGAGACAAATACAATAAAACCTCGTTAAAAACTTTCAATTTTTAGTACGTAGTAAGCGTAACAAATATGGCGAACTTAGGAATTCGCAAGCAACACGCGCGAACTTCACACTGTTGTTACCGCGTGTCTGTTCTGTTCTACGTATTTCGTATTTATTTGTTTGTTCTCGTCTTCTTTTGATGAAAATTCTTATTTACTTGCTGCACAGGTCCCTTAATTCTCGTCGCCAACTGTTATATATTCAAATTAAACACTATAATTAATTAATATAGGTTTATTATATCGCTGACACAAGCACAGTTCAAGACCAACCATAGACAAGAGAGAGGAGGCTGGGCAGAGACAATTCTCATATCCAACAAGTATGGGAGAAGAAGACATGCTACGCCGACCCCAAATTATTTGAAATAAGGGTAGCAAAGTGATGATGATAATTATATTCAAGTGCCTTGGTTTCGCTGTGACACTCATAAGAAATAGGACGGTCGCCGTGCTACCCCAGGGTCAATTCAGTAAGTACCTATAAATTATGATAATTCTCACCTACATACTCGGAATAGACTTAATTATAAATTGTAATACAATCGTTTAAGGAAATGCGTATTTGCAAGTCTACTTCGATAAGAGTACATAATATGTGTTGACTGCGCGAGCTAATGTGTTGGAAAAACAATTCTATTTACAAGTAGTACTCAGTTTTCAGGTGTTACTGAATAAGGTCCTTGTATAATTATGAGGGTCTGGTTCGAGACAGTCATGCACCTGTAATTCCCGAAGGGTTTGGCAGAGGTGTACCTATTAGTATTGTAATAATGTCTAAAGGTACAAGTTGGTAGCCGACTGCACGCAGCAGCAGCAGACGACATGTCGTCGCTTCATGTCGTCACGACACGTCGTCGCGTCATGTCGCTGCAGTCATGATTTCGAACCCGACTGCAAATAACTATTATTCAATAACTCTAAACACGCTCGACGTGTCGTTGCTCCGGCGTCAGCGGCACTACTCTGATCTGCGTTCGGACGACGCGTGCGTCTGCCGCTCGACGACGCGTCGCTAGCTTCATGTCGCTAACTACGGAGGGAATTTTATAGAAATACGTAGAAACCAGTCGTGTCGCCGCGACACGTCGTCTGCTGCTGCTGCGTGCAGTCGGCTTCCAACTTGTATCTTTAACATTATAGTTTTGTAACAATACAAGATGATTTTTTAGTCACCGTCCAAATTTTTTCTATGCATTAGGTATCATTATTACTAACACCATTTTTGAAAAAATCTCTCTCTCCGTGTATCTTTGTGATGTAATATCTCAATATTTTTGTAATGATCACTCATTACAAAAATATTGAGATGTTACATCACAAAGTTTAGTTTAGTTGTAGTTTGGTTTTTAGTATCACTACTAAAAGAAAAAACACTTATTAAATGATTTTCGCCAAAGATATATTATATCAGAATTTGGACGGTGACTAAAAATCATCTTTTATATATGTCGCAGGTTTTTCATAAAATTAGGTTTTTGATCAAAAACCTAGGTTTTTCATCAAAAACCGGAAGATGACACATTTTAAACTCAATTTCATCATAAACCTGTAACAATCCAGATTTTTGATCAAAAACCTGAACTAGTTTGGGTTTATGATCAATCTGATATGTCGCAGGTTTTTCATAAAATTAGGTTTTTGATCAAAAACCTAGGTTTTTCATCAAAAACCGGAAGATGACACCCCAATATCCTACAAGGGCGGCATGGGCACCGGGCCGTAGGCCGACGAAGGAGGCCGGCGGAGGCCCGGCACTTTGGGGACAGAAGATATTAGTGTTATATAATATGCGAGCGAAGCGAGCGCGCGTCACGGAGTACTACTGGGATTTGTTCAATGGGTCTGACAAACGTTTTTTACTTTACCAAATAAATCTACAAAAAATTACAAGAAGAACTGTGTTTTTACTTTTTTCATATCTTAAAAAATGACTGAGATATTTACGATCAAAGTGCGTATTTCCGCCCGAAGGTTTTTAAAAACGCGGGCGGGCGCTCACTACCCGATGACGTCACAACTCCCACAACCACGCTATCGTTTGCACGCCCGTGCGCAGTAAAAATCAAAATTATAAAGTTCTCTGTGGTAAAAATGGAAAAAAATACTGTATTGTGCCTCGGTGCTTCAATCACCTTCAATTCAACAGTTTAAACACCTGATAAACTCTTTTTTTATGTGCTTGAGGACCCAAAAAATTAAGAAAAAGTGGATGACACCCGTAAAAAGAGTTGATTCAATAGGTCCTAAAACTAAAGCGCACTGCTGTGAAGACCATTCCAATTTTATTTTCTTTTCATTTAAAAATAAAATTAATCAAAAATATCTGGTTTAGTACCTATAAAACTATAATAGGTAATGATAGGTATTTGCCTACTTACAAAACTGGTAACTACGTAAATACCTACTAAGATTTACTACATTCTGTTTATGGGTAAATAGTGACTTTTTCTTTTAGTTTATACCTACTAATAAAACACATAAAATAATCATCGACAACCTCGAGATTCGAGATGTTGATTGCGAGTACCTCCTATAGGTACTAACTAAATGAAAGACACACTTTCAGTTAGGTTTAAGTTTGAACAAATACCTACCCAGGAGTAGGTAATGCTTACTTAGAACATTCCTAACCTTTTCATCGTTATTCCACGATTTTCAGCAGCCATAAAATCCTGATTTTTCATGACATATTGTGTCACCAAGTCACCATCAAACTATCCCCTCTTGGCAGATTGTTCGACTGACATATTAGAAAACCTTCCATTGTAAACAATACACGTTTCACTTTAGTGTAATCGGATATAAAGGATAATATTATTATTACTTTGAAAAACATAGGATTATGTAGAACTTACAAAAAAATATATACTAGAACAAAGAACCTAAAACTAAAAACCATAGTAACTAAAATATATTATTATTTAAGGAGTCCCTTTAGGCAAGGTTCCGAAGATACTGGCAGCGTTCCCCCTTTGAATAGCTAGACTAATTCTTTGTCCGAGGTAGCTGCCAGCTCTTCGGTCTCCTGTGACAAGGAAATACAAGGACACTATAAGTACGACGACAACGACGAGGCAAAAGGAGTACCTATGTATTAGGTAAGGATCGAAGCAAGTGGCGATCTGTGGTTTCTGCCTATCCCCATGGGAAAAGGGCGTGAGTTTATGTATGTATAAGTACTTAATAGGAAAACGAAGACGATCGAAACAAAATAAAACGAGACGCGCCTAATTTATTATGGTCAACGCACCGGACTAAGTGCCGCGCAGTGACGCGGTCGCGGGCTGAACAGGGTTGTGACGTATTAGTACGAGCGCGCGTAATCTCGGAAATTCAAAAAATTACTTAAACTTCTCGGCGTTATAACTTTGGAAATACTGCATGTATCGAAGTCAAACAAAAACTAATGTAATGTACACATTCTACACTTCGATTTTAGGTGTATTTGATACGAATATTCTGACCCTTTTGTGTTCCCCATTCACTAGATTTGTTTAGGGAAATGATAAAACCGTGTTGTTATTTTATCTTCCTCCGTGGTTTGATCAAATCCCTTAGGGAATTGACCAATTCCCTGTTTTCATCATATCACTGCGACATATAGATTGAACAGTGTCCATGGAGTTTCTAGTCCGTTCTTCTCCATAAAGATCTACGCTAGGAATAGAATGGTCAACTACAGTACATTAACAGTTAATCAGTAACATGTTGCCCAACCCCGGAATCGAACCTGGGACCTCATGCTCAGCAATAACGCAGAATACATTTCTCTCTCAAAAGAACGTTCTCTTTCTAAATCTGCAGCCCTAGTACCTCAATCCGTACACACAGTACAGACAGCAAACAAAACGGAAGGCCATATCGTGACCTTATTAGACCAGCTCGAATACCATCGATTTCAGTTTACGTACCACTTACCTAGACATAAATCTTTT
The DNA here is from genome assembly GCA_949775195.1 of Diarsia dahlii. Classification (NCBI taxonomy): domain Eukaryota; kingdom Metazoa; phylum Arthropoda; class Insecta; order Lepidoptera; family Noctuidae; genus Diarsia; species Diarsia dahlii. The sequence goes on from OX459210.1 coordinate 18,482,074, forward strand.
GCCTAGATCTATATTATTTTTATGTCAAATGAAATGACAGACTAGAATCGGCTTGTTTAGGTAGTAAATTTTATGTAACTGTTTTGCTATCGCATGCAAAATCTTTCTTGATAGGTTGACTTGGTTTTTAGCGCATTGTATGTAAATAAATGCATAGAAATCAAGATTTCTAGATACCAAGGCTTGTCGACAGAAGAATCGAAAAAATGAAAGATTGTAGAAAGATTTCTATCGTCGTTATAATGTAGAAAATTAAATTTACGTTCTATTCTTCAGTCGTCAAAAGTCTTTTACGTCAAGCATGGCGCAATTTTTCCCACACGGTGTAGAAACATTTCTTCTCAGCAAATATCAAATAGTCTTCATCACATCTGACCTAGACAAGATTCTTAATATCACTACCAATTGTTTTTATTGAGATATTTGAATTTTAAACAAGAAAACCATACTCATACGAAACCATATTCCTTGACCATTCCCAGATTCGACTGACAGTGGAAGTCTTCACTTACATACATTATAATAAACCTCAGAATTCTGACAATTAGTTTTTTTAGTCAAAAAAAGACATACCTTATGATATTACAGAAACCACAGAACGCCTTCCGTCACATACTCCTTTTGCCTCGTTCAGATACATACATCACGGACGGTGTCATACACGCACGGTTACGAGTAAGTTATTAGACTACAGGACAGGTGCGTAACCTGTCCTGTAGTCTAATAACCCTCCTGGCTTTGCCGCAGTCGGGTAAAAAGTAGTCTTGAAAACATTTATTTTCTTCCAATCAACCCCAAAATTGATTCCCTCCACAAAAATAACTATAAAATCCCAATATTCGAGACTTAATAATCCAAAATAATTACAGCAGCTCTCATACGCAAGTGATGCATGCTCACGGCGCGAAACTCAAGTGCGCCTTTAAAAACATGGGTCAGGTTCACCCCATTGCGGGATTTACTACCCTATGTCTTGAAGTATAAGGTTGGGTTTAGAGGATGAATGGCCAGAAAGTCCGCCAAATGAACATAGTCGCGAGTTTTTACGCGACGCCGTTATTCAGATCTAGCCAATACTTATATACAGGGTGCTGGGTAAATGTGAAATGGGAAAAAGTGTTGGATTTCGTTCAGTTTTGCAGGTCATTAAAATTATGATCCGGCTATTGGACGCAATTTAACAGTTTCTGGGGTTTTCAAATTTGTAGGCAAAAATGGTCTGTTGCGATGGTGTAGTGGTCGCAAGTGATATTGGTGAGCTTGAGGTCCTAGATTCGATTCTCGGGTTGTACAAAGCTTTACTGAGTTTTTCCATAAGGAACTCAGTAGCAGCCTCGGAGTCTGAATTTGTGACCAATTGATGGCAATAGGCTCACCCCCTATTACTTGTGACTTCAACATAACTGGCCAAATATGGTTGTGCTGCCATCAGCGTGATGATGCTGTGTAATCATTCGATTGTCAAGACATGATGGACTCCAAACCTACACACCTCGATATTCAATCTGTGCTGAGTTATAGACCGTAAAATAACTTCCCTATCCCATGTTACTTGGAGTCGGCGCAAAACATTTTTTTTTTTCATTTTCAGGGGAGAATGACCTATTACTAGTTTCATCTATGGCCGTTTTTACCCGACTACGGCGAAGCCAAAAGGAAGGGTAACGATTTTGGCAGTCAATAATAATAATATAATATTCCACAACTATCACACAACGCCATCTAGTCCCAAGCTAAGCAGAGCTTGTGTTATGGGTACTAGACAACTGATAAACATACTTATATATTTCTAAATACATACATATTATAGATAAATTACACCCAGACACAGAACAAATGATCGTGTTCATCACACAAACATTTGTCCTGGGTGGGAATCGAACCCACGACCTCCGGCATAGCAGTTAGGGTCACTAACCACTAGACCAACAGGCCAGTCTATGTATGTATGTTCCACCGTAGCGCCTGTGGTAGCGCCTAAATTACCGAACGGATTTTAATAAATGAGGTGTCAATAGATTTGTGAGAATAGTCCGGGTAACATAGGTTATATAAATTGTATAAATTTTTGTTATGACGGAATTTAAATGTCAGATTCTAGTCTCGAAAAAAATTAAATTTAGATAATCATCATTGTGTGGTATTAAATGAAAGGTCTTGGCAAGCACATTACAAATATTATTATGTATATGTCGCAGTGATATGATGAAAACAGGGAATTGGTCAATTCCTTAAGGGATTTGATCAAACCACGGAGGAAGATAAAATAACAACACGGTTTTATCATTTCCCTAAACAAATCTAGTGAATTGAACAAATCCCAGTAGTACTCCGTGACGCGCGCTCGCTTCGCTCGCATATTATATAACACTAATATCTTCTGTCCCCAAAGTGCCGGGCCTCCGCCGGCCTCCTTCGTCGGCCTACGGCCCGGTGCCCATGCCGCCCTTGTAGGATACTGGGGTGTCATCTTCCGGTTTTTGATGAAAAAACTAGGTTTTTGATCAAAAACCTAATTTTATGAAAAACCTGCGACATATCAGATTGATCATAAACCCAAACTAGTTCAGGTTTTTGATCAAATATCTGGATTGTTACAGGTTTATGATGAAATTGAGTTTAAAATGTGTCATCTTCCGGTTTTTGATGAAAAACCTAGGTTTTTGATCAAAAACCTAATTTTATGAAAAACCTGCGACATATATATTATAATTTAGTTTTAGTCCTCCGTTCGGGTTTTAGTTTTTAGACTTGTTTATTCATTATTTCGCTTTCACCTATCATGTACCTACTAGTTTTTCTTTCCTTACACAATTCATCCATATCATAAGTATTATGATGACTGCTTCTTAAAAGTTACATCTTAGCCACAAAGTAAAAATTCAAGAAACCCAGCCTCTTCTTAGCTACACCCCGTACCAACATCCGATAGATATCCTGGTACCAAGTAGATAGTTCGCCTTTTCTTCAAGCCACTTGCACTAACGATGTCATTCGCGTTCCGCGCTGTCGAGTTATTGAGACTTTTTCAAGAGACAAACCACCCTGAACACTCCTCCCGTACCCTCTCTACCCCCTCGCATCGCCTAAGGGTGGTTCCGAGGAGTTAGGTGGATGGAAGCGGCAGGGGAGTTTTGTAAAGATGGTCGTTAATGGTTGGACAGTTGTGAAATAGGTAGTAGTAGACGATAACTGCGAAAAGAAAGAAAATTGTGTTTCTTTTGGCTTTAAAATCAAAAATTCCTTAAAAATTATACCTACAAAAACCAACATAGTATGTTGATATTTCAGGATCCCGCACCTAAGGCTAAAAGCTTTTACTAAATGCTATAAAAAAGATGAGGTTGGTTACAAGGAAAAAACAATAGATTCTAAAAGAAATAATCATTTGTCTTGAAATTTTAAGGAATAGAAAGTGCCACTTAATACTTTATCATGGTTTGTATAAAAAAAAAAACTTAAAAAAAGGAAAAGAGTTGACAGTACAAATTAAATTACCTGTAACAGTAATATCTTCCCAATCACTCTTGAACCCAATGCTTTAATGATAAAGTTGAATATCTAATAAAGTTTGACAGATTGAAGTAACTTGATGTGCTTGCGCCTGCACATTTATAGCTCTTAATTATTATCATACATTGTAAATGTCCTACTGTGAAATTTTCAGAAATTCACTGATTTAGAAGTTACTTTCTAAATCGTACTTAATTACTCACGCAGGCGAAAAAAAAACAAACCACAAAACTCAACTACACACACCGACTCCCCAAACTACGCACAAACCCCTTCCATTACCACGACATCTTCGTAAAACTTGAACGTGGATATCTGACGATAATTATGTCGGTTGAAAGATTGAATACACTTGAAGCTGCGCATTTTTCCTGTTCATTCTGCCCACCCCTTGGGTGTAACGGATGATTGGTGATACGGGCTTAGAGGTTTAGCCTTTTGTCATTGAGTGAATGGTAAACATGAGGTCTTATTGTAACTTAAGAACGTGTAATAATTTGATTTGGTATTGAACTCGTGGCTTAATTATAGCTGCGGCTCTGATCAATCTTCAGGTTAAGCCGTATTTTCCTAGGTTGGTCTGTGAATAGGTGGCCACTCATTATATACCGAGTTTCCTCCGTGCCTGAGATAGCACGTTAAGCTGTCGGTAGGCCTGAAAGTCTGGCAACTAGTCTTATCAAAGGGTGTCGTATTACCCAGTAATAAGTGGGTTGTGTAGGCCAGATAGGCATTTCCTCCATGTAAAATAGTATTCAGCTGCATTCGGTTAGACTGGAAACTGACCCCAACATAGTTGGATAAAGGCTTAAATATAGGTAGATGATAATATTAAGAGCGTATGCTACCTCAGATTACCAACCCTATTTGTGGTGGTTCAAACTTCGCTTGAAATACTGTTAGAATAAAGTTCTAATCAGCTTGCACTACAAAGCGGTTGTTACGTCTTTCGCTGCGGCCGAATAGTGCGAAATTAGTGGTATTTTGCGATTTACAAAAAAACTATTGATTGGACTAAAAAAGTAAAACACTATAACTTTAGTATGTTGCTTGTAGAATTATTTGGCAAAAAAATCAGAACGATGACATGTATTTTAGTATGGTTTTTACTCGTTAAAAGAAATTTTTAGTGGTATCTTCGCGATTATTTTTTTATCAAGCAAAGTTAGTTATAATATGTTTTCACAACACTATGTCACTAGCATATATCCTGAAGAATATCATATATTTTTCTGATGTTGATTACTGCAGTGAACCATATACTTTTACGCATTATAAAACTCGCGTTTGAGGTACCATAAGCTCTTAACAATCATCTGTATAACCTTACCTCATTTGTGCTACTTAAAAATCTCCCTCCTGGACACGAGTTGACATAGCTGACGTAGAATTCTTTGAAAGACTCCGGAAACAGGTTTGCCGAAACAAGAAAACCTGTTCAGGTGGAGGATTCATAGGACTCTGCCCTTTTCTTAATTTTTTTGTCGATAGAAAATTATTAAATACCCTGGATGGAATGGAAACGAGTGTCAGATTTCTACTGACAACCAAACCATGTTCCTTCTTAGCTCTTTGTGTCCCGTGGCCGCGGTATCTCTTTCGCAGTCCCGCAACTTGGTTAGGACTTTGCCCTGGAGTGTTTTGGTATAATATAAAATATCGTGTCATACCTGTCCTGTTACTTGCACATCAGGTATTAAGTGCCAAAATGGTCGCCAAATTTTGGACCAATTTGAATGCGAAAATAATAAGGGTACCTATTGACACAGATCTTTGCCTACCCTACCAGAGAATACATGTACGATGTTATGTTTAGTCATAATATTACAAAAATAAGTAGTATAAGGTAAATAAGAAGAGCCACAAACAACGAAACAAATGATGATACTAGTAGGTACCCGCGTCTCCGCCCGTCTCTCATTTGTTGGTAATGTGGCTCGCGATAATCATATTTTTGCTCAGAGATCGGCCTCGATAATGTTTTACCTTGTACTGGTTGCAAAATAAGCATTTTGTTTGCAATTTTTATTTTTTTTTAAAAATCTTTAAGAAGACATGTCATGTCATGGGTTGGCTGTAAGAGTAATCAAAGAAACGATAGATAGATTTCACGGAAAATGATGTGTTTTAGAAAGATGTAAGTACTGAACTGTTAGCTAAAATATAGATAAGACACGCTGCGCCGACTCTACGTCATACTTCAGTGAACAAAGACACAAAAAGACAATCTTGATTCAGAAACTTGCTTGCCCTACGTATCACTAAACACACAATAATAATTTGTCTCTTCTATTCTTTTTATGTATTTTCCGTTTTTTTTACCCGACTACGGCGAAGCCAAAAGGAAGGGTAATGATTTTGGCAGTCTATGTATGTATGTATGTATGTATGTTCCACCGTAGCGCCTAAACTACTGATCGGATTTTAATAAATTAGGTGTCAATAGATTCGTAAGAATAGCCCGGGTGACATAGGCTATATAAATTTTATAAATTATTTTTATGACGGAACTTAAGTGTCAAAAACTTACCTAAAAAAATATTAAATTGAGATAATCATAGCAAGTTTGGTATCAAATGAAAGGTCTTGGTCTTGGACATTACAAATATATTATATTATAGTTTTAGTACACATAAAAATAAAATTCAAATAAAAAAATTAAGTTCAAAAATCTAAAACCCGACTACTAATAAAATCGCGGTCTTAAAAGTAGAAAACAAGAAAATAATTCTTATCTGATATTCTTCGTAGTCGCATGCCACCTTGCTAATGGCAGTTAGCAGCTGACTTCTGTATCAATGAGAACGCCATGAAGGAGCATCAGGTATCAGTGGCATGCGACTACGAAGAATAGCAGACAAGAATTATTTACTTGTTTTCTACTTTTAAGACCGCGATTTTGTTAGTAGTCGGGTTTTAGATTTTTGAACTTAATTTTTTTTTGTACTTTGTGTGTACATAAATAAATAAATAAATACCTAATACGCACAAACTGTAACTGTTAGCCTGTGTCAATCCACCGCTGGGCAAAGGCTTCCATGACTTCCCTATTTTTCGATCTAAGGCCAATTTGGACCACAGGTCGTTGTTTTTGTCCAGCTCGCCATCTCGTGCGAGGTCTACCGCATCGCTTTCTGGCTCTGTGAAGACGGCACAACGTGATTATTTTGGCCCACAGCTCGTCCGGAATACAAACATGAATCTGATAAATCAGAGGTAAATGTCTTAGGTTCGAACTCATGACCTATAACCTAACAGCCAAGAATGAAGCGCTGCTCTCAAAAACGGTGAAGGAAAACATCGCGAGGAAACCGGCATGTCCTAGAACCAAAAAGAAAGAAAAGAAAGAAAGAAAGAAAAAGTATTTATTGGTTTCACACCAGGACAAAACAAATTGACAAAAAATTAAAAGCTAACAAGGTAAAAAGACTTATAACATCTATCAAACCGCACTGGGCCCGCGTGGTATAGATTATAGCCCGGAATGGGCTATAATCTATACCACGCGGGCCCAGTGCGGTTTGATGTATGTGCTCTCAAAGAGTGGAGGTCTGTGTCCCAGCAGTGGGAACATTAATAGGCTGTTGATGATGAAGTGAGAAGTGGAACTCTGAGACTCAGTTAAGAACTAACCACAAAACAAATAAAGAAATTTGTTTACTGCTAAACGTCTCCAATGAATACTGTCATATGATGTCTTATATTTTTTAGGATATTTCTACTTTTCTCTTAGATGTAATTCTTTTTTGCTATCCGTACCATGTCTGGAATATTGCTCTATTACATTTGAATAATTATTCTTCACCGTTGATGTGTCGCGTAACTCAGAGGCTGTAACTATAAATATATTTAGGTTATCGCGTATTCTCTGAAATTCAGCATTTTTTAGATAAGGAGAATTCGAAAGCTCACATAGGAGCCTGAGAATTGTAGAAAGAGCCGTGGAGCGTACCATGCTTGGCATAAAACTGATAGATCAAATTCCTAATAATGTAATCCGAAGACGTACAACGAACGTACAAAGGTTGTCGATATTGGAAATTGAGTTACGGACCTCGAATGGAGTTGGGCAGGACACCTATCAAGGCGCAGTGATCATAGGTAGACTGTGATGTCACCGAATGGTGTTTTTTAGAACAATAAGTACTTCACCTGTTTTAGAACAGTAAGTACTTCATCATCAGCCTAGCCTTTTCCCAACTATGTAAGGTTTGGCTTCCAATCTAACCAGATGCAACTGAATACCTGTATTTTACATGGAGTGACTGTCTATTTGACTCCCACAACCATACGAGTTGCACAAAGGGTCATGGAGCGAGCTATGCTCAGCATAACCCTACTAGACCGAGTGCGCAACACCGAGATCCGGAGTCGGACGAAAGTCGGGGATACGCCTAAAGTGGAGTTGGGCAGGACATTTGGCTAGACGCGGAGATGGCCGATGGAGTAAGATACTGACCGAATGGTGGCCAAGGTTGGGCGTGAGAAACCAGGGCCGCCCTAAAGCGCGTTGGGTGGATGATATCGTCAGGAGCTCGGGAAGTGGATGGATGAGAGACGCACAAAGCAGAGAGGACTGGCAGAAGAAAGGGGAGGCCTATACCCAACAGTGGGTGATTACGGGCTGAAATGATGATGAACCCAGTCGGTACTGGCTAATACGATACCCCTTTTTTTTTCTTTTTTTGGTAGGTGGAAAATCATCGAATAACCCCACCCGCTCTTGGGCAGAGCGAAGGGGAGTGTCAGACTTCTACCGACTAAAAACCAAACCCGTGTTCCTTCTTCGCCCTTGTGTCGGAGCCGCGTTATCCTTTCGATAATCCACAGCCCCGATGGAAATACGATACCCCTGGGTGAGACTAGTTGTTAGATTTCCAAACCACTGACTATCTGCAACGACTGTGAAAGATCTACAAACGCTCTACACGTAAGAAACTCGGTGTTATAGATACATTAAATACTTAAACGTACATAGTATTGATTTCAGTGTAAACCAATACACGATATCCTAAGCCCTTGTACACACAGACATGTATTTCAGGAAAATGTCCTATTTCTAATTGGGGCCATAACGTCCCCTGGAGGGCGTCACGGACGATTTCACTGGCGGGGTACATGTGTATAGAATAGCATAGCTATGTTTGGTGGGTCCTAGGCTTTAGCTACTATGTTTGTGAGTGGAGGCTAGCCATTCTGTTGTGGGAAAGTGATGGGTAAATAGTAATGAAAATGTAATGTACCTATAATTGTTTCTTTGGCGATTGATCCTAGCTAGGTCAATAAGCTTTGCTGCGCTCTGATTAAAAGGGCCGAAGATCTAAAAGATACTGAAAGAGTTCTGAAATAAATTCAGCGGTTATTTAGGGAGTATTTTTAAAAATTTAAACAGAGGAATAACTACAAACTCTTGGAAGTTTTCGCCGTTTGTAAACCTTCATCACCTGCCTAATGGGCTTTACCCAGCTATGTTAGGGTCGGCTTACAGTCTCCTATAACTTTCAGTTATATAATATACTACTACTCTACTGCTAGAGGTACTTGTCAATAAAGGGCAACAAACAATCTTAAAAACATTGATTCATATTCATGTCTCATCATTCTCTTATCCTTATAACAATTCATTTGGGGTTGGCGAAGCATGTTTTCTTTTTCCATACTTCTTTGTTTCTCATCATCTCATGAGATACCTCCTGTCTTATCATATCTAACACAGTCCATCCATGCATATTCATGTCAGTTTTTGTTAAATTGTTGCATGCCATTAAACTCGTCAACGAGTACTTACCTTTGCAATGCCAAACTTAAAAAAACAATAAATTATATAATTATATTATTACTTATTCAATAAACATTTCTTCATTAATTTCTTTCTCCATCTAATCACAAACAACATACAAAAACAATCAACCCCAGGGTCGAGTAGCTACCCCAGGAATCCAACCCAATGATTGATCAGCACCGATTACCGGTTGATTTCTGGTTAGCGTGTTCGCAGGCTATATTCAGGTGTTCGGGCGTAGCAAGATCGATTGGTTTGCATCGATTTTTGGGCAATTAAGTGCAATTATTGTGGCTGTTGTGAGTCTAAGGCTGCGTGTTTTGCATTGAATAAATGTGTTCTTAGAAACAAGGTAAAGAGACCTTTTACGAAGCCGACAACCAAACATTCTGTACATCAAACTAAGTTTCTCTATGCAAAAAGTAGAGGAATATTTAAGGGTTTATTATTCTCACGTAGGACAAAAAAAAACATAAAAGAAAACATACATAACATCACGCCGGCAATTCCCGAATGGTGAGGAATTTCGCTAGTTATGCTTGTGTCCAATGTAATGTAACGGGTACGAATCCAATCTCCGTCGCTGCTACTGAAACATTCGTGATAGAGAAAACCTAATAACAATATTATAAGTAGCCACTTTTCGTCCTATTCTGTATCCAACCAATCAACTTTACAATGACTGCAAAGTTCTAAATGTTCGGCAACACTATATTCCACAAACAGTAATTCTGCAACACCGTAAAACCCCATACAGAATTATAGAAAACACAAAACGTAGTAAGCGCCGTAAAGACAGGATATGCACCCTGCCGCGAGTACGTACAACCTTTGTCAAGAGATTTTTACATTTTCTTGGCCCGTTCCTATACAACAAAATAAATGAAGAGTGTGAAATCTATGGACTACCGTATTACAAAATAATGTAAAAAGATTGTGCAATCGTACCTCCAAAACAAGACCTATGACGAAACTGAACAAATCTTAACATAAGTGGTGAACATGGACAAGTAAAAACACACACATATCACCCACACACGTGCACCCCTCCCCTCACACATACACTCCCCACACACACACACACACACATCCCCACACACACACACATCCCCCCACACACACACACATCCCCCCACACACACACACATCCCCACACACACGCACACTCACAGACACACACTTCTTACCTCAAAACTGTTTTTAAAATTATTTTATTTTCATGTGTACTTAAATCTTAGCCTACTAAAATTTGATACCTAATTGTCAAACTCAATACTCCGAAATTGTTACAGTAACTGAAGCATTATGTAAATCTTATGTCATGATACCTTAGGGGACCGGACTGCTTCTCCTTAACACAGGTTTTCATAACCTAGCTAGGAGAGTAGTGCTCACCCAAATGATTGTAGGAATAGTACTTAACTGTTTTTTGTAAAACTGTATTTTTAACGTGTACTACAATGTCGTTTTTTTGAGTAAATAAATATTATTATATTATTATTACTAGCTTTTGCCCGCGACTTCGTCCGCGTTTCCATCGTTTTTCGTAAAAAAGTACCATTGTGTCCTTCCTCACGGTTCAGTGGTTTTGATGTAACAGACAGATTAACTTTCGTATTTTAATAGGGAAATACAATATGTCAATCCACAATACTGTTGAAAAATATCGCAAAAAGGAACCGCAGAATATTATTATTAATAGCTGTGCCCGCGACTCCGTCAGCGTGTAACTCCTTGTATGTTATTAAGTTAATGTATTGGTAATATTGTTTAGATCACTTTCACATGAGGCTTAAGTAGGTACCTATAGCGTTCTATAGGTAAAACTTCAGCCCAAAGCTTCCGGGTAAACTATGTTGAAAGTTGACCCGTCCGGCACGTGAACATAAAGATTTCTAGAACTGCTAACCCGGGAAAGAGCGACATATAACTGACCATGCGAGAAACAACTGACACCGAGATCTACTCCAGCAATACGAAAATTCTGCCCTTGAGCCCTATTAATTTACCTACTTCACTTAAAATAAATACCTATAACTACTATAATTAATAAAAGTAAGTATCTACGCTTTTACCTACTTAATACAAAAATAAAATTGATCATAAATTAGCCAAAACTTACCTATCGGTATCTAAAAATCTATGCGTACCTACTACTTCCCCTAAAAAGAAATAAAATGCGAACTATTAATAATTTGTAATTTGAACGAATATTTAAACACTACCAATTTTATAAAATAACAACAAAAGAAATTCAAATAAACTATTTAAAGACTAAAAGTCGCGCTGATAAGCACGGTTTGTTAATATCAATTATTGTCTGTCAATAAGGTCGAACGCTGAACGCATCAACAGCCAAATATTGAATGAAGCTCGCTCCCGTTACACAAAAATAATCCTTAAGGGGACGGTGAACGAACATTCTCCATACAAATGTAATACCAAAATCATTCGCGATACGAACATATTACCAACTTAAAATTATGTTATTCGGATACAGACGATATTTATCTAGGTTCCTATTAAACTTTTTTTTTAAAACATTTACTATTTACGAAATGCAAGCGAATTGCTATTTACTATTGACGAAATGCAATTCGCTTGCATTTCGTAAATAGTAAATGTTTTAAAAAAAAAGTTTAATAGGAACCTAGATAAATATCGTCTGTATCCGAATAACATAATTTTAAGTTGGTAATATGTTCGTATCGCGAATGATTTTGGTATTACGTTTGTATGGAGAAATGTTCGTTCACCGTCCCCTTAAGGCATGATTCAGTATTCACGCGCAGCTTATAGCGTATTTCATATTTGGTTCAGTTTGATGTTTCTGTACCGATTACTATGATTCTTTTTTTATTGAATAGGTATTTTTGGTAGGTATTAACTTCTTATAATTAGGGATGAGTGAGAGTATTATAAACGTAAGAGTAAACAAATATAATCAGAAAGCTCCGAACTGCTAAGCTATCGGGAGTTACACGTGTTATTGTGAGTCAACCATAAAAGATAGACATATGCTGTTGTGGGATATTTTTTAGATAATTTTATGTAGAACATTTCCGTCATAAATGATTTCTATGTAGCTTCAACCATTAAGGCTGCACACGCGACGGAAGCTTAAAAAATGGAGCAACTTCTCCCGTTTTCCCAACATTTCCCTTCACTGCTCTGCTCCTATTGATTGTAGCGTGATGAAAAGTATACTATAACCTCCCCAGGAGTATGAAGAATAATTGTACCAAGTTTCGTTAAAATCCGTCGAGTAGTTTTTGTTTCTATAAGGAACATACAGACAGGAGGACAGACAGACAGACAGACAGACAGACAGACAGACAAAAATTTTACTGATTGCATTTTTGGCATCAGTATCGATCACTAATTACCCCCTGATAGTTATTTTGAAAATATATATCATGTACAGAATTGACCTGTCTACAGATTTATTATAAGTATAGATTATATACCCAAGTATTATGTAATTTGTTATATTTGAAGTATGGTGTAACTTTGGGTAAAGACAAACAAGGTTTTTTTTTTTATTCTTTATTTATTAGAGAGGGTTTGTTCACATAGCGAACATGTCACCCTCATAGGAACACTAAAAAAAAGGTATAACAAATGAATGACAAACAAGGTATAACCTTAAATTTACTGTTTGAACTAAAATCGAAAGCGCACCAAAAAACTGGCTGAAAAACCACAACAGAACACAAATAAATCAAGATTTAAAACAAATTGACGTGTCCTGTGTCACAACAAAAAAAGGAAATCAAAGCTGTCGAAAGGCCGGCTGTCGAAAAACCGACAAAATATGGCAAAAGCCAGTTTTTCACTTAGCGCCCGTGTAATTGGGAGATGTATATCGGCACATTTTTCAACCAATATGGTCTTGTCAAAATCGGGACAAATGATGCGGATGGGAACACGGTATGTGGACGTTGGGAAGGTTTTTTTGTGGTCGTAATTGATTTATTAGGAGAGAAAGAAATAAGTATTGCTTTTGTAAATGTCGCTCATGTAGATAATTCTTATCTGTTATCTTTAGAAAGATGATCTGGAAAACTTACAGTTTACATAAACCTATAGGTATGCTAAATGCGGCCTCTTTAGCCAAAAGACGTCCACTGCTTAACATAAGCAACCCCCAAGTGTCGCCACATTAACCCTTCCCGTGCGTCTCGCTTCCAGTGAATCCCAGCATTCTTCATTAGGTCTCCACTAGGTGAACCGATGTTCACCTATTGGGAGGCCTTCCATCGCAATGCCTTCCAGTTTGCGGTCGCCACTCTAGGCAACTGCGACGTGCTAGATTCAAATTATAAGCCAAAGAAATGAACATTATTAATTTTTTTACTTACAGATAGGCAGTCCTTTGGCCAGCAATGGGATACTGCAGGATAGTAGAACAGATGTATAAGAAGGAAGAATATTTTTTGTTGCCCTAAATTACAAAACAAAACTTATAAAAACGTCTAAATTGTATTAATAGAAATAAATACCCTATCAATTTATCAACAAATAGCCTCTTTAATTCATACCAAACTAACATATTTATACTATAAATTCGTCGATGTTTTTTTCTAAAAATGGCTCCCAACCAACCCACAGTCCACGTTCTGCTGATGATCAGTGGCTTCCATTAGTATCGAGCATCGGAAAGTGCGTGTGATAGGTAAAAATGTAGCCTCTCACTAATGCTTCATCGGGCAGCTGTGTGCGTACAGTGTGCGGGACTTTGGGATATTGTGTTGTTGGAGAAAATAAAATTATGTAATACTACCCGTAATAATAACAAAATATTTAATTTGCTCAGACAACAATGATCACGGAATAGTTAAGTGTGTCACATGTTTCTTATATTTTTACGCATTACAACTTTTTAAACTACAAAAAAAAACAGATGGCCAATTGGCATCAGGGACAAGGGCTAAGCTGCCGCCGGTGGTCAGGGCTCCACAGAAAGGAGACTCCTCACCCAGAAGTACTGCTGTCTGAATCAAACCTTTGACCTAGCCACGCAATGAGAGCCTTTTAAGGTGTTCGAAGCTCTTTGCTATTAGTCTATTATACGTAACGGCTGTCGGTACAATGATTGCTGATATCACGTCCCACATGTCGACAACCTCGTAATCAGGATACTTGATTTTCTTCTCGTTCTCAGCTTTCACGAAATTCTCGTCAAGAGGGACAGTGATGTCAACAAGCATTGCACGGTCATTCATAATAGTGTAGTAAGATAAAATCTAAATCAATACCATAGCAAAAACCTTCCAAAACCCCTCGAACTACGTACAAACATCCATAAATCTAGATTAGTCAAGTGTTTGGGCGTACTTCGGACACAAGGCTGTCGGTCCCTGATTTATTCGCCACATCAATTCTTATGAACATACCAACAGTGCTCTGGCTTCGATTTTTGAGGGGTCGAGCTTGATTTACTGGTTGCGTTGGTGACTGTTGCCTTATTTTTGTTATTAATTTTTGAGGACGAGGTTCTGATCGTAATTATTTCATGAATGGAGAAAATCGGAGTGCTTAAAACCACTGACCATCGCTTTCAAAACGTTTCTAATTTTGTCAACTACTTTGATTTGAACGAGATGGGCAATTTATGAGGTGTTTTTGGAATATAAATCGATGGAATATTAATTGATTGATCGATTATAATTATTGCATATAGAATGTCAATTTGTTAAGGCCGTCGGAATGTGATTTTCCGATAGAACGCTTAAAATGAATGAATGAATGTATTTTATTTCATTTTACGGTGTTCACATTTTAGTGTAAGTTTATATTTCATTTCATTTCATTTATTTCAGTAACAATTTACGTATACGATACATATATTATATACGATATGTCTAACATCATAAACCGATGAAACCAATAATTGATTTTGTTTTTCTATTCCTTTTACCCCACTGTCCCGTAAATAGGCTATTATTTGTCAAAATTCAGCATTTAAAATATTGGCTTCTTAGTACCAGTAAACGAAAGGTAAAACAGTACCAAATTAAATGTTTTACGAACGTCTACAATAATATCAGTAACAATGGCGTGTCAGCAACACGTTATCGACCATAACGATCTCTTAGTGGACAAATTAAAAATTCTTAATAGCTAACAAGGGAACGCACAACTAGTTGGTTGTCTGGGGACCTCGTTTCGACAAACAGGGATATAGTAGGAATGGAAGAGGGTTTTAAACTGTATGGAGGAGGACAGAGGGATCTTTCTTTCGAGGCTGAGGCAAAAAAAAGAATGGAGAATAACATTTGCCCAGCTGTGAAAAGATTGAAAAATAATGGAAAAATAATAGGCGACCTGAGAACTAATGTAGTGCGATTGATGGCAATAGGCTCACTCCTTATTACACTGGACACAAATATAACTAGCAAAATGTGGTTGGGCATGGGAGGGTGGGTGTGTGGGTGTAGCTGACTGACTGAAGATCAACGCAAAGGCCAAATTAGAGCTACAAACTTAAAATTTTCCAAACGTATTCATCTTATGACGTAGGCGTCTACTTAGACAGGATTTTCCAAAATACAACCCCCAAGGGGGTGAAACAGGGATTGAAAGATTGTATGGAAAATCGTCATTTTTGATATTTCCGACATCGACTAAGCCGCGGGCAAAAACTATTATTAGATATTCCTCTTCCTAATGCTTCAAGAGGGCTATGCTCGGAGTTTCCTTCCGTGATCGAATCAGAAACGAGGACATCCGCTTGAGAACCAAGGTTACCGACGTAGCCCGAAGAATCGCCATACTTAAGTGGCAGTGGGCAGGGCACATTGCTCGCAAAACGGATGGCCGATGGGGCCGAAAAGTTCTGGAATGGCGACCGCGAACCGGAAGACGTTGCGTTGGAAGGCCTCCCACTAGGTGGACCGACGACCTGGTCAAGGTTGCGGGGATCCGCTGGATGAGACACGCACGGGACCGGTCAATGTGGCGACACCTGGGGGAGGCCTATGTCCAGCAGTGGACGTCTTATGGCTGAAATGATGATGATGATGATGATGAATGCTTCAAGGACCTCCTCTTTAAAGCATTAGGCAGAGGAATATCTAATAATATTTTTTTTTTATAATTAAGACATAACCATTGAACTACACTCAGGTCACTTCTATCATAAATATTTATCCATGTTGCACATTACCTTTTGAATATTTACTTGTACCTACGAACGCGGTCTGCATTGACA
Source organism: Diarsia dahlii (assembly GCA_949775195.1). NCBI lineage: Eukaryota > Metazoa > Arthropoda > Insecta > Lepidoptera > Noctuidae > Diarsia > Diarsia dahlii. The sequence continues at coordinate 18,498,582 of OX459210.1, forward strand.
TAAAGGAAAATAGTAACTACCTCTAATATTGATATAGTTTGTTTATTTTTGCCCAATTTTAGAAATAACCTGCGTGAGTCGCCGCTATTTGAATTTATTTGAGCTTTTAACCGTTTTAGTTATGATAATAACTTGGTATTTATTATTCGTAAGCCTTTGGTTTGGTTCCTAGGTCAAGCTACGGTTAATTAGGGTTCCGTACCTCAAAATGAAAAAACGGAACCCATATAGGATCGCTCGTGTGTCTGTCTGTCTGTCCGACCATCCCTCCCCCCCTTATCTCCGAAACTACTGAGCCTAAAAAACTGAAAAAAATACTGAAATTAGTTCAACACGTGGTGAAGTCATGGTACGGAACCTTTTATGTGCAAGTACGACTTGCACTTGGGCAGTTTTTATTTATTAAAATTTTATATAGACAAAGAATTTGTGCATAAGGCCAATGTGAATGGCAACGCCGGTAGGCGATGCCCTAGAAGGACATACACTGATCTTATTGGTGAGATTCAATTTTTTGTTTTTGTCCCTTGCGAGACTAATAAAACTTTTTCTTTTTTTCGGATCGCTTCCAAACTTTATGCGTAATATATTCTAAGATAACTCTTTTAAATAATAACATACATACATAGCGATAGGCTCGCCCTCACTACATAGGACCGAAAAACATAATTGCTGAAGTGTGGGTAAACTATTAGGTACATCTCTGCCTAACCCTTCGAAAATTATACAGGCGTGATCTTATGTTAATAAATGCTCCGTCACAAAATGACTTAGCACCGAAACCTACCAATATTTTAAATAACAAAGCAATTTTCCTAATTCAAAGGGTGAGGTCCAATCATTATCAGAGTTAACCCTTTCCTATGAAGTCATTATGTATCTACCTATTCGTTGTTAACCTAATGGGTTAACTTATACCGTGGATAACACGCGATCGGAGCTTTTTAATGGTGTTTAGTTATTGTGATTTTGATGATTAGACTGTTAATGGGTGGTACAGACGGCTACACATCAAGCTATACATTTCCAGTATAAGCTGGTCTCGCATTGTATAGGATTTCCATACAGTGCGAGATCATCGTAAACTGGAAATGTATAGCTTGATGTGTAGCCGTCTGTACGAGTAATCTATTGGTTTCAAAGTTTGTTTGTGTGTGAATGAAGATAATTATTGAATTTTTAACCGACTTCCAGAAAGGAGGAAAATATTTGTATTTGTGTATTCGTTGTTTATTCAATTAATGGGTGACTGTAATTTACTGAAATATAGCTCAGAGAAAGTTGAAACTTCGGATTTCTAAGGTTTTTCGGGATATAATGAGTTATGTAAGCACTATTGGGCGGTTTGAAAGTTTATTAACAATAATAATAATCATAAGGGGCCGGCTATAGCCATACATTTCATAAAAACGTCATTCAATCATAAAATATCGAGATATAAAAATAATGTCATTATGAAAAACTATCACCCGTTGATAAATCTCATTGGGGCCTGCCAGATAGACTTGCCTGTTGGTCTAGTGGTTAGTGACCCTAACTGCTATGCCGGAGGTCGTGGGTTCGATTCCCACCCAGGACAAATGTTTGTGTGATGAGCACGATCATTTGTTCTGTGTCTGGGTGTAATTTATCTATAATATGTATGTATTTAGAAATATATAAGTATGTTTATCAGTTGTCTAGTACCCATAACACAAGCTCTGCTTAGCTTGGGACTAGATGGCGTTGTGTGATAGTTGTGGAATATTATTACTTACACTGATGCTTATCATACCACCACCACCAAGAAAAGGACCTTAAAAGAGAACTTTTGATCAAAAGGTGTCATATTTCGTGTTATGACGGCACGGTTAGCGCAGTGGCTCAAGCAATGGACTGCCGCGCTGCGTGTCGCGGGTTCGAACCCCGCACGGAACAAATATTTGTAAGACCTACAGATAGTTGTTCCGGGTCTGGGTATTTGTGTATGTGAGTTTAAATGTTTGTGAGCGCACCCACGGTACAGGAGAAATCCCTAGTGTGGGGCAACGTTTTAAAAAAAAAAAAAATCTTTCAACGTTTTCGAGGACGGTTAATAAAGCACGTTAAAATAGTATATAATGTGCATACTTTCTTTCTCAATGTTTGCTTTTTTCTCAACCAATTCATTAATATATTTTATAACCCATACCGTTTGTGAGTAAAACCATCTTACCACCAATTTTCTGCACTATATTTCTCATAAACACCTTCACTATACAAACTCCGTATAATTTTCGTATTTTCCTCGACTATTACACTAAATCCCCATCATAATCACCACACCATCCCCACTTTAAATTATAATTTTTCAATGACCATACGAGAGCCTAAGCAAACAAATAAATAACCTAATTAAGTAAAATTAGCGGCTCATGTAATAATATCGTAGGGGTCCAAACAATAAGGGGATAAATATTTATTAAAGGCCCTGAAACTGTCCACTATTGGGTCAAAACGTGGATGGGGAATGTAGGTTGGTTTGGATATGGCATTTTAGATTTCTTGAAGTAGAAAAACTCGTTGATCTTTAGGTTTAAGCCACGCTTGCCTAGGTTGATTCATGGATGGGTGACTACCGAATACATACCGTTTTCCTCTGTATCTGACTTCCGGGACCAACTGCTTAACGTTTTTTGTACATCTTTGACAGTCGTTATATGTAGTCAGTGCAGAGAAGCAGCGGTGGCCCAGTGGTGGCGGCCTCGACTTACGAACAGTAGGTCGTGGGCGAACCCAGGCACATTACTTTGTCTAATTTATTTTATCACCGCTACTCTCAAAACTACACAAATAAAGTTAGTTACTACAATAAATTACACAAAGTAATGCGCCTGACGGGGTTCGAACCCACGACTCACTGTTCGTAAGTCGGGGCCGCCACCACTGGGCCACCACTGCTCTTAAAAGTAGAAGTAAATATTACCATTCATATTATAAAAAACCTGACGTGGCATCAAAATGCATACTCGTTATCGCTACCATATCCAACCCTTTCCACGATGCATGTACCCTGTTGGTCAAGCTGCGTTAACGTATGTAACCCTCGGGGCGTCCCTTCGTAGCCGCCAACTGTCATAGCATGTTTTATTATTTATCCTACACTACGCCCGCGCCACTACGCACTACGCGGCCTGTTTGCGTAGTTCGGTTCCAGGGAATAGCGGTCACAACTTCATTTGGGAGGTAATTTAAACGTTGAAGGTTAACGTTTGAATGGGTAAAGTAACTGAATAGTTTATGGCAACAAACAAGCCGATGTTTTTACATTTTAAAGTGTAAGTACCTGCCCGTCGACGGGATATACCGCGGCCTCGACATAAAGGGCTAAGAAGGAACATGGGTGGTTTGTAGTTAGTAGAAGTCTGACACTCCCTTTCGCTATGCCCAAGAGCGGGACCCCTATTTGATGATTTTCCACCGACCCCAAAAAATAAAAAAGTTTATGTACTTACATAATAATGTCAGAACAGCGAAATAATATAACATTACATTACACCTGTAATCCCCGAGGGGATAGGCAGAGGTGTATCCATTAGTACACCCACATTTCACAAGATAATGTTTAAGTCGATTATAGCATAATTATATCTATTGCTATCGACCGGGCATAAAGCCAGACTTCGTGGCTGCTACTGAGAAAGTCCCACTCCTGAGGAACAAATCCAACAACACTTTATCCGACCTGGAAATCGAACAGCAGTCCCGGTTGAGACAAACGAGGCAGGCCAAAATCAGACCAACCAGAGTTTATTTCTTTTTTATTTCAATATTTTTTTTTCAGTCAAAATCCCAGCTAAAAATACACAATATCAACTATAATCTACCACTTTGATTAGTCATCACCACATACCCCACTAAAACAAACGGTATCAATGCCCAACCCTCCAATGTTCACGCAATTAAATCAAAAATACACACGCCTCACGATCGTTTATTAAAATTGACAGGCGCGCCACACCTGTGCCGCAGCCGAAGGGTTAAACTACAAATTGATTCGTTGGTACACACGTCGTTATTAAAACATTATAGGGTTAAATGTTGGCTTTGTGATGTCGAGCTTTTCTGTGTTTATAAAAGGGATTGTTGGGAATTCGGAATGGAAAGGAAAATATCTGCGAAAAGTAAGATTTTTCTAATAATCTGTTTTTATGGGTCAGGACAGACGGGTCAGAATCGTTACTCAGTGGGTGTCTAAAAATGGTCGTCGACACCGAGGTAGGCCCAAAAACCGCTGGCGTGACGATTTGAACTCGTTCCTGACTGACTGGTCAGAGAAGACAAAATCCTGGAAGATTTGGAAAGGAATGGGGAAAGCCTTTAGCCAGCAGTCGGACAATATAAGTATTTTTCCTACTATTGTTCTGCCACAAAAAAGAAAGGACAGGTGTGGTACTCGAAACATCTTCCTATTTGTGAATAAAGGAAGCTTGTTATGGCTAAATAAAAACAGCCACTCCGGTCAATATTCAAGTTAAGCCGCGCTTGCCTAGGTTGATCCGTGCATGGTGACCAACCATTATTTACCAAGTTTCCTCAGTCCCTCCAAAAGCACATTAAGACACAATAATACAAATTCCATCCCGATTCCAACCCCCCATCGGGCAAGCGATGAACCAAAACCATAAGTTTTGCCGAGAGACCGATACAAAGTTCTGCGCAACTGTTATTGTAACACAAAATATTATACCACTTATAACGAAAAACAATAACAAAGTTTAGTCTATAAATAATGGACCAGAGATTGGTGAGGGTTAAGGGGTGCGGTACTATTGGAACTCGATAGGTGTTGGGATTCCTGTGAGTTTATTTGTAAGCGAAAAGTAAGTGAGTTGCAAAGAACATTGGGTGAAATGACCTACCTTTACTGTCTTTTTTGAGCTTCTACTAAACTATGTTACTGTTAGGCTGTGTATTTCTACTGCTGGACGAAGGCCGCCCCCTTGACCTCCAAATCTTTTGATCGATACAGAGCCAATGTGGAAACTGGTCGTTGGTTCTGTCCAGTTTGTACTGCCCTCTCCGGCTAGGTCTTCTGGTTTCAGGGTTTCACAACGTGATTGTTACCTATGTTACTCATCATCATCATCAGTCTATAATGTTCCCACTGCAGGGACTCAGGCCTCCTCTCTAGGAGAGGGATGGGCTATAATCTACCACGCGGGCCCAGTGCGGATTGGTAAATGTCACATGTCTTCGAATTTTTTGGTTCTAAGACATGCCGGTTTCGTTACCAATGTTACTAATCATAATTATTTATACATTACAATTAATTTGCCTTTATTTTTGAACAGCTGCAGGTTTTCTATTCCGTGGAGACTACCGGAAAAGCGACAAAACAATGAAGCTCAAGGAAGTCCCAGAGAAACAATTTACCTGTCTTGGATCCCGCAACGAAATTAAGCAGAGAACACTTTTTTTTTTTGGTGGGTTGCAAATCATTAAATGACTCCTCCCGCTCTGGGCAGAGCGGTAGGGAGTGTCAGACTTCTACTGACTAAAACCCACCCATGTTCCTTCTAAGCCCTTTGTGTCGAGGCCGCGGTAGCTCTTTCGAACAACCCGCAGCCCCAACGGGAACCAGAGAACAGCTGATTTATTAAGTTTCGAGTTAGTATCCGTAGTAGTGGTCGGTACAGTTAACTATAGTTACAACGTTTTCCCCGTCGATTAAGATACGTTTACCACTCGATAATGATGTAAGTTTACTTACTATGTCGTGGTCCTACTGTACAGTTAGAAAAAAGAAAGATTTACTCATTCATTTATTTTGTTTGTTAAGTGTGAGGTTGTTTCTGGATGAATTTCTTTCAAAACATATCACTTTCCTTTTCCTTTGAGGCAGTTGAATAAAAAAGATACAAAATAATTTGTAAAAGATAAAAATATTATATTTCTACAATATTATAAATTGTCCAGTAATAAAAAGTCAAAAATCCGCACTTAGCCATATCACTCCCGATGATCAGAGGCCATCCTGTGAAATAAATACATATCATCATTGAGATTCAAAGGCGGTCTGGAAGATGTCGTAACCAGCGATAAAACTGCCATTGTACCATTTGTAGTACGTAGAGAGTAGAACAATTTAAAAAAATATCTGTCATAATTTTGGTGTACAATAAAGTATACGTATATTCCATGCAGCTATTTATAAATCTAAATTACCTAATTTAGATTGATAAATACATGGAATGTACGTCATTTCGATCTTGAATCTTTAACCATTTCATTTCTACTGTTAGTTTTTTTTTCAGCACATTGTATCTGCTAACGGTACAAATACTATTGAAGCGTGTAAAAACAGTCAGTATATACAGCAGATGACAAACGATTGTTTCAAACTATTGTCGTTAGTGGATACTTTTGTCTTTTATTTCTTTGTCGAGGGACTCGTACGGTTATATCGAACATGTTACTTATTTCTTTTTGATAATAAAGTAACAGATATGATACATGAACGTTTGCAATGCACACAGTAACATTGATTTAAGTTCCTCTAGGTCGGTAACTGTTCTACTTGTTTTTAGGGTTCCGTACCTCAAAAGGAAAAAACGGAACCCTTATAGGATCACTCGTGTGTCTGTCCGACCATTCCCCCCAACCCTTATCTCCGAAACTACTAAGCCTAAAATTCTGAAAAAAAATACAGAAATTAGTTCAACACGTATAGATTACAGGAAAATACTATAAGAAGTCATGGTACGGAACCCTTCATGTGCAAGTCCGACTTGTACTTGGCCAGTTTTTTTGTATAATGAACCTGTTGTGTCCCACTGCAAGGCAAAGGCCTCCCTTCCCTGTTTCATTATATCTGTCTTTGGCTGTTTGTCGCCACGCAATCTCCTTTACGGAGTACCGCGTCGCCTGGTTCTCGATTGACTGTACTTTACTTGTACTTGTGTCCATTAAAAAAAGAAAGGGGATCAGAACGGAATGATAAATTACAGAAAGGAATAAACAAAAGAAAAATATTGGCAGTGGATCGGTTTGGGGGATCAGACCGGAATAACTCTGTTGTTCTACTAATCTACTAATGACCACAGTTCTACTATTGAAACTAGACTATTTAAACTAATATTATAAAGAAGTTTTTGATTAAACTGTTGGTGCAGTAACCGTAAGCACGACTGCTGAACACGAGGTCCTGGGCTCAATTCCTTGGTCGTGTATATTATGTGTGATGATGCAATGCAAATAGATAATAATACAGTTAAAATTAAAATTATATATAAAATACGATGTTCTTGTTTACCACAATAGCCAATGAGAAGAATTAAATCACCAACAGAAAAAAATAACAAAAATAAGTATTAGTATCAACACCATTCGCCATCCACATTACCGATTAATGACATCGGCGAAAAAAAAATCGCATGCGAAATAAATCCTCTTTTAAAAAAGAAATGCTGAACGCCACTGATGAGCGTAATATTTTTCCCTACTGATATTAAGTCATGTTTAAGAAGGTTCGTCATTATCCTTAATAGTAATAGATATTTTATTTTGTCGCGTTTCGCTTTGGGGTGTTTACACAATATTCTTGGGGTGCGATTGTGAAAAGCACTCGATACAAAGACGATTTTATAGCGAGTGAGATTCGTTTGTGTTGTTAGACATTTAGTACCGGGAAAAAATTAACCTAAGATATTAAAAAATATATTAATTTGCGCAAAGTGGTATCACAACCATATCTCGTTAAAAAAAACAGGTAAGTAGGTATAATTTGTTCGTTATAGGTAACTCAAAGGACTCATAATTTTACCTAATTTATCCTTTCATAACTGCATTGGATTGAAGTTGACTTCTAGTCCAACCGGATGCAGCTAAATATCATGGGCGACTATTTTTCTGACCTCTACAACCAAATTTAAAGATTGCAAAATACCTCTTAGTAAGACTGGCAGTCAGTCTTTCTGGAGTCTGACTAAAACATAAAATTATCAATTAAGGAGTATCTTAAATTTTATTTTTGTTAAAAAAATGCCTAAGTATAAAAAAAAAAAAATTGTGTTGTGGTTGTGAATTGTTGTGTGTGCTATAATCGATTAAAATATCGCACCTCCTAATCACAATCGATAAAATATCGAACACCTTCATAATCCACCCCCTGATACATTTGCCGTTCGTTAATAGGTTTTTCCTTCATAAAGGGAATGTTAACCTATTTATTATACAGCTGATATTAAAAACGAGGGGCCCAGTGTTGTCATAGCATTATAAGATTAAGAGTGTATGTCCGCACGTTTGTGTGTGTTCATCTTGAAAACTGATTCGCAAAATTTGATGTTTGTTGCTAGGAAATCAAGATTTTATGTTTTTTTAGGATATTTCTAGGCAAATGTCCATGTTGCAGTCGAAAATGTGTACAAACACGCAGTCTGGAATTGAGCCCGATTGATGGCAATAAGCTTGCCCCTTTTTACATGGGACTTAAAAAAAACTGGCGAAATGTAGGTGTACTAATGGGTACACACCTCTGTTTATCCCTTCGGGGATTACAGGCGTGATGCTATATCCTTGGCCATCGTTGCTGTATCTAATTAAAACAAAGGGATATATAAATTAATAGTAATAAGTTCGCTGTTTTTACCCGCGACGGAACGGAGACGGTATATGCGTTTGGGGTGAGAGGTTGTTTGTTTGTTTGTGTGTTTGTGCAAAATAATACATGTTGCCATTTTTCTCCAAAACTGCTAGTCCAATTTTGATGCAGTTTTCAGTTATGGGTTCGCGTTTGATTGGTGCATGTTCTTAGGTAGGTGTTACGGTGACAACTCACCAGGGGGCGCTGCAGCAATAATTTTTTGTGCAAATCAAAGTTGCCATTTTTTTCCAAAACTACAAGTCCGATTTTGATGCAGTTTTCAGTTATGGGTTTAGGTTTGATTGGTGCATGTTCTTAGATAAAAAAAAATAAATTTAAAAGTAAAAAGTTTTAAATAAAAAGCAAAATTAAAAATTTTGAAAAATCCCACGACGTGGGTGCCGTGGGTTTTTTCAAAAATTTTAATTTAAAAAAAAAACGCTTGCATTCTTGTATAAATTATATCACGCAAGATTATGATTTTTGTAGTTTTGGTGTTTTTTTTTTCGAAAATGACAAGAAAATTCAGAGTATTTTCCTAGTGTTGGTTTCCTACCCATTTGAGTGTTCGACGATGTCTTTATGTCATTATGTAACTGTCACGGATTGTTTGGCGATCTTAATGAGGGGTTAAAAGTGCGTTTTTATTAAAATTTTGTACGAAGGCACCGGTCTAAATTGTTTACCATGATATTGAATGATGTATTATTTAGATATTTTATACCCTATCACAATTATTCTGTGTTGTTTAACCGAAAGGCTAGTCAGCCTAACTTCATGTACAACACATAGGCCGATGCTACCAGTCGGTAGAGAATGCCTTGTAGCATCGGCCTATGTGTTGTACATGAAGTTAAAATAATAATAAATAAATATTGGTTAACATTGCAAGATTTAAGTACGATAAGTAGGTAAGTACCTATACAGTACCTACCTATCACAAAAGTCATTTTAAACGTTTCGTGACTAAAACCACATTGCGGCACCAGTTTAAGGGGTACCTCGTTGGTCTAGTGGTCGCTAGTGTGAATGCTGAGCTTGAGGCCAAGGGTTCGATACCCGTCCGGGCAAAGTGACAATAGTTGAACTTTTCATCAGGAATTTCTCAGAAGCAGCCGCGGTGTCTGGGTTTGTGCCCGGTTGATGGAAATAGGCTTGCGCCCTCTTATACGAAATGTAGATGTACCTACTATTAGGTACTTACTTGTCTGCCTCACTCTTCGGGGCTTGCAGGCGTGATTGTATTTTTTATGTTTTTAATTTGAAGTCTAGGAGGAGGATTCCTGTCCAATAACGTATCCTTATAATCAAGAAGACATCCTTCTCAACAACTAAACCTAATAACTTTATTTCTTATAAAGCAGATTTAACATTTTTTTAATACATATACACAATTTACAAGATCCTTGGTAGTACACACGGCTACACATCAAACTATACAAAACCAGTATAATCTGATCGTTCATTGTGCGAAAAGATCTAGTAAAGTGAGGCCAAGATTAACTGGTTTTGTATAGCTTGATGTGTAGCCGTGTGTACCACAATGAAGAACAATTTAAGAACTGAAATCTGCACACAATATGGAAAACCCTGCCTCTCAAACTAGGTAACGCTGTATCTTGAGAGACAGTGATTCAGCTTACAAAGTGATGCTAAAAGTTTAATAGTAGACTGTGTCGATCTACCTAAGCGGTTAAGAATATAAAGTTAATTTAAGTAAAAGTAAATATTTAAACGTGAGTGGGGTGTGTGTGCTTGCGTGTGTGTATGCATGTATGTGTGTCAGTGTGTGCGAGTATATGTAACTGTGTGAGGTTGTTGTGTGTAAAAAGGCCAAGAAGTAAAAAAATATCAAGTACACCACCGATTTAGAAGAAATTTCTATGGGACTAATCGGAAAGCATTTTCCTTTCACACAATAAAATAATTTTTCAAATCGGTTCATAAATGCGTAACATTTACAAAAAAATACAGTCAAATTAAAACCTCCTCCTTTTTTAAAGTCGGCTAAAAATGCACAACAATAAAAAATGCTCAACATCTAACCCTAAAACGCGAACCCATTTAAAATTCCCGATACGCACCACATCGGGGTACTTGAGACCGTCACATTCACACCATATTTATCACTGGATCAAACTCGGATCCGGGTAATGCTCGCAACCGATATTTCATTCGTTCGCGTCTCAATAAGAAGCTGAGGGTTATATATCATAGAAGGGTTCGGGAAGAATATGAGAAGAATGTGGTAGTTTTATTGTGTTAGGTTATAGAAGTACGGAGGGTTAATTTTGTAAGTTTCTTTGGCATTAGCCGCCTTATTAATAAAAATAGTTACTTACGCTTGGTTTATCTCGCATGCCGTCACATTCTTTTGAATATTTTTGAAGTGAGTTATTTTTATTAATAAGGCATTAGGAGTTTTTTTACCTTCGTAACCTAGCCTAGCCTTTTCTCGACTAGGTAGGGGTCAGCTTCCAGTCTAACACGATGCCGATGAATACCAGAATTTTCCATGGAGCGACTACCTATCTGACCCTCTCAACCCAAATGGTGGTTTTTAGGTCACTGACTACCTGTATCGTCTGCAAAAGAACTACACACGTTGTAGCCGGGACAAACGGCTTAACTTGCTTTCCGAGGCATGGTGAAAATTCGGTATGTTACGCGTGGTCACCCATCAAAATCCAAATCAAAAGTCATTTATTCAAACTTGGTTGTTAATCAGCTCTTTTTGAACGTCAAAATTTACTTATTTACAAGAGATAGTCTCCCAAAACGCCCACCCTTCGACACTTCGTAGTGTTTTAGCTGGGAAGAAGAAGTGGCGGAACAAACTCCTGAGCAACATCCCTGGACCAACCTAGCGAGCGCCAGTTATTATTAATTCACGAGAAACTGCTAAACAAAACTGTTGCTGTAATAATTTTATTTCCATGTATTTCAGTTGACAAAGTAACAATAAAAGTTGCCACATCCAATAAAAATAAAACAGTTTCAACTCCCCTTCACAATCGGAATACATTTTTAAAAAGGAGTTTAAACTTCGACAGTACGAAGAGAATATGAGGTATGGTACAAATTAAAGGATGTAGCGTCCTGGCGTATTGCATTTCATATTATTGCCTAGAAATATGTGTAAAAATTTGCTGTCGTGGCATGAGCAAGGTGATTTTTTCACAGTGGCCACTGATAACCAATCCAAAAACAATTGGCTGATTTTCCTTCACCGACTTCTCCGAATTCGTTAAAAAATTGTCCAAATCGTCACGCAGGCGTTTCTTGGGTCTACCTCGGTTACGACAGCTGCAGGCTGCCTTCAAGCACCCACTGTGTTACTCTCTTCGCCAACCTGTAAACAAGGACTTCATAATCAGCCTATAATGTTCCCACTGCTGGCAAACAGGCCTCCTCTCTATGCGAGGGAGTGGGCTCTAATCCACCTCGCGGGCCCAGTGAGGGTTGGTAGATGTCACATGACTTCGAATTTTGGTTCTAAGACATGCCGGTTTGCTCCACGATATTCCTTCACCGTCTTTGAGAGCAGTGGTGATGAAATTAATTACACAAAGTAATGCTTCTGGGTTAAAACCCACGACTTACTGTTCGTAAGTCGGGGGTACCACCACTGAGCCACTGCTCCTTCTGTGTATAACCTAACATAATAACTGTTGCTCGTCGATTCAACTAAGAACACAAATTCGTTCATACCAAAATGTTATCCTAACTCCTCGCTCCTAACTTGCACCCCATTAAGGAAGTAATAAAACAACGTCAAGCATGCGAGTGTAAAATTTGTCACGATCTATTTGAGCCGACTCGATCTATTTGAGCCGAGTCGATCGATGAGCCGAACTGTCGTAAGCGGCTCATGGGATAAATGATTGCGATTATCTTTGCGTGCAAACTTTTTTTTAACAAGTAAGAGAATTTAAACAAAAATATCCGACGTAGGATAACTTGAGCTTGGATTGATGTTGATAATTATTGAGTGCACGTTTAGGATCCTTTTATTTTGTTGGGTGGGAAATCATCAAATGACTCCTCCCGCTCTAGGTGGAGCGGAAGGGAGAGTCAGACTTCTACTGACTAAAACCCCCCCATGTTCCTTCTTCCATGATCTGTTTCAAACAACCCACAGCCGCGGCAGGCGTCTTCCCTTGCGGGCTCCTGCAATGCTGCTAACATCTCTTTTAGGGTGCGCGTGGAACACGATCGTTTGGGTTCCTGGCATCATCATCTGAGCAGCCATTTCCCAACTATGTAGAGGTTGGCTTCGGTGTCTGGTATGGTAATGATTACATTGCTTTTCCTGGGGGTCTAAAACGGCCGCTTTAAGCAATATCACCAAACGCAATTCCATTTCCGCATTCCCAGCAGTTCCTTGGTGATGTTGCTTATTTTTGTAAAATGGTACCACTTATTAGATGAGTCATACTGAATTCAATTCCTAACTGAATCAGTTTTCTTGGAAATGTTGCCACGTGAAAAAAATAAAGACCGTATTATTACCGGTAATTTATTCATTCAAGATTTATTTATTAAAATTATTGCTATATTTATATACTTCTATATTTTAACCGTTATTTCATTATATTAAACTCATAACTGCTAAAAGACAATAAATAAACCTTGAAAAGGGTAAAGAAAGAATAATTTAATATCCTCATAAGCTGGCAACTAGTTGTGAACTAGTTAAAAAAAAGTTATGTCAACAAACTGACACTTGACAGCCTGACAGGCGCGAAATGCGCTATTTGGAAAATTTTACTCTTTGATTTGAATGAATTTGAATCAATTATTATTTTGTGCGAGTTGGATTATTTACAATACAAAGTAAGTGCAAACTTGTTTATCTTGATCAATATTACATTCTATCGCTGTGTAAAAGTATACGTAAACAGTGTGTATTTTTTTGTAGGAATGGAAAGACTTGCAGCTCGAGTGTCTAAGACACAGTTTGTGATTCCGCTAGACTTCTTGTAGCGAAACCCAGGTTGAAGTTACGCTAGAGCTCGGTGTTATAATAATTTTACCCGAGGTCAAGCAAATCTTTTCGCCAGTGGTCACAAAAGGCTAAACTAAAACGCCAAAAGATTGGTCTATGATGAATATTTTTCTCATCACAACTTCCTTACCTTATTAATTAGAATCCCTCCCGCTCGAGCCTCGTCAATGATAAGCGCCATGTAGAAATTACTTACTGTCGATTGCAGTCCCAGCTTAAGCCCAGACTCACGATGATGACTATTTAAAACTATTACTTATCTATAATTATTGTTTTTAGGTCGCCCTTTGGCCCACACATAGATGAGTCTGAAGAGTTTTATCCCAGGTGGAAATGCAACAGTCTGCAGTCGATATGGTTAATGCTCAAGCAAATAACTTTATAGCACAGAACCCGGGCAGGATAAGCAGGATTACTGATACTGTTGAAAGATATTTATCCCTTATTGGTGTCCCATAGAGGTAAAGTACTTATGAATCTTTTGTCTAACTAAGCAATAAAACTATCAAGTTTATCATCAACAACATTCATGTAATATAATATTAAATAACAGCAAAGGGAACTATAATCTAACATAAAACAAAATCAATGTGTTTTAAATAAGATTGCGCTGATCAAAATCCACATCAAGGTGGCCTCTTCTTGACGCAGTTCCAATATACTGTTGTTGTGTACAAGACAATGTTTTTCTGTATAATATTGTTGCGAAGTATCCACTATTAGAGTCAGAAGTGTTGCTATTCGGGGACAAACGAGCGGAGACACCTGAAACATAATTTTTTATTGTTATAGATTAAACAATTATGTAATTTTATTTAAAAGTTTTGTTAATTATTGTCTGATGATTTTACTTACCTAAAATTTTCAATTTTTTTTTCAGCCTGGAGTTGATCCAAACTAGTCTTCAGTGGATGGTGTTTCCATAATGAAGAAGAAGTCATGGTTTGCCCCTCTGTGGCTAGCATCAACACTTTTTATATTCAAATCAGTTGATGAATGATGAACCTGAATGAAAAGAAAAAAAAACTGATTTATTATGTTTCTGTTACCGTGTTTGATTATTGAAAGATTTCTAAGTTATTCATGATTCATCATGAGAATCATGAGACTGATTAATTATTTTATTATGTTTCTGTAAGTTTCATTATCTGATTATTGCAACATTTTTTGTTATGATAAGTATATAAGATGAGTAAATAAATATACAATTTGGTAAAAATATGTTATCTATCACTATTGTTTTATTTTAGTACCTAATAAGTAGGTATTTATAAAGTCTCTTCTTCTTTTCACGATAAGAAGAAGAAGATTAATAAAGTTAAAGTAAAGTTGAGCTTGGCACAATCAAAGAGACCTATGCCCAGCAGTGGGTGGATTCGGGCTGTGGATGATGATGATTATGTTGAAAAGTAAAGAAAAATAACAACATTCTACCTTTTTAATCCTGAAGGGTAAAGCAGAGGTTAGCTCTTAGTATCTGCCAGTAGTAGTACGGGTCACAGCTCACAGGTAGATACACTAACCTGCTGCATCTTATAGTGTAGTTCCTCTAAATACCTATAATAAGACCCAGATGCATTAAAGCTGAGGGTGATCAGCACCTAAAATGTAAATAGAAGATTGTAGTAAGTTATTAACTTATTACTTATGTATATCAATGTCAGTGGGTATATTTATTGAAGGGGGTACCGGGTAAACCTCTACAATCACCATCATCATCATCACTACATAGTATAAAACAAAGTCGCTTTCTTTGTCCCTATGTCCCTTTGTATGCTTAAATCTTTAAAACTACGCAACGGATTTTGATGCGGTTTTTTATAATAGATAGAGTGATTCAAGAGGAAGGTTTTTTGCACCCGTGCGAAGCCGGGGCGGGTCTCTAGTACTAAATAAAAGTGTGTATCTGCTTAATTAATATACATAACTTTAATTATTAATTATCACAATCCTTTTACTTGCCTTGGAGGTAGTATTTATGTTATCCTGACGGGCACTTAAGTAGGTACGGCTCCAGCTTCTGGATGAGACCCCGACCAACACTTTTAGTTGATCTTTATACACCCAACAAACTCTTGTCCAGCATTTCGGTATTTTCAGATTCCGAAGAGTTTTGTTTCGTCCGCGAGTTATTATGGAATACAAAACACGCGCGTGCTCCAAAAAAATTGTCTAAAGCGCTAAATCGGCCATAATTTATTTATTTATTCACTAAATCTTTAAAGGACTCGTAAGATGTTGGTATTTAGGTATTTAGTAACATATTAAGAATCTGCTATTTGACATTAGCGCAGCATTGGCGCCTTTCATCAAATGTGGCCATTTTACGAATTTCCATACAAAATTGTCAGTTAGAGGAATTGCGTGAATTGAATCCTCAGCGAGTAATATTAGGAATTGCCTTATTGTGACCATTTTACGAATTCGAACATTATTCTTAATATTTTCCTTAGACGATTCTGCCAAAGTGGCCGTTTTAGACCCCCAGTATGTGCTTCTATTTTGTTAAGCAATACGGCAGACGGAAAGTGTCTGGGAGTATTTGCGACTTATTTTAAGGATATTGCCTAAAATATACGTAAAAATCTGCTTGTAGAAAATAAAAGAAAGAAAGAAAGAAAAATGATTTATTGGTTTCCCACAGGACAAAAACAAATTGGACTGCGTTATGTAAGAAGGGATTAAGCGCCACTTAACACAAACTGAGAAAATGGGCTTCAAAGATTTCAAAGTTAAAATGGTCGCTGTGCATTCATTTATTATGTTTAAAGTATAATTTCTTTTTAGTCTGAAGATATAATATGCATATTTTCAGATTAGTTAAAAATATATAAGGCTATTCAACAAACTTATGCAGTTATAGCCATTTTTCCGCTTAATTTGTTAATGTGTTAAACCCATTATCAGACCATTTTATTTCGCAATAACGTACTATACGAAATTATTGTCGTTTGATACTTTATTGAGATTCGTTTCGGGTGAAATAAATTAGGCAATAAGATTATAACCAGTCATTTTAATAAAATAATTAATAAAATTAAAACAAATTTTAATGTTTGTAACATTTCTACATCCTAAATAATGAAATTGCACGAAAATTTATACAGTTATGTATTTAAAAGTATGTTTCTCTTTTCTTTTATTCATTACACTGTACCATATTATTATTTTTATTCTCCGTCTTCTACTTCAAAATCCATAGATTCATCAAAACATTCAACATCATCTTCTAAATCAGTAGAACCAGTTAAATTTTCATAATATTTTCTGGCATCAGATGGAACGAGGTGAAGAAGGGATTCTAAATCATCCAGTTTTAGTTGAGATATAGGTTTTCCTTGTGGCCAAAGTTGTTCTTAGTGCGTTGACAATTTCAATGGGTTATCTATTGCCCCCTCTTCTTGGTCTTTTATTGAGATCTACTTCATGGAGTTGACCACCATGACTGGTTGAAAGAAATATCCGACCAGGTTTATTCTCAAAAATGTTTATTTCTTTAGTTTTCAACCAGCTTATAGCATTTCCTTCTACATCTTTTTTTCTATTTACTATCCGTCTTCAGCATTTTAGAAACTCCGACAAAGTCTATTTTTTTCCATTTTAGTAGCTATCAACTTGATTCTCTTACGACAACTGGTCATCACATCAATGTAGTCCTGTGGAGTATATAGCCGTGTATGGGTTTTTAAGGCTGATTCTATATCACTTATCTCGCTATCATTTTGTAAGAAGCTATGCCCAGGAACCATAAATCGTAGGGTGATTTTCTCCAGGTTGTCTTTTTCTTCTAGTATTGCAAATAGTAGCAGAGTCAATTTAATATTCCTTTTCTGGCCACCACAGGAGTCTGACCACAAGATAAGTTCTTTGACTTTTGAGTCTAGATTTAATGATAAATGTTTGCGTAAAGTGGAGCCTACTTCTTGTGCTCCCCTGCCTGCTACTCCTTCCACCCAGACGTTACAAAACCCTTTACTGGTTTCACCTGAATGCACACCGCAGTTGTATATCCACAGTTGGCGTTTGTAAAAAACGATGTTGGTTGGAATTCTTGGCAGTGGCAGTGTTTTTTCCATATCAAAAGTCAGAGTTTCAATATGATCACAAGTCTTAGCCAAAGTCATGTCTTGTTTTTTCATAGCACGTGCGTCTTCAGCTTCTTTATGGGGCTGCTCTCTTTCCTTCTCTAAATTTAATTTGGTTTCTTGCGAAGTAGTATCTACGATTTTTACACCCATACCTTATCGATGTTCCACACATTCGTACGAAGCGTTTTGCTAAGTCTTTCATTATTCGTACAGCCAAGGAGTGAAACACCCTGCCTGCGTCGGTTTTCCTGAGTTCATATAACCCCAATCTATTTAAGTCGCGAGTATATAAATAGGCTTCTTCTGGGTAAACTCGTTCCATCGTCGACCTCATCTCTGCCCTTAGGGCAAGATTGAAGTCAAGAGTAAGCCCATATAAAATAAAAAAATAAAAAATTGCGTTAGGATGTGCAATGAGACAACCCGCCGCGCCGCCGCCCCATACGTCCCGTACCCAAAAACCCGCGAAAAAAGGAATTCAATAACGAATGAAACGCCACAAGCTGGTACTTCATTCTCGAACGAATACAAGATCGCGCGTTTAGTGATACGCATTAACGAATTAGATACCATTTTCGGCAGTTAATTCGATACTGCGGTTTAAAAACAGTATGTGTATGTATTTAATTCGTTATTACTATTTTAAAACTGTTTGTAACCGTTATTTTGCCGCATAATTCTTTAATGCAAAACGAATCTGTGTACAAATTCTAACAAATTTTGATATGTCGCTTGATACGACCCCTTATTATAAGGACTTAAGCGTGATTTTTGAACAAAATAATAGCTGAATACATACTTTATAATGCCTATAGTCGATCTGCATTCATAACTTTTTTTTTTCGATTTCGTCGCTTAATTCGTTCTTACATAACGCAGTCCAATTGACAAAAAACTACAGGTAAACCAAGTAAACATATAAGTAACACTTAAACACGTGAAGTAAATAATTTTTTTGTGTACCTTGATGACCTGATACCTGAAAAGCGGCCGTCCAAGCAAGCTAGCTGGTAGTAGTGTGTTCTTAGTTCATACTAACACTACTCAATCGCCCACATTTCCTTCGTCAGAAAATACGTGACGTCTGGCGGCCGGCCCGGGATCTTGGACTATGCGTAAGCATATTTTCTTTGGTCTATTTCCTTCGGAATTTCCATAAAAAAACAGGAATAGGAAATAGCAAAGTGCTACTAAGATTAGAAGAGATCACGTATTTCCTATGTTTCAACTACATTAATTGCGTTTTTATTTATTTGTGTTGTCGCGCAAGTCTATACTGAAGCATTGTGTTACCTAGCAAGCCTTACTAATATTAGGTATAAATGTGAAAGTAACTCTGTCTGTCGCGCTTTCACGCCAAAACTACTATGATTTATAATTTAAATTTTTGGTGCATAAATAGTCTAGAGCCTGAGAAAGAATATAATTAATTAAGGGCTACTTTTTAATTTGAAAAAAAGGGTTGAAAGGGGGGGGGGGGGTGAAAAGATTACTTTTGGTCGCGTTAGCCAATATAAATAAACACAATACACACACACACACACACACACATTACTACAAATAGTTCAATATAAACACAAACAAACAACTCATTAATTATACTATTTAACAAATTAACGAAAAACCAAACAATCGAAACCTTTGATATTTAAACCACAAAATAATGCATTCAGAACCACCAAACATGATACAATATTCACAATCAACATTATAAAGCCTGATTAATAACACATTACGCGATTGTTAGACGCGCGATATGTCAATTTAAACGCACAAATCCGATTCGCATCCATCACCGATCGCGGCATTAGCATTAGCACATTAATTAACAATTAGGTGGACGCGCGTCGACGCGTCATCGCGTTCGCAACACGCGCGGCTTGACGGGTTAGGAGGCGAGGTTGTAGTGTAAGCGTGTTACGGGCTTTATTTTTAGTCTAACTTTTGAATATAGTCTAAAGCCTTCCTCGATTAATGGTTTTTTTTATTTGATATGGGCTTTCTCTTGACCTCAATCTTGTCCTGAGGACAGAGTTGAAGAAGCCTCTTTACTCGCGACTTAAATATTATCCAAAACAAAAACATCCATTCCAACCAGTAGTTCTTCAGATAAGCGCGTTCAACTAAACAAACTCTTCAGTTTTATAATATTAGTAAGTATACCTAATTTGAAGAATGTCGATGGTCTGATGTGGTGAAGGAAGTCTGCAGAGGGATTGGGACGGTCCAGCATGAAGAGCGTTGGTGAGAAGGCAACAACCTCATGTGATCACGATCCTCAGTCAAAGAGAAATAAGAAGAGGACGGAGAAAATTGGAAGTAGTGATTTATGTTCTGCCTAACGAAAACCCACATCAAAAGACCCACTTTCAAAGTCATTCATTCTATTTTGTTTTTTAATTAGGTTTGTATCGTTTCAATGCTAACTTTGTAATTCGTAGTAAACGGTAGGCACAAAGTTGTTTCATAAAAATAGTATGGTGCACGACACGACATTTAATTTTATCTACCACTAGACGCGGCTTACGAATATTTACATTGGTAATACTTGATACTAAGATATATTTTTTTTTTGTACGAAGAGGCTGTTCTTCGTACAAGGGATTTAAATGAAACTACCACTCTAAATGGTAGGTTCTTTTGCCTCTGCCTCACCCATCGGAAATTATAGGCGTAGTGAAACGTCGTGTGATAAATGAGTACGCCCCTTCGTACACAAGGCTACTCAAATCTTAGATACTCAACGATTTTAGTCTTCAAGCGACTACCGCCATACAAATCCATTGAAGTTCGTACAAGAGTCGCGTCGCCGCCGGGACGTATGTCGGCGGTGGATTTGTATGGCGGCAGTCGCTTGAAGACTAAAATCGTTGAGTATCTAAAATTTGAGTAGCCTTGTGTACGAAGGGGCTACTAGTTTTCTTTTTCGGTGTCCCGCTCGCCGCTGTCAGTGTGACCACCTCTCCCTTTGACGTTTGGGAAACATAATGAAGTTTGTGGCGTGAGGTTGTCAGCGCAACATGGTAACGTCACTCGGACACAACCGTGTTTAGAACATAAGGTCCGTTTGTTGTGGAAAAACAGTCATAGAAATAAATATGTACAAGTTATATAATTTAATAGAGCGAAAATAATTAAGGTTCAATTAAAAAAAGGTTCACGTTTTATTATTGCTTGTCCTTATATGCAATTATAAAAGTATTATCGTTTAATAAAAAAAAAAAAAAAATTACTTCTTACGCTAACTCATTTACGCCCGAATACTCGAACGTCACTCAATTTTAAGTTGCACTTAAATCTCGTGCTGTCTTTGTTAATTTAACGCAGAGTGACAGAGATAGCACGAGTTTTGAGGGCTACTTATAATTGAGTGACGTTCGAGTATTCGGGCGTTAGTCACTAAAACAATGATTCATAAATTACAAAATACATAAAACACAAAACCAATGCCTGCTATGTGTTGCTATGCTATCTTCCCTACTATCGAAACATAGCATAGCATCAGTGGAAACGGTCATATAGTTTCACAGCTTAGCTATTAAATCTTCGCAGCATAGCTGCATAGGACATCTCTGGTGGAAAAGCACCTTAAAATAAAACCAGTAAAAAACGTTTTTTTTTTCATTTCAATGTTGAGCAGTAAAAATATCAATATTCGATATGAAACCACCAATATCCACCCTCTTACGCGCCACAGGTTATTATTAAATGTTGCATGTATTAAAATTTATATCGCTTTCAACCCCAAACATATTGGGATCGGAATTTTATTGAATAGTAGGCTCTTCGATTGTAAATTTTATGTCTGATACCTTTAAATGATCTTGAAAAAGTAGTAGTTACATAATAAAAGGGGAAGCAGGGGAAAGTCGAAGGCACAAGACCAAGGGGAAGATCCCCGATGCGATGGACAGACCATGTGAAGGCTGCGATGGGCGCTCCCGTGCACGAATGTGCCCGATTGACGGCCAGCAGCAGGCAGGGGTGGCGGGACGTCGTACGGCGGGTGTTGTCTGCTGCCCAAACTTCCAGAACATGATAACCACGACCGCTCTGGCAAGAGTGAATCGACTAAGAAGAGGAGGAGACATAATAACAGCCGCTCAGATTGATTTTAAGTTTAAGCCGGGCTTGCCTGGGGTAGTCCGAAGATCGGTGACCATCTATAACATACCTAGATTCTTCAGTGCCCTGGAAAGCACGTTGAACTGTTGGTCTCGGCTGTCAATTGGGTACTTGACTATTATTTTTTTACTAGTGATTTGGAAACAATAATTAAAAAGATAGACAAAAGTTAAAATAAACTAGTGTAATATCCTAAAAAATGTAGGTACCTAACTAGTGTTATTATTGAAACGACTGGAGCCGATCGGTTACCATGTATTACTGGTCATCTTATGCTAATACAATATAATTATCATAAAACATAGATCTTACTTACTAAGTACATACACATCAGTTTTAACCATGGAGAACGATAACCAGTGGAGAGCGCGTGCGGGGGCTACCGCGGGCGCCAAACATTCGCTATATCAAGCGTACGCAGCGAAATTTTGCTCAGTCGCAAAAATTGTAGGCTAACGCACGAACGTCACGCGCTCCCGTTTTGAAAGCATTTATTACGAAAAATAATGCCTAGTTGTGCAATTAAATGGTGTGGAAAGTATACTACAACTTCAAGTTACACAAAAGATGGGATAACATTGCACAGTTATGTGGTTTTCTATTCAATTTGATCAAAACAATGAAAAAAGAATCATATAATTGCTGTCTCTTTCTGGTACACTGATTTGCACTAATGCAGTTGTCTCTTTCTTTCATGATAGTGATGTTCGAGTTCGCAGTATCGCGACGGTTTATGGTATCGATATAATTTAAAATATAAGTTCTTAAAATACCTTTTTTTAGTTTCATTATTGCTATATTTTCAAATATGATTATTCACTTGGCTTTACTCGCAAATGTGTATAATACTGGCATAAACTTGTACATAACAGTAAAAAATTTAAGTGTATGATATCTCTGCCTGCCTTTTACACAAAATTTAGACGCGTTGCTTGGAATCTATTTGAATCATTGCAATCCTAGACAATTATGTTTTTTTAAATGTTTTTTTACAGGCCAGTGTAGGTATGGAACAGACGTTATCAATTTTAGTTTTGGAGTAAAGGTGGCCAATACGCGCATCGGCATGTGAACAAACTGCTGGCAGTGGCATGCGTGCAGAAAAACGGAGGCAAAGGCCTATGAAAAAATTTGGTTGGATTGTGTAGCCTACTATGGAACGAGGACTTAATTTTTTTTATTACCAATTTTATTGCAGTATCGGGTTAACCTGCGCCATATACACCATTTAGGGTCGTATAAGCATGGTCCTACGATGCACCGTTTCCGAGTTATGGGCGTTTTAAATTATTGTACCAAAATAAGTTAAATACAAATAATATCTTGAAAACGGATCGTCCTAGGCAAAAAATGACCGAAATTTTAACCCCCCTTTGCTACCCCCGTGATATCATGATGTTAACACACAAAATTAATTTGAACTAATTTGAGGTCCTTTTACTTTTTTTTTCACTAATTTGACGTAGAATCGACAAACCATTTAATTGATTTAGCTTCATGTGTAGCAAAAAAATATATTGATACTCAACTGACATTTATTACGAAAAATAATACAAATCCAAAGGATTATCTATGAAAAACATATTCAAAACTAATCCATTTTAAAAACCAGTAAATATATTATATTTTTTTTAAATACAGTTTTCTAAGTTTAATAATTACCTGTTTTATTTCAAAATCGAACCCGTAATCTCTGTATTGCAAACAAATCGTTATAATACTAATAAGTCAAACAATTATCGATATCGATACTTTTTCAATTACTTTTATGGAATCCCTAGAGAATGAGTTGTCATTTGGTTGTCAGTTCGTCAACCAATCACAGAGTCCGAAACGTACCTCTCCCCCCGCAGTATATTAGTGACTTTGATTTAGAACAAAAACGTGCCCATACTTTCTCCACTGGTTATTTTGCTCCATGGTTTTAACCGATTTAAAATGATTAGCTAGACAAAGACAGCGCTATGAAGAAATGACGTCATATTTTCATACCGCCGTAGTAATGTAGCCGCGTAGTATAAATGGCCATTTCGCGCGACAAGGATAGACAGCCCACCAAAATCTATGAAGTTCCCATTTAAATGATGTCTGACAAACACTATCTCAACCGAATGATAACAGTAAAGTAACCTCAGTTAGAGTGGTCTAATGTATTCTGAACTTCTCAGAATTTTATAAACCCTCGCCTTTGAAATCTTCTTTAGTTTTGTAATCGTCTTCGGCTTTGATATCGTCTTCGGTGTCTTTCTCGTTTACGGCTTCGAAGTCGTCTCATCATCATCATCATCATTCTCCTGCCCTTATCCCAATTCATTTGGGGTCGGCGCAACATATATATAACAGGTATTTGTATAAGTGAGTTTAAATGTTTGTGAACGCACCCACGATACAGGAGAAATTCCTAGTGTGGGGCAACGTTTTCTAAAAAAAAAAAAAAACAAAAATGTCTTCTTCTTCCACACTTCTCTATTTCTCGTCATCTCAGCAGTCACCACCTTTCTAGCCATATCATCCTTCACACAGTCCATCCATCGTTTCTTTGGCCTTCCTCTCCTTTTATAGCCATCTACATTCATACTCAACATTTTCTTCACAATATTTCCTTCATTCCTTCGCATCACATGTCCATACCACGACAATCGATTACCAATCAACTTTTCATTCACTGGCGCCACTTTCAGACTCCGGCTTCGAAATCTTCTCCGGCTTCGAAATCCTCTCCGGCTTCGAAATTGTCTTCGGCTTCGAAATCGTCGTGGGGTTCGAAATTTTTTCAGCTTCGAAATCATCTTCAGATTCGGATTCGACTAGGTATAGCGCGTAGGAAGGCGTTTCGTTGTACATGGCATTGAAGTGAAAGCGAGTGTTATTGACATTTGGTTGTTCACTAGGCTCAGGTGGCGGTGGCTCGAGAGGAGGTTGCAGGTTTGATGCCTGTTGGAACACCCTCGCGAACAACCTAACAACTGAAACAAAAACTTTGGTTGAAACAATCATACGAGTCACATTTTGGTGACTAAATAGGGAATATGCATGTAATTTTTTCTTTCAGTCATATCAAGAATTTACTGAAATAAAGTAACCAAAGAAAAAAGTAATAAAAGTTAAGTTGAACAACAGCATTTAGAAAACAATTAATATTCTACAATTTTCTTCGAGCAGCGGTGGCCGCCACCACTGGCCATGACTTACGAACAGGTCGTGGGTTCGAACCCAGGCACGCACATTACTTTGTGTAATTTATTTCATCACCGCAGCTCTCAAAACGGTGATGGAAAACATCGTGAGGAAATCTGTCTTAGAACCAAAACATTCGAAGACATGTGACATCTACCAATCCGCACTTGGCCCGCATGGTAGATTATAGCCCATTCCTTCCCAAAGAGAGGAGGACTGTGTCCCAGCAGTGGGAACATGAATAGGCTGTTGATGATATTGATGAACTAATAGAAGTCGTCCGGCGGCAAGACGTTTGAACGACTGCCATTCATGTTAACCCATGTGATGTCATTTACCTCAATATGCCTTGGTCTTGTTTACATCATTTTTAGGGTTCCGTACCTCAAAAGGAAAAAAACGGAACCCTTATAGGATCACTCGTGTGTGTGTCTGTCTGTCTGTCCGACCATTCCCCCCCCCCCTAACTCCGAAACTACAGAACCTAAAATTCTGAAAAAAAAAATACAGAAATTAGTTCAACACGTATAGATTACAGGAAAACCTATAAGAAATCATGGTACAGAACCCTTCATGTGCAAGTCCGACTTGCGCTTGGCCATTTTTTTTTGAATTAATATAGTAATAAATTGTAAATGCTTTTTTGACAAATAATTATTACATATTACCTCGAGTTAGTATAAGATGTGTACGACACTGATGGTGAAAGAGCGGAGCCTTCTAATACAGGCATTGTTTGCCTAAATGGGGGCTCCAAACACGTAATCATGTAATGTTAAACCTAATTCGCACAATAAACTATTTTGTATTTTTGTTACATAACACCACGTCCCTATAATCTCCAAAGGGTTGGGCAGAGGTGTACATATTAGTACAACCATATTTCGCTGAATAGTTTTGTTTGAAGCATTAAATTACATTGTTATGGGATTGTGGACTAGGTCATCTTCGAAATAAAATGGTTCCGCTCATAGAAATGAAGACATAGTGTGTAAAGTAATTATTTTAATGAAATGCTACTCAACAAATTACAATCTATAAATGTTGACTTGACCTAAAACCGACAATGCCCTGAATTAGTTGACCATATTCCCTATAATGGTCTTTGTTAAGAAAATCTATCTAATCTTCCTAACTCTGTACTCTAATTTTACGCATATAATAATATGTACGTATTGATTGGCTAAAAAATATATGGAAAACGTAACAAGTGCCTATAAAATTTGAGGGTTGCCCTCGATTTCCCTGGGATCCCATCATCAGATCCTGACTTGGTGACAATGGGACCACCTCGGGAGTATACTCTTTAATATACGAAAATAATTTTGAAAATCGGTTCTTTAATGACGGAGATATCCGGATACAAAGAAACAAAAAAAAAAGGTTAATCTAATATTAATAGACCAGAACTTACTTGAAAATCTTTTCCGAGGCAACATTCCCGAGCCATGACTCGAGAAGTCATCATCTTCTTTTTTCGATGCCATGGTCTCCACTTGGTTATGGCAAAATATTTCTTGTTAGTTCCACATTCCACTGGTGCTTTAACAAATTGAGTTATATTTTTGGTGTTTAGAGTTACAATAATGGATTATTAAAAACTTTTCAGAGTATAAGTTAGTAAGTTATTGCTTTTATTTTTACGTCTGCTTTCACAGTAGCACAAATAAATACTCGCTAAAATAGACATAATACTGCTTAAATATTACTTTACAGCAGACCAAATATAGACATTGGTTGGAGATAATTCTATGGAGGAAAACTGGTATGTTATTCTAACTAAATGTTACCGACTGCACCCTCTAGGTATGCGTCGAACTGAAGTTGCCGCTGGTGGCTTGTTTGCGAGTGACATGAGACATCAGCCAACCAGCGCCGAGCGTATCGGCCAATCATCATGGAGCGTCTCCCACTAACTTCATGCGGAAGGATATAATAACTTGTTAATAAATAAATAATCGAGTACTATTTATGAAAATGGGCCACATTTACAATAAAAACAGTTAAAATAGAGCAGTTGTTGTTTTCCTGAACTAGGTTGAACCTTTAAACTACCTAAATAACTGTTTTTAGAGTAGATAAAATACAGTCATCGTTTGGCGATGAATCGATTGAGGAAAACGTATATGTTATTCTAAATATACATTGTTATTAAATTTAAAGTTCATCGTCTGATAATGACGATCATAATTATCTAGTTTGTAAACGTCAAAATGCAATATACTTATTTAATTACATGCATATTAAGTGTTAATTTCGATGCTTGGTTCACGATGAGGGTTGTAGCCTCGTCTTCCCGTTCGTATTTGAAATGATGCCGTGACCAGTATGAGGGGTTTAATCTTTATTGAACCATTTGTTTTTCTTGTAGAAAGACCTTTAATTGTAAAAGTATTCGATACAATCGTTTTTTAGACGGATTACGACTTTACGAGAGAGGTGAAGAGTACACTAAAAAAGTTGGCGTGAAGTTAGTGGGAGCACACATGTAGCGTCATGATTGTGATGATTGGTCGACACGCTCGGCGCTGGTTGGCTGATGTCACTCGCAAACACGCCACCAGCGGCAACTTCAGTTCGACGCATAGAGGGTGCAGTCGGGAACATTTTGAATAACATACCAGTTTTCCTCTATCGAATCATCTTCAACCGATGACTATATTTGGTCGTCTGTAATGCCATATAAATAAGCAGTATTATGTCTAATTTTAACGAGTATTTATTTGTGCTACTGCGCAAGCACACGTAAAATTTATATAAATACGGCAATAACTTTACATAAACTCTAAAAAGTTTTTAACAATCCGTAAGTGTAACTTTTTATACCAAAAATATAACTTAATTGTGGGAGCATCGGTGAAACGTGGAATTAGCAAGAAATATTTTGCCACAACCAAGGAGAGACCATGGCATCGAAAAAAGAAGATGATGACTTCTTGAATTATGACTAGGGAATGTTGCCTCGGAAAAGATTTTCAAGTAAGTTCTAGTCGACATTAACCTTTTTTATTTTATTCCAAAAAGGAGGAGATTCTCAATTCGTCTGCATGGTTTTTTTTGTATGTTTGTTTCCGCATGATATTTTTTGTAATCAAAAGACGCGCTGGTCCATTGTCACCCTATTAGGATCGGTTGATGAGCCCAGGGAAATCGAGGGCAACTCTCAAATTGTATAGGCACTTGTTACGTTTTTCATGTATTATCTAAGGCTGTTCAAGTATTTGCGTTTGATTCTCATAATCATATGGATGAGCTGATGATGGCAGGTAAAACTGTCTGGTAAAACTCAACGATTAGGACCCACACACACACTACACACTATCAACCTTATAACAATCAATAATTAGTTGAATTCCTTCAGGCTTTGGTGGTATTGAAAATGTAAACAAGGCAAATGAGGTAAATTACATCATATGGCATGAATGGTGGACGTTTGAACTGACGTAGAAAACTGTAGAAGTTTTTATTCTTTTGAGTTAATATTCTATTGTTCCACTTAACTTCTATTATAACATGTATTTTTTTGGTTGATACTCGTATAACTGTATTTCAATAAATTATTTAGATGATAGAAGTAAAAAATTACATCCCTATTTAGTCACCAAAATGTGTCTCGTCTGCTTGTTTGCCAACCAAAGTTATTTTTGTATTCAGGCCTTGAGTTGTCAGCAAGGCCGTTCCAAGAGGCAACAAACCTGACGCCTCCTCTCGAGCCACCACCACCTGAGCCTACTGAACAACCGAATGACAATAAGTTTGCAGGCTTCTTGGACAGCAGTCACTTTTATAGCGAAAACTTGTCCGATCCCGAATTCGATAACGAATCCGAAGATGATTTTGAAGCCGAAAAGATTTCGAAACCGAAAACGATTTTGAAGCCAAAGACAATTTTCGAAGCCGAAAATAAGGCTCGTCTGCTTGTTTGCTAACTAAAGCTATTTTTTTTTCAGGCCTTACGTTACTCGCGAGGCCGTACCAAGAAGCAACAAATCTGCTGCCGCCTCTCGAGCCACCGCCACCTGAGCCTAGTCAACCTCCGATTGTCGATTGTCACTTGCATGCCAACTTGCATAACATGAGAATGCATGACGTAAAAATCAGCTATTCTACCACTTCTCTGCGATGCAAATACGAAACCGAATCCGAAGTCGAAACCGAATCCGAAGACGAAACCGAATCCGAAGACGAAACCGAATCCGAAGACGATTTTGAAGCCGAAACGACATCGAAGCCGAAGACGATTTTGAAGCGAAAGATGAATTCAAAGCCGAAAACAAGTAAAAAACCGAAGACTATTTCGGAGCCGAAGACGATTACAAAACCGAATACGACTTCTAAGTCGAACGATAATGATTCCCTGAGAAATTCAGCAAAAGACTAGTCCTCTGTACCTGAGGTTACTTTACTGTTAGGGTGCTTTTCCAGCAGAGATGTGCAGCTATGCTGCGAAGATGTAATAGCTAAGCTGTGATGTTAAGCTATGTAGCTGTGCGAGTAAGATGTTCTATGAAGATGCGTCGCCGCAAAGTAGCTGTGCGAGGAAGATGCGCAGCTCGAGGTATGCTATGTTTCAATATAAAAACATAGCTTAAGTGAGTCCGTTTCCACCAGAGCTAAGCTATGTACACCAATAAATATGATTGGTGGATATCAAACGCATCCATAGCAACGTAGCATAGCACATCTCTGGTGGAAAAGCACCCTTAACATTGAGTTGAGGTGGTGCCCGTCAGATGTCATTTAAAATGGGAACTCCATAGATACATACATACATAAACTAACGCCCTTTTCCCATGGGGTGGGCATACTTTTTTTGCTTGTCCACATTCATACATCTGTAGGCCTACCATGACGTCTTAAAACAGTTCTTATTCCAGTGAGAAAAAGAGATGGCGCTAGACACCCTGTATAGTTCTGTCACGTTTCCACACTGGAATAGGCCTCTGGTCATACACGCACACTCCATATATACAATTATTCAAGTTTAAAAATGTATGTGCGTTATTTATTTCCTTGAAGGTTTCATAAACTGTTAAAATATAAAATTAGGATTAATAATAAAAATAATACATTTATTGGTTCCCAAATCACTTTTATTGAGATCAAATTTTACACGGTTGGTAACATAAAACCTCACTTCGGGAGTCGCTGTGCGATTCCTGGCCACTGTAGACGCGGGCCTGTGGACGACAAAACTTTGAGGGGCTCGCCGTGGGGTTTTGAATGCTAAAATTATGATTATAATTATATCCTTTCAGTTCAATATCATTAATTTGTGAGGATAGTCGGGATCCACCAGCTACGTGCCGTAAAAGCTCTTTTTGCTTTGTCTACTTTCATACATTTGGTCAAACAATTACACTCATCTAGACCTTTCTTGTCTCACAAGAGATAGCGGGACGAGTTGGACAGAATCAACGACTAGTTGTCCACATTGGCCATGGGTCGAACTATTTAGAGGTCATGGGGGAGGCCTTTACACAGCAGTGGCATGACACAACAATAAATGTAGTAAACAATAAATGTAGACCTTTCTAAAGAAAATTACCAGTAGGGTCAGTATTATCGGTATATTATCGGTTTGAGCATGAGAACCAAAATGGTTTATTAATTTTATTCTTACGTCGGGCACAGTTCTATTAGCTATTTCCATCAGGATTGTTTTGGCAGCAGTCAATGAGCCTGGATTTGTGCTCGGTTGATGGGAATAGGCTCGACTTAAATCAAACAAGCGTTACCCTTAGGGAATGACAGACGTGATGTAAGCAAACCAATAACAATGTATATAATTATGTGATATTTCATATTTGAACTCCTACTCAACAAGAAAAGCTAATAATACAAAAAAGAACAAATTTCCTTACAGACGGCTTCTTTATCTATGATCAAATAAAATCTATATCCAATTTGGGAGAAATAAGGGGACGTTGGCACGTTTTTTATAACGCTTTATCGTACAAAACGATTGTCAATGTTGAAGATTGAACCAATTCCACAAACAAATGTATGTTTGGCTCGTTCTTTATTCGATACATATCTAAAAGCTTCGATGGTAGTTAGGGGAGATTGGGGTGAAAAAAACGCGTGTGTGGCCTTCTTGTTGTGACGAAACATAAACTAAACGAGTACTACATGAAACTATTTTATAAATCTCAATACAAAAACTCTCTATTTTATACTAGCACTTTGACTGCGACTTCGTCCGGAAAAAATGTGATAGTGTAGCTAATTTGCATGATATAAATATAATTTATAACCTTATAGCACCCACAAATAATGTAGCTTTCCGCGCATGAAATAATTTTAGGAATTGAATCATTTGTTCCGGAGATTAGAGGTTATACAAACTAACTAACAAACATATTTACCTTTTTATTAGTATAGAAATACCGACCGTGTACGCAACACCACTGCACTGTGCTCCAAAACATAAATTGCTGGCGTTGCTCATAAAACCGCTAAGCTAAAGTGGGACAGGACTGGACAAGGCCTCCGCATGCCCAATGAGCTGTGGGCCAAAATAGCCACTTTCTGGAGTCCTGCTACAGCCAGAAGGCAGACCTCGTAGGAGATAGCGGGATGAACTGGAGAAGACTAGCGACCAAAGATCCACCATTGTGGATCTTTGGTCGCTAGTCTTCTCCAGTCCAAGGCCATTGCCTTGGATCGAAACTGACAGTTATGGGCAAAGGCTTTGTCCAGTAGTGAGATAATTCAGGTTAACAATATCAGTTAAAAATATCCAAAAAATGTATACCAAACTTGAATGCACAATAATCTCTAACGACAGTAATGTCAAATTCATCATCATCATCATCATTTCAGCCGAAAGACGTCCACTGCTGGACATAGGCCTCCCCTAAGTGTTGCCACATTGACCGGTTCCGTGCGTCTCGCATCCAGCGGATCCCCGCAACCTTCACCAGGTCATCGGTCCACCTAGTGGGGGCCTTCCAACGCAACGTCTTCCGGTTCGCGATCGCCACTCCAGAACCTTCCGGCCCCATCGGCCATCCGTCCTGCGAGCAATGTGCCCTGCCCACTGCCACTTAAGCTTGGCAATTCTTCGGGCTATGTCGGTAACCTTGGTTCTCATGCGGATGTCCTCATTTCTGATTCGATCACGCAAGGAAACTCCGAGCATAGCCCTCTCCATTGCTCTTAAGGTCACCCCTTAAGACTTCTGATGAGGCCCATTGTGAGCTAATGTCAAATTATTGATATATAATACACTCATTAATTCATAGCGATTTACTGCAACCGAATATTTGGGCCATCCAAAATAATTTTGACTTTACCACCATTTTTGCCACTGATAGAATGTAACTTAGAACCTAATAAATCTGTAATAGCAGTCCCATCAACGGCACACTTCTGCCACCCCCCAGCCAACAGCGTGAACATATAACGTTATTGTTTCCAACATAGACGTATGTGCGATATAATTTTCCAATTTTCCGAACAAATGTCTCGTTGTGAAAGGCGTGTATGTAAAGCTGTTTGTGTATTTCTGCGTTCGCGTTAAGGACGGGAAGTTAGAACTTCAAAGCCTTGATATTGCTACAGTTACTGTTAGACTTTTTTTAGGGCGAAGCGGATGGGAGTGTCAGACTCGTACTGACTAATAAGCAGACGTAGACTCAACGTGCTTCAGGGCAGCCCTGATTTGGAAAGAGGGAAAAAAGGCTTTTGCCCTGCAGTGGGACACATCAAGCTCATAATAATAATAACCTTGGCCACCACTCGGTCTAAGCCATGTATAGTATTATTATGACATTGTTCTAGGACTATTTTAAATAAAAACTGTGTTTGGATTGTGTTACGAATGTGACTGTGGTGATCTTGACCAGGCTTTATTTATCTCTGTGGGACTTCAAAAAGTACATAGTCCTGCATTTTTTAGACCCTTAGAACTAACTTTTACCACAAACTATCGTAGCAACATACGGGCTATCATAGTGTCTAAGATAGCCACTGACATTTAAAAAGATACGCAATAGCCCTGCTGACCCCAGAAATATAAAACATGTCCCATCGACCAAAATAAGATTTAATCATTTTAAAACTAAAGATTCAGTATCTAATACAGTAACATTTCCGAACGTTCCACTGCGAAGGAAACATCGTATCACTGAAGGAATCAAACGCCGGAAGCGGAAAGGAACGTATTTTTCGAATTTGAATTCCGAACTCCGACTACTTCCGGAGCGGAAACTTGAAGATTTTACGAGATGGAAGTTTTAAATGGAATGGTGGATTTATATTCTTTCGTTTTTATTACGAGAAGTTATTAATAATTTATTCTGTTCAATCTTTACCCACTTGTGAATGGTATTATAGATGTTTTAGTTTTAGTAGTATTAGTAAACTTATGGATTCAGCATTTAGAGAGATGACATTTTGAAAGACAAGGGTATCCATACATCTGGTCACACATGCACGCCAGTTGCGAGTACTACGTCCCTACATAATATCACACTCTTTCTGAGCTTTATCAAACCTATTGTTGGATTAATCGACCTAGGAAGCTGTTCCGACTCTTTAGCCCCTAAAATGTCTCGGCTACGACCAACATAGAACAGTCATCTTACTGCACATAAGACTGGTTACATTAGCACTACGAAACACACATAACATCACGCCTGTAATCCCCTTATGGTTAGGCAGAGGTGTTCCTATATAGTACACCCACGTTTCGCCAGTTATGACAGGACAGTTAACCTGAGTTACGGGGCGAGCCTTTTGCCATCATCCGGGCACAAATTCAGAATCCGTGACTGCTAATGAGAAAAAAAAACACAATAACAATTTGCCCGACCCGGGAATGGAACCCAGGACCTCTTGCTTAGCAGTCGCGCTTGTGACCACTAGACCAACAAGGCAGTCACAGGTTACTGATAGTATAGTCTATGGGTGTCATAAATGTTACAACTCATCATTCATCATCATTTCAGCCAAAAACGTCCACTGCTGGACATAGGCCTCCCTCAGGTGTCACCACATTGACCGGTCCCGTGCGTCTCTCATCCAGGGGTCCCCGCAACCTTCACCAGGTCATCGGTCCACCTAGTGGGAGGCCTTGAAAACGCAACGTCTTCCGGTTCGCGGTCGCCATTCCAGAACTTTCCGGCCCCATCGGCCATCCGATCTGCGAGCAATGTGCCCTGCCCATTGCCACTTAAGTCTGGCGATTCTTCGGGCTACAAACACCACGTTCGTGTTACAACTGATGTGTGATAAACTGCAGTCACAATTTTACTTAAAATATATAAATATTTATCTAAGCTCCAATCCTATCCATCAAAGTACGATGGGTCCTGTGAGCAGAATACACTATTTTATTACGATTTATTCTGATATTCAGAATAATATGACGTAATGTCTTCACTGCCGTCATACGTGACATTGATTTGCTTCTTTTGAATTGAGGATGGTGTATGTTAGAGTGGATCAGGAAGTTTTTCAAAGTGAAATTGTCAAGGGAAAATATTAAAGTTCAAATAAGAAAGAAAGAAAAGAAAGAAAAATTATTTATTGGTTTCACACAGGACAAAAAAAAATGGCAAAAGGAAAAAAAAATAGTCTCATTCACTTAGCATAAGCAAAATCAGCCATAATAATAAACACACTGTTGGGACACCAGGCCTCCTCACTATGAGAGGGAATGGGATATTAGTTCACCACCTGGGCCCAGTGCGGATTGGTGGATGTCGCATGTCTTCGAATTTTTAGTTCTAGGACATGCCGGTTTCCTTAGAATGTTTTCGTTCACCGTTTTGAGAGCATTGGTGATGAAGATATTTATTTTCATTACCCTGCCCTGAGTAATAACATAATTATACTAACCCGCACTGGGCACTCGTGGCGGATTATAGCCCATCCCTCTGCTAGAGAGGAGGCCTGAGTCCCTGCAGTGCGCAGTGGGAACATTATAGGCTGAAGATGATGATTAAGATGCCCTGAGTAATAAGATTGAATTGGGCGACCGTCACTGAACGCGGTAGTACAGTCAGTGCTCAGTATTCAGCATTACCAGACCCCTCTTCTCACACCACTTTCCTTCTTCTTAAGCGGTCAGGCACCGACTGTACATTCTTGGGTACATACAGCATAACTCCAACCAACCCTAATGCTGATAGATGTAGTGCAGAAGAGGGATTTTTGATAGCACTCCGACTGCGAGGAACGAGAGGGACGCAACTATTTATATTGAATCCATTAAACAATTTATTATTTCGCGTTTGCCAAACGATTTCCCGCATACGTCACTGTTTCTTTTGTCATTTGTTTCTGGAGAACTATTTGGGAAGGTAGGATTGATGGCGAATTGGTGCTTGAGTGACTGCAGGAATATTTTAGGATCTGGTCACTTTTAGTATTATGTTTTAGGGCTTCAGAAAGAAAGAAAAAAATAACTTTTTTGTCGTACAAAGCATAATAATATAAAAAGACACAAAAAAGCAATACACATGCCAATAGAATAATAAAAGGAGTTAACAGTAGTTTTCAGGATTTACACAAGAATTTACTTAAATAAAATACAAGGTCTACAAGGTTATAATGGGACTGGGTGGGTCACATTTCCTGAATGGGTCAAGGACAGATGGGCCAAAATCGTTACACAGTGGGTGCCTAGAGACGGTCATCGACACCGAGGTAGGCCCTAGAAACGCTCGCGTGATAGTTTGGACTCGTTCCTGACTGGTTGGTCAGAAAGGTAAAACACCGAGCGAGTTGAGAAATAATTGGGGAGCCCTTTGCCCAGCAGCCCAGTTATGAGGAGTGACTTTTAATAAAAAGTAATACATAGTAATACAAGCCAGTGAAAAAAACTTAATTGTTTTGTTGAACTAATTTTCTACTTGATTCTTTTTGTTAGGTCTAAAAACTAAACTGAAAATGTAATCTGAGCATACTATTTTGAGTAGTAATCTTAAATACCGTCAGTTATTAATGGGATTTTTTTACAAAAAGAAAAACCCAACCTAAACATAATGATACTGTGTATAAGTAATCAAAAATAATCTGCTCCTTTAACAATAATTGTTCACTTATGGAAAGCCACGGAAAATATAAGAGATGCTGATAGGACGGAAGATATAGAACAATCTTTTCAAAACCCGTAACAATATCTACACGGCCCAATTTCCACAATATTTGATAACAAGAAAACAGCAAAAACACGAGCAATTCAATCTCACTTAAGGCAAAAGTATCGTAAAGGGAAACTCCCATACGCGTACAGTCGAACAAGCTAATAAGTATACAGGTGAGAGATCTTTAGAATTCTAGTACACTGATAACATTGATTGCAATTTTGTTTTATAAAGCGTTTCGCATTAAGCGACTGATGCCAGACGCTGTATCATTCCACATCAGTTTATATATCTGTATAATCTTATGTAAATGCAAGTTAGCTGGCTGTATACTTAATAGCTTGTTCGACTGTACTATACAAACGCCTTAGGCAAAACGACACCCATCTTTACCAAATTGGGAAAGAAAGAATTACATTTGATTTTATTTTACAATATCTTTTCGATAGCTTCCCTTTAAGAATGACCTAAGTGGTTTTTGGAGGAGTTTCGACTTTAGTGGTAAAGTGTCATGGTTGAGATTTGAGTGTGTGCTGAAGATCGGGTTTTGTCATGTGTAGTGAAAACATAGGGGATCTAAGTTTTGGTGGTAATGTGGCGTCATGTCCAATGGAATAGTTTGGTTCACCTCATCCAAGATAATACGGTAAAGTCCCGAAGCATATAATATAAAAAAAAAATATAATTATACAATTTTATTTATTCTTCTACCTATGGAAAAGTGAAAAAGTATAACATTTTGGGGGTATGAGGAACAGGGTGTAAAGTTCCTCATCCCCCATTGAAAAGGGAGGATCCTCCGACCGGACGGGTGTTGTGTCCGGCGGGCTAACTGCCCGACAGTTGTAAGTCGGGAACTCCTATATAGGCTTATGTCGCGGATAATGTTCATAGCGCGATGTAGGATTTTCTGACGATCGTTGTTAGTACGCAGGTGTTGCGATAGATGTCGCTAGTCGCCACATCACTCCCCTCCGAGACCGGAGGTCGAAAGCAGGTTAAGTCTTGGCGCTTGTCAGCCAGTGGATGGTTCCAGTGAGTCGGAACCGGATGCCGCATAGTTCACGGTGAGTCGGAACTGTCTGCGGTGGATGCCCCAGTGAGTCGGGGTGATGCTGCATATTAGCTCCAGTGAGTCGGAGTGATGCAGTGCTTGCCGTAGATGCCCCAGTGAGTCGGGGTGATGCTGCGTATGCTCCAGTGAGTCGGAGTGTGCAGTGCTGCGTAGTGGCTGGCTGCTGCGTCGACCAGGAGAGAAGGGCGTCTCTGCTTGCTGACCGGTGGAAGTGCAGTGTGCTGTGCCAAAGTTGCTGATGAGGCTGGGGGTGATGTCCAGGAATGCGCTTCCGCTGCATGCTGGTGGACAGGATACCCCATGAAGCCGTGGCTGCTGGCTGACGGTATGACTCGCTGCTCGAAGGCGAAGGGGAAGTGATGACGACGTATGAAGTGCTTGCACGAAGGCTGCGCTGACGTTCATGCTCGGGGTCACCAGTTTGGGGGTATGAGGAACAGGGTGTAAAGCTCCTCATCCCCCGTTGAAAAAGGAGGATCCTCCGACCGGACGGGTGTTGTGTCCGGCGGGCTAACTGCCCCACAGTTGTAAGTCGGGAACTCCTATATAGGCTTATGTCGCGGATAATGTTCATAGCGCGATGTAGGATTTTCTGACGATCGTTGTTAGTACGCAGGTGTTGCGATAGATGTCGCTAGTCGCCACAACATAAATCGGCACCGTAAGAGTCTTTGTCAACTGGAACCACTCGAAATGAACCAGCGGTATCAGTCGATGAAGTTACTTTATGACTAAACCCACTGCCCCAAATTTATTATTAGTCTGAATTTGTGCCCGGTTGATGGCCATAGGCTTGATTTTTAATTTTTTACCTATTATGACTTAAAACGTAACTGGCGAAATGTGAGTACACCCCTGCCTAACACATCGGAGATCCACAATCATCTGCCTAGCCTTTTGCCAACTATGTTGAGGTCGGCCCCCAGTCTAAACCTGATGCAGCTGAGTACCAGTATTTTACATGGAGCGACTGCCTATCTGACCTCCACAAACTAGTTAATACTGGGTACCTTTGGTAAGCCTCGTTGTCAGACTTCCAGGTCACTGACTACCTGTAACGGCTGCCAAAGATCTATATAATAATATCGCAGCTGGGACCAACAGCTTAACGTGCTTTTCGAGGCACGGAGATTACATTAGATCACGTGATCTTTATATTTTATGCGCTCAAAACTAACTCCCGTATATTCCAGCCCCCAGCCTAATGTTCAATACTTGATGTACAACAAATGTGATCTCCTGACAACAAGGGTGTTTGTTATTGATGTCTCTCTCAGATCAGAATGTCTGATCTCGGTAACAGCCCTGATTTGGCAACACCCTTTATATATGCAGATGTAAAGGGGCTCCTAAGTGATTCGTGGTGTGTTTACGAAGAATTGGATGTGAAGATTAATGGGAGTTGTCGAGGCTGTGGATTATCCGTCGGGGCTGTGGATTATCGAAAGGATAACGCGGCTCCGACACAAGGGCGAAGAAGGAACATGGGTTTGGTTTTTAGTCAGTAGAAGTCTGACACTCCCCTTTGCTCTGTCCAAGAGCGGGGGGGGGGGGGGTTATTCGATGATTTTCCACCCACCAAAAAAAAAAACAAGGGTTAATGGGAGAAACGTATTGGAATATTTCGGTGAGGTGATGGTCTTTTTTTATATAACATTACGTTATGCAGAGGTTTACACCAACAATTTGCAGTGATGTTTTAGTCCCGTCATAGGGGGCCAGCCTATTGCAATCTACCGATCAAACCCAAAACTCAATCTCAAAGCATTTATTTCAATTAAGCCATTACAGGCACTTTGAATGTCAGAAGAACAATTCACAAAACAAAACGAAACTACGAGTACAATACGTCATTCCGAAAGCCACCACGCCGAACCACACGCCACCGAATGCCCGCAACAACGAACACTGCGAGCACGAAAGCACGCAGCGACGCACACCGCAACAACGAATGCACGAGACCCCGAATCTCGGAACAACGAATGCACGAATACACCCATAAATCGAACCCAGGACCTCATCACGCACAGCAGCCGCGATATCGACCACTAGACCAACGCAGCAGTCTAGTCTATAGACAAACTAATTTTCTTAGCGTAGCTGCATAAAAACTGCATAGTTTGATGTCGATCCGAGGATGAGTGAACCCACGACCTCAGTCCTAGGTTCAATTCCCGGGTTGAACATAGTGTTATTAGGTTTTTTATCAGAAATCTGTCAGTAGCGGAATTGTGCCCCTTTTACATGAGACTTAAATGTAACTGGCAAAATGTAGGTGTGTAGGTACCTACACATCTGCCTTACCCTTTTCGTATTATAGGTAAGTTGACAAAAAAAAAATCTAATTAGTCCGTCAGATAGATTTCCAAAAACAT
This sequence comes from Diarsia dahlii, assembly GCA_949775195.1. Classification (NCBI taxonomy): domain Eukaryota; kingdom Metazoa; phylum Arthropoda; class Insecta; order Lepidoptera; family Noctuidae; genus Diarsia; species Diarsia dahlii. The sequence continues at coordinate 18,538,131 of OX459210.1, forward strand.
TGGACACGTATTTTTTCTTTTTTCACGTAAACAAAAAATGAAGACGATGCAGTGCTTTGAAAAGTCTCGCGACGTCACAATTTGGTACACTCACGATCTTTGACACGTCATAATTTCGTCAATTTTTATTTATTTGATAAAACAAAAAACTGGCCAAGTGCGAGTCGGACTCGCACATGAAGGGTTCCGTACGAGACCGGTATGCTATAATTTATTTTCTTTCTACAATTTCTTCTACCGGCCAATGAAACTTGACCTCTGGATTGTAATAGGCGCTCATACGATTCAGGGACCAAATTATATTGGATAACAGCTGTTTCCATCTGTTGTTTCCATCCAAGTTCAAAATGATTTTCCTAGAAAGTCCTTATAAAGTTCTACTTTTCGGGATTTTTTTCATATTTTCTAAACTTCTGGTTCAAAAGTTAGAGGGGGGGCATTGTTTTTTACTTTTGGAGCGATTATTTCCGAAATTATTGACATTATCAAAAAATGATTTTAGTAAACCCCTATTCATTTTTAAATACCTTTCCAACAATATATCACACGTTAGGGTAGAAAATAAAAAAAAAATCACTTCCCACTTTACATATAGGGGGGCTACCCTAATAAAACATTTTTTTCCAATTTTTATTTTACCACTTTGTCGGCGTGATTGATACACATATTGGTACCAAATTTCAGCTGTCTTGTGCTAACGGTCACAGAGATTAAGCGAGGACGGATGGACGGACGGACAGACAAACATGGCGAAACTATAAGGGTTCCTAGTTGACTACGGAACCCTAAAAACACGTATCCAATATTTTTCGAATACCTAACAGACGGACTAATTACTTTTTTTTAAACAGAATCATATTTTTTAGTCAGTCAACTTATTGGATTGATGTTAACTTATGTATTTTGACTAATAAATGAAATACTTTCAAAATCTACAATAACTCTACCTACCCCAAAACTCTACCCCGAAACTCTACACCCCCATCTCTACAAAATGACCAAGAAGGTCTTATTCCGCACACGTCTGACTGTGATTCGTCATGTCTCTACATCTCCACAATATCTCTACACGGACGTCTCTATCCTTCAAACAGTGGCTCGTATTCGTCACTTTTATACCTTTATATTTACCTAGGCACGCGTAAAAGCCGATACGTAGAGTTGGGAATGGATAGAAGGGGTTTAAAGATAGGGGCTGAAAATAAACGGCAAAGTATTGAAAAATTAAAGTAAGATTGGGATTTTCGTTCGAGCAAGGATGTTTCCTGACTAAAAAAAAATATAATTCTGTTTAGTCCGTATGTTAGATTATCGAACAAGGTTGGATACTTGTTTTTTAAGCTATTGCATAGCTTCTATCGCGGGCCTTGAGCGTGGAGAGCGAATCCACAGATTTCCTAACGAAAATATTCAGGTTTCAATATTCAACCAGGTTGCTATGGTTACGGAAAATATCAAGGTTGTCAACTGACACTGCCTGAAAAAAGAGAGTTATGTTTTTAGAATGTGAGAATTTCTCAGTAGCAGCCATGGATTTTCATGGATTTGTGTCCGATTGATGTTTGGCTCACCCACTAAACATACAGACATATCTGATCTGACGATGTGTGGGTACCTATACCTCTGTTCGTTCGATAATATAGGATAGTTGACAGAAAAATCTAATTAGTCCGTCACATAGATTACCAAAAAATATTGGACACGTATTTTTTCTTTTTGCACGTAAACCAAAAATGAAGACGATACAGTGCTTCGAAAACTCGTGTGACGTCACATCGCACTACATTTTTTACCATGTAGTGCTGTCAAAAGCCCTCACTCCTGATCTTTGACGCGTTTTATCTTCGCCAATTTTTATTAATTTGATAAAACAAAAAACACGTATCCAATATTTTTCGATAATCTAACTGACGGACTAAACGGAATCATATTTTTTTTACCCAGGACACATCCCTATATTACAGGCGTATTTTTGTTGTGTAAAATTTAGTCATCATTCTCCTGCACTTATCCCAAATTATTTGGGGTCGGCGCAACATGTCTTCTTTTTCCATACTTCCCAATTCCTCGTCATCTCAGCAGTCTCCTCCTTTCTAGCCATATCATCCTTCACACAGTCCATCCATCGTTTCTTTGGTCCTTAACTACTCAAGCCATCTTCTTTGTGTAAAATTTTGTAATAGATCAATTTAGCGATTTCTGCTCGCCTAATCGATCATCATTTTAACACAACCAGAAAAACCTTTACTTAAACACCTCGATCTACGGGTTGCTTTTTTTTTCAAAATTCCCAAAAATGGCCACCTCTAAACCTTCCTCACTCGTTCCACAATAACATTGACGGTATCACGTATTCGTCATTCGCAATGAAGGCGCGGCCCGTATGCCGTATTGTGGGACGATCGTGACGGATTTTTACGAGAAGTCGCGAAACATCGCGCATGGACACTGGTGCCTAATGAAAGATTTTTTTTACGACTTCGCGCAGTTATGTGCCTGTGTTTACGGTAAATTACTAGACTATATTTTGTGTAGTAAATTTCTGTGGTATAGAGAAGGGCATGAAAGAAAATGAATATGTTTTTTCGTGATATATTTTGCAATAGAGTAGTTGGCAAAAAAAAACTAATTAGCCCGTCAGAAAGATTTCCAAAAAATATCGGACACTTATTTTTTCATTTTTCACGTAAACAAACAATGAAGACAATACAGTGCTTTGAAAACTCGTGTCACGTCATATTGTAAGACATTAGTATGACATTTTTACCAGCGAGTGACGTCACCAAGCCCCCACTCAAATCTATGACGCGTTTTATCTTCGTCAATTTTTTTTTTATTTGATAACACAAAAAATGCGTATACAATAAGTTTCGATAATCTAACTGACGCGATGACGGACTAAACAGAATCATATTTTTTTAGTCAGGAAACATCCCTATAGGTATTCATCATTATCATCAACACCCTTTAATCTTCCTACTGCAGGGACTCAGGCCTCCTCTCTAGGAGAGGGATGGGCTATAATCGACCACGCGTGCCCAGTGCAGTTTGGTAGATGTCACATGTTTTCGATTTTTGGTTCTAAGACATGCTGGTTTCCTCACGATGTTTTCCTTCATCGTTTTGAGAGCAGTTGTGATATTACTAGGTATTATTTTATCAGTGGGGTTGAAGTAAAATGAACAACAAGGCAATCAAAAAACCAACCAACCACCTCTGTAGAGTTTTTCTATATTTTTTCTAATATTTAAAAATAGATTATGCACCGAGGGGCTAAAGTTGTGTCTTAAGTCACGGGCGTCATATTGAATCTCGAGCGCAATGAAGGATTCGGGATTTAACTCACGAGCGCAGCGAGGGAGTTAAGAGTTTAACTCACGAGCGAAGCGAGGGAGTTAATACAAGAATCCTGAATGCAGCGAGGGATTCAAGCTAGCCCAAGGCAAAGACACCTTTAGCCCAGAGGAGGATACTCTACTTTTTACACCTACTGTGAGAAAATAATAGCCATAGTACGAAAAGCAAAGTATTTATTAAATAAACAAACAGTAAGAATAACATATTTAGAACTAGTTAGTTATATGCACTTACATATTAATTGAAGTTAATGGTAACATTTGAGACATTAGTCCAGTTGTGCAAAGATAAAGTTAAGTTTTTATGTCTTCGAAAACATGGCAACGATATGAAGAAGCAGTCGTTATGATTTTGTAGGAAATCGAAAATATCATCCACGCGTAGTAAGGGTATCGAGAATAGGTTTCCTCTTTCTGGCACCAAAGGGTTTTTGTTAGTGTGGTTAGTACTATACCACTATACTGCCAATTTAGCTGAGCATGTGAGATTCCAAATTCAAATCACATTATTGACCAGCGGGTCATAATGAAATCCAGTACAACATTATTGACCGGCTGTTCCCCCGGCCAATAATGACTCACTTTAGGTTAAGGTTGCTTGACATATAATTTGACATTTTCGAGCAGGTGGTGCAGTGAAATAGTAGATTGTACACCAAGTGCATAAAACGCACCATTTTGCGCGAGACGTTTATCCATCCGATGCGAGCTTGCGAGCGAGGATGGATATAAAGTAGAGAGCAAAATGGGTTTTATGGACGAGTTTTACACTCTACTTTTCACTTCGATTGCGAGGAAATGAAACAGCAACTTGTAAATATTGTAAAAATAATTAAGGTTCCTGCCAATTAACTTTTTTTTTTCAGTAGGAAACTTGACATAACACCTGACTTATGTCGTTACTCATACTGCTCAGTTAAAAATACATTTTGAGCAAGCCTATTGCCATCAACCAATGTATTTAGGAGCAAGCCTATTGCCATCAACCAATGTAATTAGGAGCAAGCCTATTGCCATCAACCAATGTAATTAGGAGCAAGCCCATTGCCATCAACCAATGTAATTAGGAGCAAGCCTATTGCCATCAATTGATGTAATTGGGACCAAGCCTATTGCCATCAACCAATGTAATTAGGAGCAAGCCTATTGCCGTCAACTGATGTAATTAGGGACAAGCCTATTGCCATCAACCGATTTCATTAGGAAAAGCCTATTGCCATCAACCAATCTTATTAGGAGCAAGCCTATTGCCATCAACCGATGTAATTAGGAGCAAGCCTATTGCCATCAATTAATGTAATTAAGAGTAAGCCTATTCCGATCAAATGATGTAATTAGGAGCAAGCCTATTGCCATCAACCAATCTAATTAAGAGCAAGCCTATCCAAGCCTAGCCTAGCCATCAAGCGATTACGGTAATTGAGGGAAGCCTATTCCCATCAACTTCCCTTGTATACGTAATAAAAAGCAGTAATCCCTTGTTCTTAGAATACTAACGAAACGAATTAAATTAAAGAGGTTATTCTATGAAGTTGAAGTTGTTCGTGTGGCTGTTGGGCCGGTTACCAGTGCCGATTACCTTGGTCTTCGACGAAGATTTTACTTTATGCTCTAGAGCATAAAACGCGACTTTATGTCGCCTACGCACGACATAAAGACGCATTTTAGAGCGAGAGAAGTGAAAAAGTATTTTCACATACCAACATACCATCACAACTGCAATCCCGAAGGGTTAGACAGAGGTGTATCTAACCCTTCGGGATTGCAGTTGTATAGTGTGTAATAGTAGGTACATCCACATTTCACCAGTCATGTTACTCCATTTACTATACGATTAGAATTTTAATTTGACCGTTTTTACAGTCCGTTCAACCGATTTTGACTTCTATACCGTAGGCATAAGGATGGCATTAAAAGCAAAAAGAATGTTACATTACCGACTGTTTACTGCAGCTGCATTTTGTCTTGCTGTCAACGTAATAGAGTTCACAATCGGTTGAACGGACTGTAAAAACGGTTAACTTAAAATTCTAATCTAATAGTAAATGGAGTATAAGTCCCATGTAAAAAGGGGTGGCCTTATTATCACTAACCGGGCACAAAGCCACACTCCGTGGCTGCTACTAAGAAATTCCTGATGGCAAAATCCAATTACAATTTCCCCGATTCAGTATTCGAATTACGGACCACAAGCACAGCAGTCGCAATTGCAACCTCCAGACCAACGAAGCAGTCATTAGTTTCAGTATTCGTTATATTACCGGTTCATCATCATCACTGCTGGACATAGCCCTCCCCTAAGTTTCGCCACATTGACCGGTCCCGTGCGTCTCGCATCCAGCGGATCCCCGCAACCTTCACCAGGTCATCGGTCCACCTAGTGGGAGGCCTTCCAACGCAACGTCTTCCAGTTCGCGGTCGCCACTCCAGAACTTTCCGGCCCCATCGGGCATCCGTTCTGCGAGCAATGTACCCTGCCCACTGCCACTTAAGAGCCTACGGTACCTCAGCTCAAATTCTTATTTCGCCCCCACTTCCCCACGCCGCGCCATCTCACTCTCTATCTCGCTCGCACAGTATTGCTCGCGGTCACGCGGCGGGTACCTACGCGAGGTGATAGCGATTTTGTTTGAGTAAACTACTTATCAGCTGATTCGAGTAAGTAAAAAAAATAAGAATAATAATTCATAATAACATGTATTTATTTCTAAAACTATAAATTAGAGAAACATCTTACTACCCATGAGGTTGTCAGTTCGAATACGCTCAGTTTTTTCGAAGACTATTACAACTGCTACAACAGCGTGTTTGGTAGAGGTATGGATCGGCATACAACAGGGCCCGGGACCGAATCTTAACTCTAGTTTTTATTTTTGTGACATTGTATTTTCTTTTTATTCAAAGTACTGTGATGTAGATAATATTTATCAAATACTTTTTTGAATAATAAATAAAAAGTATTATAAATATTTTTTACAGGAAAAAGAAAGCTATTTTCAATGCGTAAGTATCTACACACCATAACTTGGCTTGTTTAGATTTGGGCAGACTAGTTGGCCGACTACTCGGCACATCCCTATAAAATACTTTTATTTTATGGAAATGATGTTATTTTTTAGGAGTAGGTATACCAAATAACATAGATCCTCGCCTCGAAAATGCAGAGACGAGGTGAGTATTGAAATGTAATGTAACCATACTACAGCGTAGTAAGGACAGTCCGGATTAGAGTTTCAAAAAAAAGTTGACCTTGGATGCGGAGATCTAAGGTACATTAGCACAGTATAAATATCGAACAGTAGGTAGTGTGACTCGGCCGTGTCCTTGAAATAAATGCCTACAGCCGCGCGGTACGTAAACATGCGAAAGGGCTGCCCGCCTCCAGTATTTTTAATTACATGTGCCTACTTTGTGCTTCCATTTAGTTTTGTGATCGTAAATAATTATACTTTTTAAAACAAATAAAATACTTTGTGAATTGAATAGAAAGTGTTCAATAAACATGCGTGTTGTTTTTTGATTGATAGATTTAATTAAAAACCCATGTTTTTTTCGGGACATATAAAGAAATACTTATCCATTAAAAAGACACACATTATATGCCTACCTACTAGTAAGTGAAATTACCATTGTGTCACCCCTTGTAAAATGTTTTACTACTGTTTTTTTTTGTAATTTGGTGTACATAATAAAGAGTATTCTATCTATATATCTATTATTTTATAGTCTTATCTTTCAAAGTTTCCAGGTAATTAAAAAAAAATTATCTCTGGATACGTTATTAACGAATTCATAAAACCAAAAACAACACGATATATCCTACTCGTCATATTAATACAGTCTGTCTATAAAGTCATGAAATTAATGTTTGAGGAACTTAGATTATTCAAAAGTAGGGTAACACTAAATCATAGTACATCAAATGTCATCGGCTGTCATCAACTTGTTATTTATCTTGATATCTTTTGCATTTTTTAATGTTTTTCAAATCTACGTCGACAAAACTTCGAAGAAACGTGTTAAATATTAGGAAAACAAATAGGAGTGGAGCTCAGGAAATTATTTCAAAGTATATTAGCGATGTTTGTTAGAACACCAAGCTGGACAAATTTTATCAAATTTGGATGATATTTATAATCGAACAGCACCAGAAGTCACCAATTTACTAAATATACGATTTTAAGACTAAAATAAGCATTGTTTACATTGCGCATTTATAGGTTAGATTGCAAATGTAAGTAGCTCATAATGTAGTGCGACGTTAACTTTTGATACTTTTGGGTAATCAAATTTACCGGTGATTTTAAATATGAATAAGTTTTAACATGTTTGAAATAAAAATAGTGCGATCTATTTTCTGTTAGATATTACTTACATCTTTTTTTAAATGTTTCTTTCAGGAAAATCTGAGAGTACAGTGAAGCGTATTGTAGATGAAGGCAAACACAGATCAGGCCGTCCTAATAAAGAAATGGATGACTTCAACATAAAACGCTAAAACAGATCTGGATTTTAAATGTAGCCTAGAAGTTCTGCGTAAAATTTTGAAATCGATTGGATTTTCTTACAAGAAGTGTCAAAATAACAGAAAGGCTCTAATCGAACAACATATTGCAGCAAAACGGGCGAGAGAAAATGGGCATACAGTGGTATAAAAGTTAAAACATAACATTAATAAAAAATATGTGCGAACATTTTTCTTTTATTTACTCATTTTTATTTCAATGAAGGTCGGAAGGAAAACATCGTGAAGAAATCTGGACTTGTAATTATTATAAGTCTGAAATCGCCAACCCGTCTTGAGCATGCGTGGTGATCAGTGATCGTGCCTTCTCTGTTGAGAAGAGGTCTTTGTCCAGTAGTGAGACAGTAATGGGCTGGTATTTTTTTAATAAGATAACAGATTTTAATTAAAACCAGGTTTGCTTCTAGTACAAAATAATGTGCCAGTATCAAAACCATTTTAGTCACACTATACAGGGTTGCTATGTGCACGAGTCTGCACGACCGCAGCGCCCTCATTTATTTTCATGACTTTATAGACAGGCTGTACGTACACACGGCTACACATCAAGCTATACAAAACCAGTTAATCTTGGCCTCATTTTACTAGATCTTTTCGCACAATGAACGATCAGATTATACTGGTTTTGTATAGCTTGATGTGTAGCCGTGTGTACTTGTCTTATTTTTACCCGACTATGGCGAAGCCAAAAGGAAGCGTAATGATTTTGGCAGTCTATGTATGTATGTATGTTCCACCGTAGCGCCTAAACTACTGAACGGATTTTAATAAATTAGGTGTCAATAGATTCGTAAGAATAGCCCGGGTGACATAGGCTATATAAATTTTATAAATTCTTTTTATGACAGAATTTAAATGTCAAAAACTTACCTCAAAAAATATTAAATTGAGATAATCATAGCAAATTTGGTATCAAATAAAAGATCTTGGCGAGTACATTACAAATATGTATTATATTATAGTTGGTATCGAATAATACCTATTATGATATATAGATAGGTATCGAATAATACCTATTATGTCCTTGTGATCGATCATAATGAATTTTTATTTGTTTGTTATACCGACGCTGCCTACGTGTTATCATTATAATGTCTAGCAGTCTAACTCAACAACACGCCCAACGAATACCAACGGGGCCAGAACGGGGTAATATTATTATAATACGTATAACAACGTAGCAAGCGGTGGCGCGCTGCGGTCCTACGATGCACCGTTTCAGAGTTATGGGCGGTCAAAGTTTCTGTAAAAAAAAAAAAATTGAAATATCTCGAAAACGGAGCATCCTAGACAAAAAAGGACCAAAATTTTTACTCCCCTCTGCCACCCCCGTGATATTTAAGTGAGAATAACTTATCACAAAAAAAAAAAAATTACACTGGTCCAACTTTATGTAATAATAACATTAAATGACATTTAATTAGTCTAAAACTGTGTAGTAAGATATGAAGGAAAGTTCATTGATAATAATAATTTAAAACAATATACTTAATAATATATTCGTTCTTAATATTAATAAATTATGTTAATTATTTATGCACATTACTAGTTGTAGTAAGCTAGTTATTTAATTTCAATTCGATTCATTGATCACAACAGAATAAAAATATTTAAGAAAAAAAAAACAATATCATCAACATTGAAAGGGACAACCCTATGGCTTCAATGTTATCGTATCAACTAGGCTTAGTTTCGGTACTGTCCATATTTATACTGTGCTACAACTATGTCAATATCATCTCTCAAGTAATTTTATTTGAAACTCTAATCCGGACTGTCCTTACTACGCTGTAGTATGGTAACATTACATTTCGAGGCGAGAATCTATGATACTCCTAAAAAAATAACATCATTACCATAATTTTTTTTCCATTTTTATAAGGATGTGCCGAGTAGTCGGCCAACTAGTCTGCCCCAATCTAAACAAGCCAAGTTATGGTGTCTACGATACTTACGCATTGAAAATATCTTTCTTTTTCCTGTAAGAATATTTATAATGTAACTTTTTATTTAGTATTCAAAAAAGTATTTGATAAATATTATCTACATCACAGTACTTTGAATAAAAATAAAATACAATGTCACAAAAATAAAATTAGACATGGGGTTCGAACCAGGGCACTGCTGTATGGCAGTCCATCCCTCTACCAAACAAGCTGTTTTAGCAGTTGTAAAAGTGTTCGAAAAAACTGAGCGTATTCGAACTGATGGGTAGTAAGATATTTCTATATTTTATAGTTTTAGAAATATTTAGTACTTATTACTAAAATTACTCTTCCTATGTTCGGCGTTTGATTTGTATGAACGTTTTGTAAGCTTCTGAGCGGGTTTCTTTTCTTGATGGCGCGAGTTATAGGCTACATTAAAATTAAAAAACAAAGAATATATTCTTTGTTTTTTAATACACAAATAAAACAAAACAAAAACAAACAAAACAAAACAAACAAAAACAAAATAACTAAACAAAATAATTCAAAATAATTGCGTAGAAAGTAGTCCGCTGTCTGTAATGTCGCCAAACATAGGTTCGCCTCGCAACAACTGCCGCAGCAGACTGAATGTCCCTATTGAACAAATTGAAAAGGATAGCGCTATTACTACCGCGCTCTAAACGTGAGACAGAAAGAATGTGCGCTCGCTTAGAATAAAATAACGTAAGCGCCAATCACAGGAATGCTAATTACGAGAAAACCACGTAGAAAATTAATTAAAAAAATGTGCACGATTTGAGATAATATAGTTACCTATCTATTATGTAAAAATCGTCACTAAATTCCTTAAGGTTTCAGAGATCCAACTCTAAATAAGTGCAAAACGAGTTGTTTTAGTATTTTTTTTCTATCGAGGTTTTTTCATCCAATCGTGTTTTCGCTTGTACAGATTTAAAGATTATAAGTCCAAGTTTAATGGTGTCCAAATACTGAATTCTTAGGTCATATATATACCGAGATCTAGATCGCCCAATATCACCAAAACAGCATCATACAAACTCTTAAGTTTGGCGATTCTTCGGGCTATGCGGGCTTACCGGTTACCGAATATAAAATGAGCACCCCATCCCTACCATTTTATTTTACTCAACCCTACAGAAAAATCGTTGCGGTAAACCCTTAATAACTTTATTTGGCTTCGACAGAATACCCAATAAAACATACGATGGTCAATTTGTGAGCAATACCCTACCTTCAAGGAAGTAGGGTGCCCAAGTTATGGGCAACATAAAAACGGGACACCCCCTATATGCGACAACTGGATTGACCACACTTTACGGCCGGAAAATAGGGATAGTAAAATTTTTATTCCGTTCTTTACTTGCGGCGAATTTGGTAGAATGTTAAATGATTGGTAAAATTATTTTTTATGAATTATTCAAAATGGTGGATTTGAGTGCTTTAGATTTTGGGCAATCTAACCGGGGAATGGGGATAAAACTATTACTTTGATTTTTTTCTTGTTGCTTGTGAGTTTGTTGCAGTCGTTATTTTAACAGTCGTTTTCGTTGTGTCGATGTTTTCTTGATTCGTTGATCATTTCTTGAGACTAAGGAGATGCAAAAATGGAAAATGTCTTCATATTAAATGAAGTGTAATTTTCCTTCTTCAAGAATTAATGACGACCAATATAATCTGTGTGCGCTTTTTGTTTACCAAAAAACAACACGTTTAATTTGCGCTCAGTTACTTAAGGAACTCTGCAAAATCACAAATTTCACGACTCAGCTGATGGATAAAATCCATTCTCCCTACCGAATCCCATTCCGAATAATGTTCACAAATAATACTATAATTTTATCCTTTGGGTAAACAATGACATAATTGAAGGTAGTGCTTCGCCCCATAAGCGGGAGGTGTGGACTATAAAAGCACCACAAAACGCGGGAAGGCACGGATTGACAGCCGACATAAAACTGACTCAGATGTTTTATCTCCTACGGGAGCTGTGAGCCTGGTACATTGTGGCTGATTCTGAGTGTGGAATGAGCTGATTTCTTAGTTAATTCATGACCTATGGTAATGTTTACATCTTCTTTTGGTAATATAAGATCACTTTTGTATTCTCCGGAAGGCTTGGCAGAAATGAGTAAACATTTCATTTCATTTATTCAATAACAATTTACATTGTATCTGATGTTTAAAAAAAAAAGTAATTACAAAAAAAAGAACTTATGAGACAGTATAGAAAAAAAATCAAAAAATTAATTCCCAGTTTAAAAAATATTCTAAAATTAACCATTTATATGGAAGAATACAGCACTTAAAGCAACCCGAAACTGTAATTTTTTTTCAATCAACATTGAACCGATTGCTTCAGCAATAAAGTTGAAAATATATTATTAAAGAAGAAAGACTGATTTGAGTTTTTTTATTTGGACATTTCATTTGGACATAATTATTTCAACATTTTTACCAAATATATTTAGGCCCTATGTAAAAAAGAATTCATGGATGATTTTCAGATTCCGGAACACAGCTTATTAACTTCGATTATTTTAAGCTAATTGGAAAAAATCACCTTGACAGAGTTACACAATTCTAGAAAATGTTCTCTTATACTTACTGCGTGGTGAAGGTTGTGGGGACCCGCTGGATGCGAGACGCACGGGACCGGTCTATGTGGCGATACCTGGAGGAGGCCTATGTCCAGCAGCAGGACGTCTTTTGGCTGAAATGATGATGATGATTCTTACTGCTTTAATAAACAGTATCAATAAGCATCATACGATTAGACTAATATTATGAAGACATTTTGTTTGTACGTAGGGAAAATCTTCAGAACTAGTGATCCAATTCTACAAAATGGCTATATTTTTCATGAGTATATTTTATTTATCATACATATTCGCCGAATTATCACAATTTTTGCAGATATAGTCGCGGGTAAAGCGCTAGTGTAAGATATTCCACGTAAACGCCTACTCAATGAATGGAGCAACGCTGTTCCAATGTAGAAGTTTGCTATTGTTTATAGTATAGTCATCTGGGCAAGGTATGTCGCACTGTGGTTTTAAAAATATAATATATACTATATATATACTGCATAACATCATACCTGTATTCCACGGAAGGGTAAATAGAGAAGTACGCCCACATTCGTCGCGATATCACTTATTTGTACGATAACATGATAAATCGAGATTGAGACTTGCGAAATAAGGGTTGTAAAATAATGACTGAGAACGACGGTACAAAAATCGGCTAGTAATAGAATTTTAATGATTTTTTAATACATGATTTTTTTAAATCAGATTCCGCTGATTTTATACACAAGAATCAAGCAATTTTTTTTATTCATGTCAGAACCAACCGATATACACGTTTGTGGCTAAAAATCATCAGTGGGGGAAACTAATGCTAAATATCGATAGCATAATAAACGCTGGACTTCCAATTGGTCTCTCGGATCATAAAACTACACATTTGTTTTACGAGTTCTAAAATTAAAAAGAAATGAACTTTATATTGAAACTGAAGCGATCAACTGATCAACATGTATAGTAAAACAATAAAAAGTTATGATTTTTTTTTTAAATTCGCTATATCGTTTGAGATCTCACACCTTTTGGTAACAAATTTGGAATTCCAGAAAAATTCTACCTATTACCAAAACACCCATTTTTACACGCTCACTTTATTCTTACTTTTTTAAAAGTAATTCTTAAACGAAGTAGGGGTTAGTAATTCAACCCCCCAATGCCAAGGAGTCACGTCTTCGTCTAATTTAACACCCAATTTGAGTTGGATCCACTTCGACGAGGAAAGGGTTAAAAAATAGATCCCTTTGGAGACAAGTGGCTAATGATGAGGTAGTTTAGAATTAGGGTATTTATTGAAAAGGTAGAGGTATAATTGTACGAGTAGGTACGTAGATATTTTCTTATCGTGTGATTAGTAAAAAAAGACAGAAGACAGGTGACATCTGCCAATCCGCGCTGGGCCCGCGTGGTGGATTATAGCTCATCCCTCTCCTAGAGAGGAGGCCTGAGTCCCTGCAGTGGGAACATTATAGGCTGATTATGATGATTTTGTGATCAGTACCTAACCTGGTACCAATGCTTTTATGCCGCCCATGGGCCTACGACTTGGGAATACATGTCATAAAAAAAAACCCTTTTTTGGAGGGTGGGAAACCAGTGACTCTTCCCGCTCTAGGCAGAGTGGTAGGGAGTGTGAGAATTCTATTGACTTCTTCTACTTCTTCTTAGCCCTTTATATCGAGACCGCGTTATCTCTTTCGAACAACCTGCAGCCCTGACAGGCCGTTTTGAGGCACGCATGGATCACGAATGAGCCGTCGTCAGGGCCTGTCATCGTCATAGGACGGACGGATGGTGAGGTAGCCCGTTAGGCACCGTCACCGTGGTGTTAGGCTGTTCTTACGATGTTTTCGTTTACCAATTTGTATCACTACCTATACTGCACTATCGGGCGTTGTGATCACCTTTCACCACGCAGCCACCCCAGCAAACCAACAACAATCCAACCCTAATATATTTAAGTCACGAGTAAACAGGCTTCTTGTGGGTAAGCTCGTTCCATCGTCGACATCATCTCTGCCTTTTTTTTTTTTTTTTTGGTGGGTGGAAAATCATCGAATGACCCCCCCCCCCCACTCTTGGGCAGAGCGAAGGGGAGTGTCAGATTTCTACTGACTAAAAACCGAACCCATGTTCCTTCTTTGCCCTTGCGCCGAGGCCACGTCATCTGGTACAAAAATCCGCGGCCCCGACGGGCGTCGGCCCTTGCGGGCCCCTCCTTGCTGACATCTCTTTGAGACGCGCGTGGAACACGTACGCGCCGCCGACACGGTCTGTTGCCGTCATGACGACGGCCGGACGGCGAGCTAGCCCATTACTCACCGTCCACAGGCCCGCGTCCTGCCCTTGACATATATATATTTCCAAAATGAAAAAAATAAAATTAAGTAGGTAAGTATAGGTACATAACTTTAATTTTGGCATGTGGACATTTTACAATGTAGGTACTTGACTTGACATTTGATATTAAATTGAGTTATAATTTAGTATTGTGAGTGTGTATTTGTCTGTATGTGTTTTTAATTAATTAACTGCTTACAAACATAATTTTAAATTTTATTGAATTATCATTACACCATCCGACGATTACGTTTTAAAAAAAAATACATAACATAACTGTCTTCCAGAAAAAACATTCAAAAACATGAAACTTTGGAAGTCGGTGGCAAAAAAAATCAGAAGTCAGAGACGAAATTAAAGTTATTTATTTAATTGTGTTTGGGCAGGTCCGTCGTTTTCAGAAGACGGCTTTTTTGATTCATCGACCATTTTTTCAGAAGGTTTGTATTTTCTTATATACGGTCCGATATAATCAGATGCTAATGCTGATTTCTTAGATTTTGGTTTCTTTGTTATCAGTACCTCGCTCTCAGGCTGGGCAGGCTCCATAGGAGGCTGTGGTGTGTCGGGAGGCATCAAGTTTGTCGCCGTTTCGTACACATTTGCCTCCATCTGCAAGTCTGAAAAGCATATACAAATTAAAATTGTTTAAATTAAAATACTTGGAACTATGTAAAGAGGCCAGTACACACAAGCTACTTGAACCTGGGTTTCTTTAATAGATTTTCAACTTTAACGCTAAAGCATAAGGTTCAAAGCTAATGCTTTAGTGATAAACGTATGTATTATACCAGTTGTTGATGTGTGATGGTTTTATTATATATTATAGTAAAGTAAAGTAAAGTAAATTTTATTTTGCAAATATGGGTACAGTACATGGTGGAATAAAAAGAGGCAGGTTCAGCCATATTTTACCGATAGGCATGCAAAATTTATAATCTTAAGCTAACGCTTTATAGAAATGAATATAAGTAATAAGTAATTAATATACATCACTGCAGCACAACGATAAGGATCATTATTACATTGAATTACAAATAATATTAATTAATTGGACAATACTAAAACAGATTAATTATATAAGTCAATATTCATTAATGTCAAACATTGAGGTTTTATCATTCATAATAATTTGAAAATTAGGTAAAAAACAGATTAAATAATAAGTCAAAATTCACTGATGTCAAAATGAAAGTAAAACATGTCATATTTAGGTAATTTTTTTGTCAATTATTAAAAAAAAAATATAGGTAGTTATATTTTATCCATCAGAAATTCCTTTAAACTATAATACGATTTACTGAGCAGAAAGTTCTTTAAATTACGTTTGAATTGGTGAATATTTAATACTTTAATCGATTCTGGTAAATGGTCATAAATAGTGGGTGCCATACAAAAAACACTATTATGCATTAGAGCTGTTTTGGACTGTCTCGAGCACAACATATTGACGTGTCGTCGACTTCGGTTATTCCTATCAGACAACTTGGGAAATAAATTCGAGTTGGTTTTAACAAATACTGCAACTTCGAATATGTACATACAGGGTAGTGTCAGTATTTTACAATTAATAAAAAAGGGCTTACATGTATCTGTACATTTTAACCCAAACATTGCCCTGATGCACTTTTTTTGGGCTTTAAATATAATTTCCCTATTGGATGAGTTTCCCCAAAAAATTACTCCATATCTTAGTATTGAACTAGCCATGCCATGATATGCCGTAACAATAGCGTCCTTTCCTATGACTGGCGCAAGTTTATATAATGCATATGCGGATTTGCTAAGTCTCTTCGCCAAATCTATCGTATGTGCCTTCCAATCTAGTCGCTGGTCTATGGTTAACCCTAGGAATTTAGTTGTGTCAACTTGATTTATTTTGTTGTTCTCGTAATGAATATTCATAGTCAAATTTGTGCGTTGGTTAAATGTCATTAGTTTGGTCTTGTCAATATTTATCTTAAGGTTATTGTTATTAAGCCAGTTTATTATTGATTTTATAGTATTAGTAATGTCATTTTCATAAATTAATTTGTCATATTTTAGTTTATCTTTAAAGTCAATGGTAACTGTGCTGTCATCAGCAAATAGTGTCATGTGATATTCCGTTACTTTAGGGAGGTCATTTATGTAAAGTATAAATAGAGGGGGGCCAAGCACGCTCCCCTGAGGCACACCATATTTAATTATTTTATCACGCGACCGATAGACAGTTTCGTGCTTTGTTTTTAGATCCACTTGTGTAATTTGCACATAATGTTTTCGATTTTTTAGATATGACTCGATAAGTTGTAGGATATTGCCTCTTATTCCATACGCGTCTAATTTATTAAGTAAAATACTGTGATCTACGTAGTCAAAGGCTTGAGTCATATCGCAGTAAATTGAACATACCGGTATATTATGGTCAACATTTGCGATTACATTATTAAGAAAGTCATAAATGGCCATATTAATGGTTTTGTTCTTCCTAAAACCTTTTTGTTCTTTAGTCAAAATGTCTTGCTGTACCAAATATTTATGAATTTGTTGTCACAACGTAATTTAACAATAAATTACGTTGTGACAATTATGTTGATTCCTTAACAGTTGAGTCAACAATGACTCAACTGTTAAGGAATCAACATTCAGAAATTCAACTATTCGTTTTTTCAGTGTATTGTTTAATCATATTTCATTGTGGGAAAGGGACAGAGCTATAGCTAAAAGAGATTGCATGAGATACTTTGTATACAAAGTATCTCATGCAATCTCTTTTCAACACTGGAATAAGAATAAACCTGATAATCATAGCCTATTAATGTTCCCACTGCTGGGACACAGGCCTCCTCTCCTTGAGAGGGAATGGGCTATAATCTACCACGCGGGCCCAATTCGGATTGGTAGATGTCGAATTTCGAATTTTTTGATTCTTAGACATACCGGTTTCCTCACGATATTTTCCTTCACCGTTTTGAGAGCAGCGGTGATGAAATAAATTACACAAAGTAATTTGCCTGCCTGGGTTCGAACCCACGACCTTCTGTTCGTGAGTCGGGGCCGCCACCACTGGGCCACCGCTGCTCTCAACCTGATAATAATATCATTAAATGTAGATTTGTTTTGGTGAACATTTCATAGTTTTTCATAGAACGTGAACAAAATTTTAAAGAAAACTAGCTTTTTCCCGCGGGCCTAAAGCCTTCGTCAATGTAATGGACTATCCAAAAAAAAGTATTTCTTCAATTCCAACCAAAAAACTTTAACAATGTTCAATGTTCTTTGTAATGAAGCTTATTTTCGTAATTTTCACGTAATTGGTACACACAAAAAATCCAAAGCCCCGACGGGTGCGTGTATACCTCATACATCATTCACTGATATTTTTGACACTGATTGTACTTGTCAGTACAACTATGCAAGCGTTACCTATTGGATATTGATAAGGTAATTCTGTGTACCTATCGGTTTTATTGATAAGTGATAACTTCCTGCATACATTTGATGTTCCAGGGTGACTCAAGTCGGTTTGTACGCAGTATTTTAATGTGATTTCACTTTCTTCTGAAGAAATTTTTAATTTATATTTTCCGAAATGGTCATGGACATTCTGATACAACTTGATGGAGTTCAAAATTTTCAAATGTCTGTTTAAGAAAAAAAAATTGAATAATTATGACTAGTTCCAGAGACACATTGCAGGCTCTTGAAAGTGTCTAACCCACACTTCCTCGCAAAATACCGTAACTGCCTGATATGTCGATTATTTTCTGTTCTTTTACATAACTACAAAATAATAAGTTATCTGTTTTTTAGTAACAACGGATCGAGCATTTTTCGTCATTGTCTCGAAACCTACTTTTTGAGCTTAACGGCTTTTTAGTAACAGAACGGCAGCATAGGTAGATACTACAGGGACCTAATACTGGTCGTAATTCTCAATAAATCACCAAGTGTGCATTGTTCATAACTTCCATTATCTAAAACTTGGAGTGTATGAGCAACTTTGGCAAAGTCCGGCCAACTTAAGGGCGAGTTCTCAAGTAGCTGGACCGCGGTTCCGTTCACAAGATTATGACGCGTGGACGCGCTAGAAACTTCGCCTTAATGCTTTGTCTTGAAGATGGTCAGTTAGAACTCATGTTGGGGATTATTTTGAAACTAAGTATGTGTCTTAGATGATAGTAGCTAGAGCAGAAACGTAAAGGGAGTAGCTGCCACATTTCTAATGTGTAAGAATATACTTGCATTAGGTCCTGAGTTCGATTGCCGGCTCGAGCAAAGTTTTATTGGGTTTTCCCATGAATGTCTAAGTAGCAGCTACGGAATCTGGATTTGTGCCTGGTTAGTGGCAATAGGCTCGCCCCCTATTACTTGGGACTTAAACATAACTGCTGGAATGTGGATGTACTATTGTATACATCTCTGCCTTTTGGCCTTGTTCTGTTCTGTCTCCTGCTGATATGAAAGGAAGTGGAAATTATGTTTTTACTACTCCTCCGCTATTCTTTTCGGATTAATTTCGTTGCGGGATCCAAGACAGTTATATCATTTCTTTGGAACTTCATCGGGCTTTATTATTTCGGCGCTTTGCTTATGGTCGCCACTGTTGATTCTAACTTACAGGAGTTACCGTGGTTAGGGAATAGCGTGGTAGGCTTGTTCAAGAGAAAAAAAAACAAAACTTGCCTTACGAGTATTCATCGGGAGTTACAGGTGTGATGTTATGTTATGTTATGTTAAGAATAAACTTGAAGCGACATCTATACGTCACATAATAATATAACGCATATACAACGACTTTGACGTATATAGTATCATACCGATAACAGTTATCTTTGCCGTTATAACATTAAGGGTGTCTATCTATACCTGTGATTAAGTGTCCTGCAATAGACCGAAGGCTAAGAAGGAACATGGGTGGTTTTTAGTCAGTAGAAGTCTGATGAATTCCACCCCCCCCCCCCAAAAAAAAGGGCCTCCTTGAACACCTACAATTAAATTTCCAATAACAGGTACTTGGCAGATAATATAAATTCTAAACCGTTATTGAATTTTTCGTAGTAACTAGTACAGAAAAAAAAGAAGACTTAGGTATAAACTGATCTGCACATACATTGAGTGAATAAAAACACCAAAAAGAGAAAAATAAACTTAAGAAGAAAAATCTGCTTCTGAAGTCGGTGACTTTTGTTTGTTTGACTTCATGTTTTTGCCACCGACTTCAGAAGCTGATTTTTCTTCTTAAGTTTATTTTTCTCTTTTTGGTGTTTTTGAAGTCGGTTGTTTTTTTTGCAAAAAATTTTTTTATTTTTTTATTTTTAGTTGTAATAAGTACCTATATATTTAAATATATCATATACAAATATTTACAAAAAAAAAAAATACATACACACGAACATATAACCTCCTCCTTTTTCGAAGTCGGTTAAAAACAATACGAGACTTAATTAAAAAGAGTTACTGTTGTCTCTTTATACCAAAAACCGAATATCACGTGTTTACTAAGACTACTAAGGCATCCGGCTTAACCGGGGAAGTACCCACTTCTATGTCATAGACAATAAAAATTCAGCACGTAAATGTGATACTTTTGCTCTAAAAGCAATTGAATCCGTACTTTTTTTACCGTTCTGAGCATCCTAAAGATATGAATGACAATAGAGATAACTGGGATTTACATGGGCTGAAATCGAAGGACGCATGGACGGCTTCGGCCGTCTACGAAACCGGAGTTTCTGTGTAATTTACGTAAAAACATCATAAAATAATAATGAATTATAAACTGAGAAATGAGGTTGTACGAGAACGCTGCGGTTTAAAAGATGTAGTGACAAAAATTGAAAAGAGTATGCTTAGATGGTTTGGTCATGAAGATAAGTGAAAGGCGGCTCACAAAAGTTATTTAGAAGGCAGATGTGAGTGGCTACGCTACGAGGGGACGTCCTAGAAAAACATACACTGACTTGCTGAGGTTCTTCAGAAAGGACAGGTACCTAGTTCTCGCAACCAGCGTGCGTGTAAGACCAGATGTATGAATGTGAACGAGGCTAAAGGAGCATATCATGAGCATGAGAGCTGCCGCTAAACCGCTAAACGTAACGGAAAAGGGTGTGAGTTTATGTATTTATGCTTTATACACTCACCATATTTGTTGTTTCATAGTTTGTTTTACTACTAATCCATTGTTTTTTATGTATATCTATTTTATTTTTATTTTATTGTACACACCTCGATTATATATTTAAGTACATATGCACCCCCAACACTGACACAACTTATAAAACTGATTTACATCCGTAACCACTCTAATTTAGGTTCAGTTGAAAACCAGCGTCGGGCACTAGTTGCCCGGCATTTTGCTGAACTGGGCTTTTTGGCGCAGCCGTGAGGCACACAGTGGGACGATTTGTTTAGTTTTAAGTTCTTTTTTTTCATATTTTTATATTATTTCTTTTTACATTGTGTGTATTTGTGGCATGTGCCAAATAAATGCATTTTCTTTCTTCTTTCTATTTACCTACATCGTGAAATAGCTGTTATGCCCCAGAATAAAAAAATCTAAGATCTGTGACATCACCCGCCATGGACCCGCGAAAAAGAACAACCACGCGGTTGTTGTTTTTACCCGACTACGGCAAAGCCAAAGGAGTGTTATGATTTTGACTGGCTATGTATTTATGTATGTTTGTATGTATGTATGTGTGTATCTTCATCTGTTCCCTTATAGCTTCTAATCTTCTTATCGGAACTCGACATATGAGGTATCGTTAGAACCGTCTTAATTTTCCGCTGAACATAGGCTACGTGACGTGTCACAAAAAGCGATTTGATAATGGTAACGAAAGACACCACAATACCTATTTACTCCAAAAAATCTGAAAATATTGTGCAATGTATGATGAAATACGCAATATTAGGTACGTAGGTACCTTCAACTATAAATTACTTAATATTATTATGTATGTGACGGCGCATTGCAAGCGCTATCCAAAAAGGTTATATTGGAGCAAAGACTGTTGGAACTAGATTTGACAGCAGTTGGTCTAGCGGAGCGTCCTGGCCATATTTAGACCTAACGTCTGGATTAGAACGTCAATGGCGAGGCGCACGCGCACCACGTATTCGACGAATCGCTTATTGTTCCAAACATGGACAAATGATGCCAGTATTCTCTTAATAAGCTATTTATAACATTTTTATTGCATTTCACAATGTTATGTATTAATTATAGTTGTTGTTAACCGACTTACAAAAGGCGGATGTAATTATGTTCAGAGATATCATAGCGATATCTTCGTAAATTGAGAACTTTATCGATCTAGTCTCGTAAAGATAAATAAATTAAATAGGTACATAGTCTACTAGCTTAAAAGTTTCTTCATGAAAGACTAACAATTCCGCCATGCATCTTTACGAACTTACGATTTTTAATAAGAAAATAATTTTGTAACGCACCTAAATAGGAATATTTATGTTATTAAGAGGCATAATTAAATAACTTATTCTAGAGTGGATTTGAAATAAAGGAAATGGTACCAAACTGTTTTTTTTGTTTTTATTTAATTTCCAAGCTAATCAATTAATTACGAATAAGCGCAGGAACATAATGGGCTTCACCTCACTTCATCAGTACGAAAAGCGATTCTCACAGAAAAGTTTTAAAAGGCCAATGTTACGTTACGACATTGTTTTCGTTCAATGCACATTTATAAGGCTCAAAAGCCTTATAAATGTGAAACGCAAGAAAGTCATACGATTCAAATGTCTACGTGAAATAGAGCACGACAACCATGCCAAAATTTATTTTCATGGCGAAAGCGTCGCCAGAAAATAAACACGACACTTTCGTCACTTTCCTATTTAGAGGAAATTTTAATATTAAACTAGGTAGACGTAATCTCCTTCTTATCGTGTGGGCAGTAAGGTCTATCGACCCTACACACCCTGTGTCAGAGTTTCTAAACCGCCGCAAGGGCCTCTGACATGGTTTGATAACCGCCATTTGGCCACCGGCTTATACGTGCCTTCCGAAGCACGGAACCATCTTTTTATCAGACAATCAGGTGATTCAAGCCTATGCTTCCCGTGGGAATCGAACCCACGACCACCGGGTCACAAGGGAAATGCCTAAACCTCTCGACCACGGAGAAAGTTAGTCGTTTTTTTTTGCCTTCAAATTAGCCGCAAAGAGCAGCGCGGCTGCAGCGCTGCCGCCGCGCGCGCGGTGTCGCTGCGCTGATAATGGAAGGTACAACTCCTCAACGGTTAGGAGTTGAAAGAAAATTCCTTCAAAGTTATACGTACTTATGGACTGATAGTTGTATTCTTTGAGGCTTTTAGATCAATCTAAAATCATCATCAGGTCAACCTGATGATAGAAGGTAAATCTCATTAACCGACTTAAAAATCAGAAGGTTCTCAAATCGTCGGAATCTTTATGTATATTCACCGATTACTCGAAGATGCCTGAAGTGTTATAGAAATTATTTTTTTTGTTGTAAAGGAAGGAGGTTTTATTCCAAGGGTGGTACCATGATAAGGAAATCAGGATCTGATGATCACTTATTACGTGTTTCGTGCTTTTTTATAGCTTTTCAAGTATTAGCATCTAATAGTCATCACTTCACGTTGATAAGCTAATGATGGAAGGTATAACTCCTCAACGGTTAGGAGTTGGAGGATAATTCTTTAACAAAATATTATGGGGACGTATATAAATGATTACAACCATATATTATTATTCTTTCAGGTTATCTAGGTGAGCTGATTATGGAATGTATTCACTTTTATGAATCTTTCGGAAAGAAACAGGAATCTTTGGAATATTTCGCTTCTTTTGCTTTGATAAATTGAAAAAAAAAACAAGTTTTCTCAATTAAAAGCGAAAGTTTCAATATACGAGGTTCGGTTAGCGGATCGGGCTTGTGACGTCACTTAAATCTGAGCAAGAGTAATGAAATTCGGCACTCCGACAGTCGGTAGGTTCGATATTAGGTTCTGAGAAGCATGGTCCTACGATGCACCGTTTCCATGTTATAGACTTCCAATTTTTGATAAAAATAATCCATCAAAGCATTAGCATCCTAGGCAAAAACTGACCAAAATTTTACCCCCACCCCCCACCCCCCCCCCCACCCCCTGTGGTACCCCGTGATATTTAAGTGGCATTCACATGACACAAAAAAAAAGGAAATAAAAAGTTACTAAGTAATAAGAATAACATTATTTTAATCATTTTTTTATTGTAGGCAGTCCTAAGCCTCCAACACACCTACCTATATTGTGTAGATTTAAAACATGAAGATTTCCGTTTCTTTCAAATCTTTTCGTATTTTTCTGTACTATTCGAAAAAAACGTTACAAATAAATTTAACTTAAAAAAACGGCATTCGAAAGAAACGGGAATTTTCCCGGCTTTTTTCAACGCTCGTTGAATGCAATAATAAGAGAATCTTCAAAATTAAGGGTTAGGTTTCTTGATTGAATGCTAAATGCATAGTAAATATTTGTCTATTATATTACAACTAAAAATGGAAAAATAAAAATGTTTTTAAAACCATGTACCTCCATGTAATCTTGACCAGGGCAATGCGTATGAAGACCTTCGTTACTGATCTTCAAAAAAGGTTATGCTCAGGAATCTAACACGTTGCTTTTGAAAAAAATACATTGCTGTGTTATTAGATTCCACATATTTTACTAATAGTCCATGGAAATGTTACATTTAGCGTGCATTTGTTAAGAACGCAATTTTATTTTTTGGATATTGTAGGGGGTCACTTTAAAGGAAAATTCAAGTTTGTGGGGTTACAACTTACAACCTTTGTCCCACGGCCGCCATCATTGAAAAAGGGGTGGTTCAAATGGTTTTTATGGTTTATCTGACGAACCATGGGTCTCACAACAAAAATGAGTTACCAGTTTTTGTTGCCAATAAGATTATCTATAACTCGCGCATACGCCGAGCGACAAGACTGAAATGGTTTGATACCACCGCATCGTCGCAACCGCGTTAGCAATGTGATACAGGTTTATCCTAGTACAGTCATCGAAATTTTTTATACCTACATTATTTCTAAGATTTATAATATTGTAATTTAGCAATTTTTACTTTCGAATAAATTTTATTATTATATTATTGTGGACGCACACTTACATCCCTTAATCACGCGACATACCTATTCCCACTTTATTCAAGAGTTTGATATCTTATCAGAGTGGAATTAATAGGTAATACTAGGTAACTAGGCTATGTTGTTATGTAGAATTATTTTCAAGTATTTAGTGATAGCTCAGTGATTAGTGTACCTACCAACCATTATGGAAATGACGAGACAGAGAAAGAACATGGATTGTGTGAGGAATGACAGCTAGAAAAAGAAGTATGTAAATATAGTAGTTTCTTAGTCGATTTGTGAAGATTTTCTTGTAGCGATTTTATTGTTGTAGGCTAGGTAGATTCTGCCCAGCCTTTACCCAACTATGTTGAGGTCGGCTTGCAGTCTAACCGGGTGCAGTTGAATACGAGTATTTTGCATGGAGTGACTGCCTATCTAACCTTCAAAACCCAGTTAGTCACAGGGCAAAACAATACTTTTTAGCTTACCAAAGGGTATCGTTTTCCCTGTCGGGACTGCGGGTTGGTCACAAAGATACCGCGGCCTCAACATAAAGGGCTAAGAAGGAACACGGGTGGTTTTTAGTCAGTAGAACTCTGACTCTACCTTTCGCTCTGCCCAAGAGCGAGATTTTTTTTTCCAACCACCAAAAAAATAAGGGTATCGTTTTCGGGTATTGGTAAAATTCTGACAACTCAACTTATTTTGGTCGTCAGAATTTTGGGCAACTGGTTACCTGTAACGACTGACAAGGATCAAATAATGACATTCGGGACCAACGGCTGGTCATCCATTCATGAAAAAATCATCCTTGAATAGTCTGAATTCTTGGTGAGTACAGTGCAATCAAATTATCTTGGCAGGTCCGAACTTCGTGCAGGTCATTTTGTTACAACTAATGTATAAAAGTGTTATGATATTTACTTTATTTGTATTTCTCACTGTTAAAATTAGATATTTTCTGATCGTTTAAGTATTGGTTTATCTGGCAATAACAGTTTTCTTCACAAGTTTACATGCGTAAAAAGTTCGCAGAGCCTATGTTCAGTTCAGTTCATAATTTGATCGCACTGTAATTGCATGTTTACGTACAACACTCGGGGCGTCGCGCGGCGCGTGCTGCGTTTTTAATTCAAACACATGGCGATGTATGAAAAAATTAACGATTTCAAACGTCGATTACGAGAAGCAATTTTTCGCTCGTTACTTTAAAACGCAGCGTTTGTTGCGGTGGACCCGTCTCTCAGTAAATTAATAAAAAAGCACGAGACGAGCCTTTTGCACGCGACGCCCCGCGTCTCCGTAAACGAGCCCTAAGAGTGATGAAAAATATTGTCTCTTCTGTATCAAAGGGCATTTTGTAAAGGTTTTTATAAAAAACTAGGTTATGTTTATGTCCCTTTAGTACAAAAAATATGCGTATTCATTGCACGCACTTTATAAGAATCAACAATATTCTTCAAACCGATTGGTACTCAGTAGTTAAATTCTTTACTACTGAGTACCAATTCATTTTGTCCTTGATCAAAGTCTAAAGGGAAACCCTTTTATTAATTGGTATATTAATTAATGAATGACGTTTCAAACAATAGAGTTCGGAGAATGTTTACACATCATTAAGGACTCACTTGTTTATTTGTGTTTAGCACTGCAGATATCGCTTGGTCCTTGAAATAAGTCAGCCAAGGATAGCCCTTATTGACTGTACAGTCAGCATCAGAAGTAGCTGAACATTTCGGAATTTTAATTCTTTTATGTACAGGACTCTAGCTATTATTTTTAAGGTATCAGAAGATTATTCGTTAAAATAGTCCTTATACTCCAATAACATTTAGTAACGAGTAATATCTAACAAATTTAAAAAAAAAAACAGTTTCGAAACTTGGAGTAATGTTAATATACTTCTGATGCTGACTGTACTACGTGTACAACAGACGGAAGTGGGATTAACGCTTGTATTATTTATTTTTTCAACACACTGCAATTAGACACGTAATGACACCTGTAATCAAACTGTGAATTTTTCATTGCCATTATTGCTGAGTTGCTTTGTTCTTAAAAAAGTTTCGATGCAAAAAAGATCGTGTTCAATAGTGCAAATAAAATAATGTACTTAAATGCTTTGACTTTGAGTTTGAAATCATAATAACAAAATATTATCCTATCAAGAAGAAGCATTCATCAATAAATAACTGGTAACTCAATAGCCAATACCATCAATAATACGGGCTACTCTTTAATACCGGTTAGTATAATAAAATAACTGATGTAAGGCAGACCAAACCTTTGAGGCATTAAGTGGCTGCAGTCCTACAACGGCTACAACGCGCAACGTGACAATAGGTATGGCCAGCGATTGCCACCACTTTACTGATTTAGGCACAGATTAGTCCCGTCGGGGCCGCGGATTTTAGAACGAGATGACGTGGCCTCGGCGCAAGGGCAAAGAAGGAACATGGGTTCGGTTTTTAGTCAGTAGAAGTCTGACACTCCCCTTCGCTCTGCCCAAGAGCGGGGGGGGGTCAATTGATGATTTTCCACCCACCAAAAAAAAAAAAAGGCACAGATTAGTTTAGGTAGGTATTTGTGAGGAGTTGACAGAACGTGAGAGGGAAAGCGAAAAACACACTACAAAATAAAGTTAGGTATTTGTCTTTGTTAGCCCATATTGTCCAACTTGCTGGCAACGGCCTCCTGTCCTCTGTTATTTCTCTCGATGGAGCTTTTTCCTCAATTTGGGAGGAAGTCACGCAATGCGTCCCGCCATATTCTTCTCGGCGTTCAATGACTGAAGAAGCGACCGTATTTCCATCAACCAGGCTCAAGTACAGAATGCTAAGTAAACAACAATCACAGCAAAAAAAGGATAGCAGTAGTCTGTCAACGCCATCTATCGTCGAACGACGAGCAACTCTCTAACCTGTGAAAACAGCATTGACGGTGGCGCTACCTTGGCGCAGGCGCAACGTTCTGCGACAACTTCATGTATGTGTCACATAATATCGTAGGCGTCACTATAATTACATACTCTAATGCAAAATAAACTCTTTGTGTTGCATTTACAGGTTCTTTTCGCAATTTCATAAATCGATGTTTGTCTATTCGGGAAAATTTTTATTTTTAGCCAGTCTTTTTTGAACGAAGGAGGTGATGTACTCAATGTACATAGAAATAATTATTATCAATATTTCGCTAATTAACTAAAATTCATATAAATATTGAGAAAAGTTTAAGAGATTGCTACTTAATATTTTCCACTGTGGGGGCTTTGACGATGGCTACCAAAGATTCACCGAAAGAGGATTTACGTGAGTACAAAATATTATTATATACTTAGCTACTTTTTGCATCTAAAGGATTATGAGCATTTTTTCTATGAAATCTTGCATTTTGTGTATTTTGTGATTTTACAGACTTTCATCCCTTATTTAACTTCCATAATGGTTAAATTTCAAGAAATCCTTCCTTATTTCTAGATAACATTATGAACATGATCGTGGTTAATAATAATTCGCACAGAGTCTGTTGATGGGTCTATTGCCCAGTGCCCAGTGTCATT
Organism: Diarsia dahlii; assembly: GCA_949775195.1. Classification (NCBI taxonomy): domain Eukaryota; kingdom Metazoa; phylum Arthropoda; class Insecta; order Lepidoptera; family Noctuidae; genus Diarsia; species Diarsia dahlii. Next base: position 18,566,545 of record OX459210.1, read on the forward strand.
TCAGCCAAAAGACGTCCACTGCTGGACATAGGCCTCCCCCAGGTGTCGCCATATTGACAGGTCCCGTGCATCTCCTTTCCAGCGGGGTCCCCGCAACCATCACCAGGTCATCGGTCCACCTAGTGGGAGGCCATCCAACGCAACGTCTTCCGGTTCGCAGTCACCACTCGAGAACTTTTCGGCCCCAACAGCCATCAGTTCCGCGAGCAATGTGCCCTGCCCACTGCCACTTAAATTTGGCAGTTCTTCGGGCTATGTCGATAACCTTGCCTTCATTTCTGATGCGATCCCGCAAGGAGACTCCGAACAAAGCCCTTTCCTCTCCTTTGGGTGACTTGGAGCTTTCTTATGAGGCCCATTTGTGAGTGACCACGATTCGGTCCCGTATGTAATCACTGGCAACTGTGACAACACACAACAAGTGCCTAAATTAAGATAAAAATAACTGGAAATGCAGTGAACATTCCTTCGTACTATTTTGTTGGCAACTGAATTATTTTGCATATTTGTATTGTTTGCATAGTTGTATTATATGCTTGACGTCTTTAAATAAATTAATGCACATTACCATTTGTTTTTTGAATAGTCGTAAATATTTTTTAGTGTTTCGAACAGTAAATTCTAGTTTGTTTTGTAATATGTAATTAACTGTCACGTTGCGCGTTGGTCTAGTAGTTGCAAGCGCCGCTGCTGCGCATGATGTCCTAGGTTCAATTCCTAGGTCGGCTAATGACAATAGGCTCGCCCCCTATAACAAAGGTCTTAAACATAATTGGCTTATTGTGGGCACACCTCTGCCTAACTCTTGGGGTATTACAGGCGTGGTGTTTTGTTATTATGATTGAGTGATTCAATGTTTTGTCTTCACAGGAGCACTAATCCAGGGCAGAGCGAGCGTGTTCCAACCGGCAACGAACCTGCTACCCCGTCGAGTTACCGACACTCCAGCCTCCTCAGAACCCGTCTATCCCGACCGGTCCGTCGGCTTAGTAACTGCGTCTGTGACCATTTTACTAATTTTAACGCATTTCATATTATTTTCCTATTATGATCTGCTAAAGTGGCCATTTTAGACCCCTAGGTCCAAATAAAATCAATTTTTATACAATGTTGTAATAAGCCATGTAATTCTTTAACTTTGATAATTTTGTTTGTTCATTACTCATACTCTGAAAGTAGGTCATAACATGCCTGCGGAGTGGGTTGAAAGTACAAATTTTCAGCCCTTGGGAGAATCGCTTCCAACTGACAGCTGTCAATTATTAAAAAAAACTAGGTCTATTTTCACATTTTTATTGAACCATGTTCCAACTGTTTATACAGGCACTAAATTACAGCGCGATTTAAAATTAAAATAGCATATAGTTAAATTAAGAATATAATTATTTATAATTTAGTTTTAACAATTTCTCTAAAATAAGAGATATCGAAATTAGAGATGCATTCCACCAGTTTCTACGACAAGTCTTTCACAGTTCAAGCAGTACGGTTATGGAATGCCTTGCCAGTGTCTTTAAGGCGGGCTCGATCTCTGCCAATTTTTAAAAGCATGTTAAAGAAACTGTATCAGTCTCCGTGGGCTTAAATTTTTGTTAGCTATTTTAATTTAGTTCTTCGCACTTGTCTATAATGTAAATTTATATATGTGTAATATGTTTTATGTATGTATATGTGTGTATTTATTGTATATAATTATGTAAATGGTACACCACAGGCTACCTGCAGTATTGTTTCTCCTTCTTCCATATATCCATCCAAAGGTTGTCTTTAAAAGATCGCTTTAAGCGATAAGACCGCCCTTTGTGTCACCCCTTGTAAAATGTTTTACTATTGTTTTTTTGTAATTTGGTGTACTTAATAAAGAGTATTCTATCTATCTATCTATAACATATACTATTTCGGCTACACTTATAAGGGACTAAATAAGTAACTTTCACCCCTTGGATAAAATTGTACTATTTTTAATCTCAGGCAGAATACTCATTTATAACAATAATAACAATAAATAATAATAAATATTTATTGCCACAAGATTCAGGTACATTGCACTACAGACAGATTAAAGATTTCTTAGTTTAGCATTAATTTAGGTAAATAAGTACAATAAGTTAAAAAAAAATGTAATGTAATGTGTGTGTGTAATGAAACAAATAAATATAAAGATAAAAAAAAATATCGTAAAATAATCATAGTTTCATTTATTACACAAATAGTAGCCAGAAGACTTCTTCTGTGTACTATTTGTTCTTTTGACTTCTATTTACTCGCGACTTAAATAGATTGGAGTTATATGAACTCAGTAAAACCGACGCAGGCAGGGAGTTCCACTCCTTGGCTGCGCGCATAAGATCTAGCAAAGCGCTTTGTTCGAATGTGTGGAACATCGACAAGGTATGGGTAGTAACCTGCAGTACGCATAGTAGTCCCTCCTGACCGTTTTCGGTCACGGCGGCCAATCTTAGTGGAGATTAGCCCGATGCGCAGGAGATATTATAGTGCACAAGTGTGTGCGCAGGCACAGGTGCACTCTCTGTTCCTTTTCTCTCATAGTCCGATGGGACGGCAATCCGACACGACCGGAGAGAGATCAGGCGCAGGACCAACGGCTTAACGTGCTTTCCGAGGCACGGGGGTATTATACCGCCAACTTCCAAACTCCGGGCTACTACTGGAATATTTCTAATGAAAAACCCAATAGCACTTTTTGTCCGACCCGGGAATCGAACCCAGGACCTCATGCACAGCAGTCGCGCTTGCGACCACTAGACCAACGAGGCAGTACGCTTATAGGGGCATTAGACATCAAAAGTTGATCAAAACTCTTTTATATTAATATGTCTATTCTAGCTCTTTTTAGTGTTAGAAACTTAAATAAAACTAAAAACTAGCCCCCTTATTAATAAAAAAAAGTTAAACCTGGTTTAACTTACGCTTGGTTTATCTCGTCTATTTGAATATTTTTGAAGTGAGACGGCATGCGAGATAAACCAAGCATAAGTTAAACCAGGTTTAACTTTTTTTTATTAATAAGGCCGTAGATGTTTATTAAAAAATAATAATAAGCTACAACAAAAAAAATATTTGATTCGTCACGTCTCGCTCTTTTTATTTGGTTCATCCTCTTCATTTTCGTTTTCTAAACTTTCTTGCCTTGAAGTTGTTGTAGATTTGAATGGCAGAAGAAGATCGATCGTTTCTTTCGAAAATGGCCCCGTTGATTTTCTTGGCAGTCGACGTATGCTTGTTAATTTGTTGTACCTCACTTTTTGTGATACCTCATATAAAAAAAATCTTTTTAAATTACTTGCTTAGATAGTCTTTATTTATATTCTATTTCAATTTTTACTCGGGCGGACTCGGAAACATTTACTAATTTGTAACAAAAATATATAAAAAAAATCATTAATTTTCATAGATCACAAAAGCCTAAATATAGTGTTTTAAATTAACGTTTATTGCTAAAAATAGACTACATACCTTTATTTTCAATATCCATTAAATTTTTCCTTTCAATCAAAGTAGCACTGACTTAAAGGTGGACTAAAAGTACATGTTTTTCAAAGCGCCAAAAACCAGATTCCGACAAACGCTGTCAATTTATCGTCAAAAAAAAATGTCTCAAAGTAGCTGCCGTTTCATGCGTCATTATTTAAACTACTCTCAACGTTATGATTTTGTTCGAAATTTGAGTTTCGAGCAGCTTTTTTTATACTAATACCCTAATGTGGTACGGTCGCCCACACAAGTGCATGGATACCTTAGGGCCTATTTTTCTGTGAACGTACAACGTTCGAGTTCTCGTTAATAATTTATTAATAGATGGCGTTTGGTTTCTGCACAACTGTGATATTAAACTCTTCAATCCCCAGTGTCGCTTGTAGGTGGCATAAGTTTTATTTCTGTTTCTACCTCACAGCAATTTTATTTGTAATTCCTACTTAAATAATAATAATAAAAAATTAAACCTTTAAAGTTTTTCTTTCCGCAATGATAATATCCGGATTACCCGGTGTCACCTGTTGGTGAAATAAAAAAATAAAAAAAAATAGGTAAGGTAAGTAAGTAAGTAGGAAACATGTATTAGGTTGGATTAAGTGAGAAGTTAAATGATAAAAAAAACAAAAGAAACCATAAGGAATGTTTTCATTAAGCTAATAAGTGCGCATAGCATTCAAAAATATAATATTCGAGTTGGTAGTCAGTTAGCAACAGGGATGAACAGAGACAAACAAAAAGACACTATCACACAAATTTTAGAGGTTTATTTCTTACAGTTTATTAATCAAAAACAGATACTACTAGACAGTAATATTATTTTTAAGTATTGTAAAATTTAAATCCTGGATCTGAAACACTTAACTATCCCCACACGTTCACTGTAATATGACCAGATTGCATAAACACTTGTTTATCGCGTAATATTTCAGTACCACAAACATAAGCGTCCGTGTTCACTGAACTTAAAAGTTTTTTCATCTGTAAAGATGACATCATGAAGATCACTTTCAAGAGCACGACGGCAATGTCAACACTTGTGTCATAATTATAAACGGCTTGTGTTTAAACGCCTACTAGAAAAGAACCTATTTTACTACCAAAAAAATTCGAAATGCCGGCCAAAATGGAATAATGCTCACCAAATTGTGTTTCCTAAAGTATTGCAGGAATGAACCTATTTTCCTTTTTATTCTATACCATAAAGATTTATAAACGCCTTTAAAGTTAACTGCAGACCAAATATTTTATATTATCACTAAATAGATGTCACCAATATTGTATTTCACGACTTTCAATTTATCTCCATGACACGCGCTCGCTTCGCTCGCATATTAAATAACACTAATATCTTCTGTCCCCGAAGTGCCGGGCCTCCGCCGGCCTCCTTCGTCGGCCTACGGCCCGGTGCCCATGCCGCCCATAAAGGATACTGTCGCGAGACGGTCGTATTATAATTTTGGTTAATTGATTTGGTGAGCATTTATCCATTTTGGTAGGCAAAAAGAATATAAATACAACACGTACAATTATTCTGATGAGTGTCTAATTATTTTGGAACTTAAAACGTTTTTCTTTAGGCACCTCGGTATAGGGTGGGTTTATTTTATTTGAAGTTAAAATATTTTATTTGGTACTTTACTGTTTTAGTCTTCTGTTTTAGTCTGTTTCGTCTGTTTTAGTCTTTAGTCTAGGGTCTAAAAATCTTTTTTGGTGAGCATTTAAATTGTAGCCATTATAAACCAGCATAGTCGGTCATCGGCAGGAATCCATTTTCTCCATACTCTCTTAACACGGTTTGACGCTGTAATGTGTTTATGAGGTGTAGTCTGGTCTACTAGTTCTTTGATGGTGTTGTAAAGAACCCTCCTCTTCAAAGCGTCGTACCCATAGCACAACGGTTTTTCTCTGCAACAATAAAATAGAAATACATAAATACGCAATAATGATTATATATATTATATTATTAAGTATAATTGTAGTAAATTAATTAAAAAGAATGAAGTATTTTATGAAAATGGTGAAAACAAAACTACTTACGTTAGCACCGGTCTCTCTCGCTATTTCTGACAAGTTTTTGCCTCGATTATGCACAGCAAATATTTGAGCTGTTGTCACCAAATCAACGTTACATCGCGTACTCATATTGGTAATAAAAAATAAAACTGAAGAAAAAGCACTCGAACAAGGTAATCGAAACGATCTTAGCGAACGATCAATAAATTGAGCTTAGTCATAACTCATAAATCTTTGATCTAATTATTTCTACTACCTGAAAAATATTTATAAATCCATTTTAACATACCGTCTCATGTTTGAAAAGTAAAACATAGACAATCAGAAGATCATTCGCAAGAAGTTGGCAGCTTCGTCTCAGAACTAAGTTGTAACAGTTTTTTTGTTTTTTTTCTTGCTTTCAAAGTTTATATATTTTATATATATTATATCTATGTATGTATTTATTCTTATATGTTAGGTATATATATATATATGTTATTACATATATTATTTCTTTTCTTATTTTATTATTTTAGTCAGCAATAGGCCCTAAAACTAAAGCGCACTGCTGTTAAGACCATTTCGATTTTATTTTCTTTTCATTTAGAAGTAAAATTAATCAAAAATATCTGGTTTAGTATAAAAATATAATAATAGGTAGGTATTTGTCTACTTATAAATAAAACTGATAATAACGTACCTACGTACGTAACGTACTACGTAAATACCTACTAAGACTTACTATAATCTGTATATCATCATCATAATCAGCCTATAATGTTCCCACTGCAGGGACTCAGGCCTCTTCTCTAGGAGAGGGATGGGCTATAATCTACCACGCGGGCCCAGTGCGGGTTATAAGATGTCACATGTCTTCGAATTTTTTGGTTCTAAGACATGCCGTTACTGATGTTATTCACGTGGACGGTGTATGCGTGAATAACATCAGTTACGCTGATGATATGGTGCTGCTGATTCCATCTGTCAGTGCCATGAGAAAGCTTCTCAACATTTGTGAGAGTTACGCAGTGGCTCATGGGCTCAAATACAATACCGGTAAGAGTGAATGGCTGGTTTTTAAATCGGGAACTTTAACCTACGAACAGCTGCCTGAACTCTCACTCTCGGGGTCTCTTTTAGGTCGGGTTACAAAATTTAAGTATTTGGGTCACTGGGTCACTGAGGACTTGAAAGACAATCTGGACATAGACAGGGAGCGCAGGTCGCTGGCTGTCCGTTGCAACATGCTGGCCCGCAGGTTTGCACGTTGTACGGACTCCGTCAAGATAACGCTTTTTAAGGCCTTCTGCCAGTCGTTTTACACGTGCAGCCTGTGGACTAAGTATACCCAGCGGGCATACAGCGACCTGCGCGTTCAGTACAATAACGCATTCAGGGTGCTTTTGGGGCTGCCATGGCGATGTAGTGCGTCAGGGATGTTCGTGGATGCATGCGTCGACGGGTTCGCAGCGATTATGCGGAAGCGTTGTGCTTCCATGATGGCGCGCTTGCGCTCATCCTCCAATGGCATCCTGAATGTGTTTTCAGACCGATGGGACTCACCCCTTTTATGTAAGTGGATAAGTGTTCAGATACACTTATCCAAATAAACTTGTGATGCAGTGTTGTTCATTATTGTATATTTAATTTAATACTAACATTAGGCTAAGTTATTTTATGATTACTAACAAAATATAGATGACGAAGGTAGCACAACTATTTCGGGTTCATCGTTGTCAGAGTCCAAGTTCGGCATGGCGGAGGTACGAAATAATAGTCTCAACACTGATTACAACCGCCTATTTATTTACTTCCGATAACAAATTAACAAAATCTCAAACGATCAAGCCGATGGAAATGGATTCAAGTACGGAAACGCGGTAAGTTCGATACAGGCGGGCAGAACAACCGTTCGAGCTGGAGACTCACCAAAAAGTCCCGTCCCTCAAATCAAATGCGTCTAATGTCAACGTCAACCGACCACTGACCACTGACGTCTGACATATCACAACTGACATTTGACATATGACAACTGACAGCTGTCAAACCAAACCTGCCACGCTCTGTATCGACCTCACCCAAGCTCACTGCTTGACGTTTCCGAGTTTTCCGACAAACGATGATAGATGGCGTTATTCTAAATTGTCAACTCTAAATATTGTGCCTCGGTGTTGAATCTGCGACATAGAATTTATTCTGAAATAAAATATTTGAATTTGAATTTGAATAAAACGTATAAAATTATTATTGACAACCTCAAATTGTTGATTGCGAGTACCTAGAGTAGCCCATAATAGGTAGGTACTAACTAAATGAAATTTGTTTGGTTTAAGTTTGAATAAATACCTACCCAGGAGTAGGTAATGTTAGAACATACATACTTTTTCATCGTTAGGTATGTACTCCGCGATTTTCGGCAGTCATAAAATTCTGATTTTTCATGAAATATTCACCACCAAACTATTCACTCTTAGCAGATTGTTCGACTGACATTTTAGAAAACCTTCATTCTATACAATACACGTTTCAATTTAGAGTAATCGGATGTAAAGGATAATAATTATTATTATTACTTTGAAATACAAGCACACTATAAGTACGACGAAGCCGACGAGGCAAAATTTCCACCAAAGCGGAGAGGAGCGGAGACGAGAGGAGATGTGCGGAAATCGGCCAATCACATTACTTAAAATTTACATCCGGTCTTTCGACCTTCCTGTGATTGGTCGAATTTGCAACATCTCCTCTCCGCTCTGCTCGTCTCCGCTTTGGTGCAGGGACCGTACAACCCCGCTTGAGAGTTAAGCCTTTGGACTGGGTAACCCGTACATGGGGTAACTCATATCGCTGTGTTACCTTTTGTTCGAGTTACACCCTCGAACCCCAGCGAAATGGTTAACACTTTTATTAAGGTAACCACGTGAAGGGGTTAACCCCTTCAATGACTTAAGCCTTTGAAGAGGTTACCTTCTCGAAAAGCTTTTTTTCGTGTTACCCTGGATTACCTAATAAACTTTAGCTGCATCTAAGTGGGGGGATACTTGCACCCGTGCGCACCTTACTGTTTTTATTTAGTTATTACGAATTTGACAACAATTGAAGCGTGACATTTAAGCGAACTAGCAATTAAAATGAGTAAGACAGGTACAAATTATTTAAAGTAGGTACTGAGTTAAATTAATAGTTTTTCTAGTGATAAGTGGTCGGACCACGTTCATTTATACCCATGTATATACCTAATTTGTTCCTATTTTAGTAAGTAAGTAGGTATTAATAACTACCTACGATAATTATTAGATTAACACCAAGGTAATGCTATTTTTTACGTAAGATCAGGCGAAGTAAAAAATATAAATTCTTATATTAACCCTATTCTTAGCGCTGTGTACAATTTGATACATTGAACTTTATGAAAATCTAGAAACGTTCCAAAAGAGACAAAATATAATCCAAATTCTAAAATAAAATATTTTATCATTTGTTAATCCAAATAATTATGCAGTAGAAAACAAAATAGCAAACCGACCATTGAAGTCGTCTGGGCGTTGCAAGATAAAAACACACAAAAGCTGTTTAATTCAAATAGGTATATTGGCTACTTAGAAACGCTACTTTCAAGAATCAAAATGGTCTGAAATCGTAAGTAATTTACTGTTTTTTTCTTAGTGTATCAGATATGATACACTGCCAGATTCCATCCTTTCAAATAATAATATCAAATATGTAATATATCAAATATGTAAATATCAAATATGTGACATTGCTTGATTTGTACGGTTTCAATTTATTATATAGTTATTACAGTATATCTATTTTATATTATGTATATTGTCATTATTATTGTTTATTTTTGGGGGAGTATGAGGAACAGGGTGTAAAGTTCCTCATCCCCCGTTGAAAAGGGAGGATCCTCCGACCGGACGGGTGTTGTGTCCGGTGGGCTAACTGTCCGACATTTGTAAGTCGGGATTTTCTATATAGGCTTATGTCGCGGATAATGTTCATAGCGCGATGTAGGAATTTCGCCAATTAGTTCGCAGGTGTTGCGATAGATGTCGCTAGTCGGCACATATTTTTAATTTTTGTCATGCAATCTTCGATCAATAATAGTACTAGATTAAGCATCAGGAACAAAACTAAGTCGCTCAAGTGGCCACGTTTGCACACACGTAAACATCTACATAACATCATAAAAAAAAGTTCAATATTATTTACAACTTCATATGATTATAAACCTTAACACTTAAACATAACGTTTAATGATCATTGTATAGTATATTTATTTAAGCCCTTTCATCGGAGAAAGATTAGAAGCAAAACATTTTAAATGTCGCTCCAAAGTAAAAAGTCATCAGTACAAAAATATTCATTCTAAAATGAAACTTAAACTCTAAGCAATACGGTTAAAAGCATTTTGTGTACAATGTCGTGCTTATTCTATTGCGGAACTAGCGTACCCTGTTCAAGAACATGATACAATAGTTGGTGCGTTGTAGCAAACATTGGCCAAACAATTATAATATTCGCTAATTTAATTATATTTACAGTTTAATTATGTTTAAATATTATCAAAAAGCACATAATGATATTAAATTACCGAAAAATAGATATTCCTTCCAAAACCTTGGTGTTACGGTGGTTATTTACGCAGTTTTTGAACGCATACTGCGGTATTTTGACGTCTTAATGTTGGCTATGATTGGACCATACTAATTTGAAATAAGACCACAGATACGTTTGTGGTCTTATATTTCGGGCCGTTTTTGAAGCGCTTATCGGGAATCTAGTACATTATTGATCGAAGCATGCAATAACAAAGTTTAAACGTGGTTTAATAACTGCCACTTTCGAATTTATAATATTAATTATGGATTGAAAGCTGTCCAGGCTTGAAGTACCGCTGACCGCTCTCTCAATGAACGTATTTCATCACCCGATGCGCAGTCCCATGAGGCACAGGTGGCCGGCGTCGTGGGTGGGGCGCCACTGGAGCGGAAGCGCCTCAGATGCAAACGGCGCCGGGCGCCGGAGGCAGGTGGGGGCGGGGGTGAGGGTGCTGAAGTGGCAGAGGGGGAGGCACAGGGGCCGCCACCCCCACCCGCTTTTGCGCTGGATGTGTAACTCTCCATGACAGTGCTGTCATCTGCGTACCCAACAATACCAGGAATAAGGAGGTCGTTGATGTGCAGCAGAAAAGTGTCGCAGAGAGAACAGACCCCTGAGGAACTCCGGCATCAATAGCCACAAGGTCAGAGGAGCAGCCATCAATGACCACTCGGATCGACCGTTCACTCAGGAAGTCAGATATCCAGCAGCAAAAATGCAGCGGGAATGCCGTATGCCGGAAGTTTGCTCAACAGACTTGCGTGCCAAACCCTGTCAAAAGCCTTCGAGATGTCCAGCGACACGGCAAGGGCCTCGCCGTGTTTCTCGATAACTTAGCCCCAGCAGTGCGTAGCAAACACCAGAAGATCCCCAGTTGACCGTCCCCGACGAAAGCCATACTGACGGTCGCAGAGCATGTCGTCCGCTTCAAGGTGCGCCAGCAACTTACCGTTCTCCTAACGGACTCCGACACCAGTTCACCTCGTCTAGCATTGCTATGTTCTTAGGAAACCTTAATATTTCATCAGATGAGGATAAATCAAGTAGTTGCTTCAATATCTTTGGTACTATATACCCTCAGTCATTGCAATGAAACCCTTTTTATTGGCTGGTGTGGCGACTAGCGACATCTATCGCAACACCTGCGTATTAACAACGATCGATAGAAATTCCTACATCGCGCTATCAACATTATCCGCGAGTCGCGACATAAGCCTATATAGGAGTTTCCGACTTACATATGTCGGGCAGTTAGCCCACCGGACACAACACCCGTCCGGTCGGAGGATCCTCCCTTTTCAACGGGGGATGAGGAACTTTACATCCTGTTCCTCATACCCCCCCCCCCCCCAAAGCTGGTAAATCATCAAATAACTTTATAAGGTCAAACAAAATTTTATAAGGTCCAAAGGGTGTTACTATCATGATTTTTAAACTAAAAGAACCAAAAATAATAAAAGGGGGTTATGTTTTTTAATTGTATTAAATGTTTTTTTTTACATTAGCGTGTTTTATTTTTGTATGGTTAAAATAACGTTGGAAGCCTGGCAGTGTAGCAAATATGATACATAGATTTTATAAGGTAGATTAGGCAATGTATCTTATGTGATACATTCAATAAATCATAAAATAATATAAATACATTTTTTTTTTTTCTTTCCGCAATAAATACGTAAAAACGCGTTTTATGTAATTTTTTTCAATATTTCTAAAAATAAAAACCTTGCCAAGTATAGGGTTACTGGCATTTCCACATAAATAACATTTGCTTGCGTTATTTGATGCATCAAATACATAATAACGATGCACAGTACCTCGCCTCGGCTGTGGCATTTTCACAGAAATACAATTTTTGTTGTAATACGTATAATAGGGAAGCTAGGTAGGTACAACACACATTTAAACATAAACACTGCTAAATTGCTTTTACTTCAGTAGTTCCGTCCGAGTTTCCAATCAAATGATGAATGATGAAAATAAACAAGTAGGTATATACACATGAAGCAAAAAATTAAATATTATTACAATGTTTAGCATGTGTGACGAGCAAAATTGAACTATAAGATCATAGATAATAGCTATTTTTCCATGTTTACAAGTCGCTCGGCAAGTCGGTACACGCAAGATTGGCGGACCGCCGCGCGCCGGCCGGACGCAGTACGAATGTCACGTGCGGTCGTGTTATCGTGTATGCAATTTTCAAACTAATATCGATTGTAAACAGTGCATAATACAATGTCTTGAGTTGGAATGGCTTACCCTGTTACAGTGTTACAGGGTGTTGATAGGGTAACCCGTTCGTAACAGGGTTTACTATACCCGTTCGGAGGTGTAACATGTATTATAGGGTTTCTTTTTGAAGCGCTTAAAAAAACCCCTTCAAAAACCCTTTCAACGAGTATCCGGACGGTCCCTGCTTTGGTGGATAACGGGCCTAACCGGCTGCAGCTGAATTCTTGCATTTTACATTGAGTAACTGCCTATCTGACCTCCACAACCCAATGTTAAAACTAGGTAAGACTGATTATCACATTTTCGGGCCACTAACTGGGTGGTCAGAGTCCCAAAAGTCAGACAGGTCTGCCGGAGTACACCTGTTCGCACGTAAGAAACTTGGAATGTGATACTAGTCACTCATTCACCGACCAACCTAAGACAAAGCTGCTGAATCTGAAGGTCTACCCGAGCAGTTGTTATTATTTAGCCACGAAATCGTTAATTTCAGACTCTATAGGCTGCTTATGAGCAAAACTAATGCAGAAACCCAATGATTTTTACTTTACTTAACCACATAAAGGAGTGCTTGTATATAAACTTTTCAGAGTTTTTTTTATTCAGGATACGCCAGTAACACTATTCCCTTTTTTTTTTTTTATTGTGACAAGCCCGCCACACTATTCCCAAACCACTGTAACTCCTGACAACCAGAATCAACAGTAGCGACCACAAGAAAAGCGCCGAGACAACGAAGCTCGACGAAGTCCCAGAGAAATGATTTAACTGTCTTGGATCCCGCAACGAAATTAATCAGAAAAGAATAGCGGAGGAGTAGGAAAAAACATAGTTTCCACTTCCCTCCATATCAGCAGGAGACAGAACAGAACAAGGCCAATAGGCACACAGGGACGTATACAACTGAGATAAGCGGTTGCAAGCACAACTGTCGAGTATTAGGTCCTGGAATCGTTACCCGGGTAGGACAAAGTCATAAACTAGAAGCAGCCTTTGAGTCTGACTGATTGCAAAAGGCTCAATCTGCCCTGATTACGATCAGTCAAATTACTTATTACTTGTTCCTAAAACGTATCCTTCGGTATAATTAGTTTTGAAGTGCTACATAAAGAATTTGGGTCATTTGACTGTTCCGCATAGAACGGTCATATTGGTATAGTCATCATGATCATACATAGGTACCTATTTCTTCCGGTTTATGTACTCACGGCTACACATTAAGCTATACATTTCCAGTATAAGCTGGTCTCGCATTGTATACGATTTCCGTAAAGTGCGAGATCAGCGTAAACTGGAATTGTATAGCTTGATGTGTAGCCGTGTGACACATACTTGGTCCTGCCCTAGTTTTTACTCAAGGTGTAGTTCGTTCATTTGTAAATTAGTTTAGGTAATTACTCATTTTTTAGTCACCCTAACAAGGTCTTCCTATTTTACGTTAACAGTTTAAAATAGGTTCCTTAATGAATAATTCCAGTCATTCAAGGTTTGAGAAAATCCAACTTGGGTACTTGAATAACTAAATAACATTTTGTCATTATACTATTTTTATTCTAGCATGGTAATCATGGTAAGTTATCGAGAATAACTGCAGATGTAAGGAGCATAAAAAATACTACTTTTCTAAACTTTTACTTACTTCAAGAGGTAAAAAAAGGCGAATACGCAGTCCTGAAAATACAAAAAAAAAACGTTTTTCGCGATTACAGGCGTGTTGTCATGTCAATGTTTTCACATAATAAGTACCATGGAATTACTTCCCTGCTAGAGCCTTTTACGAGAATTTCAATAGGTACTCACAAAAAGGGACCTGGAACCTTTAATTCATAGAAAAACACATCAAAAAGTATTTGAAAGCGTTGTTAATTACGTATCAATTATAACAACGCATTATAAAGATATACACTGACGTTTAAAGAAAGGACAGGTACGTTATAGTATGTACTCGCAACTGGCGAGCGTGTATGTAACGTTTTAAACACGTCAATGTAAGTATGACTTGTTGAAAACGTGCTGAGTTAAATATCTGAAAATAGCTTCATAGATAAAAAAAAGTCTAACAAAGATCCGTATTGTGACTTTCGTCGTAAGGTTCAGTGAATCATCAAGGTCATGACTTTTACTCATTAACGTGGGTGTTTACCACTTTCATATTGCGCAAAGTATCTATTTTTTTGATAACATGACATCACGCTGGTATGTACTTACCAAGAGTTTGGCACAAGCCTCTGAATCTATAGCTGACACATTCAAAGCATTTATTACAGAACCACATCGAGTTTTAGCTTAAAAAATAATGGCATGTATTAAATTATCGTTTTAATTTTGCAAAAACAGCAAAGAAAAAAATCTAAAGGGTCATCTATTTTAATGATTGATCCTCTTACTTAGATAAAATAATTTAAATCAATCGATATTTTAATCTCTTTAGAACTAAACAAAAAAAATTGAAATGTAGAAATTACGTCTGTTATGGCACAGATGGGGCATGCTCAGCGCAGTTGAGCTGTATAATTAATTGTTAAGCTGTTTGTTGTTATTTGTTTATGTATGTGCTGCTCTTTTGTGTTGCTGTTGTGCTCATTAACGAATAAATACATATTCTATTCTATTCTAATTACGAAATCAAATTATTGAAACCTTACAACCTTACCCTCAGGCCCAGTCGACGGAGTCCCGCTTCGTGGCGTGAATTCGTTGTTGAGTTTTTCGAGGTGGCGTTAGTGATATGCCTGGTGGCAATACTGCCGGTAAAATACCAAAATTGGCAGCAGCATGGGAAATATTGCCAAAGTTGGCGGTTAATGTAGATTAGGGCCTATAAATGCTAATTATAAGTGTATAACATACTTTCCGTGCCTAAATTGACTTATAATTAAGAAATATTTCCCGAATATTTCCACTCCCGGCAATATTCCCACCAAAATTCCCACTTCGGGCAATATTGCCGGCAACGGCACATCACTAGGTAGCGTGTATTCGTTGTGGTGAAGACGACAAGGTACTCGTAGCCCGTGAAATTCGAATTTACTTACTTTTTTTGCAATTTGCCGGTTGTAATGGCGATTTTAACCAATAATACTCAGTAAAATAGACATTTGTTACTTCCGCGAACCTTACCTACTTACTTTTAACATACAACTTGACACTAACCGGCTAATTGCAAAAAACGTAAGAATATTCGAATTTCGCGGGCAACCTAGTCGCATCAACCTTAGAGTGTCGTATTCATAAACTTATGGGGACGTGATAATATTAGATGTTACATTTTTCTAAAGTCACGTAACACACTCCATGCATACTCTATCATGTATATGTGTATTGCACTATTACAACTTAGTATTGAATTGATATCAAGTGCCCTTTCAACAAGTCTCAATTTCTCTACTTAGAAAATAATATGTTATTATTACCCTAGTAGAGTAATAGAGATTTTTTGAAAAGGCACTTGAAATCAATTCAAAAGGAATTCAACAACACCATTACAAAAGCTTCTTTATCCTAATTACTACAAAGACTAAAATTAAACAAAAAAACTACCAAAAACAGAACATATGAAAAAATGGAAAATCTCAATAATACTTTGCTTGGCCTGGGAATCGAACCTTCATGCCACTAGACCAAAAAGTAAAGTTAACAGTCACGGAGGAAAATCAATGAAGTCTATGATCTTTTCTCAATGATTTCTCCTTCATCATCATCAACAGCCTATTAATGTTCCCACTGCTGGGACACAGGCCTCCTCTCTTTGAGAGGGGACGGGCTTTAATCTACCACGCGGGCCCAGTGCGGATTGGTAGATGTCGCATGTCTTCGATTTTTTTGGTTCTAAGACATGCCGGTTTCCTCACGATGTTTTCCTTCACCGTTTTGAGAGTAGCTGTGAAATAAATTGCACAAAGTAATGTGCCTGCTTGGGTTCGAACTCACGACCGTTCGTTCGTAAGTTGGGGCCGCCACCACTGGGCCACCGCTCTATTTCTCGTTACTTAACAATTACCTACTTTGGGATAGTACCTTTTTTGATCAAAGAAATAAGGTCATGCCCCATAGAAATCTCTTCAGCTTAGCTTTAATTGACAGTCATTAATGACTGACCAATTTCTCTGTGACACACACGATAAATATATCTAACTCTTTCACTCTCTCGTTAATTTTAATAGGACCTCTCGCTTCCGCGAATTTATCTTACAAAAAAAAGACGTCACTGACCTCAATACTCGCTTGGACAGTTTAGCGCGGTATTGGAGCTTACTCAATAACCGACTCTATGCGACGGATCTAAGGTTTATTTTTAACTGGGTCTTCTTTCGAAGTGAATATAGCTATCAGTGGCAAAATGTTCAGTGCTCTGTCAGTTGGCCATCGAACGCTGTTTTGAATACAGTTCATTGTTTTAATATTTTTTAAATATCGACTGTTTTATTTATAATAATATAATAAACAATAAATTGGTGTTTTCGAACTGTGTGGTTCTCTTTTTGAATTTGGATTTTGTTGCTGTCACTGAATTCTTTCGTGAGTTTTTTTTTTTAATATTTTTATTTTAAGTCTGCGCGGGAGCCTTTTTCGTTGTTCCATATGTTCTGTTTTTGGGTGTTATTTGTTTGCTTTTGGTCTTTGTATTAAAGAGGATAAAGAGGCTATTGTAATGGTATTGTTTAATTCCTTTTGAATTGATTTCAAGTGCCTTTTCAACAAATGTCTATTACTCTACTAGGATAATAATAACATAATATCATATTATTTTCCTAGTAGAGAAATTGAGACTTGTTGAAAGAGCACTTGATATCAATTCATAGTGTAAAACTAGTACTTACATAATTATTAAACTTAATTATTAGAGAATATAAATTATTTATAAAAATCTACTTGTTGTTAAAGTACATACAAATCGTACCACCAATAGAAAATAAAATCTGTTGCATTTACCTCGTTATCAACAAAATGTCAGCCACATTTGACCAGCTGTTTCCGACATCAGAAGCCATTACGAACCAACATAACTTGAAGTGATATTATTAAGCCAGTAAGTTATATTAAAATTGCAATCTCGATGAGGTCCTGGGTACGATTCCCGGGTCGGGCAAAGTGTCATTGGGTTTTTCCATCAAGAATTTCTCAATAGCAGCCACGGAGTCCGAACTCGTGCCCAGTTGATGGCAATAGGCTGGCCCTAATTACATGGGACTTAAACGTAACTAGTGAAATTTAATGTGGGTTTACTAAAAGATTCACCTCTGCCTATACTTCATATACTAGCTGTTGCCAGCGGCTTTGCCCACTACAACTCGAAAATTATCCCACTACTAAACTAACTAAACTATCCTATGATGTGTTAATCCAGGCTATAACTATCTGTGTACCAAATTTTATCCAAATCCGTTCTGTAGTCTTGGCGTGAAAGAGTAACAAACATACACACTGACACACTCACAAACTTTCGCGTTTATAATAATGTAGGATTATAGTCTTGTTATAGACAATTCGTGTTTTAGTTCGACCAGCTTTAGAGCTGTTTAACTTGGTTGTAACATAACGAGTCAATGTTCAAGTTTACACTTGGTATTGAAACTGAAATAGGTACATTACAAAGTGTGATCACACTTCATACTATCACACTACTAATCACACTAATATTAAAAAGGCGAAAGTTTGTGAGTGTATGAGTAGGTATATTTGTTACTCTTTCACGCCAAGACTACTGAATGTTTGTAACTTCTTCACGCAAAAACTACAAAAACTTCATCACGCGGGTGATGCTGCAAGTCTAAGCTAATCAAATCATATAATCGTAGACATCGTAGATAACAAAGTGCATTAATGATATTATTGTATATCCTTGTTGATGTAACTGCGCACCCTCAAATGGATAAGGCTATCGCATAAAAGACTTAATATTAATATCATAAGCAGAACGATGCGGTGTCAGTCATTGAAATAATGTAAATGTCAACTAATTTGATAAGATTCCTTACGATTGAAATACCAGCAAAATAGGGCAGAGGAGGTACACACGGCTACACATCAAGCTATACAAAACCAGTTAATCTTGGCCTCACTTTACTAGATCTTTTTGCACAATGAACGATCAGATTATACTGGTTTTGTATAGCTTGATGTGTAGCCGTGTGTACTTGTCCCTGTCAGGGTTGCGGGGTGTTCGAAAGAGATACCGCGGCCCCGGACACAAAGGGCTAAGTAAGAATATGGGTGGTTTTTAGTCAGTCGAAGTCTGACACTCCCTTCCGCTCCGCCTAAAACGGGAAGATTAGATACACATGGCGACACACGATGACGTATAAAAGAATATCCATGGAGTTTCTTGCCCATTCTTTTCCATAGAGTGTTACGTTGTGGAATGGGCAACTGCAGTACTTTCCCAAGTTATTATACCTTGTGACTGTGGCTTCGTCTTCTTTGTTTTTCTGACATTCAAATCGCCTGTAATGGTTGAATTGAAATAAATGGTTTGAGTTGAGTTTGAAATAAATCAAAGCAGATACCATAAAAAACACAAATCTAGTGCTGACATTAGAAATAAGTAAGTACGTTAAAGAACATGATTGCAAACTCGAAAACACATTAAAATCAAGTACCTTTTAATCAGTTATTGATAATTGCAACTCTTGCAATTAAGTAGAACAGATACTTAAACGGTTCAATACAGTTGATAATATTTGTGTTCACTGTCTAATGATAACAGGATTGCAAGAACTCATACACCTACAGCAGTGGTGGCCCAGTGGTGGCGGCCCCGACTTACGAACAGTGAGTCGTGGGTTCGAACCCCGTCAGGCACATTACTTTGTGTAATTTATTTCATCACCACTGTTCTCAAAACGGTGAAGGAAAACATCGTGAGGAAACCGGCATGTCTTAGAACCAAAAAATTCGAAGATATGTGACATCTACCAATCCGCACTGGGCCCGCGTGGTAGATTATAGCCCATCCCTCTCCTAGAGAGGAGGCCTGAGTCCCTGCAGTGGGAACATTATAGGCTGATGATGATGATGATGATACACCTACATTAAATAAGTACATCAGAATTAGTTGAATATAATGTATGTGTTTTTCTGAAGAGTTCTAATTAGGTGTTCCTATAATGGGTTACCAATTTTCTCCGTCAAGTTATATGGAACAACTGATTTTTAGTTGATCAGTTTTGTGGCCTTCCAAGCCCATAAACACATCTCATGCCCTGTGGATTTTACTGTTTAACCATACCATCTCAATTTGGCACACGATGCACCAAATACCCTGTATATTCCTGATACATGCTGTATAAGGTGGACGGAACAACGACGCGAAAACGGTTACCTTGAATTCAGTTTTTTTTATAAAAAATAGCCGTTTCCTACAAAACTGCAATACCTACACGGTCAAAATGTATGAAGAAACAGTAGATGGATAGTGGGGGGTTGGAATGAATAGACCACTATGTTCATACACCTGGGTGAAATTACCCAGAAGAACATAGGAGTTTTTGGTGTCACCCAAGTGAAATAATTCGTCATAAGTGCTGTCCTCTGTTTACCTTTGTATTGATTCACTCAGGTGAACTAAAATGACTCTTTTTTAATCATCTTGTGGACCTTTTATCACCCATAGAATGAATGAACTACCTCAAATACAATATAAAGTTGATGGTACTAGGTACCTACGTCGTTACCGTTTTCGTGTCGGTTTTTTTTTCAAGCCTGTATGTATGTCATCGTGTACTTAACACTACATTTTTAGAATTATCATGTCGATGTCATAAATAAATCCGCTAAACATAATATGGATTACTGTTATCTCTATGACAGTTCATAATTTAGATTGTATGTAGGTGTCTTACTTATATTATTTAGGTTAGAGATACGCTATCTAGTCTCAATGTCATGCGAATGCTTTAGTACAAAATATTTGCAAAAAACTTCATCACTTTTCAAATTATTTCCTAAAACAAATCAAATTAATCCAATGTCAAAATAGTCTAGTGGTCGCAAGCAGTAGTCTGCTGTGTATGCGGCTCTGGTTTCTATTCCCATTTCGGGACGGACAAAGTGTTATTTAGTTTTTTCTATCAGAAATTGTCAATAGCAGCCACGGAATCTGTCTGAGGGATCATCCTGAACTAGGTGATCCGACAAAGAACCAATTTTGTCGACATAGCTCACAGAATAAGAAGGCTGGCAACGGCTGGCTATATTAGACATAGAACCGATGTCCGTCAGGGAAGACGTGTTCTTTAATGGAGACATGGTGGAAACCCTATTTTATACAAATAAAGAATATTGAATCTTGACCGAGAAATGGCAAACGTAAGATGGGACGCCCTCAGGCTCGGCAGAGCGACGATCTTCGGAGGGTGGCTGGTAGCGACTGGAGATGAGAGTTGTCGAGGATCGAGAGGCCTATATCCAGCATTGGACCGTTGATGAAACGGATATACAATAGGGGATCGGACTGACTCAAAAAAACATGATTCTGTTTAGTCCGTCAGTTAGATTATCGAAAAATATTGGATACGTCTTTTTTATTTTATCAAATCAATAAAAATTTACGAAGATAAAGCGCGTTAAAGATCATGGAGTGGAGCTTGAAACGTCAATTGGGTCCATATTGGCTCACCTAAAGTTCTTTACCCGAAATTGTTCTTCCTAACGATTTGTAATCCGAATGATCACTCTTCCTAAAATTTTTCATCCTAAAGTTTTCATTCATACTATTTGTAGTGCTACCGACGATGTTCATAACACTCATGTTTCCGAAAATTGTAATTCATAATATCATTAGTGTAAATATATTTAAACTCCTACTGTTTTTTATCCTAACGCTTTTATTCCTAAACATAATTACCATAATATTTTCACTCATACAACTGTTTAGAATTATTAAAGGTCGTTTAACTGATTTTTGTCTTGAAATGAAATAAATGAATGAAATTCAGGTCAGAGTGTCGTCTTGGGGGCACTATGAAAAAAATACTTAGAAAAATTTCGCGATCAATTTCGAGGTAGCGCTCGCCGGCCGCTGCCGCGGCACCGCTCGCTTTGCTCGCTCGGCTCGCGCGTAGTTGGTCACAGTTCTAACCTAACCTAACCTATGGATATCTTTGCATAGTATATAAGGTCCCTTTAAATAGGTGGACAAATTTTAACACAGCGTTTAGTAAGCCTAACTAAAGACATATAAACAAAAAAAAAACACTATATAAAGTGATTTTATTTTGACTTAAAATAATAAATTGCCGGCACTCTAGAACAAACTCATCCTATAAAAGTAAGTATTTTAATGTCTTTTTCTTATATTTTTATTTACTATTGTCCTTATTTTAGCGGTCTGAATGATTTCTAAAATTTTGTCCACCTATTTTAATGGGACCTTTTATAATACTGATTATTATGAATAAAAAGTAATATAAACAAAAAAGATATGACTTTGAATAATAGTGTAAAAGATGGTTATGTTGAGAAAATATAGGAAAACAAATAATAGTGTAATAAATGTTTATTGCCAATGACATTATGAAGCTGAATGCTTCGGAATTAAAACATTAGAGACAGAGTAGTTAGGAATTGCGATTGTTAGGATAAAAAATGTTAGGAAGAACATTTTCGGATTTCCAATTATCGGAGTTGAAATTTTAGGTGAACTTTGGCGCACCCACATTTTGTACCTTCAATTGACGTCACACGAGTTTTCGAAGCACTGTATCGTCTTCATTTTTTGTTTACGTGAAAAAAGAAAAAATACGTGGTTAATATTTTTTGGAAATCTATCTGACGGACTAATTAGTTTTTTTTTGTCCGATCCCCTATTACTGACGCAATTGTAATAGGCTGATAGGGTTATCTAACGATTTGTGTCTGACCATGACTCATGAGCCCAATCCGTACAAATGCTGGGTTAAGCAAATTCCTTTCGCTACGTCACTAGGTATACTGTGGCAAGTCTTTGTTTCCAATTGATGTTATGGTCACTATTAAACCAAAATCAACTTAAACGTGTTCAAAATTAAGTTTGTTTTACAATGACTTGAAAAGGAAACTGAACTTATTGTGTTGCTGTTAAAGTTGTATTTCTAAAGGAAAGAGTCATGTTTTTAGGTAAAAAATTCGCGGACGCAGTTTTGGCACTTTCTCTTTTACATAGCTCATAGGCGCCAATGGAATGGCCAATGACGTTTGCGGATTGTATCCTGGTGTCGAAATATTGAGCTCAGCTGTAGATGTAGAACCGGTTTTATTTTGGTTATACGAGCTGATGTAAGTAAACCTAATTTTGACGTCAAAATAGGCAGCTATGACAAATAAGTATACAACTGTTCAAGCCCAACTCAAACAACGGTTTATTCCAAGACCGATTTGGTAAATCTAGTTGGAAGTATATAGTCATGTGATGCGGATGAAAGAGGAAAATGTCGTGAGGAAAGTATTGAGTATGAATGTAGAAAGGTATACGAGTAGACGAAGACCAAAGAAACGATGGATGAACTGTGTAATGGATGGTATGACAAGAAAGGAGGAGTCTGATGGGATTGCTAATAATAGAGACTAGCTTTTGCCAGCGGCTTCGCCCGCCTGAATATGACGATTTTCCATACAAACTTTCATCCCCTATTTAACTCCCTTAGGGGTTGAATTTAGAAAAATCCTTCCTTATTCCTTGTCTACATTATAAAGGGAACCTCTGTGCAAAATTTCAGCTTTCTAGGTCCAAAGGTTTGGGCTGGGCGTTGATGAGTCAGTTAGTCAGTCAGGACTTCTCTTTTTATTTATATACATAGATAGATAAGTGTGCAGGAAGAAGACATGCTACTACGTCCGCAAAATTGGGATAAGGACTAGACAATGATGATCCGATGACTTTGAAGAATTTTAGTAATAAAGCTGAACGTAATCGGAACATCTGAACCGCGTTAAAGAGCTATAAATGACGAAATTGCAGTTTGCACGACAAAGATGACACTGCCAGCCGTTAAACGCGCTCTGCCTAACCCTTCGGGGATTAGAGCGGTGATGTTATGGTATATTATGTGTTTACGATGACACATCAGCTAATCGCTTCAATGGCCATTCTTATCGAGTCGATGACTAAATCTTTATCCAACCAGTACGTGTCAACTTCATACAAGACTTTGAGTGTGCAGTTAGTTGTGCAAAACGGGAATGAGAGGAGGTATGGCATATCCTGTGTTGGGGACCGAACTCACATTCTGTCCAAAATGGGTTGATTGAGAGGCGAATATTTGTGTTTATTATGTACCTTTTATAAACGTGTCTTGAACCTTAATCTCCGATCAGTGGTTGTCAAAATAGGTACATGACGGATAGGTTGTTTTTATGTTAGTCAATCTATAGATTGAAGACTCGATTAGAGCCTCTGTCGAAGTGGTCTCCAAAACTGGTGTCAGTTTTATCTATTTGATAAGAACTATCTTATCTTTTCAGTTTTAATTCCGTATTTGGAAATTTGTTTTCAAGAAATTCTGAGATAGGTAATATCTAAAAATCGATAGACTTATTGTCGCTTGATTGAGTTTTATACATCCATGACTAATTTCAAAGAAATGAAGTATGAATATCGGCAGTTTATGGCTAGTTAATAACACCACTCGGATCAATCTTTAGGATAAGCTATCCAGCTATCAGCAGCTATCTAGCTAGCTAGTTATAGCTATCTTTAGGATATCCTAGGTTGGTATGTGGATGTGTGACCACCTATTTTTAAATATGCATCCTTTGTGTCTTTGTGTCAGCATGTTAAATACTATTGGTCCCAGCTGTCATTTGGTCGGTTGGTCGTAACAGTTAGTCAGTAGCCCGAAAGTCTGACATCCATACTTTACAACGGTTATCATGTAATAGTCCTCCTGACCGTTTTCGGTCACGGCGGCCAATCTTAGTGGAGATTAGCCTGATGCGCAGGAGATATTATAGAGCACGAGTGTGTACGCATGCACAGGTGCACTCACTGTTCCTTTTTCTCTCATAGTCCGATGGGACGGCAATCCGACACGACCGGAGAGAGATCAGGCGCAGGACCAACGGCTTAACGTGCTTTCCGAGGCACGGGGGTATTATACCGCCAACTTCCAGACTCCGGGCTACTACTGGGATATTTCGAATGAAAAACCCAATAGCACTTTTTGCCCGACCCGGGAATTGAACCCAGGACCTGAGCTAACCGGGTTATGGAGGCTGTCGCTCCATGTAATGTATTCAGCTGCATCCAATTAGACTGGAAGCCGACCCCATCCCCCACATAATAGCGAAAAGGCTTAGAATCCTTAGAAAAAAGACTCATTGGTCATTTGTCATTAAAAATAATAAACAAACGTACAATACAAACACAATGAAAGATTAAAATAATACTCATGATTAAATAAAAGCCATTTTATTTACCTACTGATCCCCGTTGACAAATTATATTGATAATTGGGTCAAAGTTTAAAAGTATTCACATAATAATTATGTTACAGTTTACTAGCAAGACAGTTTTGTTTTCCTCATTGAGTAATAATTATTATTCAGTAACATAATAATAATATTATGTTTTGCGTGTATTGTGTCATGAATTCATGATAAAGAATGGCTCGTGACTTATTAATAACAGCTGCTCGTGTCGATCTTCAGGTTAAGCCACGTTGCTGAGGTTGGTCTCTCGCTTGGAGTTTCTTGCGTAACTTAAAAAGCATGGTAACATTATTTGCAAATATTGCCATGAAATGAAATGAAATGAAATTGTTTATTCAGTAAATAGGATGTAGGTATCACTTTTACACGTCATCACATTTTAAACTTAAGCTAGATGGGGTCGACATTTCGTATCTGACTACCCTGAGAAGAAATGGCGATACAAACTCAGGGATCAAAGTCTGTTTTAAAGCATGTACAATATGTTTCATGTTTTACAATGAATTAAATAATAATTTGAACACACAAAATAGGATAATAATTATAATGTCAAATTTACATGTCAAAAATTGTAAAAGAATTAATTAAAAAAGGAAATATACAATAGGATTCAGATTTTTATGTCAATATATTGTATAAGAATTACACAAAGCTTAGCAGAGCGAGCAATTAAATCACAAGCCTTTTTGTCATCTAAATAATCAATTATTTTATAGTACCCTTTCTTACATAGTTTAGTTTTAATGCAAATTTTAAATCGATTGATTGATAAATTTCTGTCAATGGGAAGTTTATTGTAAAAGCGTATACATTGACCAATGAATGAGTTGCCTATTCTGTGGAGGTGAGTGCGATGTACAGCGAGGTTGTGCTTATTCCTAGTATTCAAGCTATAAATATCGGACATTTTCTTAAAATTTGATATATTTTTATGAACATAAAAATATATCAAAAATATATACAATACATTTTCAAAAATGTATTGAGAGGCTACGGTCAGAATATTCATCTCTTTGAATTTCTCTCGGAGGGAATCCCTAGGACCTAGATTGTAAATGGCCCTAACAGCCCTTTTTTGTAGAACAAAGATAGCGTCGATGTCCGCACAGGCACCCCAGAGAAGAATCCCATACGACATGACGCTATGAAAATAACTGATATAAACAATTCTGGCCGTATCAACATCAGTAACTTGCTTGCATGCTTTGCCCTTCCTGGTAAAAATACATAATAAATAATAATAAATAAAAGTTTAGGAATAGTACACATAGCACAGTGATAATCAGAAATTTTACAGCTAAACTTTAAAATCCTCAAACAAAGCAATGTCTGGCACTAACCCAAGAAAACAAAAGCAATACAAATCTAACGAAGAACGATAAACAAACACACGGTTTTGATAAACATCAATATCAGTTGAGAAGCAATAAACTTACTTAGAAATTCTAATATTATTGTTTCACAGGACACTGGGCATAATTAGAATACAATGCTGTCTGTTGTAGGTCCTACACGCTACATGATCAAGCCAATCTTCCAGTATAAACTGACCTCGAAAACAAGACACATTTTTTGGATACTGGGAAATCATTAAATGACTCCTCCCGCTCTGGGAGAAGTGGAAGGGAGTGTCAGACTTCTACTGACTAAAACCACCCACGTTCCTTAATAGCCTTCGTGTCCGGGGCCCCGGTATCTCTTTCGAACAACTCGCACCCACGGCAGAAACAAGGGACATAAAAGCACAAATTAACGGTTACGATAAATTTCGCACATCATTTTAGAGACACCCAGCATAAGTCATACACAATCAAGTGTATGTTGTTTTTTTTTTGACAGACGTATGTCTTAAAACATAACACAGTTAAGCATGTATATTATGTATGCCTTGGCGACTTCGCTTGCATGTAACCAAAACTAAAGTCAGTTTTTACCCGACTACGGCAAAGCCAAAGGAGGGTTATGATTTTGACTGGCTATGTATGTATGTATATATGTATGTATGTATGTATGTATGTATGTATGTTTGTATGTATGTATGTATGTATGTGTGTATCTTCATCTGTTCCCTCATAGCTTCTAATCTACTTATCGGAACTCGACTTAAGAGGTATCGTTAGAACCGTCTTAATTTTCCGCTGAACATAGGCTACGTGACGTGTCACAAAAAGCGATTTGGCGCCCTCTAGCGGTCAAAAAGTAAGGCTTAAAAAATAAAAATGGAGAAAACACGCCGTGGTATCATTTAAAAGGGCCTCACTTGTACATTTCCAAAATATTGCTCAAATTTAAAATCACGCCCTCTAGCGGACAAAAAGTCAAGAGTAAAAAAAAATATTTAACACCAAAATTGTTTAAATAAAAAAAGTAAAACACTAAAACCCGACTACGACAAAAAAAACGACGCTGAAAAAGTATGAAACAAGATTTTCAGGATAGAACAAAAAGAAAAGCCGTAGTCACACGTTATAGGTACCAACCTAAACACTTTAATTCCGTGTGACTACGGCTTTTCTTTTTGTTCTATCCTGAAAATCTTGTTTCATACTTTTTCAGCGTCGTTTTTTTTGTCGTAGTCAGGTTTTAGTTTTTTATTAAAATTTGAGGTGCTAGAAGCACGAAGTGATTTCTTGGTAACCGTTTGTGTGTTGGTAGATATCCTATACATCCTGTTTAGGAGTTCCCACTGCTGGGACACAGGCCTCCTCTCTAGAAGAGGAATCCTCCTCAACGCTGGCCCAGTGCGGTTTCTTATATTCAAAATTTAAAGTGCCTAATTGAAATAAATGATTTGAGTTTGAGTTGGATTGGTAAATGTTAGAATTATTATGTCTTCAAATTTTTCACCCTGTATATACTTCCGTAAAACGCGAGTTCAGCTTATTCTGGCTACGCAAATATTGTCATGTCGTGTGTACTAGAAATATTTGCGTATCCAGCACATTTAGTCCGATCACGTTCGTTTTATTACCAATTGTAATACTACTTAGAATCTCACATTCTTGGACGACTGCATAATTTAGGCACGTAGGTAAGGGGAATACGGAAAAATGCTTTCGAGGCGATATAAGTAATGTTTTGTTTAGACTAGAACGTGTTATGGACAAGACAATCCTATCCTATATTATAAATGCAAAAGTTTGTGAGAATGGATGGATGTTTGT
The DNA here is from genome assembly GCA_949775195.1 of Diarsia dahlii. Classification (NCBI taxonomy): domain Eukaryota; kingdom Metazoa; phylum Arthropoda; class Insecta; order Lepidoptera; family Noctuidae; genus Diarsia; species Diarsia dahlii. The sequence goes on from OX459210.1 coordinate 18,594,444, forward strand.
TAATCTATCACGCAAAAACTAAGTCAGATTTAGATGAAATTTGACACACAGATAGTTTATGACCTGGATTAACACATACTTTTTATCCCGGTAGTATGATCCCGTGGGACGATTATCGAAGCTGCTGGCACAAGCTTAGTTGTTCATATGTCTGCCATTTTGTCTTGGTTTGGGTTTTGAAAACTCGTCTCAAGTAGTTCGATCCACCAGTTCGATCTCGGAGAGGCACTTTACCTTGTGTAACCAATTGCTCCCAAAACGGTGATTTAATACATCGTGACGAAACCTGTATGAAGCTTCAATGAGCTATAATGGTGTATTTGGGCAAGGTTGGCGCAGTGGCAGAGCGATAGGCTGCTGCTCTGCGTGTCGCGGTTTTGATTCCCACACAGAACAAATATATTTTGTATGACCTATAGGTAGTTGTTCCGGGTCTGACTGTCTGTGTATGTGAGTTTATAATTATGTTTGTAAATGCTTCCACAATATAGGAGAAATGTGGAGTGTGAACTACAACTCTTAACCGGCGTGCATGTTACATGCCCAGGTGTATGAATGGATCATTCCCACTAGTTCTACTGCACAGTTCTACGATAGAACTAGTCGGAACTTTTTTAAATATTTTTCCCACTAGTTCTACGATTCAAGATGGTACGAAATCGTAGAACTAATGGGAACGAAAAGTCAAACAATTTTTTTGTTCCCACTAGTTCTACGCTATAAGGGTGTTACAAAATCGTAAAACCAGCGGGACTCAAGTTTCTCATTCGTTCTATCACACAGTTTAGGGTACAACTACGGCACAAACTACCAGGAGAATAGAAGTAGGCAGAAAACATTTTTTTTTTTAAATGCAAAAAAAAGTCGGAGGTAGTAAAGTCCCACAAACTACCAGGAGAGCAGAAGTAGGAAGGAGGTATTGAATCTTTTTTCCTCTTTTTTTTTCTTTATTTAAAAAAAAAACTATTAAAGCAAATAATATTATAAATTAAGGAATAATTTAGATTTGATTAAAAGATTCCAATACCTCCTTCCTACTTCTGTTCTCCTGGTAGTTTGTGGGACTTTACTATTTATCATTTTTTTTTTCATCTCCAAAAAATATGTTTTAAATACCTCCTGCCTACTTCTATTCTCCTGGTACTTTGTCGGACTTTACTATCCTGGTTTACTATCTCCAACAAAAAAAAAAGTGCATGGTATTATAAAAGAATAATTTAGATTTGATTCAAAGATTCCAATACCTCCTGCTTATTTCTATTCCCCTAGTAGTTTGTCCCGTAGTCGTACCCTAAACTGTGTGATAGAACGAATGAGAAACTGAGTCCCGCTGGTTTTACGATTTTGTAACACCCTTATAGCGTAGAACTAGTGGGAACGAATAAATTCATTGACTTTTCGTTCCCATTAGTTCTACGATTTCGTACCACCTTGAATCGTAGAACTAGTGGGAAAAATATTTAAAAAAAGTTCCCACTAGTTCTATCGTAGAACTGTGCAGTAGAACTAGTGGGAATGATCCGTATGAATGTGGACGAGGCAAAAGGAGTATGTATTTTTTATTTATTTTATTTATCAGAAACAATTTACATTGTGTTTGATTCATTACATAGGTACATCATAAATAATAATATAAAAATTTTAAAGAAGCATGCAATAATATAAAACATGCAGCAACAATTAAAAACAAAAACATACAAGATTAAAAAAATACATGATTACCAAAAATAAATTTGGTGGTGGTGCTGGTGGTGTTTATGTATGCATGTAAACTACAACTTAATTTTAAGAACTAAATAAGGACACACTAAGACTCATCCCAATATCCTGCCCAGTACACTCAACCCTCATTTTGATCTCACCGAATTTATTCTTGGAACTAAAACAAACGTTTATGACTAACAGAACAGACAGATATTTGGTATACTGTAGGTATAATGGTGTTTTAAAAAGCGATGGTTTTGAATTCTTTGATAAAGTCCGTAGAGATATTGATCTAGTCAAAGATCAAACTTAATCGTAGATAAAATACATTGTGACATAATGTATCAATGCATTATCTGCTTTGTGGGCTTAGTTCAAAGTAATCGTCCTATGATACGGTCAATTTTGATCGTGATATTTTAGCTGATTTTGATCATGGATCACTTTCGAGATTAACAATCACACGTCACTGGTGCATATCAATGATAGTCGAAAAAAAATCTTGAAAAAATGAAGTTCCGTCTTTCAAGAGCTTGTTTTGACTTTAGAATTATACTATGGTGACTGTTGACTCACATTCACAGCAAAATACTTGGACTATACTTTCACAAAACATTGTGAGTCTTCATTTTACAAGTTTTATATAAATCAAGATTCAATTCTGTTAAATTATATGCCGAGGGCAGCAATCGTTAAAGTTGAGCCGATAGAATTTAAACTCTTCCGGTACGAGCAAAATAATGGAATATTTTCTGGGGTTCAAAAATGACCACTTTAGAAGAATCATATCAGGATAATTATAATAAATATGAATCACGTTAAAATTCTTAAAATCGTCACAGATCTAGATAATGTTATGAATTATCACTTTGTGACAATTCTGCGAATTGGAACTTAATTATATCGGTCACTCTTAAACGTATCATTTATCGTAGGTACAAATATGGCTTCTCCAAAGCATACAGTCAATATTATTTATAATCAATTTGAATATTAATACATACATTTAAAAAAACTGTACTGACATAATACAATAATAAGGCAGTACTTCTGGACACGGCGCGCATTGTCAGGAGGTTCCTCTCTCAAGAGCCCTGACTACCGGTAGCTCGGACCCTGTTCCCAATGCCAGTGGGCTACTATTTTTATATTTTTAAATGTTTTTTATATGCCTTTTTATAATAAATATTTAAAAAAAGTATTTAATAATATGTTAAAAAATGAATAAAGTAAACAATACTTATAATCATTTTATTTCAGGGTACAATGGCCCATAGATATATACCTTATAAACTAACATAATTTTATATAAATTAAATACAAAACTCTTGTTAATTATTAGTACTTCACTTGTAACCACATCACTTCTGCAGGCTGTGAATTGATAGGTATAATTTGCAATAGGTACTTAAAATTAATTAAAATCACTTAAATACACGTATTTTATTACTTATTAACACAAATATTTCAAAGTGGAAAGCACAACATTCTTTTACCATTACAACGCTACAACTTTTTTTTTTTTGTGGTTCATCAAATTTAGATAAGGCGAAAGGGAGTGTTAGACTTCTACAGACCAAAAACCACCCATGTTCCTTCTTAGCCCTTTATGTCGAGGCCGCGGATCTTTGTGACCAACCCGCAGCCCACAAAGCTACACCTTTACCGAGTAAAATTGACTATATTGTATTTAAACAATACACACCGACAAAGTGCTAGTTTAAGACAAACAGGGTTTTACCGTGTCCCAAGATCAAAATTATTTCATAGTATTTGACAACAATAAAATTATGCCCAGCAACATTCTCCAAATTCCTCCCCTCTACTTGCACTTTCAATGAATCAACCCAAATTCGTTTCGAACCTTTTTCTGAACTTGTAAATTGACGGAAGGGACTTTTTGGTACCTTTCTTAGAACATAAACAACGGATGCATGAACTAGTGAATCATAATGCAGGTAGAAAGTATTTATTTAATTGGTTGAGTCACAGTGGCTTTTTAACGATTAGGTGGTAGTGAATAGTTATGACGTCATTACATACTTCGGCCGAGATCTAAAGGCTCGTTTACGGAGACGCGGGGTGTTGCGCGGCACGTGCAAAAGGCTCGTCTCGTGTTTTTTTATTAATTTACTGAGAGACGGGTACACCGCAACAAACGCTGCATTTTAAACTAACGAAAAATCGCTTCTCGTAAAATCGACGTTTGAAATCGTTAACTTTTTCATACATCGCCATGTGTTTGAAATAAAAACGCAGCACGCGCCGCGCGACGCCCCGCCTGTACGTAAACATGCACTAACGGTACTACTAACACGAGCACGTGGCTAAATAATAACAGCGGCTCGGGTTAATCTTCAGGTCTATTTTATGCCATAAGCCCACACCACTATTCCCAAACCACTAACTCCTGTAAGCCATAATCAACAGTGGCGACTACTAGAAAAGCGCCGAGACGATGAGGCATAGAAACAATTTGACTGTCTTGGATCCCGCAACGAAATTAATAAAAAAAAAATACCGGAGGAATAGGAAAAACAAAATTTTTGGCCCTTTTTGAGCCCTCAAACTTCAGGTTAAGCAGTTCTTACCTATGTCGGTCCGTAAATCGGTGACCACATACCGAGTATCCTCCGTGCCTTGGAAAGACCAAGTCGTTGGTCCCGATTATAATTTGTAGATTTTATGACAATGGTTACATAGAACTGCCTCCGTGGTCGAGTGGTTTAGGCGTTTGCCTTGTGACCCGGTGGTCGTGGGTTCGATTCCCACGGGAAGCATACTTTGTGAAGTTGTTTCCAGTTTGGTTAGAACATTGCAGGCTTGAATCACCTGATTGTCTGATAAAAAGATGGTTCCGTGCTTCGGAAGGCACGTATAAGCCGGTGGTCCCGGCCGCCAAATGGCGGTCGTCAAACCATGTCAAAGGCCCTTGCGGTGGTTTTGAAACTGTGACACTAGGGTGTGTGGGGTCGTTAGACCTTACTGCCCACACGATAAGAAGAAGAAGAATGGTTACATACAGGTAGTCGGTGGCTGAAAGTCTGGCAACTAGTCTAACCAAGGGGTTTCGTATTTCCCAATGGGTTGTACTGTTGTACAGTGCGATCAAATTATCTTGGCAGCTCCGAACTTCGTGCAGGTCATTTTGTTACAACGAATGTATAAAAGTGTTATGATATTTACTTTATTTGTATTTCTCACTGTTTAAATTAGATATTTTCTGATCGTTTAATTATTGGTTTATCTGGCAATAACAGTTTTATTCCCAAGTTTACATGCGTAAAATTTCGCAAAGCCTATGTTCAGAGCTGCCAAGATAATTTGATCGCACTGTAGCTGCATGTAAAATACTGGTATTCAGCCGCATCCGGTTAGACTGGAAGTCATAGATAGAGAGGAAAGCCTAGGAAGAAGATGATGTAGGCATGGTTGATATCACTCAAATTTATACTATGTATTTTGTACTGTATGTAGGTAAATGATAACAAGCGTTTTGCTAAGTCTTTCATTATTCGTACAGCCAAGGAGTGGAACACCCTGCCTGCGTCGGTTTTCCCGAGTTCATATAACCCCAATCTATTTAAGTCGCGAGTAAATAGGCTTCTTCTGGGTAAGCTCGTTCCATCGTCGACCTCATCTCTGCCCTTAGGGCAAGATTGAGGTCAAGAGTAAGCCCAAACTAAATAAAAAAAAAAAACAAGAATAACCAGACAAATAAAACGCAACTCACGCGTTTTTCTTGCATGGCATCTAATAACTAATAGCGGAGTTCGCATAGCTGAACATTGGGCCAAATTAATTTAATTTACTTAGTGAAGATTTGCCATCGACACGCTAAGAAGAAGATCTAATAACTTTAAAAAAAGCCCACTTAGTAACTACAGGAGGGGGGGGGGGGTAACTAGGGCTTTCTTATATTACATAGTACCAATTACTGGGTTTTATGAATGTCAGATAGGCAGTCGCTCCATGTAAAATACTGGCATCCAGCTGCATCCGGTTAGACTGGAAGTCGACCTCAACAATTGTATTTGGGAAAAGGCTAGGCAAATGATGACCCCACTAAGAAAATACTTAAGAGCTTGTACTACCTCAAACGCGAGTTTTAGAATGCATAAAAGTACCTTTATGATTCACTGCAGTAATCAAAATTAGAAAAATATATGATATTCTTCAGGATATATGCTAGAGACATAGTGTTGTGAAAACATAATACAACTAACTTTGTTCGATAGAAAAAAATCGCGAAGATAGGTAGGTACCTCTAAAAATTTTTTTTAACGAGTAAAAACCATACTAAAATACATGTCATCGTTCTGATTTTTTTGCCAAATAATTCTACAAGCAACATTCTAAAATCATTGTGTTTTACTTTTTTAGTCCAATCAAGAGTGTTTTTGTAAATCGCATAATACCACTAATTTTGCACTATTCGGCCGCAGCGAAAGACGTAACAACGCTTTGTAGTGCAAGCTGATTAGAACTTTATTCTAACAGTATTTAAGCGAAGTTTGAACCACCACAAATAGGGTTGCTAATCTGAGGTAGCATACGCTCTTAATTTAAAACAAAGGGGATAGAACCGATGTGGCATATCAACCTGTCCGCCATTTTGTTTTTTTTTCGAAATCGCGACCCACAATGAAAGTGGTATGTATGGATAGAGGACATAAAGACGAACAAAAAATGTCCAGTAACACGGTACCTAAAGTGTCACGTTACCGAGATATTTGAAGTTAAAGATCGACAAATAAGTACAACGACAATCATTAAATATTTTTTTAAATAGCCTTTTTACGTGTATATGCGTTAAATTGTATCCAAATAATAGTTCCCAGGTTGATTATTATTATACGCACAATAAAATAGCTTCGCATCGCAATGAAACGCTATGTTATGTCAAAAATAGTTTTCTCGTGCTCCTAGTAGTATGTTATGTACTTACTCTCTTTCAGTAACCAGTAATAATAATAATAAACGCCTATAGACACGTAAAAGGTCTAATTTTTATGTGGTCATTGTACTCATATGACCATCTTTACCTTCAAATATCTCGGTATCGTGACACTATGGGTACCGTGTTATTATACATTTTTTGTTCGTCTATATGTCCTCTATCCATACATACTACTTTCATTGTGGGCCGCGATTTCGAAAAAAAATCAAAATGGCGGTGGGTCGATATGCCAGCTCCCATACAAAAAAGTTCAAACCCCTTTCCCAATTACACTTGCTAGGTATTGTGACGTACTTATCTAAGTACCTAAGAACTTCGTCCATCAAATTGTAATCAAATAGGCACCAACACTAACTGCGCAAAACTTCAAACCGCAAATAAAAACTAGGTCAGCAGAGTTTAAGGTCAGTGTCCACCCACGTAGGTACCGCCAACCGATAGGTACCTACATAACACTGTCACTTTGATAACACATACGCCTACACCGCACTTAACGGTACTAGATTCGTACTATAAGAAACAAACCGGTACCTAGGTAACGGTATTTTTAAGTTTCCTTTTCGGGACCTACTTTGTTTTATAAAAGTCTACACTAATAATAAATTTAAAGTGGAAAGATTTGTATGTTTGTAACGAATTAACTCAAAAACTACTGGACCGATTTAAAAAAAAATCTTTCACACATAGTAGGTATGTTACATTGTCCCTGACTACGGCTTTATTTATTAAAAGTTTGAAAATTAAATAATATAAATACAATTTAATTAATTATTTGTATCCAACTGTTAGTCAGTATAAGTTTCCGCGGACTGCCAAGTTTTTCCAAATGATTTGAAACCATGACCTGATAATGTATTTAAGCTCAAAATCGAATGAGAAAATTTTAAGAGTGGTATTTTAACGTCATACTCGAGGGGAAAACGCCACAGGCTTGGTGCAGGGGTGTGGTGGTGCTCTTCTTCAAAAAGGGTGACAATGCCCGGTTGAAGAACTATAGGCCCATCTCACTTCTAAGCCATGTCTACAAGTTGTTTTCAAGAGTCATCACGAATCGTCTCGCACGCAGGTTCGATGATTTCCAGTCTCCCGAACAAGCCGGATTCCGAAAAGGCTTCAGTACCGTAGACCACATACATACGCTGCGGCAAGTTATACAGAAGACCGAAGAGTTTAACCTGCCTCTCTGTTTAGCGTTTGTGGACTACGAGAAAGCCTTCGATTCGATCGAGACTTGGGCTGTACTGCAGTCTCTCCAACGGTGCCAAATCGACTACCGGTACATCGAGGTGTTGAAGTGTTTGTACAAAAACGCCACCATGTCAGTCCGACTTCAAGACCAGACCTCGGAACCTATCCTTCTGCAGCGCGGTGTGAGACAGGGAGACGTCATATCTCCGAAACTGTTCACCGCTGCATTGGAGGATGTCTTCAAGGTTCTGGATTGGAAAGGACTTGGCATCAATGTCAACGGCGAGTACATCACTCACCTTTGGTTTGCCGACGGTATAGTGGTCGTGGCTGAGACCATGGAAGACCTCAGTAAAATGCTCGATGACCTCAGTAGAGCTTCCGAAAGAGTGGGTCTTAAAATGAACATGGACAAAACCAAGGTTATGTCGAATGTTCATGTAACACCGACTCCTATCAAGATCGGAGACTCTACGCTCGAAGTTGTGGACGATTATATTTACCTGGGACAAACGGTCCAGTTGGGTAGATCTAACTTCGAGAAAGAGGTCAATCGTAGAATCCGACTCGGCTGGGCAGCGTTCGGGAAGTTGCGCGGTATCTTCTCGTCCGACTTACCCCAGTGTCTCAAGACGAAAGTCTATGACCAGTGTGTGTTGCCAGTGATTACATACGGGACCGAAACGTGGTCGCTCACAATGGGCCTTATCAGAAAGCTCAAAGTCACCGGGCAATGGAGAGGGCTATGCTCGGAGTTTCCTTGCGTGATCGAATCAAGGACCATCAAGGAAGGTCAAGGTTGCAGGAACCCGCTGGATGAGAGGCGTATGGGACCGGTCAATGTGGCGACACCTGGGGGAGGCCTATGTCCAGCAGTGGACGTCTTTTGGCTGAAATTATGATGATGATGATTTTAACGCACTGGTGATTGTATAACCAAAACAAAGTATAAAGAAGTACGTATACCTACTAAAACTTTGCTTATCAATACCTACTGTTTAATCTTGTCATTCATTGCCCTTACAAATTGAACAATACTTTCAAAACAAATCATATCCAGTGAACAATATTATCATAACATTCTTATTAGGTACTTTGTTCATCTTTCGTCCACAAAGGAAATACAACTCAATTGATATTAGTAACCAAAAACATAATGTCACGACTGTAATACTTGAAGGGCTAGTTAGAGGTGCGTCGGGGGTCACGCGATGACCTCCGGCCACCGTAGACGCGGGCCTGTGGACGGTGAGTAACGGGCTAGCTCGCCGTCCGGCCGTCGTCATGACGGCAACAGACCATGTCGGCGGCGCGTACGTGTTCCACGCGCGCCTCAAAGAGATGTCAGCAATATGGAAGGGGCCCGCAAGGGCCGACGCCCGTCGGGGCTGTGGGTTGTCGAAAAGTTAACGTGGCTCCGACACAAGGGCGAAGAAGGAACATGGGTTTGGTTTTTAGTCAGTAGAAGTCTGACACTCCCCTTCGCTCTGCCCAAGAGCGGGGGGGTTATTCGATGATTTTCCACCCACCAAAAAAAAAAGGGCTAGTTAGAGGTGTACTGCCTTTTAATGTATTTTTGGGGGTTGTGAAATCATCAAATAACTCCTCCCGCTCTGGGCAGTGTCAGACTTCTACTGACTTAAAACTATCCATGTTCCTTCTTAGCCCTTCAGGGCCGCGGTATCTATTTCGAACAACCCGCAGCCCCGACGGGGAGGTGTACCTATCTAACACCCACTTTTCGCCAGTTATACTATTTCATCATCATCATCATTTCAGCCGATAGACGTCCACAGCTGGACAGAGTTGTCATAGGCCTCCCCTTGGTACGCGTACACTAAAACCGATTTTGTCGGCCGATGGCGGACAGAACTACTCGGACGAGTAACTCGGACGTTCAACTGAATACACTGCAGACGATAACGGCCGTTGTCGGTGGAACTTATGAAGTCTGAACTGTGCAACTACAGAGTACAGACGTGTTTTTTAAAATGGAGGATTTCGAAGAAATGTATTTTTTAGAAAATATCTGCCACCGGTACATTCATTTCTGAAGCAACTTCATCCCATAGACGTTTCCCAATATCTCGATTATTGTAACTTTTTGAATGTTTGTCCCACAGTGACGGTCTGTTATAAATGCAAGTAATTAATTTTTCAATATCCATTCTTGATCCAAATAACGACTCGATCGCAGAAAGAAGCCGGTAAAACTGACAAAAAATCCAAACACGTTCGGACTCGTCAGTTGATCGTCCGTTTTCGGGCGTCATCGGACGACGTCGGTAGTAGCAGTGTATGCGCTCTCTTCCATTTACTTACGTTTGATTTGATCGGCCGAGTTCGGCCGATGACGCCCGAGCATACTTCGGCCGATGACGGATTTGGTGTACGCGTACCGTTAGTGTCACCACATTGACCGGTCCCGTGCGTCTCGAATTCAGCGGATCCCGGCAACATTCACCACGAACCTGCCCCCGTATAGTCTAGATATTCGAATTTCCGAATCGGAATCGAAGTCGAAAAGTTTGTAAATAAGGGGCTTTACGTCATCGTAATTCCCTAATGACTTCCGGACAGAAATAGAGAATCGACAAAAATATAAATAGGTACCTATTGTTATCGTTTAAAAATAATATCTAGGTGACAACCTTGAACTAATAACGTCCTAATAATTATTGCTAATTGAATAATAATGATTTAACCTTCTTTTTCTCTAGATAATTGGTTTGTGTAGGTATTTTTATCCTTAATTGGTTTTAAATGGAATTCTTGGATAAATATAGATGTTTTGCTAATTATTTATTGTTTGTAATTTGTGTAAGTCTGTTATGTGGTTTTACAAAGTGATAAATTGCGATAAACATAAAGGATTCGTTAATGAATCTTTTTTAACAACACACTTCTATCTTCTATCTATGTATATATAAATAAAAAGAGAAGTCCTGACTGATTGACTGACTGACTGACTCATAACGCCCAGCCCAAACCCTTGGACCTAGAATGCTGAAACTTTGCACAGAAGTTTCCTTTATAATGTAGACAAGGAATAAGGAAGGATTTCTCGAAATTCAACCCCTAAGGGAGTTAAATAGGGGATGAAAGTTTGTATGGAAAATTGTCATTTTCACGCGGGCGAAGCCGCTGGCAAAAGCTAGTTTAAAATAAAAGCAGTGATAGCCAAGTCCTGACTGTCGGACTGTTAAGTCCTGGGTCTCAAGGTTGAATCCAAGACACGCACCTCTGATTTTTCGGATTCATAATATGCGTATTGTAATTATAATTATTATCACTAGTTTCGGTAATGGAAAACATCGTGAGAAAACTAGCATGCCCGAGATATATTTCTTAGCGGGATTTAAAGTCAAGTCAGAGACCCCTGGGTGAAATAGCAACTCTTTTTAAGCTATTGCATAGCTTCTATCGCGGGCCTTGAGCGTGGAGAGCGAATCCAGAAATTCCCTAACGAAAATATTCAAGATTCAGTATTCAACCAGGTTGCTATGGTTACGGAAAATAACAAGGTTGTCAACTGAGGTTGTCAAATTAAATAATTTATAACCTCACGTTGTAAAGGTGTAAAGTTTTTCTGTTTTGTCTCTCTGCTTTCTCCTTCTAAAATATTCTTACTCGTATAACTTGTGTACAAAGTGTTTTAAATATGAATAAACAAAGTGCATTTATTAATGAAGAAAGTCACGAAAAAATAGTGAAAGATAATGAGTGAGTACTCCTCGAGTACTCTATATACATTCATTTTATTACGCATCTATCATACGTTTTATTGGTTTTTGCATTACTATTCTGCGAATCGGTCTTAGAAAACGATTCGTTTTCTTATAAAATATCTAAAATAAAATAAATAATTTTAATATTTTTCAATGTTATGACACTTACGTCAGGCTGACAAGCTGTCAATACTTTTTCTTTAAAATTTTCTGTCATAGAGTTTCTTACTAACTTAGTCTATGAAGGTTACTTTTGATTTACTTATATAATTTAAATTCTTTTTAAAAAATACTGCATAAATAAAATAAATATGTAAATAATTATTTGCATAAGTTGATAAAAAATGCTATGCAATAGCTTTACCGCGGCACTCTCCAAGTGCCACATCAACTTTTTTTTTTGAGGATGATAAATCATCAAAATAATGACTCCTCCAGCTCTGGGCAGAGCAAACAAACAAACTCAAAACAAACAAACAAACTCAAAACAAACAAACAAACAACCAAACTAAACCAAACCAAACTTCTACTTACTAAAAACCACCCCTGTTCCTTCTAAGTTAGCCTTTTGTGTCGAGGCCGTGGTATCTCTTTCGAACACACGAGAAAGAGATGACTTTATCACTCTCATTCAGACAAACTATAAAGAAGGAAAATCCACTATAATAAAAATGTATAGCAAAAAAAAAATACGTTCAATCATTATTCTAAGAATATATTTATTATATTCTAAGAATAATATGTAATCTGTCGTGTTTCCTTAGTTATGCTGTGAATCATCGAGGTCGTGGGTTCGATGACTTGGCTGCTGTTCTGAATATTTGTATTGTGGGTTTAGGCGCCACTTGGTACTTAGAATTATGTCATATTTTATGTAGATATAAAAACTTCTGTTCGTAAATATTGCAATTAATGTTTTTGAATCGCCAAAATGTCATTAGATTAGATTATCATTATGTTCGGAATTATCATCATTATCTCGCATTTCCCAACTATATTGGGGTCGGCTTCCAGTCTAACCGGGTGCAGCTGAATACCAGTATATTACATGGAGCGACTTTACCACCTATAACATGAGTCTTTAATACAACTGGTGCAAGCTGTGGGTGCACTTTAGCTACATCGCTGTCGGACCTTTTGAAATCAGGCTTCAGGAATATCATGTCATATTTTTATTTCTAGTAATTTTATAAATAGAAAAGATATTATCAACGAATTAACTCAAAATATACTAGACCCAACCCAACTAGACCATTGGAATGCTACATTATTTCTGAGTAACGTATGCTATATTAAAAAAATAAAATGTCCACGCATATGAAGCCGGGACGGGCCGCTAGTGCAAAATAAACACAGAACAACAAGTATCGATTTTCCTTAACTATTTCTACAATAAATAAGAAACTCAATTCCCAAGAAATTAAAGTATATTTTTTATCCTCCAAAAAACTTCAAGGCCTGACACTGCCAATCTCCGAGCCCAATTAAAGAGACAGCGCCTAAAGAAAAACGAAATAAAAAATACGGATTTATAACCGTGACTTAACTTTAACTAACACAAATTTGTCTAAATCCACATTTATTCCTCTCCCCTCATTAGTTAGGCGGAAAAAATAATTTAATTCGCCAATAGGCCCACCCCACACGACAGACAATCACTAATTACCCCCGGAGTAAGCCATACAAATCGCCGAAAATGTTTACTAATTTATAAAAAAGGCGAAAAAAAAATTTTTTTTTTCACTCTGCAAATGAACTTATTTAGCTCAAGAGGGATTTAATAAAGATTTTTCACGGGTTCTCTCGGCTTCGACGAAGTTTTTGGGGTTCCGTTGGGTTGTATGTGGAACGCTTTTTGCAGCTTTGAAGCAAAAGATACTACGTGATATATTTTTTAACGGACGGTTTTTTTTTTTGGACGGGAGTTAAGAGCGCCGCGGAACTTTTTAGACTAACAAAAGACCGAATAGGATATGCGGAGCTGACTGCCAACCTTCACTAGTTGGAGAGGCACCTGAAGAGAGAGAGAGATATTTTTTAAGTACTTAAATAGCAAAGAAATACAATTTTAAGAACCAGATTTTTTATGCGAAACGTTAAAAATTGGTTAACCCATGAATATGCAAACATAAACTGTCTGTTAGTACAACATTATGGCTCATATACCACCATCCTGAATTTCAGCCCGGAGTTGAACATACCTGAAAAAAAACAATTATAAGTCGTAATATTTTTTTTTACAATTAATCAATTTATTTCATATGTATTTATAAATGTAAGACTATACTAAATATATAAACTAAACTAAACTAACCTACAAACAAACTAACTATAAAAGGGCATCGAAAAAGTCCTCCTCAACGCTGTCAGCAGGTAAAGTACCCAAGAGACTGGCAGCGTTGCCGCGGTGTATGGCAACACTTATCCTCTGGCCAAAGACAGCCCTTGGGAATAAATAATTTATTTGAATAAAATAAAACTAATGTTTTTAAATAAAGAAAAACATTAGTTTTATTTCTATAGCGATCTGATGTCAGAGTTTTTATGAAATCTATTAGCAGGTCTTTGACTTGACTTTAAATGCCGTTGAGAAATAGAAATGCCTTTTAGGCATACTGGTTTCCTTACAATGATTTGATGCCTAGAGGTCCAGATCAAATTGGAGGTGTGGTGTCAACGACTGGAGAATGTTGGCCTGAAACTAAGTAGAACCAAAACTAAATACTTGTTTTGTGATTTCGGCGGTCTCTCCAGTCCTGGGTCTATAACCCTTGCCGGAACGCCCATACCGATCTGCTCCAATTTTCGGTACCTTGGGTCGCTTGTCCAGGGAGATGGCGATGTAGACCGGGACGTAACGCACCGGATCAATTCAAGATGGATGCCCCTCAAGTTAAAGGGGAAAATATACAAGTCCGTGATTAGGCCTGTCGTACTGTATGGATCGGAATGTTGGGCTGTGAAGAAGATGGATGAAAAAAGGTTGCATGTTGCGGAGATGAGAATGTTGAGGTGGATGTGTGGTGTGACCAGAATGGATAAAGTAAGGAACGAGTATATCAGAGGAAGTTTAAAAGTTGCGCCAATTACAGAAAAGTTAAAAGGGAATCGACTGTCGTGGTATGGGCATGTTATGAGGAGGGATGAATCGCATGTGACTAAAAAAGTTATGAATATAAATGTGGATGGATGGAGAGGGAGAGGAAGACCAAAGAAAAGATGGATGGAGTGTGTGAGGAGTGATGTGAAGGAAAAAGGAATAAATGATAACGTGACGACTGACAGGGCAGAATGGAAGAAAAAAACGTGTTGCGCCGACCCCAAGTGACATGGGATAAGGGCAGGAAGAAGAAGAAGATTTCCTTTTTCGAAGCAAGTGATATTTTGGTATACAATATTGTGCACGCAGATAAAGAAAAAATATTACGATGAGAACATTTTCGCCTTTTATCAGCAACTTTAAAATTAACCAAAATAAATAAATCAGTACGGAACCACCATCCCATGAACGACTCAACTAACATTTCTTCCGGCGACTTTTTTCACCGGCGACTAATCTCGACGATATTTCTCGTGTCGCAGATTGAATTAGTGCACGACAAACGCACCTCATTTCGATGAGAAAATACGTTAAAATTATTTATTTTCCCTCCTGTTTGGCGAATGAAAATTCGTTTATACTGATTCGATAAAAAGGTCATATTGTAGATTTATAAGGTCCCATTAAAATAGGTGGACAAAATTTCACAAATCATTCAGACCACCAAAATAAGGACGATGGTAAAAAAAATAAACGCATTTAAGTACCTACTCATAAAGGATGAGTTTGTTCTAGAGTGCCGGCAATTTATTATTTTAAGTTATAAAAAATTACTTTAGTTGATGTTTTTTTTTGTTTAGATATCTTTGGTTAGACCTACTGAAAGCTGTGTTGAAATTGTCCACCTATTTCAATGGGACCTTATATTACTAAACTTGTTTATTTTGACTTCATGTCATTGGAAATAATTTGATCGTAACCTGGCCTAACGCAGTAACATAACATAACACATAACATGACGCCTGTAATCCCCGAAGGGTTCGGCAGAGGTGTACCCATTAGTACACCCACATTTCGCCAGTTATATTTAAGTCCCATGAAAAACCCCAATAACACTTTGCCCGGCCTGGGAAACGAACCGAACACTTCATGCACAAAAGTCGTACTTATTTGCGACCACAAGATAACTGGCAATATAACTTGATCGGTTGATAACTTGCAACCAAGAAATTAATCATCGTTGAAACACGATGTTTTCGGCTGTGTTTCAACGATGATTTCTTGGTTGTAAAGATGTTGTGCCTTAATGAATCGCACTCCTGAGTCAGTCTTAACGTAGTATGGAGTTTTATTAGAATAAGAGACCGTCTATGCAGGTTTTGTTAACACTGTCAAAGGTACAATTTTATGGCGTGCTCATTAAGAGGCCAACAGGAGTAAAACGCGAGGTTTATAATGCGTAAAAGTATATGATTCACTGCAGTAAACAAAATCAGAAAAATATGTGATATTCTTCAGGATAATGCTAGTAACATAGTGCTGTGAAAACATAATACATACAACTAACTTTGCTCGATAGAAAAAAATCACGAAAATACCTCTAATAAATTAAAATACATGTCATCGTTCTGGTTTTTTTTGCCAAATAATTTTACAAGCAACATACTCAAATCATAGTATTTTACTTTTTTAGTCCAATCAATAGTGTATTTGTGATTAAAATACCACTAATTTCGAACTATTCGACCGCAGCGAAAGACGTAACAACCGCTTTGTAGTGCAAGCTGATTAGAACTTTATTCTAACAGAAGTTCAAACGAAGTTTGAACCACCACAAATAGAGTTGCTAATTTGAGGTAGTATAGGCTTTTAAGTATGAACTTATTGGCTTCTTTGATTCAATCAGGAACCTCATGTGACTGTAAATAGACTAATAACCCATTGCTAGAACAAACAGATTATTTTGGTAAAATGAGGTACCGCACCTACGTCAATTTAAAATCTTTCTTTCGATTTTATTCATGAAAGAATTTATCTTTCACACAAATACCATACACACAGGCACTTTCTTATTGTGTATTCCTTTCTTAGATTTTTATTATATATTGTTAAGATAATAATTAAGTACCTAACATAACTGTTAGATTTAGAAAATTATTGTTTATAATATTATTTGTGTCACAAGTATGTCAACGGAACGAATGAGCCTGGAATCTCACGACACAGGGAATCCTATTGTGAGTTTCAGGAATCAATGTAACGAATTTAATTTCTGGAACAATAAATTATTCTTATTCATCTTATTCTTATTCTTTAAAGTAACAATTATTTTTTGTCTTTATTGAATCCATAGTAATTACACTTTTAATTTTAAAATAAATTACAAAAAATGCACAGAAAACTAAACAAAACAAATCTTCGACATTTTTAACTCGAACATCGAGAACGAAACATTAAAAAGACACCCAAGAAAGGGGTAGCCTACCTTCCACGTAGACCCAATGATCCTAAATTAACGTCGGAAGGGGCCTAATCGACCATTTTTTTCCCGCCTGATTACGAAAGGCTAATATTGAACCCCCTACCCCATTGGCTCAAACAAATGTTAACCCTTTATTCGCGCTTACCCCTTTCGAAAAAAAAAGCCCATAAAATATATCTAATTAAAAAATATCCGCGTCTAAGGACTGACGCTCATAAAGAATGTCAATTAAGCCTGCGACGTTTTTTTTTCTTTTGGCGAGTATAATTTTTTTTTTCGTAATATTTTCTGTCGTTCCGCGGCCGGCGAGGGTTAAGATAGCGAAATTAGTATCGGTATGAAATATTGAGTAATTTAATATTTGTAAGGTGGGTGGCGACTCCAACCCTTTTTGTTCTGTTTGATGTTCGTATTTTTTTAATCAAGATTAACAACGGGGTGGTGTTTAAATATTATATTTGATATTTTATAATTTGGCGCATGTGTCGTTTATTGGTACATATTTGGTGGGACAGCGATTAGACGGCTTTGTTTTCATTAGGGTTTTGTTAATATTCTTCAGTTGGAAAGCATTAATTTACGTTATTCTTATTAATTTAAGAAGTATTTCAGGCTAGCTGTTGCCTGCGGCTTCACCCGCTACAACTCGAAAATTATCCCACGATAAAATTGGGATAAAAAACTTTCCTATGTGTTAATCCAGGTTATAAACTATCTGTGTACCAAATTTTATCCAAATCCGTTTGATATTTTTTGCGTGAAGAAGTAACAAACATACACACTCACAAACTCTCGCCTTCATAATTTAGTGTGAAGTGTGATATGGGTGCGATACATAAGTACTCAAAACGACACTAAACAGTCTAAAACATTAACAAAGAGAATTGAAAAGAAACATGATGGGAATAGTACAGCAGAGCACAATAATTATATGAGACATAAGCAAATAAGAGCAAAAACCAAGGTCATGGATGTCTTGAACAGTATCGACGGAAAAGTGGAGAATGTGGAAATGGACCGTCCATAATTATGTTTAGGTCAAATGTAGAAAAATAAACTAATATTATTATCGTGCTGGTCCTACTTAAAATAAATGCTTTGATTTGATTTAGTCAGTTTTCAACATCATACGGGTCTCTCAGACCCATCGTTATCATTGGCAGGTTAAAGTCAATAGTGCGGTCATTGACATTCGCCAATGAGAAAAAACGGTTTAAAAAGCTGTGGTAGATAGTTACACCATGATTCTTAAAATTATGCCACTATAAGAAAGAAGGATAAAAAAAATAGGTTCTATTATATTATTACAAGTAGTTACATCATTTCAAATGATGATGATGATGACGTGGTCATTGAGTGATGATTTAAACGGTTTTTGGGCCCACTTTCACTTCTGTGAGGCATTCGTGACTGGTGGTAAAATAATTGCAGCCGTTCGGGTCGATCTTTAGGTAAAGCCGCGCTTTCATAAGTTGGTTCTTTGTCTTGCTTGTAGTAAACAAACAACAGGACACGGTACTCAGTCTCCCATTGTTTGAGGAACATCAACACATTAATTAGACTCCAGTCATCATCATCTGAGAGAGTAGTGGTGGCCCAGTGGTGGCGGCCCCGACTTACGAACAGTGAGTCGTGGGTTCAAACCCAGCATTACTTTGTATAATTTATTTCATTACGCTCTCAAAACGGCGAAGGAAAACATCGTGAGGAAACCGGCGTGTCCTAGAACCAAAAAAAATCGAAGACATGTCACATCTACCAATCCGCACTGGGCCCGCGTGGTGGATTATAGCCCATTCCTTAGCATAGAGAGGAGGCCTGTGTCCCAGGAGTGGGAACATCAATTAAGGCTGATGATGATCATCATCTGCCTAGCCTTTTCCCAACTATGTTGGGGTCGGCTTCCAGTCTAACCGGATGCAGCTGAATACCAGTATCTATATCTATAAAAGCGAAAGGTCACTCACTCACTCACTCACTGATTCATCACGAAATCTCGAAAACCGCTGGACGTACAAAGATGATTTTTGGCAGGGAGGTAGTTTATGGTTAGTAGACGTCCGCTAAGAACGGATTTTGCGACAGGGCCGGATTAGGGTGGTCTAAGGGCCCTCGCAAGTTTGTATGAAACTCCTTCATTTTTTGTGCTACAATCTAGATTTTTGGCAGATACGTAGTTTATAGTCAGTGGGCGTCTGCTATGAATTAATTTTGCGACAGGGCCGGATTAGGGTGGTCTAAGGGCCCTCACAAGTTTGTATGAAAGTCCTTAATTTTTCGTGCTATAATCTTGATTTTTGGCAGAGACGTAGTTTATAGTCAGTAGGCATCCGCTATAAATTAGTTTTGCGACAGGGCCGGATTAGGGTGGTCTAAGGGCCCTCGCAAGTTTGTTTGAAAGTCCTTCATTTTTTGTGCTACAATCTTGATTTTTGGCAGAGACGTAGTTAATAGGCAGTAGACGTCTGCTTAGAACCGATTTTGTGACAGGGCCGGATTAGGGAGGTCTAAGGGCTCTCGCCAGTTTGTATGAAAGTCCTTCATTTTTTGAGCTACAAAGTTGATTTTTGAGACGGACGTAGTTTATAGTTAGTAGACGTCTGGTAAGAACAGATTTTGTGACAGGGCCGGATTAGGGAGGTCTAAGGGTTCTTGCAAGTTCGTAAGAAAATCCTTAATTTTTTGTGCTACAAACTTGATTTTTGGCAGGCACGTAGTTTGTAGTTAGAAGAACTCTGCTAGGTACAGGTTTTGTGGCAGGGCCGGATTAGAGGTTTAAGGACGCTCGCAAGTTTGTTTAAAAGTCCATCATTTTGTGTGCTACTAACTTGAATTTTGGCAGGGACGTAGTAGGTGAGTAGAAGTTTGCTAAGAACCGATTTTGCGACAGGGCCGGACTAGGGAGGTCTAAGGGCTCACGCGAGTTTGTATGACAGTCCTTCCTTTTTTGTGCTACAATTTTGGCAGGAAGGTACTTTATAGTTAGTAGACGTTGACTAAGAACGGATTTAGCGAGTTCAGCAACATGGCCAGAATAAGGAGGTCTGAGGGCTTTCACATGTTTGTAAAAATATACTGTTTTTTTTTTGTACTAACAACCTGAAATTTAACAAGTCTAGAGTTTAGGAGTAGGAGATCTAAGCTAAGTTTGTAAGGAAGACCTGTACTAAGGGCTCCCGTAAGTCCATATGAAATCCTTGGCTTTTTATACCTGAAAATTGGCAGAGAGATATAATATAGTTAAGACATTTCAGGTAGGAATAGATTTTACGACAGGGCTGGTTTAAGGGAATATAATCGCTTCGATTGGCATTTGGCATTCGATTTGACATAGTACCATCCACAGGCAGTCCAGACAAGAGAGTCAAAATTTCTACGCGAACGAAGTCGCGGGCAACTGCTAGTTATTTATATGGAGCGACTGCCTATCTGACCTCCACAATCCAGTTAATACTGGGTAAAACTAGTTGTCAGACTTTCAGACTCACTACCTGTAACGAATGACAAAGATATTATAATTATAATATGTATGACAACCGGGACCAACAGCTTTACGTGCTTTCCGAGACACGGAGGAAACTCGGTTTGTAATGGGTGGTCCTGGTCACCCATCCACAGACCAACCTAGGCAAGTGCAGCTTAACCTAAAGATCGACCCGAGTGGAATTTATACTATAGTCTTGACTCGTAATTCAACTAGCTGATGCCCGCGGCTTCACCCGCGTGGATGTCGTTCAAATTATATACTAAAACCTTCCTCTTGAATCACTCTTATCTATTTAAAAAAACGCATCAAAATCCGTTGCGTAGTTTTAAAGATTTAAGCATACAAACAAACAAACAGACAAAAATAGCGACTTTGTTTTATACTATGTAAGGATAAATAATAATGAAGCCCGCTTTAATTCAAATCTACAATGCTATTTTTAATATTTAAATTATTATAAATATAAGTAGTGATTAGTTTTAAATATATACTCATAATTAATTTATGAATCTCAAATATGTAGCTACTTCGCTCACTTAGGTACTTATCGTTCTGCCGATCCCACTGTTGTCTTATCTACCTGTGGCACCACGCTGACTACCCCTTATCTAGCGTAGCGTGATTGTTTTTGACATCCGAATATAATAATACAATAACAATTTAGGTACACACGGCTACACATCAAGCTATACAAAACCAGTATAATCTGATCGTACATTGTGCGAAAAGATCTAGTAAAGTGAGGCCAAGATTAACTGGTTTTGTATAGCTTGATGTGTAGCCGTGTGTACTTGTAAATATATTCAATGTTGAATGTCATCGACTTTCGTTATCAGTGATAGAAGTAGTGATTTTTCAGTACTTGAGAATTCCTCGCGGCAAGTCCGGCTATTTTACATGAAGTTTGAGTCGCTATTAAATGCCAGCGACCTTGAGCGAAGCGAAACCCACATTTTATTTTTTTACGCTAAAATCACATCAAATTTGAAAAATCTAAAACACTATGTTGCTTGTAAATAACCTGTAGTAATTTTAAAATCACTTTTCATGATTCTAGACTTGATAAATTAAGAGAATTACTGATTATAGCCACGTTTATATTTAATCAGTAGTTCTCTTAATTTATCAAGTCTAGAGTCTAGTATATACGATCAGATGTATGAATGTGGACGAGGCAAAAGGAGTATTTATAAGGAACGTAGCAGGTAGCCCTTTGTACTGCTTACCCCAATGGGAAGTAAAGTGTGAGTTTATGAAAGCAAGTGTCTACAAAATAATGTTCACTTAAAACAGCCAAACTTTTCACCTTCGTTTATAGACACATCTCCATGCCAAACTATATCATACATTGTAACAATCAAACATCTCAGTCGCAATGCACAAACACACAAACAAACAGACATGCAGTACGTCAGTTGATAAACAAAATGGCTGTCACCGATGGTAGGTGGGTGAATAAATAAATATATACACTACTGCATCTAGGACGTACAATGTGGTCTACGTTAGAATTCAGGGGATAAGACCAAGACTATATTAAACTGGCTTATGCCTGCGGAGAGCTTCTAGTCCTACAGGACTTTATTACCGGGATGTTTATAGGCTAGTCCAGGTTATAAGCTATCTGTGTGCAAAATTTCATCCTAATCTGTTGAGTAATTTTTGCGTGAAAGAGTAACAAAAATTCAGTCATTTTCACAAACTTTCGCATACAAAAACATATGTGGCGACTAGCGACATCTATCGCAGCACCTGCGTACTAACAAATGATCGACAGAAGTTCCTACATCGCGCTATCAACATTATCCGCGACATAAGCCTATATAGGAGTTCCCGACTTACAACTGTCGGGCAGTTAGCCCGCCGGACACAACACCCGTCCGGTCGGAGGATCCTCCCTTTTCAACGGGGGATGAGGAACTTTACACCCTGTTCCTCATACCCCCAAACATATACTAGTACTGTAATATAAAAATAGACACTATCACATATGATAATATGAAGCTTGTTATCTTCGAATGGTGTACTTACCCATGTCCGATGCAATAATTGCAATCGACCACGTTTTTCTTACAAAATACGCTCGAGGCGCCTCGGTAGGTGTGACTCAGTAAATACTGATTAACACTCTCCACGTTTTCTACCGTTTTTAATTACCTTGGTCGCCCGAATTTTGGTTTTTCCAGCGTTGTACCGGTCTCTTCAAAACTTTATGACCCATTTTCGAATAAAGGAATGCTTGGCGCATCATTTAAATGGAAAAGCCTCGAACACTGCAGAATCGTCTACGCGCTACAGTCGCCGAATAATCGTTTTCGTAAAACTCTCGCACGCACAACGCACGGTCTGCTCCCAAAAACCGTCCATAGCGACTAAATTCCCAAGAGCCAGGCAAGAGATTAACATAACCCCCACACCCTTTGGTCTCGTTGCGTTCACGCAGTAAGATAAATAAATATAAACTTTCTTTTGAGACACCTTGCATAATTGGGATATTATCAAAAAAAAAAAGTTCATCAGATATTTATTTCCTTTTTTTCGCAGCTGTTTATTAAATACTAGTTTTTCATGTTATAACTTTACTTAAATTATCTCCATGATTCGTTTACTATTCAAAGCATCCACTAGCACAATGTTTTAACTCAACTTCATTGAGTTTTACATAAATTGCTGATTGATTTTGAAATGTTTGCTGACCAATTAGCTATTTCTGCTGTCAGATTTTATTTTTCTGCTGACCAAAATACGAATACTGTGCTAACCAGTTAAATAACACCCTTATAATATATTATCTGTGGTGAAGCGTTCGTTTACACATGGTTTACACTCTGTATAAATGAGAGTATCTTATAATCTATACTAATATTATAAAGCTGAAGAGTTTGTTTGTTTGTTTGTTTGAACGCGGTAAACTCAGAAACTGCTGGTTGGAATTTTAAAATTCTTTTTGTGTTGGATAGTCCATTTATCGAGGAAGGCTATAGGCTATATAACATCACGCTACGGCTAATAAGAGCGGAGCATAAATGAAAAATGTTACAAAAACGGGAAAAGGTATTTCCTTTTTGAGAGCTTCCGCTGCGTGCGCTGCGAAAACGGTTTAAGTTACGCTAATATCATGTATGAAGGAATTGTTCCTCTTTAAAAGTTCTAAAAAAAAGTCCGCGACAGCATATATATCTATCTTTTAAGATTGACTCACTGTAACCTTTTTTTACAGTTAAACTGTTAGGTTAAAAAGAATTATTTTTTGCGAAGCTTATTTAACCCATATGGTATTAATTTATATCCAAATAAATGTGTTTGTTAGAACGGAAATTTAATATAGAATATTTGTGCCCTTTACTCTATACAGTTTAAACAAATATCATAGAAGATATCGCAATGTAAAAATATCCGCGCGGCAAAATATTTCGCGCGTCGCAATGTAGGTACGGGGGATTCTGGCTGGCCTCCGGGAAATTCAAATTCAAAATATTTACTGCATCATAATTGTGATCATAATGTTTACAAGTAAGTGTTATAGTATATTTAACAGTAAGAGATACCTATAGTAATTCACACTTTAATATAATCTAAGCTAATCTAAACCATCTGAACTATTATAATAAAGAGGAAAGATAAGATTTTTTGTTTGTTACGATTTAGCTTAATTTATGTCGGATAGTCGATATCGAGAAAGGTTATAAGCTATATTTATGTGAAGCAGACGAAGTTACGTGGGTTAGCTAGTAATTGATAAATTAGGTTACACGAGAACGTTGCGGTTTAAAAGAAGATGTAGTGGCAAAACACTTAAAAGAATATTGTCATATTGTGGTGAGGACGAGTGAAAGTCGGTTAACAGTAGTCGGTATTTACGAGGCAGGTCTGTAGGACCCCTCCTGGAGTTGCCACTCACACCTGCCTCTCACGCCCCAGAAAAACATACACTTACCTCATTGGTGAGTTGGTGAGGTTCTTCAGAAAGGACAGGTGCGTAGAAAGGACAGGAGGTGCGTAGTATAGTACTCGTAACCGGCGGCTTGCATGTATGATCTAATGTATGAATGTGACGAGGCAAAAGAAGTATGAAGCACCTGCTTCACAGTCGGGCGTTACAGTCATACTCAAACAAAATCCGCAGAACGCGGGGAGCTTCTCCTATAGGAGAAGCTCCCCGCGTTCTGCGGATTTTGTCTAAAGTAGCATTCATATATATATCAGTAATATCTAGTATACTTGTTGTTTAAGTGTTTATTCACTGTGTAGTACTGCTACTAACCGGACGTCTTGGCGCCCCGTCAATTTGTTTTATTTTAATTTGATTAAACACCTTGCATGTACTGAAGATTTTCGTCAGTGATTGTTGAATTATTTTGAAGATCTTGTATCTTGTAACTTGTGTTGTTACTTTAGGAAAAAGTTTAACTTTTATACGGGTAAGTTATATTATCAGTTACATTGTTTTGTAGAATTTAATTATCCTTTGTTTTTCTTTGTGTGCTGGCGTTCCGTAAGATTCGGACTCATCCCCGCAAGGTGTTTGGCAGGCGGTTTGCAATGACTCTTTCAAAGAGCTTGCCCACCTCGTCAAGCAGCACGATGGGCCGGTAAGAGAGATAGAGATGTGCCAAAGTCGACCAACCACAGGAAGGGCAAAAGACCAGGGCCCCAAGTCTGCTATTCAATAGTGTCAGAATGGTCGATCATTGATCTCATAATGGTTGATTGATGACAAGCCAAAAAGTACCTTATGCCTGTCGACTTAAGGTACTTTTTGGCTGTAAATTGTAACTAATGTGATTGGTCGATATCCGCACGTCTCCTCTCCGCTCCGATCGTCTCCACTTTGGTGAAGCCCCGGCCTAAACGGACGGAGTCTAGTCTTGGCCCGTCTTGGTCATCTCGCCACATTAACTTAAAAACTTTATTCACTGTTCATTACTTGTCTGTTATACGTAAGCTAGTCCCTAAATTGGATCTGATAACTTTTTGACTGTACAATCCCCATGGTCTTGTCTTAGCATCATTTTACATGAAGATGCTTTTTTTGGAATTATTGTTGTTCATATTGATTGTGACACTGTAACAGTTTCAAGATTTCTATAAGAGCCGTTAAGTGTTTATAGTCTATGCTATATAAGTATAGCATAGACCTCGTCGAGGCTGCAGGATGTTGAAAAGAGATA
This sequence comes from Diarsia dahlii, assembly GCA_949775195.1. Taxonomy (NCBI): domain Eukaryota; kingdom Metazoa; phylum Arthropoda; class Insecta; order Lepidoptera; family Noctuidae; genus Diarsia; species Diarsia dahlii. The sequence goes on from OX459210.1 coordinate 18,620,204, forward strand.
CCACAGCCCCGACACAAAGAGCAAAGAAGGAACATGGGTGGTTTATAGTCAGTAGAAGTCTCACACTCCTTATCGCTCTGCACAGAGCGGGAAAAGTCATTTGATGATGCTCACACACCAAAACATAAAAGTAGCTATAGCATAGACAATTATATCAATTCTATTGTTACACAATCTATCCACTTCAGTGCGATAATATCATCGGTAATAGGACTAAATATAAAGTGACTAGTAAAATTAGTGACCGATACATAAACACGTGATAGTACTCAACGTAACTAATCACATAAAACATTAAAAAACATATTGTCTTAGGTACTGTTTCTAAATATAACGAATCTTTTAACATTTCTAAGGTACACACACATAAGAACATACATCTAAGATACATACACAGACACATAATACATTACAGTCATATTTTAAACATACATTTTTTTTTTCGTTTTGGATTACATATTTTTAATGAATGAAAAATAATGAACTCCTAGATGGCGTTGTAAAACTCCAGTCTGTGGCAATTAGTGAGACGCTGGTGCTGCCATCTGTTAAAATAATGGAGGAAAGAATATAACCCGAGCAATAACCAGACATAAGGAGGTGTCATTTCTTTGTATGGGATTGGGTATCTGTGCCCTATATAATATATAAGTATCACTATGGTTATCAACATCAACTTCTTCATTGTATAATTGAAGCAACATTATCTACTATTATATTAATAAGTTGTCATTTTGATAAAGCAGTTATTATCAATATTCTTATCGGGGATTTACTTGCTTCTGGTTTTCGCATGACCATCCAATTTATTTCGACGAACAAGACGTATTTATTTTGTGCATCGCGATATCATTTTATGTTTTTTTTTTTATATGACTTGTTCTCAAGGACGTTTTTTATATAAATGCTGATAATGCAGATTGGATAGCCGGAAAACGGAACTTCCTTTAATCGGAAAGGTATTTTATCTATAAAATATAAGTCACATAAGGTCACATAAGTCACATACGTGAGGAGTTTTTATTGGCTTTCTGGTGAACAACCACCTCTAACTCTCTAACCGGTTTCTAACTGGGTTGTGGAGGAAAGGCCGTCGCTTCTTATAACATACGGGTAGACAGCTGCATCTGGGTAGACTGGAACCGGGCCCCAACATAGTTTCTTATACCAGTAAAGAACAAAAAAACTAACAAACATTATCATCTTTCTGCCCTTGACCCATGCTACTTGGGGTTGGCGCAACATATTTTTTATTTCCATAAGTACTCCTCTGTCAACCGTCACGCTCATTCGTCGCCATTTACACCTTTTTCTTTCATATCGTTCCTGACGCAAACCATCACAAAAAATAAAAATTAAGTAATTCAAAACTACTACCTACTAATACTGAGTATACCACGCGGCATAATTATAAGTTGAACATGCGCAGTAGTCGAATTTTAGACGTTCCATAAAATCAAACAGAGAACCTTCGCAGAACGACGCCATTTTGTTTCAAGTTATTTGCCTCGGAGTACTTTACTTTAATGTTATGTTCTTCATGTATACTTTATTGTTCACAACCCTACAGTTAAAATTTAAAAAAATGTCTCATTGAGTATCATGTGGAAAACGTGCTTCGGTTTCCTCACGATGATTTCCTTCACCGTTTTTCACATTTGTATTATTTCTTTATCCTAATTTGGACGTGCTCTTACTTTATTTTGTTTGTTTTTCAAAATAAATAAAATATAAGCATGTCCACACAAAACCAAAGAGCCGCGCGTTGCTCAAACTGTGGCGAACTTTCAACACACTGTGCTCGGTGTGAAAGCGCCGTTCCGATACAGTTGCTATCTTACACAAATATATACAACTACCTTCCCCTGTGTTGCTCCTATACCGTGTGTATGCTCTAGCTTCTATTTTAGAGAAATCTGTTATGAAAACCATAATAATAACCCGCATTTCGCTAGTTAAGTTTAAGTTATTGCCATCAAACGGGCACAAATCCATACTACGTGGCTTCTACTAAATACCAAATACCTGAAGGAAAAACCCAATAACACTTTGTAGAACCTGGGAATCGAACCCGGGACCTCATTCACACTAGTCACACGCTTGCGACCACTAGAACAACTAGGCATATAATGCAAAAGTTGTGAATAAAAGTCAATTCTTGTCTTTATTATGTAACGCGTTCAAACAAACAAACAAACTCTTCAGCTTTATAATATTAGTATAGATTAGTCCATGTCTCAAGTAGTGCCCTCTACTAGACTCGGCCTATCAAATTCTACGAAAAGATTTTGTGCAATTACTTTTGTATACCATACTAGCGATGTAGATACTGAATTTCTTGGTTTTTCTCTACTATAATATGCATGTGAAAACTACAATATACTTAGGAAAAGCTTCCTCTTAAACCACTATATCTATTGCTGAAAACTGCATTAAAATCCGTTGTGTACCTAGTTTAAAAGATCTAAGCGTACAAACAGCGGCCGGGGAGCAACTTTGTTTTTTACTCTTTATACATAAAAAAGTACAGTTTACAAGGCTTAAAAACAAACCCCGGATAATAAGTGCCTTGTGTACCGAAACAGATAATCGTCAAAAAGCTTCGAAAATCAAAGCTTGCTGGAGAATTAAATTAAAACCAATCGGGTGTTTCATATCCAAAGGGATGCCATCAAAAGAACGTCAAAGATAATCAATTTTACAAATATCCCTCCCCCCGTTCACCCCCAATGTAGGTACGTCTTTTTCTTTTCCTATGAAATAAATCTTTTCAGACAACGCTTGAAGATGAATATTGTTAAACCTTAAAGGGCGTAACTCCACATTGCCATCACACAAAATTTAACTCTATTGTGTAACAGTAAAGTGGATATTCGAATGTTTTTGAATTTGGTTTTACATAAGACGTTCCAGTATACGAAAATATCATAACACTGTGTGAAAGTATCGAACTCAACTTTATTAATACTGAACGCCGTGCATTTTCTACCCTCTTTCCTACAGCCAAGCTTTATTTTAGAATTTCTGTTCTGGAGATACGACCTTTTCAAGTCGGGTAGTTGTCATCAATACCGTATCGTCTGCATTATCGTTTATATCGTAGCATTAAGACTGAACCGTTCAAGGGAAAAATTGGTTAATAAATGTTCTATTATGGGGCTTACACATCATTCTATTTAAGGATTTTTGCGTTATTAAATTTAAGCAAATTTTAACGTTAATTTTAAAACTACTATTATGCACACTTCTGTCTTACTCTTTGCAGATAATGTTACGTTATATTTAAAGGTGTTAAGTGCTCTTACTGTATATTTATTATCAGTTGTATGTTATTTAATATCCACTACAATCAAGCTTAATAATAATACTTATCTCTAAAACTAATAGATAATTATTATCGATACAGTTGACTTATTTTATCATTTTTATTGTCCATTGATATGCTTAAATGGAAATTCCCCTACAATCATTTTTTGATACTAGTTTTTGTTTGGGGGTTCCCGCGTTTTACGGTGACCGATTATTTTGATAACTAAGTACATACTTACGTAATTGAGCAGATGACCTTGTGGAATCACTTATCTGATATAGGTAGATAGTTACATGACTAAATTTTGGAGGAAACGCATTGTGTGCAAATTATCCAGTGTGTCATTTAATCAGATTATGAACGGAGTTTGGCTTATACTGAAATCAAGACGAGCTAATAGATCGGTTAATCCTATGAACTGGGGATTTTAAATGGCCACTTTAGCATATCATAATAGAATCATAATAATAATATGAATTGTGTTAAAATTCGTAAAAAGGACTATTTATAATAGTAACTGCGTCTATGTGACAACTTTTCGATTTTTAACGACATTTCTGCGAAAAAAATTGCCGGTCGCTCTTCACTTAATTTTCTATTCTCGCCTACTTATCCTCTATATTTCCTCACTGTATGAGTAGGGACCTTAACAATTGATCACATTATGACGTATCTCCAGTACTCCCTCAGACTGCACGAGATAAATACGATCATTTATTATGAATGGTCGCTTTAGTATCTTGATTCGATGCTCATTACTGTTCCGATTTATTTACGGAGGTCTATCGGCTATTCATCTTTGTTTGTTCTGGTGTTTACTTTCTATGAAATTTAGATTGATTTAACATAGACTATCAGACTTTGGTAATATTTTAAAGTAATTAATTTTGACTGCCTCGTTTGTCTTGTATAGTTGCAAGTCTTCTGCTACTACTTTTTTTTTACGCCGTTTACTTTTGAGATTGCAGCGAATTTTTAACCCAAAACGTATTTTGACGTGTCTGATACTGACAAAATTAATTATGTCAATTCAACTCGATTTTATACTGACATGGTTATCGGTCTATATTCTATTTCTTGTTTGTTTTTTGCACTTGTTGCCGCTATCACTGTCACTCAAAACTTGATTCTGTTCCCGTCACCTGTGTCTACTCGCGAAAATGAACAAAACTATGAACAAAATTAAACGTGTTTTAGATATTTGTGTTAACAATCCGTTTCATTTGTTACAGACTCCAAAATGCCACCCTCCAAAGATTACAACGCCAAACAAAGCTACTCCAGGTCTTACTCTGATAGTAAGTATTATGTTTTGTCCATCTGCTGGACCCTAAAAAAAACACAAACATTTTTCATGGGGCTGTTTATAGTGCAAAACTAGCTGTGCCCTGCCACTTTCGATCGTGTCAAATTATAATAAAAAAAGATTTTACTACTTTTTACTTGAATCGGTTTTTTTGCCTTTTTTCAAAGGTTTAATTTTTTTGATGATGACAATGCATTAAAGTGGTTTCCAACACGATGTAGATGTACCTGTGTAAAAATAAATAATCTAGAATCCTAGATAGATAACGCTGGGAAACCCAGGTGACGTGGTACAGTGGTCAGTGATAGTTGACTAACGGTGGCCTATTGCCAAGTAGGTCTTTGTTCTTCTGACCTTCCGTGACATACATACATTACTTATTGTTTAAAGAAAACCATTTTGTATTTCCAAGGTGCGCGACTACTGAGCATGATGTGATTTCATGTGATCCGCACCATGGACGACTGCCTTTCATTTCAGGAGGATCTAGATAGACTTGCTGCATACTGCATTGAAAATAAACTGCATCTTAGTATTCCCAAGTGTAACTATATTCACTTTACAAAGAATAATCTAATCGTCAATTTAAATTACAACCTTAACTGTATCCCCTAAATAATATTTCAATAGTGAAGGATCTGGGTGTTCTCTTTGATGCCAAACTATCCCTTAACCAGCATGTCGAAGCCATAGTCAATAGTGCTTTTAAAATGTATGGCTTTGTGATGAGATCGGCAACCGAATTTAAGCGTACCTCTACTTTTCTTTATCTTTATAAGACACTTATTCGGTCTCAGTTGGAATATGCAGTCCCTATTTGGAACCCATTCTACCAAAAGTACGTAATTGCAATAGAAAGGGTCCAGCGCAAGTACCTCCGTACTATGTTCTACAGATGTCATGGGACTAAAACTTATCTATCATACTCCCGACTTCTTGATAAGTACAAACTTCTAAGCTTGGAGAACCGGCGCAAATACCTGGAGGCCAACGTGCTTCATGATATTGTTAACAATAATTTTGACGCCATTGATCTAACGAGTATGCTGTGCTATTCTATCCCCCGAACGGTTCATGTACGTCAGGTTCGTCCACGTACTCTGTTCGCGCTAAATTCTTGTCGAACGAACTCTGGCTTACGGTGCCCTATTCATAGAATGTTGGAATCTTATAAAATTCTAATTTCATTGACATTGACATTTATTTGCATGCTCGAAGAATAAATTTATAAAAATGTTATCGTAATTATTATCCTACAAATAGTTTTATCTTTTTATTTATTGTAATTGAATTGTTGGTAAATGAAATGATTGTTTTAGATTTTTTTTTTTTTTTTTTAACTGTTGATTTGATTTGTAAATGAACTCATTACTTATTTTTATTTTATCTGCTTTGATTTTGTAGCTATAGCCTTAGTAACTTGTCATTTATTTATTTTATGCCTAATTTTTAATTGTGGTAATGTCGTCTAGTGGCTACCACTGATCTTTAAATATGTATATCTGCGGATAATGCAGTTGACTGCAACATTATTAGTCAAAACATTGTAAACCTTGTGCATTATATATATGTTGTAGTTGTTTGTTATCCCTCAATAAATAAAATAAAATAAAATAAAAAATGATATTCTTAGGGCGCCTTCAAATATGCCGCGCGGTGGCAGCGTGGCTGCAGCGCTGCAGCCGCGCTGTTTTGTTAATCCATATAAATAAAGCACGCGCGACTGCAGCGCTACATCCGCGCTGCGGGTGTGCGGTTTAAAATCCGCGATTTTTATATGGATTAACAAAGCAGCGCGGCGGCAGCGCTGCAGCCGCGCTGCCACCGCGCGTCTCTTTGCGGCTAATTTGAAGGCGCCCGGGTTCGATTCCCGTTTTTCGGGCAAAGCGTTATTTGGGGTTTTCCATCAGGAATTTCTAAATAGCAGCCACGAAGTCTGAGTTGGTGCTAGTTGATAGCACAAGACCAGCCCTCTATTATACGGGACTTGGACAAAGCTACCCGATGTGTTCAAATTAAATGTCTGAAAAAATGTAGTGAAGTTGACACCTCTGACAGCCATGTCGCGGATTAAAAGCACGTCAATAACCCCGTCTTTTCTCTAATTCCAGATGGTGTGTCGAACCAGGCGAGGGTCTACCACCCAGCGACCAATCTAATGCCGCATACACCTCCTCAATCACCTACAGGCAGAGCCCCTTCTGCATTTGGCGCCGGCAAATCCAACACTTCATCGTACGATCGACAGAACAGCAATGGAAGGTACCCCTGACGAACCCCATCGACCTAAGCCCGGAAAAGACAGTGGGGATCTCATACTTCCGAGTTCGGAAAACTCAAAAATCTCGGAAAACTCGGCAGGTCTGATATTCAGACCGGATATTTTCGATATCTCGATTTGGTTGTGTTAAAGAGAAATAAAATTAATTATAAAAACTAAAAAGTTTGACTAAATAGCAAGAAAAACATGCACATTTGAAAGTATTTGGTGTTTAGTTTTTATAATTCCTTTTTTTTTATTTCCAGCTATTCAACTTAATAATATTAGAGTGAAAGATTTCACAGACCATTAATTTAACCACTTGTTTTTTTTTCACTTTAATGTTTTGTCATTCCAAAAACCACCGTAAATTGTTATAAATCCTAAATGAATAAATGATAAATTAAAATAAACTAGTGATGAGGACAGATTATTTTCAAATACCATTTCAATGATACCCCACTTAGCATAGTTCGTAGACATTATTTTTTATTTATTTTTTTCTGCTGCCATGTCTTTAGTGACACATCGTTTGACGGACAGAATTATTGAAATGCCCAATTCGTTTGGTCTCTAGAGGTGGCACTCTAGGGACTGGTAAATTTTGAAAGGAACAAAGAAATATAATATTACCGTACTTTATTCGGGTAAAAGGTTTGTTCAGACGGAGCAACTTATTTGTTTAATATTTGTGTACTTGTTGCGCCAACCCCAAATAGATGAATGATGATAATGATGATGATTGCAATATTTAATAAAAAAATACTCAGTAATTTGTTGCATTCCACAATGTGTTGTACCTACATGGTAATTCATATAAGTTCAATTCAATTCAATTTTTGAAGGTTATGGCTCCATCGATGTACATTCGATGATTTTGCCAATGTCCAGGTGTGAGATGAGGTTGTTCAGTTTTCTTTTAAAAAAAAAAATAATATCATACAACAAATGATCGGTGTTTGTAGCGATGACATTCTTCATATAAGTTTATTGTATTATCATTATAGTATCTTGTGTCAATAGTTTTTATGTCAAAATTAAACGGGAAATAGAAAGTCCTGAATTGAGGAAGATGTCATGGGGATAGGCCCAGCAGTGGGATGACGCAGGTTTAAAAGCGAGTTTACTAGTTTTTTTTTATCCATTTCTCGTAATTGTTTGACGATTTGTATGACGTCTGGTTTTATCATTCAATAAAATCGGTAGTTAGATAATTATATTTTTTTTATTAATTTATCCAACGTCATTAACCACAGAAAAGGAAAGTTTGCTTACTACGTTTTGATGAATGTATTTTAATAACTTCTGATCGGTATAGTACCAAATATTATTGCATTTTTATTTTATTTTTATAAATGAAATTACAGACTTAAAGGTCTAAGTCTACCTACTTAGACCTTTAAGTCTGTAATGTAATAACTTAAAAAAAATATTATATCGGTTAATCATCATCTCAGTCTGTTGTTTTTAAATTCAATCGCTATGTCTGCACAATTCCTTATGCAAGAACAAAAAATAAAATAAATAAAAAAAACTTGTAAGAAAGGTATCTACTTAGCAAATAAGCATGTAATTTAATGTGTAGTTAGTAATATTATTTGTAAATATTGTAAAATATATGACGTAAACCTATTTATAAGAAAAATAAATACTCTGATTGTAAACCTATGTCGAATTTTAATTAATTTATCCTATTTTCCTTGATTTATCCTCAATCTGACGTATTATATATTATTTTAATAATAGTTTATCATAACATCACGCCTACATAATTAACTGGGTTGTGGAGGTCAGTCGCTCCATGTGTAAAATACTGCTATTCAGCTGACCCCAACATAGTTTGACGGCACGGTTGGCGCAGTGGCTAAGCGATTGGACTGCTGCGCTGCGTGTCCGGGTTCGATCCCCGCACGGAACAAATATTTGTATGAGCTGCAGATAGTTGTTTCGGGTCTGGGTATTTGTGTATGTGAGTTTATAATAATATGTTTGTGAACGCACCCACGATACAGGAGAAATTCCTAGTGTGGGGCAAAGTTCAAAAAAAAAAAAAGTTTGTAAAAGGCCAGGCAGATGATGATGAACATCACGCCTGTAATCCCCGAAGAGTTAGGCAGTGGTGTGCCTAATAGTACACCCATATTTCGTCAATTAAGTTCCCATGATATAGAGGGCGTGCCTATTGCTATCAACCGGGTCCAAATTCAGAGTCCGTGGCTGCTACTGACCCGGGAATCGAACCCAGGACCTCATGCTCAGTAAGTAGTCTCGCTTGCAACCAGTAGAGTCTACTAGACCAACGAGGTAGTAACAAATAGGTAATGGTTTTTTCAATGGATTACGTGCTGACATGGAAGTTTATGAATGGATTGAACGAAATCACCACCCCTAGTGATTACATACGGGACCGAAACGTGGTCACTCACAATGGGCCTCATCAGAAAGCTCAAAGGCACCCAAAAGGCAATGGAGAGGGCTATGCTCGGAGTTTCCTTGCGTGATCGAATCAGAAATGAGGACATCCGCTTGAGAACCAAGGTTACCGACGTAACCCGAAGAATCGCCAGACTTAAGTGGCAATGGGCAGGGCACATAGCTCGCAGAACGGATGGTCTATGTGGCCGAAAAGTTCTGGAATGGCGACCGCGAACCGGAAGACGTTGCGTTGGAAGGCCTTCCACTTGGTGGACCGATGACCTGGTCAAGGTTGCAGGAACCCGCTGGATGAGAGACGCACGGGACCGGTCAATGTGGCGACACCTGGGGGAGGCCTATGTCCAGCAGTGGACGTCTTTTGGCTGAAATGATGATGATATGACCACCCCTAGATTTCAATCGGAATTAGTTTGAAGGACTTGTATAAAAACTTGGTCAAAAGAGTAGGTAGTGAAAAACATTTAAGGTCATTGCCCTGTTAGTGGGTAAGTTAGGTACTAGCTGATACATAATTATAATACTTACCTAAAAAATGTTGGTTGACGCATGTAGAGGAAGACAAGACAAAAGGAACAAAAAGTCGAGTAGTGTGAATAGGTAGCGGAAAGCAATAGTTAACTGTCTAAAATAGTTGACTGTATTAATTATATTTGATTTAATAGCTAGTGACATCTTTCCAATCAATACTGATATAGAAATCGATTTAGCTAGCAAACTGCACAACAGATGGCGCTGTTGCAAATAACTCAGCGTACATTATATTTTTAAGAACACAGTTTTAAAATCATTTAAAGTTGGTAAGTAGAGGAAGACCAAAGAAACGATGGATGGACTGTGTGAAGGATGATATGGCTAGAAAGGAGGTGACTGCTGAGATGACGAGAAATAGAGAATTATGGAAGAAGAAGACATGTTGCGCCAACCCCAATTAGAATGGGTGATGATAATGATGATGATTGCAATATTTAACAAAAAATACTCAGTAATTTGTTGCATTCCACAATGTGTTGTACCTACAAAATGGTAATTCATATAAGTTTATTGTATTATCATTATAGTATCTTGTGTCAATAGTTTTTATGTCAAAATATAAACGGGAAATAGAAAGTCCTGAATTGAGGAAGATGTCATGGAGATAGGCCCAGCAGTGGGATGACGCAGGTTTAAAAGCGAGTTTACTAGTTTTTTTTTTATCCATTTCTCGTAATTGTTTGACGATTTGTATGACGTCTGGTTTTATCATTCAATAAAATCGGTAGTTAGATAATTATATTTTTTTAATTAATTTATCCAACGTCATTAACCACAGAAAAGGAAAGTTTGCTTACTACGTTTTGATGAATGTATTTTAATAACTTCTGATCGGTATAGTACAAAACATTATTGCATTTTTATTTTATTTTTATAAATGAAATCAGGTAGACTAAGACCTTTAAGTCTGTAATGTAATAACTTAAAAAAAATATTATATCGGTTAATCATCATCTCAGTCTGTTGTTTTTAAATTCAATCGCTATGTCTGCACAATTCCATGCAAGAACAAAAAATAAAATAAATTAAAAAAACTTGTAAGAAAGGTATCTACTTAGCAAATAAGCATGTAATTTAATGTGTAGTTAGTAATATTATTTGTAAATATTGTAAAATATATGACGTAAACCTATTATAAGGAAAATAAATACTCTGATTGTAAACCTATGTCGAATTTTAATTAATTTATCCTATTTTCCTTGATTTATCCTCAATCTGACGTACTATGTATTATTTTAATAATAGTTTATCATAACATCACGCCTACATAATTAACTGGGTTGTGGAGGTCAGTCGCTCCATGTGTAAAATACTGCTATTCAGCTGACCCCAACATAGTTTGACGGCACGGTTGGCGCAGTGGCTAAGCGATTGGACTGCTGCGCTGCGTGTCGCGGGTTCGATCCCCGCACGGAACAAATATTTGTATGAGCTGCAGATAGTTGTTTCGGGTCTGGGTATTTGTGTATGTGAGTTTATAATAATATGTTTGTGAACGCACCCACGATACAGGAGAAATTCCTAGTGTGGGGCAAAGTTCAAAAAAAAAAAAAGTTTGTAAAAGGCCAGGCAGATGATGATGAACATCACGCCTGTAATCCCCGAAGAGTTAGGCAGTGGTGTGCCTAATAGTACACCCATATTTCGTCAATTAAGTTCCCATGATATAGAGGGCGTGCCTATTGCTATCAACCGGGTCCAAATTCAGAGTCCGTGGCTGCTACTGAGAAATTCCTGATGGAAAAACCCAATAACACTGCCCGACCCGGGAATCGAACCCAGGACCTCATGCTCAGTAAGTAGTCTCGCTTGCAACCAGTAGAGTCTACTAGACCAACGAGGTAGTAACAAATAGGTAATGGTTTTTTCAATGGATTACGTGCTGACATGGAAGTTTATGAATGGATTGAACGAAATCACCACCCCTAGTGATTACATACGGGACCGAAACGTGGTCACTCACAATGGGCCTCATCAGAAAGCTCAAAGGCACCCAAAAGGCAATGGAGAGGGCTATGCTCGGAGTTTCCTTGCGTGATCGAATCAGAAATGAGGACATCCGCTTGAGAACCAAGGTTACCGACGTAACCCGAAGAATCGCCAGACTTAAGTGGCAATGGGCAGGGCACATTGCTCGCAGAACGGATGGTCTATGTGGCCGAAAAGTTCTGGAATGGCGACCGCGAACCGGAAGACGTTGCGTTGGAAGGCCTTCCACTTGGTGGACCGATGACCTGGTCAAGGTTGCAGGAACCCGCTGGATGAGAGACGCACGGGACCGGTCAATGTGGCGACACCTGGGGGAGGCCTATGTCCAGCAGTGGACGTCTTTTGGCTGAAATGATGATGATATGACCACCCCTAGATTTCAATCGGAATTAGTTTGAAGGACTTGTATAAAAACTTGGTCAAAAGAGTAGGTAGTGAAAAACATTTAAGGTCATTGCCCTGTTAGTGGGTAAGTTAGGTACTAGCTGATACATAATTATAATACTTACCTAAAAAATGTTGGTTGACGCATGTAGAGGAAGACAAGACAAAAGGAACAAAAAGTCGAGTAGTGTGAATAGGTAGCGGAAAGCAATAGTTAACTGTCTAAAATAGTTGACTGTATTAATTATATTTGATTTAATAGCTAGTGACATCTTTCCAATCAATACTGATATAGAAATCGATTTAGCTAGCAAACTGCACAACAGATGGCGCTGTTGCAAATAACTCAGCGTACATTATATTTTTAAGAACACAGTTTTAAAATCATTTAAAGTTGGTAAGTAGAGGAAGACCAAAGAAACGATGGATGGACTGTGTGAAGGATGATATGGCTAGAAAGGAGGTGACTGCTGAGATGACGAGAAATAGAGAATTATGGAAGAAGAAGACATGTTGCGCCAACCCCAAATAAGTTAGAATAAGAGCAGGAGATTGATGATAGTCACTCCGAGATATTCTGTATCGTCTGCCTAGCCTTTTTCCCAACTATGTTGGAGTCGGCTTTTAGTCCTATCGGATTAAGCTGAATACTAGCATTTTACATGGAGCGACTGCCTCTCTGACCTCCACAACCCAGTTATTTCAGGATAATAGACGATAACCCTTAGCAAGAATCCGAATTCTGTTTAATAGACAATTCGATAATCCAACAGATTATTAGTTGATCTATTATGTAAGGTGCCATCTGTGAGTCCGTCTGGTGAACTTTAAAGATTCAGTCAATAAGCGGACTTACGCGGTTGTGTTAGTGTTGTCGTAAACGTATAGATGTCACTCTTCTCAAACAAAATTTCCCTTACAACAATGGTTAAAGTATAGCTGAGTAAGTAAAGTTTCAGTCGACAAATAGGGTAGTTGACAAAAAAAAAAACGAATTAGTCCGTCAGATAGATTTCCAAAAAATATTGAACACTGTTTTTTCTTTTTTCACGTAAACAAAAAATTAAGACGATACATTGCTTTGAAAAATCGTAAAACGTCACAGGTTGGTCCATTTTTACCAGACTATGACGTTAAAAGCCCCCTCTAGCTCCATGGTCTTTGACAAGCTATATTATCGTCAATTTTTATTAATTTGAAAAAACAAAAAACACGTAGGCATCCAATATTTTTCGATAATCTAACTGACGGACTAAACAGAATCATATTATTACAGTCAGTCAACTATCCTATTGTGCACCTGCACACTCCTAATGCCTCTTATTCAATCAAACAATAGTAGATTGTACACCAAGTGCATAAAACGCACCATTTTGCGCGAGACGTTTATCCATCCGATGCGAGCTCGCGAGCGAGGATGGATATAAAGTAGAGAGTAAAATGGGTTTTATGGACGAGTTTTACACTCTACTTTTCACTTCGATTGCGAGGAAATGAAACAGCAATTTGTAAATATTGTAAAAATAATTATGGTTCCCGCCAATTAACTTTTTTTTTTTCAGTATAAAACTTGACATAACACCTGACTTATGTCGTTATACTCATACTGCTCAGTTATAAAAACATTTTGAGCAAGCCTATTGCCATCAACCAATGTAATTTGGACCAAGCCTATTGCCATCAACCAATGTAATTAGGAGCAAGCCTATTGCCATCAACTGATGTAATTAGGGACAAGCCTATTGCCATCAACCGATGTCATTAGGAAAAGCCTATTGCCATCAACCAATCTTATTAAGAGCAAGCATATTGCTATCAACCGATGTAATTAGGAGCAAGCCTATTACCATCCACTGATTTAGGTAATTGAGAGCAAGCCTATTGCCATCAATCAATGTAATTAAGAGTAAGCCTATTCCCATCAAATGATGTAATTAGGAGCAAGCCTATTGCCATCAATCAACCTAATTAAGAGCAAGCCTATTGCCATCAAGCGATTTAGGTAATTGGGGGAAGCCTATTTCCATCAACTTTCCTTGTATTCGTAATGAAAAGCAGTAATCCCTTGTTCTTAGAATACTAACGAAACGAGAGGTTATTCTATGAAGTTGAAGTTGTTCCTGTGGCTGTTGGGCCGATTACCTGTGCCGAATACCTTGGTCTTCGACGAAGATTTTACTTTATGCTCTAGAGCATAAAACGCGACTTTATGTCGCCTACGCACGACATAAAGACGAATTTTAGAGCGAGAGAAGTGATAAATATTTTATTTCACCTGTACATACTACTTAGGTATCTTATTAGTAGATTTCTCCACAAACTTGGGAGCTAAATAAGTGAGTTCATATTTATTTGGGGTGTCTAACTATTTATGAATTATTTTTAAAAGAAGAATGTTTAATATTATAAGTTTTCTTGTCCCCTTCCTTGGGGTTGGCCCTGACCCTATTGGTCCTGGGTTCAAGTTTTCAAGGTCGACTGAAATACTTAGGTTTTTCCATCAGGAATTACTCAGTAACAGTGGATTGTGCCCTTGTTTATGTCAATAAACTTGCTTCCTTTACTTGATACTTTAGACATAACTCGATACGACGTCGCGTCGTACAACGATGCAGCGTCGTTTCACATTACGACGTCGCGTCGTGGAAATCTACGACACGACGTCGTAACGTGTCGATGCACGATACGACGTCGTGACGTTAGAAACTCTAGATGCAATCCTGCGCAGTTGTCTTGTTACTTTAATGAACAAATTAACATTTATTTGGGTTCTAATTTCAAAAACATTTAAAAATTCTTTTCAGAATGCGTCTAGAGCGGTCCATTTTTCGGAATCAACTAAAACACCACCCCTCTGTATCAACGACATAGTGCCGTGTATCGTGCATGGCACAATACGTTACGATGTCGTGTTTTTTTTACAATGATCATCAGTTCTTAGATTTCCACGACGCGACGTCGTATCGTGAAACGACGCCCCATCGTTGTACGACGCGACGTCGTATCGTGTTTATGTGTGGGAGCCCTTACACGTATCGGTCGATATCGGTCGATACTTACACCTATCTCTAATTCGAACTGCGTCGTTGGTCTAGTGGTCGCAAGTGTGAATGCTGTGTACGAGGTCTTGGGTTCAACTACTAGGTCAGGCAAAATGTTTCTGGGTTTTCCCATTAAGAATATCTCAGTTTCAGCCACGGAGTCTTGAATTGTGCCCGCTTGATGGTAACAGGCTCGTCCTCTGTTATATCATCATCTGCCTAGCCTTTTCCCAACTATATTGGCGTCGGCTTCCAGTCTAACCGGATGCAGCTGAATACCAGTATTTCACATGGAGCGACTGCCTATCTGACCCCCACAACCCAGTTCTCTTCTTAGCGTGTCGAATTTAAATTGAGTCGGCCCAAAATTTGGCGACGAGTTTGGCACTTCCAGTAGCCTCCATCAGCTCCTGTGGAGTGCAAGTAACGGGACAGGCTGGACACGATATCAGGTGCCCCATAGTTTGTAGGGCAAGACCACATTTACACTCCAGGGCAGAGTCATCTATGAATCTCCACCTGAACAGGTTTTCCTTGCTTCGGCCTACCTGTGTCCGGAGTCTATTTAGAGACTTCCAGGTTAGCCATGGCAACTCGTGTCCAGGCGGAAGATTTTCGGCAAGTGGCACATATGGGTTGGGTAAGGAAACACGATCTCGCCACAGCTTAAGTCTTTCCTTAGAGAGTTCGCCAGTGAGCGGGGACAACCCAGTTAATACTAGGTAACACCCTTTGGTAAGACTGGATGTCAGAATTTCAGGTCACTGACTACCTGTAACGAGTGCCAAAGATCTATATATATGGCAGCCGGGACCAACAGATTAACATGCTTTCCGAGGCACGGAGGAAACTCGGTATGTCGGGCGGTCACCCATCCACAGACCGACCTAGGCAAGCACAGCTTTACCTAAAGATCGACCTGAGTGGCAGTTCTTATTAAGCCACGAGCTCCTCCGTCCTCTGTTATATAATAGATCTTAAAAAACCTGCTGAAACGCGGGTGTTCTGTTTGGTACACCTCTTGCTAACCTTTTTAGGATTACAGGCGTGATGTTATGTTATGCCAAATTCTTTGGGGGTGACAGACATGATATTATATTATAATTATTATTCTATATTTTATGACATTTTGTTTAACTGTCAAACCTAAAATCACGACATAACCGCACCTGTTTTTGTTCTATAAATACACGAATTTTAACTTACGCCAATGATAGCTCACTATCATTTAATTACAAATAACATGCCATTGATACATATATAATAAGTCTTTCCGTCGATTAAAAGATACAGTTTTGACAATCATTGATGATAAATCGAAGTAGCTAAATCATAATTCTTACTGCATTGGGTCTTGGTTTAGTAACAGTAGATCGCAGGTTAAGCTGCACTAGCCGAGGTTGAACCCTGGATGGGTGTCCATCCTCACATACAAAGTTTCCTGCCTAGGAAAGCCAGTGGTTGCGACTGTCATTTGTAGATTCAATAGGGGATCGGACTGACTCAAAAAAATATGATTCTGTTTAGTCCGTCAGTTAGATTATCGAGAAATATTGGACACGTGTTTTTTGTTTTATCAAATCAATATAAATTGACGAAGCTATAGCGCGTCAAAGATCATGGAGTGGGGCTTGAAACGTCACTTGAAGGTACAAAATGTACTATCATTATGACGTCACGCGAGTTTTCGAAGCACTGTGTCTTCATTGTTTGTTTACGTGAAAAAAGAAAAAATATGTGATCAATATTTTTTGGAAATCTATCTGACGAACTTATTATTTTTTTTTTGTCCGATCCCCTAATGCAGCAGTCGTTATGAATAGTCAGACAGAACCACTAATGTCGGACAACTAGTCTAAAAAAGTGTAGGTAGTACCTACGTACTACCTACACTTTTTACCCAGAATTATATTGATAATTATATATATATAGATAACAGTTTGTCGAACCCGGGAATTGAACCTAGAATATCATGCTCAGTAGTCGCGCCTGCGGCTACTCGACTAATGAGGTTTTATCATAAACTATATTGGTATTATGAACTTATTAGAACCAAAGATTCGAAGATATGTGACATTCTATCAACCAGCACTGGGCACGCGTGGTGGATTAAGGCCTATTCCTTCCCATCGAGAAGAAGCCTAAATCCCAGCAGTGGGAATATAATAGGCTGATGATGATGATTATAATGAAATTCACGAGTTTTCTTAAGTAGGCAGTCTGACATGATTGTATTTTTAAATATTTTTTGCATCTAACGTATGCCTATCTCAAAGCCTATATTTCGTTGGTTAAATAAAAAACCGGCTTCTAAATAAAAGTTGTTTATATTTACCATACTGCCTACAGGTTTGTAAATATTTAATGTTTATTCAGAAATGTACATTGATTAGAGTTACCATGATTTTAGTGTTACTATGCAGGACACCGATTCTGATTCGTATCGGCACCGTGGTAGGGGTGATGCCCTCCCATGGTGCCATAATTGTTGGTTCGAATCCAGGTAACCGCAGTACTTTGTGTCATTTATTTCATCACCGCTGTTCTCAAAACGGTGAAGGAAAACACCGTGATAAAACCTGTATGTCCTTGAACCGAATTTTTGAAGACATGTGACATATAACAACCCATACTGGGCTAGCGTAGTGAGTATGGGATCAGACTGGGTCAAAATAATATGATTCTGTTTAGTCCGTAAGTTAGATTATCGAAAAATATTGAATACGTGTTTTTTGTTTTATCAAATCAATAAAAAAATACGAAGATAAAACGCGTCAAAGATCTTGGAGTGGGGCTTGAAATGTCACTTGTGTCATCAAAATGTACTATCATTATGACGTCACACGAGTTTTCGAAGCACTGTATCGTCTTCATTTTAAGTTTACGTGAAAAAAGAAAAAATACGTGTCCAATAATTTTTGGAAATCTATCTGACGGACTAATTAGTTTTTTTTTGTCCGATTCCCTATTTCATTTTCTCTCGTAGATAGGAGGCCTGGACTCCCAACAGTGGGGAAATTATAAGTTCATTATGCTTGCTTATGCTTATGACCATGACGTTTTATGGCAGTCTTGTTTTATACTACCTTGTCTTGTTTTATATTTACTATTATTATATTCTTGATTTTCCACACTGGAATAAGACTAACAAAATTGCTAATGTCATGGTATCGAACCAGGACTTTGATTTCTGCGAAAGATTTTTCAAAATCGCAGTCCCTGCATAGATTTATGGGATGTTAAAGAAAGTGAATACAATAGCTAATAAAAATTGGCCCTGGTAGGTACGCAACCTCGTAAACTAAGGGTTCCGTGTCATTACGCCTTTAAACAGTCTGAGAAACTATAAAAAACTGTGCTTTTTGATATATGAGTATATTGCTATTATGTTTCCATGGTTGGAAGTTCTGGAAGGCCACCCACTGGATGGACCGATAACCTGATAAAGGTTGCGGTGATCCGCTGGATGTCTGGATGGTACCGCTCAATGTGACAACACTTGGAGAAAGCCTAAGTAAAGCAGTGAACGTCTTTCGACTGAAATGATGATGACGCTGGTTATTCTACCTAAACATCGATATTGTTCGTCGAGTCCTAGGGAGCCTTGAGTTCTGAGGGGAGCTGCATGTTTCCTGGCACATGCTTGCACTGACTGGATAGGTCCTCAAAATACCATCTCAGACATCACATGACCTAACCAAGATTTTAGGACCTTATAACACAAGGACCTTATAACGTAGCCTAGCCGTTGGAACCTTATTTTTTAAATTGGGAATGTCTGGGGAAAGCGGAGGGTTATCCGGACTATAGCCTACTAAAACACACATACTATTATCATGTGTCGGCGGCTCGGGAGATACAAGTACATTCCCGGCGGATCCCATCATCAAGTGCAGCCAGTGACCGCACGTTCTCAATGAAGGAATGCAGGAATCACTACTCGCTGTATGCAGAACCCTAAAAGTACAGGTAACTAATAAACTATTTTATCTAAGTACTAGGTGAACGATAGTTTTTTGCGCAATTTCACTGACGTGCATCACGGAGGTGGCAAACCAAATTACTGTTTAATCGATTTTTCGCTATTCTGTCTAATTTCTAAGTAATTGTTGTCGTATTTATTGAATTATTCATTACTTAACCTGGTTCATTGTAAACGGTTTTATCATTTTACATCACTATTGTTGATGTAGTATCGTTCATAAGTTCTACTAGTTCGTGTCTTTATTTCATTTTAATTTATTTTAAGAGCTTCAAGATTGTGAACCGGATCGTTTTTGTGTTTTTCTTTTGTGAAACCGGCGTTTGGTAGATATGTAAAGTATTACGTTTAGGCTTACTTTCTTAGTTTAAACATATTATACATATCAAATTAATAGTCCCGAAATACCTAGTTCGCGGAATCAATTACTAAGAATTTCATAGTTTTATTTTTCTGTTTTACACATTCTGTGTGTTGTGTGTGTGTGTTTATGTAGTCAATTTGATTATTTTAATAGCATCACATGTTAGGTATCAAATGTTTGTTTCTCCTAAATACTACATAGCCAACTATAAGGGTGCTTTTCTACCAGAGATGTGCTATGCTACGTTGCTATGGATGCGATTGGTATCAACCAATCACATTTATTTGTGCACTGGTGGAAACGGACTCAACTAAGCTATGTTTTTTATATGGAAAGATGCGTGCTATGGGTGTGTGCTATGGATGCGTGCTATGGATGTGTGCTATGGATGCATGCTATGGATGCGTGCTATGGAGGCGTGCTACGTGCCGGTTCCCTACTATCGAAACATAGCATAGCTCGCGCTGCGCATATTCTCCGCACAGCTACTTTGCGGCGGCGCATCTTCATAGCACATCTTACTCGCACAGTTACATAGCTTAGCATCAGTGGAAACGGTCACATAGTTTCACAGCTTAGTTATTACATCTTCGCAGCATAGCTGCATAGCACATCTCTGGTGGAAAAGCACCCTAATACTTCCAAAAACTACTAAACTGGATTTCTTATCAACGTACTTTGTTGGTTCCTTGTACAAACGGAGTACTTATATTTAGAATATAATTAATCTATATTTGCGTGAAATACGGTAGGTTGTGTGTTAGAATGAGGTGTGAAACAACAGTTATTATTGTATTTCATAATAATAATTATAATGTAAGAAGTTAGTTTACGCTGTATTTAATTTCTAGAGCCACTCGTTTTAATTTGTGATATTATTTTGTGTTATTACTTATTTTTGTTGTCAATACTGGTTTACCAGTAATTGGCGACTGTGTAAGTCCAAGACTGTCAACCTATGTAATACCTACTTAAAATAATATTAATATGTTGTTCACAGAAGCTGTTGGTGAACCTACAATAATAAATAAATAAATGCAAGAAAGTATTAGTGGAAAAGTTTTGAGGAAAAGCAGTTACTTATTTGAAAAAATCTGTGCTAAAATGTTGCTACTCAAAAGGAATGTCCAGCTATAAAAATAAAAAATGGTGACTCTCTGTCTTAAAAACCAGTGTAGGGATCGTATTGAGCTCAGTTACCTCTTGCATCATGCGAGATCAAACTGTTAAGGAAAATAATAAAAAATAAACATTTTTATTATTTATTATTGAATAAAAGACTTGTTATAAATAAAGTACTGTACAGTTAGTTTATATAAAAAAATAAAAATAATTGATCCTGTTAATAAAAAAAAAATATTTATAAAAATAATAAGTAAGTGATTGAATAAAACTGAACTGGAAAGTGAATTTTGTGCAAAATGGAAGATTTTGAATCTGAAAAAAGTGTGGAATGTAAAAATTTGTGGCAGAAAAGGAAATATTTCTTTAGACAGGTACTTAATTATCTTCATTTTTTAAATATTAATTTATTTATTTTTATATGTATTTGTTTTTTTGTCTATACTAGATGGCCTATTCCTATATTTAAAATCGATTTACCTAAATCAAGTCTCAATAATCATTTCAACGATAATCAATGTCAAATACTCACGCTTGCAATCCCCTAAGGGTTAGGCAGAGCTGTACCTAATAGTGAAAGTTAAAATACGAGAACGTCCCTCAGATTCACACCAAGGGCTGACTTGATGTACCTACCCCAACTGAGATTGTCGTAAAAGCGACTAAGTGGTTTTAAATGGGATATAAAAATTGCCTGCACTAGTGGCGATAGATAGGTACACAAAGTGACACATCAAGCTATACATCCAGTATAAATTGACCTCACTTTGTATGAACTTTCCGAACAATGAAAGATCATAGATATTTATCTTGATTGGTCGTCGTGCGCACTTAAATTTACGACCATCACATCCAGGGCCTGCAGTCTCTACACTAAATATCGTTAAAATTCTGTCGCAAAGTCGTATCGATGTCAAATTTCTTTAATAGATTTTCAGCTTTATTTCAACAGCATAAGGTTGAAAATCTATTAAAGAAAGTTTACGATTTTTCGATTTAACGACATTCGTAGCGTCGTTATTAGTGTAGAGACTGCAGCCCCTGGGCAGTGGTTTATTCCCATCTGTCCCCATTGCTGGTAGTTGTAAGTTTTTGTCGCATCTACCACCACTGATGGTAGTTTATTGTGTGTTGTATATTCTAAAAAGGCTATTATAGAAAATCTTCTTTTTTTTCGCTGTAACGTTTTGTAATTTAAACTGACTATTTATCAATTAATAAGACTCTGTGACAGTAATTAAATTAAAAAATAATGAAGCTACAAAAGTGGTTTGTGTATCTGGGAATGTGTAAATAGAAGAGAACTCAAATGTAGCAGTTTACTAAAAATCAGGGTAAGTAAGCATTATTGTATGTTCTTTATTTTTGGGATTCAATCATATTTTCTTTTTACACACATAAACACACGTCATTTCCCGTGGGGTAGGCAAATACCTCAGAACGCCACCTGCGACGATCCTTACATACTCCTTGTGCCTCATCCATTGATGTAATAAAACCCAAGATACACACTCTGCGTCTCAAAACCGTCCGCATAAAATGAGTTCACAATGAACTCATTTCAAATAGTCTCGCGTCGCTCGCGTCTCTGCACGGTCGTACAAAATGCTTTTTATATTGCTTTTTAAAACTGCATTGTAAAAACAACTTTAAGGAATCTGCGTAAGGTTGAATTTGCAAAAAAATATGTTTATAGTGTAACGCTATAAGTGCGTGTATTGGTGAGTGTTTGGCGACAGCTTCGACTGTTTGTTTTGTTCGAGACTGTGCATCTAGGGTTTTTATTATATCAATGCACATCCACATTTATACATCTGGTCATACACGCACGCCTGTTACGAGAACTATGCACGTGTCTTTTCTGAACAATCTCAGCAATAAGGTTCGTGTATGTCTTTCTAGGGCGTGGGTCTCCTGTAGTTACCACTTACATCTGCCTTGTTAATAACATCACTACCACCATTCACCTACTATCTACCTTGTTTTTTTTTGTTTTAACAAAATAATACCTGTCAAAATATGTCTGCATTTTTTTAATGGAGTGAAACAATCGTTGAAGAAAACCTTCAACCACGTACCTACACCAAATTGTATGTACAAAGTGGCAGACGATCACAATAATTAGAAAGAAAAAAATTGCAATAAAATTGTAGGAGAGATGAAAAACTCAAATGAAGAAGTGATCATGAATATTCCTACATTCGAGAAAGTTAAATCAACGCTGTACGCATATAGCCACAGAAACAATACAGCTACTAGTTAGTATAGCTGACCCAGAAAAGCTATACTGCTTTCTGTTAGTTGGAATACTTGGTGGTGTCAAACGGTTACTTAATCGTCGCGTTTACCACTATAACTGGTGGAGTATTCCACAAATTTAACTGTCATCTGCCACTTGTTCAGACCGACGTAGGAGCAAATGCGGCTGACGAAAACGCAACCACCGTCAATGGTGGTAGATGCGATGGATAGCAACTGTCTATAGTTGCAAATGCCGCCAGTGGGAATGGGAATGGGAAAGAACGGTGGGGGACGATCGGAATAAACACCCTGCTAACCTCTCTACACAGACGGCCTTTTACCATAATTTGTACAATTGCTATTATAGCCCTATTTATGGCAAAATTGATCTCATGAACAGATATCATTTAATCTTATTCTTCGGGTCATTGACCGTTTTAAATATTGATGGTGAAAAACTTCTGAAGTATTATCGGTGGCTGCACTAACGGTATGTTTTGCACAGAGAGCAAAACAAAAGGTGGAAGATAGTTTGTGATACAGATTCATTCACACCTCACACCCTTTACGAGATTGGAGTTAGGAACATCATTGAATGAGGTTTTTACGTTTTCCTTCCTCGAACATCGATTACCATTTCTAAGTGGATTATATAGGTATATAAGCAATAAAATATAACGATCTAATAATAATTATACCAATACAAGGAAAATGGCTCTTTTCACATAGGAAAACTACGAGCGGGCCAAGATAAAGCGACAGCAAAACTTGAAAATGAATTATAATAACTCAGATCAAATAGTATTATAAATTATAATAATAGTGTCTGTGAAAACGGAAACACTTCGATTGTAAGTGTCCCAAATTGATTGAAATAAATTTAATAGAAGCGTATGTTTATAATTCCAAAATAATAGCTAAATTACGAACAGATATCTAAACAAATAATGAATTGAAGTAGATACGCTTCAATTCATTATTTGTTTAGATAGGATGACAGTGTTTATTGATCACTGACCATGTCAGTTTAAAACTTTTCATCCCCCTTTTTTTTTTTTTGGTAGGTAGAAAATCATCAAATAACCCCCCCCCCGCTCTTGGGCAGAGCGAAGGGGAGTGTCAGACTTCTACTGACTAAAAACCAACCCATGTTCCTTCTTCGCCCTTGTGCCGAGACCACGTCATCTCTTTCGATAATCCGCAGCCCCCACGGGCGTCGGCCCTTGCGGGCCCCTCCTTGCTGACATCTCTTTGAGGCGCGCGTGGAACACGAACGCGCCGTCGACACGGTCTGTTGCCATCATGGCGACGGCCGGACGGCGAGCTAGCACGTAATATCATCTCCCTGCCCTTGTCCCTTAAATGATTAGTAACATATTGATTCAAAAGAGTGTCCATGGAGTTTCTTGCCCATTCTTCTCCATAAAGACATCTACGCTTTGGAATGGGCAACTACGGTATTTTTGGAAGCTATTTTGCTTTGTGCCTTGTATAAGTGACATTCAGAAGTGCTGGCAATTGTCTAATTGAAATAAATGCACTGAGTTTGTGTTTGAATTTCTAATCTATTAGAGAAGTAGTTGGCCTAGCAACTCGTATACTTAAAAGCGTAGTCTTTAATATCTTACATACAAGAGTTTACATAGATTCGTAGATTACAAAATTGCAACAAGTAACAGGTACTCGTTATTGCGTCATTCAAATCCACATACTTACACGTATTTAAATCAGTCAATAACCAGTAAGAAAATAACTAATAGATGACCTAAAACAGGCTAAAAGGACCTGTTTTTCTGGTATGTTTAAAGGCAGATTAAATAGTAATAAGTACCTATAAATTATAGAATCCTAGATTCTGTCCGTAGTTTTCTTACGTGAACGTCAGTCATTGTCCCTCGAAAACGAACCAATGGGATGAAAAGTATCCTATGTCCAAACCCAAACCACAGATCCCAAACCATGAAATTTATATTTTAGGACCTCTGGAGGTAACGTGTAGACAAGGCTGTTAGAAGTGAGATTTTTGTAGTAGTAACCGCAGAGTTTGGATTTAGTCCCGGTTTATATTATGCAAATTGGTTGTAACTAGACTTAAGCATAATTGGCAAAATGTGGGTGTACTACTACACCTTTTTTAGGGTTCCGTAGTCAACTAGGAACCCTTATAGTTTCGCCATGTCTGTCTGTCCGTCCGTCCGTCCGTCCTCGCTTTATCTCTGTAACCTATAGCACTAGAAAGCTGAAATTTGGTACCATTATGTGTATCAATCACGCCAAAAAAGTGGTAAAATAAAAATTGGAAAAATTAGGGTAGCCATATGTAAAGTGGGAAGTGATTTTTATTTTTATTTCAACCCTAACGTGCGATATATTGTTGGAAAGGTATTTAAAATTGAATAGGGGTTTACTAAAATCATTTGTCAATAATTTCGGAAATAATCGCTCCAAAAGTAAAAAACAATGTGTCCCTCTAACTTTTGAACCATAAGTTTAGAAAATATGAAAAAAATCTGAAAAGTAGAACTTTATAAGGACTTTCTAGGAAAATCATTTTGAACTTGGATGGAAACAACAGATGGAAACAGCAGTTAACCAATATAATTTGGTCCCTGAATCGTATGAGCGCCTATACAATCCAGAGGTCAAGTTACATTGGCCCGTAGAAGAAATTGTATAAATTATAGCATACCGTTTTGGTACGGAACCCTTCATGTGCGAGTCCGACTCGCACTTGGCCAGTTTTTTCATTGAGGCATTCAATACAGTTAAATCATGGTTAAATCGTTTCTTCGAGACTTCGTCGAGGTTCATTATCTCGTAGTCACCACTGTTGATTCTGTCTTTCAAGAGTTCCAGTGGTTTTGCGAATAGTGTGGTCACCACACTATTCGCACAAACACACAAACCCACCACACTGTGGTGGGTTTGTTTAAAAAAAGGCTACACCTTTGCCTAACCCTATAGGGATTGCGGGCGTGTTGTTACCCTTCGGGGATTTCAGTCACGTTGGTATGTTTTGTCAATTACTAGTAATGTATGTTCTGTGCATTCCAGATGCTGATCAGCAGTGGAGGATGGACGTGCTACTTCATCATGGGCATGTCGTTCGGCGCCTCCACAGTGTTCATCCCACAGATCAGGAAGGAAGCTGGCTCATTCGATGCTGTCAGTGAATCTACTGCTTCTTGGATACGTGAGTTGTGTTTTTTTCGCTTCTTATAAGCTAAGCCGTAAACGGTAGGATCACTTTGTTGTACCTATGTGTGTCCGTGTTTCAAGACCCTTTTCCTCAGATACACAAGGAGGTATTATGTTTAAATTAACTTCTATACTTGAATCAGATACGCCTTTTTTGTTTCGGAGGGTGGGAAGTCATCAAATGACTCCTCAAACGCTCCTCCGGAGCGGAAGGGAGTGGTAAAGTTTCACTGACTAAAAACCCTCCATGTCCAAGGCTGCGGTATCTCTTTCGAACAACCCGCAGCGCTAATATCAGATACCTCTTAGAGTAGTGAATGGACTTCTTAAAGCGATGTTTTCAGCAGCACATGTGAAAATATCTGAAAACCATAAATATGTCATTCAATAACAAAATTCTTACTCTAAGCGGTGGGTGTGCAGTTCAAATCACACTTGGCCGGTAATTTTTTTATTCGGCGTAGTTTTCCTAGACATAATAAATTCATCAACATAATATAATATTATGTCCTGTATTGGGTTTGCGTAATAGACGCCTTTTGCCTCAGCCTTAATCATTGCACACATTAGGAATTTAGACTCTAAATGGTTGTTGTTCAAATAACTGGTAACCGGATTGCATTAATGCAAAAATCAATTTAAAAGTTACTATCTCGAATTACCAGCTTAATTGTGCCCGTTTATGGTATTTATTTAGCTTGAAATTCAACTAGTCTAATCTATTAACCAAAAGGTTTCTACCTTGACCAGAGGATAAGCATTGCCATACAACTTGGCAACGCAATCTCACATTACCTTACTTTTCGCTTTGAACACTTGCCGAACCAACTCTGGCCTACGCTCACCTATCCGCCGTATGGTTGACACATATAACAGTACCTTTGTAAACATAGATATTTTCAATTGCACAATAAGTAAATTTAAAAACCTCATTCGCCATTCCCTACTAAATATAACTTAATATTATAAAGGTATTTCTGTTATCTTTAATTTTATACAAATTTTTTTTTCTTTTTTCTAATAGTCGTTATTTTATCATCTAAAAGATAATTGGCACACGTACTGTTAACAATATTCCTAGCGATTAGTTCTATTATTACCCAAAATTCTACGCCTACTTGTGAACAGCGTTGTGGGTTACTTTATGACCAAATTGTTATTATGTTAAATTAGCTGTAAGTTCTTATTTTGTAACTGTTTGCTGTTCCTATAAATAAAAATAAAAATTACCGGTTGATAGTGTTAAACAGTATTTTTCGACGTTATATTATTTTAGTTAGCGGTAAGGTAAATTTTTAACCGACTTCATTATTTGTAATCTACAGTCATCATCATTCTCTTGCCTTTATCCCAATTCATTTGGGGTTGGTACAGCATCTTCATCTTCCAAACCTCTGGTTTTCGTCATCTCATGAGACACTTCCTTTCTTACCATATCATTCTTAGCACAGTCCATCGTTTCTTTGGTCTTCCTCTACTCATACGTCATTTTTATAATCTACAGTATAACCAGTTTATCTGTGACCAGTTCAAGGTGCTTATCAAGAAAAATGCAAACGACATCAAAATCAAACTTGGTACTTTCGATCTACAATTCCTTCTTTTTTTTTTTCATTTATTCGAAATCATATAAGTTGCGCAGACACTGACAACATCAATAATTCTATTTTTGTCTTTCCAGCTGCCATCATGGTCTATGCAGGCCTACCCTGGTCATTCATCCTGCCCGTCGCAATGAAATACATCGGAAGAAAGTACACCTTCGCATTCGTCTGCATCAGCAATCTCATCAGCTTTGTAGTCTTTTACTTAAGTACTAAAATCGAACACCTTATCATCAGCGAAATCATCAACGGCATCAACACTGGATCTCACTTCACAGTATCAGCTATGATCATCACTGAATATTCCTCTCCTAAGCATAGGGGTTTGTTCTTGACTGTCAAATCTGCTTCTCTCTTTTGGGGTATCTTTATGTCTAATGCTATTGGAACCTTTTTCCATTGGAGGAATATTGGAATTACTGGTATCATTCTTAGTGTCTACAGTCTTTTGGTAGCTTTTATACTACCTGAGTCTCCATTTTGGCTGGCAACCAAACAGCAGTTTGAAAAATGCTCATCTTCACACAGATGGCTTATGGGAGAAGAAAAGCAGTCAGAAGCAGATTTGGAGAAGTTGATCGACTTTCAGAGGAATCTTTGTTCGGATCCCAAGTCCAAAGATTTTAAGTTAACAGGATTAGTAACTAAATATTGCAATGTCATATCGTCTAAGCAGTTTTATAAACCGTTAGTTTTAAGTTTATTCATACAAGCTTTATACGTGTTTTCAGGTAAACTTGTATTAAGTGTGTACGCTATAGATATAATCGGCAAAATAACTGAAGGAAACAAAGTGTCGGCTTATACAGCTATGTTAATGTTAGATGGTGTCACAGTATTTTGTATGTACATAGGATGTATATTTGTAAAAATATTGCCAAGGAGAAATTTATTGATTGGTTCCTCATTGATTGGAATTGGATTTCTTTTGTCTATATCTTTGTACGCTTATTTGATTAAACTATCAGTTTTAGTTGAGAATAATTACGTAGCTATATTTTTATTAGTAGGGTATTCAATAGGTGTATGTTGTGGACCTGTAATACTGACTCAAACTATTTCTGGAGAACTAGTATCTATAGAATCTAGAGGGCTCTCATCCTGTTGTATAGACTTATGTCTAAAAATACTTTTAGGTACTCTAGTTAAGGTTTCCCCATTTTTATTCAAGTCATGGGGTACCCATGGTGCTTTCTTATTCTATGGCGTGTCAACTTCAATATTTTTATTTTTGCTTTATAAGTTTTTGCCTGAAACAAAAGATAAGAGTTTACAAGAAATTTCGGAGTGGATGAAAGGGTCTAAGAAAAACCCGGTATTGCACGAAGAAATGATTTTTTTACCGGTCAAGTAGTGACTGACAAAGATGAATATTAAGGAAACTCTTGTTACTAGGAGTCAACAGATTAATTTTCCGGAACCAAAACAGGGCCAGTAAGCCGAGAGCAGTATAAAGTATCTATAAAAATGTAATATATATTAAAATTTATTTGTGTTTACTTACGTTAAGTTTTTTATGAATGTAAGTATCAAAGGTTTCTTAAAAAAATCTGATTAAAACATTTACTGTCAAAAACGTTTTGAGTTCATCATTTATTCCTATTTCACAATCCCTCGCAATCATTACCTACGTCATTTTACCTCTGCTCCAACATGATGTCGAGTATGTGTCCTTTTCGGTTTTGAATAGAGACATCACTTATTAGACTGATACTGAAATAAGATATTAATCAATTATATTTTCTGTATTTTCTAAATTCTGCAATTATATTTCAATGTTTATCTTTAAGTTAATTTCATGTTAACTTTGGTTTTAAGCACTTGTTCTGTCTGCAATTCTTATGTGATACCTACTGTATACGTATGGGCTGTACCACTGCCCATAATACAAGTTATTTTATAACTTAGTAAGGGTGCTGGTTGCAACACCTACCTGTTTTCTTAACTAGCATTAAGTCAAGTGCATTTATAGAAATTACTATTTGATGTTAACATTGTTATTTTGATTAAATAAATTATTATTAAAAAAAATATTATTATTAAAAGATCGTAAGCTAGAAACTTGACACACACTTTCTTAGCATAACCACAGAGTGACAGTAGCTACTTGTGGTCATATATTAAGATCACACTATGTAGATAAATAATATTCAACACCATGATCAGTATCTAGTGGGCACTGTTCAAGTGTCAACTGTTTTGCTTTAACTGAATTGAAATTGTTCTCCGTACTAACGTTTAATATCTGACTTTATAACTAGGTGTACTTGGGTCAGTGTCTCTTCGAAATGATACCATGTGTCATAAAGGTTACAGTTCCTTTTCAATCATTCATTGCTCTTTACTCGTAATCCATAGGTTTTTGAACCTTTTCTAAAGTCAGTCAAAACATCCATGTTTACTTGTTTTGACTGAAACTGACAACTGGGACGATAAAGGAAAAATATAAATAGTGAGTTTTATCGAATTGCCGAAATAAATCACATTTTATCCAATAATTTAAAAGATTAGATAAGACCTATAATAACGTTTAAGTGATTGAATCGAAGTGCAGTTGCGAAGTGATTTTGTGCGTGATGGAAGATTACGAGTTGGAAAAACGTGTGGAAAAGAAAAACAAATGGGAGAAGAGAAGATATTTCTTCAGACAGGTATGTAGATTTTTTTATTTTATAGGTTATTGCCTAGTATAGTGACCGATGCATTGGTGAAGGTTGTGAGGATCCGTTGGATGTGAGAAGCACGGGGCTTGACAATGTGGTGACACTTAGGGGAGGCTTATGTCCAGCAGTGGATGTCTTTCGACGATGATGATTTTAGATCTGTCATCTAATTATTTTTGCCTTCTATTCAATAAGCGTACGACGTATAAGCAGGTGCAGGTTGAGAGAGACATATGTCCAGCAATGTTGAGTCGATTGATTGATGTTTTTTAATTTTTGGGATTAAACTAGAAAATAAATTTTGACTTAATTAAGGTCTCTTTTGGCTACCATAGTTATTCATTCCAAATCGTAAATTTGACAAGGCATCTTATTAACTTCGTGGTTTGAAAATATTTGCTGGACTTATTTTGTCAGCTAACTATGAGAAGACCTTTCTAAAAAACAATTTCGTTATGACCCAAAATAGAGCAATAGGAATTGTATAATTTATATCTATGGTAATTTCTTATCTTACAAAAAGTTAAAAGGCAATTTTGCATTGTGGTAATAAAGTTTGAAGTATTCAATAACAACAGCACAATAATAGAAACCCAAATAGTGACCTTTATTCAAATTATCTTCGATTCAATTCCTTTATTCATCAGTCTACCCATTTATTGACTACGCAGCTACGTTAGGATTCGGCTGCCAGTCTTACCGGATGCCGCTGAATATATCAGTAGTTTTTAGAGAGCGACAGCCTATCTGACTTCCATAACGTATATGCTGAGTAACATGACGCCTAACTGTCGGACTTTTAGGTTAATTGGCATTTTTTTTGCGATGGCAACAATCACGCTTCAAAAGTCGCACATGACGGCGCCACCACAACATTATCTAATCTCTGTATCTTTCACGGTTTAGAATAATACGATAATTAATAATAAACAGCAAAAATATATAAACATAATCACATATTATCACTATACACTTTCGATATGGATCAGATTTTTTACTAATTGAATGTGGGAGCGCGAAGACTGACACAGATAAAGAAAACCTTGTACCCTGCTGTAGGTGAAGTCAAAATGTTGATGATGGAGCCCATAGAATAATACCTAACACCTAATTCCAGAATCTAACTGCGATAGCCTTTTATAAGACCTCTGGAATTGAATCTATATTATGAAGTGCGAGATTTATAGAGTGTGATTGTTTAACGGTTACCGATACTTTAAGAAATCAGTACCTTTAATATGCTTTTGCTTTTTGAGAGCAGTGGTGGCCCAGTGGTGGCGGCCCCGACTTACAAACAGTGAGTCGTGGGTTCGAACCCAGTCAGGCGCATTACTTTGTGTAATTTATTTCATCACCGCTGCTTTCAAAACGGTGAAGGAAAACAGCGTGAGGAAACCGGCATGTCTTAGAACCAAAACATTTGAAGACATGTGACATCTACCAATCCGCATTGGGCCCGCGTGGTAGATTATCGCCCATCTCTCTCCTAGAGAGGAGGCCAGAGTCCCTGCAATGGGAACATTATAGGCTGATGATGATGATGATGAATATGCTTTTTAAGTATCAGTAGCCGTAAACCAAACATACTGTATTATAATCACAACCATTAAAAAAAAAATGGGTTTAGTATACTAAACCTTTTCTAGAATTGTCCGTTGCTACGTCCAAAATTAAAAGAACAAAGCTATCAGCATCAAACTCTTAGCCCAGTTGCTACCACCAACCACCTGATGATAGCCAGGCACTGACCTGTATTAAACCGAGAGCCTAAGCATATTGGCATTCACAGGCTACTGCAGAACACCATGGCTTCCGCCAGTCCGATACCTCTTTTAAGATTATAGACTAATGACCTTGTCTCACTAACCTCGAGTGTGCAAGTAACGAATTCTTTATCGTTTAGCAGACGGTCATACCGGACAGTGATATCAACAATCTTTTCATTGTTATCTACTTGAATATCTTTTACAACAGTATCAGGATTAACGGCTGCAATAGTCCTGTCAGTAATGATTTGCAATTGCACTAAAATATTAATTGATAGATTATTGCATTTATAATGAAGCTAAAGTTTACTTGCTTTTCTAATTTTGGTTACCATTGTGATTTTACTAATTTGAAAATTACTCCCAAAGTCGAAGTCAGGGCAGGTTGATGGTAACCTTTAAGAGAGGTATACGCTAGATTAGTAACAGCCGCTTGAATCAAACTTCAGGTTAAGCCGCGCTTGCCTAGGCTGGTCTGTGGATGGGTGACCACCCATTACACACCGAATTTCTTCGTAACCTTGGAAATCACGTAAAACCGTTGGTTGTGGCTGTTATTTGAAGGCCCCTAAAGTCTGACAAGCAGTCTTACCGCGGAATATTTTGTTCCCCAATTCTTTTAGGCTGTGGAGGTCAGATAGACAGTGGCTCCATCTAAAATACTGGTATTCAGTTGCATCCGGTTAAACTGATAGCCAAGCTGACTTAGGATAAAGCTACTCAGCAGTGAACTACTTGCGACTGAAAAGATGCTTGGAAGATGTTGAGCTAATGTTAGAGAAAATAATATTGTATTTTATTCATGTTGTGTTTTTATTGTTTTTTTTATGTTATTGATTGCAATTTACGCTGTTTGAAATAAATTTTTACCTAAGACTCTTACTCTCATCACAAACACTGTCTGCTGTCTTAAATATTCTTGTTTTTGTTTATAAGCTCTCTTTTATCTGTGAAAACTTTTAATTGGCCTTATTTCTGTTACTCTTAATCGTGTGTAAATTTTTAGCTGTAAGTTTTCCTAAAACTGTAAAATAAATAAAATAAATAAATATTCATCTTCCTATGACAGATGATGATCAGCAGTGGAGGATGGACGTGCTACTTCATCATGGGCATGTCGTTTGGCGCCTCCACAGTGTTCATCCCGCAGATCAGGAAGGAGGCTGGCTCATTTGATGCTGTCAGTGAATCTACTGCTTCTTGGATACGTAAGTACTTAGTTTATTAGATGAGCTAAAGAAAATAAAACCCAATGATTCTTCAAAAAACTTTTTTACAAAAAATAAAACCGACTTAAAAAAAAACACAAAAAAGTGAAAAATAATATTTAGAAGAAAAATCAGTTTCGGAAGTCGGTGACTTTTGTCTGTTTGATTTCATTTTTGTGGTTTTTTTTAAGTCAGTTTTATTTTTTTATTAAAAACGTTTATATTTTCACTTTTTAGTGGTTCACATGTTCATGGGTCAATGTAGTTTTTTTTTGAGTTTTGTTGATTTTTCAAAAACCGATTGTCCGATTTCGATAAAAAAATTATGGGACCATGTCGGAAGATACCCTTTCCAACAAAAATATATTTTTTCAAATCGGTTAGAAAGTGACAGTTATGCAAGTTATGCCCGAACAAACATAAAAGAACCAAGGTTACCGACGTAGCCCGAAGAATCGCCAGACTTAAGTGGCAATGGGCAGGGCACATTGCTCGCAGAACGGATGGCCGATGGGGCCGAAAAGTTCTGGAATGGCGACCGCGAACCGGAAGACGTTGCGTTGGAAGGCCTCCCACTAGGTGGACCGATGACCTGGTCAAGGTTGCAGGAACCCGCTGGATGAGAGACGCACGGGACCGGTCAATGTGGCGACGCCTGGGGGAGGCCTATGTCCAGCAGTGGACGTCTTTTGGCTGAAATGATGAACATAAAAAAAAATATATATAAACATTCGAATTGAGAACATCCTTCTTTTTTTAGAAGTCGGTTAAAAATACCATGCGCCTCTTTGATAAGGACAATATTGATTTAAAGTAATAAGAGTATTGATTGCCTCGGTGGTCTTTTGATTGCAAGCACGACTGCTAAGCATGAGGACATGGGTTCAATTCCCAGTTCAAGCAAAGTGTTATCAGATATTACATTGGGAATATCTAAATAGCAGCTACGGAGTCTGCATTTGTGCTCAGTTCATGGCAATAGGCTCGCCCCCTATTATATTGGACTTAAACTTATATCTGGAGAATTGTGGGTGTATTAGGAACACCTCTGCCTAATCCTTCGGGGATTACCGGCGTGATGTTATGCATACTATAAATAATGTAGAAGAAATAACTGTTCTACCACCTAAAATATTATAACCTTTTTTCAGCCCCGCTGTGGTAGGGTAAAGAAGTGATGTTATCCAAGTCTTATTAGCAATACAACATTGAAATTCAAACTAGTATAATAACATCAGGCGTTGATTTGAAAGGATAAACTAAACTAAACCTTTGCTTTTGGTTCAGACTCTTGTCTGAACCAAAAGCAAAGGTTTAGTTTAGTTTAGTTTAAGCATAAAAATTAAACTAGTAATAGTAGTAATTTTTACACATAGCACTATTAAATCCGTTTTTTTTTCAATTTTCCAGCTGCCATCATGGTCTACTCAGGCCTGCCTTGGACCTTCATTCTACCAATCTTCATGAAATACATCGGAAGAAAATACACATTTATGTTTGTCACCATCAGCAATCTGATTAGCTTCATTGTTTTCTACTTCAGCGTCACAGTCAACCAAATCATCATCAGTCAGATAATAAATGGTATCAACACTGGATCTCACTTCACTGTGTCAGTCATGATCATCACTGAATATACCTCTCCTAAGCATAGGGGATTTTTCTTGACTGTCAAATCTGCTACTCTCTTCTGGGGTATCTTCATGTCAAATGCAATCGGAACCTTCTTCCATTGGAGAAACATTGGCATTGCTGGTATTATTTGCAGTGCCTATGGATTATTGATAGCAATCGTTCTCCCAGAATCACCTTTCTGGTTGGCGACAAAGCAACGCTACGAGAAATGCTCGGACACTCATAGATGGATGATGGGAACAGGCAAACAGGCAGAAGGAGACCTAGAAAAGTTGATAAACTATCAAAAGAATCTCGTTTTGGAGGAGAAATCTAAGAATTTTGCGCTAAAAGGATATGTTGCCGACTATTTAAGAGTGATTTCATCGAGACAATTTTACAAGCCTTTAATTTTATGTTTGATAGTGCACTCTTTGTATATATTTTCTGGCAAGGTAGTATTTAGCGTTTATGCTATAGACATAATTAGTAAAATAACTGCTGGGCATCACATATCGCCTTATACAGCTATGTTAGTATTAGATGGAGTTACAGTATTTTGCATGTATATAGGGTGTTTGGTTGCGAAAGTATTGCCAAGAAAAAAACTATTAATATGTTCTTCTTTAATAGGAATTGGCTTCCTTTTATCGATTTCTTTGTATGCTTATTTAATCAAATTGTCGCTTGTAGTTGAGAATAATTATTTTGCAATATTTTTGTTAATTGGTTATTCTATGGGACTCTGTTTTGGTCCTGTGATATTGACACAAACTATTTCTGGAGAATTAGTTTCAATTGAAGCCAGAGGTCTTTCATCATGTTGCATGGATTTATCTTCAAAGATACTTTTAGGTACATTAGTGAAGATGTCGCCATTTTTATTCAAATCTTGGGGAACTCATGGTGCGTTCTTGTTCTTTGGTCTGTCTACTTCATTCTTTTTAGTCCTGATCTACGTGTTCTTGCCTGAAACTAAGGATATGACATTGCAAGAAATTGCAGAATGGATGAAAGGGACTAAGAAGAATCCTGTCGTTCAAGAAGAAGCTAACTTTTTACCTGAAAAGAGCTAAAATAACTTGAGAAATTTACTTATGAGGCTAGTCATTCACTTAATCTTATTTAAGTTATAACTATAAGATAGAATATACATAATTATCAACTTTCGGTCCACAGATCTAAATTTAAAAAATATATTTTCTAAAAGTAGAGGTTTTTATTTACTTTCATTTGTAATTTTTTTTTAGGTTATTCAAATGTTCAAAATCACCTTTCTGCCCTTGTCCCATTTCATTTGGGGCCGGTGTAACACGTTTTAAAATGTTACAGGTATGTATCAATTTATTGAAATGATGCGAATGAATTAAAGACCTAAGTGGTTGATGGTGTCACAAAATTCTAATTTCGAGAAAATCGAGTCCAAAGTTTCGCATAAACATTTTAGGGTATACCTATTTCAAAACGCCTTTGATGTATTTATCCAATACTTGAATGTCTGGCGGCGCCACCCATTTATATTTTCAAAATTGGGGAGAAATTAAAGAACAACATGTATTTTTAGTACTTTGTTTCAAGAAAAACTGAACATAATTCCTTCTTCCGCAAAGAAATGTTTAATCAATTTGAGAAAATTAGGTCTGTAGGAGACAAGTTACTTAAGAAATAAGAAAAAATAAACGAAAAATTATTATTCTTCTATATAGAATGGATTGATAATAATAATAATATCGATATTCCGGTTTAACAAAGGGGTTTGAACTTTTTTGTATGGAAGCTAGCAAATCGACCCACCGCCATTTTGATTTTTTTTTTAAATCACGGCCAACGACAAAATTGGTATTTATGGGACTGGGTAGAGGACACCTAGACGAACCAAAAATGTCACGTAACATGGTAAGTACCACAAAGTGTCATGATATCGAGATATTTGAAGATAAAGATCGATAATGAGTACAACGACAATCATTAAAAGTATATTTATTACGTGTATACGCGCTAAATTGTATCCAAATAATCTTTCCCAGGTTGATTATTTATTATGCGCACGAGAAAATTGCTTCGCATTGCAATAAAACGCTTTCGTCTATATGTTCTCTATCCATACATTCCCTTTTTCATTGTGTGCCGCGATTTCGAAAAATATGCCATCGATTCTATCCCCTTTAAATTCACTTGCAATACACCTACCTACACCTACCTACACCTACCTACACCTACCTACACCTACCTACACCTACCTACACCTACCTACACCTACCTACACCTACCTACACCTACCTACACCTACCTACACCTACCTACACCTACCTACACCTACCTACACCTACCTACACCTACCTACACCTACCTACACCTACCTACACCTACCTACACCTACCTACACCTACCTACACCTACCTACACCTACCTACACCTACCTACACCTACCTACACCTACCTACACCTACCTACACATACCTACACCTACCTACACCTACCTACACCTACCTACACCTACCTACACCTACCTACACCTACCTACACCTACCTACACCTACCTACACCTACCTACACCTACCTACACCTACCTACACCTACCTACACCTACCTACACCTACCTACACCTACCTACACCTACCTACACCTACCTACACCTACCTACACCTACCTACACCTACCTACACCTACCTACACCTACCTACACCTACCTACACCTACCTACACCTACCTACACCTACCTACACCTACCTACACCTACCTACACCTACCTACACCTACCTACACCTACCTACACCTACCTACACCTACCTACACCTACCTACACCTACCTACACCTACCTACACCTACCTACACCTACCTACACCTACCTACACCTACCTACACCTACCTACACCTACCTACACCTACCTACACCTACCTACACCTACCTACACCTACCTACACCTACCTACACCTACCTACACCTACCTACACCTACCTACACCTACCTACACCTACCTACACCTACCTACACCTACCTACACCTACCTACACCTACCTACACCTACCTACACCTACCTACACCTACCTACACCTACCTACACCTACCTACACCTACCTACACCTACCTACACCTACCTACACCTACCTACACCTACCTACACCTACCTACACCTACCTACACCTACCTACACCTACGTACACCTACCTACACCTACCTACACCTACCTACACCTACCTACACCTACCTACACCTACCTACACCTACCTACACCTACGTACACCTACCTACACCTACCTACACCTACCTACACCTACCTACACCTACCTACACCTACCTACACCTACCTACACCTACCTACACCTACCTACACCTACCTACACCTACCTACACCTACCTACACCTACCTACACCTACCTACACCTACCTACACCTACCTACACCTACCTACACCTACCTACACCTACCTACACCTACCTACACCTACCTACACCTACCTACACCTACCTACACCTACCTACCTACACCTACCTACTACCTACCTATCACCTACCTACTACCTCCTACTATCACTAAAAAAAACATTACCCTAAAGTTTGCTTGTCGTCGCCCCTGAGTAACGCTTCACCCACTCAACCTTCGTTACGTTAAGGAGGTCGCCGGCTCGCTTCGCTCGCCACCCTTCGCTTCACTCGGTCTCGCAGGTTCGCTCCACTCAGGACCTACCTACCACCGGAAAGCTATCATGACATTATCCCTACGCTACCACCACAGGATAGGCACCTTTCAATGAATCTGAAAAAAAATATGTTCCAAGTCTCTTAACTTCCGAGATCCGCCTAAAGGGGGGAGAAGAGTGGAAAGGGGGTCGATTTTGAAAAATGGTTTTTACTTTCCCGAGCCTCCTCTATACGAATCCGTAAACAAAACTGAAAAAAAGGGGTGAAGAGGGGGGGTGAAGGGGGAAGAGGGGGGGGGGGGGGAAGGGGGGAAGAGGGGGGAGCTTTTAAAAATGATTTCGACTAACTCTATGCCCCTTTTAAATGAATCTGAAAAAAAAAATGTTCCAAGTCTCTTAACTACCAAGATCCGAAAGGGGGGGGTGAAGGGGGGCAAGGGGGTCAAATTTGAATAATGATTTTTACTTCCCCAAGCCTCCTCTATACGAATCCCTAAAAAAAAACACGTAAAATCTCTTTAATTTCGAGATCTGCCTAAAGGGGGGGTGAAGGGGGGCAAGGGGGTCAAATTCAAAAAATGGTTTTTACTTTCCCGAGCCTCCTCTATACGAATCCCTAAAAAAAAACACGTAAAAGCTCTTTATTTCCGAGATCTGCCTAAAGGGGGGGTGAAGGGGGGCAAGGGGGTCAAATTTAAAAAATGGTTTTTACTTCCCCGAGCCTACTCTATACGAATCCCTAAAAAAAAACACGTAAAATTTCTTTATTTCCGAGATCCGCCTAAAGGGGGGGAGAAGGGGGAAAAGGGGGGCCACTTTGAAAAATGATTTTTATTTTACCGAGCCCCCTCTATACGAATCCTAAAAAAAAAACACGTAAAATCTCTTTGTTTCCGAGATACGATAGGGAGGGGGGAGAAGGGGGGGGGGAAAGGGGGGGTTTGGCAATTTTCCCACACTCACGAGAGTTGCTTGTTTACGAATCTGTCAAAATATACCCACCTCCCCATCCACCATCTGGGAGAACAATTCTGTCAATCAGTGAGTGAGTCAGTCAGTGGTAATTTAGCTTTATATATTATAACTAGTATTTGCGTGGCTGCGCGAGCTGCGCGCAGCTCGCGGGGCGTGAAGAGGGGGAGAGGGGGAGCTTTGAAAAATGATTTCGACTAACGCATTGCACCTCTCAATGAATCTGAAAAAAAAAATGTTCCAATGCAGCTCGCGGTACTACCTACATACACCTACCTACTACCTACCTACACCTACTTACTACCTACCTACACCTACCTACTGCCTACCTACACCTACCTACACCTACCTACACCTACCTACACCTACCTACACCTACCTACACCTACCTACACCTACCTACACCTACCTACACCTACCTACACCTACCTACACCTACCTACACCTACCTACACCTACCTACACCTACCTACACCTACCTACACCTACCTACACCTACCTACACCTACCTACACCTACCTACTACCTACCTACACCTACCTACTACCTACCTACACCTACCTACTACCTACCTACACCTACCTACTACCTACCTACACCTACCTACTACCTACCTATCACCTACCTACCACCTACCTACACCTACCTACTACCTACCACCTACCACCTACCTACACCTACCTACTACCTACCTACACCTACCTACACCTACCTACTACCTACCTATCACCTACCTACCTACTACCTCCTACTACCACTAAAAAAACATTACCCTAAAGTTTGCTTGTCGTCGCCCCTGAGTTACGCTTCACCCACTCAACCTTCGTTACGCTAAGGAGGTCGCCGGCTCGCTTCGCTCGCCACCTCCCCCCTTCGCTCCACTCGGTCTCGCAGGTTCGCTCCACTCAGGACCTACCTACCACCGGAAAGCTATCATGACATTATCCCTACGCTACGGGGGTCGCCGGCTCGCTTCGCTCGCCCGCTCCCCCCTTCGCTTTACCGCTGTACCACCACCGGACAGGTTTCGACGCCTACTATAATATTTGTTCAAACACCTAATGGCTATCTCTAACCGTTATGAAGTTACAGCCCTTTTAATTTTAGGGGAGGTTGGGGAGGGGAGGTTATACAAATTTCAACGCCCCTCAAATAGATTTAGGTAAGAATCAAAAAAATTTTCAGGAGTAAAAAAAGAGGGGAACAGGGGGGGGGTGAAGGGGGGGAGAGGGGAGAGTTTTTAAAAATGATTTCGACTAACGCAATGCCCCTCTATATGAATCTGAAAAAAAATTCGTTCCAAGTCTCTTAACTTCCGAGATCCGCCTAAAGGGGGGGTGAAGGGGGAAAAGAGGGGCCACTTTGAAAAATGATTTTTACTTTACCGAGCCCCCTCTATACGAATCCCTAAAAAAAAACACGTAAAGTCTCTTTGTTTTCGAGATACGATAGGGAGGGGGGAGAAGGGGGAAAAGGGGGGCCACTTTGAAAAATGATTTTTACTTTACTGAGCCCCCTCTATACGAATCCCTAAAAAAAAACACGTAAAATCTCTTCGTTTTCGAGATACGATAGGGAGGGGGGAGAAGGGGGGGGAAAAGGGGGGGTTTGGGACTTTTCCCATAGTCATGAGAGTTGATTGTTTACGAATCTGTCAAAATATACCCACCTCCCCATCCACCATCTGGGAGAACAATTCTGTCAGTCAGTCAGTCAGTGAGTGGTAATTTAGCTTTATATAGTATAATAACTAGTATTTGCGTGGCTGCGCGAGCTGCGCGCAGCTCGCGGGGCGTGAAGTGGGGGAGAGGGGGAGCTTTGAAAAATGATTTCGACTAACGCATTGCACCTCTCAATGAATCGGAAAAAAAAAATGTTCCAATGCAGCTCGCGGTACTACCTACCTACACCTACCTACACCTACCTACTACCTACCTACACCTACCTACACCTACCTACACCTACCTACACCTACCTACACCTACCTACACCTACCTACACCTACCTACACCTACCTACACCTACCTACACCTACCTACACCTACCTACACCTACCTACACCTACCTACACCTACCTACACCTACCTACACCTACCTACACCTACCTACACCTACCTACACCTACCTACACCTACCTACACCTACCTACACCTACCTACACCTACCTACACCTACCTACACCTACCTACACCTACCTACACCTACCTACACCTACCTACACCTACCTACACCTACCTACACCTACCTACACCTACCTACACCTACCTACACCTACCTACACCTACCTACACCTACCTACACCTACCTACATCTACCTACACCTACCTACACCTACCTACACCTACCTACACCTACCTACACCTACCTACACCTACCTACACCTACCTACACCTACCTACACCTACCTACACCTACCTACACCTACCTACACCTACCTACACCTACCTACACCTACCTACACCTACCTACACCTACCTACACCTACCTACACCTACCTACACCTACCTACACCTACCTACACCTACCTACACCTACCTACACCTACCTACACCTACCTACACCTACCTACACCTACCTACACCTACCTACACCTACCTACACCTACCTACACCTACCTACACCTACCTACACCTACCTACACCTACCTACACCTACCTACACCTACCTACACCTACCTACACCTACCTACACCTACCTACACCTACCTACCTACCTACTACCTACCTACACCTACCTACCTACACCTACCTACTACCTACCTACTACCTACCTACACCTACCTACTACCTACCTACACCTACACCTACCTACACCTACACCTACACCTACCTGCACCTACTACCTACACCTACCTACACATACCTACTACCTACCACCTACCTACTACCTACTACCACTAAAAAAACATTACCCTAAAGTTTGCTTGTCGTCGCCCCTGAGTTACGCTTCACCCACTCAACCTTCGTTACGCTCCACTCAGGACCTACCGACATACCTACCACCGGAAAGCTATCATGACTTTATCCCTACGCTACGGGGGTCGCCGGCTCGCTTCGCTCGCCCGCTCCCCCCTTCGCTTTACCGCTGTAGCATCACCGGACAGGTTTCGACGCCTACTATAATATTTGTTCAAACACCTAATGGCTATCTCTAACCGTTATGAAGTTACAGTCCTTTTAATTTTAGGGGAGGTTGGGGAGGGGAGGGTATACAAATTTCAACGCCCCTCAAATAGATTTAGGTAAGAATCAAAATATTTTTCAGGAGTATAAAAAGAGGTGAAGAGGGGGGGGTGAAGGGGGGGAGAGGGGGGAGTTTCTAAAAATGATTTCGACTAACGCAATGCCCCTCTATATGAATCTGAAAAAAAAAATCGTTCCAAGTCTCTTAACTTACGAGATCCGCCTAGAAGGGGGGAGAAGGGGGGCAAGGGGGGCCACTTTGAAAAATGATTTTTACTTTACCTTGCCCCTTCTATACGAATCCCTAAAAAAAAACGCGTAAAGTCTCTTCATTTCCGAGATACGATAGGGAGGGGGGAGAAGGGGGGGGAAAAGGGGGGGTTTGGGACTTTTCCCATACTCACGAGAGTTGCTTGTTTACGAATCTGTCAAAATATACCCACCTCCCCATCCACCATCTGGGAGAACAATTCTGTTAGTGAGTCAGTGAGTCAGTGAGTGGTAATTTAGCTTTATATAGTATAACTAGTATTTGCGTGGCTGCGCGAGCTGCGCGCAGCTCGCGGGTCGTGAAGAGCGGGAGACGGGGAGGTTTGAAAAATGATTTCGACTAACGTATTGCCCCTTTCAATGAAGCTTAAAAAATAATGTTCCAAGTCTCTTATCTTCCGAGATCAAGAGGGGGGATCAAAAGGGGGGGAAAAGAGGGGCAAGGGGATCAATTTTGATAAATGGTTTTTACTTTCCCGAGCCTCCTCTATACGAATACGTAAACAAAACAGAACACGAATTTAAAAAAAGGGGTGAAGACGGGGTAGGATGAAGGGGGGGGGGGAGGCGGGAGCTTTGAAAGATGATTTCGACTAACGCATTGCCCCTTTCAATGAATCTGA
Source organism: Diarsia dahlii (assembly GCA_949775195.1). NCBI lineage: Eukaryota > Metazoa > Arthropoda > Insecta > Lepidoptera > Noctuidae > Diarsia > Diarsia dahlii. Next base: position 18,663,912 of record OX459210.1, read on the forward strand.
AAAAAAATGTTACAAGTATCTTAACTTTTGAGATCCGCCTAAAGGGGGGAGCAAAGGCGCAAATTCGACAACTTTGAAAAAGGTAGGAGGGGAAAATGGGGCAAAAAGGGGAGGTTTTGCACTTTTAAGCTACTCATGAGAGTTACTTATACGCTTCACTCACTCAACCTTCGTTACGCTACGGAGGTCGCCGGCTCGCTTCGCTCGCCACCTTCCCTCTTCGCTTCACTCAAGACCTGCCTACCACCGAGGAAAAGCTATCGTGACCTTATCCCTACGCTACGGGGGTTGCCGGCACGCTTCGCTCGCCACCTCCCCCCTTCGCTTTACCGGTACCACCACAGAATAGTTTTCGACGCCTACTATAATACGCTACGGAGGTCCCCGGCACGCTTCGCTCCACTCAAGACCTGCCTACCACCGAGGAAAAGCTATCGTGACCTTATCCCTACGCTACGGGAGTCGCCGGCTCGCTTCGCTCGCCACCTCCCCCTTTCGCTTTACCGGTACCACCACAGGATAGGTTTCGACGCGTACTATAATACGCTACGGAGGTCGCCGGCTCGCTTTGCTCGCCACCACTATGTTGCCAGCTAGTCAAAGTCTTCATTTTATAAGTCTTTACTTCTACTTTCATGTTTTTGGGCGAAATCTGGGAAAATACCCTAAAACTGGGGATTTTTTTTGCAACAGGCAACATTACTTAACGAAATACACAACCGGGACAACACAATCCGGTCAGAAGGTGCGGCTGTCCCATTTATCGTGTCGAAAATCGTGATTTTTCATCATTTTTGCCAAGATGGCCACCACACTGTCCGCCATCTTGTTTTTCTGAAAAGTCATATTTTTTCTGAAATATCGAGGATGCAGGCTACCGACTGGTGTACTTGGTGTTGCCAAGTTTTAAGTTTGGTAGAACAAAAGAATTCGCCAAAGTTTGTTCTGATCCGAAAATTCAAGACCCAATGACTCTCGGGGTTGCCAGCTGAAAAGAATGAAAATGGTCAAATGTCATTTGAAGCACCCCATTTTTGGTGTTTGTGTAAAATTTCCATTCGAAATGTCGTTATTTTCACTATTCATGTTTTTGGGAAAAATCTGGGAAAATAACCTAAAAATGGGGAAAATTTTTGCGTAAAGTATTACTCCACAACAAAGTACACAATCGTTTCATACAACACAATTCGGTCGGGGGATGCTGGCTGTCCCATTAATCGTGTCGAAAATTAGGATTTTTCATCATTTTTACAAGATGGCCGCCACACAGTCCGCCATCTTTTTTTCTAAAAAGTTATAAATTTTCCTGAAATCTCAGGGATATAGGCCACCAACTGGTGTACTTGGTGTTGCCAACTTTTGAGTTTAGTAGAACAAACTAATTCGCCAAAGTCGGGTCTGAGCCAAAACTTCAAGCACCAATGGCTCTCGGGGTTGCCAGCTGAAAGTGATGAAAATGGTCAAATGTCATTCGGGGATCCCCATTCTTGGTGTTTATGCAAAATTTCCATTCAAAATGTCGTTATTTCTACTTTTCATGTTTTCGGGGAAAATCTGGGAAATTTCCCTAAAAATGGGGAAAATTTTTGCACCAGGCCACACTCCTTGACGAATTACACAATCGCTTCATAAAACACAATCCGGTCGGGGGATGCCGGCTGTCCCATATAACGTGTCGAAAATTGGGATTTTTCATCATTCTTACAAGATGGCCGCCACACTGTCCGCCATCTTTTTTTTTTTTAAAGTCATAATTTTCCTAAAATTTCAAGGATATAGGCCACCAACTGGTGTACTTGGTGTTGCCAACTTTTGACTTTAGTAGAACAAACTAATTCGCCAAAACGGGTCTGACCCAAAAATTCTAGCGCCAATGGCTCTCGGGGTTGCCAGCTGAAAGTGATGAAAATGGTCAAATGTCATTTGAGGGACCCCATTACTGGTGTTTTTGTAAAATTTCCATTCAAAATGTCGTTATTTCTACTTTTCATGTTTTCGGGGAAAATCTGGGAAATTTCCCTAAAAATGGGGAAAAATTTTGCGCCAGGCCACACTCCTTGACGAATTACATAACCGGTCCATACAACACAATCCGGTCGGGGGATGCCAGCCGTCCCAATTATCGTGTCGAAAATTGGGATTTTTCGGCCTTTTTACAAGATGGCCGCCATGGAATCCGCCATCTTGTTTTTCTGAAAAGTCATAATTTTCCTGAAATGTCAAGAATATAGGCCACCGATTAGTGTACTTGGTGTTGCCAACTTTCGAGTTTAGTAGAACAAACTAATTCGCCAAAGTCAAAAAGTCCCAAAAATCAAAAAGTTCAATATTTTTAGGGGTTGCCAATTAAAACGAACCAAAATGGTCAAATGTCATTTGAGGGACCCCAATGTTGCCGGCTAGTCAAAGTCTCTATTTAAAATGTCATTATTTCTACTTTTCATGTTTTTTGGGAAAATCTGGGAAAATACCCTAAAAATGGGGAAATTTTTTGCACCAGGCAACACTCGTCAACAAAACACACAACCGCTCTCTACAACTCGAACCCGTCCGATGTTGCCAACTACCCGAAAAATGGATTTGAAAAAAATCGAAAAATCCAACATTTTACAAAATGGCCGCCGCAGCGTCCTCCATCTTGGATTTTCAGAATGTCATAATTTTTCCATATTGCCATTGAAATTACCAACAAATTGGCAGACTTTTCGTTGGCGGTTTTAGAATTTGGTAGAAGAAAACAATTCGTCAAAGTCGAGTGAAAAAAGTCGACAATTTCAAAACGTCCTGGCGCGGCCGCCATTTTGTTTTTTTTTTTTTTTTACTTTTTTTTTTAAATGGTTTTAGATTTGGTATAGGACCTCTGAGTCGAAATCCATCCAAGTCTTTCCCCCACCGAAACCGGAAATGGACTCGCCCTCCATCTTGGATTTGAACTTTCCCTATAATTTTCCTCTACTCGATTGGTCAGATTACACATTTTTGCAAAACATACCCCTAACCCAACTCTCACCCATTCCGAGAAACGACATGTCAATGAGTGAGTGAGTCAGTCAGTGGTCTTGTAGTTTTATATAACTATAACTAGTATTTGCGTGGCTGCGCGAGCTGCGCGCAGCTCGCGGGGCGTGAAGGGGGGAGAGGGGGCGCTTTGAAAAATGATTTCGACTAACGCATTGCCCCTTTCAATGAATCTGATATACCCACCTATATACACCTACCTTCTACCAACCTACTACCTACCTACACCTACCTCCTACCTACCAACACCTACCTACTACCTACCTACACCTACCTACACCTACCTACTACCTACCTACACCTACCTACCTACACCTACCTATTACCTACCTACACCTACCTACTACCTACCTACCAACTACCTCCTACTACCACTAAAAAAACATTACCCTAAAGTTTGCTTGTCGTCGCCCCTGAGTTACGCTTCACCCACTCAACCTTCGTTACGCTAAGGAGGTCGCCGGCTCGCTTCGCTCGCCACCTCCCCCCTTCGCTCCACTCGGTCTCGCAGGTTCGCTCCACTCAGTACCTACCTACCACCGGAAAGCTATCATGACATTATCCCTACGCTACGGGGGTCGCTGGCTCGCTTTGCTCGCCCACTCCCCCCTTCGCTTTGCCGCTGTACCACCACCAGACAGGTTTCGACGCCTATTATAATATTTGTTCAAACACCTAATGGCTATCTCTAACCATTATGAAGTTACAGCCCTTTTAATTTTAGGGGAGGTTGGGGAGGGGAGTGTATACAAATTTCAACGCCCCTCAAATAGATTTAGGTAAAAATCAAAAATTTTTTCAGGAGTAAAAAAAGAGGGGCAGAGGGGGGGGGGAGAGGGGGTAGTTTCTAAAAGTGATTTCGACTAACGCAATGCCCCTCTATATGAATCTGAAAAAAAAATCGTTCTAAGTCTCTTAACTTTCGAGATCCGCCTAAAGGGGGGGTGAAGGGGGGCAAGGGGGTCAAATTTAAAAAATTGTTTTTACTTCCCTAAGCCTCCTCTATACGAATCCTTAAAAAAAACACACGTAATGTCTCTTTATTTCCGAGATCCGCCTAAAGGGGGGGGGGTGAAGGGGGGCAAGGGGGTCAACATTGAAAAATGGTTTTTACTTCCCTGAGCCTCCTCTATACGAATCCCTAAAAAAAAACACGTAAAATCTCTTTATTTCCAAGATCCGCCTAAAGGGGGGGTGAAGGGGGGCAAGGGGGTCAAATTCGAAAAATGGTTTTTACTTTCCCGAGCCTCCTCTATACGAATCTCTAAAAAAAAACAAGTAAAGTTTCTTTGTTTCCGAGATACGATAGGTAGGGGGGAGAAGGGGGGGGAAAAGGGGGGGTTTGGCAATTTTCCCATACTCACGAGAGTTGCTTGTTTACGAATTTGTCAAAATATACCCACCTCCCCATCCACCATCTGGGAGAACAATTCTGTCAATCAGTGAGTCAGTCAGTGGTAATTTAGCTTTATATAGTATAACTAGTATTTGCGTGGCTGCGCGAGCTGCGCGCAGCTCGCGGGTCGTGAAGGGGGGGAGAGGGGGAGCTTTAAAAAATGATTTCGACTAACGCATTGCCCCTTTCAATGAATCTGAAAAAAAAAATGTTTCAAGTCTCTTAACTTCCGAGACCCGCCTAAAGGGGGGGGGGGGGGAGAAGGGGGGCTAGGTGGTCAATTTTGAAAAATGGTTTTTACTTTCTCGAGCCTCCTCTATACGAATCCGTAAACAAAACGGAACACGATTTTAATAAAAGGGGTGAAGAGGGGAGGGGGGGGGGGAGCTTTAAAAACTGATTTCGACTAACGCATTGCCCCTTTCAATGAATCTGAAAAAAAAAAGTTCCAAGTCTCTTAACTTCCGAGTTCCGCCTAAAGGGGGGTAGAAGGGGGCAAATGGGGCAACTTTGAAAAAGGTAGGAAGGGAAAAAGAGGCAAAAAGGGTAGGTTTTGCACTTTTTAGCTACTCATGAGAGTTACTTATACGTTTCCCCACTCAACCTTCGTTACGCTACGGAGGTCGCCGGCTCGCTTCGCTCGCCACCTCCCCTCTTCGCTCCCCTCAAGACCTGCCTACCACCGAGGAAAAGCTATCGTGACCTTATCCCTACGCTTCGCTTTACGGGTACCACCACAGGATAGGTTTCGACGCCTACTATAATACGCTACGCAGGTCGCCGGCTCGCTTCGCTCTGCACCTCCCGGGACTCTTCGCTCCACTCAAGACCTGCCTACCACCGAGGAAAAGCTATCGTGACCTTATCCCTACGCTACGGGGGTCGCCGGCTTGCTTTGCTCGCCACCTCCCCTATGTTGCCAGCTAGTCAGTCTTCATTCTAAAAGTTTTTACTTCTACTTTCATGTTTTTGGGCAAAATCTGGGAAAATACCCTAAAAATGGGGTTTTTTTTTCAACAGGCAACATTTCTTAACGAAACACACAACCGGGACAGCACAATCCGGTCAGAAGGTGCCGGCTGTCCCATTTATCGTGTCGAAAATTGGGATTTTTTATCATTTTTCCAAAATGGCCACCACACTGTCCGCCATCCTGTTTTTCTGAAAAGTCTTAATTTTTCTGAAATAACGAGGATACAAGCTACCGACTGGTGTACTTACTGTTGCCAAGTTTTAAGTTTGGTAAAACAAAAGAATTCGCCAAAGTCAGTTCTGATCCGAAAATTCAAGCCCCAATGACTCTCGGGGCTGCCAGCTGAAAATAATGAAAATGGTCAAATGTCATTTGAGGCATCCCATTATTGGTGTTTATGTAAAAAAAATCCATTCAAAATGTCGTTATTTCCACTGTTCATGTTTTTGGGAAAAATCTGGGAAAATACCCTAAAAATGGAGATTTTTTTTCGTTAGGTAACACTCGACAACAAAGTACACAATCGCTTCATACAACACAATCCGGTCGGGGGATGCCGGCTGTCCCATTTATCGTGTCGAAAATTAGGATTTTTCATTATTTTTACAAGATGGCCGCCACACTGTCCGCCATCTTTTTTTTTTAAAAAGTCATAATTTTCCTGAAATTTTAGGGATATAGGCCACCAAGTGGTGTACTTGGTGTTGCCAACTTTTGAGTTTCGTAGAACAAACTAATTCGCCAAAGTCGGGTCTGACCCAAAATTTCAAGCGCCATTGGCTGTAGGGGTTACCAGCTGAAAGTGATGAAAATGGTCAAATGTCATTTGGGGGACCCCAATGTTGCCGGCTAGACAAAGTCTCTATTTAAAATGTCATTATTTCTACTTTTCATGTTTTTTGAGAAAATCTGGGAAAATAATCTAAAAATGGGGATTTTTTTTGCACCAGGCAATACTGCTCAACAATACACACAACCGCTCGGTACAACACAATCCAGTCGGGAGATGCCAGCTGTCCCAATTATCGTGTCGAATATTGGGATTTTTCGGCCTTTTTACAAGATGGCCGCCATAGAATCCGCCATCTTGTTTTTCTGAAAAGTCATAATTTTCCTTAAATGTCAAGAATATAGGCCACCGATTGGTGTACTTAGTGTTGCCAACTTTTGAGTTTAGTAGAACAAACTAATTCGCCAAAGTCGGGTCTGACCCAAAAATTTAAGCGCCAATGGCTCTCGGGGTTGCCAGCTGAAAGTGATGAAAATGGTCAAATGTCATTTGGGGGACCCTAATGTTGCCGGCTAGACAAAGTCTCTATTTAAAATGTCATTATTTCTACTTTTCATGTTTTCGGGGAAAATCTGGGAAATTTCCCTAAAAATGGGGAAAATTTTTGCACCAGGCCACACTCCTTGACGAATCACATAACCGGTCTATACAACACAATCCGGTCGGGACATGCCAGCTGTCCCAATTATCGTGTCGAAAATTGGGATTTTTCGGCCTTTTTACAAGATGGCCGCCATAGAATCCGCCATCTTGTTTTTCTGAAAAGTAATAATTTTCCTTAAATGTCAAGAATATAGGCCACCGATTGGTGTACTTAGTGTTGCCAACTTTTGAGTTTAGTAGAACAAACTAATTCGCCAAAGTCGGGTCTGATCCAAAAATTTAAGCGCCAATGGCTCTCGGGGTTGCCAGCTGAAAGTGATGAAAATGGTCAAATGTCATTTGAGGGACCCCAATGTTGCCGGCTAGTCAAAGTCTCTATTTAAAATGTCATTATTTCTACATTTCATGTTTTCGGGGAAAATCTGGGAAATTTCCCTAAAAATGGGGAATTTTTGCACCAGGCCACACACCTTGACGAATTACATAACCGGTCCATACAACACAATCCGGTCGGGGGATGCCAGCTGTCCCAATTATCGTGTCGAAAATTGGGATTTTTCGGCCTTTTTACAAGATGGCCGCCATGGAATCCGCCATCTTGTTTTTCCGAAAAGTCATAATTTTCCTTAAATGTCAAGAATATAGGCCACCGACCAATGTACTTGGTGTTGCCAACTTTTGAGTTTGGTAGAACAAACTAATTCGCCAAAGTCAAAAAGTCCCAAAAATTAAAAAGTTTCATATTTTTTGGGGTGGCCAATTAAAACGAACCAAAATGGTCAAATGTCATTTGGGGGACCCCAATGTTGCCGGCTAGTCAAAGTCTCTATTTAAAATGTCATTATTTCTACTTTTCATGTTTTTGGGGAAAATCTGGGAAAATACCTTAAAAATGGGGAAATTTTTTGCACCAGGCAACATTCGTCAACAAAACACACAACCGCTCGGTACAACTCGAACCCGTACGATGTTGCCAAGTACCCGAAAAATGGATTTGAAAAAAATCGAAAAATCCAACTTTTTACAAAATGGCCGCCGCAGCGTCCTCCATCTTGGATTTTCACAATGTCATAATTTTTCCATATTACCATTGAAATTACCAACAAATTGGCAAACTTTTTGTTGGCGGTTCTAGAATTTGGTAGAAGAAAACAATTCGTCAAAGTCGAGTGAAAAAAGTCGACAATTTCAAAACGTCCTGGCGCGGCTGCCATCTTGTTTTTTTTTTTTTTTTTTACTTTTTTTTCAAATGTTTTTACATTTCGTATAGGACCTCTGAGTCGAAATTCATCCAAGTCTTTTCCCCACCGAAACCGGAAATGGACTCGCCCACCATCTTGGATTTGAACTTTCCCTATAATTTTCCTCTACTCGATTGGTCAGATTACACATTTTTGCAAAACATACCCCTAACCCATCTCACACCCATTCCGAGAAACGACATGTCAATCAGTGAGTGAGTGAGTCAGTGGCTTTGTAGTTTTATATAACTATAATAACTAGTATTTGCGTGGCTGCGCGAGCTGCGCGCAGCTCGCGGGTCGTGAAGGGGGGGAGAGGGGGAGCTTTGAAAAATGATTTCGACTAACGCATTGCCCCTTTCAATGAAGCTTAAAAAAAAATGTTCCAAGTCTCATAACTTCCGAGATCCGCCTAAAGGGAGGAAAAGGGGGGCAAGGGGGTCAATTTTGAAAAATGGTTTTAACTTTCCCGAGCCTCCTCTATACGAATCCGTAAACAAAACAGAACACAAATTTAAAAAAAGGGGTGAAGACGGGGGGAGGATGAAGGGCGGGAGAGGGGGGGGAGCTTTGAAAAATGATTTAGACTAACGCATTGCCCCTTTCAATGAATCTGAAAAAAAATGTTACAAGTCTCTTAACTTTAAAGATCCGCCTAAAGGGGGGAGAAAGGGGGCAAATGGGGCAACTTTGAAAAAGGTAGGATGGGAAAATGGGGCAAAAAGGGGAGGTTTTGCACTTTTTAGCTAATCATGGGAGTTACATATACGCTTCACCCACTCAACCTTCGTTACGCTACGGAGGTCGCCGGCTCGCTTCGCTCGCCACCTCCCCTCTTCGCTTCACTCAAGACCTGCCTACCACCGAGGAAAAGCTATCGTGACCTTATCCCTACGCTACGGGGGTCGCGGTCAAAGTCTTCATTCTAAAAGTCTTTACTTCTACTTTTATGTTTTTGGGCAAAATCTGGGAAAATACCCTAAAAATGGGGAAATTTTTTGCGTAAAGTAACACTCCACAACAAAGTAAACAATCGCTTCATACAACACAATCCAGTCGGGAGATGCCGGCTGTCCCATTTATCGTGTCGAAAATTTGGACTTTTCATCATTCTTACAAGATGGCCGCCACACTGTCCGCCAATTTTTTTTTTCAAAAAAGTCATAATTTTCCTGAAATCTCAAGGATATAGGCCACCGACCGATGTACTTGGTGTTGCCAACTTTTGAGTTTAGTAAAACAAACTAATTCGCCAAAGTCGGGTCCGACCCAAAAATTCAAACGCCAATGGCTCTCGGGGTTGCCAGCTGAAAGTGATGAAAATGGTCAAACCTCATTTGGGGGACTTCAATGTTGTCAGCTAGTCAAAGTTTTCTTTCGAATTGTTGTTATTTCTACTTTTCATGTTTTCGGGGAAAATCTGGGAAATTTCCCTAAAAATGGGGAATTTTTTTAAACCATGCCACACTCCTTGACGAATCACCTAACCGGTCCATACAACACAATCCGGTCGGGGGATGCCAGCTGTCCCAATTATCGTGTCGAAAATTGGGATTTTTCGGTCTTTTTACAAGATGGCCGCCATAGCATCCGCCATCTTTATTTTTTTGAAAAGTCATAATTTTCCTGAAATTTCAAGGATATAGGCCACCAACTGGTGTACTTAGTGTTGCCAACTTTTGAGTTTGGTAGAACAAACTAATTCGCCAAAGACGGGTCTGACCAAAAAATTCAAACGCCAATTGCTCTCGGGGTTGCCAGCTGAAAGTGATGAAAATGGTCAAATGTCATTTATGGGACCCCAATGTTGCCGGCTAGTCAAAGTCTCTATTTAAAATGTCATTATTTCTACTTTTCATGTTTTCGGGGAAAATCTGGGAAAATACTTCAAAAATGGGGAAATTTTTTGCAGCAGGCAACACTCTTCAACAAAACACACAACTGCCTGGTACAAAACAATCCAGTCGGGAGATGCTAGCTGTCCCAATTATCGTGTCGAAAATTGGGATTTTTCGGCCTTTTTACAAGATGGCCGCCATGGAATCCGCCATCTTGTTTTTCTGAAAAGTCATAATTTTCCTGAAATGTCAAAAATATAGGCCACCGATTGGTGTACTTGGTGTTGCCAACTTTCGAGTTTGGTAGAACAAACTAATTCGCCGAAGTCAAAAAGTCCCAAAAATTTAAAAGTTCAATATTTTTTGGGGTTGCCAATTAAAACGAACGAAAATGGTCAAATGTCATTTGTGGGACCCCAATGTTGCCGGCTAGTCAAAGTCTCTATTTAAAATGTCATTATTTCTACTTTTCATGTTTTCGGGGAAAATCTGGGAAAATACCCTAAAAAATGGGGAAAATTTTTGCTTAAGGTAACACTTAACAACAAAGTAAACAATCGCTTCATACAACACAATCTAGTCGGGGGATGCCGGCTGTCTCATTTGTCGTGTCAAAAATTAGGATTTTTCATCATTTTTTCAAGATGGCCGCCACACTGTCCGCCATCTTGTTTTTCTAAAATGTCATAATTTTCCTAAAATTTCAGGGATATAAGCCACCAAGTGGTGTACTTGGTGTTGCCAACTTTTGAGTTTAGTAGAACAAACTAATTCGCCAAAGTCGGGTCTGACCCAAAAATTTAAGCGCCAATGGCTCTCGGGGTTGCCAGCTGAAAGTGATGAAAATGGTCAAATGTCATTTGGGGGACCCCGTTCTTGGTGTTTATGTAAATTTTCCATTCAAAATGTCGTTATTTCTACTTTTCATGTTTTCGGGGAAAATCTGGGAAATTTATTTAAAAATGGGGAAAATTTTTGCACCAGGCCACACTCCTTGACAAATTACATAACCGGTCCATACAACACAATCCGGTCGGGGGATGCCAGCTGTCCCAATTATCGTGTCGAAAATTGAGATTTTTCAGCGTTTTTACAAGATGGCCGCCATGGAATCCGCCATCTTGTTTTTCTGAAAAGTCATAATTTTCCTGAAATGTCAAGAATATAGGCCACCGATTGGTGTACTTGGTGTTGCCAACTTTCGAGTTTGGTAGAACAAACTAATTCGCCAAAGTCAAAAAGTCCCAAAAATTAAAAAAGTTCAATATTTTTTGGGGTTGCCAATTAAAACGAACGAAAATGGTCAAATGTCATTTGTGGGACCCCAATGTTGCCGGCTAGTCAAAGTCTCTATTTAAAATGTCATTAATTCTACTTTTCATGTTTTCGGGGAAAATCTGGGAAAATACCCTAAAAATGGGGAATTTTTTTACACCAGGCAACACTCGTTAACAAAACACACAACCGCTCCCTACAACTCGAACCCGTCCGATGTTGCCAACTACCCGAAAAATGGATTTGAAAAAAATCGAAATTTCCAACTTTTTACAAAATGGCCGCCGCAGCGTCCTCCATCTTGGATTTTCACAATGTCATAATTTTTCCCAATTGCCATTAAAATTACCAACAAAGTGGCAGACTTTTGGTTGGCGGTTTTAGAATTTGGTAGAAGAAAACAATTTGTCAAAGTCGAGTGAAAAAAGTCGACAATTTCAAAACGTCCTAGCGCGGCCGGCATCTTGTTTTTTTTTTTTTTTTACTTTTTTTTTAAATGCTTTTACATTTCAAATAGGACCTCTGAGTCGAAATTCATCCAAGTCTTTCCCCCACCGAAACCGGAAATGGACTCGCCCACCATCTCGGATTTGAACTTTCCCTATAATTTTCCTCTACTCGATTGGTCAGATTACACATTTTTGCAAAACATACCCATAACCCATCTCTCACCCATTCCGAGAAACGACATGTCAATCAGTGAGTCAGTGGCTTTGTAGTTTTATATAACTATAATAACTAGTATTTGCGTGGCTGCGCGAGCTGCGCGCAGCTCGCGGGTCGTGAAGGGGGGGAGAGGGGGAGCTTTGAAAAATGATTTCGACTAACGCATTGCCCCTTTCAATGAAGCTTAAAAAAAAATGTTCCAAGTCTCATAACTTCCGAGATCCGCCTAAAGGGAGGAAAAGGGGGGCAAGGGGGTCAATTTTGAAAAATGGTTTTAACTTTCCCGAGCCTCCTCTATACGAATCCGTAAACAAAACAGAACACAAATTTAAAAAAAGGGGTGAAGACGGGGGGAGGATGAAGGGCGGGAGAGGGGGGGGAGCTTTGAAAAATGATTTAGACTAACGCATTGCCCCTTTCAATGAATCTGAAAAAAAATGTTACAAGTCTCTTAACTTTAAAGATCCGCCTAAAGGGGGGAGAAAGGGGGCAAATGGGGCAACTTTGAAAAAGGTAGGATGGGAAAATGGGGCAAAAAGGGGAGGTTTTGCACTTTTTAGCTAATCATGGGAGTTACATATACGCTTCACCCACTCAACCTTCGTTACGCTACGGAGGTCGCCGGCTCGCTTCGCTCGCCACCTCCCCTCTTCGCTTCACTCAAGACCTGCCTACCACCGAGGAAAAGCTATCGTGACCTTATCCCTACGCTACGGGGGTCGCGGTCAAAGTCTTCATTCTAAAAGTCTTTACTTCTACTTTTATGTTTTTGGGCAAAATCTGGGAAAATACCCTAAAAATGGGGAAATTTTTTGCGTAAAGTAACACTCCACAACAAAGTAAACAATCGCTTCATACAACACAATCCAGTCGGGAGATGCCGGCTGTCCCATTTATCGTGTCGAAAATTTGGACTTTTCATCATTCTTACAAGATGGCCGCCACACTGTCCGCCAATTTTTTTTTTCAAAAAAGTCATAATTTTCCTGAAATCTCAAGGATATAGGCCACCGACCGATGTACTTGGTGTTGCCAACTTTTGAGTTTAGTAAAACAAACTAATTCGCCAAAGTCGGGTCCGACCCAAAAATTCAAACGCCAATGGCTCTCGGGGTTGCCAGCTGAAAGTGATGAAAATGGTCAAACCTCATTTGGGGGACTTCAATGTTGTCAGCTAGTCAAAGTTTTCTTTCGAATTGTTGTTATTTCTACTTTTCATGTTTTCGGGGAAAATCTGGGAAATTTCCCTAAAAATGGGGAATTTTTTTAAACCATGCCACACTCCTTGACGAATCACCTAACCGGTCCATACAACACAATCCGGTCGGGGGATGCCAGCTGTCCCAATTATCGTGTCGAAAATTGGGATTTTTCGGTCTTTTTACAAGATGGCCGCCATAGCATCCGCCATCTTTATTTTTTTGAAAAGTCATAATTTTCCTGAAATTTCAAGGATATAGGCCACCAACTGGTGTACTTAGTGTTGCCAACTTTTGAGTTTGGTAGAACAAACTAATTCGCCAAAGACGGGTCTGACCAAAAAATTCAAACGCCAATTGCTCTCGGGGTTGCCAGCTGAAAGTGATGAAAATGGTCAAATGTCATTTATGGGACCCCAATGTTGCCGGCTAGTCAAAGTCTCTATTTAAAATGTCATTATTTCTACTTTTCATGTTTTCGGGGAAAATCTGGGAAAATACTTCAAAAATGGGGAAATTTTTTGCAGCAGGCAACACTCTTCAACAAAACACACAACTGCCTGGTACAAAACAATCCAGTCGGGAGATGCTAGCTGTCCCAATTATCGTGTCGAAAATTGGGATTTTTCGGCCTTTTTACAAGATGGCCGCCATGGAATCCGCCATCTTGTTTTTCTGAAAAGTCATAATTTTCCTGAAATGTCAAAAATATAGGCCACCGATTGGTGTACTTGGTGTTGCCAACTTTCGAGTTTGGTAGAACAAACTAATTCGCCAAAGTCAAAAAGTCCCAAAAATTTAAAAGTTCAATATTTTTTGGGGTTGCCAATTAAAACGAACGAAAATGGTCAAATGTCATTTGTGGGACCCCAATGTTGCCGGCTAGTCAAAGTCTCTATTTAAAATGTCATTATTTCTACTTTTCATGTTTTCGGGGAAAATCTGGGAAAATACCCTAAAAATGGGGAAAATTTTTGCACCAGGCAACACTCGTCAACAAAACACACAACCGCTTCCTACAACTCGAACCCGTCCGATGTTGCCAACTACCCGAAAAATAAATTTGAAAAAAATCGAAATTTCCAACTTTTTACAAAATGGCCGCCGCAGCGTCCTCCATCTTGGATTTTCACAATGTCATAATTTTTTACAATTGCCATTGAAATTACCAACAAATTGGCAGACTTTTCGTTGGCGGTTTTAGAATTTGGTGGAAGAAAACAATTCGTCAAAGTCGAGTGAAAAAAGTCGACAATTTCAAAACGTCATAGCGCGGCCGCCATCTTGTTTTTTTTTTTTTTTTACTTTTTTTTAAAATGCTTTTAGATTTCGTATAGGACCTCTGAGTCAAAATTCATCCAAGTCTTTCCCCCACCGAAACCGGAAATGGACTCGCCCACCATCTTGGATTTGAACTTTCCCTATAATTTTCCTCTACTCGATTGGTCAGATAGCACATTTTTGCAAAACATACCCCTAACCCATCTCTCACCCATTCCGAGAAACGACATGTCAATGAGTGAATGAGTGAGTGAGTGGCTTTGTAGTTTTATATAACTATAACTAGTATTCGCGTGGCTGCGCGAGCTGCGCGCAGCTCGCGGGGCGTGAAGGGGAGCTTTGAAAATGATTTCGACTAACACATTGCCCCTAGTATTTGCTCGGTGCTGCTTGCAGCTCGCGGTTACAAAAACAATTTCAGTAGTAAAAAAGAGGTGAAGAGGAGGGGGGGGGGGTTGAAGAGGGGGGGAGGGGGCGCTTTGAAAAATAATTTCGACTAACGCATTGCCCCTTTCAATGAATCTGATATACCTACCTATATACACCTACCACCTACCTACTACCTACCTACACCTACCTACTACCAACCTACTACCTACCTACACCTACCTACTACCAACCACCTACCTACCTACACCTACCTGCACCTACCTACACCTACCTACTACCTACCTACACCTACCTACCACCTACCTACCACCTACCTACCACCTACCTACTACCCCCTACACCTACCTACTACCCCCTACACCTACCTACTACCTACCTCCTACTACCACTAAAAAAACATTACCCTAAAGTTTGCTTGTCGTCGCCCCTGAGTAACGCTTCACCCACTCAACCTTCGTTACGCTAAGGAGGTCGCCGGCTCGCTTCGCTCGCCACCTCCCCCCTTCGCTCCACTCGGTCTCGCAGGTTCGCTCCACTCAGGACCTACCTACCACCGGAAAACTATCATGACATTATCCCTACGCTACGGGGGTCGCCGGCTCGCTTCGCTCGCCCGCTCCCCCCTTCGCTTTACCGGTACCACCACAGGATAGGCTCCTTTCGATGAATCTGAAAAAAAAAATCTTCCAAGTCTCTTAACTTCCGAGATCTGCCAAAGGGGGGGTGAAGGGGGGCAAGGGGGTCAAATTTTAAGAATGGATTTTACTTTCCCGAGCCTCCTCTATACGAATCCGTAAACAAAACTGAAAAAAGGGGTGAAAAGGGGGGGGGGGGTGAAGGGGGGGGGGAGGGGAGCTTTGAAAAATGATTTCGATTAACTCATTGCCCCTTTCAATCAATGAATCTGAAAAAAAAAATGTTCCAAGTCTCTTAACTTCCGAGATCCGAAAGGGGGGGGTGAAGGGGGGCAAGGGGGTCAAATTTCAAAAATGGTTTTTACTTCCCTAAGCCTCCTCTATACGAACCCCTAAAAAAAAATCTCGTAAATTCTCTTTATTTCCGACATCCGCCTAAAAGGGGGGAGAAGGGGGGCAAGGGGGGCCACTTTGAAAAATGATTTTTACTTTCCCGAGCCTCCTCTATACGAATCCCTAAAAAAAAATACGTAAAGTCTCTTTGTTTCCGAGATACGATGGGGAGGGGGGAGAAAGGGGGGGAAAAGGGGGGGTTTGTCACTTTTCCCATACTCACGAGAGTTACTTGTTTACGAATCTGTAAAAATATACCCACCTCCCCATCCACCATCTGGGAGAACAATTCTGTCAGTCAGTGAGTGAGTGAGTGGTAATCGAGCTTTATATAGTATAACTAGTATTTGCGTGGCTGCGCGAGCTGCGCGCAGCTCGCGGGGCGTGAAGGGGGGAGAGGGGGCGCTTTGAAAAATGATTTCGACTAACGCATTGCCCCTTTCAATGAATCTGATATACCCACCTATATACACCTACCTTCTACCAACCTACTACCTACCTACACCTACCTCCTACCTACCAACACCTACCTACTACCTACCTACACCTACCTACTACCTACCTACACCTACCTACCTACACCTACCTACTACCTACCTACACCTACCTACTACCTACCTACACCTACCTACTACCTACCTACCAACTACCTCCTACTACCACTAAAAAAACATTACCCTAAAGTTTGCTTGTCGTCGCCCCTGAGTTACGCTTCACCCACTCAACCTTCGTTACGCTAAGGAGGTCGCCGGCTCGCTTCGCTCGCCACCTCCCCCCTTCGCTCCACTCGGTCTCGCAGGTTCGCTCCACTCAGTACCTACCTACCACCGGAAAGCTATCATGACATTATCCCTACGCTACGGGGGTCGCTGGCTCGCTTTGCTCGCCCACTCCCCCCTTCGCTTTGCCGCTGTACCACCACCAGACAGGTTTCGACGCCTATTATAATATTTGTTCAAACACCTAATGGCTATCTCTAACCATTATGAAGTTACAGCCCTTTTAATTTTAGGGGAGGTTGGGGAGGGGAGTGTATACAAATTTCAACGCCCCTCAAATAGATTTAGGTAAGAATCAAAAATTTTTTCAGGAGTAAAAAAAGAGGGGCAGAGGGGGGGGTGAAGGGGGGGAGAGGGGGTAGTTTCTAAAAGTGATTTCGACTAACGCAATGCCCCTCTATATGAATCTGAAAAAAAAATCGTTCCAAGTCTCTTAACTTTCGAGATCCGCCTATAGGGGGGGGTGAAGGGGGGCAAGGGGGTCAATTTTAAAAAATTGTTTTTACTTCCCTGAGCCTCCTCTATACGAATCCTTAAAAAAAACACACGTAATGTCTCTTTATTTCCGAGATCCGCCTAAAGGGGGGGGTGAAGGGGGGCAAGGGGGTCAAATTTGAAAAATGGTTTTTACTTCCCCGAGCCTACTCTATACGAATCCCTAAAAAAAAGCACGTAAAATCTCTTTATTTCCGAGATCCGCCTAAAGGGGGGGAGAAGGGGGAAAAGGGGGGCCACTTTGAAAAATGATTTTTACTTTACCGAGCCCCCTCTATACGAATCCCTAAAAAAAAACACGTAAAGTCTCTTCGTTTCCGAGATACGATAGGGAGGGGGGAGAAGGGGGGGGAAAAGGGGGGGTTTGGGACATTTCCCATAGTCATGAGAGTTGATCGTTTACGAATCTGTCAAAATATACCCACCTCCCCATCCACCATCTGGGAGAACAATTCTGTCAATAAGTCAGTCAGTCAGTGGTAATTTAGCTTTATATAGTATAACTAGTATTTGTGTGGCTGCGCGAGCTGCGCGCAGCTCGCGGTTCGTGAAGAGGGGGAGAGGGGAAGCTTTGAAAAATGATTTCGACTAACGCATTGCCCCTTCAATAAATTTTAAAAAAAATGTAGCAAGTCTCTTAACTTTCGAGATCCGCCTATAGGGGGGAGAAAGGGGCAAATGGGGCAACTTTGAAAAAGGTAGGAGTGGAAAATGGGGCAAAAAGGGGAGGTTTTGCACTTTTTAGCTACTCATGAGAGTTACTTGTACGCTTCACCCACTCAACCTTCGTTACGCTACGGAGGTCGCCGGCTCGCTTCGCTCGACACCTCCCCTCTTCGCTCCACTCAAGACCTGCCTAACACCGAGGAAAAGCTATCGTGACCTTATCCCTACGCTACGGGGGTCGCCGGCTCGCTTCGCTCGCCACCTCCCCCCTTCGCTTTACCGGTAGCACCACAGGATAGGTTTCGACGCGTACTATAATACGCTACGGAGGTCGCCGGCTTGCTTTGCTCGCCACCTTCCCTATGTTGCCAGCCAGTCAAAGTCTTCATTCTAAAAGTCTTTATTTCTACTTTCATGTTTTTGGGCAAATCTGGGAAAATACTCAAAAAATGCGGATTTTTTTGTTTGCAACAGGCAACATTACTTAACGAAATACACAACCGGGACAACACAATCCGGTCAGAAGGTGCCGGCTGTCCCATTTATCGTGACGAAAGTTGGTATTTTTCATCATTTTTCCAAAATGGCCACCACACTGTCCGCCATCTTGTTTTTCTGAAAAGTCTTAATTTTTCTGAAATATCGAGGATACAAGCTACCGACTGGTGTACTTAATGATGCCAAGTTTTAAGTTTGGTAGAACAAAAGAATTCGCCAAAGTCAGTTCTGATCCGAAAATTCAAGCCCCAATGACTCTCGGGGTTGCCAGCTGAAAAGAATTAAAATGGTCAAATGTCATTTGAGGCACCCCATTATTGGTGTTTATGTAAAATAAATCCATTCAAAATGTCGTTATTTCCACTATTCATGTTTTTGGGAAAAATCTGGTAAAATACCCTAAAAATGGGGATTTTTTTTGCGTAAGGTAACACTCGACAACAAAGTACACAATCGCTTCATACAACACAATCCGGTCGGGGGATGCCGGCTGTCCCATTTATCGTGTCGAAAATTATGATTTTTCATTATTTTTACAAGATGGCCGCCACACTGTCCGCCATCTTTTATTAGTCATAATTTTTCTAAAATCTCAGGGATATAGGCCACCAAGTGGTGTACTTGGTGTTGCCAACTTTTGAGTTTGGTAGAACAAACTAATTCGCCAAAGTCGGGTCTGACTAAAAAATTCAAACGCCAATGGCTCTTGGGATTGCCAGCTGAAAGTGATGAAAATGGTCAAATGTCATTCGGGGGATTCCATTCTTGGTGTTTATGTAAAATTTCCATTCAAAATGTCGTTATTTCTACTTTTCATGTTTTCGGGGAAAATCTGGGAAATTTCCCTAAAAATGGGGAAATTTTTTAAACCAAGCCACACTCCTTGACGAACTACATAACCGGTCAATACAACACAATCCGGTCGGGGGATGCCAGCTGTCCCAATTATCGTGTCGAAAATTGGGATTTTTCATCATTTTTACAAGATGGCCGCCACACTGCCCGCCATTTTTTTTTTCTGAAAAGTCATAATTTTCCTGAAATGTCAAGAATATAGGCCACCGATTGGTGTACTTGGTGTTGCCAACTTTCGAGTTTGGTAGAACAAACTAATTCGCCAAAGTCAAAAAGTCCCAAAAATTAAAAAGTTGAATATTTTTTGGGGTTGCCAATTAAAACGAACCAAAATGGTCAAATGTCATTTGGGGGACCCCAATGTTGCCGGCTAGTCAAAGTCTCTATTTAAAATGTCATTATTTCTACTTTTCATGTTTTTGGGGAAAATCTGGGAAAATACTTAAAAAATGGGATTTTTTTTTACACCAGGCAACACTCGTCAACAAAACACACAACCGCTCGGTACAACTCGAACCCGTTTGATGTTGCCAACTACCCGAAAAATGGATTTGAAAAAAATCGAAAAATCCAACTTTTTACAAAATGGCCGCCGCAGCGTCCTCTATCTTGGATTTTCACAATGTCATAATTTTTCCGTATTGCCATTGAAATTACCAACAAATTGGCAAACTTTTTGTTGGCGGTTCTAGAATTTGGTAGAAGAAAACAATTCGTCAAAGTCGAGTGAAAAAAGTCGACAATTTCAAAACGTACTGGCGCGGCCGCCAACTTGTTTTTTTTTTTTTTTTACTTTTTTTTTTAAATGGTTTTAGATTTGGTATAGTACCTCTGAGTCGAAATCCATCCAAGTCTTTCCCCCACCGAAACCGGAAATGGACTCGCCCTCCATCTTGGATTTGAACTTTCCCTATAATTTTCCTCTACTCGATTGGTCAGATAGCACATTTTTGCAAAACATACCCCTAACCCATCTCTCACCAATTCCGAGAAACGACATGTCAATCAGTCAGTCAGTGGCTTTGTAGTTTTATATAACTATAACTAGTATTTGCGTGGCTGCGCGAGCTGCGCGCAGCTCGCGGGTCGTGAAGAGGGGGAGAGGGAGAGCTTTGAAAAATAATTTTAATTAACGCATTCAAAACGCAAAACGCAAAATCTAGGAAAATACCCTAAAAATGGGGATTTTTTTTGCAACAGGCAACATTACTTAACGAAATACACAACCGGGACAACACAATCCGGTCAGAAGGTGCCGGCCGGCTGTCCCATTTAACGTGTCGAGAATTGGGATTTTTCATCATTTTTCCAAGATGGCCGCCACACTGTCCGACATTTTGTTTTTCTGAAAAGTCATAATTTTCCTGAAATCTCAGGGATATAGGCCACCAACTGGTGTACTTGATATTGCCAACTTTTGAGTTTAGTAGAACAAACTAATTCGCCAAAGTTGGGTCCGACCCAAAAATTCAAGCGCCTATGGCTCTCGGGGTTGCCAGCTGAAAGTGATGAAAATGTTCAAATGTCATTCGGGGGACCCCATTCTTGGTGTTTATGTAAAAAAAATTCCATTCAAAATGTCGTTATTTCCACTATTCATGTTTTTGGGAAAAATCTGGGAAAATACCCTAAAAATGGGGAAAAAATTTGCGTAAGGTAACACTCCACAACAAAGTTCACAATCGCTTCATACAACACAATCCGGTCGGGGGATGCCGGCTGTCCCATTTATCGTATCGAAAAATAGGATTTTTCATTATTTTTACAAGATGGCCGCCACACTGTCCGCCATCTTTCGCTAATCTCAGGGATAGTGGCCACCGACTGGTGTACTTAGTGTTGCCAAGTTTTAAGTTTGGTAGAACAAAAGAATTCGCCAAAGTCGGTTCTGATCCGAAAATTCAAGCCCCAATGACTCTCGGGGTTGCCAGCTGAAAAGAATGAAACTGGTTAAATGTCATTTGAAGCACCCCATTTTTGGTGTTTATGTAAAATTTCCATTCGAAATGTCGTTATTTCCACTATTCATGTTTTTGGGAAAAATCTGGGAAAATACCCTAAAAATGGGGCAAATTTTTGCGTAAAGTAACACTTCACAACAAAGTACACAATCGTTTCATACAACACAATCCGGTCGGGGGATGCCGGCTGTCCCATTAATTAAAACATTAAAACAAAAATTTCCATTCAAAATGTCGTTACTTCTACTTTTCATGTTTTTGGATAAAATCTGGGAAAATACCCTACAAATGGGGAAAAATTTTGCATCAGGCAACACTCTTTAACAAGCAAGCGGGGGAGGGGGGAAGCTTTGAAAAATAATTTCGATTAACGTATTGCCCCTTTCAATGAATCTGAAAAAAAAAAATGTTCCAAGTCTCTTAAATTCCGAGATCCGCCTAAAGGGGGGGAAAAGGGGGGCAAGGGGGTCAATTTTGAAAAATGGTTTTTACTTTCCCGATCCCCCTCTACACGAATCCGTAAACAAAACAAAACACGAATTTAAAAAAAAGGGGTGAAGACGGGGGGAGGATGAAGGGGTGGAGAGGGGGGAGCTTTGAAAAATGATTTCGACTAACGCCTTGCCCCTTTAAATGAATCTAAAATAAAAATGTTACAAGTCTCTTAACTTTCGAGATCCGCCTAAAGGGGGGAGAAAGGGGGCAAATGGGGCAACTTTGAAAAAGGTAGGAGGGGAAAATGGGGCAAAAAGGGGAGGTTTTGCACTTTTTAGCTACTTATGAGAGTTACTTATACGCTTCACCCACTCAACCTTTGTTACGCTACGGAGGTCGCCGGCTCGCTTCGCTCGCCACCTTCCCTCTTCGCTCCACTCAAGAAATGCCTACCACCGAGGAAAAGCTATCGTGACCTTATCCCTACGCTACGGAGGTCGCCGGCTCGCTTCGCTCGCCCGCTCCCCCCTTCGCTTTACCGGTACCACCACGGGATAGGTTTCGACGCGTACTATAATACTCTACGGAGGTCGCCGGCTCGCTTTGCTCGCCACCTCCCCTACGTTGCCAGCTAGTCAAAGTCTTCATTCTAAAAGTCTTTACTTCTACTTTTATGTTTTTGGGCAAAAATCTTGGAAAATACCCTAAAAATGGGGTTTTTTTTGCAACAGGCAACATTTCTTAGCGAAATACACAACCGGGACAACACAATCCGGTCAGAAGGTGCCGCTGTCCCATTTATCGTGTCGACAATTGGGATTTTTCATCATTTTTCCAAGATGGCCACCACACTGTCCGCCATCTTGTTTTTCTGAAAAGTATTATTTTTTCTGAAATATCGAGGATACAAGCTAACGACTGGTGTACTTGGTGTTGCCAAGTTTTATGTTTGGTAGAACAAAAGAATTCGCCAAAGTCTGTTCTGATCCTAAAATTCAAGCCCCAATGACTCTCGGGGTTGCCAGCTGAAAAGAATGAAAATGGTCAAATGTCATTTGAGGCACCCCATTCTTAGTGTTCCTGTAAAAAAAATCCATTCAAAATGTCGTTATTTCCACTATTCACGTTTTTGGGAAAAATCTGTGAAAATACACTAAAAATGGGATTTTTTTTTGCGTAAGGTAACACTCCACAACAAAGTACACAATCGCTTTTTACAACACAATCCGGTCGGGGGATGTCGGCTGTCCCATTAATCGTGTCGAAAATTAGGATTTTTCACCATTCTTACAAGATGGCCGCCACACTGTCCGCCATCTTTTTTTTTTTGAAAAGTCATAATTTTTCTGAAATCTCAAGGATATAGGCCACCAACTGGTGTACTTGGTGTTGCCAACATTTGACATTAGTAGAACAAACTAATTCACCAAAGTTGGGTCTGACCCAAAAATTCTAGCGCCAATGGCTCTCGGGGTTGCCAGCTGAAAGTGATGAAAATGGTCAAATGTCATTAAAGGGACCCCATTCTTTGTGTTTTTGTAAAATTTCCATTCAAAATGTCGTTATTTCTACTTTTCATGTTTTCGGGGAAAATCTGGGAAATTTACTAAAAAATGGGGAAAAAATTTGCACCAGGCAACACTCCTTGACAAATCACATAACCGGTCAATACAACACAATCTAGTCGGGAGATGCCAGCTGTCCCAATTATCGTGTCGAAAATTGGGATTTTTCATCATTCTTACAAGATGGCCGCCACACTGTCCGCCATCTTTTTTTTGTTGAAAAGTCATAATTTTCCTGAAATTTCAAGGATATAGGCCACCAACTGGTGTACTTGGTTTTGCCAACTTTTGACTTTAGTAGAACAAACTAATTCGCCAAAATCGGGTCTGACCCAAAAATTCTAGCGCCAATGGCTCTCGGGGTTGCCAGCTGAAAGTGATGAAAATGGTCAAATGTTATTTGACGGACCCCATTCTTGGTGTTTATGTAAAATTTCCATTCAAAATGTCGTTATTTCTACTTTTCATGTTTTCGGGGAAAATCTGGGAAATTTCCCTAAAAATGGGGAAATTTTTTGCACCAGGCCACACTCCTTGACGAATTACATAACCGGTCCATACAACACAATCCGGTCGGGGGATGCCAGCTGTCCCAATTATCGTGTCGAAAATTGGGATTTTTCGGCCTTTTTACAAGATGGCCGCCATGGAATCCGCCATCTTGTTTTTCTAAAAAGTCATAATTTTCCTGAAATTTCAAGAATATAGGCCACCGATTGGTGTACTTGGTGTTGCCAACTTTTGAGTTTGGTAGAACAAACTAATTCGCCAAAGTCAAAAAGTCCCAAAAATTAAAAAGTTCAATATTTTTTGGGGTTGCCAATTAAAACGAACCAAAATGGTCAAATGTCATTTGGGGGACCCCAATGTTACCGGCTAGTCAAAGTCTCTATTTAAAATGTCATTATTTCTACTTTTCATGTTTTCGGGGAAAATCTGGGAAACTACCCTTAAAATGGGGATTTTTTTTGCACCAGGCAACACTCGTCAACAAAACACACAACCGCTCGGTACAACTCGAACCCGTCTGATGTTGCCAACTACCCGAAAAATGGATTTGAAAAAAATCGAAAAATCCAACATTTTACAAAATGGCCGCCGCAGCGTCCTCCATCTTGGATTTTCAGAATGTCATAATTTTTCCATATTGCCATTGAAATTACTAACAAATTGGCAAACTCTACTTTTGCGGTTTTGGAATTTGGTAGAAGAAAAGAATTCGTCAAAGTCGAGTGAAAAAAGTCGACAATTTCAAAACGTCCTGGCGCGGCCGCCATCTTGTTTTTTTTTTTTTTTTTACTTTTTTTTTAAATGCTTTTACATTTCGTATAGGACCTCTGAGTCGAAATCCATCCAAGTGTTTTCCCCACCGAAACTGGAAATGGACTCGCCCACCATCTTGGATTTGAACTTTCCCTATAATTTTCCTCTACTCGATTGGTCAGATTACACATTTTTGCAAAACATACCCTTAACCCATCTCTCACCCATTCCGAGAAACGACATGTCAATGAGTCAGTCAGTGAGTGGCTTTGTAGTTTTATATAACTATAACTAGTATTTGCGTGGCTGCGCGAGCTGCGCGCAGCTCGCGGGGCGTGAAGAGGGGGACAGGGAGAGCTTTGAAAAATGATTTCGACTAACGCATTGCACCCCTTAATGAATCTGAAAAAAAACATGTTCCAATGCAGCTCGCGGTACTACCTACCTACACCTACCTACACCTACCTACACCTACCTACACCTACCTACATCTACCTACACCTACCTACACCTACCTACACCTACCTACACCTACCTTCACCTACCTACACCTACCTACCTACACCTACCTACTACCTACCTACACCTACCTACTACCTACCTACACCTACCAACACATACCTACTACCTACCACCTACCTACCTACTACCACTAAAAAAACATTACACTAAAGTTTGCTTGTCGTCGCCCCTGAGTTACGCTTCACCCACTCAACCTTCGTTACGCTAAGGAGGTCGCCGGCTCGCTTCGCTCGCCACCTCCCCCCTTCGCTCCACTCGGTCTCGCAGGTTCGCTCCACTCAGGACCTACCTACCACCGGAAAGCTATCATGACATTATCCCTACGCTACGGGGGTCGCCGGCTCGCTTCGCTCGCCCGCTCCCCCCTTCGCTTTACCGCTGTACCACCACCGGACAGGTTTCGACGCCTACTATAATATTGGTTCAAACACCTAATGGCTATCTCTAACCGTTATGAAGTTACAGTCCTTTTAATTTTAGGGGAGGTTGGGGAGGGAAGGGTATACAAATTTCAACGCCCCTCAAATAGATTTAGGTAAAAATCAAAAAAAAAATCAGGAGTAAAAAAAGAGGTAAAGAGGGGAGGGTAAAGGGGGGGAGAGGGGGGAGTTTCTAAAAATGGTTTCGACTAACGCAATGCCCCTCTATATGAATCTGAAAAAAAAAATGTTCTAAGTCTCTTAACTTCCGAGATCCGAAAGGGGGGATGAAGGGGGGCAAGGGGGTCAAATTTGAAAAATGTTTTTTACTTCCCCGAGCCTCTTCTATACGAATCCCTAAAAAAAACACGTAAAATCTCTTTATTTCCGAGATCCGCCTAAAGGGGGGATGAAGGGGGGCAAGGGGGTCAAATTTAAAAAATGGTTTTTACTTCCCCAAGCCTCCTCTATACGAATCCCTAGAAAAAAACAAGTAAAATCTCTTTATTTCCGAGATCCGCCTAAAAGGGGGGAGAAGGGGGGCAAGGGGGGGCACTCTGAAAAATTATTTTTACTTTACCGAGCCTCTTCTATACGAATCCCTAAAAAAAAACACGTAAAGTCTCTTTGTTTCCGAGATACGATAGGGAGGAGGGAGAAGGGGGGGGAAAAGGGGGGGTTTAGGACTTTTCCCATACTCACGAGAGTTACTTGTTTACGAATCTGTTAAAATATACCCACCTCCCCATCCACCATCTGGGAGAACAATTATGTCAGTGAGTCAGTCAGTGAGTGGTAATTTAGCTTTATATAGTATAACTAGTATTTGCGTGGCTGCGCGAGCTGCGCGCAGCTCGCGGGGCGTGAAGAGGGGAGGAGGGGGCGCTTTGAAAAATAATTTCGACTAACGCATTGCCCCTTTCAATGAATCTGATATACCTACCTATATACACCTACCACCTACCTACTACCTACCTACTACCTACCTACACCTACCTACACCTACCTACTACCTACCTACTACCTACCTACACTTACCTACACCTACCTACACCTACCTACACCTACCTACACCTACCTACACCTACCTACACCTACCTACACCTACCTACACCTACCTACACCTACCTACACCTACCTACACCTACCTACACCTACCTACACCTACCTACACCTACCTACACCTACCTACACCTACCTACACCTACCTACACCTACCTACACCTACCTACACCTACCTACACCTACCTACACCTACCTACACCTACCTACACCTACCTACACCTACCTACACCTACCTACACCTACCTACACCTACCTACACCTACCTACACCTACCTACACCTACCTACACCTACCTACACCTACCTACACCTACCTACACCTACCTACACCTACCTACACCTACCTACACCTACCTACACCTACCTACACCTACCTACACCTACCTACACCTACCTACACCTACCTACACCTACCTACACCTACCTACACCTACCTACACCTACCTACACCTACCTACACCTACCTACACCTACCTACACCTACCTACACCTACCTACACCTACCTACACCTACCTACACCTACCTACACCTACCTACACCTACCTACACCTACCTACACCTACCTACACCTACCTACACCTACCTACACCTACCTACACCTACCTACACCTACCTACACCTACCTACACCTACCTACACCTACCTACACCTACCTACACCTACCTACACCTACCTACACCTACCTACACCTACCTACACCTACCTACACCTACCTACACCTACCTACACCTACCTACACCTACCTACACCTACCTACACCTACCTACACCTACCTACACCTACCTACACCTACCTACACCCACCTAATACCTACCTACACCTACCTACACATACCTACTACCTACCACCTACCTACTACCTACCTACTACCTCCTACTACCACTAAAAAAACATTACCCTAAAGTTTGCTTGTCGTCGCCCCTGAGTTACGCTTCACCCACATAACCTTCGTTACGCTAAGGAGGTCGCCGGCTCGCTTCGCTCGCCACCTCCCCCCTTCGCTCCACTCGGTCTCGCAGGTTCGCTCCACTCAGGAC
The DNA here is from genome assembly GCA_949775195.1 of Diarsia dahlii. NCBI lineage: Eukaryota > Metazoa > Arthropoda > Insecta > Lepidoptera > Noctuidae > Diarsia > Diarsia dahlii. The sequence goes on from OX459210.1 coordinate 18,691,170, forward strand.
CTACCTACCACCGGAAAGCTATCATGACTTTATCCCTACGCTACGGGGGTCGCCGGCTCGCTTCGCTCGCCCGCTCCCCCCTTCGCTTTACCGCTGTGCCACCACCGGACAGGTTTCGACGCCTACTATAATATTTGTTCAAACACCTAATGGCTATCTCTAACCGTTATGAAGTTACAGTCCTTTTAATTTTAGGGGAGGTTGGGGAGGGGAGGGTATACAAATTTCAACGCCCCTCAAATAGATTTAGGTAAGAATCAAAAATTTTTTCAGGAGTAAAAAAAGAGATGAAGAGGGGGGGGGGTGAAGGGGGGGATAAGGGGAGTTTCTAAAAATGATTTCGACCAACGCAATGCCCCTCTATATGAATCTGAAAAAAAAATCGTTCCAAGTCTCTTAACTTTTGAGTTCCGCCTAAAGGGGGGGTGAAGGGGGGCAAGGGGGTCAAATTTTAAAAATGGTTTTTACTTCCCCAAGCCTCCTCTATACGAATCCCTAAAAAAAACGCGTAAAATCTCTTTATTTTCGAAATCCGCCTAAAGGGGGGGTGAAGGGGGGCAAGGGGGTCAAATTCAAAAAATGGTTTTTACTTTTCCGAGCCTCCTCTATACGAATCTGTAAAAACAAAAAAATACGGGTCTCTTAGTTTCCGAGATACGATGGGGAGGGGGGAGAAGGGGGGGGGAAAGGGGGAGTTTGGCACTTTTCCCATACTCACGAGAGATACTTGTTTACGAATCTGTCAAAATATACCCACCTCCCCATCCACCATCTGGGAGAACAATTATGTCAATCAGTCAGTGAGTGAGTGGTAATTAAGCTTTATATAATATAACTAGTATTTGCGTGGCTGCGCGAGCTGCGCGCAGCTCGCGGGGCGTGAAGAGGGGGGGAGGGGGCGCTTTGAAAAATAATTTCGACTAACGCATTGCCCCTTTCAATGAATCTGATATACCTACCTATATACACCTACCACCTACCTACTACCTACCTACACCTACCTACTACCAACCTACTACCTACCTACACCTACCTACTACCAACCACCTACCTACACCTACCTACTACCTACCTACACCTACCTGCACCTACCTACACCTACCTACTACGTACCAACACCTACCTACCACCTACCTACTACCCCTACACCTACCTACTACCTACCTCTCACCTACCTACTACCTTCCTACCTACTACCTCCTACTACCACTAAAAAAACATTACCCTAAAGTTTGCTTGTCGTCGCCCCTGAGTAACGCTTCACCCACTCAACCTTCGTTACGCTAAGGAGGTCGCCGGCTCGCTTCGCTCGCCACCTCCCCCCTTCACTCCACTCGGTCTCGCGGGTTCGCTCCACTCAGGACCTACCTACCACCGGAAAACTATCATGACATTATCCCTACGCTACGGGGGTCGCCGGCTCGCTTCGCTCGCCCGCTCCCCCCTTCGCTTTACCGGTACCACCACAGGATAGGCTCCTTTCAATGAATCTGAAAACAAAAATGTTCCAAGTCTCTTAACTTCCGAGATCCGCTTAAAGGGGGGAGAAGAGTGGAAAAGGGGTCGATTTTGAAAAATGGTTTTTACTTCCCCGAGCCTCCTCTATACGAATCCCTAAAAAAAAACACGTAAAATCTCTTTATTTTTGAGATCCGCCTAAAGGGGGCGTGAAGGGGGGCAAGGGGGTCAAATTCAAAAAATAGTTTTTACTTTCCCGAGCCTCCTCTATACGAATCCCTAAAAAAAACACGTAAAATCTCTTTATTTTCGAGATCCGCCTAAAGGGGGGGTGAAGGGGGGCAAGGGGGCAAATTTTAATAATGGTTGTACTTCCCCAAGCTTCCTCTATACGAATCCCTAAAAAAAAAACACGTCAAATCTCTTTATTTTTGAGATCCGCCTAAAGGGGGGGTGAAGGGGGGCAAGGGGGTCAAATTCAAAAAATGGTTTTTACTTTCCCGAGCCTCTTCTATACGAATCTGAAAAAAAAATCGTTCCAAGTCTCTTAACTTTCGAGATCCGCCTAAAAGGGGGGAGAAGGGGGGCAAGGGGGGCCACTTTGAAAAATGATTTTTACTTTACCGAGCCTCCTCTATACGAATCCGTAAAAAAAAAAAAATACGGGTCTCTTAGTTTCCGAGATACGATGGGGAGGGGGGAGAAGGGGGGCAAAAAGGGGGGGTTTGGGACTTTTCCCATACTCACGAGAGTTACTTGTTTACGAATCTGTCAAAATATACCCACCTCCCCATCCACCATCTGGGAGAACAATTCTGTCAATAGATCAGTCAGTCAGTCAGTGGTAATTTAGCTTTATATAGTATAACTAGTATTTGCGTGGCTGCGCGAGCTGCGCGCAGCTCGCGGGGCGTGAAGAGGGAAGAGGGAGCGCTTTGAAAAATGATTTCGACTAACGCATTGCCCCTTTCAATGAATCTGATATACCTACCTAAATACACCTACCTACTACCAACCTACTACCTACCTATTCCTACCTACTACCTACCTACACCTACCTACTACCTACCACCTACCTACACCTACATACCTACTACTTACCTACACTTACCTACTACCTTTCTACACCTACCTACACCTACTTACACCTACCTACACCTACCTACACCTACCTACACCTACCTACACCTACCTACACCTACCTACACCTACCTACACCTACCTACACCTACCTACACCTACCTACACCTACCTACACCTACCTACACCTACCTACACCTACCTACACCTACCTACACCTACCTACACCTACCTACACCTACCTACTACCTACCTACACCTACCTACTACCTACCTACACCTACCTACTACCTACCTACACCTACCTACTACCTACCTATACCTACCTACCTACCTACACCTACACATACCTACACATACCTACTACCTACCACCTACCTACCTACTACCTCCTACTACCACTAAAAAAACATTACCCTAAAGTTTGCTTGTCGTCGCCCCTTAGTTACGCTTCACCCACTCAACTTTCGTTACGCTAAGGAGCTCGCCACCTCCCCCCTTCGCTCCACTTGGTCTCGCAGGTTCGCTCCACTCAGGACCTACCTACCACCGGAAAGCTATCATGACATTATCCCTACGCTACGGGGGTCGCCGGCTCGCTTCGCTCGCCCGCTCCCCCCTTCGCTTTGCCGCTGTACCACCACCGGACAGGTTTCGACGCCTACTATAATATTTGTTCAAACACCTAACGGCTATCTCTAACCGTTATGAAGTTACAGCCCTTTTAATTTTAGGGGAGGTTGGGGAGGGGAGGATATACAAATTTCAACGTCCCTCAAATAGATTTAGGTAAGAATCAAAATTTTTTTCAGGAGTAAAAAAGAGGTGAAGAGGGGGGGGGTGAAGGGGGGAGAGGGGGGAGTTTCTATAAATGATTTCGACTAACGCCATGCCCCTCTATATGAATCTGAAAAAAAATTCGTTCCAAGAGTCTTAACTTTCGAGATCCGCCTAAAAGGGGGGAGAAGGGGGGCAAGGGGGTCAAATTTGAAAAATGGTTTATACTTCCACAAGCCTCTTCTATACGAATCCTTAAAAAAAAACACGTAAAATCTCTTTATTTCCGAGATCCGTCTAAAGGGGGAGTGAAGGGGGGCAAGGGGGTCAAATATGAAAAATGGTTTTTACTCCTCCGAAATGAATCTGAAAAAAAAATCGTTCCAAGTCTCTTAACTTTTGAGATCCGCCTAAAAGGGGGAAGAAGGGGGGCAAAGGGGGCCACTTTGAAAAATGATTTTTACTTTATCAAACCTCCTCTATACGAATCTGTAAAAAAAAACATGTAAAGTCTCTTTGTTTCCGAGATACAATAGGGAGGGGGGAGAAGGGGGGGGAAAAGGGGGGGTTTGGGACTTTTCCCATACTCACGAGAGTTACTTGTTTACGAATCTGTCAAAATATACCCACCTCCCCATCCACCATCTGGGAGAACAATTCTGTCAGTCAGTCAGTCAGTGAGTGGTAATTTAGCTTTATATAGTATAACTAGTATTTGCGTGGGTGCGCGAGCTGCGCGCAGCTCGCGGGGCGTGAAGAGGGGGAGGGGGGAACGGGGGGGACGGGGGGGGGCACTTTGAAAAATGATTTCGACTAACGCATTGCCCCTTTCAATGAATCTGATATACCTACCTATATACACCTACCTACTACCAACCTACTACCTACCTACTACCTACCTACACCCACCTACTACCTACCTACACCTACCTACCTACTACCTACCTACACCTACCTACCTACCTACACCTACCTACTACCTACCTACACCTACCTACTACCTACCTACACCTACCTACTACCTACCTACACCTACCTACTACCTACCTACACCTACCTACTACCTACCTACCTACTACCTCCTACTACCACTAAAAAAACATTACCCTAAAGTTTGCTTGTCGTCGCCCCTGAGTTACGCTTCACCCACTCAACCTTCGTTACGCTAAGGAGGTCGCCGGCTCGCTTCGCTCGCCACCTCCCCCCTTCGCTCAACTTGGTCTCGCAGGTTCGCTCCACTCAGGACCTACCTACCACCGGAAAGCTATCATGACTTTATCCCTACGCTACGGGGGTCGCCGGCTCGCTTCGCTCGCCCGCTCCCCCCTTCGCTTTACCGCTGTACCACCACCGGACAGGTTTTGACGCCTACCATAATATTTGTTCAAACACCTAATGGCTATCTCTAACCGTTATGAAGTTACAGTCCTTTAAATTTTAGGGGAGGTTGGGGAGGGGAGGGTATACAAATTTCAACGCCCCTCAAATAGATTTAGGTAAGAATCAAAAAATTTTTCAGGAGTAAAAAAGAGGTGAAGAGGGGGGGGGTGAAGGGGGGAGAGGGGGGAGTTTCTAAAAATGATTTCGACTAACGCAATGCCCCTCTATATGAATCTGAAAAAAAATTCGTTCCAAGTCTCTTAACTTTCGAGATCCGCCTAAAAGGGGGGAGAAGGGGGGCAAGGGGGTCAAATTTGAAAAATGGTTTATACTTTTCCAAGCCTCTTCTATACGAATCCTTAAAAAACAACACGTACAATCTCTTTATTTTCGAGATCCGCCTAAAGGGGGGGAGAAGGGGGAAAAGGGGGGCCACTTTGAAAAATGATTTTTACTTTACCGAGCCCCCTCTATACGAATCCCAAAAATAAACACGTAAAGTCTCTTTGTTTCCGAGATACGATAGGGAGGGGGGAGAAGGGGGGGGGAGAGGGGGGGTTTGGGACTTTTCCCATACTCACGAGAGTTGCTTGTTTACGAATCTGTCAAAATATACCCACCTCCCCATCCACCATCTGGGAGAACAATTCTGTCAGTCAGTCAGTGAGTGGTAATTAAGCTTTATATAATATAACTAGTATTTGCGTGGCTGCGCGAGCTGCGCGCAGCTCGCGGGGCGTGAAGAGGGGGAGAGGGGAGCTTTGAAAAATGATTTCGACTAACGCATTGCACCTCTCAATGAATCTGAAAAAAAAATGTTCCAATGCAGCTCGCGGTACTACCTACCTACACCTACCTACACCTACCTACTACCTACCTACACCTACCTACACCTACCTACTACCTACCTACACCTACCTACCTACATCTACCTACTACCTACCTAGACCTACCTACTACCTACCTACACCTACCTACACCTACCTACTACCTACCTACACCTACACCTACCTACACCTACCTACACCTACCTACACCTACCTACACCTACCTACACCTACCTACACCTACCTACACCTACCTACACCTACCTACACCTACCTACACCTACCTACACCTACCTACTACCTACCTACACCTACCTACTACCTACATCTACCTACTACCTACCTAGACCTACCTACCTACACCTACCTACTACCTACCTACACCTACACCTACACCTACCTACACCTACCTACACCTACCTACACCTACCTACACCTACCTACACCTACCTACACCTACCTACACCTACCTACACCTACCTACACCTACCTACACCTACCTACACCTACCTACACCTACCTACACCTACCTACACCTACCTACACCTACCTACACCTACCTACACCTACCTACACCTACCTACTACCTACCACCTACCTACTACCTCCTACTACCACTAAAAAAACATTAAAAGTTTGCTTGTCGTCGCCCCTGAGTTACGCTTCACCCACTCAACCTTCGTTACGCTAAGGAGGTCGCCGGCTCGCTTCGCTCGCCGCCTCCCCCCTTCGCTCCACTCGGTCTCGCTGGTTCGCTCCACTCAGGACCTAGCTACCACCGGAAAGCTATCATGACATTGTCCCTACGCTACGGGGGTCGCCGGCTCGCTTCGCTCGCCCGCTCCCCCCTTCGCTTTACCGCTGTACCACCACCGGACAGGTTTCGACGCCTACTATAATATTTGTTCAAACACCTAATGGCTATCTCTAACCGTCATGAAGTTACAGCCCTTTTAATTTTAGGGGAGGTTGGGGAGGGGAGGGTATACAAATTTCAACGCCCCTCAAATAGATTTAGGTAAGAATCAAAAAATTTTTCAGGAGTAAATAAAGAGATGAAGAGGGGGGGGGGTGAAGGGGGGAGAGGGGGGAGTTTCTAAAAATAATTTCGACTAACGCAATGCCCCTCTATATGAATCTGAAAAAAAAATCGTTCCAAGTCTCTTAACTTTCGAGATCCGCCTAAAAGGGGGGAGAAGGGGGGCGAGGGGGTCAAATTTGAAAAATGGTTTATACTTCCCCAAGCCTCTTCTATACGAATCCTTAAAAAAAAACACATGTAAAATCTCTTTATTTCCGAGATCCACCTAAAGGGGGGGTGAAGGGGGGCAAGGGGGTCAAATTTGAAAAATGGTTTTTACTTCCCCGAGCCCCCTCTATACGAATCCCTAAAAAAAAACACGTAAAGTCTCTTTGTTTCCGAGATACGATAGGGAGGGGGGGGGAAGGGGGGGGAAAAGGGGGAGTTTGGCAATTTTCCCATACTCACGAGAGTTGCTTGTTAACGAATCTGTCAAAATATACCCACCTCCCCATCCACCATCTGGGAGAACAATTCTGTCAATCAGTGAGTCAGTCAGTGGTAATTTAGCTTTATATAGTATAATGAGATACAGCCAACAAAAAGATTTTGATGCAATAGGCAATCATAACATTTCAAACTCAAACTCAAAATAAAAAAAAGTGTTCTGAATTAAATTATGAAAAATGTTTGCTTTGCAAAATGCAGTTGCTTTTTCTCTTTTGCTGCCGTTGTAGGAACCCTAAAAAAATCTATAACAACATAAACTGGTAAAACATGTTTAAAGCTCTAAATTAATTTTATTCTGCATTAATATTCATACAGAACATGAGTCTACGGGTATCGATAAAATATGACAAAGGTTCCGTATAGGTGTCGTGGAGTAGGAAACATTCGGTTAAAATTGTTGATGTAACTAATAAAATACGCGGAATGTACCTATATATTTTCATATTATTTTGTTTAATCGTAAACTCCTTTCTGCAACATGAAAAAGTCGCAGCGATGTCTTATTCTGATACAGCACCCTAATGAGAGTTTTTGGCCTCGTACAGGACTAATTTATTTGTTTTTTTTTAATATTTTTCTGATGTTTACTTTTAATATGATTTTGTTTAATTGTTAATCTTACTAACATTATTTGTTTTGTTCAGTGTGCCTTGTTGTTTTGTTTAGTGTGATACTAATAAATACTTTTATTCTCTTTCCCACCTAGTTACAACGTAGTAGAAAACCACTACCACCTTTGACCACACTTGTATGACCACTTACTAAGATTTACCCGACCTGGGAATCGAACCCAAGACTTATGGGCCTACTACACGCTCAAGCTTCACCACACTTTTCGTTCACACTTCACAGTACATCGCGCGTATGGTTGGTAAAACTGTATTACCATTACAAACCACACGCGCGATGTACTGTGTGCATCGTGTAATCGCGCAGGCAAGACTGTGGGGAAGTGTGAGCGTGTGGTAGGCGCATTACCTTATAAAAACAAAAAAATACGGAAAAATTATTGGAATAAATTGTTAAACGTTTTAGGGTTCCGTACCTCAAAAGGAAAAAACGGAACCCTTATAGGATCACTCGTGTGTCTGTCTATCTGTCTGTCCTACCATCCCCCCCCCCTTATCTCTGAAACTATTGAGCCTAAAACTCTGAAAAAAAAATACAGAAATTAGTTCAACACGTATGGATTACAGGAAAACCTATAAGTAGTCATGGTACGGAACCCTTCATGTGTAAGTACGACTTGCACTTGGCCAGTTTTTATTATTTAAAACGGTTGCGGTACTCTAAATCTAAGGTAAAAATTGTCAAACATTATTTTTTTATTATTTGCGGTACCCTAAATGTACGATTCGATCCGTAAGATTACCATTTAAAATTTAAGGCTTACTTTTGGTTGACATCACACGAGTTCAGTGGTTGCTAAGTTTTATAGGATTTAAAAAAATGAGTGATACAGACTCATCAAGGGACAGTTTTGTGTGGAAATATTTTTTGCGTCAGGTACGTTTTTGATTATAATTATATGGGTAATATGAATAATATGTATATGATTTTTTAGCTGTAAGTTTTCTTAAAATTAATAAAATAAAATAAATGATGAGTCAAGCCAATGGTTGTGGAGGTCAGATAGCAGTCGTTCTGTGTAAATAACTGGCATCATCATCAGCCTAATGTCACGTGTCTTCGAATTATTTAGTTTCCTCACGATGTTTTCCTTCAGCGTTTTGAGAGCAGTGAAATAAAACACAAAGTAATGGGCCTGCCTGTGTTCGAGTTCGAACCCACGGCTTACTGTTCGTAAGTCGGGGCCACCACCACTGGGCCACCGCTGCTGTGTCAATTACAATCTAGTCATATTCGACACACTTGGTTACACAATATTATGATACAAAAAGGGCTATATTTTCAGGTTATCAATGAATATCATTAAACAGTTTCAAAACTGATAAGAAAAGTATTTTTTAGCCTATATTTTCCCACTGCTGGGAAAAGAAAAGTATTAATTAGTAAAATTTAGAAGGAATAGGATGGTTATATGTATACAGTTTCGACTTTCATACGTTTTTTCACGGGTGACCACTGAAAACGTTTTAGTGACCTATGTTCACCTGGGTGATATCACCCAGTTATTATTAGCTGATTGTTATACTTGATTTTTTTTTTCCCTCTAAAAAATCAAGTATAACAATCAGCTAATAGAGGAGGCCTGTGTCCCAGCAGTGGGAACATTAATAGGCTGTTGATGATGATGTTATACTTGATTTATGCTAGTAATGCGTGCATTGTATTATTTTAAAATAAAAGAACAAGTAGGTGATGAGAAACAAAGATTGATGAAAAATAAATAATAGACAATGAAACTGAACAACTTTTATTCAGCAAGTTCTGGAAATTCGCATTTTTTAGAATTAATTGTCGTGATTAGCCGATCAATTTTACATAAACATTTTTATTGATTTTACCATACCTACGTATGGTAAAATCAATAAAAAAGTTATGAATTTCCGAAAGTCATGGAAAATAACTTGTACTTGTTGTTGTTGAGTCACAACTGGTTGTGCTTTTATTATATTACGCCTTGTATTTTAGGTATGTATATCAAACAAATATGTTTTCTTTTATATTTGAAAAATGTGTAAGAAGAGCTCATGGCTTCCGGCCCTGGTGCAAGCCATGGTCCGGGGCGAGGAGGATTGGGACGCCGTCGCCTCCTTCTGCGAAGCAGTGATGCTAGCGAAGGAGGTGGCGGAACGAGAGAGGGAGAGAACCTCTCAACGTCCCAGCCGCCGCGGAAGGCGCGGAAGGCGCTCCGGGCGTCGGGGGCCACGTGATGGCTTCCGGCCACCGTAGACGCGGGCCTGTGGACAGTGAGTAATGGGCTAGCTCGCCGTCCGGCCGTCGTCATGACGGCAACAGACCGTGTCGGCGGCGCGTTCGTGTTCCACGCGCGCCTCAAAGAGATGTCAGCAAGGAGGGGCCCGCAAGGGCCGACGCCCGTTGGGGCCGCGGATTTTTGTACTAGATTACGTGGCCTCGGCGCAAGGGCAAAGAAGGAACATGGGTTCGGTTTTTAGTCAGTAGAAGTCTGACACTCCCCTTCGCTCTGCCCAAGAGCGGGGGGGGGGGTCATTCGATGATTTTCCAACCACCAAAAAAAAAAAAAAAAAGAGCTCGTGGCTTAATAATATCTGCCACTCTTGCCAGCCGCGCTTGCCTAGGTTCGTCTGTGGATGGATGACTGCCCATTACATACCGAGTTACCACCGTACCTTGGAAAGCACGTTAAGATGTTGGTCCCGGCTGCCATATCAGCTTTGGCAGTCGTTACAGGTAGTCAGTGACCTGAAAGTCTAACAACCAGTTTTACCAAAGGGTATCGTATTACCCAGTGTTCACTGGATTGTGGAGGTTAGATAGGCAATCGCTACATGTAAAATACCGTGTGGTGTCGGACGTAAAGAATAGCACCATCCCATATCTTCCCGTGGGTGTCGTAAGAGGCGACTAAGGGACTTACCAGAGAATGGGCAGCAGCGTTCTCTGTGTCTTTGTAACAACCATACTGCGATCGCCAACCCGCCTGCCAAGCGTGGCGATTATGGCAAACCCCCCCAAAAATGCCTGGGGGAGGCCTATGTCCAGCAGTGGACGTCTTTTGGCTGAAATGATGATGATGATGATGACATGTAAAATACTGGTATTCAGCTGCATCCGATTAGACTGGAAGCCGACCCCAACATAGTTGGTAAAAGGCTAGGCAGTTGATCAACCCTTTTTTTTTTGGCGGGTGGAAAATCATCAAATAACCCGTCCCGCTCTTAGGCAGAGCGAAAAGGAGTGTCAGACAACTATTGACTAAAAACCACCCATGTTCCTTCTTAGCCCTTCGACGCCGCGGTATCTCTTGTGAATAACCCGCAACCCCAACAGGCATATGATGAACCCTCGAACCAATAAGCTTGATTTAAAAAAGACAATGCATTTCTTTCCAGTTATTGGTCAGCAGTGGGGCCTGGTCATGTTTCTTCATGCTGGGACTCTGCACTGGGTCTCCAACGGTCCTGGTGCCCCAACTCCGGAGAGAAGCCAATTCCACTGAAGCTGTTACTCCGGAGATGGCATCCTGGTTACGTAAGTATCTTTAGCACCTTTATTTTTTAATTTGTGGATGACGAATCATTAAATGACACTCTCCACACTCTGGACGAAGCGAAAGAGAGTGTAAGGCATTATGTGTTTAGCTCGCCGTCCGGCCGTCGTCACGACGGCAACAGACCGGCGGCGCGTTCGTGTTCCACGCGCGCCTCAAAGAGATGTCAGGGGCCCGCAAGGGCTGACGCCCGTCGGGGCCGCGGATTTTTGTACTAGATGACGTGGCCTCGACGCAAGGGCAAAAACGGAACATGGGTTCGGTTTTTAGTCAGTAGAAGTCTGACACTCCCCTTCGCTCTGCCCAAGAGCGGGGGGGGGGGGTCATTTTATTATTATAAATGGGCTTGCTCTTGACCTCAATCTTGCCCTAAGGGCAGAGGTGATCCCATCGGGGCTGTGGATTATCGAAAGGTTAACGCGGCTCCAACACAAGGGCGAAGAAGGAACATGGGTTCGGTTTTTAGTCAGTAGACGTCTGCCACTCCCCTTCGCTCTGCCCAAGAGCGGGGGGGGGGGGTCATTTGATGATTTTCCACCCACCAAAAATAAAAAAAAGGCAATTTGTCTATTTCTCGTCATGTCAGCAGTCACCTCCTTTCTAGCCATATCATCCTTCACACAGCCCATCCATCGTTTCTTTGGTCTTCCTCTACTCTTATAGCCATCTACATTCATAACCAACATTTCCTTCATTCCTTCGCATCACATGTCCATACCACGACAATCGATTGCCACGCAACTTTTCAAGAAATTATAAGACTTCTACTGACTGAAAACCACCCATGTTCGTTCTAAGCCCTTTGTGTTCCGGAGCCGCGGTATCTCTTTCAAACAGTCCCGCAACCCCGAAAGTATTAGTAGTTCCTTGTGACTGTTTTGTTTGTTTGTCTGACATTCAAAAGAGCCTGTGATGGTCTAATTGAAATATATATGCTTTGGGTTTGAATTTATTTTTAGCACCTACCCGTCACATTGGTCTAGTGGTTTTAAATGCTACTGCTCAGCACGAGGTCCTGGGTTTTATTCTCCAAACGAAGGATATCTATTAGGACTTTCCCATATCGAGCCCTTTTTTTTTTTTGGTGGGTGGAATATCATCAAATGACGTGGCCCCCGCTCTTGGGCAGAGCGAAGGGGAGTGTCAGACTTCTACTGACTAAAAACCGAACCCATGTTCCTTCTTTGCCCTTGTGCCGAGGCCATGTCATCTCTTTCGATAATCCGCAGCCCCGACGGGCGTCGGCCCTTGCGGGCCCCTCCTTGCTGACATCTCTTTGTGGCGCGCGTGGAACACGAACGCGCCGCCGACACGGTCTGTTGCCGTCATGACGACGGCCGGACGGCGAGCTAGCCCATTACTCACCGTCCACAGGCCCACGTCTACGGTGGCCGGAAGCCATCACGTGGCCCCCGACGCCCGGAGCGCCTTCCGCGGCGGCTGAGACGACGAGAGGTTCTCTCCCTCTCTCGTTCCGCCACCTCCTTCGCTAGCATCACTGCTTCGCAGAAGGAGGCGACGGCGTCCCATTCCTCCTCGCCCCGGACCATGGCTTGCACCAGGGCCGGGCGCGAGAGGTCGCCGCCGCCGATCGCCTCTACGAGAACACGGCGGGGCTCTGCCCAAGCAGGGCACACCTACACAGTGTGCTCCACCGTGTTCTCCGGTCGATCCTCGCAGTGGAAGCATCCGGGCGTTTCCTCCCGCCTGATTTGGTACAGGTACCTCCCGAAACATCCTGTCCGGTGAGGACCTGCGTCAGACGGAAGGTGAGGGCGCCGTGGCTCCTCTAGCCACTCCTCAAAGAGGGGACTTACCGCCACTATCGTGGCGTGCCCTCCATACATGAAAAAGTTTGGGGCTTATAGTGATAGTGGGATAGACTAAAAAGTTACTTTATTTTCAAAATGCGTGTATATTATAAATGTATAGAAGAATATAAATATGAGACTGCCTCGTTGCTCTAGTGGTTGCAATCGTAACTGTTAGCAGATGTAGGTGTATTTTCTTAGGCACGCGGTCCTCGGTTCAATTCCCGGGTCAGGTATTTTTTATAGGGTGTTTTCATCAGGATTTATTCAATGCCCTAAGCTGAGGCTCGTACCCCACGGAGGGTGCCCTTAGCGTGTACTTGCTTAGTTTGTTTGCGCTGGCTAGAAGCTTTAAATATGAGGCATCCACATGAAACATGAAACGTCCCAGTATGAACTGCGAGATGCCATGTAGCAGCCACGGAGTATGGATTTGTGCCCGGTTGATAGCTATAGGCTAGACTTGAACATAACTATAAGCTATAAAATACCGTCACCTCTACCAAACCTTTCGAGAATTCCAGGGGTGATATTAAGTTATTTTAATATACCTTATTGTTTTTAAATGACCAAAGGCTTCGACAAACAAATAGTTTTATTTAAAACAAACAAGTTATTTTTATTATCAAAATCTGATAACAATAAATAATAAAAACAGCAAACCTGTTAGATGCGTCAGCAGGCAGATAAAATTAACATTAGAATCGGAACAACACGAAAACATCTACATATTTATACTTATTTTATTGAACTAGCTGTTGTTTACGACCTTCAAAATATTCGACTATAAAAATATTACTACCTACTTCCCTATTTAAATTGGATTTAGTTAGCAATTACAAAGGTTGTAATTTTTTTATACATGGGTAAAGCCAAAGTTACTCCTTAAAACATCAGCTACCTGCTTTAAAGGTCCCATCTTTATCGGTCCGGTTATTTTTGGACATAGTTGAGAAAATACTAGACAGATGATGTAACAACGGTTATAAGAATATTCTTTAAACTATCAAAATCATATTATTATAATGAACTAATAATAATAATAATAATATTCCACAACTATCACACAACGCCATCTAGTCCCAAGCTAAGCAGAGCTTGTGTTATGGGTACTTGACAACTGATAAACATACTTATATATTTCTAAATACATACATATTATAGATAAATTACACCCAGACACAGAACAAATGATCGTGCTCATCACACAAACATTTGTCCTGGGTGGGAATCGAACCCACGACCTCCGGCATAGCAGTTAGGGTCACTAACCACTAGACCAACAGGCCAGACAACCGTTTTAAAACGGCATTATTCAGATGGCGTGTCGATAAAATATTTTATTCTGTGAATGAGTACGTTAACCTTAAAGATTTACGTTGACATTTTCCTATTCTAATTAATTTAATGCAAACTTATTGAAGTTTTTAGGTACCATTAACATTCTTTTATTTATTTTCATACAAACTTATTACATCTTTAAACCTTGATTTCTTTAAAAATATATATGTCGCAGATTCAACACCGAGGCACAATATTTAGAGTTGACAATTCAGAATATTGCCATCTATCATCGTTTGTCGGAAACGTCAAGCAGTGAGCTTGGGTGAGGTCGATACAGAGCGTGGTAGGTCTAGTTTGACAGTTTTTGGTTGACAGATGACAGCTGTCAGTTGACAGTGGTCGGTTGTCGTTGACATTAGAGGCATTTGACATAACGGATGTTACTTTTTGGTGAGACACGAGCGCAAACGGTTGTTCTGCCCGCCTGTATCGAACTTACCGCGTTTCCGTACTTTAATCCATTTCCATCGGCTTGATCGTTTGAGATTTTCTTAATTTGTTATCGGAAGTGAATAAATAGGCGGTTGTAATCAGTGTTGAGACTATTATTTCGTACCTCCGCCATGCCGAACTTGGACTCTGACAACGATGAACCCAAAATAGAGTTGAGCTACCTTCGTTATATAAAAAACATTTTAAAATAATACTGGCATTGAAATTCTAATTATTACAATATACCAATTATTATTTTCACTTTCAATGTATTATTTAATTTTGCATGTTTTTTAGCGAATTGTGGGAGCTACTGTAACAAAACCTGACCATCAATATTGTACTATGATACTAGCAAATAAAGTTCATTTTATTTGAACGGGCTTAATATTGTCATATTTTTCCCTAATAATTTAGCTTCTGCCCTCGACTTCCCTCGCGTCATTTATTTTTTAAAACCGTATCTTTATAAATTAAAATGCATATGCGTCATTCTGAAGTAGGTAAGCGAAATTACTGTAAAATTTCATCAAAACCCGTTCAAGAAAGATACATCACAAACTTTCACTTATCATAGAAATAAGAAGTAAAATTTACCCGATCGTTATATTTATTAGTTCCAAGAGACACCCTTTCTCTCGGCTTTGGATTCGCCGAACAAAACGAAACCAACGATTGCTCACATTAATTACCGCTATTATTGTGTTCCAGCTGCCGTCATCAGCTACGGAGGACTGCCCTGGGTCATCATCCTGCCAACCTTAGTGGCATTTGTAGGCAGGAAGATCACCCACTGCATCGTCTGCGTCTCCAGTTTTATCGGTTTCATCATCTTCTACAACAGCAAAGATGCTTACATGATTCTCATCAGCGAGATCTTCCAAGGAGCCGTGACTGCTTCGTATCTCACCATCTCACTGGCCATCATCACAGAATATACCTCATCTAAATACAGAGGCCTCTTCTTGACCATCAAATCTGCAACGTTCTTCTGGGGTATACTAGCTGCAAACGTTATTGGAACTTTCTTCCATTGGAGGAATATAGCCCTATTTGGTTTACTCTGTTCGGTGTACAGTTTGGCCACAGTATACTTCTGGCCTGAGTCCCCGCTGTGGTTAGCTAATAAAGGCCGTTTCGACCAATGCGCAAAAGCCCACAAATGGCTGAAAGGATCCAATATGGTTTCTGAAAAGGAACTTGAGAAACTGATAGCTGACCATCAAAATTATAGACGAAGAATATCTTTAAGGTCCAAAGTTATGGAGTCTATAAAAGTTGTAGGAAAGATAGAATTTTATAAACCTGTGTTATTCGCTATATTATTGATGGCATTGTACGTATTTTCTGGCAAATTAGTTTGTACAGTATACGCTATAGATATACTAAAGAAGATAACTAACAACGAGTCTGCGGCATATGCTGGTATGTTAATATTAGATGCTGTGACAGTTTCAACGATGTACGTAGGATGTGCTTTATCTAGAGCATTTAAAAGACGAAGTCTGTTATTAACCTCTTCTTCTATCGCAGTTGTCTTTCTGTTTTCACTATCATTATACATGTATCTAGTAAAGTTATCAGTAATTTCAGAAAACAAGTATGCGTCAATTCTGTTGTTAGCAGGTTATTCTATATCAATAAGTTGTGGACCAATGATTCTATCTACGTCTATTTGTGGCGAGTTAATATCTTTAGAATGTAGAAGTCTGTCAATGTGTGCTATTGCACTATGTTTTAAAATAACGATGGGTACTTTCTTAAAAACAAGTCCATACGTATTTAAAGGTTTAGGAATGCATGGTACTTTCTTAGCATTTGCCTTGGGTTCATCTGTGTGTTTGGTTTTGATATATTTATATTTACCTGAAACTAAAGATAAGAGTTTGCAAGAGATTTCTGATAATATTAAGGGATTGAAACCTGTAGAAGAGGCCAAGGAGTTATTGCCAATTGTGGGCAAGGATGTGACTATTGTACCTAGTAGTAAAACAACTGGACGTGACTAAATTGATGATCTTAGTAGTATCATCACATTTTTTAGAAGCGTTGATATAGTAGAAGGTATGAAATATGTTCCGTATGGTGTCGGACGAAAAAGAATAGCACCATCCCCTATCTTCCCGTGGGTGTCGTAAGAGGCGACTAAGGGATGTACCAGAGAATGGGCAGCAGCGTTCTCTGTGCTTTTTGTATCGACCGTACTGCGATCGCCAACCCGCCTGCCAAGCGTGGCGATTATGGCAAACCCCCCCTAAGCAAAAATTACACTTAGGGGAGGCCTATGTCCAGCAGTGGACGTCTTTCGGCTGAAATGATGATGATGATGATGATGAAATATAGTGGTGTGACCCTCGGACTCCCAGACCCAAGACACGCATCTCTGGTTTTTCGGATTGATGTGCGTATTGTACTCACTTGATCCAGTGAAGGAAAACGTCGTGATGAAACCAAAATGCCTGAGAGATGTTTCTCGACAACATTTGTAAAGTCAAGTCAGAGGTACATTGCATAACTCTGACGACAGGTTAAGGCACTAACCATGAGATTAAATAATAATGATTTATAAAAAAAAAAAATTATTGTGTAGCTACTATTTAAGAAACCAGATTTATTTTTATAATAATAGTAGTGTGTTTTGTATAGTTAATAATGAGAAATAATTAATCGAGCCACAGTTTTTTTAATTGGCCACAGGATCAAACTTCTAATTTTATAACTAAGCCACGGGAAAATTATATAGCCTCTAATATACTAATTCGTCTTCTTTACAACGCCCACTAAATATTCTATAGAAAGCATCAAGTGACGATCAACATTTATATTAACTTGTCCTTGTTATTTATACATAGGCACCTAATTTACTAACTCAGCCACGGAATTTATATCTCACCACCATTTTACATTTAACAGCTTCAACACAAGGCCCTCAAAAAAATATAAATGAAGCGACCGTAGTCAACATCATTTATTATAACTTCGCATGTAAAATAATACATCACATTCTTTTATCGTGAAAATAGCAACAGAAAGATTTGGAGCGAGCGCGCGAGACGACAGCGACCGGCCATTTGCACCAATCAGAGAGCGCCAACGTATATTATATATGAAATGTCAACTTTTGATACACTTTAGATTATTATATTTACGTTAAAAATACCTATTAGTTACAGAAATGTTTTTACCATTGTCTAATTGACTAGTCACAGGCAGATTGTATGATTCGTTATTATATTGTAAACTGAGGGAAATAGGTTAGGTTAAAACTGTGACCAAACGCGCGCGAGCCGAGCGAGCGAAGCGAGCGGTGCCGCGGCAGCGGCCGGCGAGCGCTACTTCCGAGTTGCTTGCAGAAATGTTTTCACAATTTATTGTCTAGTTTTCCGATAAAAATGAAGTTCTGAAGCGATTCTGTCGATAACTTTTGTAGCACAACATGTAAATAAAATCGATCTTTAGGACATTCGATACTCTGAACTTCAATATTTAGGTCATTAAGTACTCTGAACTTCTATATTTAAGCCTTTCGATGACACGACAGGAGTTTATACATACTATTAGTGGCTATAATATAATATTTGATGACAATTTTAATTAAATTTTGATGCTCAGTTAATGTGGCATGAGTTATAATTTAAACGTACTGAGTTAATAAATTAGAAGCTAATTGAATATTTTTTTGATGCCATATATTAATATTTTAGAAGTTTACTGTTTGAATTCGTGTTACAAATTTAGATGCTAAAAAATAATCACGATGCTGAGTTGTATTTAGAGTGGCTTTAAAAAAGATAACTTGCGGCTAAGATAGTATTATTTAGATGCTCGTTAATTGTGGCTCACTTAGTAATTTAGAAGGCAAGTTAGATTTTTAGATGCAAATATTGCTATTAAAAAGAAGCCGGTTTAATTAGCACCCGTTAATAATCGATTGCGTAACTAAATTATATTAAAATATGCTAAATGTGTAACATTTATCAATATGTTAGTTAAGAATTTATATAAAATGCGTGACGTGTGTCTTGAAATATTTTCATAACCTGATACCATAAGTTGGTAATTAAAAAAACAGTAATATTAATAACATTTTTTTTTTATTGAATAAAATTTAATAAATATGGCTGTCCTGATTTAGAGGGACAGCATAGCTATTCACAACTACTCGATTGTCTGTTGTACCCAATCGGTCCATAGTATTATCGAGAATCGCTATTCACAAAACCGAAGAATGAATAACAGATTCAATTGTGATTCGAGATGAAGAATCAATCTTGCCGACCAGCTATTTGCTCTCGGAAGTGCAATCCAAACAGAATTACGACGCTATACGATATTTACCATATTTTTACTTACATACTCGACGGATATTCAGTACAATCTATCGGTATAAGGCCCCACCACATGACGTATTTTGAACGCGCAGATGCTGAGACGCTGTAAGCACGTGGGCTGTGCTGGCACTGCTACTATGGCTGCTGAGAGCCTAACCTAATTGGCAGTTACAGTTTTGAGTCTTAAGGCCCGTAATCCACCAAAGCGGAGAAGAGCGGAGACGAGAGGAGATGTGCGGAAATCGGCCAATCACATTAGTTAAAATATACATCAGGTCTTTCGCCCTTTCTGTGATTGGTCGAATTTGGCACATCTCCTCTCCGCTCTGCTCGCCTCCGCTTTGGTGGATTTAGAGTTTTTAGAGCGGAAACGCCCAAACCATGGTACCCGAGTGCGTCTCCGTTCTTATTTTATTAAGGTAATTTCTCGCCGACTCGTTGACGCTTTACGTGCCCAGAGGGCTAGCCAATAATGGCATTGCCATTCAATGTGGCAATCCTGCCAGTCTTCTGGGCACGTTTTCGAAAGACAAGAATGTGGAAGTGTACTTGGATGCGTAAGCGTCCTGTTGTTGATTTTACATTATTTTAGTTACTGTCAGTACTAAGTTTATTTTAATGATAAAAAAAACCTTTTTCTGTAATTATTTAGTTTTAATTATGCTGTAGCTTTAATTCATTAAAAAAAACTGTACATTTCTCAAACGGAATCCAAAAGTTTGCGGTACAACCCCCTCCCCACAATTCATTGTCCTTCATAGTACGGGAAAAAAACTGTAGATAACGAAATTATTCCTAATTTATTGCCCGCGGCGATATCGCTCCGCCCGGGTCGCCGGTTCAATGCCCGGGTTATCTTTCAAAGAGAAGTGTTCCTTTTCCGTTTATTAATTAGATTTCAACGGAAATTAAGAAATGGAAAAGCGCAGTTTTTATCGTTTTTCTGGTATGTTTCTGCGAAGATCGCTAATTAAGTTTTGAGATGTTTTTTGAATGATAATTCTTAATTTTGTCTGTTTAGTCGTCGCAATGTTATGTTTTTTTAATTCAATTTCATGTTAACAGAATTTTCCTTCGCCTATTATAAATTACCCATTATGTTGCCCAGTGGTGGCGGCCCCGACTTACGAGGAGTAAGTCGTGGGTTCGATCCCAAGCATTACTTTGTGTTATTTATTTCATCACTGCTGCTCCCGAAACGGTGAAAGAAATCATCGTGAGGAAAATTCCGATTTTCCTCACGATGTCTTAGAACCAAAAACACATCTACCAACCCGCGCTGGGCCCGCGTGGTGGATTATAGCCCATCCCTCTCCTAGAGAGAAGGCCGGAGTCCCAGCAGGGGGAAAATTATAGACTGATGATGATGATGAAAAATTACCAATTTTTTCTTTTATACCTTGGAGAAACAAAAGTCACCAAGTCACCCAGGGTTACCACAGGATATTGTATTACTCAGTAACCGGGTTCGGAGGTCAGACTGATGCAGTTCCTTTGAGTAAAATACTGGTATATTAGCTGCATCCAGTTAGACTGGAAGCGGACCTTAATATAGGTAGGTAAAGGCAAAGTACCCACGCTGTTCAATTGGTTAGAGATTATTATTTTAAAATCCAATTGCTCGTTCTACCTAAACAAGCTAACAACCACCTAAACATTGCAAGTTAAATAAAAGCTTGTTTATCTACACTAATATTATAAAGAGGAAAGATTTGTACCTATTTTTGTATGTTTGTATGTTTGTAATGAATAGGCTCAAAAAGTACTGGGCCGATTTCAAAAATTCTTTCACCCTTGGAAAGCTACATTCACCCTGAGTAACATAGGCTACTTTTTATCCCTGTATTCCCACGGGAACGGGATCTACGCGGGTGAAACCGCGGGACGTCCGCTAGTAGCATATAAATTACTAGTATGTCTACACTTATATTATAAAGAGGAAAGATTTGTATCTATTTTTGTATGTTTGTAGTGAATAGGCTCAAAAAGTACTGGGCCGATTTCAAAAATTCTTTCACCCTTGGAAAGCTACATTCACCCTGAGTAACATAGGCTACTTTTTATCCCTGTATTCCCACGGGAACGGGATCTACGCGGGTGAAACCGCGGGACGTCCGCTAGTAGCATATAAATTACTAGTATGTCTACACTAATATTATAAAGAGGAAAGATTTGTACCTATTTTTGTATGTTTGTAGTGAATAGGCTCAAAAAGTACTGGGCCGATTTCAAAAATTCTTTCACCCTTGGAAAGCTACATTCACCCTGAGTAACATAGGCTACTTTTTATCCATGTATTCCCACGGAAACGGGATCTACGCGGGTGAAACCGCGGGACGTCCGCTAGTAGCATATAAATTACTAGTATGTCTACACTAATATTATAAAGAGGAAAGATTTGTACCTATTTTTGTATGTTTGTAGTGAATAGGCTCAAAAAGTACTGGGCCGATTTCAAAAATTCTTTCACCCTTGGAAAGCTACATTCACCCTGAGTAACATAGGCTACTTTTTATCCCTGTATTCCCACGGAAACGGGATCTACGCGGGTGAAACCGCGGGACGTCCGCTAGTAGCATATAAATTACTAGTATGAAGACTTCTCTACCTAACCCTTATGGAAGACAGGCTTGAACTTATGATGATTGGATAGTCCACTGACCTCTGCGACAGTTCGCCGCCCACCATTTTTAAAACATCAAACTTAATTGTTGAACGAAATCACATGACGATCCGATATATCATGTACTACATGCCATTTGTTAATTGTCTAGAACTTAGTTATGATTTGATGCGTGTCTTCATTGCTGTAACGAGTCTCATAGTTGATCGCTATCGATTTCAAACGGTCTGTGCTTGGCTCGGCTGTTTTTGATTGGGTAACTGTAGTAGGCTTCCAACTAGGTGGACCGATGACCTGGTGAAGGTTGCGGGGATCCGTTGGATGCGAGACCGGTCAATGCGGAGACATTTTGGGGAGGCCTATACCACCCACTAGTGGATGTCTTTCGGCTTTCGGCGACAAAATCGTCATCATTTCAGCAAACAATTAATAAACAAAGAAAAACAAATAGTAAACAGATAATTATGTTAAAGTAATGTGAACGGAACGGAGGGATGTACCAGAGAATGGGCAGCAGCGTTCTCTGTGCTTTTTGTATCGACCGTACTGCGATCGCCAACCCGCCTGCCAAGCGTGGCGATTATGGCAAACCCCCCCCTAAGCAAAAATGACACTTAGGGGAGGCCTATGTCCAGCAGTGGACGTCTTTCGGCTGAAATGATGATGATGATGATGAATGTGAACGTGTGATGCGGTGGAACGAAGAAAATGTAGTGAGGAAAATGTTGAGTATGAATGAAGGCTATAAGAGTAGACGAAGATCAAAGTAACGATGGATGGACTGTGTGAAGGTTGATATGGCTAGAAAAGGCGTGACTTCTAAGATGACGAGTAATAGAGACGTATGGAAGAAAAAGACGTGCTGGATCAACCCCAAATAAACTAGGATAAGGACAAAAGAATAAACTCAAACTCAAACTCAAATTTTTATTGCATTCATGTGTTTAAAAGTTGTTACAATGAATTTGGTTCCAACATGAAACCCGGCTAGGGCACGGCAACATAAATTAGGTAATATTATACCAAGTCAGTAGTCATACATAACTCTTATGATATAATTAGGTACACAGGTATGACAATTTTTCTAGCATTAAGTTATATTATTATAGTTATTTTAATTAATCATTATCATCATCGTTTGCCTAATACCTAATGATCAGCGTGTAATTGCATCACAAGTAATGCATTGTATAGCCACACTCATCTTAATCTCTGCCTAAGCTTGTCGAAAAGTTTTAGGGTCAGTTTCCAGTCTAAACAAATGCAGCTGAATACCAGTTTTTTACATAGAGTGACTGCCTATTTGACCCCTCCACAATTCAGTTAGTACTGGGTATACAATACCCCTTAATTAGACTGGATGTCAGAATTTTGAGCCACTAACTACTTGTAACGACTGTCAAAAACTCTTACCTGTCGAATGTACAAATGACAGCTGGAAAATGGAAACTTAACGTGCTTTCTGAAGCCTAAGAAGAGACGTTCAAAAGCGCGTTAGGTTTACGGTATTCTCCAAATTGCTGGAAACAGAGGATTAAGGACGTACAGAACAGAGAAAAATCGCAGAAATAAGCTTGTAGTAGGTCCCGTCGGGACTGCGGGTTGTTCGAAAGAGATACCGCGGCCTCGGCACAAAGGCTAAAAAGGAACATGGGTGGTTTTTAGTCAGTAGAAGCCCGACACTCCCTTTCGCTCTGCCTAAGAGCGGGACCCCTCCCGCTCTTGGGCACCCGCCAATAAATAAAAAGGCTTGTAGTAGCTAAACGTGTGTGTTTACCAAAAAAAAGACTCAATCCCAAATAACTCACTCCCGAACCCGAAGCAATCCTTAGGCCCACTATCAATAAACCGCCACGCGGCCCCATCGTGTCACTGATGCATTTTCTATTATTAGATCCAGTTCATCACATCCTATCAACGAGGTATTGACCATCGCTAAATATAGCGGTGATGGCACACGCGTTATTCAATGAATCGATTGCTCCTGAATGGGGTTGTGACTCCGCGTGATTCCTGAACGATTTATAATGGTCATTTGAATAAGTGCTGGTATGTGGGACGTTTTGTTTTAGAGATGTTGTGTGTTAGAAATCAGAAGGCCTGGACTTAGGGATGGAAGAGAAATTAATACATATAGGAGTCTGTAGAGCTCGTGACTAAACAATATATCAGCCGATCTACAGATTAAGCCGCGCTTGCCTACGAATGCTTCGTGATTTACAAATCGAGTTTCCTCTGTGCCTCAGGAAGCAGGCAAATCTGTTGGTTTCGGCTGTCATTTTTAAATCTTTGACAGTTGTTGCAGGTAGTCAGTACTAGTCTTACAACCAGTCTTACCAAGGGGTATCGTATTACCCACCGTTAACTGGATTGTGAAGGTCAGTTAGGCTGGCGCTACATGTAAAATACTAGTACCTATTAGTTTGAAAGTGGTTAGGCAAAAGGTGATGATGGAAGACCAAAAGCGCGTTGCAGCTGTCTTAATAGTGGATTGAGTAGTTATTTGGAGAGATTGTCTTTACTCTAAGTTATGTTTATTTGACTCTGATGATCGATAGCTACATCAATTAGAAATTGATCCTCTTCTTCAATTTAATTCAGTGTTATCAAAAGCAGAATCAATAAAATACTTAGGGATAATAATTGATAAAAACTTATCTTTTAAACATCACATCTCTCATCTGGTCCAAAGAACAAGAAAGCTCGTTCATGTTTTTAAAAACCTTAGGCATGTTTCGAGTTGGAAACTAATTAAATCTGTGTACGAATCCCTTTGTTAATTTATCCTATCGTATGGTATTTCCACCTGGGGAAGGCTCGTATAAAACGAATATCTTAAACGTTGAAAGAGCTCAACGACTTCTCCTAAAAGTCGCTCTTTTTTTTAAACCACGTTTATACGCCACAAAAGCCCTTTAAAACGATGCGAATGTACTAACAATCAGACAGATTTATATACTACTAACAGTTATGAAAAAACACTCTTCTATAGACATAATTATCTACGGTTAAACAAAAAGCTAATTCCAGGTGATACTATGACGTCTGTGAAACAACCTCTGTAAAAACGTCTTTGGCCTCAAAACAATACAATAAGATTAACAAAATTCTAGCAATTGTTAATCTGTCTAGGATGGAATGTAAGAAGAAGCTCACAAAGTAGGGCACGCCACGATAGTGGCGGTAAGTCCCCTCTTTGAGGAGTGGCTGGAGAGGCGCCACGGCGCCCTCACCTACCGTCTGACGCAGGTCCTTACCGGACACGGGTGTTTCGGGAGGTACCTGTACCGAATCAGGCGGGAGGAAACGCCCGGATGCTTCCACTGCGAGGATCGACCGGAGGACACGGTGGAGCACACTGTGGAGGCGTGCCCTGCTTGGGCAGAGCCCTGCCGCGTTCTCGTAGCGGCGATCGGCGGCGGCGACCTCTCGCGCCCGGCCCTGGTGCAAGCCATGGTCCGGGGCGAAGAGGAATGGGACGCCGTCGCCTCCTTCTGCGAAGCAGTGATGCTAGCGAAGGAGGTGGCGGAACGAGAGAGGGAGAGAACGTCCCAGCCGCCGCGGAAGGCGCTCCGGGCGTCGGGGGTCACGCGATGACCTCCGGCCACCGTAGACGCGGGCCTGTGGACGGTGAGTAACGGGCTTGCTCGCCGTCCGGCCGTCGTCATGACGGCAACAGACCGTGTCGGCGGCGCGTACGTGTTCCACGCGCGCCTCAAAGAGATGTCAGCAAGGAGGGGCCCGCAAGGGCCGACGCCCGTCGGGGCTGTGGATATCGAAAGGTTACCGCGGCTCCGACACAAGCGCGAAGAAGAAGGAACATGGGTTTGGTTTTTAGTCAGTAGAAGTCTGACACTCCCCTTCGCTCTGCCCAAGAGCGGGAGGGGTTAATCGATGATTTTCCACCCACCAAAAAAAAAAAAAAAAAGCTCACACAGTGGCTTCTAGGACTAGACTATGAAGCAACGGAAAAATTGCTTACATTATTATCCTAGTTTAGCGTTTTTCATAACCCCTCACTCACACATTTATATCACATTTATCATCGAATGTAACTACACACACATTACTCACGCACACACATACACACCCACATGCCCCATACAACACCTTCCACAACACAATCACACTTCACTCACTAACAAACACATCCATTTAATTTAATTTTTTATTTTGATTTCGACGTGATAACGTCTTATAATTCGATGGCCGGCTGCACGCACGAAAAAAGATGACGTCATGCGTCGTTACCTCACTCTGAGGCGTTCCATAGCAACGGCGTGTCAATTGTTTTGTTTTATTTTCTTACTAGCTTTTGCCCGCGACTTCGTCCGCGTTATACTTAAAATGTTATCTATGGTAAGTAGATCTATCATTGATTTTAATTTTAAATGAAAAACTCTTGCGATAATATCATGGCGGTCATGCGGTGCTTGACCCTCAAGAAGCTCCCGAGTGATTTCATCCCACTTGGGCTTGGTAGTTACAGAAATAAATATAAGTCGGGACGTCCATATTTTCTTACGTAACAAAAAGCGTCTTGAGTACGTCAATTTTACTCAAAGGAAACATTCCTTTATTTTTGAATAGAAAGCAAACTGCATTCAAAAATTTTCGAAAATTCTCTTCTCCCACACCCGGGAATCGAACCGGCTAAAATCTGGAAAAAATATACCCTGTACTTTTATTGCATCGATCGTTAGGGTCAATTATAAGGATGAAATCTCTCTAACAAACATGATAAATTAAATGAAAAGAAAACCAGGAAATCTTAAATTAATTTAATTATTTATAAAAAATGGTAAACTAACTAATTAGTTGCTCGAAATGAGCTCCATTTCTCTTGGATACACCATTTTTTTTCTAGTAACCTTTAATAAAGTGTTGTGTTGAATATTATAAATCGTATTCTGAACTTCAACTCTCAACTCGTTGTCATTCGCATAAGATTTCATGTAATTTAGATTTTTTACCTATCCCCCACAAAAAAAATCTAATAGGGTGATACCTGGCGATCTCGCAGGCAGGTTTTCCTTTCATTTAATTTATCATGTTTGTTAGAGAGATTTCATCCTTATAATTGACCCTAACGATCGATGCAATAAAAGTACAGGGTATAATTTTTTCAGATTTTAGCCGGTTCGATTCCCGGGTGTGGGAGAAGAGAATTTTCGAAAATCTTTGAATGCAGTTTGCTTTCTATTCAAAAATAAAGGAATGTTTCCTTTGAGTAAAATTTTCTATCTGCAGTAATAAGAGTACTTTCCCTCCAGGTGGCATTACAAAATTCCACCCTGTATCAGAAAGCTCCGAACTGCTAAGCTATCGGGAGTTACACGTGTTATTGTGAGTCCACCATAAAAGATAGACATATGCTGTTGTAGGATATTTTTTAGATAATTTTATGTAGAACATTTCCGTCATAAATGATTTCTATGTAGCTTTAACCATTATGGCTGCACACGCGACGGAAGCTTAAAAAATGGAGCAACTTCTCCCGTTTTCCCAACATTTCCCTTCACTGCTCAGCTCCTATTGATTGTAGCGTGATGAAAAGTATACTATAACCTCCCCAGGAGTATGAAGAATAATTGTACCAAGTTTCGTTAAAATCCGTCAAGTAGTTTTTGTTTCTATAAGGAACATACAGACAGGAGGACAGACAGACAGACAGACAGACAGACAGACAAAAATTTTACTGATTGCATTTTTGGCATCAGTATCGATCACTAATTACCCCCTGATAGTTATTTTGAAAATATATATCATGTACAGAATTGACCTCTCTACAGATTTATTATAAGTATAGATATAGATGACGTTGTCACGTTCAACTATCGTCAGTAAACCGATTTTACAGACAACCGATTTTTTGTTTTAGCTAGAACTTGTTTTGTTGTTAAATTATTTATTTTTTCTTACAATAGTCCTACATGTTCTACAATTATGTTAATTCAGTCTCGGCGACGGCCAGGAGTCCATAGCACAGGGTAGCATAGTTTGGGTTCCTGACTCCCACAATCCTCTGTACCTCCAATAATATTGTTACACCTCTATATTGTATTTTTGTACTTTGTGGGAGAAATAAATGTTATTATTATTATTATTTATTTGACTCCATCCATCGAAATATCTACTAATTATCTGAGCCTTATTTAGACTGTAAGATTTACCTGCAAGAGCGATTTTTTCCATCATCAGATATTGCATTAAACGCCTGATCTTATTTTAATGTGTAAAAGCTTATCCATGTTGATTATCGTGATTAATTCATAAGGCACACTTTATTAAGTCATCGTGTATATTTTAGTCTACACTATAAATTCATGAAACTTACGTTTCTATAGGATTAAACTTAAGTTTGATCCTTGTTGGTCTAGTACCAGCGCGACTGCTAAGCATGACGGTTCGGTTTCCGGGTTGGGTATTGTGTTATTGAATATTGCCATCAGGAATTTCTTAGAAGAAGATGACAATAATAGGCTTGCCCTATTACATGTTTTTTTGATTCCTCACAAACCACGGAGGAAACTTGGTATGTAATGGGTGGTCACCAATCCACAGACCAACCTAGGCGAGTACGGCTTAACCTGAAGATCAACCCCAGTGGCTGTTATTATTGAACTCCTTTGACCTTTTTTCAAAAACAAGTTGAAATCGTGGCTACTACAGAAATCTTTTTACTCAGTAAAAGAATTTCTGGAAGAGAAATAGGTACCTACTTATTATATTACGAGTATTATAGGTATTTACACTTTTTTTAATTTTATTGTGATTAATTTTGTGTTGTGTTTTTTATTTACTAGGTATATTTTAGAATTAGCGTGTTATAATCTTGTCTTTTTTTGTTCTGTTTTATTAGAATTTAAGTTTAATTAGAGTTTATGTTTATTTTTTTGTAATTAAGGGTTAGATAAATGTGTACTCACAAAAATTTAATTTGGCTTAATTTTGATATTAATTAAGTAGATACGATTCTAAATCTAAATGTTAATATTTAGTATCAAGTGTTACTAATTGTAAATATTCGTATGCCGCGTCTAGCGGCGGATATGTCGTGATCAAAACCATTCTTCTTTAACAACTTTGTGCCTACCATATTCAACGAATAAATATCTTTGTCTTTGTCTTTGTATAGTATTCATCATTATTTTCTTTCCCACAATCCTCAACAAAATACCCTCTTCACAATACACTTCTGTCACAAAAAAGTAGCCGATGATCAAACTAATTTTAAACTGGGTCACAAATAAAACATAGTTTGCCACTTTGTTCACACACCAATTATTTCATGTTTGGTCTCTGAGTCATATCAATTGATTTAGAGCTAAATAATTCGATTGATGCGTCTATGGATGTATGGGAACCGGGAGACGGTTCAAGGACATTATTTGGTGTAAATTTTATAGGTTTTAATTTAATTGTTTTAGTTCGCGCGCGGCCGTTATTTTTGGACACTTGTTGCTGATATTTCTGGTTATTTCATTTAAATTTACGACAGTCAATTTGCTTCTACAGGCCATGTAGAGTATAATCTTCTTCTTTTCGAGTCGACAACTCAAATTTTGTCCATACAGTACGTAGCAACCTGGGCCGACAGTCTCTACACTAAATATCGTTAAAAATCTGTCGCAAAGTCGTATCGATGTCAAATTTCGTTAATAGATTTTCAGCTTTATTTCAACAGCATAAGATTGAAAATCTATTAAAGAAATTTGACATCGATACGACTTTGCGACAGATTTTTAACGATATTTAGTGTAGAGACTGCAGGCCCTGGACAGCTCTTTCGTTGGCTTCGATTAGGTCCTTGAACGTTCAAACCCAAACTCACGAGTATTATGAAATACACTAAAAGGTAAACGTTCAATTAGCCGGGAAAAGTGTCCAAGATGGACTCTTTTCAATACCGTAGGGATACCGATTGTTTTATGAATGTGTGAAGGGTATACTTCCTAAATGGTCCCATAATTAATTTATCGAAATCGGACAAGCGGTTTTTGAAAAATCAACAAAACTAAAAAAAAAAACTACAATGTCCAATCATTATGACCCATGAACATGTAAACCACTAAAAAGTGAAAAATAAATACTTTTTGACAAAAAATAAAACCGACTACAAAAAAAAAAAACACAAAAAAGTCAAAAATAAATCAGTTTCTGAAGTCGGTGGCAAAAAAATGAAATCAAACAAACAAAAGTCACCGACTTCAGAAACTGATTTATTTTTGACTTTTTTGTGTTTTTTTTTTTGTAGTCGGTTTTATTTTTTGTTATTGTTTAGTAGGTACCTAACTATTTTTTATTTGAGGGAGGCAAGTCATCAAATAAATGACTCCTCCCGCTCTGGGCAGAGTGGTAGGGTACAATAGTAAACGATCAACCTGAACCGTGCACCTTTTCTCGACGTTTTATAACCATGTGAAATTGGGAATAACGATATAGGGGGCAAAAATATCAACATACGTACGTACCTAACTAAAGTAACAAAATAACTTTAGAAAGTTACTAAGAGTGTTAAAACTAATTATTATAGAAAACTTAAAATTAAAATTTAAACTTAAAAATAGCTTTCCGTTTGTAAACTTTTCTACACTAATAGTAAAGAGGAAAAATTTGTACACACGACTAACACATCAAGCTATACATTTCCAGTATAAGTTGGTCTTGCATTGTATAGGATTTCCGTAAACTGTAAATGTATAGCTTGATGTGTAGCCGTGTGTACATAATAATTTATGTTTATATTTTTGTAACGAAGAAACTCAATAACTACTGGACCTATGTAAATGTTCACCCGTGGGAAGCCGGGACGGGGTGCTAGTTACTGATAATCTTATATCACAGGTAATTGATTGATTAATACTGATATTCCAAAGGAACTTTTCAAAAGTTCTTATAAAAAATCAGATATGAAACAAAACGATATGCCCCGGGTGAGGATCGAACTCACGACCTTAAGATTATGAGACTTACGCGCTGCCTACTGCGCTACCGAGGCTACGGGAGAGGGGAGCGAAATTAGCCACTAGTACGTGACGTCATTCTATTTTTATCAGTCTACTGCGGTTTGGAAAATGTGGCACATAGTTATCAAGTTATAGTAAATTGCAATGGCGTTCTGCATAGAAGTATCTATACAAACGTACATTACAATATTTGGTTCCTAGATTCATATAGGTACCAACCTAAAATAAAATACGAAACACATTAGTTCAGTATTTTGTAAGATTGAATCTTCTGTCAGTTGGCAAAAAAGTCTTTTTTAACATTTTTAAATAACTCTACAAACAGTTCGATGTATTAAAATAGCATACAAGACAAAAAAATTAATAATTATTACAAATCTTTACACAAAAAAGTCAGAAAAAAAAAACAATAATAAATTCAACACCGTTTTAAAATATCAAAAGTGCACAAAAAAGGCTAAAATGTCATGTAAAATTTGTACGGCCACCGCACATGCACGGCCCGGCGTCGAACCGCAACTATTGGTGGACGCGTGCAATTGACAGCACACCTCAATTTATGGCCCTACTGTCTACCGGGCTAGGCCGTGGACTGGCCTCACTGGATGTGGCCTGTGTTGGATATTGGAAGTGAGCTTTCAAAATGTCTCGGTTTTGATAGTTTTTTTTAATAGGCATGTAATGTTTAAGTGTTCTGGCAAAGTTAGAAGAAAATAAAACTATTTTTTTTCATGTTTTCGAGATATAAGGTTCTTTCGGTCTTGTGGTCTAAGTGTAACTGCTAAACATAGCGTCCTTGGTTCGATTCCCAGGTTGAGCAAAGTTCTATTCGGTTTTCCATGAGGAAGTTTCCACGGAGCCTGGATTTGTGCCCTGTTGATAGCTATAGACTCGCCCCTTACACTAAAACATAACCGGCGAAATGAATTAATGTACTAATGCCCTCTGCCTAACTCTTCGGAAATAGAGACGTGATGTTATTTGCTAACTAAGTTCAGTTACTGAGTTAGTAGGTATTTAAGTCTGGTAGATTAAAAAAAAATATTAAACAGACTTCCACACGTAAATTACAAAATTAAATGTTACATTGACTAATAAAACATGTTTAAACACAAAAAAACTAAGTTATATTTAAAAAAAACTTTTACTAAACCAATTTTGTTGAAAATATGTACCTACATAAAATAGTTTTTTTGTATGAATTCCTGAATTGAATCCATTTCATTTTTGTTCGTAAATGACAGAATTATGAGGTAATATACATGCAATTATACATGCCCGGCTAACTGACCATAGATGGACCAAAAAAGTAACTTTTTGGAAAGGCCCACTAGGCAAAAGAACAAAAGGTAGACCTATTACACGATGGGAAGACGACATCAAAGCGATGGCTGGTCCAAACTGGAGAAAAGTAGCTGAAGACAGAGACAAATGGGCGTCACTGGAGGAGGCCTTCACCCAACTTGGGGTTCCAGTAGATTAAATATTATATATATATATATAATTAAAAATACTTTATGAAAATATAGAAATTAGGATACACATAGAATTAAGTAAAGAAAGAGAAATTATATTAACATAGATTAAACTACATGAACTAACACTAAATAAAATAGATTGTAAGAACTGTAAACTTTTAAGTACTGGAAATAAAAGGCTTTTTATTTATATTTTATTTATTTATTTATACATGCAAACCTCTTCCTTTTCTGCAGTCGGTTAAAAAAACACATTTTGCTCTACACAAGTCGTATCCAGCATCCCTATGTTTGGCAACAGAGGCAGTATTTAATTAATTCTCCCATTGGAATAGTGTGAATTCTGACTGCAACTGAAGTCCTCGGTTATTTTGTTTTGTCGTTTTAATTAATGCCTAGTCGCGTATCGGGGGTAGGCTATAAATAGATTATAGTGTAGCTGAGTAGTGGGTGACTAGCTTTATAGTAAGGTATAGTTTTGAAATAAGATGGGTTGGGATATTGTACTATTATAGGTGGAGTAGCTCGTGACTTAGCCTGCGAGCGGTCAAGGTCTCCAGGTTAAGCCGCGCTTGCTTAGGTTGGTCTGTAGATGGGTTACCACATTTGGTCTCGGCTGTTATTTGAAGGCCTTTGACAATCGTTTCAAGTAGTCAGTAGCCCGAAAGTCTGACCACCAGTCTTACCAGAGGGTATCATCATCATCATCATCAGCCTACAATGTCCCCACTGCAGGGACACAGGCCTCCTCTCTAAGAGAAGGATGGGCTATAATCCACCACGCGGGCCCAGTGCGGATTGGTAGATGACACATGTCTTCGAATATTTTGGTTCTAAGACATGCCGGTTTCCTCACGATGTTTTCCTTCACCGTTTTGAGAGCAGTGGTGATGAAATAAATTACACAAAGTAATGCGCCTGACAGGGTTCGAACCGACGACTCAATGTTCGTAAGTCGGGGCCGCCACCACTGTGCCACCACTGCTCCACTGCTAAATCGTATAATCTCTGGGTTTTCTTTCTAAAAGCACAGTAGTTAAAGGGTGTAAATCAGTCCTTTACGAACCCAAAAAGGACTTTTTCTACCCATCATTGTTTTTTTGTTGTTCTGGGTCATACTAGGAACCTTCTAGATAAATAAGGAGATATTAAAAAGTTCCTAAACTTTTTCACATGAATTTCTTAAAATACTAGTTTAAAAAGTTGTAACTATACTTTATCTTCCAGAGCCGTTCCGAGTGCGTAACATTGAGTTAGGAAGGAACCTTCGAAAAATGACTTTTCAACCTAAAAAAAAGTTATTTGTCAGCAATAATACCGGCACGGTTGGCGCAGTGGCTCAAGCAGTAGACTGCTGCGCTACGTATCGCGGGTTCGATCCGCGCACGGAACAAATATTTGTATGACCTACAGATAGTGTTTCGGGTCTGGGTATTTGTGTATGTGAGTTTAAATGTTTGTGAACAAGAGAAATTCATAGAGTGCGGCAAAGTTTTTCTGAAGAGAGAAAAGCAATGTTGGCGTAGAATTCTGAGTTTGAACAGAATAAGTCTTTGGTTGAACGGTCCGTTTTCACATTGTTTAGTATATTTCTTAAAAATGTTTTCTGAAACTGCCGAATATAAAACAGCTTAAACCAGAGAAAAGTAACCGCTAACAAAAAACCCATACCAATTTATAGAAACATCTAGAAACTCACTCACTCCAAAACTTATCTAATATTTTTCCGTTATCGTCCAAAAATAATTTATAAGTAATTTAATTAATGAACCACCCCCAGCTATCTATCTTCAAGCCAAATAAAAAAAGGTTCTCAGCAGAATCCGCGAATGAATAAATCATTAGCTAAGATAACCAACAAAATAATTAGGTATGATGGCGAAGGCGCCTTTTTTCTTAATTAAAAATAAATATCAAATGAAGACGTAATCAGGAGGATGGGAGTTCGATTCGCTGGGAAATGAAAATGGCAGGTGCGAATTCGAACTTTGTGTTTGGGTTCCGTAGATTTTTTTTACAGATTTAGGAAATTAAGGCCATAACTTACCCGCAGCTCACTAATCAGAATCCTCCATCATCATTTTAGTCGAAAGACTTCCACTGCTGGACATAGACCTTCCTAAAGTGTTGCCACATTGACCGGTGCATGTCGTATCATCGCCAGTCCACAACTTTTCGGCTCCAACGGCCATCCGCTCGGCAAGCAATGTGCCCTACCCACTGCCACTTAAGTCTAGGAATACTTTGGGCTACGTCGGTAACCTTGGTTCTCATGTGGATGTCTTAATTTCTGAATCAACAGAATCCTCATTTTATTTAAATTTAGAGGAATCTAAACGTATTTAATTAATTTACTCTAATAATAAATTATAAACTCATATTCGAATAGTTAAATTACCGATAATAAAAAAAAAAAATAATAATAATATAATAGATTGAAGTCAAGAGCAAGCCCATTTATAATAATAAAAAAAAATATATATACGTGCCTGTACCTATACGATTGGAAAAATGCTTGTAAAGAAAATGTTAATCTAACTTGAAATCAAACCAAAATCACAAGGTTGAAAGTTTTCCTGCTTTCAAGTCTTGTTTGCTTGACAAACAAACAACACAAACATGGTACATGGTACAAACTATAGACTTATATGGAGATTATACTGGCCAATACTCAATAAACATAACAAATATTATAACACGAGTTCAATTTCCAGCTCTCATAATTATAAAAGTAAATCGCCAAAAAAGCGTCCCCAATCAAACACGATTTTTTTGTTGTCTAACAGAACCCTAAAAATAAAATTGCACCTAAGGCGAGTCGCCATTTTGAAATCGATTTTTCATTAAGAACACTAACGAACTTAGGGTGGATTGAGATGCTGTTTTTTTTATCTTAATTTTCATCTGTAAACAGACTTGATATCGAAAATGGTGTTTATTACGGAAGAGAGTCACTTCAAAGGTATACTTAATTAAATTAAAACTTAAACTGACTGAAAAAATATTAAACTAAGACGCGAGAGAACTATCCTCATTATGAATGTACTCGCTGGTGACTGGTGGGTTCATCTATGTCCTAATCTAACAACCCGCACTGGGCACGCGTGGTGGATTATAGCCCACTCCTCTCCTAGAGAGGAGGCCTTAGTCCCTGCAGTCAAATATGCATTAATCTGCGTGGATCAGCCGGGGCACGATAGCCACCCGTTTGATAACAGGTCAAGTGCCCTCTTTATTTGTTGAGGACTCACCGGACCACAGACCTTTGGTTTTACGAACTTTGCCCGAAATATTGAAAGTATGGTCAAACTGGTAATTGTGTTACCACTCAAGTCATGCAAACTAAACATGCTTCGGCTATCAGAAACCAGGAAGTGAGTTTAACTTCTAAGATTGTATGTTTTTAATCTGTAGTCAAGTAAATTCAGTAATAGTACCTATGATGAAATTTCCAGAATATGTTATGTGTCAAAAGAACTACTTAAATAAGGATAAGACACTTTACAGACCATTTTTTTTTGTAAAATAACAAGCATAAATTCTTCTACAAAACTCAGTTATGATTGCAACATTTTGTCGTCTAAATTAGAGCATAAAATTTTAACATGTCGGGGAGAGTCTGAGGGTACACTAGTGAAGTGAATCAGATATGAATCTTTAATTTTCCAAATTTATTAAAACGCTAAGCGAAGTCTGCGTTCAAACAGCAATATTTTTAACGACGGAGGTTAGGTCTAGTGATGTGCTGACTGGATGGGAAACTATCGATGTTTTTACGGACATTGTCGTTTCTTGCACATTTTATGTTATGTGATGTTTTCTTTAAAAAAATATTATTGGTGGCTTATTTTTTTTTTTTAAATTGAGTCCATTTCGTTTTTCATGTTTTTGACAGGTTTTATTTTAGATATTCCGTTGAAAAGATACCTGATGGTATCTTGTTGGAGCACAACATCCAAACTTTAAAGATTGGCGTTGTATTTGGTGCGATACTTTAAAAAAAAACTATATTAAACGTGAGAATAACTCCAATATCGAAATATCAGAATAGTTTGTATGTAGCACTAAAGATGTCACCAGAGTTTAATTCAATGTGTGACCACTTAAAGAATCCATCCATCGTATTTTCCTGACCCGTGCAAATATTCCATAATTGAAAGAGAAACAACATGAATGAATCAAATTGATTGCCAATCAAAGAAACGTGCTCATCGATAGAATGGAAAGTCACGTACTCGATGACTGCATCGGCCATCCATTCAGCATCACCCAATTATATATTACCAAAACGTGGACGGCGCCACACAATTAAAAAACAATAAATGCCAATAAAACGATGACACTATATGGCATGGAGATATGGATATGGAAGAATGGAGTGCTACAATGATTTAAGATGTACTATAAAGTTGACGGATCATATCTTTGGCTCTGATTGGGAAAAATTCGTCAAAGAACCTATCAAAGCGAAAGCATTAAAAATTGTTTTTGTACTTTAGGTACTACAAATAAAATAACTTTGTAAGTCCACTAGAAGTGTTACAAGATTTTTTTTTAGTAAGCTTACCTTGTATTAAATTATCTGAATAAAATTGATTTGATTGACCACTTCATTTTGAGTGTACAAATGCCTAAAACTAACGTTTGTTTGACATAAATTACACTTTGACGTGTTAGTCAAAATATTCTTCTAATATTTTAATATTTCACAGATTTACCACGACTGTCAGACGTATGACTAAATAAACATGCTAAAATCAGCTGACAGCTTTGCTACTCCATTTTATTCCTATTCTATGTCCAATAGCGAATGCATACAAATTGATATGTGCACAAATAGTATCGGATCAATTCAGATGACATCACCACGCTATGCAAACTGTAACATATATGATTGTAGTGATTCAATTATTTTATATTTATGTCAAATTGATTGCTCACACGGTCGAGTCGTGATAAATTTTAAATTAGCTCGATGTTATTGAATGGTACTGGTATTTTGTAGTGACTGATATTTATTTACTGGTAAATTGTTATTGGTTGTTTCCACCAGTGTATTTTAGATATTATTGTAACGACGTGACGAAATATTTTTATGTTTTAGGTAGAAGAAAAGATTTTATTTTGTGTTTCATAGTGTCAGGTAAATATTAAGACTATTAGTTATGAAGCTGTGAACAAATTAGATGAGGTGCAACTAGATGTCCCATTAAAATTGGCGGACAAATTTTAACACAGCGTTCAGTACGTCTAAGCAAAGATATCCAGGCAAATAAAACACTGATTAATCTGATTTTATTTGGACCTAAAATAATAAATTGCCAACAATTTTAGTGTATTATCGTCAGCAGATTTTTAATCCATTTAACAAATAGCACTATTATAATTGAAGCATAAAAATTCACAGAAAAAATATCGACACAGCACTTCCCCATCCCTACAGTTGGTACGCGATAGGAAATTAAAATTTTCCTCTTCATTTAAAAAGAAGCAGAGCCCGAGGCTAACTCCTTAATGCGGTTCTACATCTATTTCAGAATATACTTTAATACTCATCGATGTAGACGTTGCTTTATGTAGGTATAGCGTTTATCATCGTCTGTGTTGTTGATAGACTCATTTGAGATGAATGTGTTTTAGTTTTGAAGTTGGAAGACATACCATGCCTGTATTACCTAAAGGGTTAGACACAGCCCGTCGGGGCGAAGGGTTGTTCGAAAGAGATACTGCGGAACATGGGTGGTTTTTAGTCAATAGAAGTCTGACGATGACGATGGGTGCCTGAAGACGGTCGTCGTCACCGAGGCAGACCCAAGAAACGTTGGCGTGACGATCTGGACTCGTTCGTGACTGATTGGCCAGAGAAGGCACAACACCGCGAGAGCTGGAAAGAAATGAGGGAGGCCTTTGCCCAGCAGTGGGACACAATAGGCTAACTAAAAAAAAAAAAAAAGAAGTCTGACACTCCCTGCCGCTCTGATTTGATGATTTCGCACGCTCCAAAAAAAGGGTTAGGCACAGGTGTACTTATTAGTATTCCACATTTCGTCGGTTATGGTTTACCATGTCCAATCCAGGCTCCGTGGCTGCTACTCAGAAATGCCTTATGGAAAAATTCTAATAACAATTTGCCGGACCCTGAAATCGAATATGCACAGAAGTCGCGCTTGCGACCACTCGATACCAACGGGGCAGTCAGAGTGGCGAAATCTTGTTGTACCTTATAACAGACACACTTCTGCCTACCCAGTTTAATTATTCCAATATTCACACACAACCACCCACAGAAACGCGACGACAACTCGACAACTTCGAGTTCCCAAACTTATAATAAACTCGTATGCAGGGGGCCAATTCTCGGTTTTAGAGATGGTGTCGAACTCGAGAAAAATTTCTAATGACGTCATTTTTTCGAGAAATTTTAAAAGTTGCTATTCTGGGGATGTCGAATTCGACATTTGTCGAAGGCTAACGTTAGAGTTCATGTCGAGTGCTTCTGAGCAGTAGAGATGTCATGTCGATTATATAGATACGTCATTTCTGAGTGAATTTGTTGAGTTTTGGATTGTACACTGTGTTTTCTTTTCTTTAGTTTTTAAATAAAATACGGCTTGGCATCTCATACTGGAAATTCGATTTATTACTCTTTGATTTGTGCATTGTGTTTTCTTGAAAACAAGAGTCAACGACAAGAGTCTGTCTGCGCGAAGGTTCGCGCAGACAGACTCTGTAATTTGTGTACCTACGATTGGACTTGAAACCACTGAAAGATGGACGAGTTTATTAGCATTTTTATCTCGGAGTTGTTGGAAAGTGGCGAGCAACTGGCCAATACACGGCGACAACAGCTATCCCGCCGTCGATATATTTTACGACTTGAGCTAAACAGAAGTCATTAAAAACATCAGACTAAATAAAGATTTAATAAGGGTTCTAATACTTAGATCTATTGACTCCTGTAATTCAGGATACCACTAAAATAGACCTGAAAACGAAGGTAAATAATTGTTTGCTTCATAATTTTATTAGTCACTGATGACAGACAGTCAGCTGTCAAACTGATTATTTTTACACTAAACGTTTCGTTTTACTTTGGCTTTGCACGGGACTTATTCAAATTTAATATATAAATTATGTCCTAATTTTAAGTGTTTCTCATAATTACTTCACTTGTTTGTTTATGAAACCAATAAATACTTTTTCTTCCTTTCTTTCTTTCTTTTATACTTAAATAATTAGGTTTAGTCAGCGTTTTAAAACAAAATCATTCATTCACTCATAGCTACCTAAAACGGAACGCGCGATTCTTCATAATGGTAACATTAGCTTCACTCGACTCGAAATTTTCGTGACATTTATTTCTATTTTGACTGAGAATACGGAATTCTGCTCAATTCGAAATTTTTTGGTAGAGATAGAGATATTTTTGATAGACATAGAGATAGACTTACGAACTCGAACTCGAGATAAATGTCGAAAATCGAGAATTGGCCCCCAGGTCTGTATTGAAAACGTAAAACGGCTTGCAAGAAATTAATGGAAGCAGGGGTACATTCTCAAAGAAACCTCGCTTACCAAACCAAACTAAACCTTCTTGGTTAAAACCTAAGGTCTAAAACGATGTACACGCGTGAGTTTTTTAGTTTCGTTCAGCAAAGACCGTTTGAATACGTTTTTTCGGCTAAAATTGCATGCTTGAATTATGCTTAAGTTTTCGTCTGGTCTTAGAGCTTTTGCTAAGACTTTGCAAATTGTGTGTTTTTGTGTATGTGTTTGTGTTTTTATGTCTGTGACGTTATTGGTATCGCGTTTTTAAAATGCTGCTTCCGGACACATGTCGGTAGAAGCAAGGAAAACCTGTTCAAGTGGAAATTCATAGATGACTCTGCCCTGGACTGCAGATGTGGTGCTACCCCACGGACGATGATACACTTGACATGGTGTCCTGCCTGTCCCGCTACTTGCACATCTCAGGAGCTAATGATTGGAACTGAAAATGCCAAACTCGTCGCTAAATTTTGGGCAGACTCAATTTAAATTGTCATCGACACGCTAAAAATAAGAATGCTGCTTATAGTGTTCATATTGCTGAGACACAGATTACCACACCTGTTTCTTATTCTTATTCTTTATTGCACACATAAAATAACAAATATGAACATAAATTACAAAGCTTATGTACAAAGGCGAGCTTAACTCAGAATTGGGAAATAAACCTGAATCCCCTTGGGAATTCCCTTTGGGAATTGACCTGTTTCGTCACTATTTTCAGAGCAACTGGCCCAAGTTGCCTGTCGAAGGTCTTGCTTTTCAACCTAGGCAGCTTTTCATCCTCTGTGCGCTTAGCTAGCTTGAGGAGCTCGTGGTTTAATAATAACTGTCACTCGGGGCCCATTCTGGTCTAGGTTGGTCCGTGTCACACTTGTTATGAAATTATTAATTAATCGCCCACCTCGACATGAGTTGCCATGGTTGACCTGGAAGTCTTAAAAATTCCGTACCTACCCAGATCAATCTTTTTTTTTTTTTTTAAAAAAACGTTGCCCCACACTAGGAATTTCTCCTGTGTCGTGGGTGCGTTCACAAACATTTAAACTCACATACACAAATACACAGACCCGGAACAACTATCTGTAGGTCATACAAATATTTGTTCCGTGCGGGGATCGAACCCGCGACACGCAGCGCAGCAGTCCATTGCTTGAGCCACTGCGCCAACCGTGCCGTCGGTCAATCTATCGCATATCAATCTTTTTTTGGTATTACGAGAGCCACATTTCACCAGTTATGTAAGGTCTCATGTAACAGATAGACAACCCGTGTGTATTGCTATTAACCACAGATACAGAAACAACAGGAGATATGGCAAGGAGGCGTGGTACATGCGAACTCATGTGGCCACGACGGGGCCTTATGCCACTTTCAATAATGAGTCGAATGTCAACTTGCGACGTCTTCACTGCTCGTGATTTTTTACTAAATGCCGCGTTGTACAGTGAATGTTTGTAAAAATAATAGCTGTATTGTGAATTACACGAAATATGGTATCTCATTTCACACGTAAGTACTACAAAAATAATGTTTTTCATATTAAATTCATTAAAACATTACTTCGTGGTACGAGAAACATGATGAAAAACCAAATCAATTGTTTTCATTAGGAACAAAAACCATTGCTTGTTTAGTACAAATCGACCAGTGAATCGGCTGATCTAATAGCGCAATGGATAGGTGTTTTACTGATGCACTCACTCACACAATATTTTCGAAAAGCTGCTGCTGTCAGTCTTTGTGAGCTAGAGATGTCTAATTGTGATGTTTGTAGTTGTCGATATTTTATACGATGATTCTGCGTATACGTACGAATGATTATACATATTATGCATTATACAATTAATTACTCTACACAATTGTTACTGCAGTATAAGGCGTATTTTATGGCGTTACTGAGCGTTGCCGTAAATGGAGATAAGAAAAACCAATATTCTGTACTATGTATTTACTAATAAAATATAAATTTATTTTTAGTTTAAACAACAAATTATAAATATAGGTAGGTACTAATAACAACGTTTATATTATCACGCTTTCTTATTTTTAACCGACTTCAAAAAAAGGAGGAGGTTATCAATTCGACTGTATTTTTTTTTTTTTTTTTTTATGTTTGTTCACTCATAACTTTCGACTGGGTGAACTGATTTTCATGATTCTTTTTTCATTTGAAAGCTGGTGCTTCCCGTGTGGTCCCATTGTCACCATTTCAATATCTGATGATGGGATCTTGTAGAAATCGGGGGAACTCTTCAATAAATAACAGCAGATTAACCGCGATTCTTGCTATAGCATATCTAAGCATTGTTTACGCCATCACACAACATAATATCACGCCTGTACTCACTACAAAGGTTATCAAAACTATTTGGTGAACATCTGATGAAGAAATTCGGAGATAGACAACGGAACTCCTCATTATATGATAGCAAATGGACTGGGATTGCTGAAATCTCATGTCTGTCTATTGTTTACACCAGTTCATAACATAACATCACGCCGGTACGTTGTGAAGGGGTAAGCACATGTGAACCACTAAAAAGTGAAAAATAAAAACTTTTTTACAAAAAATAAAACCGACTTCGACAAAAATAAAACACAAAAAAGTGAAAAATAAAAATCAGCTTCTGAAGTCGGTGGCAAAAACATGAAATCAAACAAACAAAGTCACCGACTTCAGAAGCTGATTTTTATTTTTCACTTTTTTGTGTTTTATTTTTGTCGAAGTCGGTTTTATTTTTTGTAAAAAAGTTTTTTGCAAGCAATACTGAAAATAGAAAGTGCTTTTTATTGCTTAATATTGACTGAATAAATAGTATTCATTGGTTGCTCGAGTTATCTATCTATCTATCTATATACTTAAATAAAAAGAGAAGTCCTGACTGACTGATTCATCAACGCCCAGCCCAAACCCTTGGACCTAGAAAGCTGAAATTTTGCACAGAGGTTCCCTTTATAATGTAGACAAGGAATAAAGAAGGATTTATCTTTTGAAATTCAACCCCTAAGGGACTTAAACTAACAGACAGAAAAAAGTGCTGCTTATAATCAGCACTTTTCGAACGTCAAAATCTGTTGCAACACATCTGTGGTGTAAGTTAATATTAGGTACGATTTACTACAGACACAAATCAATATTTTTTTTTTTAATCAACCTGTTTTGAATAAATGATTTTTTTTATTTTGAATGATTTATGGACATATTGTTTTTTATTTCATCATCATCATTTCAGCCAAAAGACGTCCACTGCTGGACATAGGCCTCCCCCAGGCGTCGCCACATTGACCGGTCCCGTGCGTCTCTCATCCAGCGGGTTCCTGCAACCTTGACCAGGTCATCGGTCCACCTAGTGGGAGGCCTTCCAACGCAACGTCTTCCGGTTCGCGGTCGCCATTCCAGAACTTTTCGGCCCCATCGGCCATCCGTTTTTTATTTATAATATATTATTTTCAGGACCCCAAAAGAACTTTATTACAATATAATAATAAATAGAAGAATCGATAACTTTTCGATTTAGTCAATCACTAGCGTCGAAGTGAAACAAAATGTATTAAGTAAATTGTGCGGTGCATGGTAAATACACGCTGTGACTGAAGGGATAAGGTTTATAATTGATTGTGTAGTACGTAATGTTTTAAGAAATGCGGATGTGTTTGCGAATGCGTATATCTATTGTTTTTACTGCTCTGCGTGTGTGAACTGACGACACAGGTCCCCATACATTTTCGGCTAAAGGGCATATCTCCTGTTGTTTCTGTGATCTGTGCTATTAACCCATCACAAATTCAGACTCCGTGGCTAATACTGAAAAACTCCAGATCGAAAAACCCAATGACACTTTGCCTGACCTGGGAATTGAATCCGTCATCCTTACAACAAATAGACCAACGAGACAGTCAAACAATATCTACATCATTGATTATTGTAATTTAGGGTTCCGCAGTGTAAATCGAAGGTGCAGAACGGTTCAGTAGGTGTCGGAGCGACGCGCGGTTGATTGAAGTTCGCTCACTCCATTGCTTCCGTAAGTGAAGACTGGAAGGATTTTAAGGAGTGAATGGTACCCTCCTACTATATTATTTTGATTTAGAGAAATTTTGCATATCTCAGTTTACCATGTAACCTTTTTTTTTTTTTGGTGGGTGGAAAATCATCAAATGACCCCATCCGCTCTTAGGCAGAGCGAAGGGGAGTGTCAGACTTCTACTGACTAAAAACCGAACCCATGTTCCTTCTTTGCCCTAGCGCCGAGGCCACGTCATCTAGTACAAAAATCCGCGGCCCCGACGGGCTTACCCCGTAACCTGAGATAATAATTTGTTTCAAAAGTACCAAACAAGATTAAAAGGGAATACGGTGGTTCATTTTCTCCATACAAATATATTTTTCTTTTTTCTTCCTGAATATTTTCTACACAGCATTTGCGAAATAATTTTGGATTTCATTGTCTGTCATTTCCTTTTATTAGCAAATAATACATAACGAAAAATGACCTCTAAAAATGACAAAACATCCCCTAGTTTTTCCGTCGTGGTTAGAGGATTACCAGACAAATTCGAAAAGCTATTAACACAAAAAAATCGGTTCAGAAATGACAGAGTTATATGCTTATGACGTAAGAATTTACAAAAAAAATACATACAGTCAAATTGAGAACCTCCTCCTTTTAGGAAGTCGGTTGGAATGGAACTTATTTCGTACTAAGGGGCTATGTACCCGCTCTATAGAAATCCACATCCCGAAGACAAGCATCTTGGCAGATAATTTGATTTGTATTTAATTAAACAATGACATCGATTCGTGACGGAGGCACCTCGAAGCCTGCCTACCCCCTATCGGAATTCTCGTTAAGACTGATGGAGGTCCGTGTAGTTTGTCTGTTTGTTTACGTTAGATATTGAAATTAGATGTCGATTGAATTTCTGGGATATTTCGTGTTTTAGGGTGCGTTATTGCCTTCTATGAATCCCACAATAACAATGCGAAAGTTTATGAGGAAGGATGGATGTTTGTGCCTCTTTCGCGCAAAAACTACTTAACGATTTTGATTGAAATTTACCACAAATATAGTTTATGTCCTAGATGACATATGAAACTTTTTTGTCGCGGTACGGTAGTATGATCTCGTGGGATAATTAGCGAACTTTATGCAAGCGAAGCCGCAGGCATAAGCTAGTGATGTTATTGTGTGACGAAAACTATTACGTCACTTCATAACATCAGTAAAAAA
The DNA here is from genome assembly GCA_949775195.1 of Diarsia dahlii. Classification (NCBI taxonomy): domain Eukaryota; kingdom Metazoa; phylum Arthropoda; class Insecta; order Lepidoptera; family Noctuidae; genus Diarsia; species Diarsia dahlii. The sequence continues at coordinate 18,736,149 of OX459210.1, forward strand.
ATGTTAAATTATCAGTACCTACCTAGTATTCAAAAGTTCATTTTTCAAAACTGTTAATTAAACGGTTTTTTTTAGCTCACCCCGTTTGTTTTATTTATTATTCTTCTTGGGTCAAATTTAGTAATTCAAATTTCACCCTCTTCCTGTCAACCGATTAATCTGAAATTTTGTTTACACTTTGGATTTTGGTGACAATACAATTATGTTTATTCATTACCATTATAAATTCAAGATGGCCGCCGCTACAAAATGGCGGATAATTTATGTTTTATTAATCCCATCAATATGGGTATCAAATGAAAGGGCTCAACAAGCAAAATACAATATACTATAAAACATTGAAATCCAAGATGGCGGCCGCTACAAAATGGCGGATAACGTAGGTTTTATCAATCCAATCAATATGGGTATCAAATGAAAGGGCTCAACAAGCAGAATACAATATACTATAAAAAATTGAAATACAAGATGGCGGCCGCTACAAAATGGCGGATAACGTAGGTTTTATCGATCCCATCAATATGGGTATCAAATGAAAGTGCTCAACCAGTATAATACAATGTACTATATAAAATTAAAATCAAAGATGGCGGCCTCTACAAAATGGCGGATAACTTAGGTTTTATCAATCCCATCAAAATGGGTATCAAATGAAAGGTAATGAATTAAATGAATTAAACAGAATGCGAAATAAAAACTAAAAACTAGAAAATAAAAATAGGTAAAAAAACTTTTTAAGTTAAACGGTTTTATTTTAAACACATACATTGCAATGTTTAAGATAAATGTACTAAAAACCAAAAAATTATAAAATAGATACAGTCGTGGGAATTATAAACATATGCATAGACTAGACTAAAATAAAACCGTGGGTAATTCCCACGACTGTATCTATTTTATTATTTTTTGGTTTTTAGTACATTTATCTTAAACATTGCAATGTATGTTTAACATAAAACCGTTTAACTTATAAAGTTTTTTTACCTACCAATTTTTTTAATTATCATCTTTATCATGACTGTGTGTATAGTGCCTAACACGGTGTCGGTGTTTTTATGCCGCCCAACGGTCTCTGACTTGTCTAGGGGATCGGACTGGGTCAAAATAATATGATTCTGTTTAGTCCGTAAGTTAGATTATCGAAAAATATTGAATACGTGTTTTTTGTTTTATCAAATCAATAAAAAATGACGAAGATAACACACGTCAAAGATCTTGGAGTGGGGCTTGAAACGTCTCTTGTGTCGTCAAAATGTACTATCATATGACGTCACACGAGTTTTCGAAGCACTGTATCGTCTTCATTTTAAGTTTACGTTATAAAAGAAAAAATACGTGTCCAATAATTTTTGGAAATCTATCTGACGGACTAATTAGTTTTTTTTGTCCGATCCCCTCCCAGGCCAGGTGATTTCCTCACGATGATTTCCTTCATCGAAGATTATCACTTTCCAAAATCCGAAAATCATCATCAGCCTATAATGTTCCCACTGCAGAGACTCAGGCCTCCCCTCTAAGAGAGGGATGGGCTGATGATCTACCACGCGGGCCCAGTGCGGATTGGTAGATGTCACATGTCTTCGAATTTTTGGTTTTAAGACCATTTTCGTTCTGACCGATTTTTCATTCTAAATCCGAAAATAATGTTGTATATTGGAATCTTGGGTTTGAATTTGGTAGTCACCCATTAACAGACTAACCTAGGCAAGTGTGGCTTAACCTTAAAATCGACCCGAGAGGCTGTGCTATTATTGGACTTTATGCACATATGACAGGCTTAAGTTTGTCAACGAAAAATACAGCAAAACAGAACAAATAAACTGATATTATATTTTATCTAATCATCGAATTATTACCACCTGTTTTCCTTCACTTGCACCTAAACCGTCTTATGACAAAAACAGCACTACCCTAATAAACTATACCCACTAAGCCAGGCTCTGCTTACCCCTAAATCATATATTAGCGGCAAAATGAGACTAATGCGAGACTTATAATCAAAGAAAGAAATTTCTGGCTAGCCACACGTGATAGTTAGGAAGCGGTTTTAGTGGAGACTTAGAGCGGGAAGCGATTTGCAAAAAGAAAATGGCTACCTAAATTAGAAACTCATATCAGAGAAGGTCGATCATCATCAATCTCTTGCTCATAAATACCAATTTATTTTGGGTTATTGTACATTCGCCACAAAGCAAATTCGTCATTTTTTTTAAACTCCATACATTGAAAGTGTATTCGCCACATGCATAAAAAATATGTGTAAATTCGTCACAAACATCATAGGTACATTAGACCAGCACAGCATGGCATGTCTTCTTTTTCCATACTTCATCAATCATCCTCTCACCTCTGTTTCTTGCCATGCATGTCATCATTTTCACAGTTCCTCCATCGTTTGGTATTCCTCTACTGCTATTCACATTCTTATTAAAAACTTTCCGTATGACATGTAATAGGACGAAGCCTATTGCCACCTAACGGGCACAAATCCGGATTCTGTTGCTGCTACTGAGAAATTCCTGATGGAGGAAGCGCAATAATAATTTTGCCAGACCCGAGAATTGATTTCAGGACCTCATAATCGGAATTCGTGCCTGCGACCACTCGACCGAACTAAAATAAACAGTTCAAATAAGTAGTTTTCGATTAAATCGCTAATACACCCGCTACCGCCCTTCACCATACACTCTCTCTCAAATAAAGGGGAGGTAGGACCAGGGTGGACATCAAAGCGTTAAGTGCTTCTTTTTCTCATCGAATCCCATTTAGGCCGGACCTACCCTCACGATAAATAAGATTATATACGGTTACACGTTATTTCTCGGTTTTCTTATAGCTTTCAAGTAATGGTGTTACTTAGATCTTGACTTATTTAATGGTTCCTTTGGTTATGGGATATCTAATGGAAGTTATGTGGTTTGAATCCTCTTTGAATTCTCTATGGATTTGGTGAGATATATGACAGATTTTTTTTCAGTGATGGCACAGTGGTGGCGGCCCCGACTTACAAACAGTGAGTCGTGGGTTCCAACCCAGTCAGACGCAATCTTTGTATAATTTATTTCATCACCGCTGCTCTCAAAACGGCGAAGCAGAACATCGTGTGCAAACATGTCTTTGAACTAAAAAAATCAAAAATATGTGAAATCTACCAATCCGCACTGGGCCCGCGTGGTGGATTATGCCCATCATCTCTCTTCTAGAGAGGAGGCCTGAGTCCCTGCAGTGGGAACATTATACGCTGATGATGATGATGACAGATTTGAGATCTATGGGATTTCTTGTTTATTGGCTGCCAGTATTGACGGAATTAATAGGTAGAAGTTTCACAAATTATAGAAGAAGACATGCTACTCTGAAGACAAATGAATAGGGATAAATTTAAAATGATTCACTTAATTCCTGCATCAATCATAACGTGTTTCTTTAATAGACAAATGTCTTCAAGAGAAACTAGTGTCGATGTCTGTCAAATACAGTGACGAGAAATAATCGAATTTCCCGAATTTCTCGTCAAATAACGTTAGAAAATATTAGTTTTGTTACGTTACATGAAAATTAAATCAATTAGTATTCGAAAATTGCTTCTAAAAATCGTTGTACTGTAAAAACAAATAAGAAATCACTTCTATAAACACAATTAAGTAGAAAAAACATCATTCGTACAAAAATTCAAATCAAACAACTCTAAAGAATATTTAAACTACGCAAAGTACACACACACAAAAATAATTTCTCCAAATACGGGCTATAATAACGCAGTGGCACAAAATAATGATTTATATTTAGGAAACATTGCGGACGAATAATCTAAAAGCCATAAGCTTCCGACGAAAAATGTACTTGCATTCATGAGTGGACGTGGAACGGAATGGAGTAAGGCTTGGTCTACAATCGCGGGGAATGCCTAATGAGGGGAACTAAGAACCCGTCGGGGCTGCGGATTGTTCACAAGAGAAACCGCGGCCTCGGCACAAAGAACTAAGAAGGAACATGGGTGATTTTTAGTCAGTAGAAGTCTGACAGTCCCTTCCGCTCTGCCCAGAGAGAGAGAGGGGTTATTTGATGATTTCCCACCCACCAAAAAAAAAGGGGAAATTAAGAAAGTTCTAGGTTTCCCTGGGGTCGTAGGTTGTTGTTTTTGACCTTGAGATTACTAGTCTGCATAGTCCAGTTCAATAGGCACTTGCTTTAAATAAAATACTGGTATTCAGCCGCATCTGGTTCGACTGGAAGCCGACGCCAATTTTTGAAAGGGGCAAGGCTAGTTGTTGATAGTGAGAAATTACATGAAGAGGTTCATTATCACATATTACTAGGAAGGCAAACCTGGTGTGGTGGAGATTCATAAATAACTCTGCACTGGAGTGTAAATATGGTGCTATTCCTAATACAATGAAATACCTAAATCGTTCTGCGCAGTATCTTCTCGTCCAACTTACCCCAGTGTCTCAAGACGAAGGTCTATGACCAGTGTGTGTTGCCAGTGATTACATACGGGACCGAAACGTGGTCGCTCACAATGGGCCTTATCAGAAGGCTCAAAGTCACCCAAAGGGCAATGGAGAGGGCTATGCTCGGAGTTTTCTTGCGTGATCGAATCAGAAATGAGGACATCCGCATGAGAACCAAGGTTACCGACGTAGCCCGAAGAATCGCCAGACTTAAGTGGCAATGGGCAGGGCACATTGCTCGCAGAACGGATGGCCGATGGGGCCGAAAAGTTCTGGAATGGCGACCGCGAACCGGAAGACGTTGCGTTGGAAGGCCTCCCACTAGGTGGACCGATGATCTGGTCAAGGTTGCAGGAACCCGCTGGATGAGAGACGCACGGGACCGGTCAATGTGGCGGCGCCTGGGGGAGGCCTATGTCCAACAGTGGACGTCTTTTGGCTGAAATGATGATGATGATGACCTAAATCGTTTCCTGCGTGTACTAGCTGTTATTTGTTCACTGCAGGAACATAATGAACGCCATCGAAAGCGCCAGGCTCTCATGTTCACACTCAGTTCCGGGCCGACACAATTTAGATCGCCATCAACACTCTGAGAAGAAGAAGAGTTGGTCATTCCAATTCTAGGAAACCTAGTAATTCTCCGCTGTTCTACCTCCCGCTTTATCTAAAACCAAACACTAATCCCCCTATATACACATTAACGGATCTGTGAGGCGCAATCCGTACACTCGTGTGGGGATTTTCTCTATTCGAACCGAGGCGAGCCATTCCTCAGTGAAAATACAACATTTAATTGAATATGTCCGTGCGTGTGTTCTGGCCTTAATTCTTTTTGTGGTTATTATTTTAATGATGGGATTTGATGTGTAGTCGATGTTTTGTAGATAGACTGCAGAATTGGTTTGAATGGTTATAACTTAGCCTAGCAAAAATTGCAAAAATTGCTAAGTGATCAAATAATAATATTACCGTGATAATTATAAATACAAAATGTAACAGCTCTCGGGTTTTGAACTACTATTTCACGACGAATTCTGTAGAGATGGACGCGTTCAGCTGATCAGCATATTTTTCTAATAAAATAAAAAAAAATGTTTTACCAAAAGTCAAAAAAACAACATTAAATAATTATGTTCTGTTTCATGGTCTGTGTCATCAATCGACAAGTATTGCATTTGTTATGTAACAATATTCTCATACAATTAAAAAAAATAGGAGTATTTTTATCCTATTTCATAGAAGTTTTTGAAACATCACTCAAACCCTTCATCATCATCATTTCAGCCAAAAGACGTCCACTGCTGGACATAGGCCTCCTCCAGGTGTCACCACATTGACCGATCCCGTGCGTCTCTCATCCAGCGGGTTCCCGCAACCTTGACCAGGTCATCGGTCCACCTAGTGGGAGGCCTTCCAACGCAACGTCTTCCGGTTCGCGGTCGCCATTCCAGAACTTTTCGGCCCCATCGGCCATCCGTTCTGCGAGCAATGTGCCCATTGCGACTTAAGTATGTCTCAAACCCTTGCTTGAGGTACAAATGGTTAGAAACTGCGGTCTGTAAAGACATAATTTTGAGATTAATAAAACGTCAGCAATTCACATAAAATGATGTCTTGACGTCTGACTGGGGAAAATGGAAGAAAAAAACGTATTGCGTCGACCTAGTAGAGTGTGAAAATGGGCACAGATCCAGACTCTGGGGCTGTTACTGAAAAAGTCTAGATAGAAGAACAATTTCCTCGAACCGAGAATTGGACATTTTTCATATTTTTTTTAAAACGTTGCCCCACACTAGAAATTTCTCCTGTATCGTGGGTGCGTTCACAAACATTTAAACTCACATACACAAATACCCAGACCCGGAACAACTATCTGTAGGTCTTACAAATATTTGTTCCGTGCGGGGATCGAACCGTCCAGAGTCCATTGTTTGAGCCACACTGCGCCAAACGTGCCGTCATTTAAACTGATAATAATAATACGTACACACAACCAACACCAACCATTCCCATTTTCCCTGAAAATGGCAAAAAATACCCTTCAGAGCAATATCCCATCAATTCTCATATCCCAGATCATTACACCCATATCGGAAAGAGCGCCTATTATCTTATTAGAAATTACTGCTGCATCTTACAGGCGATTATCGACCTTATTACATGGGGGCGCGAAGGGAATGGGGGTGAGATTCCAGTGGAGGGTTATAGCCGTTTATGTAGCATGCTGTTGTTATTACTTGTGTTGGGGTATTGTTTGCTGGATGTGGCTTGAAATCTCTAGTGGTTTTCTTTGTAAGTTTTTGTTGGACTTAGTTTTCTAGGTATCAAAGTCCTGTTAAGTATGCAGTTTTCGTAAAGAAATCCATTCAATGGTCGCAAAATATGATCCTTGGCAAAATTAACTTTCCCAAAATTTTGTTTAAACTCACGAAAACGTCTTATTTAGAAATACTCAGAAAGAAGATATTATTTTCAAATTTTATTTCAAAATGATTATATTCGTTTTAGCGTGTTGATGACAATCTAAATTGAGTCAGCCGGATAGGTGACGAGTTTGGTACTTTCAGTAGCGTTTATCAGCTCCTGTGATTTGCAAACAACATTACCGTGCCGGTTGCAAGGACCAACCTTCTCTCGAAGACACCATTGACCCGCGCAATTCGGGTAATTAATGATCTCCACTGCAAGATCGATATATTTACATGCCATTTGAGTGAGTTCGCAAAGGTACTGTTATTTATAATATCTATACTAATATTATAAAGCTGAAGAGTTTGTTTGTTTGTTTGTTTGAACGCGGTAAACTCAGGAAATGCTGGTTGGAATTTTAAAATTCTTTTTGTGTTGAATAGCCCATTTATCGAGGAAGGCTATAGGCTATATTACATCACGCTACGGCTAATAGGTGCTGAGCATAAATGAAAAATGTTACAAAAACGGGAAAAGGTATTTCCTTTTTGAGAGCTTCCGCTGCGTGCGCTGCGAAAACGGTTTAAGTTACGCAAATATCATGTATGAAGGAATTGTTTCTCTTTAAAAGTTCTAAAAAAAAGTCCGCGACAGCATATATCTATCTTTTAAGATTGACTCACTGTAACCTTTTTTTACTATTAAACTGTTAGGTTAAAAATAATTATTTTTTGCGAAGCTCATTAACCCATATGGTATTAATCTATATCTAAATAAATGAGTTTGTTAGAAGGAAAATTTAATATAGAATATTTGTGCCCTTTACTCTAACCAGTTTAAACAAATATCTTAGAAGATATCGCAATGTAAAAATATCCGCGCGGCAAAATAATTCGCGCGTCGCAATGTAGGGAGATTCTTTCCGGGAAATTCAAATGCAAAATATTTACTGCATCATTGTTTACAAGTACAGAGGGTTATCGTATATGTATTTAACAGTAAGAGATACCTATAGTAATTCACACTTTAATATAATCTAAGCTAATCTAAACCATCTAAACTATTATAATAAAGAAGAAAGATAATATTTTTTGTTTGCTACGATTTAGATTAATTTATGTCGGATAGTCGATATATCGAGAAAGGTTATAAGCTACCTATATTTCTGTGACGCAGGCGAAGTTGCGTGGGTCAGCTAGTGCTATAATAAAGATTAGAGCAAACTAAATGTTTTTGTTATATCATTTACTAGCTGACCCACGCAACTTCGTCTGCGTCACATAAATATAGCTTATAACCTTTCTCGATATATCGATCGTAACAAACAAAAAATCTATCTTTCTTCTTTATTAAAATAGTTTAGATGGTTTAGATTAGCTTAGATTATATTAAAGTGTGAATTACTATAGGTATCTCTTACAGTTAAATACATATACGATAACACTCTGTACTTGTAAACATTGTGATGCAGTAAATATTTTGAATTTGAATTTCCCGGAAAGAATCTTCCTACATTGCGACGCGCGAATTATTTTGCCGCGCGGATATTTTTACATTGCGATATCTTCTAAGATATTTGTTTAAACTGTTTAGAGTAAAGGGCACAAATATTCTATATTAAATTTTCCTTCTAACAAACACATTTATTTAGATATAGATTAATACCATATGGGTTAAATAAGCTTCGCAAAAAATAATTATTTTTAACCTAACAGTTTAATAGTAAAAAAAGGTTACAGTGAGTCAATCTTAAAAGATAGATATAATAATAATAATAATAATAATATTTCACAACTATCACACAACGCCATCTAGTCCCAAGCTAAGCAGAGCTTGTGTTATGGGTACTAGACAACTGATAAACATACTTATATATTTCTAAATACATACATATTATAGATAAATTACACCCAGACACAGAACAAATGATCGTGCTCATCACACAAACATTTGTCCTGGGTGGGAATCGAACCCACGACCTCCGGTATAGCAGTTAGGGTCACTAACCACTAGACCAACAGGCCAGTCAGTCATATATGCTGTCGCGGACTTTTTTTTGAAATTTTAAAGAGGAACAATTCCTTCATACATGATAGTTGTGTAACTTAAACCATTTTCGCAGCGCACGCAGCGGAAGCTCTCAAAAAGGAAATACCTTTTCCCGTTTTTGTAACATTTTTCATTTATGCTCCGCTCCTATTAGCTGTAGCGTGATGTTATACAGCCTATAGCCTTCCTCGATAAATGGACTATCCAACACAAAAGAATTTTAAAATTCCAACCAGCGGTTCCTGAGTTTACCGCGTTCAAACAAACAAACAAACAAACAAACTCTTCAGCTTTATAATATTAGTATAGATAATAGGTATCGTTTTTGTTTTTTTTTATTTTATATTATTAAGTATGTTGTTTTATAGTTTAAAAAGATTGTGATTTTATAGTTATGTGTTTTTATAATTTAAAGATTGTGTTTTTCTATAGATATGTGTTTTTATACGTTAAAGATTCTGTATTTTGTAGTAAATAGGGTAATTGTAGGTATAATAGTAAGATTGTTTTTTTTTTTTTTTTTTTCATACTAAATAAGGTAGTTTTAAGACCGCGCTATCGCATTAGGTGTACACCTGTAATGATAGTTGTAAGGGAGATTTTAATAAATAAATAAATAAATAAATAAACAAGCAGGACACGATATCAAGGTGTCCCTTCGTTTGTGTGGCAACACCACATTTACGCTCCACTGAAGAGTCATCGATGTTATTACCTGAGCCTATTAGATTGCCTCGAAGTGTTACTCGACAACAGATATTAGAACTGTTTCAATCAGACCAATTTAAACAACTTTCTTTCCTTCTTTCTTTCTGTTACTTTCTTTCCTTACCACGGCTTGACACGCCACTTCCAGTACCTCAATATCCACATTAAACATTGTACCCGTACGTCTGTTATTACTTACTATCTGCGCACAACACTCCTTGCTAATGGCATTTCTTTACCATCGTGCATCGATGTTCGTTTTATGGGGACATGTGGTGTGGCATTATTTTGGTCATAATTAATCTTAGACAATAATCTCATGTGTGCCTTGCAGGGGGCTTGGTGTGAGGATATCGGTTCGATGTGTGGAGATAATATTCAATACACATAACTTAATATCACGTCTGTAATCTTCCTAACGTGGAAATTCGAAAACGTACAAAGGTTTTCGATATTGGAAATCGCGTTACGGAACTCAAATGGAGTTGGGCTCCTGCCGAACACCATTTGAGTTCCGTAACACCTAGCAAGGCGCAGTGATGACAGGTAGACTAAGGCTATCTCTGAATGGCGTCCAAGAACTGGAAAAAGAAGTGTCAGCGGCAAGATGGGCAGACGACATTGCTACCATAGGGGGAAAAACCTGGATGAGGCTGGCACAGGACCATAGAGAATAGCACAAGAAAACGGAGGCCTATATCCAGCAGTGGATGATGATGATGAATTTCCAAAGGGTTAGGCAGAGGTGTATCAATTAGTGCACTGACATTTCACCATGTATTAGGCGAGTCTATAGCTATCAACCGGGTACAAATTCAGACTCCGTGGCTGGCTACCATCATCATCTGCCTAGCCTTTTCCCAACTGTATTGGGGTCGGCTTCCAGTCTAACCGGATGCAGCTGAATACCAGTATTTTACATGGAGCGACTGCCTATCTGACCCCCACAACCCAGTTAATACTAGGTAATACGATACCCTTTGGTAAGACTGGATGTCAGAATTTCAGGTCACTGACTACCTGTAACGACTGCCAAAGATCTATATATATGGCAGCCGGGACCAACAGCTTAACGTGCTTTCCGAGGCACGGAGGAAACTCGGTATGTCGGGCGGTCACCCATCCACAGACCAACCTAGGCAAGCACAGCTTTACCTAAAGATCGACCCGAGTGGCAGTTCTTATTAAGCCACGAGCTCCACGAACTCCGTGGCTGCTACAAAGAAACCTAAAAGAAAACTCCAAAGACACTTTGTCCGACATGGCAATCGTATCCAGGATCTCATACACGCTTACGACCACTGGACAGACGAGGCAGTCATAATATTCGGTTAGGTTTTTCACATGTCTGAGTAGATTAGTTACCTAATGGTCACGGGTTAGATTCCAGTTGCATAATTAAGATCTGATCGTTGCTGAGAAATTCCTCACAGTCTATGCTGACAACAGTTAGTTTGATCTGCAGATTGAACCCATAACATCATTGTACCACCAGAGCTAATAAAGTTTATCTCGCATAGCTGAAGTAATTTTGATACTTTCAGCCGAATGAAGACTAATTATGTATAAATAAACATTAGGTGAGCTAAACATAACTAACTTACTAATGTAAAAGTTAGATAGATCCAAACTTATTAAGGTAACCATTAATAAAGAAGGTACCTAAAGCTATTAAGAGACTGTCGACTAACAAAATCAAAACAAATCCAATACGAACCAACCTCAGATCCTATGCGTCATCGGCACCAATCCCTTGGGGCGTAATGCCAATATTTTCCAATATATATAATCGACCAGTCGTCATTACTGTCTGTGTCGACATAAATTAATACACGTTTCCTTCCCTTACGAGGGGGTTGATAAGGGAGGCTGCCCAGAGATTGTTTGTGGTCTGCCGATGTTTGTAATGAGAAGAAATGGTTAGTTTGTCGACGAAGATTTGGGATTATCATTGAGAGGTATTGGTAGAATGATTTGAGTCTTCAGTCTCTTCCAGGCTATTGATTAGGCTATTTGAGTCTTTGGGAAATAAAACTTTGTAATAATAATAATAATAATAATATTCCACAACTATCACACAACGCCATCTAGTCCCAAGCTAAGCAGAGCTTGTGTTATGGGTACTAGACAACTGATAAACATACTTATATATTTCTAAATACATACATATTATAGATAAATTACACCCAGACACAGAACAAATGATCGTGCTCATCACACAAACATTTGTCCTGGGTGGGAATCGAACCCACGACCTCCGGCATAGCAGTTAGGGTCACTAACCACTAGACCAACAGTGGGAATTTTTTTAAACTACTTGTCGTTACAATTAATTCTATTTACCTACGTACCGGTTTGCTGTCTTATCAAGACACTTTAAACTTTATCTATTTTTGACTAATCTGTAAAATGACTCTAATGTTTTTGACGGGACAGAGCTGGGAATATAAGGAGCAACTATTTTACTTTTTAAGAGGAAATAGGGTTTCGTGCAAAAAATAAAACCCTTGAATTTGTTACCATAATCCGATTCAAATAGGGAAGTAATATTTTAATAAATAAAGGCGGACAAAGGTATGCAACAGCTAAAATCTCCTCCATTTTAAAAACTACAAAGGTGGGTCCTATTTCAAACAGGCACTTTTCTACAAATAAATCTATTTCCACTTGCATGAGTCATCATCATCATCATTCGGTTACACTTATATCAATTCATTTGGGAATTGATAAAAGTGCAACCATATCGTCGTAGCATAATCTTCTTCTTCTAGCAGAAGTCTCTTACCCATAAAATAATCAATCTATTTAATGACAAAACGAATGAAATCTAATGAGCAGCAGTAAAACGCACAATTAGCTTCTGCCAAGTCGGGAAAAATCCATTAATTCCGTCGTTAAATCTTATATTCGTCACCCCTAATTAAAAGTCACCCCCTGTAACTGAGGTATCACTTTTAAGTGTCAAATGTCTGGCTCTTTCCTTATGTGTGTTTGTGTGACTGCTTACGGATTTGATTAAGCTAGTATTATTTAGGACTAGGCTGGCGTATACCGAATATCTACGTATAACCGGTTACCTATGTGTCTGTCTGAGGTAGACAACTTGCGACAACTCCCGAGCAAAGACTCCCGGCATTTGAAAATTTTGAATCGGAAATATCCAAAAATAGTAAGGCTAACAAATTTTTCATTTAAAACAAAAGCGACATAATAATTTTATTCAGACTTGACCTACATATTATATTTTTCATGTTCGGCGATACCTCTCGTCTGTACATTGGGGCGCCTCGCCCGGGCGGTACAGCGGGAGTTACTTCACACTGTTTTGTATACTCGATCGCGCGGACGAGCAGCGCTGACCGCCTCTCCACGTGATTCACAGCCGATCGTCGTCGTTACCTGATACCTCTCGCCTGCTTCATAGCAGGCGAGAGGTATCAGGTAACGACGGGGCTATAGTCATCTATAGCCCCAAGTGTTAGGCAAAGGCGTACCTTATAGTACACCCACATTACGCGAATAGGGGCGAGCCAATTGCCATGTCCTAGGCACAAATCCAGGCTCCGTGGTCGCTATTACTTTATAACACTGTTCTTCCGTTCTTCACAATATTCTAAAACAATGTTTCTTTGCCAAAATCATTCTACCCATGCTCATAATGACCCCGACAAAAATATCACCTCAGTAACATCGGAGTGACACAGAGGGAATAGGGAGGATACGCCATTTTACTTAATGCCCATTGCTCACGAGATAACTTCCTCCCGGGGGAGTGAGATCTGAGGAATCAATGCGGTGAGGACAGCAGGGGTACTGTTTGTTCTCGAGTGAGGATGGCTATAATGGGCTTTTATTTTTATGGTGTAGTTTGATTCTAATAGGTGGTTCATGAGTGTGTGTGCTCGTAGCTTAACAAAAACAGCTGCTTGGATCAATAGTCAGGTTAAGCCACGTACGCTTAGTTTTGTCTATGGATGGGTGACCATCTATTACTTAACGAGTTTCCTCCGTGTCTCTAAAAAGCACGTAAAGCCGTTGGTCCAGGCTGTCTATCGTAAAACTTTGACAGTCGTTAATGATAATCAAAGGCCCGAAAGTCTGACAACCAGTCTTATGAAGGGACATCGTATTACTTAGCTGCGTCGGGCTGCGCGGCGCCGGATGTTACCGGCGGCGAGTGCTGTGGGTGCGGGGGCGTGCGGTGGCGCGTGCAGTGGCGGCGGGTGCGCGTTGCGGCGTGCATTCGTTGTTCCGTGATTCGGGGTCTCGTGCATTCGTTGTTGCGGTGTGCGTCGCTGCGTGCTTTCGTGCTCGCAGTGTTCGTTGTTGCGGGCATTCGGTGGCGTGTGGTTCGGCGTGGTGGCTTTCGGAATGACGTATTGCACTCGTAATTTAGTTTTTTTTTTTTTTGTGAAATGTTCTTCTGACATTCAAAAGTGCCTGTAATGGCTTAATTGAAATAAATGCTTTGAGTTTGAGTTTAGTACTAATTGGGTTGTGGAGATCAGGTAGGCAGGCTTTCCATGAATACTGCTGCAAAAAAGTATTTCTGTTGTGAATTTTTGGACTGAATTAATTGAAAGAATTATCAATTGAACAAAAAACCAATTTACAAAAATATGAAGAAAATTCATTAGTAAAAGTCTGTTTTTAAATATATTTGGCTATCGAGTTTTTCTCACTTCCCACTCACTTATACCAATGGTATCTACCTCGGTAGTTATTTCGTCACAGATGTTTTCTATGCTAATTCTATTGTTTTTTTGTTAATTTTTATGTTCTTTTTCATGCTCGATTTATTCCGTTCGTCCGTTCGTTTTAGTATTAATGGTAATGCTCTGGATGGAAAACCTTCGGCTTAATTTCTACGGAGATTGAATGCTGTCTTGGTTTTAATGGTTGATGATAAGAATTAATTTAATTGTTAAGATGTTTTTTTTGTAATTTCAAGTTATTTATTTTTAAAAACTGCATGAATGGTATGTATAATTTTAACCTATTAGTACTTTAAGAACTAGGTAAGTACCTAAAAAATTTGCAAATCTTGACTACGGAAAAAAATGAATTCAAAATTGTAATACTTTATACTGTACAATTACGAGCACTATGTATTAGGTACATGAAGAAACTTTTAAATGAGATTTTCTCTTTTAAAAAAATTATTTTTTTGAATTATTATTTCCAAAAAAATAGCTTTTTAATTTAGCTAAGTATATAAATATTTTTGGTCGTGACTGTTTTGAAGTCGATAAGCAGAAAACCAATTTCTTCATAAAAATACAACCTGCAACACACAAAAAACACGTTACGAAATGAACGTTCCCATTTCAAAAGTATTCGAAATTCAACCTTTCAAATATTGAATACTTGTCCCACCCTTTAAAAATCCATCTCACGAATTAACGTTTAAAAAATACTGGCATAAATAAAAATTCGTAAAATGCAAGACGCTGGGGACCGGGGTGGTTCGAAATTCGAAAGTTTTTGTCTCGATACGAATTCATTTCGGCTAATATTCGATTTTGATTTCGACCAGTGTAAGATGACATTTCGTAATTGGAATTTGATGACATTCTTTCATTTTAACTTGAACATTGTTGTTATTTATTGTAAGTATGTATGTACAGTAGAGCATACTGGGATGTGTGTGAAGATTTTCTGCAATGCAAGTTGAGTTTAATGATGCTCGCAGAGTTCAGGAATGGATAATTTTAGTCCGTAAATACACTAATCAGATCCTTAAAAAACCTTTAAAAAACATACTTTTCAAGTTTCAAGTTGAAAGATTAATAGAGTTCACAGTACCTAGCGATTTACACTTCTTTGCAAATGTGTAACTATTTACAATACTCCCTAGTAAAGTTTTACTAATTTAAATATTTTGGAAGTAAGACTTCCATTGTGATTTAGAGAGATAAACAGATATAATTATTATTGAAAAGGAAGGAAAACCTACAGGATGAAATAAAAAATTCTGCGATGCAACAAAATACTAAGAGTTCTTCCTAAATTGGTGCATTACACATCGCTGCCCCGAAGCTAACTAAAAAATTTTAAGCTGTCATTAATTTGGAGTATAATATTCACCCCCTGCCCCCCTCTAGGGATTGGGGGGCGATTAATCTGTGTTTAATGTCGCCCCCAAAAATATAAAAAGTAGCTAATCAACAGATTGGCAAGGTTTTTCGCCTGAGGGTGTGTGAACGATGCTTTGTAGTTTTTTTTAAAGGTTTCCCAGACTGATTCGGGATCAAAAAGCATGGGTTTATTATGTTACAGACTCTTTTTTGCGACTGCGGCGGAGTTATAAAAATGAGTTGTATTTTTTATGCAAAAATCAGAGGCTTATTTATCAAACCATTTCAATCTTGCAATCGGCCAATTGCACTTGTACATGGCAATAGAAGTTAAGTTAAGTAACTTCCTATCTTTGGATAGGAAGTTACTTAACTTCTATTGCTTATATTGCCTTTGTTTTAAGTGACATTGTCTCTAGTAAAGATAATTATTTCTATCACTTTGCTGTAGTAGTAGTTATGTGTTTGAGCCGTTTGGGGTTGAAACACTGGGGCCATGGGGTCCGAGTGCCCACTTAATTTATCAGGAAATTGCCAAGCGGTTGGTCGACTCTTCACGTGACCAGAGGGCTGGAATATTTTTTGGGCAAAGAATCAGCATTGCCATCCAACGTGGCAATGCTGCCAGCCTTCTGGGCACTTTTCCTGTTGACAGCAGTGTGGACGAATTTTTTGACGCCCTGTAATTACTCCCCTTTTTGATACTTGTATATATTTTATTATTATCTTAGTTCTGTAAATAGTAGCTTTTAAATGTTGTAAATAAATATTACATTAATGTAACAATATAGGTACATTTACACCCCTTTGCTGATATAGTTTTCAGTTCGCACCCTTTTTTTGTCTGAAACCATAGAAATTCCGTTTTAGTATTCGTAATGGTGTTAACATCACATCTAAAACATCTTATCATCTAAAAGAAAACGTCGAATTCCAATTTCTAAATCATAATAATATCCTTTGTAAAATTCGATTCCTCGTGTAAAAGCGATATGCCTTTTGCGCTGCTAACAATTAGTATTTCAAGGAAAACATACTGAGGAAATGTCTCTCACGCATCCTGAGAGACAATTTACGACGGCATGGTAAGTCAAGTCAGAGGCCCATGGGCGGAATTAAAACTTTAACACCATGCTAGGCACTAACCATACGATAAGAAAAAGAACCATTTAAGTTTTCTTTACTAACACTTTATGGATTTTTGGTTTTCTCAAATATTTTTTTTCCACTACTTACACCTAAAAATACAGACTATTTCAATTCCTAAACACAAAAAGTTCCTTTCAACTGGCACCCAACCAAAATAAAATCGCGAATAATTCACAACTCAGATTAGCATAGCTAATAAAATTATCTGACATCAAACAAGCAATCAATATTAAAGAGCATTGAAATCGTATCGTTACGGAGAACTGGCTTGATCACCAGTCAGATTGCCTTCAAACGTCCACGGCTGGGAAAAAATTAAATTTGCCAAGTCGATTTCATTTTTCATTAATTCATGGCGGAGGGTCGGTTGTGGAGACTTAGAAAATGGATACGGTAGAGCTTAACAAGTAATTTTTTGTGATAAAGTGAGCACTGGGTTACTTGTAAGATGTGATTTTGTGTTTTTGTAGGTACCTATTAAAGTAAAATCTGGCCAAGTGCGAGTAGGACTCGTGCACCGAAGGTTCTGTATTTTTTTTTGATATTTAGTTGTTTAACTACTATATTTAATATGGTTTTCCGATTTTTTCCTTAAAATTTCCTGTAAGACATTGCTTCTTGCCATTTTTCAAAATATGCGACTTAATGTCGGATATTTTCGATCATATTTTTTTTAGATTTGTACATATCTTTTGATCGCGTAAACATGCTCGAATTTTTCACAGCTGAAAAAGACCGTAGATCTACCGGTTTTCAAGAACTCCATCAAATTCATAAAATTTTAACTTGATAGCTTTACGCATTCCTGTGAAATAGGGTCTTGGCAGACAGACCTTTACAGGATCGTTATGTTGTTCATTTGCATTGTTGTCAATAAAATTTTGCATGAAGTCAAGTGCGTTACCCTATTAACCAAACACTCCAATTTACTAAATACTGCCTTTAGTGTCATCCCACTAAAAGTAAAACCATTATTTCTATCTACAGCAGTCATGACTCATCCAGTAAACTGACATCACTGTGTCCCTAGTCGATACCAAGTTCCTATATAAAATTTCCCTCAGGGTTCTCTCGTTCAAAAAATTCATTTTTTTTTCTTTGCACAAGACTCTGTTTAACCCTCAAATGGTGGCTAATTTCGAGACGAGATGGCTGATTAATTATTGATAGACGGTTGAGAGATCGCAAGTCAAACTGCTGTTTGTCTTAAATGTTAATTTTTCTCTTTTTAATCCCTCGGCGGCCATGTTTTTTTTATTAGGGATGATATTGTTTTGCGTCGATATTTTTTGGAATAGAAATGTCTTGAATTTTTATTATGTTTTCCTTGTATTTGTTAATTAGTTTTGTGAATTTAATGCATAGCAATTGTCACTCTAATATTTATCTTCTCATCTCAGCTCACTTCGCTCGCTCTTGCATGGTCCTCTTTCGTGACTTTTGACAATTTTTTGTTATTATGTAAGTCGATCAATTAAGCCATATGAAAGTGAGCCCTTTTACCTAGCGGTATCGGAGCCCTAGAGCAAAAATAAGAAAGCTATCAATAAATTACTGTCTGGGTAAAAACTATATCATTAAAATATCTGGAGTTTTATTTTATTCAATGTCCGGTTCATTGAAAGTTCATCAATCAATTAAATTAATTATTTCAAGAAGATATTCAAATTGGCTAAGGAAACAAAATTAAATGTTCTTGATTCTTTTCTTCATTCCCATCTCAATTAGAAATTTTCCAATTCAGGCTATAAACAGGTGAGGGCGGAGTGCTTTCGATAATGGCAATTAATTTAATTATTATTATTAATATTACTAATGAAAATACAGGTGACTGAACTGGTGCTTTGTATAACCAAAGTTCAATGTAGATTTTGGCACAAGAGCACAAAAGCGTAGAGCTTGGAACAACCAAAGAGAGGTCTATAACCAGCAGTGGGTGAAGTCGGGGTGCGTGTGATGATGATGAAGTAAGTTATACTGCCGTCGTAAGAAAAAGGGGCACAACTAACATTTTGAAAAAAAATGAGTTATAGACATATTTAGAATCAGAAAAAAAAGGCGCATCTGCTCAATTTTTCGTAGAATTTTATCTTCAAGGAATTCGGAGATACAGTAGGCTCAAAAGGCACAAATGACACTAATATTCATGTTTTGTAGAATGCAAAGGCACATTTATTTACCAATAAATTGAAAAGGCACAAATACGTAGATGTGACTATTTCTTCATACAGATTTTAACTAAAAATTCCTTTGAAAAGGCACACCTAACATAAAGAACCAACATAACACAAAGAAAAGGCTCAAATGCCAGATGTGCCCTATCTACTTAATTAATGATCCATGCATGTCTCAATTAATTTACGTATAAAAGGCATAAATAACCAGTTGTGCCTTTTCTTTAAATTATTTACGATTAAGGGTGAGGAAAGGAGGGCAGGGTTGGATTGAAACGCGCCAGTTGTGGAAAGGAGTCCGTTCAATCTGGCCCCTACTTTCCGGAGTGCGACTGTACAAGTTACCGACAGTCTCGAGCTTCTTGGCACGAAGTTGAGCGCGAATCTGAACTTCGGTGCCTACATTGAGACGAAAGCTCAAACTGCGGCAAAATAGCTGGGTATCTTAAACAGGGTTAAGCGGTACTTCAAGCCTGGACAGCTTTCAGTATTATATAAAACTAAAGTCCAGTCCGGCATGGAGCATTGCTGTCACCTTTAGGATAAATAATAATAATTAAGCACATTTATTCCATATTTTCTTAACAAATATTTTTACAAATTAATTGTTTATAAATTTTATTTGGATATGAATCCCTTTTGAGTAAATGCCTCCTCCATCCCGTGCCAATTTTCCCTGTTTTGGGCCAAGTCCATCCAACTCGGACCAGCGACTTCAGTGATGTCGTCCGCCCATCTCTTGCGAGGTCTGCCCCTGTTCCTCTTCCCTCTCGGTCCAGACCACTTCGTTGACTTCAATGTCCACCTTTGATCTCTACATCTCGAAATATGCCCTGCCCACTTCCATTTCAGTTGTAGAGCGTGTAGGAGGGCGTCTGTTATTTTTGTTCTGTTCCTTATCTCTTCGTTTCGGGTTTTCTGTATTCTCCTGAGTTTTAATATGCTCCTTTCCATGGAATGTTGGCATGATAAGATTTTATTTTTTATTTTGTTAGTGTATGTCCATGTTTGGCTTCCATATGTCATACTTGGCAGAATACAGGTGTCCATTATAATTTTTTTGAACTTCATGTGGTAGTCCCCTTTTAGGACTTCCTTTTGTGACCAAAATTTCTTCCAAGTGCAGTTGATCCTTCTATCCACCTCAGTTTCGTTATTTTTTGTATCAAATGATATTTGTTTCCCAAGGTAGATATATTCCTTTACGTACTCAATCTGGTTTCCCGATACGTGTATTTCCTTTTCTGTATGGTTCGTCATGATCTTTGTTTTGCTTGCGTTCATATGTAGTCCTACTTTTTTACTATTTATGTCCAGTTTTTGTATCATTTGTTCTAGCTCAGTTGCTGATTCCGCGAAGAGGATGATATCATCAGCAAATCTGAGGTGGCTTAGATATTGATCTTGCACTCTGAGTCCTTTATTTCTCCAGTCCATTTCTTGAAATATTCCTTCCAACACAGCTATGAATATTTTTGGTGACATGGGATCTCCCTGTCTGACCCCCTTTCCTATTACTATCTCTTCTCCATTAGTTTCTAATCTTACTCTACTTTTGCTTTGTGAGTAGATGTTCTTTATGATGTTTGTATAAGTTTTGTTTATTCCGCAACAGGCAAGTGCTTTCCAGATCGAGGCGTGTGTTATACTGTCAAATGCCTTTGAGTAGTCAATAAAGGCTACATAGAGAGGTCGATTATATTCTATATATTTTTCAAGTATTTGGTCTAATGTGTGTATATGGTCAATAGTGGAAAAACCTTGGCGGAAACCGGCTTGTTCTCTTGGTTGGTTGTTGTCTATTTTTGATGTTATCCGGCTCAGTAATATAAAGGAAAAAAGTTTGTAAATGCTCGACAGTAAACTTATTGGTCTGTAGTTTCCAATGTCTGCTGGATTACCTTTTTTGTAAAGAAGTATTATGTCAGAAACACACCACTGCTTAGGAGCTTTTCCTGTTTCTAGTGTCATGTTGAAAACTTTTGCTAAGCATGGTATTAGAACAGGGGCTCCTATTTTTATTGCTTCGTTGCTTATATTATCCGGCCCAGGACTTTTGTCAGGTTTCAACTTTTTTATATGTCTTAATATTTCCTCGTTGTTTATAGGTTCTATTTCTTCTTGCTCGTTATTTTCCGAATTTATTAGCTCTTTATCGCAAGGGTCTCCTGGTGGTTTCATATACAGCTCCTTGTAGAATTCAGTTGCATGTTTTAAAATGTCCTTTCTTGTTTTCGTTTCATAATTTTCTTTTTTAAGTTCTTGAATCCAGTCTTTATGTGTGTTTAGTTCTTTGTTGGCCCGCTTGGAGCTTCTGTAGCAATTTAAGTTTTTCTCTATTATTCTTTGCCTGTGGTTATTGTAATCCTCTTTTATGGCCTTCTTTGTTGTTTTGAAAAGGTTTTTTAGCTCTTGCTTTGTATCTTTACTTTTGTTTTTAGTTGAGATCAATTCAGTACGGGATACACTACCATTCACCTTTAGGATAGCTCAGCCAAATACCAACTTGCCAAACTTGCTTGACTCTGTAGAGCGCAGAGTCAGGAGGCGACGATAAGCTGTTTGCCAAGCTACATAGCCTGGCCCACCGCCGCAAAGTTGCATGTCTGCGGTCTTCTACAGACTGTATTTCAGAGAGTGTGCGCAGGAGCTCCACGGGCTGCACATTCGAACAAAGCGCTTTGCTAATTTGCGTCGGTTTTCCCGAGTTCATATAACCCCAATCTATTGTCGCGAGTAAATAGGCTTCTTCTGGGTAAGCTCGTTCCATCGTCGACCTAATCTCTGCTCTTAGGGCAAGATTGAGGTCAAGAGTAAGCCCATTACAAATAAAAAAATAAAATTAAAATAAATTACGGGTATAAGCACAAGCTATTTCCTGTAAACGAACAATAAATAAATAAATATAGAGTAGCTTAATAAAGGTTCAAAACCAAAATGTATGCTCCTATTACTACCTCTATTAAGAATTAAGAATATTTTGATTTATTTTTCATATTGTGATTTAGAGTAACATTTTTTTTTTATAGATTTAGTCCAACCTATTAGTAAAAAGAATAAAATATTTAATTTTTACTTTCCTTAAGTATCTAACTAACTAAAAAGTGTAATTGAGTTTAAGTATTAGCACTGTTTGTTTCTAATTAATAAGTTCTATTACTGCTATCCCTAATCACTACGTATTATAAAACAAAGTCACTTCCCGCTGTCTATCCCTATGCATGCTTAAATCTTTAAAACTGTGCAACGGATTTTGATGCGGGTTTTTTTTAATAGATAGAGTGATTAAAGAGGAAAGTTTTAATACCTTTTTAGCACCCGTGCGAAGCCGGGGCGGGTCACTAGTAATTTATAAATAACTATTGAATATTAAGAAAGTTTTTTTTGTTTAAATGAAAAGGCACATTTTAATAAATATGCCTTTTCATTGTAATATTTCATATTTTTTTTCCCAAAATGTCAGAATGAAAAGTCGCAATTGGTTAGTTATGCCCTTTATTCGTAATATTGATAACTTTAGTTAATTTTTTTTTGTTACTTTGAAAGGGAAAATGTTGATTATTTAATAAATAGTAATAAAATAATAACTTACATTTCATTACTTGTATAAGAATCGTGACAATGAATTTATTTTAATTCATCTATTTTCGAAAAATAATGTGTAAGTCAATATTTTTCGCCAAAAACCAATAAAAACTTTAAAGTCGATTTTATCCATATTTATAAAATGTTAGTTGTGCCTTTTTTCATTATGACGGCAGTATAGCAAGCTATACATTATTTCCCAACTTTGTTTGGGATAGACTCGCTGTCTAACCGAGTGCAACTGATTACCAAATTCTAAATTGATCAATTAACGATACCCTTTAGCAAGACTTAAAACCACTCGTAACGACTGCCAAAGATCTACAAATGTCAGCCAAATGCTTTTTGGAGTACGGAGTAGCTCAATATGAATATGGATGGTCACTCATCTGCGGATCTCTTATTACTAAGCCACGTGCCATCAATTTCTAAGACCACACAATCGAACTCATTTCCACCTAACCGCATTAGACGGAAGCCTACCAGCCTACCACCACCACCAACGCAGCCACGGGCGGCCATGCGAGGTCGTCACTAGTTTGGGGTGGCCAAGCGAAGCCGTCACAATGACAAGCCGTCACGACGCCGGCCGCGGACAATGCTCGCGTGTCGTGTGACAGATACACAATCGGCGACGTGACCCGTTTATGTACAGCGGGTTGTTTTGATGGGCTAGGCGATTTAGGTGTTTGTTATTGCGCTCTGGTATATCGTTTTGTAATGTAATTTTTATGTTTCACCTGGGGAAAAAGTAATATTATTAGATCAGCATCAGCCTATAATGTCCCACTGCACGGACTCAGGCGAGGACTCTCTAGGAGAGGGATGTGCTATAATCCACCACGCGGGCCGCGTAGATATCACAAATTTTTTGGTTCTAAGACATGCTGGTTTCGTTAAGTTGATTTTCTTCACCGTTTTGAGAGCAGCAGTGTTGAAATAAATTACGCAAAGTAATGCGCCTGCCTGGGTTCGAACCCACCACTTACTGTTCGTAAGTCGGGGCCACCACCACTGGCTTTTTCAATGGATGTCCATTGAAAAAGAGGATCTGGAAGACGTTGCGATGGACCTCCTAGGTGAACCGATAACCTGCTGAACCTTGCGGCGAAACATGGGCCTACCCAAGTGTTGCTGCCCTATGTCTAGTGGACGTCTTTCAGCTGAAATGATGATGAAGGCGAAAGGAGAAAGGAGACGAGAAGATGCATAGTTTGTGTGAGAGATCCATGTTTGCAAATTTTTCATTAATATTTTTAAAATAAACAGGAGTTAATGATAGCGTGTTGGTTTACAGGATTGACAGGGAAGAATGAACGAAAACATTATGTTGCGCCAACCCCAAGTATAGTAACATGAGAAAAGGAAGGTTGATGATGAGAGTGATCAAGGAGTTCCTCGGTTTTATCATACACTAGCTGATGTCCGCGGCTTCACTCGCGTGGATGTCGTTCCAATTAGATACTCAAACCTTCCTCTTGAATCACTCTATCTATTAAAAAAAACCGCATCAAAATCCGTTGCGTAGTTTTAAAGATTTAAGCATACAGACAAACAGACAAAAATAGCGACTTTGTTTTATACTATGTAAGGATAAGGATTCTAATTGATCGATTTTTTGGCAATTTAAATGTTACTGTAAATGTTTTCAATTAAATCTTCTTACTTTAATCTTCTTAATTTAATCATAGTGTCAGATTTTTTATACCTCCCATGGTGTAAGAGCCAATAATGCTCACACAGCAAAAGTACGTTTATGCGCACTTGACTTCACTTGACTTTACATGCCGTCAAAAAATTTCTCCCACGCCTGCTACTTTCCTCAGGATGTTTTCCTTCCTTTTCTAAAAGTAAATTTGAAGCTTTGAGCATTGAATTTAAGTTTATAACACCGGCATTTAATTTGAAAACACAGACAACTCAGTTTATTTCCATCATTGCGCCACCACCATTGTTTTAATTATACTATTTTTACAACAAAAACGAGAAAATAAGTAGGGGTTACAGCTAAAACAATAATTAACTTGAAACAATCAGAAGAGAAAGAAAGAATGAAAACATATTTATGAAGAATAACGTAGACGTTGACAATACGAAGCCAAGTTAATGTAACCGAGGCGTTTTCAATAGACTTGTGTAGGGCTCAACAACCCCGTTAAGAGAACAAATCAACCCTTTTTCTTAGGTTTTTTAATGTTTATTGTTTAATAAAGTAACGCCCTTTTCAGACAGGTAACACTTACAGATCTTACGTGAGCGCAATGAAAAGTTTCTTACCGTTTAACCTCGAAGTATTTTTTTCTCCAAATTTTGTGAAGTTTGTTATTGTTACTGGGGTCTAAAAATAATGATTGACCCACTTTTGTTTACTCGAACTTTATTTAGGACAAAATTAGTTAACCAATTGAGGAGCTCGTGGCTTAATAAGAACTGCCACTCAGGTCGATCTTTAGGTAAAGCTGTGCTTGCCTAGGTCGGTCTGTGGATGGGTGACCACCCGACATACCGAGTTTCCTCGGTGCCTCGGAAAGCACGTTAAGCTGTTGGTCCCGGCTGCCATATATATAGATCTTTGGCAGTCGTTACAGGTAGTCAGTGACCTGAAATTCTGACATCCAAACTTACCAAAGGGATTACCTAAATGAGGGACTAGTGAGAAATGTTAGTGTGGATGAAGTGGGGAATGCAGTAAATGGAATGAAGAATGGTACGGCATTAGGACCAGACGGGATACCGGTTGAAGTATGGAAGTTATTGCGGATGAACGGATGGACGTGGTTGTATTAACTGGGTTGAGGAGGTCAGATAGGCAGTCGCTCCATGTAAAATACTGGTATTCAGCTGCATCCGGTTAGACTGGAAGCCGACCCCAATATAGTTGGGAAAACGCTAGGCAGATGATGATTAGTTAACCAATTTAGATGTTTTTGGAAGTTTTAAACTTCACATGAGACTTGTACATAAGTGGGTGTTGGATATTTCACCAGTAGTGTATTACTTCAATATTATCTGCCTATTGCAATCAACTGAGCACAAAACCAGACTCTGTGGCTGCTACTCAGAAACTCCTGATGAAAAACCAAATCACACTTTGCCGAACCCGAAAATCGAACCCAGGACCCGCTCAGCAGTCGCGGTTGCGATCATTCGACCAACGAAACAGTCATTTGTATAAATAATTGAATTTGTGTGTGTATATTTTAATAAATGTACAGTAAAATGGTGTAGCTTTTCCCTTAGCTAAAAAGATAGGCTAAGAAAACATTAGAATATTAAAAAACTTTCATCTTCCCTTAAAAAAAACATCACCCCATACTCCAAACAGGTAGCTACAGCAATCTAAGCGTCCATTCAATAAAACAAGAACAAGCCACACTCCGGATCGGTCACACATCGCTACCCGTATTCAAGTTATTTGTATAGTTCAGCGCTGGACAAAAGATCCAGACGCTATTGGGTTACGCAGCCATTATCTGGGTCAGTAACCAGGAAATTAAATAATGGGTGGAGAGACAAAAGTAACGTTATCGGGTGGTTTTGAATTGTATAGATGTGTGGTCTGGTTATTGAGAGGATGTTTTTCTATGAGTGGAATACTTATCTATATCAAATAAGTAACTAGAGAGCCTTTTTACAATTATATAGATCACGGTAAAGTAGTAGGAAGTTGTGGAGAAAATGTTTACTTCTTCCAGGATGATACTCAAAAACCCTAAATTTTAATGTAGGTTTATGCGGAGGTATGTCAAATAGCACACCCACATTTCGCCAGTTATTTTAAGGGCGAGTGTATTGTGATGACCATCATGCTCAGAAGTCGCAATTGCAACAACTTGAACAAGAAGCAGTCAAAAGAAATGGGTATTGTGTATTGTATAGAAATTGTTAACTGCTTTGAGGAAGCTCAAGAAGTCTAAATTATGTCACAGAAAATTTAAGGTATTATGAAACAGCCTTCTCCGAAATGACATACAGAGACACACGTCCTTTGGCATCTGTGGGCATTAATTCAAATCAATCTGAAAAATCCCTGAAGAATAAACCTAAAAATAATTACTATCCCCTATTTAAGAATCACAACCAATGCGAAAACCAGACCAATGAGACTGAAAAAAGCCAATAATATGAACTTGATAGACTTAAGATTCAAAATTATTTGCAAAGGTTGTAATATCCCAGTATGCGAAAAAACTCACCATTTCAAAAAGTTAAATACAGATCCAAGATTCAAACTAAAAATGGTCGAGCTATATTAAAACAAGAGTGCATACCGCACTAGCGCAGGAAACATCATTCTGCGATCCGGTTGTCAAGCGTCTCTGATAACGCTGGTTTCCTTCCTACATTACCATAACCTAAGGTCACACGTCGGCATACCATCAGAAATGACATATTTTCTAACTAGAAATATGGCTGACCTTTTGGTTATATAAAGGGTATAAAATTACCTTACCATACGTTTAAAAAAAGCTAAGCGGTGACAGTTCAAACCATTATATTAAGTACATAAGTACTCCTGGTTGCAATAGCGTTGTATTATGATTACCGACCTTGAAGACCTTTTTTTGACAATTTCATGTAAGTGGCCGTCATCTCATGGGGTTGTTTTTGTTGGGCAACTCTCATCCAGTTACTACCAGCCACCCTGAGAAGATAGTCACTTCACTGAGCGTGAGGGCGTACCACCTATTTTTTTTTGGAGCATGGAAAATCATCAAATGACTCCTCCAGCTCTAGGTAGAGCGGTAGGGAGGGTCAGACTTCTACTGACTAAAAGTTCCTTCTTAGCCCTTTGTGTCCAAGGTCGCGGTATCTCTTTCGAACAACCCGCAGCACCTTCTTCCATACTCCTCTATTACTCGTCATCTCAGCAGTCACCTCCTTTCTAGCCATATCATCCTACACACAGTCTATCCAACTATTCTTTGGTCTTTCTCTAATTTTATAGCCATTTACATTCATACTCAGCATTTCACATACATTTTCCACATTCCTTCGCATCACATATCCATACCAAGATAATCGATTACCACACAACTTTTCAGACACCGGTGCCACTTTCAGACTTCCTCTTATGTACTTTTTGTTTTTGCTGTGGGATATCATCAAATAACTCCTCCCGCTCTTGGGCAGAGCGAAAGGGAGTGTCAGACTTCTACTGACTAAAAACCACCCATGTTCCTTCTTAGCCCTTTATGTCGAGGCCGCGGTATCCTGTGAACATCCCGCAGCCCGGACGGGTTCAGACTTCCTCTTACGTCCTCATTTCTTATTTTATTCATTCGCGCATTTTTCTAATAAAACACTGATACGTTAAACTATAAAAAAAGAATCCCCAAAAACAAAATAAACAACACGCCATCAAAAAGAATCGATCCCAACCCACTAAATTATGAAGCTACCCACATAAAAAATATCCACAGAGGCATTGAAAGATTGAAAAGGGGAAATCACTTAACTTAGGCAATTTATAGCTAAATCTTACCCGTGGGAGATTCGTGGTCAGACTAACAACATTAGGTGGTGGAAAACTTATAAGCCGGTGGAGATGTGCCCAGTTGGGGCCAAATTGATGTGCCACGGGTTTAGGGCGATTTTTCCTTCCTTTTTCGAGGGATTCTGTCTATTGATTTAAATGGATTGAGTAAATGGGCTTTTTCAAAGGGTAAGGTGATAGACTTAGGTTATTTTTAACAGTAAATCAAAAGTTAAGGTTAAATGTTGGTAATCTAACTATTTTAACAACTACAGATACCTACACCCCATTCGGAAAATTCTATGCCAACTCTTAGTAGTTTTTCGTTGAAAAAAGCATTATAATTTTAATGAAGTCTTTTTTTATAATATTTTGTAGTTAAAAAGAAAGAAAGAAAAGACATTTATTTGGCACAAATGCCACAAGTGCACACAATATAAAACAAAAATAATATAAGAAAAAAACACTTAAATCTAAACGAAAAATGTAATATCGTGTGCCTCACGGCTGAGTCAAATAGGCCCACTTCAGTAAAATGCTGGGTAATTAGGTATATCCCGACGCTAGATTTCAAGAGGACCTCTAAAGAGGTCAAACAGGTGCTGATTTAACGGCCAAAGGCTGGCCTTTAGATGGCCAGTGACTGCTAAACATGAGGTCCTAGGTTCGATTCCCGGGTCAGCAAAGTGTTATTGGATGGGTGGCGAAATGTGAGTGCAGCATTAAGTACACCTCTACATAACCCATCTAGGATTACAGACGTGATGTTATGTTATGTTTGGATGGTTTTCTTACAAAACAATATCACGTTCTATTGCAAACTACTTCTTCTGATTGATAACCTCACATTTACCCATAATGGCCACCACTCGATTTCAAACAAGGTCATCTCAGGACCAATCTCCCACTGATCCGAAGATATTTTTTATCCTCGGACCGCGTGCTCGTGTTGCACGTCTTCTGCCCAATTTGGGGGTAGTGGCAAATCGTTGGCTATTGACGGGGTAAGTGTTATCAACCCCTTCGGGAATGAGGGTGGATTTATTTTTCCGCATTAGTGTCGATGTATTGTGAGATAAAGTGTATGTTCGTGCTTGTTCTGGGTTTTAAATGTTTTATTGTGGTTTTGGAGAAAAAAACAAGTTTTATACGAAAGTGTTACTGACTGTGTTCCCTCCTGGGACATCATGATGCCAATCCCAATTTATTTAGGGTCAGCGTAGTATGTCTTCTTTCCTCATACGTCTTATCAGTCATCTCCTTTCTAGTCCTAACATCCTTCACACAGTTCATTCATCACAAAGACATGGACAAAGTACTGATGAAATAAACATAATAACACTTTGCCCGATCCAGGAATCGAACCAGGAACGTCATGCTCCGCATTCACGTTTGTGACCACTCGATTAACTACCAACGGCAGTCAACACGTAATTTACATTATACTAACCCAAAGTCTCATGTCTCTATACAACACTTCGT
Organism: Diarsia dahlii; assembly: GCA_949775195.1. Lineage (NCBI taxonomy): Eukaryota > Metazoa > Arthropoda > Insecta > Lepidoptera > Noctuidae > Diarsia > Diarsia dahlii. The sequence goes on from OX459210.1 coordinate 18,765,715, forward strand.
CTTTCTTTAAGTGTTCGTATACTATCCCAATTATCCATTGTTTTACACAGATCAACCCAATCGCAGCAAACAAGAAAACACAAATCCATTCATCCCCCAAACTATCGTTCTACAAATCACATAAAACCATAAAAAAGGAATGACCTGCCAAAAACGATGGTGCTCTCTAGCGAAACAAGTGCTGTATCTATGAACATCACCTTATCGGCTGAGGGAAAGGGCAGTGACGAATATACAGATAAAAAATAAACTTATTTTTCCAAACGTCGAAGAATGAGGCTGACTGTTACACCGAAGTGTAATGTTCCTTTTTCTTTGTACTATCATTGAGTTAACCATTCATGATATAATTTTATTGAAGTATTAATGTCAAAGTCGAGGCGGATATTTAATTAATAAATTATACATTTCAACCTATAGTTTTCCGTGTGTAAAAATTTGACAGAACTTTATCAATAAACTAAATTAACAGCGTGACGAATTGCCATCAATGATTGTAACAATTTTCTGTAGCATTAGAAATTTGCAGCATTGTGCATGTGAGACGACCACCAACTAGGTGGACAATCGATCTCACTGAAGTGGCACTATGTGAGTACAAACTGGATAGCCAAGACACAAAATCGCCAAAAGTGGAGAGCTTACTTTGGAAGAGACCTAGTGACCTACAGTCAGCATTGGGGTGTCAAAGGTGGAAGTAGAGATAGATAGAGTTTTTTAAATGACTCCTTTAGCTCAATTTCAGGCAAAAATCAACTCCGTTACTCTACGGTCTAAATGCACTATAAAGTGTGGACGGCCGGGGGCAAGTGGGTTAAAATGGAACACAGCGCAATAAAACACCCCTTCTGTCCATAAATATCCGAGTTCGGAAGTTGCTCTGTTAGCGGTCGGATATTTTTTCTCTCGGTCCACTCTATTTTGCGGATACTCAATGGGGTGTCCTTATTTATTTGTTTCGAAAGTATCGGGAATTTGTGAAGAAATACGGGGTATGTTTATGAGGCGATATCGGGTATTTTGTGTTCGACAAAACAGTCATGATTCTGAATTAGAATATGCTTGTTTTATTGGTTATTTTAAGACTCATCCACTTAAGAAATACTATTGTTGGCTGAGCGGTAAGAAAGGTAGGTATTCGAAAACGTCTCAAAAATTAATTCTTCAACAATAATTAATTGACACTCTACATCATTTGCAGAGTTAGGTACATAATCATAACATAACCTATAATCTCCGAAGGGTTAGGCAGAGGTGTACCTAATAGTAAGAACCCAATAATACTTCGCTGTAACCGGAATTCAAACCAAGGACTTCATCCCCGTCGGGGCTACGGGATGTCCACAGGATACCGCGGCCTCGACATATAGGGCTAAGAAGGAACGCGGTTGGCTTTTAGTCAGTAGAAGTCTGACACTCCCTTTCGCTCTGCCTAAGAGCGGGAGGGGTTATTTGATGATTTTCCAAAAAAAAAAAAGGATTTCATGCTCAGTAGTCGCGCTTACAAATGCTAAACCAGGTAGTCGAGTTATATATTCCATTGTTAATTCAAAATACTGTCCAAGTAAGACTGGTGAAAAGTAATGGCACAAGTATAATCTCCTACTACCATAGCAATATTCAAATAAATACATAAAACGCGCACATATAATACTTCAATAGACATCCTATCTTATTCCATCATATTTCGTGGTCATTACTTCCTTTTCCGGCAACCCCTCGACTTGACATTCAAATTGCCACTATTTTTCACAAACATATTTTATTATATTGCAAGATCCCAATAAAGATATAAAAATATCGTCCCGGAAAGCCCATTGGCCCTGGGCATTGTGTAAATCTGTCTCAATAGAAAGAAGGGAAATAGCCATTTAACCCTCTCCTACCCCTAAAGAATAAATATGTCTTTTTTTTATCCCCCCGATATTCGGAAAAAAGAACAGTGGCTTTAAATTAAAAACTTTGTTAAAAGTTTTCCCCTGATTTGTGAGTGTGGTTAATTTAGGAAAGTATTGAATGCAATTTAATTATATTCTTCCAGTTGGAACGGTGAGGTGTGTTTTTGTAAGGTTTTAATGGGAGTCGCATTGTTTTTAGCTTTTCCAACAACCAATTTTTTCAATAACTTTTTTATTTACTTAGCACCCATAAATCAATTTCGTGACAAGTTGATGTATTATGTTTTAAGTTTCTAAAATACACAAGATAGGCATCGGACTTATAAAATTGACGCAAAATCAGTATTTCACGAAAATAAATCAGCTGTGTTTCAAACCATGTTTAATTTAAGTTTAAAACTTCCACTCTCAAACAAGAAGACTTTAATCAGTCTAAGAAAAGTCACGTATAAAATTAAGAACCGCAATTCCAATGAGCGCATCGGAACACCAATAAAGACAGAACGAGTGAAGAATGTTAGCAATTTAAATTTTTGATTCCAACTCCAATGGAATGCTCGTGACTTTCAAGCGCTGCAATATCTGAGCCCTTTTTAATAAAGTTAGACGTTATATAAGAATAAATTCGCTGAAAGCGCTGCTAGTGACAGGGGCACGGAAGTCATAAACCACTGAAGATGTTGATTGAGTGAGGAACGGTGAAGCAATTACGGGTTTATTGGCAAAAATTGCTAATGTCACCGATAGGAGGAAGTAAGTGCTTCTGTCACTTTTCAAAGAGTTAATTAGTCATTGGGGCTACGAAATTAAGGAAGTGATCGAAAGAGTGGCTGTGGAATTTTATTGGAGGAATATTTTGTAATTAAGTATGTTAAATAAAATGGAGTTTTAATCGTTGTTTAAACACCGAAAATCACATTTAATTACTGCTGATGATCCTTTTTAGCCGTGCTTGGTGATAGCAAAATAATATAGCATCACGCATATAATACAGTAAGTGTTAGGCAAAGGTGTACCTAATAGTAAACTAATATTTCACCAGTTATGTTTAAGCCCCATGTAGTAGGGGGCGAGCCTATTGCTAACAATTGGGCACAAATCCAGACTCCGGGGCTGCTCCTGAGAATTAATTCCTGATGAAAAAACCCAATAAATGCAAAATATAAAAAATAGCATTACTTTTATTAGAGAGTAAAAATCAGAAGTTAACAAAAAAAATCAGTAACGGCAAAGCAATAACATCAACCAGCCAGTTGTCATAACATTTTAATTCAATAATTCTACAAAAATATTTTTTCCTATTAATATTGAACCCACATTGAATATAAAGTAAAACAGGCAACGTAAACAGGTGGGCACCAAACACAAATACAAGTAACTCTAACAAAAGAAAAGCCCGGCTTTTATAAAATTAAAAACGCAGCACAAGTAATGATATTAAAATTCAACGCTTGCGTTGTGGCCTTAAACTTGGCGGTTGACGGAGCAGAGCGATAATCACACATTATACGAATTTCAAATGCTGCAACGTGGCAATGCAGAAAAAACCAAAGACGACAGGGTTAGGACCTGAGGACTATCTCGTTGTTATTGGCCTAGAGTCGCAAACTTGATTGCTGGGCACGGTGTCCTGGGTTCTGTTCTCAGAGAATGCAAAACGTTATTGTGTTATCGAGCATTTTAGTCGACCTCTAGAATTCTAACTGAATGTCAGCAAGAAGCTCACTTTTTTAATAGAAATTTTGAAATGCAACTGGCGAAATATCACAAATTACTAAGTTGCCCAAAAAAAACTCTAAGCTGAAGTGGATCTGGGTTGATCATCTCTGCCGTATAACCAATATACTCGTACTTGAGCTGTGGGCCAAAATAACACGCACATAGACACAGCCAGAAATCGATGACTCAAGATGTACTCACATTTTCTTTAGTTTAGTAGATTTTAGATATTTTAGGTATTAAAGACTTTTCAATTATCCACCATTTTAATCTATAGCAGCACAGTTAAAACAGTAAACAAGTCTCTCTTCTGCTAAATCTTTCTAAGACAGTTCTTTGATTCCAAATCGCAGTTTCTACGGCCACAGCTAACGTACAGTGCAAACGGACATAATATTTGTTTTAAACAGAGCCAGCGTGCCCACCTAAACTTATTAAAATATTTCCAGTTATATTTAATTAGTGTTTCTGTGCCATTCGTCCCCTTTCTCCTCTAGCTCAGGTGTATCGCAGATTCGGCTTTGGCTGTTCATTTTTTTTTTATTAGAATTAATTAATTTCTTTAATTATGCTTTCTTTTAGACCTTATTAGGAAAGGTAATAAAGTTTTGTATTTTATGGATTTAATTTTGTAATTTTTGTTCTATTTTATGATGCTCTTAGAACTGGTTTAAAAAAAAACTTAGCAAAGTTAATTTATTGAGACTGTTGTACGAAAGTTAATAGTGCATAGACTAGTCACTATCGATATTAAAGTGTTATATATTTTTTTTACTTCACTATATTATTTCATTGTAATCTTAAAACACATTTATGTAAAACGAATTATATTCATAATATTGTCTTTCCGATGTTGCTGTTTTTTCTACTCCTTTTTTTTCTTTTTCATAATTATGATGCTTTTCTTTTTTCCTTTGTTGATGCTTTTTCTCGATACAATAAAAAAATTATGCAGATAAAAAACACGTTTACCTTTTTCAAAAGACGAAGATGAGTTTACAAACAAAAAAAAATGCAGTTTTAGTTTATTTCCTCTCCTTTCTATATAAATTAAACATGAGTAAATGAAGATATGCAAGCAACGAGTCACCAGTTATTATTTGTGAAGCAACAAAAACTCCCGACGGAACAACGGAATCGTACGAGTAACGTGTAACTTTAGAAAAATGTAAAATAATGTGAAAATTTACAAATAAACAGTGCACTGTGGACATGTATATATGCATTAATAAGTTGGGAGACTGGTTCCGTATATTGTTTCAGGGAAGTAGATAATTTATTGTGAAGAATGTAAAGCCATAGCTGCATCTATATTTATTTTGTTGCATAAAGTTACTATATTATGTTTTTTGGCCTTTATGATACATTATTAATAATTATTATGGTGTTCAGTTGCCTAAACATACATAATTTCTCAAAAGGAACAATGGACAAACACATATTATTATTAGCTACTTTTTAAAATAATCTTCCGACATATTTTAAGCTAAAAGTTTTTAGACAACAAGTAAATGTATTTTAAAAACGTGACGGAGCAACGTGGGAAGACAACCAAGTCGGTGGACAGAATCTGAAGATCTCATTAAAGTCACCGAAAAAAAAAATTGATAGCTGCATATCACAAAACCACCAAAAGTACAGTGCGATCAAATTATCTTGGCAGCTCCGAACTTCGTGCAGGTCATTTTGTTACAACGAATGTATAAAAGTGTTATGATATTTATTTTATTTGTATTTCTCACTGTTTAAATTAGATATTTTCTGATCGTTTAAGTATTGGTTTATCTGGCAATAACAGTTTTATTCCCAAGTTTACATGCGTAAAATTTCGCAAAGCCTATGTTCAGAGCTGCCAATATAATTTGATCGCACTGTAGATAGACTTGGAAGAGAACTACACTCAGCATTGGATGGTCCAAACTTTGGAGAAGAAGAAAAAAATTTTAGTTTGTAAAAGCATATTTTTCTGATTTCTAATCAGAAAGGTATACAATTACAATACATATATTTTTCTCTATCAACCAGCAAAAATTTCACTACGCAACCCTAAAAATACGAGGAAAAAGCAAAAGTACAATAGGAGCGCAGGTCACACCTGCGCGCGTATTATTTCATAATTTAGAGAGCGGACCGCAAAGCTAATGATGTTTTTATTTTATGTTACATTACGGTGTGATTGAGGACCTGCATAGGTTGCCCCGTTTCCGCGAAAAGGTGTAAAAAATTTGTAATTAAATTAATGTTATTTGCATGTGTATGGAGTTTTGTTCTATGCACGTTTACAATGCTATAGACACGAGTATTAATTGCTTTTTAAAGACCAGTGTGCTTACTCTCGAATATAATTCCGATAGATCGACATTGGAATTGTCAGTCAAACGTCAGGCATTGGCTGGACTCACTGAGTCTAGCCAATCCCTGACGTTTAACTCAACCAACTGACGTTTGACCAATGTCGATCTATCGGAATTATATTCCAGAGTAAGCACCCCAATATGGCAATCCCCTTTCGGTAGTATTTGATGATTAAATACTCTTGACCTACATTGTTTCTGCTGACGAAATATTACATTGAGTGTACCTACCATGTATAAGTCCCATGTAATATGAGTCGACCCTATTGCCATCAACCGGGCACGAAGAAACAGGCTCAGACTCCATGGCTACTATTGAGAAATTCCTCATGGAAAAGTCAAATATCACTTTGCCGGACCTGAGAATCGAAACCACAACCGCATGCTCAGTAGTGGAATAACTCTCGCTTGCGACCACTAGGCCAACAATCATCCCTGTTAATCAAGTGGGGTATAAGACCCGTCGGGGCTGCGGGTTGTTCGAAAGAGATACCGAGGCCTCGGTACAAGGGCTAAGAAGGACCATGGGTGACTTTTAGTCAGTAGAAGTCTGACACTCCCTACCGCTCTGCCCAGAGCGGGAGGAGTCATTTGATGATTTCCCACCCAAAAAAAAAAAGTGGGGTATAAGAGGCTCGTTGTACAGACACTGATGTAGCGCTACCGTAATTCTACGGTTACAAAAAACAAACAAAACTTAGACCAACCTCAACGACACTTTCAAAAAAACTTCGTCAACAAAAAAAAAGAAGAACACTTACTTAAAAAAGCTGTGGAGTATCAAAAACGCATCAAAGATTGCGCGAGTACCATCGGGCGCAAACGCAAATAAATGAGCTTAAAATTTAAAATTATAATGGGATTGTGTATCCGGTGACACAAATGTGTGGAGTTTGTTACTAACGACTTGGGCTGAGACGACGAGCTGATGGACAGAGGAGTGGAGTCGATGTTGCTTGTAGATTTTTTTGGTAAATGGGCTGGCAGTGTTAAGAGGCATTCACCTATTGGGCCCGAGTAAGTATGATGCATGTGTCGTCAACATTAAAATAAAGAAGTTGTTTTTTTGTTGCTTGAGCACAAACTATCTAAAGTGACGAGGGACTGGACATTTTAGCTGTAAAAACAATGACCGTTGCATTAAGAGTATTTCATTTTAAATCGGCAAAGGTAATTCAGGCTGACAAGACAAATTGACATGAGTGGCATGCATCTAGCGATGCAACTGTCTGTTCGCAAAATATTTTTTACCATCGTCATTAGCTACTGTCCAATCAACTGTTACACAAATACATTCGAGAGCAATGAATCCGGGTCACTTAAAGAATGTTAAAAATCTCGGAAACTAAAAATGATAGGTTAATGCAATAAATTGTATTTAATAGACAATGTAATACTCCTTAATTGAAAGTAAAAAAAATATGAGTCACCATACATTTTATTAACACAAAATTACATAAAGAAAAAAACTGCTGATATCTCCTTAAAACAAAAATAGGAAACATGAAATTTTTGAACTTTATTACGATTTTCTTGAATTTTAATACTTCGTATTGCCTCCTCGTGCTTCCATTACTGCGTTTACGCGGTTTGGCATGCTGTACACCAAGTTCCTTATACGATTTTGGGGAATATTCTCCCATTCCTCTGTGAGAGCAATTTTGAGCTCACGAAGCGTGATTGGGGGAGGGTTTCGTTGTTTTACCCATCTGCCTAGCTCGTCCCAAGCATGCTCGATCGGGTTGATATCCGGGCTGCGCGCTGGCCACTCCATACGAGTAATGTTCATCTCTTGAAGGTAGTCATTCACAATCCTACCTGTATGAGGTCGGGCATTGTCATGCATAAATATAGCATCCTCACCTAAATTGACCATAAATGGACCAACGTGATCATTGAGGATTTCTTCCACATATCTTTCGCTAGTTAAAGAGCCGTTTTCTATGATCACCAGCTCTGTGCGACTTTCAGAAGAAATTCCGGCCCACACAAGTACAGACCCACCACCGTAGGCTACTTTATCTTCGATGCATGCTTGCTTGAATCTTTCCCCTGGTCTTCGATACACTCTGTGTCTTCCATCGTGCTTGTAGAGCATAAATTTTGATTCGTCGGAGAACATAACTTTTGACCAATCTTCAATACTCCAATTTACGTGGCTCTGGGCATATCTTAGTCTTGAAATACGATGCCCACGCTCCAGTTTAGGGCCGTTTGCAGGTCTAAGGGGTTTTAAGTTAGATTCAGCAAGCCGACGTCTTACTGTCCATGCACTTGGGTTACTTCCTCCGAGGCGTCGAAACTGATTTGTGAGTTCAGTTCCTGTGAGAAAGCGATTTCGAAGCATGGTGTTCACCAAGTATCGGTCTTCTCGTGCTATGGTACACCTGGTTCTGCCCGTTCCTGGTCTGCGTAGGTTAGAACCTTTCTTCGTAACGTCGGAGAACTCTTTGTACTGTTGACAGCGACACACCGACAGTCCTGGCTGTATCGCGCTGACTCCGGCCGGTTTCCAGCATTGTAAGTATTCTGGTGCATTCTTCAGGCGTAAGCGACATAATTTCAGCTTGAATAATGAATATAGAGCACTATCAACATGGTTTATGTACCCACATAAATGACAGATTACAAACAAAAGCAAAACCAAATGCTGTAATTACGTAGTTCCATCTTCGAAAGTGGCCCTTTTTCAAATTTGATTTTTTTATGATATAACTTTACAATAACTAAGAAGTTTTAATACCTTCATTTAAGGAGTATTACATTGTCTATTAAATACAATTTATTGCATTAACCTATCATTTTTAGTTTCCGAGATTTTTAACATTCTTTAAGTGACCCGGATTCATTGCTCTCGAGTGTATTTCCTCTTAGTTACATATATGAATCATTTACTTCCAGAGTTCAGTGTAGATACTGAACTCTCATCCAAACAAAAATTAACAAATTTTGCGACTCCACGCCATCCCCTGTGGTATAGTTTTACCTGCCATCTCGTGGCAACTAATTGTGAGTGCGGATAAAGTATGGTGTGTAAGATGGCCTTAGTGGGGCGATTGCATCACCGCAGTGTGTAACTACCCTATGCGTCTGCTGCTCGTATTACGGCACTAATTTGATAATAAACTCGTTTTACATGTAATTTTTCAGCAGGGGATGGATTTGTACAATATCTACCGGTACTAAAATGACAATAAAACATTACTATTCAGGTAAATGGAATCTAATCAGGTACTAGGAAAAGTCAATGGGTTTCAAAAGACACATTTTATAACACAATTAACTCGAACCTTTGAATATTTTTCCAAACTACATATTTTTGCAAGCCGTTGAATTTAAATTTCACTCCATTTCCTGTAGATATTATTTGTAATAACCATAGCGTGGGAAAATTTGCACTGCAATGAAACAGTTGCCAAGTGATAAGTTCTATAAAATATTTGCCGAATATTGGGAAGTCGGTTAAAAAGAGATAATATTGTGAATCCCTCGGGTACCCCTATAGTCAATAGGCTCAGGGCCTCTTTCACCACCCTCAAGTAAAGTGTTGATTAGGCTAATCGCCAGTTAAAGTGACCCGTAACTTGACGTGCCAGTTTCACGACGTTTGAGTAGCACTAATCATATGATTAACCGACCTGTAACTTACTTGCCACAGCTTCTGCCAATTAGCGTGTTTTACTCGACGATTAAGTATTGTCTGTTGTCATTTCAGCGATTGTTTTAAAATAAACGAACAAAAATGGATATAATTGATTTAATTGATCACCAGTTGGATGAATTAGAATATTCTTCGACGCAACGAGTAGCGAGGTTTCGTGTATTTAGATTCCGTGTTTATTATTTTACGGACCTGGATGAAACTGATTTTTTCGCTAGATTTCGTCTATCGAAATATGCAGTGAACCAAGTGCATAACTTTATAAAACATAAAATAATGCCTAAATCGCAAAGGTGTGTGGTATTTTTTTAATAATTCAAGTGTATTTTACATAAAAGAGATCTACATCTTATCATCCTAAAGATAATTAAATAGTTATAACTTAAATCACACGCGTAGTATTTCCAACCAAACAGTCACAAACAATCGCACACACATGGACCTATAAAGAAAGCCATTACCTGTAAAAAAACCTTTTTTTATAGGTCCATGCGCACACACTGCACAACTGACAGCTCCAATGACGTTTGACAAATGACATTGACGTAATATTGAACGAATGTGACGTATAATTTGTTACGTTACTCACTTAACCGGCAAGTTGTTACTCGGAGCTTATTTTTCGTTTGTGAAATTGACAAAAGATACTCGTAACCTTTACTTGCTGATTAACGTTAACTAAGAAGTAACTAATCAACGCTTTACTTGGAGATGGTGAACGAGGCCCTCAGTTAAGCAAACTGCCGAGTAGCTAGTGCCCGAAGCTGGTATCCTGTTACGCTGGAAGATAGAAATTGTGTCCTGTCGAACAGAATCATTCAATACATACCATTAATTATGAAAGACATAAAATACTACACCAAGACTAAACAGTACCTCTCTCTGAACACGGCAGCATCAATGGCTTGTATGAACACATTACGGCGGCGTGACTTAAAAACATGCTGCAAAGCAAGACATATGGAAGTGCAGTTTTAGTTACTGCGGTCTTAAGGTGTAAGGTGGTGCAGTAAAGTGCAGGTAGGCTTAGGTAACAGTTTAAATAGTGGTAGTTTTAATGTTAACTGCCTATAATACATCTATTGGAATAATCCAAGATCATGATAATCTAAGACTAAATCATAGGACCTAATATTTCACCTCTGAAAAACAACAAATGAATTTGAATTTGACAAAAATTAAAAATTTGAATTTACCTTTAGGTCGACAAATTGGTAGTGGTAAGGAATCAATTGGTATCAACCTTCTTTTATTTTGGGGATGGGAAATCGGGGAAATCATCAAATGACTCCTCCCACTCTCAGCGGAGCAGAAAGGGTTGTCAGACTTCTACTGACTAAAAACCACCCATGTTCCTTCTTAGCCCTTTGTGTCTGGCACCACGGTATCTCTTTCGACCAACCCGCAACCCCGCCAGGCAATGTACTTTTGTAACCACCTGGAGCAAGGTTTTGTACATGGAGGAAAGAAATAACGTCTTTAAAGTCCCATGAGGAACTTGTGGGTTAACATTAACAGCTGGTCGGGCTGATGTTCAGATTAAGCCACGTCTGCCTAGGTTGGTCGTTGGATGGGTATAACCGCTCATTATAAATCGAGTTTCCAACGTGCTTCGACACGAAACTCTACAGGTTATGGAATTTCCGCCATAACTTCTAAAGAAGATAGGCAAAGTTTTAAAGTTAATTGTCTTTCAAAATAAATTAGAAGGAAATAATTAGTTGATAATACACAACCCACAATCTAAAGCGTTATAGAAAAAATCAGCTCTCCCGCCCCTCAAAAAACCTCCAAAAAACCTCCAAATCATTCAACAAATAAAGTCATAACACGAACAGTTATCATAACAGCAGTTATTAAACATATATTATCGGCAAACTCCCGGGTTCGCATCCCAGCTGAGGCAATAAATGTGGAAGTAGTGCCGGCGCGTGAGTTGTGACCACTGCATCGCTCCATTAGTGATTATTGTACAAGTTTTCTGGTAACTAACTGGACGATCGGAGATGTAGAGTTGATGGAAGTGGCCGAATGGGAACGTAGTTACAATCTTAATAAAGAGGCGCGAAGGGGAAGTGTAAAGCATGATGCAATTTCCAGGGCCCGCAAGGGCCGACGCCTGCCAGGGCTGGGGGTTGTTCGAAATATATACCGCAGCCCAGGACACTAACCCCCTTATTAATAAAAAAAAGTTAAGCCTGGTTTTACTTACGCTTGGTTTATCTCGCATGCCGTCACTTTCTTTTGAATATTTTTGAAGTGAGACGGCATGCGAGATAAACCAAGCGTAAGTAAAACCAGGCTTAACTTTTTTTTATTAATAAGGCCGAAAGGGTTAACAGAACACGGGTGGGTTTTAGTTAATAGAAGTCTGAGTCTCCTTTCCACTCCGCTCAGAGCAGGAGTCATTTGATGATTTTTCATCCTCCTAAAGAGATCTTCCAGAACGGATTCCGGATACACGGATTTTGACAAATAATTATAAGATACTAACTTACACCTATTTAGCTTACCTACTTACTTTTAATTCCGTGTTTTAGTAATTATAAATATTTGTTATGTATTGTAAATTTATTGCCAGTTTTTTTGTCATGTATTTGCGACGAATAAATATGTTTTCGTTATTTCTCTTTACTGAAGTATCCATAAAAAATCAGTGTCCGCAGCGAGTCCGTAGTCCAGTCCTTTCGGTTTGGCCGCACCTTAAAGCGAGCCACATCTAGCCCTCTACATCCGCACCACCGGACACAACTCTGCCAAATTCTTTGTACGTATTTACTAGTATTATTTATTACCATCGTATCGACTACGCTCACAGCGTGCCAAGCTCGCTATTACTACGACAGTTAAAGCCACTTCCAGTGCCACAGTTTCTTTGTTTTTGTTACAAAATTAACTTGAGTTTTTGAATTAGAGTGCCAATTTTGTTTTCATATTGAAATTTGGCTGGTATGTTGTCTTATGGTAGATTATATGGTGTTCAGTGGTTTGTTTGATAGGGATCTAGTATATTGCATTCGAGCAGAGATCTGTATTATACATTATGAGAGAAAAGTAAACATAGACCCAACAATGAGCATTGTACACTGTACAGAAAACTCCAATAATGACAGTCTACCAGTGTAACCGTTGGAGTACCAAGTCATAGGTCTCGAGTTGGAACACGAGACATGTACCCGTCCGGGCTGCGGGATGTTCACAGGATACCGCAGCCTCGACATAAAGGGCTAAGAAGGAACATGAGTGGTTTTTTGTCAGTAGAAGTCTGACACTCACTTTTGCTCTGCCCAAGAGCGGGAGGAGTTATTTGATGACTTCCCACACCCGAAAAAAAAAAAGACATGTACCTACCTCTGATTCTTTTTCTAGGGGGCACCGCATTCACACTGAGTGTCGTAAGGACCTTTAATACCCCATTTAGCCACATTGTGTTTATCGTGACCTACTAGGGTGCATAATCGGTTAAGTGAAATGGGCTAATAATTTTTTTTAGCCCATTTCACTTAACTAATATATTATTATTATTTTTTTTTTTTTTAAAAAAACGTTGCCCCACACTAGGAATTTCTCCTGTATTGTGGGTGCGTTCACAAACATTTAAACTCACATACACGAATACCCAGACCCGGAACAACTATCTGTAGGTCTTACAAATACTTGTTCCGTGCGGGGATCGAACCCGCGACATGCAGCGCGGCAGTCCATTGCTTGAGCCACTGCGCCAACCGTGCCGTCAAAATTGACTTCCTCTCTAGTAACTTTCTCTCAGAAATCATCATGATTATCAGCCTGCAACAGTACATTGGTCGACATAGTTGCTACGCCTTTATTCCTTCCTTATCGCACGTTTTTCCTACTTTCAGCCAATTCCATCGAATTCTTATTCTTCTTTTTAGCGTGTCGATGTCAATCTAAATTGTTTCGGCCCAGAATTGAGCTCTTAGTTTGGCGTTTTCGGTAGCGTCCATCAGTACCTGGGCCCCGAGTCTGCTATTCAATAGTGCCAGAATGGTCTATTCTATTCTATTTTATTTTTTGTTAATGGCAAGCAAAGCCGATGTCGATCATTCTGCCAATGTCAAAAGTGAATTGGAACGGCAAGTGTGTATTTAAAAAGAGGAAATTATAAAAGTCTTCGACGATACGTCAGAATGGTCAATATTGATGTCATAATTTTTGATTTAGACAAGTTTGGTGTTGTCAAAATCAACAATTACGAGATCAATGATTGACCATTCTGACACTATTGAATAGCAGACTCGGGGCCCTGGAGTGATCCATTAATAGGACAATTTTTTTTTCTTATGATCAGGTGTATCATCACACCAAACTCCTACTAATTTTGTTTTTTTTTTTATTTTTTTTTTTATTATAAATGGGCTTGCTCTTGACTTCAATCTTGCCCTAAGGGCAGAGATGATGTCGACGATGGAACGAGCTTACCCAGTAGAAGCCTGTTTACTCGCGACTTAAACAGATTAGAGTTATATGAACTCGGAAAAACCGACGCAGGCAGGGATTTCCACTCCTTGGCTGTTTAAAAGTTAAACGGTTAAAAAGTTCAAAGTTACTACTAATTTAGTTATTAGTAACTAAAACTAAATGTACTAAGCTGTTTATCAACTTAATGTAAGGTAAAATGGCTTCTACTACGCAAAATACCCTCACGTCACTCAATCGTAGTGTAATACGAACAACATGTGACGTCACGGGCCAATACCTCACAATATCAATCCTGTATTTCAAACCAACTTTATTTGCCGTCACCATAACCCTTATAAATAACACGATAAGGTAGAATATCGTGTGTTGTGTTGGTAAAGTAAGTTGTGAATGACATGCATTGCTCGTTCATTGGTTTGAATTCGAATTTCGAATAATGTTGAGAGTATTGCAGACTTGGGTTTGATTTTCACAAAATAAAATTGCAAAAAAACTAGTGTTTAGTTATTAGCTTAAAAATAGGTAGGTGTTAATTTTTACAGGGTACACAGAATCATAACAAACTTTTTCAATGGCATTTTCTTGGAATACAATGACAGGCTTCTTTTCTTGACAAACTTTACTTTTAAAAAGATGTTATGAGAAGTAGTCGGGTAAATAGATAAAGGCTAATACGTGCTAATACTGTTTATGGGAATTAAACTAGCTGAGTTAAACATGGTTTCAACTAACGATTTGTAATTCGTGCTTTTAGTGCCATAAAAGTTAGCTCCGTTAAAGAAACATAACATAAAAACACGCCTTTAATCCTCGAAAGGTTAGACAGAGATGTTCCCATTAGTTGGTGCATCCATTTTGCCAGTTATGTTTGTCCCATGTAAAAGGGGCCGAGCCCATTGTCATCCACCGGTAACATATGCAAACTCAGTAGCTGCTACTAAGAACTGTCTGATGGAAACCCCAATAATACTTTGCCCGACCCGGGAATCGAACCCGGGAGAACCTCATGCTCTGCAGTTGCGCCTGCGACTACAACAACAACGACGCAGTTATACAAAAAATAACTGAAAATCACCAAAAACTAGTAACCAGTGTACAAATCACTTAACCATCCACGCAATTGTCCGGTCGAGCGGCGGCCGTTCGATGTCCGGCCGGCGGCGATCCGGAATGATCCGGCACACGTGGTGCTGTGTATTGAATTGATACCATCGTTGCATATCGATATGAATTGAGTGTCATATTTATAAAATAAGCACCTGACATGCAGAAAGGCGCAAAAATGTATTTATTAGAGCTAAACTAGCTGGTGAAATGTGGGTGTACTATTAAGTAGACCTCTGCCTACCCCTTCGGAGATTACAGGCGTGATGTTATGTTAAGTCTTAATAAATGTCGATCTCTCGTTGCCCGAAGCAAAGAAAACCTTAAGGTCTAGAGGCACTATGAGAGGCAATCACTTAAAAAACTTTTAGGACCTGTATATAAGTTTAACAAGATTCATAATAGTTTTTCCAAAAACTGTCACTGATAGAGGAGCTCTTGACTAAATAACGTCCCCTTGGATCAATCTGCAGGTTAAGCGTTACAATCCGAGTTTCCTCCGTGCCTCGGAAAGCGGTACCAAGATACCAGTACCAAGATACCACCCGGACCAGACCTAGCTGGATTATGGAGGTCTGATAGGCAGTCGCTCCATAAATAAGGTCCCATTAAAATAGGTGGACTAAATTTCAGAAATCATTCAGACCACCAAAATAAGGACGATGGTGGCTTTTAACACAGCGTTCGGTAGGTCTAACCAAAGATATTTATACAAAAAAAAACTTTAAATAAACTGTTTTTTTTTTACTTAAAATAATAAATTGCCGTCACTCTAGAACAAACTTATCCTTTATGAGTAGGTACTTAATGCGTTTTTCTTATTATTTTTTTACCATCGTCCTTATTTTGGTGGTCTGAATGATTTCTGAAATTTTGTTCACCTATTAGCCAGACTGGAAACAACTTTACAAAGTACCTATAATGCTTCCGTGGGAATAGCACGAACACTAGACCACGGAAGCAGTTGAAAGGCAGCTGAAATCATCCAGATGGAGGGAAGTCTGGTTTTAAAGACCCACAAAGTAGTCAGTGACCCGAAAGTCTGTCAACCAGTCCAAGTTCCAATGGGTAGGTACCGTAGTACCCACTTAATGGGACCTTATATTATAATAAAGTGGTTTTCAACTGCAACGGGGTTAGACTAGAAGATAACCCCGACACACTGAGTCAAAGACAATTTTCACTTTGCTACATCATTGAGACATAAAACATTGTAAAGACCTACAACCCATCCAAAACTTGACCGCAACCACATCACCTTAACTTGCCACCCCTCCTCTAATCACATAACTTACGACTATAATATATAATAGGAGTTGTCCATCACTCAACACACGAGGACACAGTAATTCCATTCTCCGATATATTTGACGCAAATAAATTATAGTTAGGATGACAACCCTAGGAGACATGATGCAAATTGGGGGTGACCCGTCTTTTGAAGCTGGTTATTTATTTATTTTAGGTGGTTTGTATTGTGTGGAATGATTTTAGTGACTGGGAGAAAATACCACCAAAAAAACATCGCGGTGCACTCTGGGAGTGCCAGCAGAAGTGAAAACTTGAACATTAACGTTGTGCATTTTTTTAAATTTTGGACTGGTTAAGGAATAAATTCGAATTGCTTTATTTATCAGCATAAAAATACTATCATTTAATTATAGTAAAATACAATATTCATTTATTGCTTTTTATTACAATTCGCTTTTTGACATTTGACACACACGCACATTCGCGCAAGCGCTCTGCGCCGTTTTACGAATTTTCGTTCAGGTCACGTGAGAAAAAAGTGCACAACGCCGCTAAAGAGTTTTCATGTCAAAAACAATCTAGAAATATTTGTAATACATAATTATTTTATTTGGTTTGCATACTGATGACGATTATAATCGTTGGTTATTCTTCTAAGTTCACAATTTAATTTAAGTCAGCCAAAAACTAGGAGACTACTTTGGTACTTATAGTTGCGTTCATCAGCTCCTGTGTTTTGCAAGTAACAGGACAGGCTGGACTAGCGTTGAAAAATACCGGAAAGATTTCAGTTTCTTACCAATGCCGTTGTATTTTTCAATTTAATTCCCGGATAAAAACAAATTGTAACTTTTGGCATTTTCAACGCTAGGCAGGATATGATATCCATTTGTGGGGGCAACACCACATTCACACTCCATGGCAGAATCATTATAAATCTCCTTTGATTTATTATCTATGGTATTCGAGATTTGGAAGCACATTATCCTCAACAGATAGCTTTTCCGGGCTAAAACTATTTTGGATTTACAAAATAGTTTTAGCTCGGAAAAGCTATCTGTTTTCACTCTATTTGAAACTGATACAAATCAAAGTTCCTTTGCGAAAATAAAAACCTGATAAAATAATATTTTATTATTAAAATTACCAATTAATCCTAACAATATGATCCAACAACAATTTCACAAAAGTATGTTTATCAGAAACCGCAGTAACAGTCTGCCGTCAGCTGCAGCAAGTAAAACCAGCGATAAACAACACGAAAACAATACAAAGAGCCCCATAAACCCGTGGCAAAATGATCAGGTACCACTTCAAAGGCAAAAAAGAAAAGAAACAAGCCCAGTCTGCAGTGGCAATACAAAGAAATCGAAAAATTCATCTACTATCGCGGTGCCTACGCATAACAAATTCGATATCCTCAACAGTGATGAAACAGAAGAACCGGTCCCAGTTACCGATTATATACCTAAACCGGAACCTATTTTTGTGACAGGGGTCATGGATATCACAGCATTGAAAGTAACTCTAAATGAAATTGTTGACAATAAATCATACCTTATGACAACATTAAGATCCGGCCATATCATAAAGTTAATGCCGAAAGATATACAAACTTATAAAGCCATCCGAGAGCAGTTTATAGCTAATAATATATCACATTATACTTATCAATTAAAATGTGAAAGAGCATACAGAGTTGTACTGCGAGGACTACACTCCACAGAAGACACTGCGCTAATAAAACAAGAGCTAAAAGAACAAGGCCATGAGGTGAGACAAATAGTAAATGTTTTACATAGATCTACCAAAGAGGCATTGCCCGTCTTCTTCGTCGATTTAGAGCCAAACAAGAACAACAAAGAAATATTTAAATTGAGGTACCTTAGTCAAATGAGAGTCACATTTGAAGCTCCTTATAAGAAAAAAGAAATAATGCAATGCAAAAGATGCCAGAGGTTTGGACACACTAAAAATCAGTGCTTCAGACCATTCAGATGTGTGAAATGTGGTAACGATCATCCTACTGCCTCATGCACCAAAACACCAGAAACAGATGCTACATGTGCAAATTGCCAAGAAAGACATCCTGCAAGCTACAAGGGCTGCTTAAAATACAAACAATATAAGGAAAGAATATTAAAAACTAAACCACCTAACAAAGAAAACAACACAGCTCTGTATACAAAACAGATCAAAATATTGGATGAAACAGTAAACAAAAACTTAAGACAAAATAATAACACAGAAAAAAGAAGCTATGCGGATGCAACAAAAGACCGACCACAAACTGAAGGCATACCGGACCTAGAGAAAAGTCCAGACAGATTAGAACAAATGTTCGCCAAATTTCAACAAGTCATGATCAGCATGATGGACAAAATGATGGACAGAATGATCCAGCTTATCTCAAGCCTAATAACAAAATGATTAACTCACTCCGAGTAGTCACGTGGAACGCCAACGGCTTGACGGACCGTCGTCAAGAGTTTCTAACATTTCTTAAAATTGAAAAAATTGACATAGCTTTAGTTTCTGAAACAAGGTTCACTGCAAGATCTCACTTCACTATACAAAACTACACAGTGTACACAACAGATCATCCATCAGGAAATAGTCACGGCGGAACTGCAGTAATCATTAAAAACAATATTAAACATTATGAACTGGAAAAATACCATACGGATAAAATACAAGCTACGTCAATAAAAGTGATATTTAATGACAAAATTGAGACTACTTTTTCTGCAGTTTATTGTCCACCCAGACACACTATAACAAAAAATGACTACGACACGTACTTCTCTTCACTCGGCTCCAGATTTATATGTGGTGGAGACTGGAATGCAAAACACACTTACTGGGGCTCACGATTAATCACACATCGTGGAAGGCAACTACATGGTACAGTACAAAATCTAAGCCTTGAATGCATGAGTTCACGAGAACCAACATATTGGCCAACAGACAGAAATAAAATTCCCGACTTGCTAGACTTCTACATAACTAAAAACATAGGTCGTAACTACATGACCAGTGAAGCGTGTGCGGATCTATCTTCTGACCATACGCCAGTCATACTAAACATGAGCTCATCAGTGGTAATGGTGAACCCCACAGAAAGACTTTACAACAAAAATACCAACTGGGAGTTGTATAAGGACACAATCACGATGGGAATAAAGCTCATAAATCCATTAAAAACAGTGGAAGATATTGAAGAGGCTATTGAGAACCTCAATAAAATCATACACGAAGCAGCCACTATCTCCACAAAAGTGTGGAAAAAGTTACCACTAACACTTAACCAATATCCAAAGACGATCAAAGACAAAATATCAAGACGTCGTATACTAAGAAAGATATGGCATGACTCAAGATACCCGGCTGACAAAACAGCATTCAACAGATCGTCGAATGAACTAAAAGACCTCATTAAAAGCTTTACCAACAAAAATCTCCAGACGTTCCTTTCAAATTTGACCCCAAGTTTAGACACAAATTACTCACTATGGAAGGCAACAAAGAAATTAAAACGTCCTAATTGTCAGATTCCTCCTATCAGACTAAGAAACGGGAATTGGGCTAGGTCAGATACGGAGAAGGCGACGATCTTTGCTGAACACCTAAGCAATGTGTTTCAACCTTTTCCTGGATCGAGACCAGATCATGACGCCGAAATAAAAAAATATCTAGAAAGTGCACAGCAAATGTGTCTCCCATTAAAATACACGAGCCCTACCGAAGTAGCTGGTGAAATAAAACAACTCACAGATGGCAAAGCACCAGGATACGACCAAATCGACAGCATTCTCTTAAAAAACCTGCCAAAAAAAGGTATAGTGGCAATTGTCAACATATTTAATGCCTGCTTAAGACTTAGCCACTTTCCGGGACAATGGAAGATAGCCCAAGTAATAATGTTACCAAAACCCGGTAAACCACCTAATGACGTAGCGTCGTATCGACCTATAAGCCTATTGCCATTAATGGGGAAACTCCTCGAGAAGATGTTACTGAAAAGAATGAAAGCACACCTAAGTAATATCATCCCGAATCATCAATTTGGATTCCGAGAGAACCATGGAACAATCGAGCAAATTCACCGTATTGTTGAAGTTATAGGCAGATCTCTCGAAGAAAAAAAATATTGCTCGTCTGTTTTTCTGGATATAAGCCAGGCATTCGACAAAGTATGGCACGAGGGTCTTTTATACAAAGTCAAAAAGATGCTACCACACTCGTTTTACAACATAATAGAGTCATATCTCAGCAAGCGATGTTTTGAAGTAAAGTTCAATGATGACCTTTCTGACTTACATGAGATCAAATCAGGGGTACCTCAGGGAAGTATACTGGGCCCCGTTCTCTACACCATATATACTGCCGACTTACCAACATCAGACATGACCACGGTTGCAACATATGCAGACGATACAGCATTACTATCTACACACACGAACCCAGTAACAGCCTCAGAACAACTACAACACCACATTGACAAAATTGAAGAATGGCTCAAAATCTGGCGAATACACGCAAATCGCAGTAAATCAACACATGTGACCTTTACCCTCAGAAGGGACACATGTCCACCTGTTATACTTGACAACGAAGAAATTCCGCAAGATGATAATGCAAAATACTTGGGTATGCATCTGGACCGAAGACTGACATGGAAAAAACACATATGGACAAAGCGAAAGCAGCTAGATTTAAAACTACGCAGTATGTACTGGTTAATAGGACGACACTCACAAATGAGTTCACACAGCAAGTTGACAGTATATAAAGCCATCTTGAAACCAATATGGACCTATGGCATACAGCTCTGGGGCACGGCTAGCAATAGCAATATAGAGATACTAGAAAGATTCCAAACCAAAACACTGAGGACCATATTTAACATCCCTCAATACATCAGTAACAAAATCATATACCTTGACCTAAACGTGCCAACTGTCAAACAGGAGATAGCAAAGTATAGCACCAACTACCAGAAAAGACTCTCAAACCATAAAAATGAGCTTGCCCTCAAACTCAGTGGAGATCAAGCCATTCAACATAAAAGGTTGAAAAGACACAGTGTCCCAACCTTAAGGGACAGATTCACCAAGATGGATTGAGACACCCACCAGAGAGTTGTCTCACCAAGCTAAAACGCCTTTACAGATGCACTACGAGTAGTATCGGACAGAGCAGTGGCTTATTGTTGTGACCAACAGATTGCCACGAAGCAGGAAAGATTAAAAAAAAAAAAAAAAAAAAAAAAAATTAAAATGTATATTAATGCGACAACCCTCAGGGTGCATGTAAATCAGGGGTGACCCTACGTCTTTCGTAAAATATTATTTATGAGTCGGTATGATACACTGTCAAATGTTAAGTATTACTGACGACTACATTGGTTACGTCTGGCTGTATGTTTTTTTTTTACTGACTGCGAATAAGGGGAACCCCGTCGGGGCCGCGGATTTTAGTACTAGATGACGTGGCCTCGGCACAAGGGCAAAGAAGGAACATGGGTTCGGTTTTTAGTCAGTAGAAGTCTGACACTCCCCTTCGCTCTGCCCAAGAGCGGGGGGGGGGGTCATTTGATGATTTTCCACCCACCAAAAAAAAAAAGGGGGAACGAGACGTCATGTTTCTCCAACGAATATAACTTTGAGAAATAATTATTATGCTGCATTACTCTCTCTCATATTGATGATTACCTCTTATCACATCAATATACGAACATACTAAATCATTTGTGAAACACATACAATATGAACTTTTCACTTCATTACAGCATCTACAAACAGGTGCTTATAAC
Source organism: Diarsia dahlii (assembly GCA_949775195.1). Taxonomy (NCBI): domain Eukaryota; kingdom Metazoa; phylum Arthropoda; class Insecta; order Lepidoptera; family Noctuidae; genus Diarsia; species Diarsia dahlii. Next base: position 18,787,960 of record OX459210.1, read on the forward strand.
AAAAAATAATCATGATTTGAGATCGCATTCTACTCTAACCGGATACAAGTGTTTTACATGAAACGAGTGTCTGACTGACAACCACATCCCAGTCAATTACTGAGAATAAATAAAGAAAAAAGTATTTAAAAGAAACCTTAAAATTGTAACTTGATTAAGAATAAAATTTTCTCAAAATTTTCAAATCTTGCCGAAATATTACCAAAATAAACTATGAAAAATTACTTACTTGTTACCACTGTTTGTCACTGGGGTCACCTAATGGTTAACTGATAGAAAATGCCTATGGCATTATGGTCCGCCCTTGTATTTTGGGCTTGAAATGTTAAACAATAATTATGATTTCTGTATTAATTTTAAATTTTATGATTAACATTGTTTACTACACTTTTCATTATTTCAATTATTTTATTTTTTTCCTGACATTTTTATTTTTATTATTCCGTAAATTTTATTGTTGACAATTTATAAATATTTATGTTTCACTCACTTCTTGTTTTTTATAATTTTATTTGATAATATTTTATGTTGCACGTAAATAATTAATAGTTAAATGTAATATTGATCATATTTGTACGCCAAATGGCAAAACATAGAGCGCATTATAACCATTTAACACCTCTCTGTAAAAACCTATGTTAACAAATAAACAATCTGAATGAAAAAATACATGCAGACGAACATAGAACCTCTTCCTGTTTGTAAGTCGTTTAAAAATGATACAAAACCTTCCACAAATTTTCAGGTAAACGCAAAATATTAAAAACATCCACTACGTGAAAAAACCGGGTCGCAAACCATCAATTCCGGGCTATCTCTAGAACCGGTACCTACCCGGTACTGACCCGGTTATCCTTAAGTCCGACAGTCGCCTTTCATTTATCACAGCCGATTTGCGATGTCACTACAGAGGATTTTAGAAGAAAAATGAATGTCAATTGGTAGGTAAATACGAAGTGGATTGGGTAAATTGGGGTGGTCAATGTTCGGGGTAGTGGTTAGTAAAGGGTTGATAGATTGATTAAGAGTTAGTCGTATAAAACAGTGAAAGAAAATGTCTTTCTTTATCGTGTGGTAAACTTGCCTGGGCGACAGAATTTCCATGCCGCCCGTGGGCGAAGAATCAGATGAAAACTATATTTTTTTGCACTTTCCTGTTGTGTCAGTCAAAAGTATTAATGAAAGTAAGTACTAAATTATCCATATCATAGTTCATTATGTCTGTTATTGTCTATTACTCCAAATTAAAACTCACTGTCTCCTAAACCCTAACAACATCAATTGATTCCCCAAAATTCCTTTACCATCTGATACAAAACATCAGAGGATCCCATTAGGAAGCCTCCTAAAGGCTGACATTAGGGAAGGCCGAAGGGTGTGCATGACCGATGGAGCCAATAAGTCAGGCCGTATTAACACCCTATACTTTAATGGGTCACGTATGAATAATGGTTAAAGGAAATTTCGTATATTAGAGAGGATTCTGTGATTCCGATGACGTTTTGAGTATGTGAGAGAGTTTCGTATTGTCATGTGTGACGTGTATTTGAAGGACAGGTATATAAAGATTGTGAATAGAGCTGCGGATTGTTCGAAAGAGATACCACGGTTTCGACACAAAGGGCTAAGAAGGAACATGAGTGGTTTTTAGTCAGTAGAAGTCTGACACTCCCTACCGCTCTGCCCAGAGCGGGAGGAGTAATTTGACGATTACCCACCCCCGAAAAAAAAAGGGTGTAAGTATATAGAATATATATATAGACCCACTTCCTGACAAAAGACTGATATCGAGTAATTCATTTAATATTAAGTTAATTAATTAATATTATTTATCCAATAGCGCACATAATCTTCACAAAGATTGAGCGTTATCGTTATTTTAACCTATGAATGCATGATGTATAAATAGTTACAATTTTTTTTTTTTTTTTTGAACTTTAACAAGGCACTTGTTGTCTCCGTCATTGTGATACATATTTTTGTCTTGGAACATAACTGGGAACCTTCTTATGATGTTGGTCCAAGTACCAACACTTACACATTTTTTTTTTAAATAAGTTTTTAGTGTTAAAACAAAGTTTATATCGCCAGGACCCCATACTATTCAATGTATTCATTAGCACACTGTTTTGATTGCGTTACATTTCCTTCTACCGTAAACGGTGAGTTTTCACTTCAATTGAAAAAGTAGTTTCCTAGCAATTACTTTCTGGTAGAGTAAATTACTCTTATACAAAATACTTAGCACTGGGTAATACAATACCCCTTGGCAACACACTGACTACATAACCGTAGCACACACTTTCGCCACACAATAATCTAATTCACAAATACGATTCCCACAAACCTAAAGACAAACAGCCCCCTCAAACGATCAACAACACCGAAAAATACAAACAACTATCAATCACTAACCGCGGGTAACACTACACATATACGGTTAACCCTATACACGGCTAACCCTTTACTGTCCATCGCGTCGTACGTCATTTATTACTCGCAAATCCTCGGAGCTCCTTCCTTGATATCTCTTATTTATTGTCAGAATGCCAACTGGGATGAAGCGGGAACTATTTGTCATTGACAAAGCTTTTTGGATATGTGCGACCCTTGGATATTGGGAGTTTCGGGCTTGAGTTGGATGCTGCATGATGGTTTGGTATTCGGATATTGTATTTTTTAAGGGTCATTCTTTCAGGGGTATGTTTTGGTGTAGGTAATTGTTTAGATAGAAAGAAAAATATTTTCTTGTTCATAGGACCACAGAAATGGTTTTATTAACAATATTTATATAACAAAATTATATGAAAAAGGTCTTACAACGATGAAGGAAAACATCGTCAGGAAACCGGTATGTCTTGGAACCAAAAATTCAAAGACATGTGTCATCTACCAACCCGCACTGGGCCTGCGTGGTGGATTATAGCCCATTCCCTCTTATAGAGAGAAAACCTGTGTGCCATCAGTGGAAACATTATGGGCTGATTATGATAAAAAAGTAAACATAAGACAAACGTACTTGGTCTAGTCAAAGCCTTAGCATGGTACTTTAACATAAAAAAAGTCACAGGGCTGGAATTTTGATTCTGATAGGGCCGGTCTGGTGGGCGAATAACAAAAGACTATTGTAAAATACTAAAATTCAATAGCATCTAGATTACTTCACCCCCGTATTTATAGTCAAGTCAAAGTAATTACTTGGACTTAAGTAATTACGTATGCAAATATTTTTATGCAATGGGCCAGAATTTAAAGGAAGTTAGACCCGTCAATGAAAGCAAAACTAAGAATTCTAACGTTTGATAGTTCTAATATTAAGGAATTACTAAACTACAGAGAAAAAATCGTATCTTAAACAATGACATTTACTCAAGTAATAGTAATGACTTGTTTATAAATACGGGTGTGAGAGTCACTTTTGTAATCAAACACATAACCTCTCTTTCGGGCTTCCCTGCAGTCGAGTAAAAAGAGCTGAACTGAGGCAAACCCTTACAGCAAATCAACCAATTTCTTCATTATTCCCTATATAATATCGCCAAAATCATAAGCAGCTACCTCCAGTAAGGTAGGGGTGGTCAATGTCCTATTTCTCGATCAGATAAGACGTGTATTTAAGTAATGGCAGGCTGGATATTGAACGTCAAGCGCTGGACGGGAGGAGGCGTCCGGTTTTTGAGCGATTGTCATCTGTTGATGACTGCTAGGGTTGGCACAGCTAATGATAGCGGTTGTGGTTATATTTGTAAGTAAGTAAATGGTAGAAAATATTTTTATTGACACAAACAAAAAAGTAATACATTTCGTTTTGAAACTGTGACTCCTGTGCTGAGTGATACCTGTGTTACATCCCGTGTTATATCCTCCTGGATATAAACAAGGTTGTGTCGTCATTTACGTAGCCTTTTCCTGACCAGTGACCAGTTTCCTGACCAGAAATGCTGGCCAGTATTTTACATGAAGCGACTACCTATCTGACCACAACCCAGTTAGTACTGTGTATACGATTAAGGGCCGGTTTTTCAACCGCCAGTTAACTTTTACCTGATGAATAAATGTGATGTTTTGACAGATTGTCTATACAAAAACTGTCAAAATGACAATCATATTCGTCAGATAAAAAATAACTGGCGATTGAAAAACCGGCCCTAACCTTAGTAAGACTGGTTGTCAGACTTTCGGGTCGTTGAATACTTGAACAACAAAGTGAAAACAAGTGAATGTACTGCGCAAAGTAAATGCTTCAATGTAATGCTGTAATGTGTTCTTTTATGTACATATTTCAACTGCTCTAATACTAGAAATAGTAGTTTATGCGACTGTGCATAATGAAGGGCATTACAACACAAGTGTGGGCATCACACGAGTGTTGTAATGCCTAATTATGTATAGTTGAATACACTAATTTATCTACCCAAATATCATAAGGGCTCTATGATGGGTTCAGGAACCATTAGGGAAATGACCAGCATTGTTACCAGTGTAATGCAATAAAAAATGTAGATGTTCAGATGTCTTTTTGATGGTGTTAATGTAGATACTAGAATAGCACACTCACTTGAATTTGACACCTGTTCCAAATTTAAACTCATTACCTACTGACAGTAGGTTATGCCTATGGTATGGCTGGTCATTGCCTATGGTTTTTGAACGCATTAGAGAGGGTTTATGATATTTGGGTAGATAAATCTAGTATTTTGACAAGTCACGATAACTTTACGAATCAGGGGCGGATAGGAATGACAATGTAATAACATAAATAAGTGAATAATCTTAATCGTTATGCTCTTATACAATTTAAATTCTTTTGTTCAGGATCAAAGATTATAATAAACATAACATTACATGACACCTGTAATACGCGAAGGGTTGGTCAGAGGTGTACTTAAAATTAGTTAAATAACATAAAATCAATTGCCGAGTTTGTATTCGTCTGCAAAAAGTCTGATACTTTCAATGAACCAATCAATCCAAAGAAACCTTCCTCCAGCCTATTACTTACCAACCTTTCTAACCACATAAACGGCTCTCCATTAAGAAACCCCACAGCCGCCGATTCCACCCGATTTACTAAACCAAACCCCAACCCTTTCAGTTTAAAAAACAATTTATTTTCCGCACGAAAAAAAAAAAGAAACCGAAGAATTTTCGCCGATAAATATTTGTTGTTGCCAACCCTGGAATTGCAAGCATGACATGTCCGAGCCCTTTTCAAAATGGTTGTCAACTCCGTAGGGTGGCGGTCAGTCTCCCGGGCTGTGTCTGTTTGCCAAAATTATATTATTTATTGATATGCTTATATCATCGTATACGTTTGGTAATTTTGGCAGAAGGATGTGACGTCTTCCTCTCTGTGGTCAAAGTTTTGTTTGCGTTCGTAGTTGTGTCGGAAAATGTCAGGAAATGTCTTCATTTTGTAGTATTTTGTGAAGTTTTTTGTAAAAGGTTATTACTTGTTCAATGACATGTTTTGAAGTCTAGTTAAACAAACTAATATATTGTACTCAGTAAAGGATCTATCTTTAGTTCTACCTTTCAAATATTTATTATTTCATGTTGATCGATGGACTGGATCAATAGATCCGAGCCCTAATCTAGTATCATTATTGAACCTTATACGAAGAAATGACAAAGTTATGTCCATAATTAGATTATTATCCTTTTTTTTTTTTTTGGTGGGTGGAAAATCATTGAATAACCCCCCCCCCCCCGCTCTTGGGCAGAGCGAAGGGGAGTGTCAGACTTCTACTGACTAAAAACCAAACCCATGTTCCTTCTTCTTCGCCCTTGTGTCGGAGCCGCGGTAACCTTTCGATATCGATGAGATTATTATATCCTTAGATTGAATCTTGCAAGAAGTATCGAAACATCTGCTTTTTCACTCCAGTCCTCACATTATGCTATAGTCTCAATAACTCCATCATGCCAAGACTTACAGCGTTCACTGAACTAACCAATGTCATAACTGCCTTCCATCCAAGGACCAACCTTCACACAAACACAACTTCCCTAATATTTATGAAACAACTCATTAACTCTGCATTACCGTTAACATATCACTCGACACTACCAATCAAAGCCGATACACTAATAAATTATGGACATCACTAAATGCTAGTGAGGGGCGTTCGACATCGATGTCTGCGGTCAGGATCGCGTTTGGTTTACATTATTAATGATTCATTTAGTTCACACTAACCGGGCGGCTCTGCTGATCCCTTTGGGTTTTGTAGGGATGTGGTAGGTGTTGTGGTTTTGTCGATGAATAGTTTGTTGTGTTGTTTGTTCGATGGATTTGGGTTCATGTTAGTGTTTAGTGGAAAGCTTTGGTAATTTTCAGTATAAAATAATCATATAGGTTGTGGAAGTTATTTTACTTTAGTAAAGCTTACTGAATAATTGATAATTGAATAAACGTATTTATTGTTTTTTTTTTTAAGTTTTTGATGATTATTTTAATTAGATGAATTCAATATTAAACGTAAAACCATTGATGTTACGATAAGTAGGAATGTTAGAAGGAGCACCTAGAATTTTGTAATTTGTACATGACATTATGAGATATGAATCTTTTGACGACTCTTATACAATTATTATTATAGCTAGCCCGTATTGTCTCACTGATGGGCAAAGGCCTCCCTCTATATCTTACAACAGTCGCAATTTTGTGAAACTTCTTCCGCTTATACAATACAGTTAAAAAAAGTCAACGTACTATTTATTGATATCGATAAACCACTCCCCACCCACATCCCTAAACTGATGTTTAGTCAGTGCAATCGGCGATCTGATTAATAGTGTTCCCGCGAAATGTTTAATCTTTCGAAGCTACTCGAGTTTGGGACCCTTTGCTCGGCGACGGAGCAACAACACATATATTATGCATTAAAGTATCGATTGTTTGCTTTACAACACTATTATGTGTGAGAGTTCGTAGATCTTCATTACTGTTTGGAAACTAGATTTTTAGGTTATTTCTTAAGCCTTGATTCAATATTAGCACGGCACTTTCAATGCCTATCACTTTCAATAACGGTTTTAGATTAACAAACATCACCAAATACATATTTCATACAGCGCTAAGAGTTTATTTTCAAGTAAAGTAACTTTTGATAAAAAAAAAATTGATTTTAAATATCTTGAGAAATCCGGAATTGTCTACCCACCCACAGAGCAATGCATGTGTCCGCAGTACCATATTTTATACCAATACCAAAATTTAACCTATGACGCTGTGGTTGGGAATTAAGATCGATTGAGGGATGGAGATTCCACTGATGTACCGGCAACCTTATAGAGAAACTGTGTGGGACGACACAGTTATGCGATGGAGCTTGAGACTGGTCTAAGCCTAACAGTAGACTACTAAGTTCATTGATTGACGTTCCGTCTCATGCTTCTCAGCAACCATAATTCAGCCAGTCAATTGTTTTACCAAATTCAGCACAAAAAGTCGTGTAGACACGCGTATTAAGTTTCAAATGATTAGACAAACATCACGGCGTCTTGTTAGACTTGGGATCAAACGGCGGGGTGCGCCAAACATGGGGAATCTTCGGCTACCCCTCTTGAGGTTGGGGGCGGTAATATGGCGCTTTTGAAATGGATTTATTTTGCGATAACTTTATGAGATGACTAATGGAATTTAGTTAGGGGTTATAAAAGAGAAGGTAGTTGTAGCTTAGTTGAGGAAAAAATCTAATACCTGATGTATGTATTGTAGGTGCAATTTCGTGTCATCAGAATGAGGCAATGTATATTGCCGTTTCTAAAACAAACCACATTTATAAGTAGTTATACAAGTTTTTTATTTCTGTCTTAGTCTACCAGCTTGTCTTATCAAATGGTATATATCGTGTTACCCACTGAAAGTTACGTGTGATTCAGCTGCATCGGTTTGACTTGAAACTACCCAAACATAACACATCAATAAGCGTAAAATTAGTAATAAATACCCATCCATACCAAAACACATTTTAAAGTTACACAAAAAATTATAAGAAAAATTTCTTCGATTCAAAGCGCAATCTTACCGCCCCGATTTGTTCAGACAATCGGGAGTCTTACCAATGTTTTCTTTGTTCGAACCGTGGCAAATATTTGAGCTAATTATACGCCTGATTTAACACTCGCGTTCAATTTACAAGCATTTGTCTTTCCTAACAATGGTTGTTCCTTGTTTGGTCGAGGGAAGTTTATCACGGGTTTTTTGGATCAAGTTTTTCATGGAAATTCGATGGTCGTTTTGCGGAATTGTTCGATTTGAGATTTTTTAAGTCTTGTGTGAGATAACTACCTTTATGAATAAGAAAATATTGTTTTAATAAAGATGTGTTAGGGATGTTTATTTGACGAGTTATTCTAAAATTTTATACTTTTATGCAGAAACACAAGAAAGCGATATTTAAGGTGTACCAAATCAGGTCTTGAAATATGTTGAAATCAAAACTTAAGTGCATCATAAAATATTAAATTTAATACTCGTTTAGTATGAAGATTATAGTTTCTAAGCCAGAGGCGACTTAGTTAGGAGTCACAAATAGAACTATCAGAAATGTGATAATATCAAACTAAAAGGATAAGTAAGCCTTCAGTATCATCGATCATTAAGGGTAATTTTGTATTTTTGCATGATGCATAATTAATATCAAGAATTGAAACTTTCACCATAGAAAAACGAGTGCAATGAACCCGAACAGAAAGTATTCTTATTTATTTTCTTTATTTTAAAATGACGTGCGTTTTATTACGAAAATAAATCTAAAAATAATACCAAAATTTCAATATACCAAAAACACTAACCCTAAAATGCCGCATCATTTGTCACAGTAACTTTCAATAAGGGTACAATGTACCAACTTCATATCATACCTCAAAAAATATTCCAATATTATGATTTATGACATAATACCGAATGGCATGTGACTATTTGCGTCAGCCAATATAAAAAGACCCCTACATTTGTGATGCATACCTTAAAATGTGGGTTTATGTCCGTTGGTTTGTATTAAGATAAATATTTTTTCTCCCCTAAGGTATGCAAAAATGTCGCTCAGATATGCCCCGTTCGGGATAATACTAAAATAGCGGGAAGCAGTTTTTGTTCATATAAATCTTCAATAGACTTAATACACTGGAGTGCTATTGGATTTTGGTGAAAAAAGGGTAAAAGAAAAAGGGAATGAAATGTTTCATATTTTTTATTATGAAGCTGTAAAAAGAATGGTGTGTTCTGAAAGGCTATTTGTATGCATTTCGTAATGAAGGCATAAAAATGGAAATTACGCGTCACATTTTTTACGATTATTTTTGACATTCTCTTACTTGCGATAACGATCTACGTTTAATAAAAAAAAAGTTGCAGCATCCTTGTTTACTGTCGAAGTCGAGCAGGAAATGGCTCAATCTAAATAGGAGATTTTTTTAAAGTGATTTAATATTTATTTGTATAATACGATTGGCATTACCTTGTACAGTAGGTACTTAATGTGCACCTAGACAAAATGCTACGCAATAATATTGGGAGGAGATAGTAATGCTAAAAAAGAAAATAAAATGAATAGAATGGTATAGTTCATAATTTTATTTGAATCTGACAAACAAAACTAAAAGAAAAATTAAAGTTACCTGAAAATTGATCTTACTATTGTTAATTCATTTATTTCAAACTAAGAATAGTATATCTATCTAGTCTATCTAGGATCAATAACAATTGAAACCAATTATTTTAATAGATAATTATAATCAACTACCATCATCAAAAGCTCCTATTCAAAACAAAACACAGCACTCTCGATCACACTCTAAGCCTACAGTTAAAATATTACATGTACCATACAAATATAAAGCGAATATGTGCGTTATTTATTAGGTGCGAAATACTTTGATAAATCACCACCTTCTCGAGGGGTACAAATGTACACCCATCGCATTGTAAGGGTTAAAATTGCTCTGACTATAGAAATGCGAGTGTGTATAAGAAATATATTGTAGTATTAGAGACAAATAATATGATTGAAGAAAATTGGTGTATTTCATATTTTCTTATCAGTTGATGTACAGGCTTTCTTCTTTTGTTTGTTTTTGGGGTAGAGATTTGCGGGGTAGGCAGAATTCCTGGTTAAGGTGATCGTTCGTATTTTTTTTTCGTACATATTAAAACATCACACTATCATTCGCTAAACAGTTAGGCAGAGGTAGTGGTGTGAAGCTTAGGAGAGACTTTGGTATGTCCTACAGTGAAGTGATTTACTTATTTGATTAGGCAGAACCCAAAAGAACTTATATGTTTTTACTTAATGAAGATAAACACTAATAGTTAATTAAACCTCTTTTCTCTCTGATGTGAAGTATAATAAATAACGTACATAGGCTTGCACCCACTGCTAACAATATGGTCGCTTACTAGACATGCTATCATCAAACTGCAGACCGTCAGTTAAGGAAAATGCCATATTGAGAATTGCAAATTTTTATCACATTGGGAATACATAAACGTCAACTGCGTCCGTTGACGTATATACGTAATCTTAGTAAAATAATTCTAGTAATAACCTCCATTAGAAAAGGTACCACATGTGCCTATTGGAAGGGGTTAAACCACAGAAGTAAGGAAATGGTCATTTACTAAAGTGTGGATACAGAACGGACCGTAAAATCTTGAGCAGGGCAATCAAGTGAACCGACGATCTGAAGGGTCAGTTCAGACCAAATGATAATCTAGAAGCGATAATCATCATCTGCCTTAGCCTTTTCCCAACTATGTTGGAGTTGGCTTCCAGTCTAACCGGGTGCAGCTGAATACCAGTATTTTACATGGAGCGACTGCTTATCTGACCACCACAGCCTAGTTAATGGGTACACTACAATAATACGAAAAACTTTATTCCGATATTCACAAGTACGAATTTCAAAATATCGATTTTCGTAATTCCGAATGATTCAAAATTCCTTTTTAACAACTCCAATTTATTATTCATCCTATTTTTATAACTCCGAAATTTCAAAATTCCTAACGTTTATAATTACTATTCTCAAAATGCCGAGTTTCAATTGATCGAATAACAAAAATTCCGACGTAATGATAATTCGAATCATCAAAAATGGGTGCACTACAATAATACGAAAAACTTTATTCCGATATTCACAAGTACGAATTTCAAAATACCGATTTTCATAATTCCGAATGATTCAAAATTCCTAATTTAACAACTCCGATTTATCATTGATAAATGACCTAACTAACCGAACCTCGGGGTGCCCCTGACGTTGAACGTCTAAGGTTAGCGTTTCCGTCAGCAGGTCGACGGAGCCCCGCTGCGCGGGGCACCTATTTCTGTCTGCAGGGTTTCAAGGGACCTAACTAACCGAACCTCGGGGTGCCCCTGACGTTGAACGTCTAAGGTTAGCGTTTCCGTCAGCAGGTCGACGGAGCCCCGCTGCGCGGGGCAACTATTTCTGTCTGCAGGGTTTAAAGGGACCTAACTAACCGAACCTCGGGGTGCCCCTGACGTTGACCATCTAAGGTTAGCGTTTCCGTCAGCAGGTCGACGGAGCTCCGCTGCGCGGGGCACCTATTTCTGTCTGCAGGGTTTCAAGGGACCTAACTAACCGAACCTCGGGGAGCCCCTGACGTTGACCATCTAAGGTTAGCGTTTCCGTCAGCAGGTCGACGGAGCCCCGCTGTGCGGGGCACCTATTTCTATCTGCAGAGTTTCAAGGGACCTAACTAAACGAACCTCGGGGTGCCCCTGACGTTGACCGTCTGAGGTTAGCGTTTCCGTCAGCAGGTCGACGGAGCCCCGCTGCGCGGGGCACCTATTTCTGTCTGCAGGGTTTCAAGGGACCTAACTAACCGAACCTCGGGGTGCCCCTGACGTTGACCGTCTAAGGTTAGCGTTTCCGTCGGCAGGTCGACGGAGCCCCGCTGCGCGGGGCACCTATTTCTGTCTGCAGGGTTTAAAGGGACCTAACTAACCGAACCTCGGGGTGCCCCTGACGTTGACCGTCTAAGGTTAGCGTTACGGTCAGCAGGTCGACGGAGCCCCACTGCGCGGGGCACCTATTTCTGTCTGCAGGGTTTCAAGGGACCTAACTAACCGAACCTCGGGGTGCCCCTGACGTTGAACGTCTAAGGTTAGCGTTTCCGTCAGCAGGTCGACGGAGCCCCGCTGCGCGGGGCACCTATTTCTGTCTGCAGGGTTTCAAGGGACCTAACTAACCGAACCTCGGGGTGCCCCTGACGTTGAACGTCTAAGGTTAGCGTTTCCGTCAGCAGGTCGACGGAGCCCCGCTGCGCGGGGCACCTATTTCTGTCTGCAGGGTTTAAAGGGACCTAACTAACCGAACCTCGGGGTGCCCCTGACGTTGACCGTCTAAGGTTTGCGTTTCCGTCAGCAGGTTGACGGAGCCCCGCTGCGCGGGGCACCTATTTCTGTCTGCAGGGTTTCGAGGGACCTAACTAACCGAACCTCGGGGTGCCCCTGACGTTGACCGTCTAAGGTTAGCGTTTCCGTCAGCAGGTCGACGGAGCCCCACTGCGCGGGGCACCTATTTCTGTTCGCAGGGTTTCAAGGGACCTAACTAACCGAACCTCGGGGTGCCCCTGACGTTGACCGTCTAAGGTTAGCGTTTCCGTCGGCAGGTCGACGGAGCCCCGCTGCGCGGGGCACCTATTTCTGTCTGCAGGGTTTAAAGGGACCTAACTAACCGAACCTCGGGGTGCCCCTGACGTTGACCGTCTAAGGTTTGCGTTTCCGTCAGCAGGTTGACGGAGCCCCGCTGCGCGGGGCACCTATTTCTGTCTGCAGGGTTTCGAGGGACCTAACTAACCGAACCTCGGGGTGCCCCTGACGTTGACCGTCTAAGGTTAGCGTTTCCGTCAGCAGGTCGACGGAGCCCCACTGCGCGGGGCACCTATTTCTGTTCGCAGGGTTTCAAGGGACCTAACTAACCGAACCTCGGGGTGCCCCTGACGTTGACCGTCTAAGGTTAGCGTTTCCGTCGGCAGGTCGACGGAGCCCCGCTGCGCGGGGCACCTATTTCTGTCTGCAGGGTTTAAAGGGACCTAACTAACCGAACCTCGGGGTGCCCCTGACGTTGACCGTCTAAGGTTAGCGTTACGGTCAGCAGGTCGACGGAGCCCCACTGCGCGGGGCACCTATTTCTGTCTGCAGGGTTTCAAGGGACCTAACTAACCGAACCTCGGGGTGCCCCTGACGTTGAACGTCTAAGGTTAGCGTTTCCGTCAGCAGGTCGACGGAGCCCCGCTGCGCGGGGCACCTATTTCTGTCTGCAGGGTTTCAAGGGACCTAACTAACCGAACCTCGGGGTGCCCCTGACGTTGAACGTCTAAGGTTAGCGTTTCCGTCAGCAGGTCGACGGAGCCCCGCTGCGCGGGGCACCTATTTCTGTCTGCAGGGTTTAAAGGGACCTAACTAACCGAACCTCGGGGTGCCCCTGACGTTGACCGTCTAAGGTTTGCGTTTCCGTCAGCAGGTTGACGGAGCCCCGCTGCGCGGGGCACCTATTTCTGTCTGCAGGGTTTCGAGGGACCTAACTAACCGAACCTCGGGGTGCCCCTGACGTTGACCGTCTAAGGTTAGCGTTTCCGTCAGCAGGTCGACGGAGCCCCACTGCGCGGGGCACCTATTTCTGTTCGCAGGGTTTCAAGGGACCTAACTAACCGAACCTCGGGGTGCCCCTGACGTTGACCATCTAAGGTTAGCGTTTCCGTCAGCAGGTCGACGGAGCCCCGCTGCGCGGGGCACCTATTTCTGTCTGCAGGGTTTCAAGGGACCTAACTAACCGAACCTCGGGGTGCCCCTGACGTTGACTGTCTAAGGTTAGCGTTTCCGTCAGCAGGTCGACGGAGCCCCGCTGCGCGGGGCACCCATTTCTATCTGCAGGGTTTCAAGGGACCTAACTAACCAAACCTCGGGGTGCCCCTGACGTTGACCATCTAAGGTTAGCGTTTCCGTCAGCAGGTCGACAGAGCCCCGCTGCGCGGGGCACCTATTTCTGTCTGCAGGGTTTCAAGGGACCTAACTAACCGAACCTCGGGGTGCCCCTGACGTTGACCGTCTAAGGTTAGCGTTTCCGTCAGCAGGTCGACGGAGTTCCGCTGCGCGGGGCACCTATTTCTGTCTGCAGGGTTTCAAGGGACCTAACTAACCAAAACTCGGAGTGCCCCTGACGTTGACTATCTAAGGTTAGCGTTTCCGTCAGCAGGTCGACGGAGCCCCGCTGCGCGGGGCACCTATTTCTGTCTGCAGGGTTTCAAGGGACCTAACTAACCGAACTTCGGGGTGCCCCTGACGTTGACCGTCTAAGGTTAGCGTTTCCATCAGCAGGTCGACGGAGCCCCGCTGCGCGGGGCACCCATTTCTGTCTGCAGGGTTTCAAGGGACCTAACTAACCAAACCTCGGGGTGCCCCTGACGTTGACCATCTAAGGTTAGCGTTTCCGTCAGCAGGTCGACGGAGGCCCGTTGCGCGAGGCTCCTATTTCTGTCTGCAGGGTTTAAAGGAACCTATCTAAACGAACCTCGGGGTGCCCTTGACGTCGACTTCCGTCAGCATCCGTCAAAAAATTATGAAATGTTTGTCAAATAATACGATATTAAATAAAATTTTATCGGATAATTATTTTGCTAAGTGACATATTTGGTAAACCTAATCCTCAGCTCGGGGCCCGTCTTGCCCCTCCGCGCCTACGCGGATTAAACTAATATCCTATGTCTATCCTATATATATAATCAAAATATTAGCAGTTTATTCGGAATACTGGTAATCGGAACGTCGTTTCTCGGATAGACATCTCGTCGGGCACTTGACTCTTCGGACATATGAACATCGGAAAAGAAGCAAATCGCATTTATGAATTTCGGTACAATAAACTTCGTGATTTTGAATAATAGTGATTATAATTTTTAGATATTATGACTTTCGCACTTTTGAACATCGGAATATTAAAATTCGGAATAAAATATTTCGGAGTATTTGGGTGTTGCCATTCGGAATACTGGAAATCGGAATGCCGTTTTTCGGACAGGCATCTCGTCTGGCACTTGACCCTGCGGACATATGAACATCGGAAAACAAAAAAATCGCATTTATGAATTTCGGTAAAATAAACTTCGTGATTTTGAATAATAGAGAATATAAATTTTAGGTATTATGACTTTCGGACTTTTGAACATCGGAATATTGAAATTCGGAATAAAATATTTCGGAGTATTTGGGTGTTCCCCTAGTTAATACTAGCTAATACGATACCCTTTGGTAAAACTGGTTGTCAGACTTTCAGGTCACTAACTATCTGAAACGACTGTAAGCCAGCGACTATAAGCTATAATAAAGATTGATAAGTCAAAAGTGTATACCAAAACGCTTTAAGTCTCAATCCTGTTGTTATTCGTTGTGAAAGTAATGCTTTGAAAAATGGGTGGTGGCGTGTCAATGACAAATATTCAGCTATGCTTATGCAGTCATAAGATCGTCAAAGCATGCCGCGGTGGAAGGCTCGATGAAGTTATCAAAGGGCTGTAGCTGCTCCCACCAAGAGATCACACATTGCTCTGGAGTTGCTATTAGCTGGACTAGCTGGGCCACGGAACAGACATTGTCGAGATCACAATATATTGCAGCGTCAGTAGATAGTGTTTGATAAAGGATTGTAAAATTGCCTGCTGAAATTAGAATGTAAAAATCTGAGGCACTACGAAATAGAGCCAATCCATTAGCAAATCTCTCCAAAAATGACAAATGACAATCAATATTTCCCAATTTTCGCACCCACCTTTCCCCACGAGAAACCCACAATTACAGATGAAAACAGTGCAAATAAAACATCAATACACGATGATAAAGTACACAAAACACAGGGTACCCACCCCTCGGGGACAGGGGGAGTTCTAAGAATAAATGCCCTACATAAACCCGAGTGCTAGAAAATGTACGTGAGCGTTCTTAGCACACCCATATGCGGGGATCTATATAGAGGTGGGAATGCGAAAGTTTTTGTGTGGACAAATGTAAGTATAATTATTGTGGTGTATTTTGGTGTCAGCGTCATAGAAATATAGTAGTGATGGCCTCGTGTTGTGACCGTCGGACTTACAAGTCATAGAACTCACTCTAAATCAAATCTACAGTAACTTCACAAGTTATTATGCCTTGTGACTGCAGCTTCGCTTTATTTTTCCGTCATTCAAAACTGCCTGTAATGGTCTAATGGAAATAAATGCTTTGAGGTTGGGTTTGATCACAATACACGCAACTCTGATTTTTTGGATAAATGTGCATGGGATAAATCTTCATATTTTTAAAATATCATTGGCTTCGGTGAAGGATAACATCCAGAGGAAACCAGCATATCTGAGAGGTATTTCCCGACGATTATTTAAGCCAAGTCAGATGCCCCTGAGTGGCATTAAAACTCTGATACCAGTTTAAGCACTAACCACAGAAGAAGAAAGAAAGAAAAAGTATTTATTGGTTTCACACCAGGACAAAACAAATTGACAAAAAATTAAAAGCTAACAAGGTAAACATAATTAAGAGAAACACTTAAAATTAGGACATAATAATTTGAAAAAGTCCCGTGCGAAGCCAAAGGGCAAAGGAGAAGTACTGTATACTATTTAACACGTAACATCATGCCTGTAATCCCCAAAGGGTATGACAGAGAGATGTACTCATTTGTATACCCACATTTTAGGATAGAATAGAATAGAATAGAATACGTATTTATTCGTTAATGGACAGCAGCAACACAAAAGAGCAGCACATACAAATAACAACAAACAGCTTAACAATTAAGCCTGTCTTTTAAGTATAAATCCCATG
Source organism: Diarsia dahlii (assembly GCA_949775195.1). Taxonomy (NCBI): domain Eukaryota; kingdom Metazoa; phylum Arthropoda; class Insecta; order Lepidoptera; family Noctuidae; genus Diarsia; species Diarsia dahlii. The sequence goes on from OX459210.1 coordinate 18,804,807, forward strand.
TAATAGGGTGAAATTATATGGCTATCAACCGGGCACAAATCCAGTCCTTGTGACTGCTATTAAGAAATTCCAGGTGGAAAAACCACAAAAACTTTTTTTTTTTTTGGCTTAGGAATCAAACCTAGGATCTCATACTCAGCAGTCGGATTTGCGACCAATAGACCAACGAGGAAGTATATTTAATTTTCCGGAAAACTCATGATGTGTTACAACAGCTCCACATGAATATCGAACGTCTCGTTACAAAGACTGTTTTCTGCGGCGTAACGCGCGAGTATCGCATTATATCATTTATAAACAAAATGTGTTAAAATAAATCGCTACGTCGCACCAGGAGCCTCAGATACGCGGTTTTAATGGCCACATACGATGTGTATATATTTTATGTCGTCGTTTATTTGGGGATCATTTTCGAGATGATTTGAGTATGAAATGAAAACTGTTTCTGTGGTTGTGGCTCAGAAATTTTGTTAAGGTTTTGAATTATAGTAGGTTCCTTTATTATTTCGCATATACTTGGCAGGAGACTGAGACTTGTGGCTAGAAAATAATAGCTACTGGGATTAATTAGAATCTTTGGTCAACTGGACCCACTTGCAACTGGACCCACAATAAACCTATGAAAAAAAAACATTTTAAAATATGATTTGTTCGACAAAACTCGTGGGTCCAGTTTGAGTGGGACCAAAGACTGTTGACCACCTATAACATACCGAGTTTTATCCGTGTCTTGGAAAGCACGTTGAACCGTTTATCCCAGCTGTGATTCTGTTGTTGTTGAGACCAATCTCAGCGGAGATTGACCATCGAAAAATATGTCTTAGATAAGCTGATTTCCTTACGATGTCTCAAGAATATAAACCTGAAAAATCAGAGACATATAAACACCTATACGAATATCATCACTACATAGTATAAAACACAGTCACTTCCCGCTGTCTGTCCCTATGTATGCTTAAATCTCTAAAACTACGCAACGGATTTTGATGCGGGTTTTTTAATACATAGAGTGGTTTAAGAGGAAGGTTTTAATACCTTTGACGATACCCGTACGAAGCTGGGGCGGGTCACTAGTAAAGCTTACAGTTTGTTTGTTTTGTTGAACGAGTTGAAGAAATATTTTTGTTTCGATGGCCCATTTATTGAGGAAGATTATAAGCTAAATTATGTGATGCAGACGAAGTTGCGCAGGCCAGCTATTTATTATATAAATCATTACAAGAAGCGATTTTGTTATAAAAGGTAAGTAAACCCAAAAAGAATCACTATAGTCTATCAAAGCCGCCCCTAGGCCGTAACATAATGACACCCGACATACTGCCGGTCGAAACAATGGCGCTTGCTACAATTTTCTTCCACATCCTGACATAGGTACAGTTGGCTTCAAGAAGATGTTTATACTGGCAAGAATGCACTTCATTCCGAAGTATGACATAGATCATGTGTCAATATTTTTTTCTCTTTCTTTGATCCCAAAAAGGTTTAAACTAAGTGACGTTCATTTTTTTTTCGTTAGCCTGCACTGTCCTGGCTGGGCAAAGGCCTCACCCAATTCCTTCCAAGAACTCTTTTCCTGTGCCGCCTAGAACCAGCCCTTGTGGTACGCGTCCAGATGGTCACGCCACCTCTTTCTGGGCCGTTACATTTACCGAAGTTAAATGAGTTTATTGTAATCCTTTTGAAACACGCATGCAGAAGAGATGAAATGCTTTGACTGCAATTTTCACTTCTAGACTCTCAAGTCTGAGAGTGGACTGGTGACTGATCATTTATCAAAAAATAATTGTTTGCCAATTGAAAATTTTAAAAAAAGTAGGCCCTTCAAGAAGTGCTGCCATGCTGGTGAGTGTACCCACAGTGATACCCAGGTAGTTCGACAGGCCACCCGGAGGTAGAAAGGTGCTCGGCAGTGCGATAGGAAATTGTGCGAAAGCTTAGATTCGTAGCCGTGGGCACTGGCTAGCTAGGTGCCCCAGATAGAATAGCGTGGATCGTAGGGGTTGGTTGCTATTTAGTTTTACTGAAAAAGGTAGATAATATTAATAAATTAATGCTGTAAAATAGAATAGATAAGGAAACGAAGAAAAAAAAAAGTATGTTCTAAAAGCAACGTGAAGGTGAGTTTCTGGTGAAGATCCTGTATTGCCCTGAAAGCGGTTTGCAGAGGTGTATTAGTTAGTAAGAACATTTTATTGAGTTACTGCAAGAATGGGTTTGCTTTGCTCAATGCCAGATGTACAGGACCACATGAATGTGGCCACACTTGGTGGCAGCTGTCATCTTGCCCGTTCTTTCCCATAGAGATCTCTGTCTCGGAATGGAAAACTACATTACCTTCACAGTTATTATGACATGTGTGTTTACGTGTATTAAGTAAGTCAATTCGTTTTATTGATTGATTCATTTCGTCTAGCGTAATGGACGTATTTTTAACCGACTTCGAAAAAGGAGGAGGTTATATGTTCGTGTGTATGTTTTTTTTTTTTTTTTTTATGTATGTTACCTGATTTCTCCCCCATTTGTGGACCGATTCTCAAAATTCTTTTTTTATTTGAAAGAGTATACTCCTGAGGTGGTCCCATTTTAATTTGGTGAAGATCTGGTGCTGATCTTCGGAGATATACAATGGAACTCTTCAAAAATAGACGGCAAATCTGTCGTAATTGCTGGAATCGCTTGGATGTTTATTGAATATACATTATCATGACGTAACATCACGCCTGTATGCTCTGAGGGGGTATGCAGATGTGTACAATACACATTTTTTTAGTTGTTATATTTGAATTTCATAGACACGTATTACGTGTTTCGTGCTTTTTCTGACGCTATTCAAGTATTCGCATCTAGCAGTCATCACGTCTTGTCTTCATGCTCTTAACCGTTGAGGAGTAGTACCACTCCTCAACAATGAAAGCAAAAATAGTTGAATCTTGAAGGAGGGTTAGGTTTCTTGGTTGAATGTTAAATGCATAGTAAATATTTGTATAGGATATAATATAGGTACCTACTTATTACAACTAAAAATGAAAAAATAAAAAAACTTTTTTAAAAACAACCGACTTCAAAAACACCAAAAAGAGAAAAATAAACTTAAGAAGAAAAATCAGCTTCTGAAGTCGGTGGCAAAAACATGAAGTCAAACAAACAAAAGTCACCGACTTCAGAAGCAGATTTTTCTTCATAAGTTTATTTTTCTCTTTTTGGTGTTTTTGAAGTCGGTTGTTTTTTTTAGTGAAAATATTATCTTGAAAAAGTAAGTAAATTCAGGTAAATGCTGTAATGCCACTCCTTGCATATAGAACAAAAGAAATTTAAACAAAAAGCCAACGTCACGCGGTATTCCCAGGCGGTCACCCATCCAAGTACTAACCGCGCCCGATGTTGCTTAACTTCGGTGATCGGAACGAGAACCGGTGTTCTCAACATGGTATGGACGTTGGCGACAATGCAACTGAAATTACATTTCGCTATCAGTGCATTTGGCAGGTTTCCAACCAGGAGTTTATATCTGTAATTAGATTAATTGAACTTTTGCCATTAATACATCTGTGCTATACTGCTGATTTTGTGGTCGAAAGTGCGATTGCTGAGTATAAGTTCCTGGGTTCAGTTCCTGGGGTCAGCCGAAGTATTTTTGACTATTTTCATGAGAAATTTCTCAGTAGCAGGTAGTGTGTATGAATTTGAATTATCTCGGCGTTTTTCTTGTGGTCACCACTGTTGAATTTAGCTTTCAGGAATTGAAGTGGTTTGGGTATAACGTGACGGGTTTGATCCAATAAAAAAAAACACAAGAAATAATAATTAATAGTAGGTCTTCGGGGATTACAGGCGTAATGTATTTGACAATTCTTCCCCACAGTTTTAGATTCACATTTGAACAGTCGAAAGTACACACCTTAAAGCAAAAGTCTTATCCTCCCAATTCGTACCACCCCACTCAAAACACCAGAGGCGTTATTACAGGTCGGCACTCGGCGCTTACTATTGAATATCGGACAAAGAGCTCTAATTGTTCGTGTGCTGCACTGCAATGCGACTCTGGAGACCAGAGACACTCATTCATTCATTCATTCATTCATTTATTTATTCATTAACAATTTACATTGTGTTGAACATTACATATTATAAATTGAGAAATAACACATGCAGAAACAACTACATTCAGCAAATTAATACAATGTTATAGTATACAGTTATAATTATCAGATAAAATGTCAAATATAAAGCAAGTATAATGTCAAATGCAGTCTCTAATTATTAGCAGGTATGTCAAATTCAATGTCAAAAAAAAAAAAAATATATATGAAATAATTTCGCTAAGGTTTAGTAATGATCATAGTATAATTATATAATTTTGAATAATTACTCAAATCAAAAATTATTAATTATTTTAATTATTGACTCTCTGCAATATCCGCGGCTGGAAGCTCTCCATAAATTCTGCGACTCCAAGAGGGGGTATGGGATCATACTGATTTGTTTATTAGAGGGAGGAACGGAGGTTTAATGGTCATTGAATTAGATTGGGTGGTAAAATTGTGTTTTTTTTTTAACACACGTCTTGAGATGTGACATAAACCGATAATTTTAATAGAAAAGTAGAAATGTTTTGGATTTACAAGTGAAAATTCCATATCAATTCTGTTTGAAAGTTCCGAAATTTTATTTAGGAAGCGACTGTCATTTCGTTGACTGCAAATTATCCAGTTTTCAAAATAAATACAGGTTCGATTTTTGAACCATGCCCATTGCTGTTTGGTGGATAACGTGTTTGCTAACATATAAATTAGTTAACAAGACTGAATTTCCCTTAAGCCATGTGAAAGAAGATGTTGAAAAACACAGCTAAGCGACAAAGATCGTTTGTCGAAGCATTTTGTCGGACAAGCATAAGCATAATCAGCTGGAGTTCTCACTGCTGGGACAAAGGACTCCTGTCCATGAGACGTAATGGGCTATAATCTACCACACGGACCTAGTGCAAGTTGGTTTATGTCGTGGCTTCGATTTTTTGCTTGTAAGGCGGTTTCCGACAAATTATTTCATAAATATTTCTATACAAAATTGCTATTTAGTTCTACTCTATATAACATTGATTTTCACCATCTAAAGGCACGCGTGGGTCCAGTCGGTATTCCTTTGGCATAGTTGTCCGACCTCCGTTAAAGCGTTTAAATCTACGTTAGGTATCTGTGGGTTCTTCCAGGTATTTGATTTTAAAGGTAAGGTTAGGGCATTTTGTTTACGGATATGAACCTTACTGGTTCAACACTCAGAAGCAAGGACTTTGAATAAAAACTCTCTTTGCGAAACTCAAAAGATTCAGCTTTTTTGCTTCAATAGTTACAGCAGTGTACAGTAATACAGTATGATCTAGCCATCGAGATATAAGTACTAACGTAGGTACTAGAGAAGACACCGTAAATTCCTACTTTGTCCCGTTCAACTGCGGCGATCGCGCCGCACCGTCGTCGCCGAAGAAAACGCGTAAGTGCCGTGATTTACATGGCGCTTAAGACCGGAAACTGAACTAATTTACTACTTTTCTTTAACTTGTGGTAAATTAGTTACGGTTTAGACGAATTGTTATTATTTTAGCGCTGCAGCGAACTAAAGATTCAAATTACGAAATGGGACAATTCAGTTATTTGACGTAGCTTCTCTAGTACGTTAGTACTTATATCTCGATGGATCTAGCTATACAATTCAATGCGTGTGGCTAGTGCTGATGTCACAAGACGAATGCCTTAGCACGATGAACATACCACTTATGTGCCCACGGAAAACGCGTTTGTTCCCGCCATTTTACTTGATTATAATTGGTTGACAATAACTGTCAAAGTCCCCATGTGATTGGTCGAGACTAGAGATGTGCCGTTGCCGGCAAAATTGGCAAAATTCCCGGGAATATTGCCGGGAGTGGGAATATTCGTAGAGTATTTGTTAATTATAAGTCAAATTAAGTACGGAAACTATTTATTACACTTATAATTAGCATTAATAGGCCCTAATCTACATTGACCGGCAACTTTGGCAATATTTCCAATGCTGCTGGCAATTTTGGTATTTTCTCAATATTCCCAATATTCCCACCAGGCACATCACTAGTCGACACTGGCTCCAACACATGAGGTCAATGCGACTTACTTTTAATCAATACAAGTTCATAGAAATCATTCTAATTAGTCAACATACGTAATTAATTACAGGCATATTTTAACACGTGTACCTTGTTGGTCTTGGTCGCAAGCGCTACCGCTGATCATGAGATCCTGCGTTCGATTCCTAGGTCAGGCAAATTGTTATTGGGTTTTTACATCAGATTTTTTCAGTAGCAGAGCCACGGAATATGAATTTATGCCCGATATATGGCAATAGGCTCGCCCCGTATAAGACCGGTCCGGAAATGTGGGTATATAATAATAAAATAATAATAAAAAAATTATATATAATATCAAATTCAACATTAGTTCCATTATTTTCAGATTCGTTTATAATGGAACTAATGATAACAAATTCAACATTAGTTCCACTATTTTCAGATTTTTTTAAAATGGAACTAGTGATAAAAAAAACAATCAGTAGTTCCATTATGGAACTGTCAATGGTACTAGTGACAACTGACAACGAAGCATGGGTACACCTCTGCCTAATTTATATTAAAGGCATGATGTTATGCTATATCATAGAAATATAATGTATCGCTTACACTCAGTAGGCAAAAGCGGCTTTTCTAAGAATCCTTTTGGGAGTTGCATCATTTCAGGTACAAATCATAATATGGTTTTATCAAATGCAGTTTATCAAACATTTTCAACCTTAATGGCTTCTTTTAGCGTGTCTGCACCCCGCTTCACTATATTTCATAAAGCGTCTAATACATGATGAATAAATGAGTTAAGGGGACGGTGAAAGGACATTTCTCCATACAAACGTAATACCAAAATCATTCGCGATACGAACATATTACCAACTTAAAATTATGTTATTCGGATACAGACGATATTTATCTAGGTTCCTATTAAACTTTTTTTTTAAAACATTCACTATTTTCGAAATGCAAGCGAATTGCATTTCGTACATTTTAACACCGCTAATAGCATGTTTTCAACTTAATTATTCTGTATTAAAAACATTAATATTCGTAATGTTATTGTAATAGGAACATAGCTTATATTGTCTAGTAGCAGATTATCAAAAAAAAATTGGAAAAATATCAAGTTTTCATTCATAATTTTTGGTATTACGGAACACAAACAAATTTATCACAAATCTGGAACGGCAGTAGCGCTGTCGCATCAAGCATGGGCTGCGTTTGTGTGCGTGTACGCACTGGTCGTGGTTGCGTGATCGCAGAAACTCACACTAGCGTACCGTTTTCGTATGAATGACCACGCCGCCGCGCCGCCCGGCGCCCGCGCGCTGGCCTCCGCTCCGGGGTGGGTAGTAGGGGTTGTCAGTGTTACATAATTACTTGACTTGACTTGTGCGTGCGTTATTGTTTGCGAAATTGTTTTGTAATAAATTATTCTGACACTATTGACCTCTGCTACGGACTTGGATAATGATTTGCCTTGTGACTTGGTATTGTGGAACCTACATTATTACGACTTTTGCTTTGTTTACGGGCTTAGATTTTTTCACGATTTGGTTTGAGTGAAGTTATGGATAAACTGACCATTATTTTTTTAACTCAGAACGGGACATGGATTTATACACCTATATTGACAGTTACTTTAGCAAAAACCAAGGCCACGTTAAATGCCTATGTAACACCCTCTCCTCTCAAGATCAGGGACTCTACACTCGAAGTTGTAGACGATAAATGTCTACCTTATACAAACGGTCCAGTTAGGTAGGTCGTTTTTTTTTGGAATGTGAGAAATCATAAAATTACTCCTCCCGCTCTAGGCGGATCGGCACCCGCTGTCAGTCTTCTACTGAAAAAAAACTGGCCAAGTGCAAGTCGGACTCGCACATGAAGGGTTCCGTACCAAAACGGTATGCTAATCTATTTATATAAAAATCTTATGTTGGTTTGTGTACGCTTCAAAAACTCAAAAAGTTCTGCACCGGTCGAGCTGAAATTTTAGAATGATATTTACTTTGACGGCACGGTTAGCGCAGTGGCTCAAGCAATGGAATGCCGCGCTGCGTGTCGCGGGTTCGATCCCCGCACGGAACAAATATTTGTAAGACCTACAGATAGTTGTTCCGGGTCTGGGTATTTGTGTATGTGAGTTTAAATGTTTGTGAACGCACCCACGATACAGGAGAAATTACTAGTGTGGGGCAAATAAAAAAAAATATATATAATCCGCATCAAGGATTGTTTTTACAGTATCCACGCGGGCGAAGCCGCGGGCATCAGCTAGTAATTTATACAATTTCTTCAACGGGCCAATGAAACTTGACCTCTGGATTGTATAGGCGCTCATACGATTCAGGGACCAAATTATATTGGTTAACTGCTTTTTCCATCTGTTGTTTCCATCTAAGTTCAAAATGATTTTCCTAGAAAGTCCTTATACAATACAATACAATACAATACAATACAATATCTTTATTTTCTCTCTTCACAAAGGGTTACATAAATAGTTATAAGAAATACAATTGCAAGACTAACATATTAACAAGGTGCAACATATATATTATGTTCCTTTGTGAGAGACTGGCGTCCATACTAGGATACCCTGTGTGACGGATCCCCAGGCTCTCACCTCGAATAAAATAAAGTTACCGTCAATATGTTTTCAGAGGGAAAACAAACAAAATTATTTAAATTTAAATTAATGAACCTAAAAAAAAAATGTAAGGTGTAATATGTATATATGTGTATGTGTGTGTAATGCGTGTGAAGTAAAGTGTACAGTGACTCAGGCCCAGATTCACAGACCACACTTTGACTTTACTAAGTAAAGTATGATTTTTGGAAAGTAAATAACAGCTTGACAGGACTAAGAAATATATTTTTGCGTGAAAGTAGATCTTTCTATCAAAGTAAAGTCAAAGCGTGGTCTGTGAATCTGGGCCTAAGAAATATATTTTTGCGTGAAAGTAGATCTTTCCATCAAAGTAAAGTCAAAGTAAAGTCAAAGTGTGGTCTTTGAATCTGGGCCTCAGTGACGAGTGTGTAAGTGATGTGTGTAAGTGCAGTGTGTGAGTGCAGTGTGTGAGGAGAGTTAGGATGATGGTGTGGGTGATGTAAATGTGTCGGGTGATACAGTCGTAAACTAATTGTATTACGAGGGTACAAGAAGTAACTGCTCTGTACTGTCATAGTCAAATTTTTGTAGCCAGGTTGATACTTTAGATTTTAAATGCTTAGTAGGTAGAGAATAAATTGATAAAGATCTATTTATTTTGTTGTACAAATAGTTTCCAAGAAAACCAAAATGCCGACGGGAGAAAGCGGTGTGAAACTGATTAGTAGGACAAACTGCATGTTTTCGTCGTTTATCTTTAAAGAGATTAGGGTCATAGGGAAGAGAAGAAGAAGAAGAAGAAGAAGAAGAAGAAGAAGAAGAAGAAGAAGAAGAAGAAAAGAAGAAGAGAAGAATATATACATTTCTACTTTTCAGATTTTTTTCATATTTTCTAAACTTATGGTTCAAAAATATAAATAAATAAAATAAAAAAATAAAAAAGTTAGAGGGGTTTGTTTTTTACTTTTGGAGCGATTATTTCGGAAATTATTGAAACTATCAAAAAATGATTTTAGTAAACCCCCTTATTCATTTTTAAATACCTTTCCAACAATATATCACACGTTAGGGTTGAAATTTAAAAAAATCACTTCCCACTTTACATTTATATTGGGGCTACCCTAATAAAACTTTTTTTCCAAATTTTATTTTACCACTTTGTCGGCGTGATTGATACACATATTCGTACCAAATTTCAGCTTTCTAGTGCTAACGGTCACAGAGATTAAGCAAGGACGGACAGACGGACGGACGGACGGACAGACAGACATGGCGAAACTCTACGGGTTCCTACTTCATAGTTGACTACGGAACCCTAAAAAATCACACAAATGTTCTCTAGCCCTTTGTATGCCAGGCCGCGGTATCTCTTTCGAACAACACGCAGTCCCGACAGGCGTCGGCCCTTGCGACGTGGTCTACCACGGGTCCACAGTTGCGTCTGACGAGTTTTACAGTTTTAAAAATTTCACGCAGTTTCGGAAAACGGGACTGTTTGTGTCCCAGAGCTTTGTTTGGGGACAACGGGACAGATGATCGAGAAAAGGGACAGTCCCGTTCAAAACGGGATGTTTGGTCACTTTAGTTATGGACCACGAACGTTGGGATACAGTAGGTATCTCACAGTAAGTACCTATCTGATCTACAACTTACCTATCTACTTTTTATCTAGTTGACTTTAATCAGTGCTGTACACATTACAAAAATGGATTTAGACTCTAATGCAAAAGTAAGAAAATAAATTAGGTTAGATTGATGTGCTAGCGTCTGTACACTACATACATACATAATAGGTACATAGTGACAAGCGGACACGTTTAGCTACTGGTAACAAATAATACCCACTAAGCGCGTGTAAGGCTAAGTTCAGATGACCGCTCGGGGACAAAATCAAAATAATCAGTGTTTACCGTCTATTAAAAAAGAAAGAAAAAAAAAGTTTTACAAACTTAAATCGACCCGTTCAGATGATCACGGTTGAGCATCGATCACTGATGCGGTTGAGAGACAATCTGGTGTGGTAGGTATGGTGTCAAACCGTGACCATTTTGATGCTAGACTGCCGCGCGTACATAAATGCTATCATGTGAATGCTTCCACAGCACGGAGACGCACGATGCCGCGCGGTCATGTGAACTTAGCCTAAGATAGGCATTCGCATTCCTATCCATTACACTTCCGGCTTAGGCTCGGACTGTAGGTATTTTACCCTCGAGAGTAATGACCAAGGTAGCTCATTATGCTGCATTGCATTATCCTATTTGTAAAGTTGAAAATCTACTAAAGACAAACCGTAGTCGACACTGACAAGCCGCTGAGTCTTTGGGAATAGGGTTCAGGTTGTTTCGCTTTGCGGTGGTGGTAATAAAACGTCTATTTTTATATCTATATAAAAAAAATATCTCTATAATCTAGAGATTTAAATATAGACGTTTTATTTTATTAGATTTTAGATAATGTCCTAAAATCTTCTAATGTAGCCATTGTAGAGTAATTTCCAAAAAACGCATTGTGGGTTTGTGCGTTCACTAACGATTCCCCAAATTAGTTAACAAAAATAAACCAAATATTGAACAAAATTAGTACAATGAAATGGTTATCAGTCATTATGAATGATTCGCTACAAACATAGGTACTACACGCACGCACACAGCTGCGCGCTGAGCCGCGACAACTGACAAGTCAGATAGGGATAGCAATGTATCGTTCAATTTTTATGCTCGCCTCGAATTGCAATTGCGAGCTTCTTACCCCGGCTTCTTAAGTTAAAGTTATGCGAACTATCGCCCGATGTCCGCTCACAAAGAACTTAGCCACACATCACTTAGCATAACAGTGAGATCAAACGAGCATAGACCTAACAATCTCTAGACAAGATTTAGGTTCATGGCAATATAGCCCTTAATTCTTGAGGGTTGCCGAATTTGTTCGAATGAGTTACCGCGGGCCTGGAACCTACAGGGCGTAAGATGAAATTCTTAGTCTCATATATCGAACCAATCTATGTCGTATACTTATGCTGTGGCAAGGGTAACGAGCTCCCGTCGGGGCTGTGGATTATCGAAAGCATAACGCGGCTCCGACACAAGGGCGAAGAAGGAACATGAAGGGTTTGGTTTTTTAGTCAGTAGAAGTCTGACACTCCCCTTCGCTCTGCCCAAGAGCGAACTCTTTCACGCAAAAACTACTGAACGGATATGGGTAAAATTTGGTATAAAGATAGTTTATAACCTGGATTAACACATAGGATAGTTTTTATCTCGATTTTATCTGACCGTGGGATAATTTTCTAGTTGTAGCGGGGAAAGCCGCTCGCAACACCGAGTATTTCATATTTTAGTGCACTTTTTCGGGGTACTTATCAAGACCGACTTATGACGATCTACAAAATACAACAGGGACCAATGGCTCAACGTGCTTTCTCGGTATGTAATGGATGGTCAGCCATCCACGGATCAACCTAGGCAAGAGTGGCTGAACCTTTATATTATTTAGCCTCGACCTCTTCTTTTGGATTATATCGCATTCGACCTCCTATAAAGTAAAAGGGTTGTGCCACCTCCAATCCATACCCCAGTCTACAATTCCCACCCCGCGGCCATATTCGTCCACGAAGGTCTGTACAAAGGCGATACGTGGCAGAAGCATCGTCGAAACTTATCTATCCTTCTCGCGGGTAGTTAAACAATAGTCTATTACAAGTAATAACATGGTTGCCGACGTGTGGGATCAAAGCTTAGTTGGGATTTCTGACTGACGGTCTTTGGTAGTTAGGTTTTGAAACTAGTATAGTTATAACTGGTATTCTAGGAATACCTTGATTGTTTTAATAGTTGTGATCGGTTTAAAATATATGAGACAAGTTATTGCCAGCGGCTTTGCCCACTACAACTCGAAAATTATCCCACGGGAAGATAAAATCGGGATAAAAACTATCCTATGTGTTGATCCAGGTTATAAACTATCTGTGTACCAAATTTTATCCAAATCCATTCAGAAGTTTTTGCGTGAAAGATTAACAAACATCCATCCATTCATACTTACAAACTTTCGCGTTTATACCGAATATTAGTAGGATTTTGCACATGCCTCTAGGTGTCAGTGCAATAAAAAATCATCATAATTGAAGAAAAATATATGATTGTTTGAAGAACTTGTCAAGGAGAAAGGTTGGCTTGTACATAATGTCATGGCATTAAGTCCGTCTTTGTTCTTTGTGCTTGAAGTAATAAATAAATAAATATTATGTGTAATAGTGTATCAGTAGAGTTGTAACAGACATAACTATATTAATTTGCAGCCATTACTATTGCGGTTAAGTTATTTCAGCTATGTAATAATTGAATTTTTACAGTTTTTATGGTCAATATTTACTTAATCTTCATACTGTTATCACGCGTAAAATCGGTGAGAGAATTTCAATAATTCGTCAATATCCCGACATAGTCGATAGGCGATACCATTTTACATCAATTCCCTTTAATTTTTCAACAAGCCTGAGGCAAGCAAGCTCTATAATAAAATCCACCTTATAGATTTCATATTGAATCACTTGCAGGTAACAATTTTATCAAACAACTGTAAAATCGATATGGCATGGCCAATCGATGATGGTACATATGAAAATAAAGGCGCTGCTCCAGTCCGGTACGGCTACGCTACGCTTAAATGCACTATGCGTGACGTAGAAGTAGCAGCAGCCGTAGTGCAGTTTTGTCTATTCAGTCAAACTGTGCAGGCAAATATGAGCGTGTGTAGGTGAAAACCGTAAAGTTATCCTTGTCTGTTGTATATGCAACCTAGAGACTATCAAAATAGGTGTCTTTTCCTGTCTTTTCTGCTTGTTTACGTCTACACGGAATGGCTGTGCAAGCATAACCAAGCGTGTGTGGCAAGTGGCATGCACATTCTCAGTTTTTTTCCATTAAAAAAAAACAAGTGATAAACCCACTAAAGCAACCATCATCGTATATGCCATGCATACAAATGAGCCAACAGACAGGTTTGCAGTTACATAAATGTGTCGGTTTTGCATTAGATTTTGCGTGCACATTTAAAATCTATCGTTTAAGGCCGGTTCTAATGTCAGTCGCGTTGCAAGTCGCATCACTTCAGGCAGCGAACGACGGGGCCGTTAGCTTCGCTTAGAATAAAAATGCAGCTATAGAATCAGCCACTGCAACCTGCGGCCACGCTACGTATGAAGCCATAGCTGGAGGTCGCAAGGCCTCTCCATGCAGCAGTGGTATTATGCCTTTATGGTATAAAGGTAATGATAACATAGGATGGTGTTATTACCATGGGAAATCGATGGCTTCAGGCGGTGTATGTTCCTGGAATACTGTGTAAGTTTTGGAATGTGATTCGATAAGGTGGAGTTTTTGTTAATTCAATTACTGAGGTTGTCAAGTATGGTTTTGATTGAAGGTTTTGGAGTTGGACTAATCCTTTGGAGAGGTGATATTTACATTCCGTGCATCTCTTTAAATCTCAGAATTTTGTTACAAGAATCTGGGAGTTGTGGTGCAAATGTCATAAAATTGCTTTCCATCACTTTCTTACTAATTGGCTTATTTCTCACATAACTTCAACTAAAAATAAATAAAAAGAGAAGTCCTGACTGACTGACTGACTCATCAACGCCATCAACCCTTGGACCTAGAAAGCTGAAATTTTGCACAGAGGTTCCCTTTATAATGTAGACAAGGAATAAGGAAGGATTTTTCGAAATTCAACCCCTAAGGGAGTTAAATAGGGTATGAAAGTTTGTATGGAAAGTCGTCATTATCACGCGGGCGAAGGCGCTGGCAAAAGCTAGTCTTCTTATAAAGAAACAATGAGTTTTTAACTGCCTCATTGGTTTAGAGTTCTCAGATCGGGCAAAACGGTATTGGGTTTTTGCATCAAGAATGTCTCAGTAGCAGACACGGAGTTTGTTTATTTGGGACAAGCCCGCCACACTATTCCCAAACCACTGTAACTCCTATTAGCCAGAATCAACAGTGGCGCCCACAAGAAAAGCGCCGAGACAATGAAGCTCGACGAAGTCCCAGAGAAGCGATTTAACTGTCTTGGATCCCGCAACGAAATCAATCAGAAAAGAATAGCGGAGGAGTAGGAAAAAGCATAATTTCCTCTTCCCTCCATATCAGCAGAAGACAGAACAGATCAAGGCCAATAGGCACACAGGGACCTATACAACTGGGATAAGCCCAGTTGCCTAGCACCACGGATTTTATTGTCATTAATATTAATGGGTCATACGTTGTGAGCTGTTATATTTGATTCCAATAATAGCTATGACAAAAATGCTTGAACGCACGGAAATTTGTTATAGTTTCTACAAGGTCCGTATAGTAAATAACCATGGAGTTTCTTGCCCGTTCTTCTTCATGAGATCTACGTTAGGGAACTGGCAACTCCAGTACTTTCACAAGTTATGCCATGCCTTGTGATTGTGACTGTAGCGTAGGAGTGCAATGCGTCGTTTCGGGAGTTGCTGCCTCGGGCTGCGCGGCGCCGGATGTTACCGGCAGCGAGTGTTGTGGGTGCGGGGGCGCGCGGCGGCGTGTGCCGAGGCGCCGTGGGGTGTGCGGGGCTCCGGGTCGTGGGGCGGCGATTGCTTGTTGCGGCGTGCATTCGTTGTTCGGTTGCGTCGCTGCGTGCTTTCGTGCTCGCAGTGTTCGTTGTTGCGGGCATTAGGTGGCGTGTGGTTCGGCGTGGTGGCTTTCGGAATGACGTATTGCACTCGTAGTTTCGTTTTTCTGCCGTCCTTCTGACATTCAAAAGTGCCTGTAATGGCTTAATTGAAATACAATTTTTGAGTTTGAGTTTGAACTCCGGATGTATGGATTGTGCCCGGTTAGTGACGTATAAGACTTAAACATAACTGATGAAATGTGGGTGAACTAGGTACTCCTTTCCCTCCCCCTCTTCTTTTCCCTTTAATCTTCCTTGAAGACGCCCGTCGGGGCCGCGGATTTTAGTACTAGATGACGTGGCCTCGGCACAAGGGCAAAGAAGGAACATGGGTTCGGTTTTTAGTCAGTAGAAGTCTGACACTCCCCTTCGCTCTGCCCAAGAGCGGGGGGGTCATTTGATGATTTTCCACCCACCAAAAAAAAAAAAAAAAAAAAAAGGTTTACCAGCCTGACGTTATGTATGTGTTTTCTTAAATACCACCCGTAATACCTATAACAAATAATCTCGTTTTAACTTGTATCAGGAACATGGGTGGTTTTAGGTCAGTAGAAGTTCTTTTTTTTGGTGCGTGGGAATTCATCAAGTGACTTCTCCCGCTCGGGGCAGAGCGGTATAGTGTCAGACTTCTACTGACTAAAAACCACCCATATTCCTTCTTAGGCCTTTGTGTCGAGGCCGCGATATCCCTTTCGAACAACCCGCCCACCTTCCACTTTTATGAATAGATTTCCACTATACGTATGAAAATCTACGAAAAAAATCACACACAAACTATACCAAACAAAATCACCTCAACCACAAACTTTAACCCTCCACTTCTCACTTAACCCAGTCCTAAAACTTAACCTTCCAAAACTCTTGACATAAAGGTCACTTATCGAAGGGTTGTAGTCTGATCGACCTGTGCGAAGGTCAAGGTGAAGAGGGACGTTATTGGGCGAGATCGATGGGTTGTTAGGTTGTTAGATTTATTGGGATAAGGGTTAACTGTTTGATGTAAGGGATGAAAGGTTGATGTGTTGAGGGTAGTTTTAGTGGTGTTTAAGGTAAACTGGGTAAGATATTTCGGATGGGTCAGTTTGGTGTTAAAGTACACACATCAAAAGTGTCTAGGGATCAACATATATTTTTGCAATAACTTTTCTTCTGATTGATATTAATTAAAATTTTCTTTAAGGATTCATCAAATAAAGTGTTTTCGTTTGTCACAGTAACGATAAACCAAGTCACCTTTGCATTAATAAAGAAATTTGCCATTTTCCTAATAAAGGGATTTTTGACATTTGAACCACTAACATTAAAGTTCGAAAAAAAGACTGAAATAACAGTTTTCTTTAAAATTTTATTGGGTAACTTAAACAATTAATAATCCGTGTTTCTACCGCGAACACTAACAACACAAGAACATCGGTTTGGCATACTCAAAATGAGTTCATCCAAATCACGCTGTGGAATGGCCGCCCATGTTCGTTGCAACAACAAAAAAAGGTCTTCTTGCGACTGGATACCCTCCATATTCGGCAGAGCTCTTCTCTGTAGCATATCCCATGCATGCTCAATCGGGTTCAAGTCTGGCGACTGAGCAGGCCAGGGCAGGACATTGATGTTAGCTTGTTAGCTCCAACAATAACCGCCATGATGTTAGCTGTGAGGCTTCATCACTCTTCAGGGAACTTAATTAGCGACCAAACAGTCAGAAACCGCTTGCATGAAGTGAACCTTCATTCCCGAAGACCGCTACGGGTACCACCTATAGCAATGCACAATCGTAGGATTCGATATCAATGGGCTCTTGAACACAGAAATTGGGCAGAAGAACAATGGCGTTTCGTGTGCTTTTCTGATGAGTCTCGTTTTGGTATGAGACCGGATACAAGACGTATACGACACTGGAGAACCCCTGGGCGCCAACAGCGATTAAAATCCTGCCAGGAAGTCCATCCTTATAGTGGTGGAACCATCATGGTATGGGCGGGTATTTGGATCGGCGGAAGAACTGAGTTGATTTGGATCAGAGGCAACCTCAACGCTCAAATTTATGCTGAGACGATTGTATCAGACGTCATCGTTCCTCTACAAGTGCAAATCGGTCCCTTATTTCAGTTAATGCATGATAATGCACGACCGCACACCGCAAGAGTTGTAAGACAGACTCTCGCCGCAGCTAACACCAATGTCCTGCCCTGGCCTGCTCAGTCGCCAGACTTGAACCCGATTGAGCATGCATGGGATATGCTACAGAGAAGAGCTCTGCCGAATATGGAGGGTATCCAGTCGCAAGAAGACCTTTTTTTGTTGTTGCAACGAACATGGGCGGCCATTCCACAGCGTGATTTGGATGAACTCATTTTGAGTATGCCAAACCGATGTTCTTGTGTTGTTAGTGTTCGCGGTAGAAACACGGATTATTAATTGTTTAAGTTACCCAATAAAATTTTAAAGAAAACTGTTATTTCAGTCTTTTTTTCGAACTTTAATGTTAGTGGTTCAAATGTCAAAAATCCCTTTATTAGGAAAATGGCAAATTTCTTTATTAATGCAAAGGTAACTTGGTTTATCGTTACTGTGACAAACGAAAACACTTTATTTGATGAATCCTTAAAGAAAATTTTAATTAATATCAATCAGGAGAAAAGTTATTGCAAAAATATATGTTGATCCCTAGACACTTTTGATGTGTGTATTTTAGATTGAGAATGACATCGTGATAAAACATGTTTGTAACAATGGAATAAGACAGTATTCCGTGATGTTTATAAAATTAACATCATCTATATTATTCTCTTGCTCTTATTTCAATTCATTTGGGATCGGCGCAGCATATCATCTTCCATACTTTTTTTTTATTTATTTTTTATTATAAATGGGCTTGCTCTTGACTTCAATCTTGCCCTAAGGGCAGAGATGATGTCGACGATGGAACGAGCTTACCCAGTAGAAGCCTGTTTACTCGCAACTTAAACAGATTAGGGTTCTATGAACTCGGAAAAACCGACGCAGGCAGGAAATTCCACTCCTTGGCTGTGCGCATAATAAAGGACCCAGCAAAGCGCTTCGTTAGAATGTCGACTAGGTATCGGTGATACCCTGCAGTACGTCTAGTCTCCCGATGGAAGAAGGGAGATGGTGGGATCAGCTCGTGGAGCTCTTGCGCACACTCTCCGAAGTACAGTCTGTAGAAGACCGACAGACATGCGACTTTGCGACGGTGGGCCAGGCTATGTAGCTTGATAACCAGCTTATCGTCACCAATTAGCCTCCTGGCTCTGCGCTCTACTTCTCTATAATTACTCTTTATCTCATTAGATACCTCTTTTCTTGTCTCTTTTCTTTCTTTCATGTTATCCTTTTCACAGTCCAATCATCGTTTCTTCAGTACTCTTAATATACCCGTCCGCTTAAAGCCATTCAGGCTCAAAACTTACCTCACGTTATTTTCCTCTGTTTCATAAGGTTTATTAACTTGACTAAGCAGGGAGATAGTTTGATATGTAATAGGTGGTCAATCATGCACGGTCCAACCCAGGCAAGAAAAGTTAGATCGAACGGTTATTCATAAGCCTATGAGCTCCTAATTATTTCAAATCCTAAACAAAAACCTCCTTAAAGTCAGTACCCAAACATAGATAATCCTACAAACCCTAAACTCTTCGCAACTTCTTTGCAACACACATAAAAAGTGTCAGTACACGACATAACCCTCCCATCGCTGTGATGTACAAAAATCCCCTGCGCTCAGCGCGCGCACCTGTTAACGTATCAATAACAGATATCCCGGTACGGGCCGTCGAACGTCCCGGGCGCGGAGCTGAAAAACGATAAGTCGGTTTAGGGTTGACTCTGTGTTTTCATGAAGTTATTTTGTTATTTTCTAAAAATTGTCTGTTGACCCCGAAGAGTTAGACCGAGGTGTACCTAATAGTATCTACGTTTAAGTCACATGTAAAAGGGGGCGAGCCTATTGCCATCAACTGGGCACAAATACAGACTCCATGGCTGCTATTGAGAAATTCCTGATGGACACGACACACCCAATAACATATTTGTCCGACCTGGAAATCGTACCCAGGACCTCGTATTCAGCAGGCGCACTTGCAATCAATAGACCAACCAATAAGTTAAAAACTAAAACTTCAAGTAAGAAATAAGTAGTAAGAAATGTTATTGGAAAAAAAATGTGTGAAAATTCAGTAAAAGAAAATCGTTAATCGTAAATCTTCGAATCAAAATTTACACGATGTCTGTATGCAATCATACCGTCCCTTATGATTCAGTTTAATTAGTTCTTGTTTTTTCTAGGTACTGCCAACTACTTTTCAACTTTATTACTTACTATCGACCCGCTCCGGCTTCGCACGGGTGCAATGCTGATACTAAATATGGATGTTATTATACATAATTATAAACCTTCCTCTTGAATCACTCTATCTATTACAAAAACTGCATCAAAATCCGTTGCGTAGTTTTAAAGATTTAAGCATACAAAGGGACATAGGGACAGAGAAAGCGACTTTGTTTTATACTATGTAGTGAAGCCATATATGTGAAAATTGGCGAACCATCAGCGAGTGATAGTACACATGGTTACACATCAAGCTATATTTCCAGTATGACATGGCCTCAGTTTGTATAGATTTCCCGTACAACGAGACATTCGCATAAACTGGCTTTATCCCTCAGAGTCGTCTAAACCTAAAAGAAAAGTAACTACGTTGCAAAGTGAGTTAGTACTTAATATTTTACTCTCACACTGTTTTAGACTCCATCGTTAAATATCAAACAATATGATCGCTACATATTAATACCCCCTCTAAATCTTCATAATATTCAGGAAAATAATTTTCCGACCAAAACTAAAATCTATTGGAAACCAATCAAACTGCCAACCCTACTCCCGAAGCCGATCAACCTGTTGCGCCGAACATTCGATACCCTTCAATGGCATGCTAGACAAAAACAGCACGACATCACCGCACCTGTGTGTGAGGGAGACGGGACACAAGTGTGAGGGGCCCACTTGAGCCCACACGTTCCGATGGTTTCAGCGGACCTATAAATATATGTTCGAACTTTGGTGTCGATGAGATGGTGTGGAAGATGCTCTACTTTGAATTTTGTTGAACTTAACTTAGGTATTTGTTGGACATTCAGGATACTGCTCTGAATGTGTTATTGTTTGAGCATGTAGTGTTTGGTCTCTTCACCACAGTTTAGTATTACAATTAGGCACCGTGACCTATAATATCCCGTACCAGGTACACCTTTTTTCTAACAATTCGGGGATACAGGTGTGATGTTTTATTAACACTCATGATTCAAGGATTCATATTTTAGGCCATAATTTTTAGTGGTTAAGGTGCCTTAAAGCTTAAGCCTGAGTGTCAGTCTCAGTACAAGGTTTTAAAAGTGATAGTACTAATTACATGACTGTGCTCTTTAATTTGGTTTGATGACTTGTGGAGCTGCAGCTGCTAGATATGTGACGCTTCACTTACGATGACTTTACAATATTAAAACAAATCACTTCAAATCATCATCTTCTTGCCCTTATCCCATACTATTAGGGGTCGGCGCAACACGTTTTTTTTTTCATTCTTCCTTGTTAGACGTCACAGTGGCATTTACTCCTTTCTCTTTCATATTATAATACAAATCACTTCAAATAAAAATCAAACTTGTTACTAATCTTCAAATTCATAGCCAAAATTACAAACCAAAAACTAAAATTAAAAAAAACCTGAAGTAGAGCACCTCACCAATCACTATACCATCGACAAAAAAACCGCAAAAGCGGCGTAAAAAAAGAATCCTTCGGCCGTCCCATTCCCGGAAGCTATCGATGTCCGGAGTCTAGGGCCGTCCCGCGCCGGGACTTTATTGAACACCGGGATCGCATTTGCATATCGACAAGTGATTTTAAATTCTCTCCTGTGTCCCGTAATTGATATCCGGGGTTTTAAACGGAAATTGAAGGTGATTTTTTAACCAATGTTCAGTTGAATTTTGATTTTTAAATTCTGCTGCATTTTACCGGTTGAATATTTTTTGTTGGTGAAGTGGAAAATGTGGTGCCTTTATGGATTTTATTAGGAAGCTAAGCTGCTGAAAATGTGAGTATGATTTTAATATTCCTGTATGGTGAGTAAGAGAATGGTGAATTGGTGTATAATTCGCGGTTTGGGTTTATCTGTTTTGACTAACACTGCTTTTATGTGAAATTAATGCCGAAACAAAATAAAATTGTACTATTTTTTTTGATAGATGTTTAATTTTGGTCGACTGCTTCTTTGGTCCAGCTTTTTACGTGTGGTGGAGGCGGTATGTGATTTCTGCCTATCCCTATGGGAGAAGAACGTGAGTTTATTGCTAATTATGTGTACCTATGTATTACCAAGTACGAATTGGGTAGAGGGGTATTCTATTAACACCCCCCTTGGTAAGACTGGGTGTCAGACTTTTGGATCACTGATTACCTGTAATGACTGTCAAAGATGTACAAATGACAGCCGGTACCAACAGCACGTGCTTTTCGACACACGGAGGAAACTCAGTCCGCCTTATTACAAAACGTAGTTAAACCTGGTTTAACTAAGATATTCAAAAGAAAGTGACAGCATGCGAGATAAACCAGGTCTAAGTTAAACCAGGTTTAACTACCTTTTGTAAAAAGGCGGAAAATGTTACTGGTGCCCACCCATCCACAGACCAACCCAGGCAAGTACGGATTAACTTGAAAATCGACCCGACTGGCTGCTTTTATTTTGCGACGAATTCTTCGTTGTGTGTCGTCGTCAACCTTACTTGTCTTTGCTAAAAACTTCTCACAACCATGTAATAAGAAGAACGCATTACAAAAGAAATAACGTAAAACATTATTAGCATGAATTATATCTCATCTGATCAGAAGGCATTAGCCTTTTGGACGCGTTCCAGATCGCCATGAAGACATTACTTACTAAGTTTGGCTGTAAGGAGAATTTTATACAAAAGTAAACATGGCTATTAAGGAAAGTTTTGTTGGAAATCTGTGAATATGAATGATGATTTCGAATTAAAACTAGCAAACCAACTGTACTTATTACTGAATATAGGTGTCTTTTCATTATAAAGGTGTTGATTTATTTACAATACTAGCGGACTTCCCGCGGTTTCACCCGCGTAGATCCCGTTCCCGTGGGAATACAGGGATGAAAAGCCTATGACACTCAACAATAATTTGGCTTTCTATTGGTGAAAGAATTTTTAAAATCGGTTCATTAGATCCCGAGATTACCCCTTACAATTTAACAAATATACAAACACACAAACTTTACTTCTTTATAATATTAGTATAGATAGTATAGATTTACAAACTACAATTAACAGAACTAAAATTATAATAAAATATACAAGTATCAAAAAGAGAAGAAATACAGCCTGGCGTCAATAAATTCGTCCACACCGCTGTCAAAAAGAAAAGTGCCCAGAAGACTGGTAGCATTCCCACGTTGGATGGCAATGCTGTTTCTTTGGCCAACGAATAGACCAGCCCTCTAGGTCACGTGCAATTATGTTTGTTCTGGATCATACCTGGGAATATTCTAGATACGGAGATAAATATAAACATACAAGTAAATAAATAATAAAATGCAAAAGAGAAAGTCAAGTAATTACCCTGTATTGTGACCATTAAAGGCTAGTCAGTGACTACAATTTTTAAAAGCAGCGTATCGAGTAACTGTCACAAGGCATTAAAACTTGTGAATACTACCTATTGAGAACTATTGTTGCTCATTCCAAAGCGTACATCTCTATGATGAAGAATGGGCAAGATACTCCATTGAAATTCTTTCATCATCATTATCATCATCATCAGCCTATAATGTTCCCACTGCATGGACTCAGGCCTCCTCTCTAGGAGAGGGATGGGCTATAATAATCCACCACGCGGGCCCAGTGCGGATTGGCAGATGTCACATGTCTTCGAATTTTTTGGTTCTAAGACATGCCGGTTTCCTCACGATGTTTTCCTTCACCGTTTTGAGAGCAGCGGTGAAATTCTTTAGAAAAATCAAAATACCTATCTGTTACGGATATCCCATAAAATACACACTTCAGCATAAATTAATTCGCAATAATTAATTCAGATCTCAATATAACGGTAATTACTTTTTGTAATACTAGCACAATCAACCAATATTAACGTAAAGCGATCCCAATGAGCCGTGAAATATTAACGGCCGTCTGTCACACCGAATTGTAATGTGCTCGTTTATTTTATGGTCATGAATTGGTTTTTAAAAAATACTGCAAATGAATGATTTTCACATTTTGATGTTGGTATACGAGACGGACGGGAACGGTCAACTTGGTGACACTTGCGAGAGGTGAGAGGAGGATGTTCTTTCGGCTGAAATGATGGCTGAAATGATCATGATGATAATGTCTTGGTAAGTTTTCCCAGACCTGACTGATTAGGGTTATAAGCTGATATTCATACTTTTTATTCATAATTGACTTCACGTAAATGCGACAATGGATTAACTTAAATTGTTATTTTTACCCGATTGCAAGAAAATGGTTTTTACGTCATTTTTCTCACATGACGTGCTTTTTATTTCTGACACTGTATTAAAATGGCATCGAGTGCTTTTTCAGATAAAATTATTTTCTCACATTCTGCATAAAGGATGTAATTAAGAACACGAAACACTGATGAGATTTTAGATTCACGGAAGACGGAAATAAAAATATAAGCTCCTTTCGTGTTATGCTTCTCAACACTGTCTTACATCTATTATCGTAGTGTAACGGTGTGACAGCCACCCAGCAAACATCAGAAACCTCGTTCAAACATCGCTGTCGCTTAAAGGAGCGTTTACAAAAAAACCACGACCGACCGAAAATTAAATAATGAAAAAATATAGCCCCCACTTCCCTTGTACAGATGAAATTTGATTAAAAAATCACGATTATTACGCGACCACCCCATTGCGGAATTTGAAGACACCCTTTACACACCGGAATTGGGAAACCAAGAGAATTTAGCCCTTATTCTCTAGCTATAAGGGCTATTTTTTCAGGGGAAACTGTAGATTTATCGATGTGGTTTGGAAACAGTCGATCTCCCCCCTCCCTCCATCCTTCAGTTGGACCCCCTTTCAATAATTTTTCATCGTTTTGATCCGCTCTCTTTGCGGCCTACTCTTTATACTTAGATTAACAAAGTTTTTAAATTAAAATCGGCGTAACAAATATCGGCTTTGTTCGTAAAAGAGGTTTTTTTTTATTAATTTTTCGGAGACTTATTGATGTTGGTTTGAATTAATGTTCAGTTTGTTTAATATTACAGAGTATTTTTCATAAGTTCAATGCTTTAGACCCCTTTTTTTCTGTAGATACAAGCTCCATTTTGTTTAAATATTTCTTTTTTTTTCTATTGTTGTCTGATTTTTCTTCTACTTAAGGAATTTGGTCTTTCTGTATCGGTCATCAGTTCTTGTATCGAACAAACCATAGGACGCGTAAGATAAGGTGTTGGTTTTGCATGGGAATAGATTTTATCCAGTTTCTGTCTACCCCATGGGAAAACGACATTAGTATACGTATGTACAGTCTCCAGCTCTTCAAGTTACCACAATATGTCAAATTTCCTCAAATGATTTATAACCACAAAACTTAGACTTTTAAGTTCAGAAAAGAATGTGACATTTTGACAGCTGATGGTTACTTGTGGTGACTGTACTTCGATGTTAATATTTTTCAACACAACTTTTTTCAGTGCATTTTCACAGTCAAAGTTTCCACCCTCACTCTAATCCATTCCCATTGTATTATCCCATTGTTTTGTCAAAGTTTTTTTTCAGTATCAGCCACAAATGCCGTCGAAAAAAAAACGTATCACAAACAAAAAACCGTTGACCATCAACAACAGTATTTTAATCAAAGGGGGGTTCCTATTCACAACAATACACGCCATAAAATATTAGGTACCCTTGATGTACTCGAAGCTACTTTTGAAAGATCAAAGAGTAATATTGGCGGCCGAGTCAACAATACGATGCATGGATGCACGGATGCATATGCATGGAACGATGTGGCATGGAATATGTATGAGGGTGAATGAGGTCGCGTGTGTAGATGCGGCTTTATGCTGTTATTAAAGCTTGTTTTTTTAGCTGGATTTTTGATTGGTGTTAGGATGCTATGTTATTAAGATAAGATAAGTCTTTGATTTTATTGATTGTTTTGTTTTCTCATAAAGGATGGTAAGCCTTGAGAGCAGCGGTGGCCTAGTGGTGGCAGCCACGACAGTAAGTAGTGGGTTCGAACTTAGACAGGCGCATTACTTTGTGTAATTTATATCATCACTACTGCTCTGAAAGACTTGTGACATCTAGCAACCCGCACTGAGCCCGGGTGGTGGATAATAGCCCATCCCTCTCCTAGAGAGGAGGCCTGAGTCCCAGCAGTGGGAACATTATAGGCTGATGATGATGATGATGATAAGCCTTTGGTCCCGGCTGTCATTTGAAGATCTGTGACAGTTACTGTTGTTATGGTAGTCAATGGCCCGAAATTTCGACAACCAGTCTTACCAAAGTCTTACAGTCTTACACTTTTACATGCAAAATACAGCAGAATTCCAGTTATTCAGCTGCATCCGGTTAGACTGGAAGCCGACCCCAACATAGTTGGGAAAAGGCTAGGCAGATGATGATTGATTGTTTTGATTTGATTATGTTGTAAGAAATGGCATCAACACGTACACACGGCTACACATCAAGCTATACAAAACCAGTATAATCTGATCGTTCATTGTGCGAAAAGATCTAGTAAAGTGAGGCCAAGATTAACTGGTTTTGTATAGCTTGATGTGTAGCCGTGTGTACACAGTTCGGTTCTCAAGATGGATGGTTTCGTCGAATTTTAGCGGTTATATTATTTTCGTTGATTTTTCCGGTATCGTGGGTGTATTTACAAACATTTAAACTTATATACACAAACAGCCTAGAACCCGAACTGGATTATAAAAACAAGTAAGTATTTTGAAATGTTGTGTCAGGTATTTGAGAGATGATAATCTGGGTTATAAAAACTGTAAGTTTTTTGAAATGTTGTGTATTTGAAAGATGAAAAAATAAGACAATGTTTTTTTTTTTTGTTAAATAAAATATTTCACAAAAGTTACCCATTTCCAAAAGTGAGGAAAACAATTGCAAGGCTCAGCTAAGCAACCCAAGTACATATTTGATAATCAGCAAGATGACAAAGATAATACCTGTATCCTGTTGATTGCCATTTGAAAAATCTCAAGAAATTTTAAAGAGCCGAACAAAAAATCCTGCCCTCTATTTATAAGATAAACAAAACGAAAACAACCTGTGAAACAATGCAACACTAATTTACATCACCCCTACACAACAATACATCTAATAGTCTAATTCCTTGTTCCCTTTGATCTGATGATTACTAATGACAATTAAGAAGATGATCAGTGGCAGTCGTATTCAATCACCAATATAAGTATTCATGAAGGCATGAATTTGTAATCGGCGTACACTCGTGGATGTAGGGTTGGTAAAAAAAAATCTGTTCCGGTACGGTTCCTTGTTTTTTTACCACCCTTTTTCTTTGAAAAACCTCTGTATTTTGCAGAAGAGTTAGACAGATGGAAGAACCGAGTTGTGGAGCTTTGACACAGTCAGAAGGCAACGCGATAGACCTCGCAGGAGATGGCGGAACGGGCTGGACAGAACCAATGACCAGTGTTCCACATTGGCCCTGGTATGAAAGATTTGGAGGCCATGATGAAAGGCCATTGCCCAGTAGTGAGACGAAACAGGCAAACAGCAGGCAGATGTGTATAGTAGACCCTAATTTTACCATTTAGTCATGAAACTGCTGATAAGTTTCTGTTAGAATAACATAACAACACTTTTTTCGATGTAGTAATGTATCAGCCTTTTTTTACTTATTTTTACTTCGATCCCCGCACGGAACAAATTTTAATATGTGTATGACCTTCAGATAGTTGTTCCGGGTATACAAGAGAAATTTCAAGTGTGGGGCAACGTTTAAAAAAAAACTCCAATGTTTATAAATCTGTTCAGTTTTGTGACATCCCTGTCCTGTATCCTGTACTAAGCTGATAGAAGGGTTGGTCTAAGTGCAATTAATGTTGTTTAGTTGCATAGCTTATCATCTTGTTAGTCAAAGGAACACAGTTATGAGTACTTATGAGAGTTTAAAACTGTGAAATATTGAATAAACAGTTAAAATAATTGTAATTTAAGTATAGTATTTTTCTCAAAATAAGTTTTTCTCAATTTCATTGTAAGGAGTGTACTACGTGAGCTCGACAAATGGATGTGCGAACAACACTTGTTGCAACAAACAATTGTGCGTCACAGTTTTAACACCTTTATTTAGCCCATCTTTACATTGGCTTGGAAGCTAATAACAAATAGTTACTAAGACACCTACTGATTACATAGCTAGCTTTTTAAATCTTGAACCCATTTAAAAACGAAATAATACAAAACATTAACTTAACAGTATCTACAAATTACTTGAGTGGTCATATCGTCCAGAATGGTCTCTTCTTATCTACCATCGAGGTAATAAACTACTTCTATAGAAATATACAATAAAACATCGTCACATCCTGAACGATGAGAGACCAAACTTGTATGAGTAATAATGGTTGGGGTTCCGTAACTAAGTACAAACACACTTATTGTAACTGACTTTCAGATACTGTAAAACTTTTTCTGAAAAACAAAGAATTGATTTGATGAAAATCCGGCTTCCTATCCTTCTTGGTGTTTCTTATTTGCGTATAAGTCATTAACATCTGCCTAGCATTTTCCTTTTTTTTTTTTATTATAAATGGGCTTGCTCTTGACTTCAATCTTGCCCTAAGGGCAGAGATGATGTCGACGATGGAACGAGCTTACCCAGTAGAAGCCTGTTTACTCGCAACTTAAACAGATTAGGGTTATATGAACTCGGAAAAACCGACGCAGGCAGGGAATTCCACTCCCTGGCTGTGCGCATAATAAAGGACCCAGCAAAGCGCTTCGTTCGAATGTGTGGAATGTCGACTAGGTATCGGTGATACCCTGCAGTACGTCTAGTCCTTATGCTAAGATCAGTTTCTAGTCTAATTGAAAGTAGCTGAGTACCAGTATTTTACATTGAGCGCCTGCCTATCTGACCTCCACAACCCAGTTGGTCCTGGGTATACGATACCTTCAGTAAGTTCAATGTTGGCAAAGCAAGGGGGAAAAGACAGAGGTGTGACTAGATACCTTCGCGGAATTTACTATCTATCTATCAGACCCGAGCAGTTGTACGTTTAGCAGTTAAGTAATCACTAGACCACACATAGACATACATAAATAAGTAGATTCTATTTCTTTATCTACAGAACCACATCACCAAAATCAGTTCAAACTGCCCCGAATCAGTGAAACAAACGGCAATTACGAAGTGTCTTTTTAGTAACAATCTTGATCTGTTACCTACATTACATTGTATTTTTGCACAGGTTTCTAACATTTGGACAAACGTATTATTGTTATTGTCAATTTAACCGAGATATAACGTAGGATATACAATAAGAAGTGTAGCTTTTGGACAATTTTTATGGTGACTAAGCGGCATTGACTCAATTTGAATTTACACTAGCGATCTGCCCCGTCATCGTGCGGGTGCAATGTATTACATAATAAACCTTACACTTAAATCACTTTATCT
The DNA here is from genome assembly GCA_949775195.1 of Diarsia dahlii. Taxonomy (NCBI): domain Eukaryota; kingdom Metazoa; phylum Arthropoda; class Insecta; order Lepidoptera; family Noctuidae; genus Diarsia; species Diarsia dahlii. The sequence continues at coordinate 18,833,957 of OX459210.1, forward strand.
ATTGTTGAAAATCACATCAATATCAGTTGCGCAGTTTAAAAGACCTAAGCAAACAAACAGTGGGAGCGACTTTGTTTAATACTTTGTAATATAATAAAGATTATTCCTATAACACTGCTGAACTGTATGTCATTAAAAGGTGTATAGATCATAGATAATGACTGTGATACCAAATTTTTTTTTCGTGAACCTTCAAAATTAAATGTACTCACATAAAAAAAAGTAAAAAACTAAAACCCGACTACGACAAAAAAACGACGCTGATAAAGTATGAAACAAGATTTTCAGGATAGAACAAAAAGAAAAGCCGTAGTCACACGGTAATAAAGTGTTTAGGATGGTACCTATAACGTGTGACTACGGCTTTTCTTTTTGTTCTATCCTGAAAATCTTGTTTCATACTTTATCAGCGTCGTTTTTTTGTCGTAGTCGGGTTTTAGTTTTTTACTTTTTTTTATTTAAACAATTTTGGTGTTAAATATTTTTTTTACTCTTGACTTTTTGTCCGCTAGAGGGCGTGATTTTAAATTTGAGCAATATTTTGGAAATGTACAAGTGAGGCCCTTTCAAATGATACCAAACACGGCGTGTTTATCTCCATTTTTATTTTTTAAGCCTTACTTTTTGTCCGCTAGAGGGCGCCAAATTGCTTTTTGTGACACGTCACGTAGCCTATGTTCAGCGGAAAATTAAGACGGTTCTAACGATACCTCATATGTCGAGTTCCGATAAGTAGATTAGAAGCTATGAGGGAACAGATGAAGATACACACATACATACATACAAACATACATACATACATACATACATAGCCAGTCAAAATCATAACCCTCCTTTGGCTTTGCCGTAGTCGGGTAAAAAAGAATCACATATTCACCTTGAGCAAACTAATTAATAAGTTCACATGCCCTCTCTCCTTGTTAAGGCTTTTGCAAAGTAGAGAAAAATTAAAAGACTGGTAAGAACTTTAACTGGACAACACAATCTTTTGCAGGCGTAAAGATGATGATGGTCACAAAGCGGTGAAGGAAAAACATCATGAGGAAACCGGACCAGAACCAAAAATTAAAAGATATGTGACATCTACCAACCCGCACTGGGCCCATGTGGTGAATCATAGCCCATTCCCTCTCATAGAGAGGAGACCTGTGTCCCTGCAGTGGGAACATGGCTAGCCTGATTATGGAAAAATGATATTGTGAAGTTTACAGATATATTTTCAAAAAAAAAGTTGACTTTCGCACACTTCCATCAGCCCGAATAATATCGCATATCACCCAAACTCCCATAATCTCATTTACACCATCGATTATAATATAAATCGGTGAATTTAAATTCCTACCCCACCGTTTACTGAAGGCAAAATATGAGAAATGTCATAAAAAGCAATAAAGGGTGTTCATAAAGTCTTGTCGATATATAAAAGTGTTGGAAATAAAATATATATGAGTATTTGAATGTGCGAGTTCCCGTTCGTCGCTCTGAAATGCTTCCGTTGGCGGAGAATAATATTATAGAATTGCTGATGTTGGTAGTTCTGAAGTTACGATGTTTTAAAGTTAGTAGTAGATCGTTTTGTGAATATGTGTGGGTGAATAGTATTATATTTTCTACCTTGCCTAATTACATCTGCTCTCGTGACAGTAGGAACAAAACTAAGTTAGAAAATATCATAATCTGTCTCTTGCCCTTAATCCAATTTATTTGAAACTAGCTGACCCGTGCCCACTTCGTTGGGCATAATGTTAATAATCCTTTTTTTCATAGTTAAGGCAGCGTTCGTAAGAAACGCTTTCATTCGATCGTTTTTTCTCCGATTCACTTTGCAAAACGGACTACCACGTAAAAGCCTTTTTATTTTTCGGTTTTTTATATATATAACCTATGACACTCAGCAATAATGTGGCTTTCTATTGGTGAAAGAATTTTTAAAATCGGTTCAGTAGATCCCGAGATTACCCCTTACAATTTAACAAATATACAAACACACAAACTTTACTTCTTTATGATATTATAGTATAGAAGTTTAGATATAGATAAGCGTAGCATGGCTTCTTGTTCCATACTTCTCTAAGCATCTAGTGGTCATAAGCAGTCACCTACTTTCTAGCCGTAGTATCCTTCACACAGTCCCATCCATCGTTTTTCTGGTCTTCCTCTACTCTTATAGCTATCTACATTCGTAGGTACTCAATATTCTACTTTCCCTACTACATTTTCCTCACTCCAACGCATCACATGTCCATACCACGATAACAAATTATTACACACTTTTCAAATTATTACTACCTGTAAAGTTGAATTACAAAAAAAAAACTATATAAAATAACATTCATATCAATTAATTTTTAATATATTATATCCTCAACCAAGATTTCCCCAAAACTTTTCCATACCAACCAGCTATTTTCCTTCCCAACACACTGCCGTAGAATCTCAACTCCGTACCAAAGTCTGGAATATTTTATCCGGCTCGGAAACGGATATTGCAGTGGGGCCGATGTCTCTGTCGTTCCATTTGTCAAGTTGCCCGTTTGATAACAAAGAGGGCGCCACAAAGAAGTGTGAAGAATTGCAGTCCAGTGACTGTTTTTGTTTGTCTATTTGCCAGTTTGCATGCGTGGGCGGTTTTTTTTTAAATATTTTGATTGATATAGGAGTTTTTTCTTAAGATTTTCGTTATATATTTTTCATTAATTTGTTTGTCCTGCCTTTTTGCTAGATTTTTATTGCAAAATGGACCTCAATCACATCTTATGGAAAGCGATGGAGTTAGTCAATGATGGAACGAGCGTTCCAATTAACACTGTTTAGATTATTATTTGGCGTTCTTGTATGTATTTTTTACCCGACTACGGCAAAGCCAAAGGAGGGTTATGATTTTGACTGGCTATGTATGTATGTATGTATATATGTATGTATGTATGTATGTTTGTATGTATGTATGTATGTATGTATATGTGTATCTTCATCTGTTCCCTCATTGCTTCTAATCTACTTATCGGAACTCAACTTAAGAGGTATCGCTAGAACCGTCTTAATTTTCCGCTGAACATAGGCTACGTGACGTGTCACAAAAAGCGATTTGGCGCCCTCTAGCGGTCAAAAAGTAAGGCTTAAAAAATAAAAATGGAGATAAACACGCCGTGTTTGGTATCATTTAAAAGGGCCTCACTTGTACATTTCCAAAATATTGCTCAAAATTAAAATCACGCCCTCTAGCGGACAAAAAGTCAAGAGTAAAAAAATATTTAACACCAAAATTGTTTAAATAAAAAAAAGTAAAAAACTAAAACCCGACTACGACAAAAAAAACGACGCTGAAAAAGTATGAAACAAGATTTTCAGGATAGAACAAAAAGAAAAGCCGTAGTCACACGTTATAGGTTCCAACCTAAACACTTTAGTACCGTGTGACTACGGCTTTTCTTTTTGTTCTATCCTGAAAATCTTGTTTCATACTTTTTTGGGAAAGTAATTTTGAATGTTTTGTGCTGTACCCCGAGATTCAGGACTCGTCCTATTTCAGATACAGAGGCTCCCATGTACAGTAAAGAGTCATCATTATCTGCCTAGCCTTTTCCCTACTATGTTGGAATCGGCTTCCAACCTAGCCGGATGCAGCTAAATACCAATATGCTACGTAAAGCGACTGCCTGATCTGACCTCCAGTACTGAGTAATGCGATATCCTGTGAATATAAACATGACAATGAAAATACGCAAAATTAGTATCTCCACCATCCTCCTAGTGTCCTAGTGTGTTTTAATTTCATAATGTAGCTGCACGTTGTCACTGACCTGCCTGAGCGTTTTCAACAATAAAAATACACCATATTTAAAAAGACCAACACACACGTGATCATAAAAATCGAAAATCCCGAGACTTATCCCCGTGAAATATGGCGAATGAATATAAACGTCTTCAAATACGACAATACTACCCCGTATCGGTTGAAATATGTTTACAATAACGGTAACTTAAAGATACACTGCCACTTTGGGGATGAAAGAAGGGGGTAAAAATATTCAATGTTTTTTTTGCGCATTGTTTGAAGTGTTTTCCGTGAATTATGTTTGAGGAACTGAAGTTTTGCTGTTTGTAATAATTTTGCGATGTTTTTGCTGTTTATAAACAATCTTTGAAAAGTAGCTGAGATTTTTAAGGCTTAGAAAAAAGAAATCCTACTTGCACTAAAGTTCATCATCTGCCTAGCCTAATCCTGTGTTGGGATTGCATTCTAACTGGATACAGTTAACTCAGTCATCAGTATTTTCCATGGAGTGACTGCCGATCTGACCTCCACAACTCAGTTAGTACTAAGTAATACGACAGCCCTTCGTAAGACTTGTTTTCAGACTTTCGGGCTGCTGTCTATCGTATCGACTCAAAGATCTACAATTGCCAGCAGTTACCAATGGTTCAACTTACACTAAATAAAGCATCCGAAATCACTACAGCGATCTCTTTGCGTTAAAAAAAAAGGTTGCTGTGGGGTATCAAACAAGTAATTATATTCTTATCAACTAATAAACACCGTATGTCTCTTTTCTCTCAACTCCACTTCACTTTTGGGCCTTCCTCCTTCATTTTTGCCATTGTTGCGCCTCTTCCTGCCAACGATCGTGAAACCCATCCAAGGTATACCGCCATCTTCACCGCGTCAGCCGCTACCACGCCACGCTCATCATCATCATTTCAGTCAAAAGACGTCCACTGCTGGACATAGGCCTCCCTCAGGTGTCGCCATATTGACTGGTCCCATGCGTCTCTCATCCACCACGCCACGCTGAGTCGATAAAAATACTTAGATCTGAAAAAAAAGCAAGATAAGGATAAAACTATACAAACTTAACTATCAGCTCAGTTATAGAAGAATCCTACTTTAAACACCCGCCAATAACAAACAATGAACCACACAACACTGCACCAAACAATTCAAAAGACATATCACAGAAAAATCTATTAAAACACACACAGACACATTCACACTTCTTTCCACACACAGTATCGCTGTGTGTCAGAGGGGGGAGGAAGGGGGGGGGGTTCTCCCTAGAACGGAGTGAAATCTTCAGTAGATGGATGCTCTAATATTCAAATGGAATACGGAACTATTATTGTAGGAGCTACTGTCGATATGTATGTAGTGGAAGCAGTCTTGATCGTTGCGGGTGAAAATTGGTGAAAAAGTTTCGTTAGTGTATGGAATCCTTAGGTATTTTCATTAATTTGTCATTATCTTATGCTTACATTAAGTTAGTTGAAAAATTAGCTGATACGATAGAAAAGTCTAAATGAGAACTAGTAATGGTATGCGTAAATGCAAGTAACTTAAAAGAGGAATGATAGTTTTATTTAAAAGGCTGTTTAATGTTTTTCGTCAATAAAGTCCAGAACATTTGAAATACCAGCACCTGGATCTTCCTGCTCTTCCATTTCACAGTGTACAATACGTTTTCTTCTTTCATTTGCCATTCAAACGTCACGCAATCATTAACTCGTGTATCGCTTAAAATATCATGTGATGCTCAAAAATCCTTACCCAAGACACCACCAAACGTCAAAACACACTTATCAGTCCACACAAAACTCACCCAAACATTAAAACACACAAAATTTAATCTCGAAACAGAACACATTACTACACACAAAATAAATCAAAACATAACCTAAAATCTAAAACCTCACAAGTCAAAATGAGCTGTCAAAAGTTGTGTACCCCGAGGCGGCGTCAAGTATCAAGACTGTAGGGCGGCGTAGCGGGAACTTCTTTGCATACTTCCCTGGAAGCGGGTGTTGTTGCGCGATACGTCACGTATATTATATTGTCTGCCTACACATATTGCTTGGCTAGTGAGGGGGTTGTATCGGTTTGAGAGATGTGGCGATTAAAGGGTTGTTTGGGTGTTGTGTCGATTATTAAATATTTAAGACTATAAATAAATAGTGCATAGATGTTAAACTTGTCGCACTAAGTTTGGTAGATCACGTCATATTTGAGATAGTAAGGGAAGTCATCATCATTTCGGATATAAGAGTCTTTTTCGTATGAATCTCTCTTGCTTTACGAAAGTAATTTAAGTTTTCTTCACCAAAACCTTTGCAGTCTAGTTAGACTTACTAACCTAACTTAAATAAAATCGATAGCAGCACTACTCACCACAAAATCTATCGATAAACCCCACCACTACGAGATATATCAGCTCACTTCATTTACCCGCGTTGCCGTATCTTTTGTTTGCTATATTTTTGACAAGTACAAAGCGAAATCTGCGCTTGTCATATGTTTGACAGACGACGGGGTGTAGGGGGTGTAAGGGGGGCGCAAATAGGGGTGATAAGTTGTTATTAACTGCACTTGAAGACCTATAGATGCATAGTTTTGTGTTTTTTGGTGAGCTGGATACAAAACACTCTGTGTATTGTTGTAAGCTTGATGGGGTCTGAAGAAAAGGGTTGCAGGTAAATGAAAAACAGTTTTCATTGTAACGATGTATTTGAAAAGGTAAAAATCCGTGCATCAGCACTCAGAACTTAGTTCTGATGAAAATAGCTATCAAGCTATTTTCATCAGAACTAAGTTCTGAAGAAAATAGCTATCAGCACGGATGTTAATTTGGGAAAATTATGCAGTACTTAACTGATGCTTAGAAATCAGATATCTTTGAAAAATTATATTATTAAATGATAATCTAGATTTTATTTATTTTATTACTTTTCGCTTTATTTTTCTTTTATTTTTAGTTTAGTCATTTTCATCATCTGCTTAGCCTTTTCCTAACTATGTTTTATTTATTTTATTTTTATTTATTTATTGATTTACACATACATTTGTTGGGGTCGGCTTTCAGTCAGGCTGCCATCTGACCTTCACAACCCAGTTAATACTGGATAATACGATACCTTTGGTAAGACTGGTTGTTAACTTTCAGAAAGTATCTTAGAATGATATTGCGAAATAAGTAAAGCCTCCGTCACTCAGCATTTACGAAGACATTTCATAAAAGCAGTGAAGAGTAGGAACTGTAACAGTTTGACATATTATATAGTGGTGTTAAGTTATCCCCCTCCTCCCCTCGATACTGGCATCGCGCTTTTAGACACCTTTCCGATGGAGGGTATTATGTTGTATTTGTTAATGGTATTCATTTATTTTATAATTTCTACTGTTTCAAAGATTTTTTTTATATTATGCGAAAAAATAAGGTTACCTAGTAAAGCTGACTCCTGTAACTGCTAGAATATTCTAGGTACTTACATATACTTTTAAAATCGAATAAATTTTACCCTTTTGGGAGCAGGTTAAGGATTACTATTTCGATGACAACTTTGCTATTTCCTGGTACACCCTCGATCTTTGACACTTAGTAATATATAAAGTACAACATTTAAAAATTGTAGTATTGTGGGAGTAGCGTTTTTTTGACATTTTCATTTTGAGGGTCATCCCTTATCTTAAAACAATAAAACGGCTTCAAAATCCTCTTCCTCAACGCTGTCAGCTGGTAATGTACCCAAGAGACTGGAGGAGTTACCACGTTGCATGGCAACATTTAGCCTCTGACCAAGGTAATAGCCAGCCCTTGGGTCACAAGAAGCGTAAACTTATTATTAATCTACAAATTATATTAAACTTTGCATATTTAAAATAAAACCTGCATAATTGCAGACGTCCATGTCGCCAAGTAAAATAATTTGTAATTTATTATTTCCTACCAATAGGTTAAGTTTATACTAACACTTTATATGGATATAAATGTTCTGAATTAAATAAATAAATTATGAATTAAATTAAATATTGCCATCGCACATCACACCATCCAAAACATCTTCGCCAGAAACGTACATAATTTGATTAATTTTCGACTGGCACAAAATGCGAGTTGTAATTAAAACTAGTGTAAGTGGTTCCCGCGATAAGGGTAGTTTCGGGGTGTCTCCTCGCTTATGTGTGGCGTATCGGCTTTCGTAAGTATTGGGTGTGCGACTGTACAGGGTGCGATTAAGGATTTCTTTGGGATCAGAAAGTGTTGTAAAAAGAAATAAGCAATTAACTGGCCTGGTGATCTTTACATGTATGATTGTTTTTGTGTTCATTTTAAAGATATATTTGTTTAAATTAGTCTTTTCCATCTTCCGTCCCCACTGTGTGATGATTCTGGGCCATCTTCTATAATCCATCCTGGAAATGTTTATTTTTTTGTGCGAATTATTACTGGTTTTCTTTTTCTCTTTGATCACTGCTGGCAAATTCTTTACGAGGCTTACTATACTTTGTGTTGCAGCAGATCAATACCGATTAGAAAATGTCATGCGGATTAGTCCCATAGTGACACTTTTACGTGCCCTGGACATCACCTGTCCTGTATAATACATGGTTGCAGCAAAGCTTGGGATCCTGAATGAGAATATAACGCGTCAAAACTGTTCCTAATACAAATGGCGCAATTATCATCAGCCTAGCCTTTCCCAACTATGCTGGGACCGGCTTCCAGTCTCAGATTCAACTGAATACCAGTATTTGACAGGCTATAGAGACAGGCGGCTTCAAAATCAAACCACCCACCCTATTCCGTCGCACAACCCACCCATATGTGTTGCGACCACTTTTCCCTAAGTACTCATATCAAGCGTTTGACTTTGACAAGACATACTTAACTTATACTTAACTATGACTTGTGTTAGCTTATTATTTCGGTAACTACTTTTAACACCCGGAATGTGTAAAGCTAATATAAAGTTGGCGGTGGATTGGGGTTCTTTGGTGGTGTCACTTGTGGAATGCATTGAGGGGGTTAATTTTTTAGTAGGTTTAAGTTATTGGATCAAACACGTTTCCCCTTATTACAAAAGGTAGATAAACCTGGTTTAACTTAGACTTGGTTTATCTCGCATGCTGTCACTATCTTTTGAATACTATTGAAGTGAGACGTCATGCGAGATAAATCAAGTCTAAGTTAAACCAAGTTTATCTACCTTTTGTAATAAGGCGGATTAAGCCGTTGGTCCCAGCTGTCATTTATACATCTTTGACAGTCGTTACAGGTAGTCAGTGGCCCGACAGTCTGGCAACCAGTCTTACCAAAAGGTATGGTATTACGTAGTGCTAATTGGGTTGTGGAGGTCACTCAACAACCCAATTAGTACTGTGATAGGCAGTCTTGAATGGGAACCGATCCCACCATCGTTGGGAAAAGGTAAGGCAGATGATGAAGAAGATATTGAATGAAGAGAGAGCTGGGTTCTTAAGCACGTTGTCTAAGTAATTTCCTTTGCCTTTCCGTCTCATAAATTGGTATGAGAGTCGAGTCACATAACAAAATAGGAAGAAAAAAAGGCATATTACTCTTAGAGCATTAAAAATTAATTCGTGAAAAACAGTTTCTTGTTTGAGGTATTTCGTAATAGTATGACTTCCAAAATACTATGTTCGAGTTAACGTACAGATATGTTTTGCAGAAATATATCTATCAAGTACCATCATATTTTCTATTTTTTCATGAGATACTGTCTAAATTAACGAATGAGCAGATAATTATTTTTCAACCATTTTAATTTCTTTTGTTTTTCTATTATGTTCCGTTTTAATTAACGTAATAGCTTTTCAACTATTTTAACCAAACCGAATAAATAAATTATATTCTTCAAAATGAAACCCCACCACATGACAGTACAGCCCAGTTACTCAATTCAACATAAGCCCCAGAGCACAAAACCTCGCGAAAATAGACAACAGTAACATTACTCCGTCTGTCAGCTGTTATCTCTGAAACTCTCACATCGGACGCGTGACAAAGATATGTTCATTTTCTAAAATAATCAAACCATAAATCCGGCAGAATGACAGCGGAATCGGTTCGAGACGACTCGTGTATACGCGGCCTTATTTGTTTTGTGAACTTGTGTCTCACTTGGTTTTGCTTGTGATAATATAAATATAATTAAAGAAGTGAAGTGATGGTGGAGGTCTTTACTCAGCAGTAGAACAATACGGACTAACTAAAAAACTAATTTTAATATACTCGTAAATACATAATATATAATTATTAGGTCTCGTTGATCTAGGTGGGTGATAGCAAAAATGCTGAGCATGGGGTCTGGGGTTCAATTCCTAGGTCGGGCAAAGTGTTGTTGGGGTTTCTACCAATAGCAATCATTGATTTGTGTCCAGTTGATGGGAATAGGACCGCCGGGGTAATACATGGGACTTAAACATAATTGGCAAAATGTAGTGTTTTAATGTGTACACCTCTGCCTAACTTATATTCGGGGTTCTCGAAATACAGCAGCATTAATTGGTATAGACAGAAGTATGTATATTATGTACATTGTACAGTACAACTTTACCCTAGGTACTGCTTTTGAAGGCCACCTCAACAACATTCATTCAAGAGTAGGTAAGTAGGTGCCATTGTTCCACTGTGAAATTGATTGAAAAACCAAGATTCAATCCAAAACATCAACACTGTCAGCAGTACTACTTTGTCAAAACCTACTAACACGCTTCTATATTTTTCACCACAGACAGTCCAGATACAGAAGTGACATCACCAGATTATCCTGCTCAGTCAACGAAACGTCGAAACTCAAGTGACATACATACAAAACCGCACACAAACGCTAACTTTAACCAAGTTATCGCAGAGTGCGAACCGACGACACACAGACGGGAATAATTCATCGAACAAATGCATAAATCAAAGGCAATACACACTTCCAAACATATGAAATCCTCAGAAACTTAAAAACAGATACACTGTCAACCTTATTCTAAACTCCAGAAGGTCCAAGGATTTAAAATTTCGATTTTCGCAGCAGCATTTGTAAGTTGGTCGGTCTAGCAATTCGAAATTCAAACGGGCGCCTATCGCAGCTCGGTGATTGGTCAGGGCGCGCGTGGCTGTGATATAAATAGTGCGGTTGGTGCAAACTGTTAGGCTAATATGGAATATGGGATTGATTAATTGGGGAAAATGGAACACGTGTGAGTGTTCGGTTTTATTGGATCGAGAGGGGGAGAGTCGGGAGATGGGAAAGGATTTTTTTGCAGGTGAAATTGGGTAGTGGATTGCTTTTGTACGGTTGTAGTGTGTGTTTCGGCCGTTGTTCCTTTTTGGCATAATTATCTAGTTTTTGTGTAGCTTAAACACTTGTCCGAATATGAAACCGTTATACGTTTTCACGTTTTGGCATTTCAAATCTAGCACGTTTTTTACATGGCACAAAACTAGACTCTACTTCATAAACTCGTAATGATAAAATATTGACAGACTTAGAACTGAACCCAAGAAGGGCAGACTCCAGCACCTACCTGAAATCGTCAAATCACAATCACGGACACGCTCTCCAGATCTTATTTTATTAGACATTTCTTTTCCACCACTGTCCTACGCCAGTTTTAAAATATGAAGGGAAAACCGATTATACCTAAAAATCATTGACATTGGTTGCGAGACTTTTCCGAAATATTTGGTATGGATTTGTCTGTTATTTATCAGTGTTTTTTGTGCGTATTTTTATTAGTATCATGCAGTATGTCCCTCGTTTAAACTAACGTAGTAGTATACTTTTATAATATTTCTAACAATCCACATCCACATAATTATACCAAAATAAATAAAACTCCACACAAAAACAAAATCCATCTCCACACTAGCCCAGCCGATGCTGTAAAATATGCAGAAGGCTTCAGTGGGATAGAAGCGACACATTACTAGCACCTCCGTACTCCGTACTACGGCAGAGCTCAGCCATTGATTGAGACATGTGTTGCATTTGACAAGCTACCTTATGGCATATAAACTTAAGCTTTAAGATTGAGGTTGTAGCAGACTGGTGAATGGATCAATCACGTATGTGATCATAGAAAGGTAAGGCAGAGGTGTACCTAAAATAGGAATGTTTCCTGACTAAAAAAAATATCTTTCTGTTAAGTTAGATTACCAAAAAAATATTTTAAACATATTTTTTGTTTTATCAAATTTATAAAAATTGACGAAGATAAAACGCGTCAAAGATCAAGAGTGGGGCTTGTGACGTCACTTTGTGGTAAAAAATGTACTGCAATGTGACGTCACGCGAGTTTTCAAAGCACTGTATCATCTTCATTTTTTGGTTACGTGCAAATTAATTGTCAACTACCATAATTAAAGTACAACCACATTTCGCCAGTCTGTTATATAAGGTCCCATTAAAATAGGTGGACAAATTTTAACACAGCATTCAGTACGCCTAAACAAAGATATCTAAACAAAAAAAAACACTAAATAAAGCGATTTTATTTTGCCGGCTCTCTAGAACAAACTCGTCCTGTATGAGTAGGTACTCCACTTGCACTCCACAGGAGCTGATGGAGGCTACTGAAAGTGCCAAACTCGTCGCCAAATTTTGGGCCGACTCAATTTAAATTGTCATCGACACGCTAAGAAGAAGAAGAAGTAGGTACTTAGATCATGCGTTTTTCTTATATTTTTTTTCACCATTGTCCTTATTTTGGTGGTCTGAATGATTTCTAAAATTTTGTCCATTTATTTTAATGGGACTTTATATTTAAATCCCTTGTAGTAGAGGGTCACAAATCTAGACTCCGGAGTTGCTCATGAGAAATCCCTGTTTTAAAATCCCAAGCTTTGTCCAACCTGGGAATTGGACTTGATACTCAGTAGTCGAATTTGAGATAGATAGATAACGGAAACCAAACTAATTTCGGTGGAAAAGAAGTGATGAAAAGTAAACTTGACTAGAAACTATCTATCTGCCTAGCCTTTTCCCAACTATATTGCGGTTGGCTTCCAGTCTAACCGGATGCAGCTGAATACCAGTATTTTACATGGAGCGACTGCCTATCTGACCCCCACAACCCAGTTAATACTAGGTAATACAATACCCTTTGGTAAGACTGGATGTGAGAATTTCAGGTCACTGACTACCTGTAACGACTGCCAAAGATCTATATTATGGCAGCCGGGACCAACAGCTTAACGCGCTTTCCGAGGCACGGAGGAAACTCGGTATGTCGGGCGGTCACCCATCCACAGACCGACCTAGGCAAGCACAGCTTTACCTACCTGAGTGGCAGTTCTTATTAAGACACGAGCTCCTCCTCGAGCTAAACTTGACTAGAAACAGATAGTCCACCCAATAAATCACCCATAAGGAGTTGTTTTTCACATTCTTACCTATTTTCGAACTACACATTCCGGAAAAGTGTTTTTTGAAAAAAAAAACTACTTGAATTGAACACTACCTTTTGTATACTACTTCCTTCACGTTATTTGGGGATAAAAAGTATCTTATATCTTAAAAAATAATATAAAAATAATATTCTGCGATCTTTTACAAGCCCACCTCCACGCACAGTGAGGTTGAAGAGGCTGGGAAGATGTGCTTCCTCAAATGGTATGGCGCACCAGCAAGACTGACCTCCCTCAATAAGTACCGATACCAGTGATTACCAGTACGCTGGTGAAAATTTGGAAAAAGTGTATAAGACAAGTGTAGATAAAAGTTTTGATATCCTAACGGCTGTACAGATTTGGATAAAATTTAGTAAATTGATATAGTAGGAGTTGATTTAAGATATAAGATACTTTTTATCCCCAGATAACGTGAAGGAAGTAGTATACAAAAGGCAGTGTTCAATTCAAGCAGATTTTTTCAATTTTCACTTTTCCGGAATGTGTAGTTCGAAAATAGGTAGGAATATGAAAAAGTGTATAAGATAAAAGTTGTACATAATTTTATAAGCTTTCATTGCGTAGAAGACTTCTTATCTCCATGACGAACCGTTTAAAAGATATTAGCGAAAAACTGAAAAATGGGAACTTTAACCCCCTCCCCCCACTCCGCCTCACCCCCTAGATGTCAGGACTTTTAGTATGTTAACTCTCTAAGCACCCTGAACAATTTTCTAAAGTAATTGCTTAGGGCCTTGCTCACGCACTCTACAATCTCTTTGTTGGATGGACTAAGAGCAGAACAAATTGATGTTTTTAACAGTTTAGGAAGTACAGTTCTTCGACAGCTATTTTAAGCTTCATGCATGACATCTCTGCTTTACTGGTATCATTGTAGGTTTCAGAATTATTTGTCGTTCTTTGACAGTTGTTTTAAGTACAGTAGCCTGAAAGTCTGACAATCAGTCTTGCCAAGGGTAACGTATAACTCAGTTACGAACTGAGCTGTCCAGGTTACTACGTACTGGGCGGACAAAATTTGAGTTGTCGAATCGAAAAGAAGAAGTACAAACTAGGTCGTGAATGTCGGATAGGCAGTCGTTCCATGTAAAGTACTGATATTCAGCTGCGTCTGATTATACTGGAAGCCGACACCAACATAGTTGGGAAATACATACCTACATGAATCCTTTTAAAAACATAACACTCTTTTATTTGGGCAGTCGCGTAAAAAGCTAGGCAGATGATGCAGTGTAAGTACCGTTGAGTGCAATAGCGTTGCATTACAAATACCGACTTTGGAGAAAATTTCAGGCAATTTTAGGCAAGTTGTATTTACTTGAAATTTCATTGATCTTCTCGGGCTACGAATAATATTTTTCGACCCTTTTAAAACCTCCTAAAATCACCTAAAACTAATCTAATCAGAAAACACGAGCACAAAGCCTTCTATTGTAGGACGCTAACACAAATCTGTCATGCGATTATCCTACGTTTGTAAGCCAGACAAGTGGACACGCAACAGATTTATAGTAGTCGTAAATCACTATTTCAATATTAGAGACGTGTGCCACACGATTGTCGCAACGGTCTTATTAGTCGCATGTCGCACGGGTGTAATCAACCTTAATGTAATTGATGCGAAGATGTGTAAGCATGGATGGTGTATTAATGTTAGGTTTAGTTAATGATATTGTTGTGTTCCTAATTAGGTGTGGACTATGATTTTAATTAGGGTTGTGTAATGTAAGTGAAATAGGAGGCTTCTGAAAGACCTATCAGTAGTATTTCAGTGTTGGGATTGGAAAACCTTATTTAAAATATTTTAATTCTTAATTTGAGAGCTCTGTAACCAAATGGCAAAAACGGAACTTAATCATTCCAAAACTGACACTGTTCCTTCGGTATAATTATCTTACGTGATTTTCAACTACTATGACCTTACAACAGTAACTTTACTGTATGTTTAGGTATTTATAGTATTGAATATTGACAGTGTAGGATTGGTTGTAAGCCGTGAAAGCTTAAAACCGCGCTTGATAATTTCGTCATTCTGTAAATCTGCTCGAATGGCACTCAGTAATTTTTGTGTTGGTAAGAAAACGGATTAAGAAATGAATCGATGAACGCCCTCTATTACCTGTGTTTGGCCTGTTTGTCTCGTGGTCGAGAGCGTGACAGTTGAGTGTGCGGTTCTGGATTCGATTACTGGGTGGTACCGAGGGTTATTTGAAAATTTCTCAGGAGTAGATGAGGAGCAGTCGTATTACTATCAAATCGGACTATTAGATTGACGGAAGAGAGAATGCATGTGTTTAAGCACAGCACACACACTTTTGCGCTATTTCTTTCGTCGTTTGTTAGTTCCCGCTGATATAAGCCGCCGTGTCAGGTCAAGAGGACTGGTTATATGGATCTTAACAGATTTTTTTAAGACAAAGCCACCACCATTCCTGAAAATCAGAGTCAACAGTGGCGACCACCGGAAAAGCGCCGAGACAATGAAGCTCGACGAAGTTCTAGCGAATCAATTTAACTGTTTTCGATTCCGCTTAATCAGAAAAGAATAGCGAAAGAGAAAGAAAAACATAATTTCCACTTCTCTCTAGATAAGCAGGAGATAGAACCAAATATAACTGGCAAAACATCTACAAATCTTTGTCCAACCCTTTGCTGGATATCAGACACAGACTAACTAAATCCCACCACACCACACAGTCTACCAACAACAGTAGGTAATGTAATCACAATTATGTAAGACGCGACTACAATGGAGGTTCGATACTGATGCTCTATTGATTATGTTCACCGGATGTTGTGACGTATGATTTATTACGTCACTACATTGGATTCTGATTGTCAAATGGATTGGATCATTATGGGGAGGGGGAGTGAGTGATCAGTTTTTGTTTAGTTAATTGATATACCTGTAATCATAAAATGTATAGAATTAGTAGAAGTGGGGGTTTACCGTTGACTCCAATATTATAGGGTAGTTGGCAAAAAAATCTAATCAGTCCGTCAGATAGATTTAAAAAAAATATTGTACACTTTGTTTGGTACATTTATTACCAGAAAGTGACGTCACCAGCCTACTCACGATCTTTAATAATTTGATAAAACAAAAAACACGTATCCAATATTTTTCGATAATCTAAAAAACGGACTAAACAGAATCAAAACGATACAGGAACCACACGATGAAGAAAATATAGACTTCACATCACCTTACATGGGCACTTACAATACGTCCAGAAAAGCTGCACTGTTCGGGGTCATCGATTCCTTTAATCTACAACGCCATTCATAGAAAGAAATCATGATTGTGTTGCCTTATGAATGTACTAGCTTTTTTCTAGCCAGCGGCTTTGCCCACGTGAAAAAAAAACGACTTTCCATACAAACTTTCATCCCCTATTTAACTCCCTTAGGGGTTGAATTTCGAAAAATCCTTCCTTATTCCTTGTCTACATTATAAAGGGAACCTCTGTGCAAAATTTCAGCTATCTAGGTCCAAGGGTTTGGGCTGGGCGTTGATGAGTCAGTCAGTCAGTCAGTCAGTCAGGACTTCTCTTTTTATTTATATAGATAGATAGATAGATTTATTAGGGTGAGTTGCTTTTCGTCATCTCATCAGAGACCTCTTTCCATAACATCCTTCACATAGTCCAACCAGCGTTTCTCTGGTCTTTATCTACATCTAAAGCCATCAATATCCATCTTTAAAACATCAAAGTCCCTAATAAAGTTTCAAAATATATTCATTGCCGAAAGCGCAGAGGCGTAATCGGACTGTACAAGTTTTATTAGCTAAGAAGACATTTTTGTTTTATTGGTTTCAAGTACTAGTGATATTCTTCAGAAAAGTCTGATGCAAGCAGCAAGTATTTGTCACCAGGCGTGTAGCTGATTTTATGGTAAAGAAAGGAAATACCATCACGCCTGTAATCCCCGAAACGTTATACAGAGATGTACCCATTAGAACACCTACATTTCGACAGCTATATAAATATGCTTACGTCCCATGCAATAGGGGGTGAGCCTATTGTCACTACACTACTGCAACGGTTACTACTCTTGCCCTTATCCCAATTCATTTGGGGTCGACGCAGCATGTCTCCTTCTTCCATACTCCTCTGTTTCTCGTGAGACACCTCCTTTCTTACTATATCACTCTTAACACAGTCCATCCATCGTTTCTTTGGTCTTCCTCTACTCTTATACCCATCCACATTGATTTTCAAAACCTTCCTCACGACATTTTCCTCATTCCTCCGCATCACGTGCCCATTATACCACGACAATCGAGTACCACACAACTTTTCATTCACCGGTACCACTTTCAAACCTCCTCTTATGTACTCATTCCATATTTTATCCGTTCGCGTTTCATTTATGCCTTTTGTGGCCCAACATTCTGATCCATACACACGACGACCATAGTTTTATAAATGTTCCCCTTAAGTTTAAGGGGAATGCGGGAGTCGCATATTATTCCCGTGACCTGCCGCTATTTCATCCATCCAATGCTAATTCTTAATGTTCCGTATGGTGTCGGACGCAAAGAATAGCACCATCCCATATCTTCCCGTGGGTGTCGTAAGAGGCGACTAAGGGATGTACCAGAGAATGGGCAGCAGCGTTCTCTGTGCTTTTTGTATCGACCGTACTGCGATCGCCAACCCGCCTGCCAAGCGTGGCGATTATGGCAAACCCCCCCTAAGCAAAAATTACACTTAGGGGAGGCCTATGTCCAGCAGTGGACGTCTTTCGGCTGAAATGATGATGATGATGATGAATGCTAATTCTGTGCTTTACACTACGATCTATTTCGCCATCGCTTTGCGCGAGTGAATCGAGATATAACCGAAAGTCGGAGCCAGAAGAGCCTAATTAGCCTAAATAACAAAAACCACCTCCCATCACTCATTTACTCATCGGAAACTAACCCTCCCCCTTCGCCCCCTCACCTGCATACAATCCGATAATAACACAAGATTATTAGACATGAATTATAGTTGCAATTAGACGCGACAGCCAGGGAAACGGCCCTGTCGCGACAAAGCGCAGGACGCGCGGCGGACAGTTCGTAACGTAAATCAATCAGCGCTTGAATGGAGGTTCTATTATGATAATGTTGGAAGAACTAAGGTTATATGTGTAGCAGGTAATTAGGGGTTTCAGGTAAGCAGATACTAGGGTAGGTAGAGAGACTGTCAAAAACATTGAAAGAAAATATCGTGACGAAACCGGTATGTCCAAGAACTAAAAAATTCGAACACATGACTGTGACATCTACCAACCCGTATTGTGCCTGCGTGATGAATAATAGCCCATTCCATCTCATAGAGAGTCCTGTATCCCAGCAGTGGAAACACTATAGGTTCATTATGATATAATGATAATGTTGTTTTGAAGAACTGTGGTTTTGTTTGTACAAGTAGCAGATAATTATGATTGACATGTCTTTTAGGCAGATTTTCGCTAAATCAAAATCTTTTATTTCACACAAACATCTATAAAACGTCGAGAAAAGGTGGTCGCTTCGGGTTGGTCGTTTCCTGTGGAGAAGAAGTGTGAAACAGTTTAGGAAACTGTACAACCTTTTGACAGCTGCTTAATCTCTTTAGTATCACAGGTATCATCGACCGAAATGCTTGGTCGTGAAGGGTCCATCAACACCATGACGAGACCATCATGCTATACTGTCTATTTATCAATGGTGTCCTAAACATTGTGTCAGATTTGGAATCGGAATTTCTCCTGTATCGTGGGTGCGTTCACATATTTAAACTTACATACACAAAGACCCGAAACGACTATATTATGTAGGCCATATAAATATTTGTTCCTGTGGGGATCGAACCCGCCGATACGCAGCGCAGCAGTCAATAGCTTACACACTGCTTGTTTTTATACCATCTGTATTAGACGAGACCACACTATTCAATTTATCAATGATCTCCTAAACTTTATGCCATTTGTTTCGTATAATTGTATTAGCTTTACACCACCACCAAGAGACAATTCAAAGTATGGACATAATTCTAGTCTGCTTAGGTACATTGTGCCTATGGAGGCTGTGTGGCACAGATCGCGACGCATAGTTATCTGGACGGCGACCACCGCCGATATGTTTTGTAGTCTCGCAGGCCAGGCAACGCCGCTGTGGACGCGTTGCCATAGAGAAGGGAATGGATAGAGGCAGTGGTTTTAGGGAAATGCGATTTTAAATGTTTTTTTTTTAGTGTTTAGGTGTCTCGACGATTCAGGTTCACGACTCAGGATTGCAAGATACTGTTAACCTATAGGTAGCTTTGGGCCTATCATTGTTAATGTTTCATCATTTGGTGTTGTCTTTTGTGAGACTAAACAAAACTTGTTATTTCATTATTTTCTATTGTCATTAGCTGATATATGAACTTGTGAAGCGCGGAAAACAGAGACAAAGCTCAACTAAACACTTTCTATATAATTATAGACTTGCGAAGAAAGTGTCTAGTGGTAAGATAATCCCCCTGTAAACGTTTTCAGCAATCACTTACAATATGTTAGAAGGGTTATTACAACCACTAGCCCAGTCTTGTAGGATGTACGTAACGTTACAATTGAACACACGTTGATGAGACCTTAATCGGTTGATTAGGGTCACATCAACGTTGAGAAACTGATCAGGCTATTGAGGAATTGAAATGATAACTCAACAACATTTTCCCAACCTGGTACTCAGGAACTTAACTTGAATAGTTGCACTTTTAACCACCACACAAACAGTAAAATACGAAACACCATGCCATTTTCTCTATTAATTTTCTAAATATCCAACCAATAATCCTCCTCTATCCATTCTAAACATAAGGCTAGCTCCACACCCCCCACCGTGTGGCTAGCCGAAATTTAGATGTCACAAGTGTAGCTCTTCCAGCTAATGTCCAGCCACCGAGTTGTTTGTTAGCGCCGAGCGGACTGCGGGCACAAGATGGAAGATACCAGCGAATTATACGCTCTTGTGTAGCCGGCCTAATGGGTTCGCTTTACTTTGTCATGCGCCACAATTTGCATGGACTGTAGTCTGATTGATAGCTTTTTTGATTTAGTTTGCGGTGGTTCGTACGTTCGTTTTGGAGATGTGATTTCGGGGTTCCTGTTTTGGAGTTCTGAGGTATATACCTGCAAAATCAACACTATACTCTTATGGCTCCAGTGTTGTTTTTGCAGTTATAGATACCTACAACAAAAAACATCTGAAGTTCTGAACGAGAAAGAAGTGGATTTGCCCAAGAGTGGGACAAAGAAGGCTATAATAGCAAAAACAATCCATTCATCGCTTTTTTGGTCTCCTACTTTTATAGTCATCTACATTCATACTCCATATATTTCTCATTCCTCCACCTCACATTCCACGATAGCCAATAAATTACAAATTCATGCATATTTTACACAAAACAACATACATGATACAAAGCAAAAAACCTTTCACACTAGACAATCAATCCGCAACCACGGATATAATAAGGCTGTACACATACTCCCAACAAAGCCGCACAAATGACGCCCGTCGCACGTCGCTATCAACAAGCCTTGCTTGTTATTCAATAACCGACCCGGGCGATATCAATTTATCACAAGTTCAATGAAGGCGCAACTATATTTCATTGCTGTTCAACCTGACATTGAATCTCCGATGCTATCTCTTAATAGATTATGCAAACTCACCTAACACTGAAAATCCAACCTTAATCTCCACTTTCTAAGTCCAATTTTGAACAAGGATGGTGGTGGAGTTAGGTCCTTTGGTGGGATGGCGAAGGTTGCATATTGACGTCATCCAAAAGGGAGTAGGCAGTCGAATGCAAAACGGTTGAACCATGGATTTGGCATATGTTATAGGGTGGTAACTATTGTCTGACACAC
Organism: Diarsia dahlii; assembly: GCA_949775195.1. Taxonomy (NCBI): domain Eukaryota; kingdom Metazoa; phylum Arthropoda; class Insecta; order Lepidoptera; family Noctuidae; genus Diarsia; species Diarsia dahlii. Next base: position 18,855,046 of record OX459210.1, read on the forward strand.
GGGTGAATTAGTTTTGCAATAGGGGATCGGACAAAAAAAAACTAATTAGTCCGTCAGATAGATTTCCAAAAATCATTGGACACGTATTTTTTCTTTTTTCACGTAAACTTAAAATGAAGACGATACAGTGCTTCTAAAACTCGTGTGACGTCATATGATAGTACATTTTGACGACACAAGTGACGTTTCAAGCCCCACTCCAAGATCTTTGACGCTTTTTATATTCGTCATTTTTTATTGATTTGATAAAACAAAAAACACGTATTCAATATTTTTCGATAATCTAACTTACGGACTAAACAGAATCATATTATTTTGACCCTGTCCGATCCCCTATTAATAACAATTTGAGTTAATATTTGGATCAGAAAAAATAACTGGTAAATGGGACAATCTATCAGTGATAGTGGTGTGGCCGTCAGACTGCCAAGGTCTTAAGTTCGACATGAAACTCAGATTTTTTGGTTTCACGTGCGGATTGTGTATTGTTGTAAAACTGTATGCCTGAAAGATATCTTCCCACGGTATATACAAATATAGAAGGAGAATAATGCGTAGATTGAACGACGTTTTTTAACCGACTTCTAAAAAAAGAAGGAGGTTCTCAATTCGGATGTTTGTTTTTTTTTTTTTTTTTAATATTTGTTCGGGCATAACTCCGTCACTTGCAAACCGATTTGAAAAATTCTTTTTTTGTTGGAAAGAGTATACTTCCGAAATGGTCCAATATTTTTTTGAAATCGGACAAGCGGTTTTTGAAAAATCAACAAAACTCAAAAAAAAACTACATTGTCCACATTGACCCATGAACATGTGAACCACTAAAAAGTGAAAAATAAAAACATTTTAACAAAAAAAAAACCGACTTCAAAAAAAAACAAAAAAGTGCAAAATAAACTTTAGAACAAAAATCGTTTATTTTGCACTTTTTTGTTTTTTTTTTGAAGTTGGTTTTTTTTTTTAAGCGAGCTTCAGAATGTCGTCTCCATTAAGTGTCGCTGAACTTAAATTGTGTTTTATGTTACACACCCACCTGCACAGCTCTTACATTTGCCTCGATTAGATCTTGAAAGGTGCAAGTAAAAAAGAAACTGATGTAGAAAACATCAAAACTATTGAACACCACCCCACCTGAACAATTCGTCCGTATGTATCCAACCTAATCTATATGTCTTAGCTGATTCGGGCGGCTGTATTTCATATCGAAACTGGTGAGCATGCCACTAATTGCCGGCCGCACGCGTATTGCGACAATTCCATTTGTCTGTCTGTCTGTGCGAACCCTTTGATTGAGCCCCGTGTGTTATTGGTACAGTTGTACTGGATTCTGGATTATGGCAGATTATTGTTCGAGTGTAAGCTGTGAATGTGGATGTAAGTAATGTGTGATTTGAGGCGTTTATGGCGACAGTGATAGATGTTTGTGTTTTGTTGTGATTAGAAATGTTGTGCATTAGAAATTTTAGAGGAAGTTTGATGACAGTGCTGTTGTTAGAAATGCGGAGACGATTTACCGTGTGACCTATTTGTTCAGAAAAACAAGGACACGATGAATGGATTGTTTTTGAGCAACGATTTTATGAAAGAAAATGGATTTTAATAATAGCTTGCTGTTTGACAAAGGATAGGAAGGTAAGATGAAACATGGGCAGGGAAGATGATGACGATGACAACAAAAATGGTGACAGCTCACGGGAATCTGCCACTCCCACACTCCCTTTAATTGTAAGAGAAAGATTTGTAAAACAATGGTTAGACCTGCTGTCTTGTATGAATCAGAATGTTGGGCCACATAGAGGATTCATAAAAGGTATTTGCATGTGGCTGAGATGAGAATACTAAGGGGGGTGTGGATACAATTAGAAATTACTACATAAGAGGAACTCTGAAAGTGGCGGTGGTGCAGGTGAGAACAGTTGTGTGGTAATCGATTGTTGTAGTATTTTTTTGCCTTTGAAGCAAAATGATTATCTATGTTATGGCAGTTTGCTCTTTAGAGTTTTCCGAATATTTTTTTGTTGAAACTTGTGATGGTTCTTTAGGGTTCAGGTTTGGTTCCAGTTTACTATGTTCGTGATAATATATTTTAACTGGAATTCTTTTGTGAATAAGTTTTCTACCATTCTTTGTTTCATTATATTTTTTTGCTTGTGACAAACTGCAAATGGTTATTCGTTAGTTAGAAAAACCTCATTGAAAATGCTTCTGAATTCTGGAATTCCATTAGGTACTTACGTACATCAATCAACCATTTCCTGTTTTTATAGATTCATACAAAAAGGAATGTTTAATCTAACCCCCCAATGCCATCAAATGCCACAAATTAACAATTCCAACTTTCAATATACGTCATAACCCTAAAAAGCGGTGGCGGGCAAAAACGACCAACTTAAGGATTGACAAGATTCCCGACGACCAATAAAAGATGGGGGCCGATCCCATAAAACTATAAGGAGGAAATATGTCTAGAGGATATTTTCTGAGCTATAACCGTGACCATTGGAACCCCGAATGTCATACCAATGAATTCATGTCCCGCAATTTTTTTGCACGGTTTATCGCGTTTCTTTATTACGGTCGGTCGTTTTTGGCTTGTTGGGTATGTATTTTTATGGGCAGCGTTCGAGGGGTTAGCCAGCTTTGCCCGCGAATATGTTTATAGCACACATATTGGTTTCGGTGATCGCATTGTCTGTTTTATTTTTTAATAATGCTGTAATAGGTTCCTGTTACGTTTATTTCTATTTTATTTCTGGTTGTTAAAGTTTGGGTATTGGGGACAGATTCTTTCAGCTATTAAGGTTTTATTAGAATGTGTGGAATTGAAGTATTTACGTTCTTAGTAAGGGCTGAAAACATACAAAATATAAATAAGTAGTGACTGTCTCGATATGTGCGACTGTTGAGCATGAGGTCCTGGGCTCGATTCCCGGGACGGGTAGACGAGTTTTATTGAATTTTTCGAAAGTTTGAGATTTTTGTTTGTTACTTTTTAACGCTAAAATGACTAAATATGTCGTGACTGACTAAAATCGTGTGTACTGAATATGTTTAAATAAAATTTTGCACAAAGATAGTTTTTAACCTGAATTAACACAATATAGTAAACTTTTTTTCCGGGTAGTATAATCCCGCGAGAACATTATCGAACTCTGTAAGGGTAAAGCCGGGGGAATAAGCTAGTAAGAAATAAAAGTCCAGCCATTAAAAACCCATCTATGCATTCTCCATCTTCCAATATCATAGAAATGCCATAATTATGACACTCCAGTACATACTAGGGTGACATCAAACACTCTGATAATAAGACAAAGCATTGAATACAAAGGGCTGTATTAAAAACAAGAGTATTGTGGTCCCCCCAATATGGAGGGCTTTCGACTCGATCTCCAAGAGACATCCATTAGGTATTATTGAAAATTTTAATATCAAAAATTGCGGGGAGGTATTTTTGGGTAACGATACGATTCGCGGGTTATGGTTACAATTGTGAGAGTATCAATATTGGCAAAATTGGTTACGCTTTGTTTCTTATTTTTGAAACTTGAGAAGTATATTTGTATCAATGATCAAGAATGGAGTCTCATAACACAATATGCTTATTTTTTCCAGGCTTCAATCACTAGTTGCCTAGGTTTATTTGTAAAAATTCTAAACCAGTTTTTAATATTTTTTTACCGACTAACAAAAAGGAGGAGATTCTCGATCAATGAAAATACAAGGTAAGCCGGTAGCTTAGTGATAGCTGCGTGAATCTGCTGTATGCGAAGACACATGACTGATCGATATGACGCTGTAAAAATGCTTGGAGAAACAGCAGTTTGTGAAACTGTGATGATGCGTTGATTCAGCAGCTGTTCCTCTTCAGCTGGTCCACATTAATCCATCCCAATTTGTTAGTACCCATATTATGCATTTTCAAGGGTTTTTATTTAGTATTTATGTATAGTAAATGAGTCTGGCAACTTAAATAATTGCCTTAATACGGAGAAGGCTGCAAAAACAGACTCTTACTGTATTTTCTATCCAAACCTGCTTCTATAGTAATTTAATGGAATTTCTTATGAGACACTCACGACACCGCCACGACATCGTCACGACTCGAATCGCATCCACTAAAAGCAGTCGGAAACATTTCAAGGAATATCATTTGGTATCGCGAGTGAGCCACTTCTGTTTTATAGCCTTCTTCTATATTGTGCGATTTGAATGTTACATTCTTGATACTTAGATCGATAACTGTTTCAATGTTTTGCTATTTTTGTACTTTAGTTATAAAGGTTTACATACTGACATGCCTTCGTGCTTCGGAAAGCACGTTAACCCGTTGGTCAAACGTCAACGCCAGCACTGTGTTGTGGAGGTCAGATTGGCAGTCGCTCCATGTGAAATACTAGTATTCAGCTGCATCCGGTTGGACTGGAAGCCTACGAGTTCTATAGACAAATGAAACCTATGATTATTGTCATATTATTCTTCTTTGTCGTGTGGTTAGTGCAAAATTATTGGTGTCAGAGTTTTTAATGCCGTCCAGGGGTGCACTTGTCTTTACATGCAATGGAGAAATATGTTTTAGGTATGCTGGTTTCCTCACGATGATTTCCTTTACCGAAGTTAGTGATAATTGTACAATACGTACAAGAATTCGAGAAATTAGAGGTGCGTATCGTAGGTGTATAGAACTCAACCTAGAACTTGACAGTCCTACAGACACACCACTAGACTATAACTCTTTTCATACTAATGGAAGTATTGAGATACCTTGTCGAAAATCAAAATCAAAGCGTTTATTTCAAGTAGGCCAGTTACAGGCACTTTTGAATAGTCGAATTAAACTAACTGCGGCACTCAGAGATATCCAATGATTACTCAAGCCGCTACCCAGCAAAGGCCTGACATACTTTTGTATGACAAAACTGCCAAAAACCTTTACCAAGCGACGGCCCAAGCAACCACTGAAGCTCTCCGAGTGCGGCAGTAAACTACTAAACTAATGAAGCTAAATAAACTAAGATACAGTCCCAGTCACAAGGCATAATAACTCGCGAGTGTACTGTAGTTGCCCATTCCAAAGCGTTGGTCTCATGAGAAGAATGGCAAGAAATTCATGGACACTCTTTTAAAATCGTTTGGGTTTACAATATGTTCAAGGTACAGACATAATCTTGGTATAATAATCTAATCATAATCTTGTTTAATTTGACCCGATTTCAACATAGTCATATTGTTCGATGCAGTAGCATAATCAATCTATGATTTTCCCACGGCTGGAACACAGACCTCCTGTCTATAAGAAGTAGTGAGCTAAATAATTCACCTCGTGGGATGAGTGCGGGTTGGTAGATATCACATGTCTTCGAATGTTTGGTTCTAGGACATGCCGGATTCCTATGCTTCCGATGCTCTCCTTCCTCGTTTTGAGAGTAGTGGTGGTGAATTTATTTTTGCAAAGCAGGTAACGCCCTTGCTTAAATTCGAGCCCACGACCTACCGATCGTAAGTCGAGACTGGTAACGACTGGTTTTACAACTATGCGCTCCAATGAGTGATGAAATAAATGAACCCACGACCTCATACTCCGCAGTCACGATGGTGACCACTAGACCGACGATGCAGTCGATCCTTTCCGATAATTCCGCTATCTTCATACTAACCCATCATCATGATCCTATTGACAACCGCATCAAAACCCCTACAGCAATATCCTACGGCTCTCAAAAATTCACACACAACACATCTGTCCGACATTTTTTCCACAATCTTAATCCGTGCTCATCAAGGTAACAAAGATTGGAAAAAAATCGAATATCGTGTAAGATTTTGTTATATTTTGTTGTAAAATTATAAAGCGTATCGTATCCAGCTGGGTATGTATCGAGCTTGATCGTGAAGTATGTGGGATGAATTAGGGTTCCGTGGTGGATATTGAAGGATGGTTTTCTTTTTAGACATTGGAACTCGGAAAATCATAACTATTGTTCTGAGTAAGTATTCTAGTTCAATCGCAAACTGGAAACTGAGTTTTATTTACAATGTTTTAAAACTACAATTTACATAACTAAAATCATAATAAAATATATGCAAGTATCAAAAAGGGAAGAATTACGGGGTGTCAAAAAATTCGTCCACACCGCTGTCAACAGGACAAGTGCTCAGAAGGCTGGCACATTGGATGGCAATGCTGATTCTTTGCCCAAAAAATATTCCAACCCTTTGGTCACGTGAAGAGTCGACCAACCGCTTAGCGATTTCCTGAAATTGAAAGAAAGAAAGAAGAAAGAAAGAAAGAAGATGTAAAATATAGTAGACACGGTACCTAGGCACTAAGTTAGGCACTAATGACAACGAAAAGGTGCCTACAAAGTTAAGCAAAAAAAAACAAACGAAACACATAAACAGGCGTGATGTAATGTTAAACACATATAGCCAATAAGGATTAGGTCTCGAGTTCGAACTTAAAACACACACCTCTGATTATTGATTCATATGTGTATTCTATGACTATCACTTACTTTGGTCATGGAAAACATCGTGAGGAAACTAGCATCATCATCATTCATCATTTCAGCTAAAATACGTCCACTGCTGGACATAGGCCTCCCCCAGGCGTCGCCACATTGACCGGTAACTAGCATGCTTGAGAGTATTTTCCGACGGGATGTCAAGTCGAGTCAGAAGCCCATTAGCAGCATAAAAACTCACCAACCACACGATAATAAAAAAGAATATTGTTAAACTTAAAGATTTAACCCAATCAAACAAATCAGTTTTAATTTTGTTACTGACAAAACTTAAGCACAAGGTTTTGCTTACCCCAGAACCGACTAACCGCTTTCATCTAAAATGCAACCAAAAAGAAACGACCCATTTTAATTCAAGTACCAATAAAATCAATCACCAAACATACGGAACTTTCAGCATCAAATAAACAACACCACACCCCTGGAACATTTTTATAAACGAATAAAAAAAACAACCTTTCGCGATTCGACCTGTGTTTAACCGCTGTCAGGGGTTGTCAATCATACCGGTTCGGCTCCGCCCGCCAACCCGGGTTTGACAGCCCTAGTCTGATATTATTTTACTTGTTTTTGATTTTGTTTCGTCTGTTAGTTGTTATTGTTTCTTATTAATTAGGGCTTTATTGTTTTTTGTTTGATTATGAAGGATTTGTTTTAAGTTGTTTGGTTTTTAATTTATTTTTATCAATGCTGATGACAATATAAAACCAACATAAATATGAGTAACAAATATTAGACTGTGACCTAGTTAAAAATCTTATCATTGATACATCAAGTTACTACTAACAAACAATAGTTTGAAAATGTGTCACTTCTGAAAAATGTAACTATGTATGTTGAAAATTGATGTTTGTTAAAAAGTAAAGATTTCGATTTTTTTAATATACCTACGTTTTTTTCTCTCTTTATTTTCACATGTATGTATGGACATGAATGAAAACATATTTATTTGGCACACAACAAAAAAGAAAATAAAAAGCTTGAGTCTAAACAGAAAAATAACAGATAATATTGTGTCTTTCGGCTGCACCAAATATTGTAGTTCTGCATTGTATAACTGCAGGTTAATTAATAAAATTACAGTTTTAACAAATTTTCAGAAGATATTCCAATCATTCTTTGAAACAAAAAAAAAAAATATTAAAAGTAAAATAATATAATTTGTCAAAACTCTTAAAAATCTCAAAATATTCGACCACATTGCAGCATTGACGTGAAACTGACAGATGATAGACGGACAGACAAACCGATATTTATATACGTAGCGTCGCTTATTATTAAATCATCAATCAGAATTAAGTCTCGCTTGGAATTCATGTTTAATTACTGGTTACGAAGTTATTGATTAATTTCCATCATATGTTTTGAACTTGAGGCTACTTTTTTGTAGGACAAGTTTAGTTACCTATGTATTCATGGTTTTGAGTTATTGAGCTTTTAAAGTTATTTCTCTATAGTATTTAGTTGAGTATGCCTACAGCAAAAAAAATAGAATCAGAGACTACATCTGATTCTATTATATTTTTCTCTGTAGCAATTGGTGATGTCAACAAGTCTGTCAATGTCAGAAATGATGTAGAAAATCAAGGTAAAATTTAACAAAATTGCAAAAGGTTCCTGATGTTTAATGAATATTGACAACTGAGTACCTATGCAGTGTTGCCAGATGAATTACGTTGTTTGTACAATTTTAGTTTGATTTTTGTTGACTAATAAATTGATTCGAAGACATCTCTATTTTACTGAAAACCTTTTTTGCTAATATTTTCAGGTTGTAAGGCTCGAAAATCTAAAATATTAACTTATTATTCAAGTTCAAATTGACAACCCAACACACAAAATAACACCAAACATTTACGTTTTTTCATTTGCCAAAAAAAAACTCGACGGATTAAATAAATCGATTTCTCAAGCACGGTTTTTGCACAACACTATTGTTAAAGCTCTCGATAATCTTGATCCATCGAGTATCATTGACGATTGAAGAGGGTTATTCGCAAACCAGTGTACCGTAAACGAGAAATAATCGGATCAACACAGGTAGGAAATGACATCCATCGAAAAATACCGCAAAACCGTTTTTTTTCTGTTTGTACCACACTTTTTTTGGGATTGTTTTTGTCACATGTTACCGTGCGTGTTACACGGTTTAAAAGGTTAAAAAACGTTGGTTTTGATGTGTACCGAATTTTTTGGGATGTTTCCGATAGATATCGTTTTTTGGGTAAACAGAACAATAACAACACGCTGGTAATCCCCGAAGGGTTAGGCATAGGTGTACTTAATAGTACACTCACATTACACCAGTTATGTTTAGGTCTAATGTAATTGGGGGCGAGCCTACTGCCACAACCGGTCAACTCTAGGCTCTTTTAAGGGTTAACAAGAATATAATCCGTATTTTCATACTATGTATAAATATTTTAAATACTTACGATAATAACTCTGCCTGCTTGCTAGTTACTTACTCGTGTACGCCGCTTGACAGATTTTTGTAAAATTTAACACACAGGTAAACCATGACCTAAGTAAGGGCATAGGTTACTTTTCCCTAGTGGTGCGTTCCGATAATTTACAACATTCATACAGGGTAAGCCGCGCGAATAAGCTAGTACTAACACACATCAGAGCCTCTGTACTACTCCTCAAGTACTTTTTTTTATTGGAGGGTGAGAAATCATCAAATGACTCCTCCCGCTCTGGGCAGAGCGGTAGAGAGTGTCAGACTTCTACTGGCTAAAAACCACCCATGTTCCTTCTTAGCCCTTTGTATCAAGGCCGCGGTATCTCCTTCGAACAAACCTCAGCCCGACGGGTCTGAATTACTCCTCAAGTACTCTTCTTTGGTTGACTGACTGGAATTGACAGGAGCCGTAACTTGCTCGGCTTGAGATCATCTTTATGAGACGCGACGAACTGTGAACGATAGTGTGTGGCCATTTATTTATTTATCCTCTCTTTGGAGGTTCATATTTTGATACGATTGCTGATGATGTTAGATGGAAGATAGCATATTAGCATTTAAGTAAGGGGATGTGCAAGGGGAATTTGAACCAGAAACAGTTACAAATTGTAGAAAATCATCATTCGTTAGATATAGAAACCTCTCTTCAGCTTTATCTATCTTCTATCTATCTATCTATCTTCTATATATATATATATATAAATAAAGAGAGAAGTCCCGACTGACTGACTGACTGATTGACTGACTGACTCATCAACGCCCAGCCCAAACCCTTGGACCTAGAAAGCTGAAATTTTGCACAGAGGTTCCCTTTATAATGTAGACAAAGAATAAGGAAGGATTTTTCGACATTCAACCCCGAAGGGAGTTAAATAGGGGATGAAAGTTTGTATGGAAAATCGTCAAGCCGCTGGCAAAAGCTAGTTTTAAATAAATATAGACTAACCGTGTCCATAGTCTTTCGTCCGCATAAAATTATTATAAAAATTTTACTCACATATCTGGACAGGATTTTCTTTACAATTTTAAGGGTTTTATTTTTTGTCCTTATCTTTTTTCCAAACTAAAAGTAGCCTATTATGTAACACGTTATAACATCAACTATCTGCAAGTAATAATAAACTCTAGTTAAAATCGGTCCTGGTGTTTCGAAGATTAGCTGGATAAAACAGAAAAAACAAAATTAAAAAAAAATGTTATAAGTAAGTACCTGATTACTTTAATTATAAAGCTGTTATTTCGACAAACAGACAATTCAATGATATTTTATTTGTAGATAAAGATGTACAGATACAAATAGTATCTAAGATCCACACAGGAAAACAGTCGTTGACCCAAATCTCCATATTCCAGACAAATGTAAAACTTCTAGTCTATTGAGTATTCAATGAATATCGCTGGTAACATGTAAAACAATCTTCCATATTGGCCGTAAGTTATTCAAAGCTGTACCAGTTCAACTTTCTTGTGTTTTATTTGTTCATCGAGTTGCGATACTCTTTATGTGGGCTATGTTATGAGAAAGGGTCCCCGTCGGGGCTGTGGATTATCGAAAGGATAACGCGGCTCCGACACAAGAGCGAAGAAGGAACATGGGTTTGGTTTTTAGTCAGTAGAAGTCTGACACAAGAGCGGGGGGGGGTTATTCGATGATTAGCCACCCACCAAAAAAAAAAAAAAGGGTTCGTAAACCAGTAGAAAAACCAAAAATTCGACCACATAAAATCACGCCGTTAATTCCCGAAGGGTTAGGCAAAGACGTAACCATTAGTGCACCTAGATTTGGCCGATTTTTCGAGTTATGTTTATGTCCAATGTAATAGGGGGCGAGCCCATTGCCATCAACCAGGCACAAATACAGACTCCGTAGCTGCAACTGAGAAATTCCGCACGGAAAAGTCCAACTACACTTTACCCAAATCGGAAATCGAATCCACAACCTCATGCTTAGTAGTTATGCTTGCGGCCACTAGACCAACGAGGCTGAAGTTTGGAAAATATGTGCTCAATTGATGGTAAATAGGCTCACTCCCTATTACTTAGGATTTAAAAATACAAGGTAGGTATTAGTACACCTCTGCTTAAATAAAAAGAGAAGTCCTGACTGACTGACTGACTCATCAACGCCCAGCCCAAACCCTTGGACCTAGAAAGCTGAAATTTTGCACAGAGGTTCCCTTTATAATGTAAACAAGGAATATGTAAGGATTTTTCGAAATTCAACCCCTAAGGGAGTTTGATAGGAGATGAAAGTTTGTATGGAAAATCGTCATTTTCACGCGGGCGAAGCCGCTGGCAAAAGCTAGTTTATTAAATACTAGCGGACGTCACGCGGTTTCACCCGCGTAGTTCCCGTTCCCGTGGGAATACAGAGATAAAAAGTAGCCTATGTCACCCGGGATGAATGTTGCTTTCTAATGGTAAAAGAATTTTTAAAATCGGTTCAGTAGATCCCGAGATTACCCCTTACAATTTAACAAATATACAAACACCCAAACTTTACTTCTTTATAATATTAGTATAGAAGTAAAGATTTTGACCTTTAATAAATCTCTATCTATTAAATTAGACCCAGTAAAGCGCAACAACTGAATTCGCTTCACCTTCTCACTTGCACCACGTTATAAAGGGGATGTCAGAATATACGTCAAACGTCATCGGCCTGGAAGACGGCTCTTCGGTTCTGATACAGCCGTGTCTTATAAATATTATATCTATATGCCCTGCACCTTATATCGACAACATTGCCATTCAAATTCAAACTTTATCTAACACATGTTGGAGTAAGAATTTGATTGGAAGATAAAGAATTTTAAGGGTGAGTTTGTATCTGAGTCAGGATGAGCAACCAATTATAAGTCAAGTTTGATATTACTCTTTAGAATTTTGATTTCTTTCAATTCTTTTTGTATTGGTTTGACGAGTGAAGTGGTTATTTATAATTAAAATGGCGATTTCTGATCTCTTTGCATGTGATACGATTTTTAATTTTGTGTCGATCAAAGGGATTATGCGATTCTAATTTAGGATTCAATTTTATGTGAAGACTTGGTTTGCATAGCTGTGAGACATTTTAATCAGTTGAACAGGTGTCCACGAATCGTGATACTATCAAGATTTTTTATTGATTAGTCATCAAAATCTAAAAAATGTTTTAAGGTAACGGAAATTTAGATATTTTTTTTAACCGTAGGTAAAATTCATTATAAACAGTATCATCTGCTTAACCTTTTCCTAAAAATGTTATTGACTTATTGCCCAGCTATAGCTGAATCATCAGAATCTTCCTGCCCTTGTCCTGGGTCACTGTAGACCTTAGAGAGAGAGACTGCATAACTGACCACTATAGTTAGTTAAGGGATCCCCTAACCTTTTTCCTGAAATGACTATCAAAGATCGCCAATATACCAGCGGGAACAAACGGTTTATCATTCTGGATAAAAGAACCGTAAACCTCTGAAACGCTTGACATTAATAAAAATATCTATGAAGCCTATCACTATCAGAGTGGATAAATGGTGATTGCAATAAGGTGCTATTTGCTATGAAACTCCTGTTGGACGCAAAGAATTGAATGAATTTTATGCCCTTAGTAATTTCGTGCGCTACTTGAAAGTGGTGGGTGGTCTATCGTGCGAAGGTGCCACACATTACAATGTTGCGTAAACATTGATCTTTTCTGAAAGAGTACTGATTTTCTTGAACTGCATAAATGTGAACGATGACCTTTGAAAGGGACAGATGATGATGTGATGCAGCTTGAGAGAAGTCCATGTCCTAGTCAAGCGTTGAAATACGATATGTTGAGCTGACTACGATATGTTGACGATGAGTTTCATTTTATTTCCTTATACAGTGAATCTTTTCGTGCCTCGGAAAGCACGCATTTTTGGTAGTCGTTACAGATAGTCAGTAGGCTGAAAATCTGTATTACCCAGTTCTAACTGGGTTGTGGAGGTCAGGTAGGCAGCCGATCCATGTAAAATACTGGTATTCAGCTGTGTCCCGTTAGACTGGAAGTTGACCCTATCATATTTTAAAAAGACCAGGCACATGATTTCCTTAGACACTGAACTAAATTAAAGTGTTAAAAGACTTAATTGGATTTCAAGGCTAACCAAAATAAAATAAATTGTATCTTAACTACAAAAACATATTTTAATTCGGAAGCCAAAACAACATACTCCAAATCTACAACTCTTTCAATAAACTACGCTCCACTACCAACAATCATTTAAAACATCGATTCAAGAATACTTAATCAAACCCCCATTCAGAGTCAATTCCACAAAGAAAGAAAGACAAAATCCAACATTATTAGTCATTTATTTTTCAAATGACAATAATACGACTACCATATACGATCTGGCCAATAAAAATCGATACAAACATGAACTGGCCGGAATTCCCTGGTCGATTGTCTGGGGAAGTTGTACGGGAAGTGGTCAGCTACTTACGGTCCGATACGTCTTGTAAATATGGGTATAAGCAAAAAGATTATACGTGATTGTTTATTGTACTGAATCGTTTATGTACGGTCAGGAAGATAAACATAAAATCTAGAATAGTAGAAGTTTAACTGTGCTCTTTGAAAAGCTAACGTTTTTCCTCGTTACAGATTTATAGCTGTTAGGATATAGTGACTACAGCTTTAAATCCAGGATCGGGATATTCCAAATAAAAGAACCATAATAACACTTTGCCAAACGAAATTTAAGACCTGTGTTGATGCTTCAATTCTCTAGATTTGCATTTATTAAACTTATACTTTACTTTAACCTATCACCCGTATTTATAAACAAGTCATTACTATTACTTGAATAAATGTCATTGTTTAAGATACGTTTTTTTGTCTGTAGTTTAGTAGTTCCTTAATGTTAGAACTATCAAACGGATGAATAAAATTCTTAGTTTTGCTTTCATTGACGGTTCTAACTTCGTTTAAATTCTTGCCCATTGCATAAAAATATTTGCATAAGTAATTAATTAAGTCCAAGTAATTACTTTGACTTGACTATAAATACGGATGTATGTATGAGTCCTAGCATTAGTCTTTGACAACCATTCAAAAGTTCAATCTCAAGGTCTGCAATAAACGTGCAATGGAGCGCAGCGTACAAAAACACAAATAAGTTACTCATAAAGCCATTTAGCTGATGTGGGACTGGACTGGCCTCGTTGGCCATATACCCAATGAGCTGTGGGTCACAAAAGTCCCATTCGGGAGCCCTGACACAGCCAGAAGGCGTTGCGGTAGACCTCGAAGAAGATGGCGGGACGATCTGAACAATACAATCTACCAATGATTCACAGTGGCCTTAGATTATAACAACAGGGAGTGGCCTTTTACCAGCTGTGGGATGATGCATGCTGACAGTATACTGATACTATTGTATGAGTATACTGTCACCTACCGGATATCTTCCGTGATTATCCATTGTCATACATTTCTTATACTGCAACGCTGTTAGCAAGAGCCTTGATCGCGGGATGACTGAAGAATGATGGTAATTAGTAGTCAACCGTTTAGATTAAAACCGTATTTATATTTATTTTTGAAAATATTAATGTGGTTTTGCCGACCATACTGAAAACGGTAGGCAAATGAGTTGTGCGAGTGCCGATACCTGCGGTAGAGAACTTATTTTCATATTTGTCCCTCTACATTATTTATTACATTTGCCTTAGGGTTGCCCCTAAAACCTACTTAGTTCTTAAATAATATCCCATATCTCACTTTTTACTTCGGCTGTCTCTTGGAACCATAGCCATAGCATACACAATGGAAGATACTTATTATAAACTGTAGTTGCTGGTACTAAAATGAAATGACAAATCGGGACTGCTACTGGGAAATTCCTGATAGAAAAATCTAATATGACTATAACTTTTTTTTTTGGTGGAAAATCATCAAATCAAATCCCCTCCCGCTCTTGGGCAGAGCGAAAGGAAGTGTCAGACTTCTACTGACTAAAAACCACCCGTGTTCCTTCTTAGCCCTATATGTCGAGGCTGCGGTGCGGTAACTTGTGAAAAATCTGCAGCCCCGACGGAACCGCAGCCCCAACGGAACCGCAGCCCCAACGGATATGACTTTACCCGACATGGAAATCAAACCTAAGACCTCCCGCTCAGCAATCAAGTCGGTGATATAGCACAGCTCTATTTAAACCAGCCTACACGAGATGATGATGGTTTTTTCCTGAAAATAAACCATGTCCTAAGACCTCTTGTACAGACGTCAGTTACACAAGCTACCCAAAACAGTCAAATTCTCCCAATTAAACTTGAACCTAATGAATTAGGGACAAAGTTGAAAATCTATTAAAGAAAATTGACAGATTGTTGTAGCTTTTCTGTAGGTACTACTCGTAATATTAGATTTTTAGTTAGTTCTAATAGTCTTTATAAAGCGATCTCTGCGTCACACATACCCGTGTGACAATCTCCTTCAACCAACTTGGATTCATTCGGCCATTCATCATAATGAATAATACACCATATTTACTTTATTACCTTCCAAAATTACAAGTAAAGGACACTGACTACCCGATAAACAATTAAGATAAAATTTAACGAGCTACGTAAGGGGCAACCATGAGATTTGACGTGACCAGGCTTATTGTTCATATTTTTTAGTCTGCCGATTGTCCCATAAGCATGGTATTCAAATTAGGGGCGAGCATTGTGCAAGGAATACATTGCCGATGCTTGCCTGATCTTAGGTAGCGGTTATGTTAGAGGGAGTTCGTATTGGAGTCGTTCTGAACTAAATCGTAAAGTTGTTTGATCGCAAATGTTACTTTTTATTTCAGAATAGGAATAGTGTGTGATTTTTGTATAGTTTAGATGTCTAAACACATTGTGAAAAAAGTTTAAGGGAATCAATGAAAATAGCTTTATGGTGAACTAGCCATCCTGTTGAATAATTACTCTATCCATTGCAGAAAACTGCATAAAAAGTTCGTTGCCTAGTTTAAAAGATCTATGCGTACAAACAGCGAGAGCAACTTTATGTTATACTATGTAATAATAATAAAGACTAAAATCAAACCGTAGAGTCGGTCCTCATCATCCATTTAGTCAAGGATACCCATTGCTAGATATAGGCTGGAGCCTATAGCGGTCAATGCAGCAATGCTTGGTGGACCAAGCATTTCTGCATCAACCGCAACCAGTACTTCTCGCACTAAGCGGATTCCTACAACCTCCAGGTCTTCTTTGTGGGAGACCTTTCAAAAATAGCCATATTATGCAAAATTTTATTTCACGTAGACCTACATAGGCACTTCTAATACGTCGAGAGAAGGTGCGCGGAAGAGAACCAGGAAGAAACTCCATGTCTACTCGTTTAAAATCAATTAGTTTTTTTAGTTAAGGCCAGCGTAGGCCCAACAATAAGTACCTAAAGTTGCTTACTAAAGTCTTTGCAAAAGGTAACAACTATAAAGTTCTTGTAAAGCATAAATAAAACATTATCAGTGATCAATTCATCAGTGTTAGTTCAAAAAGATATTCACTATCTCTAAGAAATCAATTGCTACTAAACAATCTTCCTTCAAACGTATTCCGCACTGTGTCCGCACCTCAACATCTTGAATAATTATCCTATTATGTATCGCATTCTAAACAGATAGCTCTATTTGTGCGGTACGCTAAATCTTTGTTTTTCTTCTACATTATCATTTTTATGTGAATTTTGGCTGTTTTCGCGTAAACAACCGTGACACGTGACTAACCGGTATAGAAACTTTAATCATTGAAATCGTTCTAAGTTTTCTTAATGTATCTAAATTTTGTTATAAGTAAAATATTGTCTAATAGATGAAGACTATCAGAGCAGAGGTGGAGGCCTAATACCAGGCCTAATACATAGACCATAAATTGTGGTCTAGTGGTCCTGGGTTCAATTCCTGGGTCGGGCAAAGTGTTATTGGGTTTTTCCATGAGTGATTTCTCTGTCTGGATTTAACATAACTGGGGTTATGTGGGTGTGCTATTAGACCTCTAACTCTGCATAACTCTTTGGGAATTACCGGCTTGATATTGTCATGTTCAAAATATTTGAACAGAGATTTTTCAGGTTTTTACAGCTGAAGCCCGGATCCTGTCCGTTTATCTTTCAGACCGTACTGCACCTCAAATATGTCCGAGAAAATTTTAGGAAAAATTCTGTTGTTCGCCAATTCACATCAAAGACCCAATGTAGGTACACTTTTTACAACAACGAAAAAATGGGCAAACACACAGTGGTACACAACCTTTTCTTACCGCAAAAAAGTTTTCCGTGGGCCAACCGGGCATTTTTCCCTCCCGCCATTCAAACGAACCGCAGTGTTTAAAATACAGAAAAAAAAAGTTGTCGGCACTCGCTCCAACCGACAAAAGAGGATTTTTTATTTTATATTCCAAATATTAAAGGACATCGTTAGCGGTTAGCATTTGTTAAATATCTGAAATATTTTTGTGAGCTTTTAGGGCTTGAGTTTTTTTTTTACCAACGGCACGCGAACGAGTTGTCTTGTTTAAGTGGGGTGTTTAAAAATAAAGTTTTTTTTTTCGCCCAGTGCTTATTGTTTTGTGAGAAGTTGCAACCTTTCACCGCAAAGGGTGTTATAAGTTCTTGAAAGGAAAGTTTTTAATATTTTTTTGTCCAGATGCTTTGGACGCTTTGTCGCTCTGTGTGGTTGGAGATTTGTTCTATTTATGCTGTCTTGCATTTGTGGTTAATTGTCTGTTTTGCTGGATTATTTTTGGATAATCATGTGATGGATTCTTTGGACATGCCATTCAGTCTCTTCCCACGGGAGTGAATGAAGAGATTTTATTATGGGACTAATCATTTTCGTACCACTTGCTCAAAAAAGTGACATTCTATGCCACAAAAAGCGAACATAACAATAGTCATTTTAATCTGTTAAAAACAGGGAAAGAAAATTGTACTGAATTTCATTCATCCTCCAGGTCCCGAGAATGTGATTTAAATTTGGAAAAAGAAAATTGTACTGAATTTCATTCATCCTCTAGGGGGAGAATGTGATTTCTATCACTATTTGGACCAATGTTTCGAATGTTAACTTTTACTTTTAATTGTCATTATCTTTAGTAAATGCCCATCTCATACGTGCCCTTAAAACGAAAACCAACTAAAGTCACTTATGGGCAAAAATGAGTTACAAGTACCGTTCGAAGAATCTCCTTTTCAAGATCTACATACTGGTAAAACTCGTTTTCCGATATGGCACTCCGTTCTGGATTTAGCTTTTAGCTAAAGTAACTTAACAGGAGATTTTTGAAATAAAGAACAGGCAAAACCCAATAAGTGTCAGTTAAAGCAAGGTTTTTGCACTGTAAACCATGTTTTTAGCCAGGAAAAACATTGTATCGCCGTTTAAGTGGTTTTTACATGATTCAAGTTAGATGAACAATTACAATTTGATAACTGAGTCAAGAGACTATAGATTTTTACTTAGTTTTAGCAATTATCCATTAGGTAAACATGCAAATTTCGTTTAATTAAATTAATTAAAAAACTGCTGTCCAAACTCTATTCTTCAAAAGACAAGAAAACATTGCGGCTACAGGAAAAACCACTAATCTGCAGCACTTATCAAGCCAATGTTTAATTATTCCTACTTGTTTTGAGAATTAACTTCTTTTTCTCTTCCACCCTAGTAATGAATACAATATGAAATGAAAAATACACGTACTCTCCTCATTATCAGTTGTTTTAATATAAATTTTACGATTCGAACCTTTAAACACGATTTTCTCGAAACTACGTTTATGCAGTTAGTTGGGTTTTGAAGTAAGGGCACGATTATTATTGTGTTAATTTTTTCGCAAAAGGTACGAAAAGTAGAGTATTTTCCTCGGTGATAAAGCTGTCTTAGTCTTGGGTGAACTTAAATCCCTCGCTACACTCAGGACTCGTCTTAAATCCCTCGCTTCGCTCGTGATTTAAGTTTTTAACACCCTCGTTACGCTCGGGAGTAAACCTCGAGTCCTTCGTTACGCTCGCGATTTAAATCGTCACCCGCGACAGGAGACACTGCTTTATCCCCTTGGTTAATAATCTACTATTAGCTTAGTCTTAATGTCGTTAAGAAGGTCTGACTTAAAGACTTAGATTACCGTTGGAAAATCATTTCTATAGGTTCCTTTTATAATAGCAAGAAAACCGCACCTTATTCTATCTAACACATATAGTATACCATAACATCACGCTTGTATTACCCAAAGGGTTAGGCAGAAGTCCACTGAATAGTAAACCCATATTTCGCCAGATCTTTCAGTCCCACGTATTAAGGCTCAATAACACTATGCCCGACCCGAGAATCTAATCATGCACAAAGTCGCG
Source organism: Diarsia dahlii (assembly GCA_949775195.1). Classification (NCBI taxonomy): domain Eukaryota; kingdom Metazoa; phylum Arthropoda; class Insecta; order Lepidoptera; family Noctuidae; genus Diarsia; species Diarsia dahlii. The sequence continues at coordinate 18,874,391 of OX459210.1, forward strand.
CTTACGACAACTCGACCAATGAGACAGTGAGTGAGGTATTCAGTCTAACATTAGATTACATAGAGTACATCTATCAGAAAACAATATCTATTATAATTCGAAGCATTATCATTATGATATTTGCTTCTTTAACAAACACACAAAATAATGTATCACCGCCTCCTACCTTATTAAACCCTAAAACTTCTAAATCAATTAACCCCACACTAAGCCAAACGAAAACGCTTTAATATTAACACTAGTACCTCTGAAATTCAATGAACTATATCAACATTCCCGATTGAGCCCCCGGGGCGTTCCACACGTGCAAATGTCATGCAATATGTTGACAATTGCACCTTCACTTGCCAACAGGTGGTACTGTTCGATCAGGTGGATTCAGATTAGGGTAGTGGCTGGAGTGAGTACTTGGTCTAGTAACTTGTATGGTTAAGTTGGAGTTGGGAAGATCCGGAGTTTTTATGCTGTTAGGATTTAAAATGGTCCTCATCAACTGCTTAGATTTTTCCCAATTTTATTGGGTATTCAGCTGCATCCGTCATGATTGGAACCGACCGTTCCAGTTGTACAGGATGCACCTAAATACCAGTATTTTACGTGGAATGACTGCTTATCTGACTTCCAAAACCCAGTTACCATGCTTGATAACTTTTGGTGAGGCAGGTCGTCAGACTTTCGAACAAACTGATTGACAAAAACTTTTTTACAAAAAAATAAAACCGACTTCAACAAAAAAAATCAGCTTCTGAAGTCGGTGACTTTTGTTTGTTTGATTTCATGATTTTGCCACCGACTTCCGAAGCTGATTTTTTTTGTTAAGTTTATTTTTCACTTTTTTGTGTTTGATTTTTTGTTGAAGTCGGTTTTTTTTTTTTAAGTTTTTATTTTTCACTTTTTTGTGGTTCACATGTGCCTACCCCTTCACAGCGTGCCGGCGTGATGTTATGTTATGAACTGGTGTAAACAATAGACAGACATGAGATTTCAGCAATCCCAGTCCATTTGCTATCATTTTTGAGGAGTTCCGTTACCTATCTCCGAAGTTCTTCATCAGATCTTCACCAAATTGAAATGGAACCACTCCGAGAAAGTACTCTTCCAAAAACAATGCTTAGATATGCTATAGTAACAATCATGGTTAATCTGCTGTTATTTATTGAAGATTTCCCCCGATTTCTACAAGATCCCATCATCAGATATTGAAATGGTGACAATGGGACCACACGAGAAGCACCAGCTTTCAAATAAAAAAAGAATCATGAAAATCGGTTCATCTAGTCGCAAGTTATGAGGTAACAAACATAAAAAAAAAAAAAAAAATACAGTCGAATTGATAACCTCCTCCTTTTTTTGAAGTCGGTTAAAAAGGACTTCTTCTGCCATACTATTCTATTACTCTACAAGTCTACATCTATCAAACACTTCCTTTCTTGCCATAATCATCTTTTACACAGTTTATCCATCGTTTGGTAATTCGCTACTCTTATACCCAACCACATTTATACCCAAAACTTTCCTTACGACATTTTTCTCAGTCTATACCACGACAACCGATCACCACACAAGCTTTCAGTCACCGGCTCCTCTTTCAGGCTTCCTATGACGTAGTTGCTAGCTTAAATCTCAGTAGTTAATCAAGTAGCTAGCCCCATCTAAACATAGCACAGTGCATACCATCTAATTCTCAGCGGAACGTCTCCACCACGACATTAGACATTACGTTACAACTTAGTTCAAGTGCTCTCTGATTTGTTCGCACTTACACGTTATCTCAATGGCTTTTGTCACTATCCCAATGTGACTTGGGATATTTGAGAATAGAGAATCTATTTCGGGAAACTTAGTTTTAATGATTGAAATCATATCTAAGGTATTTGTGATTCTTAAGGAATTTTAGAGCTGTCTATTCGTCACAGTTCGTGTTAGGCAATTAGCATTCTATTAATTAATTGGATCAGAAATTGCTCTTACCAATACTGATTACCTACTTCACATGATGAGGCTGCTTCTCAATTAGAAAGATCTTAATTGAGTTCTATCATTAATTTACAGCACCAGAATGAAAGCAGGTCACACAAAGTATAGAGAAAGTGCCTATGTATGCAAAATACAACAAATCGTGAAATTTAGTTTACACTCTTTTTCTTCTTCTTTCTTTAAGACAGATAACTACAGAAGTTGACCCTGTTTAAGATATAGTCTTATTATATGTCGGTAAGTAAGAGGAAATCTGAAAATTTTCGATCTTACTGAGTTTATGTTGTAATGCATCCGCTTTCTTTGAATGCGATACTGTTTTAATCACATAATTATAATTTTGACTAAGACTTGGTCTAACTAAGAATTTGTATCTTGAGCTTGTAGGTACCTCGAAATAATAATTGTACTTAAGTATAGCTAATCAATCACAGTGCATCTAAGTGGTTCTTTTCCCACCTATAAATATTTGTTAAAGTTCTTCTAACACCACGTAAGTAAACTTTTGGCGGTTTGCATTTTGATACCCTTTGCCGAAGACGCGTAGTTTCAACCACTTAGAGACAAGCAACGTCTACCTAATTTAAAATATTCATCATCATCATCCACAGCCTGCCTGCGTCGGTCTTCCCGAGTTCATGTAACCCCAATCTATTTAAGTCGCGAGTAAATAGGCTTCTTCTGGGTAAGCTCGTTCCATCGTCGACCTCATCTCTGCCCTTAGGGCAAGATTGAGGTCAAGAGTGAGCCCATTTAATATAAAAAAAAAAACAGCCTGACTTCTCCCACTGCTGGTTATAGGCCTCTCTTTGCTTGTCCTAAGTTCTACGTTCTTGTGCCATCCAGGGTTTTAAGAGTTAAGAACCATGGAATAATAGGGGGTCAGACAAAAAAAAACTAATTAGTCCGTCAGATAGATTTCTAAAAAATATTGACCACATATTTTTTCTTTTTTCACGTAAACAAACAATGAAGACAATACAGTGCTTCGAAAACTCGTCTGACGTTATGACGTCACATGAAGGTACAAAATGTAGGTACTAGCATATGTGCTAGTACCTACATTTTGTACCTTCATGTGACGTTTCAAGTCCCACTCCATGATTTTTGACGCGCTTTATCTTCGTCAATTTTTATTGATTTGATAAAACAGTAAACACGTATCCAACATTTTTAGATAATCTAACTGATGGACTAAACAGAATCATATTTTTTTGAGTCAGTCCGATCCCCTATTATGCACTATTTTCATTTCCATATCAAGTTGCTATTTTTTACTTATGTGGACTAGAACTTCAACAACAAAATATAAAAACCAATAACGAACCAAACATCACATGGACACCCAAAAATAAACATAATCTATGTCCAATCTTAAAAAGGATAATCCAGAAATATGTCGCACAGATAACATGTCATTACGGTCTCCACGCTCTCCACGCTCGGCTAGCGTGGCGCGCGTAATTTTTATCGTTCTGCTCGCATCTGAAACTTCAGGATTAATGATCCAGCGCGTCTAGTCATACGGTTCCGCCGAATGCCGTAAAAACGCTATGCGCAATTCAGTTTTGTTGGCGGATGAGTGTTAGTATGGAGACGGTAGTTTTTTCGGTAAAGTATTGGTGATATAATGTAGTAATTACAAGATTTCCTAATTAGTACGAGTACAACAAGTCAAACAACAACAAGCGTTGGTTTCGTATTTGGCATAATTATATTCGTGTCGTATTATGTCTAAAGTACTATTTTCATTTTGCTAAGTCATAGGTTGTTGTTGATTTTTCGAATTCATGAGAGAATTGTATAAATTTCTCACTTGCTTTGGTGAAGGACAACATCGTGAGGAAACAAAACATACCAGAGGCCCATTGGGCAGCATAAAATTTATTTCTTCATCTTTATAGTAGAACGCGCGTGTTGGAGCAGATATAATTATGTCACCTGTCGTAGATTTGTTAAAATCAGATGAAATTACCATTACTTTTGTGTACCTCTTATCAATCTATAATTTTTACTTCAAACTCTTTCATGTTAGCTTAGTGTTTCCATTCATTTGTATACACTTTTATTGGTTATTCCTTTTACGTTACTACACCACCAGCAAACACTACTATTACTTTCTAGTTTCACTAATGTTCTCCAAATAAAACTACTACCCAATTCTATCCACCTCTAGATGCCACATCCACGGCACCCTCACCCAGATCCACGTCATCCGACCTTTAATTGCTCTCATCCTGATACGGCTGGTATATCGAGCGAGAAAATGGGTTTTTCGCTGTGGTAACCGCTAGCAACTTTGTACTACGGCACATTATCGGATTTGCTAGCAGCTCTGTATAGCTCTGTGTGATTCCATGTATACTTGTCGCGTGTACTGTGACATAGTTGTCTGATGTGATTTAGATTTTAGTATGTTTGTTTTGTTTTTTAATGGGTTTGTATTTGTGTTATGTTTACTTAATTCTAGTACTGTGTCTAGTGCGTTGCTGTTGAGCTTTGAGGTAATAGTTCGAGTTCCAAGTCAAGCAGTGTTATTGGGTTTTTTGCTGTGCTGACCGCTAGGAACTTTGTACTACGGCACATTATCGGATTTTCTAGCAGCTCTGTAACTCTGTGTGATTCCATGTATACTTGTCACGTGTTACTGGTACTGTGACGTAATTGTCTGATGTGATTTAGATTTGAGTATGTTTGTTTGGTTTTTTAATGGTTTTAAGTATTTGTGTTCTGTTTATTTAGGTCTAGTGTGAGCATAAGTAGTACCAGTTTTATCGGGTTTTTCATTTGAACTATTTTAGTAACTGCCCGAAGTAAATGGGTAATCTCCGTCAAGATTTGATGACATAATGGAAAACGGTCAGGACTAATTATTTATTTTTATTGATTCACAGACGAGATTATTAGACGTATTTACGAGTAGACCTACCTACTTTGATTTGTCTTTTTGTTAACTCAAGCTCTATGCAATATTTTGTTCTAAACACAGCTATTGATATAGAACAGAACAGTTATTAAAATGTCGTGACGAAAGTTTTGAGCATACATTTTAATGTGCGTGGTAAGAGTAAGGGAAGACCAAAGAAAGAAACGATGGATGGACTGTAAGAAAGTTGATAAAGATGGGAAGTTGTCATTTGTCGACAGACGACTTAAACAAGTATTGAGAGGAGAAGACATGCTAGGCAGACCCCAAATAGATGATAATAAGCTAAGGCAAGAAATTGATGTTGAGTTAGATATTTTGTAAATATTAACTATCAGATGCTTATTTAGTATTATACAGGTCAATTTTTTTTTACGTTCTTGCCACAAGGTTTAAAAACAGCGAATTAAAAGAGCAAAATATACCACGTTAATATTTGAAAGTCTCTAAATCTTAAACTACCCTGTGCAAATACGAAATAGCCTGCAGCCACCCATCTGAACATATAGACGAGCATATCGAACAAAACCTTTAAAAAAAACACTGTTATTAAATGTTCATTAAGCTGCGACAACAAACTTATAAACGAATCACCATCAAGCAATAATCACTCCTAAATACAAAGAAATAGAATTGAAGCCAACTGCATTAGCAACTTCGTTACTTACTTTACATAAATAATGAACTTATTTGCAGTTTGTTTAGAGGAAATTGAATCTTATGTCGGGGGAGGACTTGTGAAAGTGGTGGTACATATATTGGTAAAATAAAAGCCGCAATTGAACGAAAGGTAACTAGTGATTTTGAGGTGAACCGATTTGGATTAATGAATTAAATACACTTGTATGCCTGTGTTTATGTTCGGAAAAAAATATGTCTGAAGTATCTACTTATATCATTATTGGAGTTCATATAAGGTTATTGAGAGATGTAATGGTTAGTCTGAGAATTGTAAATTCGAATGATGACGATGATCATGAACAAAAATATGCAAGAATATGTAAAATATTTGGTATACGAGTTTAGAAGACCTACCAAATAATTTAATTTCCACTTCTACTTATAATGATAACCCAAAACGTCATAGAAGAATTGGATTCATGCCATTGCTTGTCATTAATGTCCACAAAGTTAAGTTAATCAGGGCCTGGAAATTCTGTTTTGAAATTCTATAGTGTTCAAGGTGAAGCTTAGAAAGAGTTCTCAAGGTGCGATACAGGGCCCTTTATTTTTACAAAAAAATCCAGTTATAATTTTTAGCACTGGGTTACTTAGTTTGATGTACAGAATGCTTGGTGGTGGCTTAGTAAAGGATTAATAACACTGTATTTATAAACCATTTCTACAGACACGCATCATGTACATAAGTATGTCCTTATATGATGGAAAATAAAGAAAGTCATTTGGTATCATAGAAATGTCTCGGCAAATTAAATTCCAAATCTTCCCAAATCGGTAAAACGAAAAATCTTTGATTAATGAACCTATTTTATCCGCACATTAGCATCGAACCAAAAAATATTTTAGGGCAATTAAAATATGGTCTGTTTTTTGTTGCAAAAAGGACAAAAAATCACGCGTGACGCCTCGGGAGAGGGGTGGGTAGGATAGCAAGCGTGCATATCTAAATAATTATACGGCGTTAACGGATAATGATTGAAAGGTCTTCAGATGTGGCCACAGAGTATTTTCCGAGATAGAGATTACTTATTATATTTTTAGATTTGGAGAGAATGATGTTTCTGATTATGTTTTCTTTTGTAATTTAATTGATGAATTAACAGTTGGGAAGATAGCAATACAGGCTGGTTATTTTTTCCAGTTCCATAATTAAATTGCTTAAATTCTTTTCGACTTTTATCGATTGGATGGAGGATGTTTGTTACTCTTTCACGCAAAAACTACAGATCATATTTGCATAAAATATAGCACACAGATAGTTTATAATCTGGATTCATATATAAGATAGTTTTTATCTCAGTAGTACAGTCAGCATCAGAAGTAGCTGAACATTTCGGACTTTTAATTCTTTTATGTACAGGACTCTAGCTATTATTTTTAATGTTTCAGAAGATTATTCGTTAAAATAGTCCTTATACTACAATAACATTTAGTAACGAGTAATATCTAACAAGTTTTTATTAAAAAAACAGCTTCGAAACTTTGAGTAATCATAATATACTTCTGATGCTGACTGTACGATCTCGTGGAACACTAATCGAACTCTACGAAGCCGCGTGCATCAGCAAATCTAAACTACAATTGTTTTATTACTTTAATTTGATGCATACCTAATAACCAACTGGCCAGAAAGTATTACATAAGATCATCATCTTAAAAACAAGCAAAAACCGTTGAGTTGCAAAATGTGTTCAGATTTTTGTAACTGAGCATTCTTCTAAGTATTTTTTTATCTCATAATTCAATCAATTTACACCAAAACGGCTTCCATACATCTTTACATTTTGCTTTAAATTACGCAAAAAACCAGTAGCAATATCACATGAAACCAGTCCAATAAAACATTCCTACGGTCATACGGCATTAATCTTGTTAAAAAATCAAAATATACGCAATAATAATAATTGTGGTGTGTCTATACTACACGTACCTAAGTACAACCGGACTATTACCCGGTACATAATATTCTAAAACACGACACTGTCCACTTTCTTGTTCCGAGAAAATACATAGTCGCGCGCGCACTTCATTGGAATCGATCGGGCGTAACGTTTCCTATCTCGCTCACTCTTATCCTCTTAAACGGAGGAGACACAAGAGCGAGCAGCACAGATATAAATCCTACCGATCTATAAGCCACGCCCCACAATCGATCTGATAAATGAAAAACCCGTTTGGTGCGCGGGCGCAATGATTTGAATCTCGTCATGACTTGATGTTCGTTTTGCGATTACTCGTGCGCTTCGTTGCTTTGTATTTAAAATTATCTTTATTACCCCATCCGTGGGAGTCTTAAATCTCGCATTCAAATGTTTATTACTTCATGACTCATAATTATGTACGTTTTAAATGTTCAAACGTGAATCTCTATGATCCTAGGCTGTGTGTGGGGTCAATGTTAGTTCGTTGACATGCTTATTGAGTTATTTTTGCTATTTTTGTGAGCTTTTTCTCAAGTTTTAATAGTCGAATGAGTCGTTTTTTTTTGTTGCATAAAAAAAATGGTGAAGATAATTTAGATCCAGCGATGCACGTTCTGCTATTGCTATTTTTATTGCTGCTAAAACCACGTTGATTTTTTCCTCCTAAACATAACCATATGTATAGGTAATAGGTAGGTAACGACTGCCACCGACTGGTCGCAATCGCAAGTTCTGAGTACGGGGTCCTGGGTTCGGTTCCAGGCAAATTGTTATTGGGATTTTCCATCTTGAATTTCTAAGTAGAGATTAAGTACACACATAGTCTGTATTTGTACCCGGTTGACGGGAATTAGGCTCGCCCTCTATTAAATTGGACTTAAGTCCAAAGGTGTTCTTAGATGGCGAAATGTGGGTGCACCATCTAGAACAACACTTCTGCCTAACCCTTCGGGGATTAGGTACCTACAGAAGTGATGTTATGTTATGTCATGTTATGATTCCTTCTCTTCTATTATCACCGAACTAAAAAGTAAGAACAGACTACTACTGCAACAGTTAGATATTTCATATCAATATTTTAACCATCTCTTGCCAATCTTTACTTGGTTAATTTTCCTTTGAGCTTTTAGAAACTAAACAATTTAAATCTGTTTTAACTTAGATAATCTTGTTAAAATGACTGTTTATTAATTTTCTGCTTACTCATCCTTGTCAAGCAGACATTTGGCACAAACAAACGCGAAAAAACAGAGCTTTCAAACCTAACTTTACGCTACTCTGCGATAGATGGCGCTACTAGTCTCACAAATCAACAACCAACTCCCGCGCAGAGCACACTAATGCCATCTTTTGTCAAGGTTTAGAAAACCACACCACTATCTTCGACCAATTTGATCAGAACTCCGATCTGTGAATAGGGTTATGGATGGACGGTTTATCTATGTCTGGTCATCAATAATTCGATTTTAATAGCAGTCGGAGAGGTTTGATACATTCGTATCGTCTGTAGAATTACTTTTACCTCGAATGATTGCTTGAATGATGTCTGATAATTCGTATGAAGCATGCTCAGCCTGATTGCGTTATTTCTTATAGCATATTTTATTGATGTTCCCTGTATAGATATTTATTACTTGGAGATGTGTCGTATTTCTACGTCTATCTTCAGGTGTGTTTATTTGTGGATGGATCCGGTTGATTTTTATGAGTGAGCATCAGTCATCCTTTCTTTTTTTATGAAATTGCAAAGGCAATTAAAATAATAATGGTGCTTCGATTCTTCGGAGAAAAAGTTTTTAAACATTCGCACGTCTACTAATGATTCCCCAGCTGTCATTTGTAATTTGCTCATGCCTTGTTTGAGATTCCAATTTCCTACTTAGGTACTAGGTAAGCAGAGACAGTCAAGTGGTCTCGAGTTCAAGCCGAAAACGTGCATCTCAGATTTTTCGGATTCATGTGCCTTTTATATCATTGCCTATCACATCACTTGCTTCTGTGAAGGAAAACATGGTGAGGAAACCAGCATGACAGAGATATTTTTTCAATGGTATGTAAAGCCAAATCAGAGGCCAAGGCTACCACCAGCCCGTCGGGGCCGCGGATTAATTACGAGATGACGTGGCCTCGGCACAAGGGTCAGTAGAAGTCTGTCACTCCCCTTCGCTCTGCCCAAGAGCGGGGGGGTCTTGATGTGATAATTTTCCACCCACAAAAAAAAAAAAGGCTCTACCACCAGGTTATGCCACATGATAAACAATGAAAGACCATTTTTGGAAAACTGGAGAATTAAATGGTGTAGTTGTTTTGCGTCATTCTCATTACCTACCCATGGGGCTGCAGATTATCGAAAGAGGACACGCGGCCTCGGCACAAGGGCGAAGAAGGAACATGGGTTGGTTTTTAGTCAGTAGAAGTCTGACACTCCCTTCCGCTCTGCCCAATAGCGGGGGGGGGGGGGGGGTTATTTGATGATTTTCCACCAACCAAAAAAAAAAAAACGTGTGGCATTCGGAGACTGCCGCGGTAAATCTATTGCATAGCATTTTTTATCAACTTATGCAATAATAGGTATAAATAATTAGGTATTAATAGTGTAATTACACACCAAAATAATTATTCATTCAAAAAATTTGAACAAAAATAACGATATTAAGAGTTTGATCTTCGAATTTCGCGCGATGTACATTATAATTATAAATCAAAACTAACCTTCATAGACTAACTAAGCTAGTAAGAAACTCTATGACAGAAAATTTAAAAGAAAAAGTATTGACAGCCTGACGTAAGTGTCATAAACATTGAAAAATATGAAAATTATTTATTTTATTTTAGATATTTTATAAGAAAACGAATCGTTTTAGACCGATTCGCAGAATAGTAATGCAAAAACCAATAAAACTTATGATAGATGCGTACTAATAATAAAATGAATGTTTATAGCTGTTTATAGAGTACTCACTCCTCACTAATTTTCTTTCACTATTTTTTCGTGACTTTCTTCATTAATAAATGCACTTTGTTTATTCATATTTAATACACTTAACATGTCTTAACATGTCTTCTTGTGTGTCTTAACATGTCTTCTTTACAATACAATACAATAAAAATATCACAACTCTGTCGTAAAATACTTGTTTTTATTTTAAAATGAAAAAGTGCACTCTTACTGAGACACCCTTTATTATGCTTCATTCATTTACAGTGGAAACCGACCCCAACATACTTGGGAAAAGGCTAAAGAGATGACAGAAACTACTAGGTGGCACAAATCATATTTAAGCTCAAATAATTACTATCGATACCTGCAGTATGACGAGAATTGTTATTGTTACAACACAAATTGTTATTCAAGCGATACAACGCACAAACCCAAATCGCTACAAACCTCTACCTATATTTAGTAGGTACTCAAATAATCTGAAAGGATCACACTCATCGGATCAAAAATCCAAAAAGTCATATCAATTTATCAATAAATAAAAACCACCGGACTCAACGTCCCCATGACACAGCAGAAACGAATGCTTTATTATAAAAAATCGTCGGGCTGTCATTGAGGTCAATAAAAGATTAATTTTGATGTTCAGTAGCTGACGGCTTGATGGCTACTGGGTTCGACAGATTACGGTAACAAAAAGTACATTTGGAAATAAAATTTGTGATTTTGTTTTGGTTTCTGTTGTGTTTACCAGATGTTATCATTGGGCAGATTAAAATTTGGTCAAATGAGAATAGCTTCGAAATTAATCATGGAAAATGCTCAGGATATAGGGAATATAAATCAGAAATCCTATTACGTTGATGTCCCGGTAACAAAATTAGTTACAGCTTTTTTTCGATCCCTAATACAGATTATTGACAATTATTATAGACTACCACTTTATACGCGACTTCGTCTGCTAAAATTGTGATAGGTCGGATAGCCTACATGACACAAATATAATTTATAGCCAACATAAAAACATCACCATGTCGATCGGTCCTGTGATTTTAGGATTCACCAAAGTCCGTGATCAAATACAACTACGAATACGAATAGCACGAGTTGATAAACATTAACTGAAGGCTCTAGAATTTCAAAAACTAAATGAAGTCGAAAAACACTTTGGGAAGCTCGAGTGTGGACTTCATAATAAAACTGATCGTGTCTCTACTCTAAAAACTATGTTTAAGAACTGTCTATATTCCAGAGCAATTATGACAGCATCAGCTTAGTTTAAATCAAACAGAAGCCAACTAACAAAACCTACACGCCCAAAGCTTATCGCTAACTAACTATAAAACTAACAATTAACACTGTCAACAGGATGCGGTCCTATGGACCAATTTCCTCTCGACTCGGTCCTTTGTACCGAAACACATCGTTACCATACAATGGAGGACCACATTGTCGCTCTGATCCCCATAATGTATCGATTTGAATATTTTAACGGTTAATTCTTTAGGGTTAAGAATGGTGTGTCCTATTGATGGAAAATTGGTACGTTAATGATGTATTCAATTGAGATATCTTAGATGTTGTTTGGGTTGAGATTTCTATCTGTTTGTTTACGATGATTCTGTTTTAGTTTCAAGCCTTGATCATTATGTTTTTCATCATACAAGTTGACTATTCAATATTTGGTTCTTAACAGAGAGGGGACATCAAGGTTCTTGCCCGTTCTTCTCCATAGATGTATATTCTTTGGAATGGGTAAAGTGCAGTTCTTTCACAGTTATTACCTTGTGACTGTGACTGATGATGAATGTGATTTTTCTCAAAAATGGTATGTAATGTTGCCATAACATCTCTAAAAAGTATCCAGAAAGTGAACTTTACCGGAGACTTATTCACAACTGTCCAGTAAGAAGCGAGATTTTAAACTTGGAATCTCCTACTGTCCAGTAAGTAAGTATGTAATTTACTTACTGGACACTAGGTCATCCTCTTTAGATCTGTTTAGAAAAAAAAACATAGTACCAGACACAGATTAGAGTTTAGCCATTATACTTCGATCAATAATGTACTAGATTCCCGATAAGCGCTTCAAAAACGGCCCGAAATATAAGACCACAAACGTATTTGTGGTCTTATTTCAAATCAGTATGGTCCAATCATAGCCAACATTAAGACGTCAAAATACCGCAGTATGCGTTCAAAAACTGCGTAAATAACCACCGTGGTACCAAGGTTTTGGAAGGAATATCTTTTTTTCGGTAATTTAATATCATTATGTGCTTTTTCATAATATTTAAACATAATTAAACTGTAAATATAATTAAATCAGCGAATATTATAATTGTTTGGCCAATGTTTGCTACAACGCACCAACTATTGTATCATGTTCTTGAACAGGGAACGCGAGTTCCGCAATAGAATAAGCACGACATTGTACACAAAATGCTTTTAACCGTATTGCTTAGAGTTTAAGTTTCATTTTAGAATGAATATTTTTGTACTGATGACTTTTTACTTTGGAGCGACCTTGGAGCGACATTTAAAATGTTTTGCTTCTAATCTTTCTCTGATGAAAGGGCTTAAATAAATATACTTTACAATGATAATTGAACGCTATGTTTAAGTGTTAAGGTTTATAATCATCTGAAGTTGTTAATAATATTGAACTTTTTTCTAAGATGCTATGTAGATGTTTACGTGTGTGCAAACGTGGCCACTTGAGCGACTTAGTTTTGTTCCTGATGCTTAATCTAGTACTATTATTGATCGAAGCCATTATAACATGGTTATAGAAGGGAGGTTCCAAATATATATCTATCTCTCTTTTTGGTATGACATTTTATGAGATACATATATTTTTGGAACCTTAAACAGCCATTTTATACGTTGCGTTTTGTACTTAGTAATGTTGTAGAAGTATAGTGTGGGATTTTGTGATTGTATTTAGTAATTTCAGTTTATTAAAAAGTTTTTTCTAAAGTTGTTTCCTAAACTGCCTCGTTGGTCTAGTGGTCGCAAGCTCGACTGCAGAGCGTGAGGTCCTGGGTTCGATTCCCGGGTCGGCCAAAAAGTGCTATTGTGTTTTTCACATATGAATGTAACCTTCAATATTAATTAAACGAATTTGTTGTTAAACTTTCTTTAATTTTTGAGAAAAGCATTATACAAACCTCAACCAGTAAGAAAGCCATCCTGGCCTCGTATATAACCAGACCTCACCTGCGGTTCGGTCCGGTTAACTCATACTTGGCCAGGAAGGCTTACTTACTGGATTCTGCAGTAATGTACTATTATGGTTGTCTTTGTTTCGACAGTTCAAAAGTGGCTGTTACTGGCCTACTTGAAATAAATGCTTTAATTTTGATTGAGACATGAATATTTTAATTTTAATTTCTTTTATGCCATGAAAATAACCAGATTTCTGCAACATCGATAGCAGTGGCTTCAGACAGGTCTCTCACAGATAGCAGGTAGACAGAAAATGAGACATAGTTTATCATACAAGAGAAGTCAAGATTTTTAATTCCATTTTACTTTGCTGTTATATACTCTGGGTTCAAATTGTGACTCCAATACATCAAAAAGTACCCAAAGGTCATCCAAATTAAAACCTACCAACAATTGACACTAATAACGCTATAACAGATCATAACAGAGTAACCACCGTAAAATTTAATAGGGCAAAGATAACCACAATTAAAGGAAAGGGAAGCCATAAAACTACTTAACTAGAAGCTATACCAATCAACATGAACACGACAGTATAAGTATCAAGCTATTGGTATATGTCCAGTTTAAGCTGACCACTCAAATGACAAAAAGATTATACAATATTAGGTCAACTTATACAGGAAGTGTATAGCTTGATACGCTGTCGTAATTATGTATTGTCGAGATCATAATTGCTGTACTTTTGTCACTCTTTTGCCCTTATTCTAATTTATTTAGGGTCAACATAATCTTCTTCTTCAAGACTTGACAACAATTCCCTTTCAACAGAAACTTCACTTAAAGTTGAGTCATACTATACCGGAAAAGTTGCAGACAGAGCCTGTTACAGGATACTACCAAATCCTAGAAAAAAACTTCTGTCAATCTACGCTGTCCAAAATCAGTCTGCATTTTCTTCACCAATTCTTAAGTTAGAAACTATCACAGAGCAAATGGCATGCAACAGAAGGGTGACTGACAAAGATATAACGAGGCCAACTATACAACACGTCAAACACAATGAAAATTAACACCACCACGTGATAAAATTTAAAACGTCTCAATTCTTTGATCGAACTAAGCGTTGGTCTGATGATTGACTTCCTCAGCGTGGGCTGGCCAGCATCGGATTATGTTAACAAGATTAGATTGTTCTTAATGGCTGTGAGACGACTGAGGCGTCGATTGTTATAATTAATGAGTCATGCCGTTATCAGGTCACGAGGGCTGATATGGGCCTTTTGTCTGCGCTAGGCGTTGGAGTTTAATGTGGAGCAGATGCTAGCGTAGATTAGCTAATAGAATGTGAATATGACGTATCAGCATTCCAGACTAGAATTACGACTGTTTTTAAATTTGTTCTTGTAGACGGCTCCAAAACCGTTAAGCCTTTGGTCCTGGCTGTTGTTTTTAGATTAGTTACTATACAGTCGTTACGGGTAGTCTGAAGGTAAAAAGTTAGCCCTACACAGTCTAGCTAAAGGCTAACGTGTTACTCAACTGGCTGGTGGAGTTCAGATAGGGAGAGATGCAAAATACTGATATTCAACTGCAACCACTTAGTTCCTCAATGGAACTTCCTTTACTCGTTCAAAAGCTTTAAGTAAAACGAACTGAAAGTGGAAATGTATTGGCCAATACCTCGAGAGCAATGAATCCGGGTCACTTAAAGAATGTTACAAATCTCGGAAACTAAAAATGATAGGTTAATACAATAAATTGTATTTAATAGACAATGTAATACTCCTTAAATGAAAGTAAAAAAAATATGATTCACCATACATTTTATTAACACAAAATTACATAAAGAAAAAAACTGCTGATCTCTCCTTAAAACAAAAATAGGAAACGTGAAATTTTTGAACTTTATTACGATTTTCTTGAATTTTAATACTTCGTATTGCCTCCTCGTGCTTCCATTACTGCGTTTACGCGGTTTGGCATGCTGTACACCAAGTTCCTTATACGATTTTGGGGAATATTCTCCCATTCCTCTGTGAGAGCAATTTTGAGCTCACGAAGCGTGATTGGGGGCCCTGTTTCGTTGTTTTACGCATCTGCCTAGCTCGTCCCAAGCATGCTCGATCGGGTTGATATCCGGGCTGCGCGCTGGCCACTCCATACGAGTAATGTTCATCTCTTGAAGGTAGTCATTCACAATCCTACCTGTATGAGGTCGGGCATTGTCATGCATAAATATAGCATCCTCACCTAAATTGACCATAAATGGACCAACGTGATCATTGAGGATTTCTTCCACATATCTTTCGCCAGTTAAAGAGCCGTTTTCTATGATCACCAGCTCTGTGCGACTTTCAGAAGAAATTCCGGCCCACACAAGTACAGACCCACCACCGTAGGCTACTTTTTCCTCGATGCATGCTTGCTTGAATCTTTCCCCTGGTCTTCGATACACTCTGTGTCTTCCATCGTGCTTGTAGAGCATAAATTTTGATTCGTCGGAGAACATAACTTTTGACCAATCTTCAATACTCCAATTTACGTGGCTCTGGGCATATCTTAGTCTTGAAATACGATGCCCACGCTCCAGTTTAGGGCCGTTTGCAGGTCTAAGGGGTTTTAAGTTAGATTCAGCAAGCCGACGTCTTACTGTCCATGCACTTGGGTTACTTCCTCCGAGGCGTCGAAACTGATTTGTGAGTTCAGTTCCTGTGAGAAAGCGATTTCGAAGCATGGTGTTCACCAAGTATCGGTCTTCTCGTGCTGTGGTACACCTGGTTCTGCCCGTTCCTGGTCTGCGTAGGTTAGAACCAGTTTCTTCGTAACGTCGGAGAACTCTTTGTACTGTTGACAGCGACACACCGACAGTCCTGGCTGTATCGCGCTGACTCCGGCCGGTTTCCAGCATTGTAAGTATTCTGGTGCATTCTTCAGGCGTAAGCGACATAATTTCAGCTTGAATAATGAATATAGAGCACTATCAACATGGTTTATGTACCCACATAAATGACAGATTACAAACAAAAGCAAAACCAAATGCTGTAATTACGTAGTTCCATCTTCGAAAGTGGCCCTTTTTCAAATTTGATTTTTTTATGATATAACTTTACAATAACTAAGAAGTTTTAATACCTTCATTTAAGGAGTATTACATTGTCTATTAAATACAATTTATTGCATTAACCTATCATTTTTATTTTCCGAGATTTTTAACATTCTTTAAGTGACCCGGATTCATTGCTCTCGAGTGTATTTTATAGCATCATCATCATCAAAGAAGAAGATATTTAAGTTCCAATATAGGATGAAATGAAAATTCTAATTACGGTAAATGAACTAATTTAGAATGAATAATATAGCAAACGTACGTACTTAACACATTTTCCTTTTAAAATTTATCGAATTCTCTTTACAGCTCTTCGTTCTAATTACATACATCTGTTAATTACTCTATTTCAATTAAGTTTCACTGCTTAATTAGAACTTTAATCATAACTACATCCTAGTATGTCGACACTTTGTCTTCGTTCATACATTTATCCAAAACCTTATTATCAATAGATAACTCTTAGATCTCATAATACATCTCCTGTACGATAAACCACAAAAGCCCATTCAGATATACTTTATAAGAATAATTAATTACAAGCCACAATACTATAAATATCTAAATCAACAAATAGAAATGGATGAAATGATCTGTCGTCATACATTGAAGCGACTGATGTATGGATGATGAATGGAATTAAGAAAATTATAAAAGACGTACAATGAAAGGTGGATCGACTTTCTTTGAGGAGACAAATTGTGACTCTTTAACCATAAACACTGTGATGATTTTTATTCTGGTTAGAAAGTAGTATATGGAAAAGATGTAGATGGTGAATCGGGAGATATAAAAGCTGCTTGTATTTATAAGCACTTTTGTGTTCATATCGCTAAGTGTATTTGTAATTGGAAAAAAATGAACACTCATACAGATATTTCAAATATAAGAAAAAGAACGACAATTTATTACGCTAAATACATAGGTAACTCCTCTCTAGCTTCTTTTTTGTGTAGGAAGCTTAATAAAAACATTGAGCCAAAGGCAATTGTTATTATAATCGTGAAGATTTAGTTTTTCTCTCTCTTTTTATATGCCACCTTTAATGCCGTGGATGTCATTTTATATTGAAACAAATAATTATTTTACAACTCTTATCACGATTTGTCCACTCGAATATCTTTAGCCCTCCTCCTACGCACATCAGTTTATCTCCAAACCCACCATATACTATCAAAAAGAGTATTAAATATGAAAACTCTTAAAGGATTAGAGGCGGTGACAGATTCGTTTCCACAATAAAGGTGGCTGCTCACAATTGATTTATGATTTCCAGGCGAATAAAGCCGTGTGTGCAATAGCCTTTATTTTTTGTTTTATTTTCGATATGAATGGAGTTGTGGAGTCATTGGCTTAGATATATGTCTATATTGTAGCTCCTTCGATGGGTTTTAAATCCGTTTATGTCTCATGTGTGTTCTGGTGCTTAGCTTAAGTATGAAGGAAAGGATTGTTGGAATTGTAGCAGATGACTTTATTTTTGCTGATATTTATGCGGTGAACTTTAAAAAAAATATTCATAAATGGCGATAACGCTGAAATAAGTGGACAAAACAAACTAGTGGGTAAACCCAGCTGAATGGAGTTTTGATAATTTATTCTTCTAGAACTTACTTAGAAGAAGTAGATGAGCAGTAGAATTGGCATTCTTACTAGTAGGTCGACCAGGCGAGCACTTTTCTCTCATAATGGCAAAGAAATCATTGAACCAAAAATTCAAAATATTTGACGACCCTAATTTAAACCATCTAATCTATAGATGTCTATTGATTCCTAGCAGTAATTAAACTATTTACTGATGATGAATAACAATTTGCGTTACCGTAGGAAAGATCTGTGTTGTGTAGTCATACTCTAATGTAAATGTGTAGGATTAACATAATTAGCATCAAAAATTGCCATACAGTTTGATAATTTTCCGGCACAACGGCACACCCATGACGTGTTTTTTCCAAGCCTAACAACATCTTTTCTATTGTCAATATCATCTTTTCCTTCGATACCATAAATACGACCATGATAGACTAAAGAAAAATCAGTACCAAAACATCAACTTCGAATTTACCATACAAATGCAATGGTGGCATTACTGGACGCGTATTGTTAACTGGTCCACAATGGAGTTTGAACCAAAGCGTATAGTTGTGGGCAAAAATATCGCCGGGTATGCAACCCAGGTGATGTATAGGGTTGTAGGGTTGCTTGGTAACTTTGAGTGGCGAGTTTTTTATGATATGATTATTTTGCAAAATTTTGTTATTACCCGACTGTTTTTACTTCATGCCGTAGGGCGTAGCCTATTTCGAAAATAGAGAAAACCTTATCATCAGTTTCCTGCCTTTAATCCAATTTGTTTGGGGTCGGCGCAGCATGTCTTTTTCTTCCATTCTGTACATAAAGGATTATTAGATCTTAAAGCAACCGCATGAAGGGCAGGCGTTTTGAAAGACTTTCTTAGGTTTTTTTACGTTTACATGTGCTGATTCTGAGATTAACTTTTAACTTTTCATTTGTCACATTCTATTAGTTTATTCACAATGCATTTGTCAACATTCTTCTTACGTAGTTTTCCTTCTAAATATGTTGGTTTCTTTTCTACTTCTTACTTAATTTACCTGATCTTTTCGAACTCTTCTAATCTATAATCCAAAAATTGCTCTGTAAAATCTATCTACTTTCCTCAAATTTATCACTGCCACTATTAATATTAGACCAGTCACATACACCACCAATATGAATGTCTATTATTGCTAATAATTTATAAACAATAATCCGCCAGTGACAATCCTGCGGGGTGCGTAGGCGACAACACAGCGAGGAGACATCGCCTTGTGAATGGACCCCTGAACATGCAGGAGTGGTAAGCATTTGGATCGCATTTGGAAGATGATAAACTTAAAGTTGGCATTTTAGAACCGAAATTGAAATAAAACGGCTGATACCAGTGGTACACCTGGTTCATGTTATGATAATGGACTAGTGCAGGCTAGGAAAGCATGGCACAAATGGAACGAAGTCCACACTCTGCAGCAGTGGGATCGTAAAGGCTACCAATGATAATGATGATAACGAAGAAATAATTAGAAAACATGCACGTGACCAAATAAATATAAATTACCATCAAATAGTTTCATACCACGGTAGGAGACCAACGTCCTGAATATTATATAAATAACGATGGTAATTAAAAGACATTTTTTTGTAATAAAATACCTCTCATTTAAAAATGTGAATGCTACCACTAAAATAGAGACAATAATAGAATTTCAAATAAAAAAATACCAAACTAGAACATAAAAAAAAACATCATTAATCACGTGCTAACATGATCAATTTAAAAAAAACTTTTCCTTCAATTACCAAACAGCTTTTAAGGAAGAAACTTACCTCCAGCAAAATGTTGCCAACACCACCAAGCTTACTCGAAGTCATAAAGAAATCATAAATTACATTACAATACAAACAGCAACGATATGTACTAATTTCAATGGTGTGGGATTCAATTTTATATGAATTAAAAGTCGCCTCAGAAAGCCTCTTGTGGTATTGTCTGGTGTTGAGAAAATAAAAGCTTTTTTTCAAAGGAAGTACTAAGGAGTTTCGATGGTAAGGTAAGGTTGGATGTCAACTTATGGGCGGATGAGATGATTTACTGGTTTACTAAGGTGAGGTCACACAAAAGTGAATTCGGTAACGTTCTAAGTCAATGTTTTTTAAAAACTCAAAGATATTTTATGTATATCGTTAGGAGTGCCGGAAATGGATGGATGAAGGACGCACAGAACAGAGAAACGTGGCAAAAAAATGGGGAAGCCTACACCCAAGATTGGGTGGTTCTGGGCTGAAATGATGATGAAGATTTAAATCTATAGTTTTGGCAATAAACAGCATAGGTATCTTAAACTCTTAAGGTCATTAGATATGTTGTTAAATTGTGTTTTCATTTTCTGAAGTCAAAACCAGTGCCTCTACAATTTCCTTTTTTTTTGTAAACTATCAAAATTAACTACACTTTTAAAAATTAATGTAACAAAGTCCTGCAAGAAGATGTCCACAACTTCTAAAAAAAATCATTCCCTGAACTTCGAGAAACATTAGTAAGTAGAAAGCCCCATACAAAACACACCTACTTTTGTATCGTCCTCACTTTTTGTTTGCCCACAACATTTGGCCGGCATTGTATCACATGTCTTACCCGATGATTTATTGTACGAATTTATATGAACTATTAATTAGAAAACTGAATGAATAGGAATGGGGTTTCAAGTTTTCAATCTTCCTTTATTTGTGACTGTTGGATCAATGGGGATGATCTGAATGTATACATAGAGAAACAAAATGCGGTTTGTGGTTTGATATTTTTTGTGAGTTAAATGTGACCGTATTGCTTAGTAGGTAATTAGGTTATGTAACAACATCAAGCATAAAGCCCCCGTAGGGCTAGACAGAGGTATACTTAAAAGTATATTCACATTGACGCCAGTTATGTTTAAGAATAAGAAGGTAATAGGGCGCGCCTATGCCACTAACCGGGCACAATTCCAAACTCTGTGGCTGCTACTAAGAAATTCCTGATGTAAACGCTCAATAACACTTTGCCTGACACGGGAATCGAGCCGATCTTGCGACCACTAGTCCAAAGGGGCAATCTATAAGTTAGTGAATATTAGTAAAAAACCTAAAGTGCATTATGTCGTCTAAAAAGTTGAAAGATGTTTACTGCGAGAGAAGATATTACGTCCATGTAAAATAAAGACATTTAGTCGCATGTAGGTAAAGATTCTTTACTTTTACGAATACACTGTATTGGATTGCAGTAATAGTCTTTATTTATTTATTTAATATTTATTTATTTAATATGGGCTTACTCTTGACCTCAATCTTGCCCTAAGGGCAGAGATGGGGTCGACGATGGAACGAGCTTACCCAGAAGAAGCCTATTTACTCGCGACTAAAATAGATTGGGGTTATATGAACTCGGGAAAACCGACGCTGGCAGGGTGTTCCACTCCTTGGCTGTACGAATAATGTCTAGTCTAGTATTGTGACCGTTAGACTGCCAAGACATATGTGTCTAGTTTAAACCCAAGAACTCAGATTTTTTCTGATTCATGCGTATTATATAATCATCACTTTCTTCGGTGGAGGAAAACATCGTGAAAAAATCAGCATGCTTGAGAGATATTTCTCGATGACATGAAAAACAAAGTCAGAGTAAGCGGCATTAAAACTCTGATACAGATTAGGAACAACCCAGACCATAGAGAAGAAGACAGTATTGAAGAGAGAATCATGCGGTGTAAAATGTTAGTGTACTACGCAGTACGATGAGGCCTTTAGACGCTTTTAGAACCCTCTAGAGATTCTCAATCATTTAAGAACCGATTACAATTACAACCTAAGTACATGCCAAACACAACAAAACTTAGGGTGTCGCCACGCTAATGTCATTGACACGATATTGCGTGAACGGATGTCAAACGTATTTAATAATTAAGACTTTACAACTACCGTCTGTAATTACCTTAACTCCTAACTCCCTGCCATTGAATTTGTAACTTTATCTATAGAAGTGAAGCTTTAAATTCGTTTGGTGATGGATAGGTGGTTAGGTTGTTTAGTCATGTGAAGAGTATTGATGACCAAAGTCATTCGTATGAATATAGGATCATGCAGTCAATTATGTGCGCCGGCGATCATCGCACGGATAGTATTAATACTAATTGGTTGTTTTTTAGTTTGTCCGTCTGTTCTGTTTGTTCGTTCGTTAAACTATGGATGTAGTAATGTTTGATGTTCTGTTGAGTTAAATTCTTGGGTAGGAGGTCGGTGTTAGCATTAATTTGGAGCATGAGATTAGTAGCTAGGATAGCATATCGTAGACTGTTCTATATTTTACATAACATGAAATCACGCCTGTAATTCTCGAAGGGTTAAGCAGATTGCCCATTAGTACACCCAAATTTCGCCAGTTATCTTTAAGTCCCAGGTATAAGGTGGCCAGGCCAGTCCATCTACCAGGCACAAATTCAGACTTCGTGGCTGCTACTGCGAAATTTCTGACGGAAAACACAATTACACTGGCCAACTTGGGAATCGGACCTCAGGAGCGTCGGGTCTGCGGGTTGTTTGAAAGAGATACCACGGCCTCGACACAATAAAGGGCTAAGTAGGAATATGGGTGGTTTTCAGTCAGTTGAAGTCTGACACCCGCTCTGCCCGCAAAAGTCATTTGATGATTTCCCACCAGCCAAAAAAAAAGACCTCAGGTCTAGAAGTCGCGCTTAGTACCACTAAAACAACGAGGTAGTCCATATTTTATTGATTTAAGTTCATAAAACCACACTAAACATAAGAATTTTACACCTCACCTATCATTATTACACATAAAAGCTTGGGTTCTCTTAAGTTTCAGATTTAAAGCTGTTAAGAAATCAAACAAGTCGTTAAGAAAGAACTTGTTTGATTGCCAACTGATTGGTTCATACATGTCATCATCAAGAGATTTAACAAAACATATTAAAAAAAAACATTCTGGGATGATGCAGAGGTCCTTAAGTCAAGATTCTGGGATGATGCAAAGGTCCATATGTCAGTTAAGACTTAGTAATGGCCAGTAAAGCTCGGGATTGGTGCCCTGAAACAAAGACACAGGCTCGCGGTAGACCAAAAGAAGATTGCGGGATAAACTTAATATCTTCCTTGCGAATTGAAAAGACACTGCACAGAATAATGACCGTTGGAAGGAATGGAGGAAGGTCTTTTCTCAGCAGTGGGAAAATGCGGGCTAGCTATAATAACATATTAAATAATTTTGATCTTAATCTAAAAACCCAAAGCATCACTAATTCCCAAAGATTTGCATACAGTCTTCATCTTTGACAGCTATTATTATTTGATTAATAACTTGACGCACCTGCTGATAACTTAATCCCGATCGATGTGTTGCCGTCCTTTTCCCTCTATAGCACAAATCAATATGTTTGTCCTCCTCTAACGGATGAACGGAGCTGTCAAAACGTCAAATAAAATTAAGCTAAAGACGGTCAAAGATTAAGTACCAGTTGTTGTTGCAGGAAGATAATGGCTTTGGGGTTGATAGATTATATACCTACATACGAAATTTTTCTTTAACAAAAATGGAGAAGAAAACATGCCACGGTCATGTTCTTACATTTGGCAATACTTTCAGTTTGAAAGGTTGAGTTTGATTTAAATAGCCATAATTAGGAGTTATCAGTGTTATCATTACCCTTTTTTTTTGGGTGGAAAATCATCAAATGACCCCCCCCCCCCCGCTCTTGGGCAGAGCGAAGGGGAGTGTCAGACTTCTACTCACTAAAAACCGAACCCATGTTCCTTCTTTGCCCTTGTGCCGAGGCCACGTCATCTAGTACTAAAATCCGCGGCCCCTTAGGCAAATTAATCGGGTGCGCCAAAGTTCACCTAAAATTTCAACTCCGATAATTGGAAATCCGAAAATGTTCTTCCTAACATTTTTCATCCTAACAATCGCAATTCCTAACTTCTCTGTCTCTAATGTTTTAATTCCGAAGCATTCAACTTCATAATGTCTGTAGCAATAAACATCTATTACACTATTATTTGTTTTCCTATATTTTCTCAACATAACCATCTTTTACACTATTATTCAAAGTCATATCTTTTTTTTGTTTATATTACTTTTTATTCATAATAATCAGTATTATAAAAGGTCCCATTAAAATAGGTGGACAAAATTTTAGAAATCATTCAGACCGCTAAAATAAGGACATTAGCAAAAAAAAAATAAGAATAAGAAATAAAATACCTACTTTTATAGGATGAGTTTGTTCTAGAGTGCCGGCAATTTATTATTTTAAGTCAAAATAAAATCATTTTATATATTATAGTGTTTTTTTTTTTGTTTAGATGTCTTTAGTTAGGCTTACTAAACGCTGTGTTAAAATTTGTCCACCTATTTTAATGGGACCTTATATACTATGCAAAGATATCCATAGGTTAGGTTAGGTTAGAACTGTGACCAACTACGCGCGAGCCGAGCGAGCGAAGCGAGCGGTGCCGCGGCAGCGGCCGGCGAGCGCTACCTCGAAATTGGTCGCGAAATTTTTCTAAGTATTTTTTTCATAGTGCCCCCAAGACGACACTCTGACCTGAATTTCATTCATTTATTTATTTCAAGACAAAAATCAGTGAAACGACCTTTAATCATTCTAAACAGTTGTATGAGTGAAAATATTATGGTAATTATGTTTAGGAATAAAAGCGTTAGGATAAAAAACAGTAGGAGTTTAAATATATTTACACTAATGATATTATGAATTCCAATTTTCGGAAACATGAGTGTTATGAACATCGTCGGTAGGACTACAAATAGTATGAATGAAAACTTTAGGATGAAAAATTTTAGGAAGAGTGATCATTCGGATTACAAATCGTTAGGAAGAACAATTTCGGATAAAGAACTTTAGGTGAGCCAATATGGACCCAAATTAATCAATAAAAAAGGCTTACATATTTCTTAAATATCAGAAATGATCTGCTAATGTTTTTTTTCTTTTGGTATATCCTGTGACTAGTTGTATGATGCTATTGGTTTTATTTTATAATCATGTCTAAACACAGTGTCTAAAGAATATATCTGACATTAAAAACAAAAGGTAACAATTAACCATCATTTTGCCCAAGTTTTTTGTGGTCGGCTTCCAGTCTAATCAAGTGAAGCTACAAACCAGTTTTTTCTCGTCTATCTGACCGTCATATAAAGCCCGCTACTAGGTAACACCAACCCCCTTGGAAGGCCAATCTATGATATCCCATAAAATGATTTCCTCGGTGAAGACTTAATTCAAGTCGCAAACATATAGAGCATCTGCACCAAACAAACTCTTTGACACAACCGATTGGAAAATCGCTTTAGTAATTAATTGAGACGCCAAGTAATTTGATGACAAACTTGATATTTTGGGGAATCGCTATTAACGGGTAACGGTCAATTAATTTTACTTCACTCTTCGTTGATCAGTTATTTTGGGGATTAAATTATAGACTGTTACTGTTTTGGAGATGTCAGTTGCAGGAGGCAGAGGAAACTACTGGTTGGCAAATTGAAGAGTCGTGAGATTTTATCAGATTTGATGCTCTTCACGGGATCGGTCAATGTGGCGACACTTGGTGGGAGGCCTATGTCCAGCAGTGGACGTCTTTTGGCTGTTGATGATGATGATGATGATGCTTTTCGGCTTAATACTTGGTAAAAATTTATGTGGAGGAGCTGGTGGCTAAATAATAAGGTGCACTGATTGGTCTTCAAGGAAGCCGCGCTTGCTGAGGTTGGTCTGGGGATAGGTGACTCATTATAACATATCAAGTTTCCTACGTGCCTCGGAAAGTATGCATAATCGTTGGTCCTGGCTCTCATTTGTACATCTTTGACAGTTGTTACAGGTACTCAGTGACCTGAAAGTGACAGCCAGTCTTACTATAGGGGTATCTTATTACCGAGTACTAAATAGGTTGAGGAGGTTCGATAGACAGTCGCTTCATGTAAAATACTGGTATTTAGCTGCATCCAGAGTGACTGGAAGCCGACCCAACATAGTTGGGAAAAGACTAGCCAATAGGGGATCGGACAAAAAAAAACTAATTAGTCCGTCAAATAGATTTCCAAAAAATATTGGACACGTATTTTTTCTTTTTTCACGTAAACTTAAAATGAAGACGATGCAGTGCTTCGAAAACTCGTGTGACGTCATATGATAGTACATTTTGACTACACAAGTGACGTTTCCAGCCCCACTCCAAGATCTTTGACGCGTTTTATCTTCGTCATTTTTTATTGATTTGATAAAACAAAAAACACGTATTCAATATTTTTTTTGATAATCTAACTTACGGACTAAACAGAATCATATTATTTTGACCCAGTCCGATCCCCTATTAATGATGACTTGGTGAAATTGATAAAAATCAAAATGTTTGTAGTGAATTTAAATGGTCTTCAAATTTGATTGTTGTTTGTTGAGCCATTGTGGCTAAGTTCAAAGCGATTTTTTCTTCGGGCTGAAAGTATGATTTTAGCAGATACCTAATCATTTTCCTTGAGCTCTATCTCAAAAGCTTAAAGTGAAGTTAAATAAAAAGCATAAAATAAGATATTACAATAAAATGGGTAAACCTTGTACAGTCTTCTTTATTTTAGACCTGCAAATATTATTACAGCCTATTTCGTTTTTATGATCCAGGCAAAGAATTAACACTATAGTCAAAATTCAATCATTTGTTTCACCTTCAAAAGAACCAGAAAATAATAATACCCCTCACTTATATCTCAGCGGAATACCCAATTACCATAAAGCATTCAACGTTTTTTGTCTCCAAATAAGAAATGACAGATAAAAATAAAAACTTTTAATAAAAACCCGTTGCGACAAATCGGCGGTCGCTGCGATTAGTCGCCACATTTTTACGACATATTCGTCAGAGTTCGGTCGATGCCAATCTAACTTTGTCGAGACGAAGTAACACATTTATAGCATTTACATGTGCTACGGTTGCTGTTGTGAATCGTTGGAATTGGATGTTGACTAGTGTTATAAAAACGGCACGAAAAAAAAAGAAATATTTGGAGTGTGACTAATTAAATTATTTAGGTAATCAGTTTAGTAAAATACCTAAACGCGATAAAAATACCCGGTATAAGAGTAGAGGCAGACCTAAGAAACGATGGATGAACTGTGCACCTAAAGGATGATATGGCAAGAAAGGTCTGATAAATGACGAATTATAGAGAAGTATGGCAGTACCAGTCATGCTGCTCCGGCCTCAAATTAGAATAAGATCAGGTGAATGATGATAATTTGGAGTATGACTAATTAAAATGACTTGATATCTATTGATACTTTTTTTTTTTTGGTGGGTGGAAAATCATCAAATGACCCCCCCCCCCCCCCCGCTCTTGGGCAGAGCGAAGGGGAGTGTCAGACTTCTACTGACTAAAAACCGAACCCATGTTCCTTCTTTGCCCTTGTGCCGAGGCCACGTCATCTAGTATAGATACTTTACTTACGTTCGATTATGTTTTTGTTCCTTCAAGCGTTTGAGAGACTCTTCAAAATTTGTGAGCTTTTTCTTCTCTTTACTTTTTCAACTCGCGTCTATTTGCCATTTCTCCAAACAGGGTGTACTTTTACAAACCTTACAGTTACTACACAAATATATATCACTAGGTTCTAGACATTTACAAAAACACCCAAAATCTTCTTCTAGCCACAACACAGTACAGATACAACTTATTTTAAGTTTTTAATGAAATATCCTTTGGCGGAGTTGATCTCAAGCAAAAGAATTATTTAGTGACTCGAGCGAATTTCTAGCAAACCTATGAAAATTATGAGAAGTTAGGAGATTAGATATTGTCTACATTGGTTAGATAAATAATTAAGAAACTGTATGTTTTAGTTACCTATAATTATAATTATTAATGGTGTAATTAACACATTTTAACAAGGATTCTTAACAATAAGGGGGATTGGGACCCAATATAAACCGGCATGTCTTAAAACCAGATAATTATGTGACATGGCTCCCTCTTGTAAGGAGAAGCATCATCATCATTTCAGCCAAAAGACGTCCACTGCTGGACATAGGCCTCCCCCAGGTGTCGCCACATTGACCGGATTGACCGGACCGGAAAAACAAACCAGATAACTCATCAAAAACAAAACAATTTTACGATATTCCTAGCCAATCTTTCGTCAATGTATTGCTGAAACAAATCGAGATAATATCACGACTATACATCGTCGAGGGTAAGCAAAGACGAAGCGTCATCACTCTGTCAAAATGTTCGGCTATAAACGGGATTGAATTTTTCGTCTTTCGTCAACAATCAGATTACGATATTCATTGTTGTTGTTTTTCTGTTGTGTGATAGTTTTCGGTTTTGCTTGTGGATTTTTGGAAAAATGTATCTTTGTGACACAGTTAGGTAAGTATAGTCTGCTCTGTGGTTGTAGTGAAGCTTTTTTCTATGATTTTAACTTATTTAATTGAGTTACTGTTACATCATCAATGTTTAATGTAATGTCGTTGTCTTTGACTTGACATTGAACTGAGTATGAAAACCTGGGTTCGATTCTCGGGTCGGGCAAAGTTTCCATCAGGAATCTCAGTAACACCCACGAGGTCTGGATTTGTGGCCGATTGCTGGCAATAGGCGTCCCTTCTAGTCCCTTCTATAGGGATTCATTCATCATCAGCCTATAATGTTCCCACTTCAGGGACTCAGGCCTCTCAGGATGGGCTATAATCCACCACGCGGGCCCAGTGTGGATTGGCCCCTATTCATTGTCTAGTTGCTTTTCTGGCGGTCGACACTGTTTTTTTGCAGATTTTGGCGTTCAGGAGATGTAGTGGTTTGGGAATAGTGTAGCGGGCTTGTCCTAAAAATTGGCGAAATATTATGGGTGTAGTATTAGCAACACCTCTGCCTAACGATAGATGAAGAATCTCTACTAAAACCATCGCTTAAAACAAAACCACACAAACAGACACCTCCACAACGTGTATATTATACAACAACAATACATATTTCCTTGTTTTCCTCCCAATCTTATTTATAGCTTGTTTTTATTCCGAATCTTTGGGATACAATCAAAAGTTCTGTTCATCTCAATCAAACTTTTTTAAATGTCCTTCTTACGTCACGCCACCCTCGCAATAATTTCATTCCGTATTATCGCCTTTTCATTTCACGATATATTTTTATTTTATGGACGATTGTTAAAAAGTTTGAGCCGTATTTTGAGGTTCAATTATAAATTGTAATGATGATAAGTTATGAGTCTCGTGGGTGGAGGTTGTGGGATTTGTTTAAAGATTTAAATTACATTGAAATACCGGTATTGTTCGCAAGAGATACCGCGGCCTCGACATAAAGGGCTAAGAAGGAACATGGGTGGTTTTTAGTCGGTAGAAGTCTGACACTCCCTTTCGCTCTGCCTAAGAGCGGGAGGAGTTATTTCATGACTTTCCACCCGCCAAAAAAAAGAAAGGTATGCATACGATGCTTGGTTCTATCCAGCTCGTCCCGCCATCTCAAGTTAGGTATACCGTGATCCACTTTAGCCCTGGATTCAAAGATTTGGAGGGCATGAGGGAGGCCTTTGCTCAGTGGGATGACACAGGCTAACAGTACAGTACAGTACAACACTAACCTCGTAGACCAACCATAGATTGAGCTAGTTTACTGTTAAATGGAAGACGATAATGTTAAAATTGTTGTGGTTCATATTTGCGTAGCCGTCAGGTAGTTAGTTTTTCACAATACAAGAGAAATTGCATTGGCAACGTTTTTCTAAAACTATTACAATAAAGAACATACACCAAACACCAGCAAATCGTAAAATTACCACACACTAGCAAGAACAACAACAAATAATTAACTTACAAAGACAATTAACAGAAAACATAAGCGAAAAACATTATTACAAAAAGGTCCATAAGAAAATTGCCGCGTCTCCTTTCAAACTTATGTCTGTACATAACTTTACGTTTAAAACAGTTTTAAAAATAAATTGCGAAATACGAATTACCAAATACAACATCAATATCACATTCAGGTAATAATCGTCAGTTTGTAGCCTAAATGAGCTTCGGGAGATGGTGCAAGGGATGAGAGACCAGAGAGCGTATTTAATTTTCAAATACTCCAAAATCCAGTGCTTTTGTGTAAAATACTGGTATTCAGCAGCATCTGGTAATCTGGTTAGACTGGAAGCTGACCCCAGCATAAAATATTAGTCATGTCAAACTCAAGCGTCCAAACACTAGCCCACTAGGTGGACCGATGACCTGGTGAAGGTTGCGGGGATCCGCTGGATGCGAAACGCACGGGACCGGTCAATGTGGCGACACTTATTCGAGAGTTGTTAGCTATTTGTGAGACTTATGCGGTGGAACATGGACTGGCCTATAATATATCTAAAAGTAAAGTCCTGCTTTTCAAGGGGAAAGCTAGTGTATCCGTGCCGGTTTGTGTTCCTCCAATTAAATTGTATGGTGAGGAACTGCAGAGGGTGACCAGTTTTAAGTACCTGGGGCACATTGTGACGGAGGATTTGTCCGATGACGAGGATTTGGAGCGGGAGCGCAGAGCATTGGCGGTCCGAGGGAATATGGTTGCCCGTAGATTCGCTCGTTGCTCTATTCCAGTTAAGATCACCTTGTTTAAGGCATACTGTCAATCTTTCTACGCGAGCAGTCTATGGGTAAATCATACCCGTCGGGCTGCCAGTGTTCTGCGCGTTCAATACAACAACATCTTTAGGATGCTGATGCGGCTGCCTCCCTATTGCAGTGCGTCGCGTATGTTTGAACGGATGGCTATCCAGCTATAGTTCGGAAAAGGGTTGCTTCCTTGTTGCGACGAGTGAGAGACAGCAGCAATGGCATCCTCAGGATGATTGCTTCCCGCACTGATTGTCCGATCCAACATAAATGGATGTGTTTGTGTACCGGACAATTCTGACATGCTAGTGCGTGATTTGTAAAATTGTCATGTATTTTTTTGTGTATAATTTTCTAATTTGATTGACTGATTATATTTTGACATTGGAATTATTAACATTGACTGTCATTATTCACTGTTCAATTTACATTTTATAATTGTTATGATCTATTCTTTATTTCTATTATGTGGTGTATAATTTTGTGAATGTTGTATGTTATTATTTGAATTATTGTATTTTGTTCTAATTTTTGTATCTGCGGACTGACTACTCTCTTTTGTTACTCTTTTCTCTTATGGATTGCATTATCTGAAATAAACGTATTATTATTATTAGGGGAGGCCTATGCCAGCAGTGGACGTCTTTCGGCTGAAATGATGAATGATGATGATGAAGGGTCCAAAGATACCACTTACTTGACTTTTTATTAGATACCAGTATCTAATAAAAAGTCGATGTCATGCGCCCATTGATACTACATTATTCACAGTGACGAGCCATCTTTAATTCCATCTAGTTTAGGTAAGATCCGGTATTAACAATTATAGATATTGTTAATACCGGATATTCTTACCATTCCAAATTGGTAGCTCTTTATTTTTTTACATATTTTGAGGGATATATTCAAGCGTTGCTCACTGCAAAACACAGCTCTTTGTATTTAAATTACTTAATTATAACTAGTGTTCATACATGGATATACCTACTGCGCCGATCCAATTCAATCGGCATGAGAATAATTTAATGAATGAGTGTTCTTATAATGATAATGTGCAAATAAAAAATATTTTTTCCAGGTAAAATTATTTAAAAAGAAAATGCTTTTCACATTTCCGGTTTCCTTTTCAAATAAATTTGGTTGAGCGTCCTTGCTTGTCTTGACACTCGTACCTTTCTCATTAGTTGGCTAATGAACAACAATCACCAAATCACAAATTTTATCATTGCAATCTCGTCTTTGTACATTTCTCTAGAATCTTAAATAAATCCGCTCCGCTACCGCCCATCACTTGACCCACCAAGAAACAGTAATGTCCACTTTGAATTATAATTATTGCCGAGTTAATGTATGTCTTCTTCAGTTAAAGCATTGGGTGTCCCTATTTTTTGTTGTCAAGGCACAATATGAATGGCCGGACCCGCTGCTGCGATATTGGAAAAAAAAACTTTTTTATCTTCTTTTTTTCATCT
This sequence comes from Diarsia dahlii, assembly GCA_949775195.1. Lineage (NCBI taxonomy): Eukaryota > Metazoa > Arthropoda > Insecta > Lepidoptera > Noctuidae > Diarsia > Diarsia dahlii. The sequence continues at coordinate 18,906,816 of OX459210.1, forward strand.
GTTGTCCCCAATGCGTTTCCGATTATGGTCGCTTTTTGTTTTGGTAAATGGGTTATTGCGTTTCTATATATGTTTGGTAATTAAATTTTATTTGTGATCGTTTGTTAGAACCGCTGTGTTCTTATTTGCGTGGATTAAATAATTGCGGAGTGCGTTATGGAAGAAATTGCAGATTATTAGCACGATTACTTTAGTTGTCTTGTACGAAGTATTGGAATATTATTATGTTGGTATTTTTAATCGTTTTTATTGACTTAAACCTGATAAAATTTAGTTATTCTAGACAAGTGATTCTCGAGAACAATAATTATGCTGTTTCTAAAATGACTGAATGAATGTAGATCCATAGGTCACTGGTTCATATCCGGCTCGAAGGACCACAAATTATGTTGAATGAAACAACATAATTGGAAAATATTAAATACAAGTTTTTTTGAGCTGAGATGCAGGTCTGTCAGAAATGTTACAAAGGTGAGAAGAGATAGATTACAATAAACTATAGAATTTTACAGTGTTACTATGCTAATTACAACTAGTCAAATATGTATTTAACAAATATTCTCATCTACCTAATTAATCTAATTAGCATCCATAATATTTATGTTCTGTACTGAACATACTTTTTTAAATATCTAATTCGTATATCATAAAACCAGTGTCGAATTGACACATTTGAATTTGAAATTCGAATTCGATTGACGCGTTCGAACATGGCCGAATGAGCAGCGCGCGTTCGACTGGAAACGATATTAAAAATATTTACTTACGCGGTTTTATTAACCGTTTGTAAACTAGACTGTAGTTTTTAAACCAAAAGATTTAGGTCGAAAATTGTATTGATTTATGCATTGTGACTACAAATAAGTTTGTGAGTTCGACGGGTTCGGTAGCAAGTTCTACCGATTCGATCGGAAAGATAAACACATTCCGATGAAACAGCGCGGATAACAAATGTTTTTGAATGCAATAAATAAAACAAAGCAATGGGAATTCCATATTAGATAATCCGTGATTGGATTGAGTATGGGTAAAAAATAATAAATAATTGAAAAGGTTGGTTCGTAATCACCACCACAACGATAGCTATGACAAAAATGAGAAATATTCACTTACGGTGTTTTATAAGACCTCCAAGGGATTCACCAACGTCTGGTATTAACCTGTGCAGTCTACCTAACCATCTAAGGTACTAAAAACATAACATAATAGCCCGCCTGTAATCCCGAAGGGTTAGGCATAGGTCTCAGTTTGTTACAGCTGTTTCTTCTTTTAAAAACGAAACGCTTTCAAAAGCGATTACCACACCCTCAGTCCCTTTCAATATTTAACCAACAAAAACAATACACAATCAAATTAAAACAAACTTCCTAATTAAACATTAAAAACAAAAACAAATAATCGAAAAACAAAAACAAATCAACATCCTACCGTCAGTAGTTCGTGCTTCTAATACGTGACATTGTCATCGAGATGAGGAGTATCACTCCCCATCATCGGAGGGCCGTGTTCTTTCTCGGAAGGCCTCCGATTGACCTCCGGGAACATTGAAAACCGTACGTGCTTGCTTTATGTCTAAAGAAAGGGTTATTTTAGAGGTTTTCACCGAATATTGTAGGATTTATTAGTGTTTTGAAAGATTTTGATGGTGTGTTTTAAAAGTTTTTTGGGTTTGACTATGATGGTTTATGTAAGTTCAATGGTTAAGGGAAAGTAAAAGTTTAAAAGAAAGTTAAATCGGTTTTCTTAATTCTAGATGGTGTAAAAAAACAAAAGGGACTGGATCATCCCATCATTGCGGTCATTTTGTTGACTATAACAAAAATTACTTACGGAAATATTGAAGGTTAAAGGTCCAATAATCCTTTTTATGGAAGAACCAATTTTGTTATAACTTTACTTTAAATACTTCTATGCCCATGCATCCATTAGCACAGTGTATTGAGCGCTAGCGTAAAACGTAATTTTTCATATAATTTTATAGTTGGATAAGCCAATAAAAACTTGCACAGTGTTACGTGTCAAACATGATGAGGAACCAGGATTTTAAATGTTAACGTCGCTTTTTGGAGGTTTGAACGGGCAGATCCTTTCATAAAACACTACTAGTTCAAAAAGAATATAGAAGACAATATCTATATATACAAAAGCACTACCTTCCTCACATATAATATACATCACGATATAGATTAAGATGTATGTTATTCTCGCGACAAGTTATTACTTAAGCCCGGTTTTGCTCGCGTCCTATTCGTGGAATGACACCCACGCTTGCATCGTATAGAGAAGTTACATATTAATGTCACTGGATGCTTGTGAAACTACTGGATGTGTGCACAAATTAGTTACTGGAACTTTTTGAAAAGGTGCGTTTGTGGTATTCTGAAAATGAGGAGTTTCTGACTGGAGATAGGACACATCGAGTTCTGGGGATCTCTCTTTGTCGATCTTGTCTGCGTGATTGTCTCTTTCTACATCTCAATTATTCTCTACCAATTAATGTTATTTAAATAAATTATGGCTAATTTGGTGCATTGATTAGGTGCTGGGTTTTAAGCGGTAAAGGTTGTTATAAGGATTTTGATCGGATGTGAAGGGTTGTCTTTAAATTATGAAATAAAGTTTAGATTAATCAATTTTACAATACCTTCAGAGAAGGTTTTAAGCATGGGTAACTTGCCACTCAAGAAATAAACTTGCTTATATTTGTCCACAGAACGAAAATTGTATCCATTAACTATCCTGAGATTGCAAATACCAAACATTGAGTTGTACACACGGCTACACATCAAGCTATACAAAACCAGTTAATCTTGGCCTCATTTTACTAGATCTTTTCGCACAATGAACGATCAGATTATACTGATTTTGTATAGCTTGATGTGTAGCCGTGTGTACTAAGTTGACTTTTAAAAGTAATTTACTTCTAATATCTTTATTCTATTTTAAAGTAGTTACAAACACACTACTTTGGTACTCATACACAGTTATGAAATACGTGTTTAATCATAGTTGTATTAGTTATTCCGCGAGAAAATCACTCTCAAATCTTATCAAGTGTAAACATATTGGTACTTGTGTCTATAAACTCATATGCAAGAATTCCATTCCAATAAATAATCAATATTGCACTCAGAATCCTTCCATGCAACTACGTCCATGGTACAAAGTCTGTGGTCGGTCGTCGTGTGGTCAAACCGCTCGCTCTTTATCCTTTGTCTATGCTTTATGCCCGCTATTAGTTTGTACAACTATTGTGCTAGGATTGATTAACATTCGGGCATTATACTGGGCAATACTGGGCATTATGGCATGAAGAAAATGAACAAGAAATTGTATTATGACAGTTTTTGAGAGGTTATTGTCGTTTTGCGATTTATTGTGGTGTAGTAGCCGGTAAATATGTGGATTATACTAGTATTTGAAATATGTATTTTACGTTTATTAACTTTGTATTGATAAAGGCTATCCTTTGGCTCAGAAATACCTATGTATTTCCGAGATAAGGCCGTATACATACACATGTAGACAATCCGCTTATATTGTGTCCAACTGCTGGAAAAAGGCGTCTGTGTTGAAAGGGAGTGGGCCACTATCTGTTCCACGAAGTGGTCCTAGTGCGGAATGATAGATCACAAATGTCTCCAAATTATTGATTCTAAGATATAACAGTTACTTCATACTGTTTTCTTTTACCGTTTAAGAAAGGGTAATGAAATAAATTACACGAAGCCTTGCAACTAGGTACTTGGATTCGAATCAAACTTAAAATTCGTAATACATATTAGGTCTTTACCTATGAAATTGCCGATTTGTATGAGAATTTTAAAATATAAAAAATTTGGTATTTTTTTTATTTCAGCGAATCAAAGTACTGGCCCAAATGATCTATACAATTTTGCCATTTTCATGGCAGTTTGTTTATCCCTTTACTGTAGAAGTCTGCCGGACGGGAGGCGATGAAGTCAGCGAAAGCGTTTTGTACTGCCTCTCTGGTGTCGAATTTTTTACCACTAAAAAAAATGTCTAAATTTTGAAAAAAGTAGAAATTTGTTGGGGCAAGGTCCGGTGAGTACGGTGGGTGACGGAGAGCTTCCAGCTGTAACTCTTGTAGATTTGCGATGGTCTTTCGTGAAGTGTGAGCTCGCGCGTTGTCGTGGAGAAGCAATGGGGAAGAACGATTGACTAGTCTTGGTTGTTGAATTGCGAGCTTCTCCATCATTGTTATCAATTCTTTGCAATAGACATCTGCCGTCACTGTTGTGACATTCGGTAAGAAGCTGTGGTGTACAAGTCCGGCACTGGTCCACCAGACAGTCACCATCATCTTCCTATGAGTAATCTTTTTTGTAGCGCACTGATTAGGTGATGTACCCGGGTCCACCCAATGAGACGAACGCTTACGGTTGTCGTACAGGATCCACTTTTCATCGCAGGTAACAATTTGATAAGAATTTCATCGTTTCTATGCCGATTCAGTAGTGCTATCCATGCTTCGACGCGTAAATCTCGCTGTTGGTCGCTTAGTTCGCGTGGCACGCACTTATCTAGCTTTTTTATCTTTCCAATTTGACGCAAGTGCCTCAATGTTGTTTTGACACTAACTCCAAGGCCTGCAGTAAGCTCAGCCTTAGATTGAGTTGGATCCGCTTCCACTATCGCCTTCAATTCGTCGTTGTCGACAATGTTAACCGGCCAACCGCGAGGCTCGTTCTTCGACTCAAAATTTCCAGAATGAAAACGATTGAACCATTAATGGACCGTGTTTATGCAAGCAGTGTTAAGTCCGTACACGTCGTTAATGTTTCGTGTTGTTTGCGCAGCGGTATTTCCACGTATGAACTGATATTCGAAAATTGTACGAATTTGTAGTTTATCCATGGCGCCAAAAACTACCAAAAAGTCACAAAAACAAAAAACTATCAAAAAACAAATGACTAAATTTGAAATTAAATTAACACGTCTTTCGAATACTTGAATTTCGAATTACGCGCCAATCCACAGATAATTAAATCTGAAAATGCCGGTTGTAGAATCTGCAATTACATAGGTACAAAGACCTATTATTTAGATTTTAAGTTAGCTTATTACCCGACTGCGGCGAAGCCCAAAAGGAGGGTTATGTGTTTGACGTGTATTTATGTAAGTATGTATGTCCGTTTCTTTGTTCCCTCATAACTCATAAACGGACGAACCGATTTGAATGAAATATACGTCGTTAGATTCGTCTTGGTGGCGCGAGTGTTATAGGCTACATTAAAATTAAAAAACAAAGAAAAATTGCGGATTTTGGGGGCCAAGTCGTGGAGTTCAAAAAAAAAATTTTTTCCTATACCATCGAGTATGGTATCAAAATAAAGGGTTTTAAAAGCAGATTACAAAAATATATAACACTTAATGTTTAAAAGAAATTCAATGTGAGAAATTTTAATCCTATTACAGTACAAAAGTTAAATCATCTGCGAAGAATTTTACGCGACCAACGAAAGAACAAACACAAAAGAACTAAAAAGTTGGAAATAAAAAAAGTAGTTAATCAATTTTGTCATGAAGACAGAGATGAGGAAGATAAAAAAAAGTAGTTAAAAAACTAAAAAACCCGACTGAAAAAACTGAAAAACTGAAAAGCCAAGCACATTTTAAATTAAACAAAACTTGGAAGCAGGCGGGGTCCATTTTATTTTAATTTTTTCTTTTCATTTAATATTCAAATGAATCCCGCCTGCTTCCAAGTTTTGTTTAATTTAAAATGTGCTTGTTTTTTTGCTTTTCAGTTTTTTCAGTCGGGTTTTTTAGTTTTTTAACTACTTTTTTTTTATCTTCCTCATCTCTGTCTTCATGACAAAATTGAGGTCAAAAGTCCACCACCACAACCATCTAATACCACCACCTAACCACCTAATATAAAAAAGTCGGAGCTTTCTCAATTCAGCCACCAAAAGCCCAAGTCTAATTATAGCTAAAAACTGGGCCCACTTTTACAGATAGATTTCAATAACATCGGGATAATTATTATTAAGTTCATCTATAAATTTTAATGCTATTAGAGAATTCACAATAGTTTTTAATGCTTACAAAGGAAATGATTTCGCCCAAAGTATTTAATAGATTTCTTATCAGAATATAAATTATTATAAACGACTAATAACCGGTAAAGAATGAAGCCATAAAATACAAAAAATCTAAAAAGGTTGTAATCTATTAACACTCAAAAACAGTGGCCCGGCCGAAACGACCCGAGTATAGATTTTGGATTTATTTACGTTTTGTAAAACTTTTTTAAATGACATTTCTTAAAGAAAATATTCACGAATTTGGTGTTTATTTTAAAGGCAATAAGGATCAGTATTTTATTTTATAAAGTAAATAAAAGATTGTCACGTGAATAAATAACCAATCTTAAACTTTTCTTTTGCGTTTCAGAAGTTGCGTTTCAGTCGATATTGGATCTTATTGGTTTCAAAATAAGGTTGTATGGGCAGTTAAATAAAGTCAAATAAACGGTTTTATAGTCAGGTATTTCTTACTCGCGGAGGGTCTGTGATAAATAAATATCCACACGGTTTGACAAATGAGTGAACACTGCCTTTATAGAGGCGGCTTGTTCGAGAAACAGTGAGGTATTAAATGGTATGCATCGTTTTAAATATCTTTTTAAATTAAATTAGAAAAACATTTCTTTGAAATCGGGCTTTGGACAGGTATACATTAATTATTGTGTGAAGAAAGACAAGTTATCGAGTTTTTAATGACATTTTCTTCGATCAACACATTTGCATTTAAACAACTTTAAAAAATACGCGTTTAGTCACACTTTTTCGTGTTAACAAGGTTTTGCACTTCAATTTGGCGTAAAGGTATGAATAATTCTTACATAAACAAAATAACGAATCGCCAATAAATCACAAATAACTGCCAAACTAACACTTAAATCAATACCCGCCATATAACGATAAGAAAACAACAAAAAAACATATCAGATTCCTCTCTCAGCGTTGTAAAACACAAACAGAATTCATATTAGCCGATTAATAAATTCTAAGAAAATGAAAATAAGACATAAATTTAAATAAAATACACTATAATATATTTATCGTTTGGTTCAATCTTAAGTGTCCGCGGTCGTGTTCTGAGCATTGTTTTAGATGAACAAGATTCCAGTTTGCGTGATGTGGTATGAAAGATGATGTTTTAAAGTTTTGAATATTGTTTTTTTTTCGGGCGGCGCGGATAGGGTTAAACGTCATTGAGGGCGTTGACTTGTGGTAGTTAGTGCAAGGATTTTGATGTAAGTACTTTTAGTAAGATACCATAGTTTATCTGCGTAGTTGGATAATTGGGGGTCAGTAGATATAGGTGGTTTTGTACATAATATAGTTTTTGATATTCAATGTCGTCTGACTGAAAAGACTGACTAAAAACGTCTGATTTGTCATATGTTTTGTAATTGTTTTTTTTTTGCTGGATGGTAGGACAAATCCACATTATCAACCATTATTTCATATTTATAGTTGACTTGCTGTTACCCGCGGCTTCGCCCGCGTGGATCTCAATAACTTGACAAATTATATACTAAAACCTTCCTCGAGAACCATTGGTAAAAACAGCATGAAAATCGGAGCAGTAGATTTTAAGTTTGTCGGGAACAGTCAGACAGACGCGGCAAAGGAGTAGGGATAATGTTTTATCTGAGGTATCGAGTACCTATAGGTGACGTCACTAATCATCTGCCTAGCCTTTTCCCAACTATGTAGAGGTCGGCTTCCAGTCTAACCAGAGCAACCAATACCTGTATTTTAGAGCGACGTGGAGGGCTGCCTATCTGACCTCCACAGCCCAGTTAGCACTGGGTACTGCGATATTCCTTATTAAGACTGGTTGTCAGAATTTCGGACCGGGCCCACACCGGCAGTGGCCCGAATTTGCCGTTACGAGTGTCAAAGATCTAGTATTATTGGGCTCCACGGAGTCTGGATTTTAAGTCCAATAATACTTTGTGATATTGGTACTTATATTGACAACTATACGCATTGTTTAGCATAATATTATGTGAGAAAGTGTCAGATGTGATGACGAGTAATAGGGAAGTATGAAAGAAGCAGACATGCTGCGCCGACCCCAAATTAATTGAAATAAGGGCAAGATATATTGCCCGTCGGGGCTGTGGATTATCGAAAGGATAACGCGGCTCCGACACAAGGGCGAAGAAGGAACATGGGTTTGGTTTTTAGTCAGTAGAAGTCTGACACTCCCCTTCGCTCTGCCCAAGAGCGGGGGGGGGTTATTCGATGATTTTCCACCAACCAAAAAAAAACGGCAAGATATATATTTTTTTAAACCTTTGCCCCACACTAGGAATTTCTCCTGTATCGTGAGTGCGTTCACAAACATATAAAGTCACATACACAAATACCCAGACCCAAAACAAATATCTGCAGGCCATACAAATATTTGTTCCGTGCGGGGATCGAAGATCGAACCCGCGACACGCAGCGCAGCAGATCAATCGCTTAGCCACTGCGCCAACCGTGCTGACAATGATGACATTATAATGACATTGTAACATACTTGGCTATTGCTACAAATACCTAAATATCTGTACTTACGTTTTATATAAATACGGAGAATCATAACGTGGTACGAATTGAGTGCTACCTACCGAAACACAATCACGAAAAAAATTAACAAATCGAATTGGTATTGCCTAACATTACAAACAGTATCAGTGTATCATTACCTCAATAATCGACGTGCGATCACATCATACAAACTTTATCCAATACACGAAAACCAATCAAAAATCAACCCAATCCTCCCCCACACAAAATCGAAAATAAAAAAAATCATAAGAGGTTTTTGATTTCAGAAATTGGATTTATAAATCTAAAAGTAGGAGAGAGATGGCGATAAGCTTTTGGTAGTGAGTGAAAGTGATAGAAGATCCGTAAGACCGGTAGCTGAACACTTGCAATTATAGTGATCATGGTGCCAAGGCAATTTCCTTCGTATTCCTATCTTAATTAGGTAGTTTTGCTAATCGAATCCTATGCGGTGGTCTGTCGTCATTATTTTGATTATTCTGAGTGCGATTCGCTAATAGAGAATGAGATTGGGATCCTTGTGTGCTATTTTTATCTTATAGACAATGTTGGGATGGAAAGTGTGTGATTTTCCTTTTGTTTTTGTTACGGAGATAGTTTTGTTTTTAGTATTTTTACTATCTGCTACGAGTACTAGGACTCCTATATCTTCTCTGTAATATTAGTAAGCTGAGCCAAAGATCTGACCTGGGGCTCTACTATGACGTCTTAAAACAGTCCTAACTTATTCTTAATCCAGTGTGGAGGAGAGATGGCGCTAGACACCCTGTATAGTTCTGTCACGTTTCCACACTGGAATAAGATTAAGTTAGGACTGTTTTAAGACGTCATAGTAGGGAACCAGAGAGGTTATTTTTCAGAAATAGATGATATCAGTGATGTCACATGACATATGAAAGGAGCTCGAAGCTAAATAATAACAGCCACTCGGGTCGACCTTTAAAATAAACCATAACTTGCCTATGTTGCTCCAGGAATGGGTGACAACCAACGACATACCGTGTTTACTCCGTACCTCGGAAACCACGTTAAGCCGATGATCCCATATCTCATTCTTAGATCAACTTAGTAATCGAAGTCAGGGCCTCATGCTCAGTAGACGCACTTGCAATCACTAAAACAGCGGTGTTTAGCGTTACACATGTTTAAACATAACTTTATACTTGTCATTTTCAATTAGTTGCCTGAAATAGAACGATGTATAACTCGTTCGACTCGTTCGTCGTGTTCGACGTCGGGGACAGGGCGATACGCCTAAAGTGGAGTTGGGCAGGACATTTGGCTAGACGCGGAGATGGCCGATGGAGTAAGATTCTGACCGAATGGTGGCCAAGGTTGGGCGTGAGAAACCAGGGCCGCCCTAAAGCGCGTTGGGTGGACGATATCGTCGGGAGCTCGGGAAATAGATGGATGAGAGACGCACAAAGTAGAGAGGACTGGCAGAAGAAAGGGGAGGCCTATACCCAACAGTGGGTGATTACGGGCTGAAATGATGATGATGATGATAACTCGTTTGTTAATGTATTGTAGCGACTGCTGATCATGAGGTCTTGTCGATTCCCAGGTCGGAAAAAGTGTTAGTGGGTGCCACGGAATCTGAATTTTTGCTCTGAATGGCAAAAGGCTCGCCGCTTGAATTTGGGACTTAAACATAAATGACAAAAAAGTGTACTATTGCACAGCCCTTGAGGATTACACGAGTGGTGTTTGTGCAAATGGACCTTACTACGTAGACACTTATAAAGTTCACGGTTCGGGTTGATCGTTTGCTTTAGAGAAGAACCGGCAAGTAACTCAATGGTTACAAAATAAACCATTTATTTTTCTTCTTCGTCACACCTCAGTTAAGCTACACGTTAAAAAATAAGTTAATTCGATTCATCGGTGGTCATCAAAGACTTCGATGCTCGTTCCAGTCGATTTACAGTCGTATGTAATTACTCCATAAATCGGATCTTAGTCGGTATCGACGAGTTCCGATTTTTATTGACTACTTACGTTTGTTTTATGTACGGTGATTTGTAGGTGGTGGTAGTATCATAATCAGCAGATCACTTGTTTTAATTTGGTTTTGAAAGGGTATAACAAGAAACAAAATTTGACAACCCGTCTCACCAAGGGATATCGTATTATCCAATACTATATAGGTTGTGGAGGTCAGATTGGAAGTCGCTTCATGTAAAATACTGGTATAAAACTGCATCCGGTTAGACTGGAAGCTGACCCCTGCATCCGGTTAGACTGGAAGCTGACCCCTGCATCCGGTTAGACTGGAAGCCGACCCCAACAGAGTTCATAGTAGGAAAAGGCAGTTGATATTTACTTGACACTTCTCGCAAAAAAACTTTGAAAAAATGGGGTCTGACGATGCAGGGTCTGACTATCAGGCAAGGTTAGGTTGCAGGGTATGGCTATAAGGGTCTGCAAGCTTATAGAAAAGACAAAAAACAAAAAAACCAAAATTACAAAAGCCAAACAACCAAAACTAACTCATCAACTTGAAACCAGCAATATTCTGAATACGAATCAAACATCAATTCCCATCAACATTAGCGATGAAACAAATAAACAACACATAATGACAGTAGGTGGCACCACAGTAGCTGAGTGGCCGGCAAGGCTAATAGATGGCGCTAGCGGCGCGGCTCAATTTACAAATTAAAGAGCGCTCGCGCACGCTTGCCGCCGCTGTGGCGGTCGCCGTATTCTGGATGGGAGATAGGAGTTTTATTACGGAAAATTGAATATAATAACTAGGAGTACGACTATTATGAAGGTTTTGAATATAAATGTGGAAGGATATACGAGTAGAGGAAGATCAAAGAAACGATAGATGGACTGTGTTAAGAATGATATGGTAAGAAAGGAGGTGTCTCATGAGATGACGAAAAACAGAGGTATGGAAGAGATAGGCATGCTGCGCCAACCCCAAATGAATTGGGATAAGGGCAAAAGAATGATGATGAACTAGGAGTATGACAATATGTGTAGATAGAAGGAATAGGTATAGAGGGGGTAATAGGAAGAAATAAGGGAGAAAGAACTGGTAAAAGAGAGAAAGAAGGATCTTGAAAATAGTGAAATGAAAATCCAGGTGTTTCTATAACGATGTTGGATGTTGGAGACAGATTGCTAAATATTGAACTACTGATTGATTTGGCTGCGTATTTTGGGTTCCGTTCATGTTTGCTAAGGTAGCCTAGCAAGATATCGCACAGGATAGAGAAGTAAGGACCGAGAAAAGGGAGGCCTTTGCCCAGTAGTGGGACACGTGGTAGGCTGGCAAAGAAAGGAATAAATGTGGGTTCTTGTTAAATGGCGACAGTGGCGATGGCGGCAAACAAGCAGCAAAAACAAATTACATGTAAGCAACTTTTCGTGATTTTCAACCAGATGATAATAATTATGGTACCGTTACATTTAAATCAAAACTAACATTTATTTTTATTAACTTTCAACATTGTGTTCTCTCTCAATAGTATTATAATGATTTGATCTTCAATGGTTTCAAATAAAATCATTAAGCCCAAAAACCAAGCATCAAAAAGCAGAAAAACTAGAGAAAACCAGATATTAAGTTTTATTCGCCATCATCTCAGAATAGGTCCTCAGCCTTCGAGATTGAACTTTTATAGCTTACAAGCGCACAATCACAGCGATTGCATACAATATTGATTTTACAATTTTTTTGATCGTCCACAATGAAATGACTCCGTTAATTTAATGGACAGTTGACGTCCAATATAGGTAGATTGAAATTCTGAGTACTCACAATCATTGATAAATTGGCCTTTTTTATTATAAAATTAACTACTCTCAAGCTGGGGTCTATAAAAGTGACTATAATACTGCTATGACTTTAATATTTTACATTTTTGATCTGACGACTTGCAGATAAGTAAACCACTTCAATTTAATCAGAAGTGCGTAGAGTTCTGTTTTCTTATAAGGCTTTTGGGAGACCTAGACCAGTTCCCACTGAATGATATGCATTATAAGATCATGCAGTTAAAAAAACAAAAAACAACAACACACAACACAACACACACAACATGTGAAAAAAACTCTGTTCACTTCAACTTATATTCTATAACTTTATCTTGACTATGCATAGATACATACAAAATACGTAGAATCTTAGATGACAAACTTGTACCCTCTATAGCACAGTCTGATAGATCCCAACAAAGTCTCAAGCAACAATTTCACATCTGACTCGATCCAAACAAAAATATCGATAAAAAATCCCAACCCTAAAAAACCGTCAAAGAATCGATATAACAAGAACCGACAAAAGTCACAATCGATACCTGTTTACGACTCCCACGATTTTTTTTATAATATCAATAGCAATGTCAACCTCCTTGTAGGTTCAAACAAAAAAAAGTCTATTGTCGATGATGTTCCTTTGTCTGGGGAGTTTTATTCAAAAGAGGATTATAATCGGGTATCAGGCTTATTGAAGTTTATTCGTGGAGAAATCTTTGATACCGTTTGTTCCGTTAAAAACTCGAAATTACGAATATTCGTAGTATTTTTTTGTTTTTTTGTTGTACTATCTTATCTTTCGTGTGGATTACCAAATCATGTAGATTGATCTTCGCGGTTAAGATAATTTTAATTATACACACCTGTAGCTTATTATTATATTATATATTATTATTATATTTAGCTCTACAAGCTACAGGTTACTAAGGTTCACCCGGATGACATCTTCCATTGAGACTCCTATAAGAATCAATCCATTGTAACTTTCCATTTTTCAAATTAATACACAAAGCACTTGCAAACAATTTCTTTACAAGCCCATGGAATGATTTGTTCATCAACCTACTTTAATCTACCATTCCGAAAAACCCACTGTCAACTTTACTGGAATTAACATGAGACTCAAATTAGAATGGCAAAGAAATAGCCAACAGCACTTCAAAAAAATTGCGTTCGAAAGATTGTAAGGGAGGATTGGTTTTTAGCAAAGTTGAAAACATCAACACATCTAATTGTATGCACCTTATATCGGAAGCAGAAGGTTTGAAGTCGTTTGGCAGGGATAATGAAGGTGGCCTAGAAGAGTTGGTTGTAAAAAGTGTCGTATCCCTCCCATTTCTTTATCAATCACGTAGATAGACAAAAAACGTCTGCACATCGAACTGAGAGTCACTTACGTTAATGGACGCAGCCCTGGAGTGCAATGCTGAGGTTTGCCAAAGATTAAACGGCATACGATTAAGGGTAGACAATTCTTTTACGACGTTTAAAAAAAACTGTCAAACTTGCTACCCATACTCTGTATACCATACGAGTAGTTTCCTATGATACCTATGTAGCTAGAAATGTTTAAGAGTAGGTTGTAAAATTTTATTATCAATGATTTTTTCGGAATATCTCAGTAGCAGTTCCAAAATCGAGAATTGTGCCCGGTTGCTAGCAATAGGGTCGCCTCTTATTACATGTGTCGTTAACAAAACTAGCAAAATTTGGGTGCACTATTAGTTTCACCCAATGAATCTAGGGATAAAGACGAGATGTTTTGTTATGTTGGTGCAATTAGTATTCTTTTCGCACAAAATATCTATTAGAGAGCCCTTCTTCTACATATTTACTAATCTGTTATCTTCACAGTATCAAAACCTCACTAGGCAAAATTCTCCATCTCAGTACGCCATGTCCCGTCTACATCGCCCTGATCTACATCCAATCGTCATTTGGTATTAGCTGTCATCATTTGCCGATTGTCTCCCGAGGACTATGGACTATGGAGTGATGGCTCTTGATGGCTCTTGATGGGGACCATGTGTGAGCCCTTTGTATCATTGTGTGTGATGCAGTATTGAATGGTTTGCTCTCGGAGGACTATTTAGTGAAGGGAAGTGATTAGAATGTGAATATTTTTGAATAAAGGGTTCGGTGTTCATTAGGATTTTATTCATTTCTAATTTGATGGCACAGTTGGCGCAGTGGTTGCGCGATTGACTGCTGTGCGCGGGTTCGATCCTCGCTCTTAACACATATTTGTATGGGCTACAGAATATAGTTGTTCAGCGTCTGGGTATTTGTGTATGTGAGTTTAAATGTTTGTGAACGCACTCTCACTGTGATACAGGAGAAATTTCTAGTGGGCAACGTTTATTAAAAGAATAAGAAAATCTTCTTCTCGAATCGATGTCTCAGATTTTGTCCGTCCAGTACGTAGCAACCTGGACATAATTATCTGCCATTTGCTTCATTCAAGTCCTGGAGGAAACAGTTGTGCACGACGGGCAAGAGAGGAGGATTGCTGTGTTGGGGCTCCAGAAGTTCTCGATTATATTTTACAACTATGCAAGTAATAATACTTTAGGGACCCATGTTTCTCATTAGGCAAAACTTTTTTTTTTTGCCATGGTAGATACCACTTTCAAGATACTAATCGATTTTACCTTCGCATTGAAACTCCTTGAAAATATCTGTTTATTGAGGTCGAGTATTAGTTGAGATTACCAGGCAACCAGCCTTACCAAGGGGTCTTATCAGTAAATAAATGGTTAGAAGGTCAGATAGACAAAAAAAATGGTAGTTGACAAAAAAAATCTAATTAGTCCGTCACATAGATTACCAAAAAATATTGGACAAGTATTTTTTCTTTTTGCACGTAAACCAAAAATGAAGACGATACAGTGAATCGAAAACTCGTGTGACGTCACATCGCACTACATTTTTTACCACGTAGTGCCTTCAAAAGCCCCCACTCATGATCATTGACGCGTTTTATCTTCGTAAATTTTTATTAATTTGATAAAACAAAAAACACGTATCCAATATTTTTGGATAGTCTAACTGACGGACTAAATAGAATCATATTTTTTTATCCAGGACACATCCCAATTGCTCCATAAAAAATACACCAGTGTTTTACAATTTTATTGTAACACTGTTTTAGCTGCATCCGGTAGACTTTAAGACAACTCCAACATAGAGGCTAGGCAGATGAAGATGATAAAATTGAGATTGTAGATTTAATTTTCAAAGCTAAACTAATCCAAACCAACTCATTGGATTTTCTACCTTAACCTCCAATAAATCAAATAAAGGCTACACCGCCAGTAATCGTGTCATCTGGCATCAACCGGCAATCGAACCCATTGTCTCGTGACTGACAGATATCTCAATACGCTGGTTTATGGCGGTCGATCAGTATTGTCGGCTTATGCTGGATGCTGGCTCATCTGGATCGGGCTTTGAATAATTTTTAGCAGGGTGGGTGTACCGGTTGTTGGAAGTTGTATTCGTTGATTTTTAAAAGCACAGTTATTGGAGGTTGAATGTTTCAGATTTGTTTGGTATGGTTGGATATTGCCTTTTTATGAGATATCGCTTTAATTTTCTAGGTATCATCATCTTCCAACCCTCGTCTCATTCTACTTGAGGTCCACGCAACACGTTTTCTTCTTCTGTTCTTCCCTGTTAGACGTCACGGCATCATTTTATTTCTGTTGTATGTAAATAACACTAAAAATATTGGCGCTTGAGTACTTACTGGCATAATGCTTTAAAATAATTTGTTTAATTGTTAGGTCTTTACAGAAATCGTTTATGTATTATTTGCTAACACAAGTGCGTTAGAAATAAGTTAAAAACTACTTAGATAAGGTCGCATTAAAATAGCTTGACAATAACACAGCGTTTAGTACGTCTAACCAAAGATATCCAAGCAAAATAATAAAATGGGACCTTGTCAACTTAAAACCTTAAACTGTGTTTGTAGATACGTACGTAGATAGGTAGAACATACATTGTTAAACGCATTTTTTTTACTTTCACAGCTGTTTCACAATATTACCAATTCTTGGGTGATTTTTTCGCTTCTAACGATTTCTTACCGACAACCTTACCTCATCTTAACTTGGCTAGACCAGGTTTTTTCTAAAATCCTAACATCCAACAACAGTCTCCTCCACCCTACTCCTCCACACCACATACAATACTAGCGATATTTTATTGTCAATGTTAAATAAAGTCATTATATTGATTGAGCGCGTCCTATCTGACATTTTTTTGTGCCTTAGCTTGCGTTAGGGACAGATCGAATGTGATGGACGGCGCACCTTATTCAGAACCTACCAATTTACTGATACACCTCCTCAGAACAACCATCGCTTTTATTGAAAGAAGATAGAGTATATTTTGGTTTGTAAAGTGGTTTATCACTAACGTGGTAATGCTATGGTTTCTTGATGATGATAATATAGAGAAATAGCCGTAGAAATCGCATAGAAATTATGTGGTAATACAAAATTTGTTATATTTTGGATACAGTAGACGTTTGACGTAAACATATGTATGACATTAGTTTGTGTCGATTTCGATTGAGTTGTCTGTGAAAGACGATTCGATTTGGAATAGGATTGATTGGTGGAGATTGGTGAATAGAATGGAATGGTGCCTACTGTTCGATTTGGTGATAGCTTTGAATCCTCTCAACAGTAAGATTTTGATTTGAATTCTTTTTCATAGTTTCGATGATAAAAAGATACTATAATAATCAGCCACACAATTTCTTTAGAAGTTTGGAAGAGACAAAAGTTTATCAAAATCATGGACGGCGGTTTGTTTGTTAGGAGACGCCATATATGCTCTTGTGAATCTGATCCGTACATGAAAGTCCATCTGTGGAGATGCAGAACTATCTCAACACAATCTTCACCATCTTCGGCAGATTTCTATTTGAACCGAACCACGAGCTTCATGAGTTGGGTCATAAAGATATAGTTGTTGTGTGTTGAGCACAACCAAATAAGTTTATAACTTATAATATAAACTTATGGTCCTCACAACCTGCCATAGATTCAGGCAACAACTGGAAATTGTCAATGCTCCATGGTTTAAAGCTGTAAGTAAAACAATAAATCATTTGCGAGAAAGTAAATCTCAACACGTCCACCACTGCCAACAATATCCTGTTTACTTCAAAACCTACACAACCTGAAATCCATATAGCTTGGAAGCTTACCCTCACCCAAGCTTGCCCAAGCCTGGTGTGGTTGCCCAATAAATTAATGCCACATTAAGCTGGTGTAGCCGTCGAACGATGTTCGATTTCAAAGATTATCTATCACTACGACAGTATCGCAACCATGGGATCTTCTGAGACCTGCAATGGTTTATACAGCGTGTTCTGATTTTGGGAATTTAACGATTGGGTTTTAAAAGGGAAGCTATGGAGTTTATTGTTGATTTTACTCCATGAGAAACGACTAATTCGAATTCGTAATTTTTGTCATCTTCATCGTAGTGTCGAAAGACACCTTTCGCCCATCAAAACTGTCGTCACTGTTATCGTCAGCCATTTAATTCTAAACAACCCTTCTCTTTTAGTGACTTCCAGATCTTTCAGAATAGAATAGAATAGAATATTCGTTTATTTGCTTATAATGTAGGTATTTACAATAAGGTGGTTACATCATTTTAGAGAATCCTTGTACATTCTACCATTTTGGCATGCAAATATTGATGCTGTTCATCATCAGATATGAAACAGCTACAACTTATCAGCTAGAAAGTGCGATACGGAGTAATAACATTTAATTTTATTCATTAGAAAATTAGTTAGTTTCTTTTTGAAAATTGTTACTGGTTCCTCCCATATACAATTAGGAATATGATTAAAAATTGCCGGCGCCATACCGAAAACACTATTTTGGATCTGTAGTCGCTGGTAGTCCAACTCGTCCCGTGATTCCCTACAAGGTCTACCGCAAAGTTTTCTTCATGTGCCAGAGCAAACAGGGGTTATTATGTTGTCCCGCAGATCCAAAGGTATACGCGGGCGACGACGTGATCAGCTCAGTCTCATTTCAAAAATCCTACTTGCTACAAGCCTTTTCGAGTTTTTTATGTAACCTATTATGGATAGCGCTGGTGTCTGTAATTTTCATTCAAGAGTTACAGGCACCAACCCTTTTGGCTGTAATGTTAATTTTTATTTGGAGCATTGTTCTAGCGACTCTCAATTGTTTTTTTTCAAAAATATAATTATATTTCAGATCAATAATTGATTTATTATTATCTATTTTACTGGCGTGTTTTCCAACCTTTAAGTACCATCCTGTACGAAATGCGCAGTGGCACCCGATCGGCTTATACCGATCGCGTCTATCACCTCAATATTTCGATTATCTTGATCTAGTAGGCGAGTATAATCACTCTTATCTATCTATCTGCCTTCCCTCGGAAGTAAGTACAGGCGTGATGGATGACTGTAGGGAACCGATATTTGTATCTTTTACTTGTAAGTTGTGGGCCATTTGGATGGTTTAGGTGGCTGGTTAATAAGTACTTAAAATAGATTTAAGTAGCTTCTATGAAATGGGTAGTTAGCTACATGACATCACGTCAGAGTTCTACAGGGATCTACAGGGTCAATACAGGGTCAATCCAGCCACCACTTATGTGTACTACATCTGGCAGCACGAAATCGAAGAAATAATAATAATAATAATCATTTTATTTCAGGCATCTACATATAAGGCCCATACATAAAATACACACAATGATTTAAAACAATATTAACAAACTAATACATATAAAACAGTAAAACCATAACTAATTTTTTTTAACTAAACACGTAACGTCGGCGTCGTGTTTCGCTGCGAGGTGTCGCGTAGCCGTCCTCGGAAACGACGGAAAACGACACCTTTCGGCCAAAAGTCTTCCTGCAAACAGGTCTGGAGATGTTGGGTTGGAACACGCACCACAAATGACTTGAAGTTGATGTTGTGGCGCGATTCCAACCTTTCGACCCTCAGAGTCCAGTTGGTCTTCACTTTGAGGTACTGCACCACTTCCTCAATCTTTGTGGTGAGAAATACTATCGGCAGTATGGTCGATGCTATCGGCAGCTCGGTTTGTTTCTCGCTCTTTAAATGACGATTCCGAGCCTGGAGCATGGAAAAGTTACATTATGAACTGTCTGAGGACGTTCAACCCTTATTTTAAGCCTCATGTTGCATGGGACGAATCTTCTACTACTAAAAAATAACTTCAGAAAATCGAGACTACACTATAACCCTGCAACCGGGGAATCCAATCTAAGACCTAATGCTCAGCATTTACGCTTGACCTGGAGATCAAAATTACTGTCTAGAGGTGGACTTCCAGACAGTATTTGTAGGAAGATTTAGCTTAAAATATAGTATACTAGCTTTTGCCCACGGCTTCGCCCGCGTGGATGTCGGTTTAACTACAAAAAATGACGATTTTGCATACAAACTTTCATCCCCTATTTAACGCCCTTAGGGGTTGAATTTCCAAAAACCCCTTCTTAGTGCTCCCCTACATTATAATAGGAAGCCGTGTGCAAAATTTCACATTCCTAGCCCCAGTAGTTTCGGCTGTACGTTGATATGTCAGTCAGTCAGTTCTCCTTTTATATATATAGTTAGTAGCAGTATTCATCTTAAAGTGTCGATTCAAATTGACTCAGCCCTTGGCTACGAATTAACTGTATGATAAATATGAAACTCAATGGTAGTAACCACAGAAATATAAAATATATAGTAACAAAACAACTCTTAAACCTACCTACACCAAAGATTTCAAATCGTGATGAACACATTTGAATCGAGTAGCAACGATTCCATTCACACATTCCTACGCCCTTACTAATACCGGCCATTCATAAAAATAAAACGATTCATACCGATTCGAATAAAAGTATCGATATTAAAATATCCAAATCGATTTGATCCTTTGGCAGTTTGATAAATGAATCGAATACAAAAGGTGGCCAGTCACCGGACGTTCGAAATATAAAAATTAAAAAAGTTTACTGCTACTGTCCGTTCGAACTATTAATCAAATTCTTTTTTGAATCGACAATGTTAATATTGCAGTCGGTTTCATCTTTATTTGTGGAGCGTCAAGGTTTAATTTTGTTAGATACAGCTGTTGGGGAAAGGTTTCTCTCTGTGCTCATTGATAAAATAAGTTGATTTTTTGGCTACGTCTACCTTCTCAGTTCAAAACATTCAGTAATTTTACTGTTGCAATAAGGAGTTTATTTCGTGATTAAAGCCTCGTTGGTTTAATGATCGCAAGCGTAACTGCTGTGCATGACGTTCTGGGTTCGATTCCCGGATCGGGCAAAGTGTTATTGAGTTTTCCAATTAGGAATTTCTCAGTAGCGGCCATGGAGTCAGGAATTGTGTACGGCTGATGGCAATGGGCGGCTCCCTATTATAAGGGACATAAACATAATTAACTGGCGAAATGGGGTGTACAAATAATAATATTATTATGTACCTACACCTCTATGCCTCTGCCTATCCCTTCCTTCGGGATTACAAGCGTGTTATTATGATGTTATGTAAGCTGCATCAAAGAAACTTAACGAGTCAATGACAGCTCCAGAACGTCAAATCTCGTTCAAGAGAGAGACTATCAGTTATAGAAAATATTCTTAAAAAAAAAAAGTACGTATTTTTCCTGTATCGTGGGTGCGTTTACAAACATTTAAATTCACAGACACAAACACTCAGACCCGGAACAATTATAATAATATATTTATATTTGTAGGCCATACAAATATTTGTACCGTGCGGGGATCGAACTCGCGACACGCACGCAGCAGTCTAATCGCCATCAAGTCGTATTGTCACTGACTTTTCTTGTATGTGGGAACCACGTTTCACTTCATGCTCGTAGCAAACTAAGTTTAAAAAAAAAGCCTAAACTCTACTAAAACTTAGTATAAACAACTCATAATATCGACAAAAATAATACAAAATCAATTTATTACCTTTGTAAACTAAACAAATAACACGACGCTAACTATGAGTAAGGGGCTAAGCAGCAATTACACAGACAGATCGTCCATCAATTGATTTAGTGTGCTTCACCTTATTTATTGTCGGTTAATATTATTTATAGTAGCCACAGAAATGGTATAAGTGTGGAAGCTGGGAAATCTTGGAAGGGTGGTCTTTTCTTAGAAATAAGTAGTTAAAATTTATCGTAGGACTAGGTTTTAATGATTCTGGCGTGTTTAAATGTTTTATTGATTAACCTCCACTTAAACACACACTTATTGGAGGTTTACTATTAGTTTCCTATAATATGTATGGCAATTTTATTACCTAGCTTAGGTATGTAGACTCTATAATTATCGACGTATGATCATCGTCCTGACCTTGTCCCACGTTAGTTGGGATCGGCGCAACATGTTTCTTTCTTTCTTTTCTGCCAATCGTTACGCTATCATTTACTCCTTTTTTAACCGACTTCTAAAAAAGAAGGAGGTTCTCAATTCGGATGTTTATTTGTTTTTTTATGTTTGTTCGGGTATAACTCCGTCACTTGCTAACCGATTTGAAAAATTCTTTTTTTGTTGGATAGGGTATACTTCCCAAATGTTCTCATAATTTTAAATTTATCGAAATCGGACAAGCGGTTTTTGAAAAATCAACAAAACTCAAAAAAAAAGACTACATTGTCCACATTATGACTCATGAACATGTGAACTTATATGTGAACCACTAAAAAGTGAAAAATAAAAAAAACTAAATGTGGCACTCGGAGACTGCCGCGGTAAAGCTATTGCATAGCATTTTTTATCAACAGCAAATAATTAATGATTTAATTTGACAACCTCAGTTACTATTGTAAAAAATACTGAATCCTGAATATTTTCGTTAGGGAATTTCTGGATTCGCTCTCCACGCTCAAGGCCCGCGATAGAAGCTATGCAATAGCTTCAAACTTTTTAACAAAAAATAAAACCGACTTCAAAAAAAAAACACAAAAAAGTGAAAAATAAACTTTAGAAGAAAAATCTGTTTCTGAAGTCGGTGGCAAAAATGAAATCAAACAAACAAAAGTCACCGACTTCAGAAACTGTTTTTTCTTCTAAAGTTTATTTTTCACTTTTTTGTTTTTTTTTAGAAGTCGTTTTTATTTTTTGTTAAAAAGTTTTTTCTTTCAAATCATTCATCACACTCTCCATCTATCGTTTCCTCTTCTTCTCAGTCTCCATGTCATCTATATTTAATCTCCACTAAGACATAGCTAAAAATATATCATGCGTTGACACAGCATAATAACATTGTCAAAGCCAGTTATGGCTAGAAAGAAGGTGACTGATGAGATGAGGTATAGAGAAGTCTTTTATGGAGAAGAAGACATGCTGCATAAACTCCAAATATATTGTCATCAGGGACACAAGGGTCCCTTTGGCATAAAGCGGTCTGTTATTAACTACAAGGCACATTAGGCATCCTGGGGATTGGTACTCGTAGATATCGCATGTCTACGAATTTTTGATTCGATGAATTGACATGACATATTCTGACATTTGATGATTGATATATATCTGTACTAAGATAATAATAGTTATCGAGTAAAGATGAATTTTCCAATAAATGGAGCAGTGCATATTGGCAAATTGCCCAACGGCCATTACGATGGTAAGAGTGTTACGTAATTAGTGTTCTTCAAGTGTTTGGATTTGTGCAAATATTGTGAGCAATTATAAGTTGCTAATTGAATATTTTTATTGAATGCATCCTAATTATGTTGCAAAACCAACGACAGCTATAACATTCATCTATGTTTTTTACAATAAAAAATACCGGCATTTTCAATCGATGATCAAATACCAAGTTTCAAACTTACACACAATTTACCGATCGACCACACAAATAATAATATTATTTATTCGAATCCGGAATCCGGTCCTGGAGCGTCGCCCCATGAATCTTCGACATCCGCCAGGGAGGCATTCAATTTGTCACTCCTGTCAAAATAATGTAAACTGCTTAAAATAATCGGGCATTATCGAGCCGGCGTGAATCGGGACATATCGGGGACTTGACGTAAAGCTTGCCCGTTATAAGATCGATTATCAAGATTTTTTGTGTTTTAAATGGTTACTTGTTTTATTTTTGTTTATTTGCAGAGATATTAATGTACGTGCTGCCACCGTCTAGCAGGAACTTTATGGTTTCTTACTGCCGAAATAGGTATTTCAAAATTTTAAATGAATTTGACGAACTATGCAAAGGCATTGGGCAGCCTGCAGTCTCCAGCTAGCCAATGTCTTTCAATAACATCTTGTGAAAGCTCTGTGATAGCCTAGGTTTGTTCGTAAATAGAACATAATATTATCACACCTCTAATAGGTACTCGGAGATTTATACAGTAGAGGGTGTACCCTCTATATTAGTGCAGACTCACAGATATTGTTTTTCGGAAATTCCAAAAAAAAAAACCTCTGTGCCATACATTTCAACTATACAGGCATGGCGGTAGGCAACTTTTTATTTTTATTCTTAGATCTAACGAAATAATGTTTTTTTTTTAGTATATGAAAGCAGTAAAAGCTATTATTTTGAAATAACAAACAGACACGTCAATTTTATTTATTTGTATGTATAATATGAAGATTGTCAGTGTCAAGTTGTATAACACTAAAACCACAGCATTTCCTCAATGAATGCTGTGTGCTATCATAAATTAAACAAACAGTAGCTGCTTAAACTAATCCTGTATCCAAAAATAGTCCTTAACAAAACCAAATAACCAAACACGTAATCAAAACAATCCTATTTGTATAATAATCCAATTATTATTAAACACTTTTTCAAATCAAAACAGGTTTTAAATCCTCAAAACTGTCGATCGCTAGTACAGTGTAAACAAATAAAGGGCCCGTTTTTTTCTTTGAAATCTTTTTAAAACCTTTGAGGTTACTTGGTTGGGCGTCAATAAATCATAATTAGGACCGATCTAACTTTTCAACGGGTGCCGATACGGACATAATCCGGGGCCGCACCATTCTGGGACCTTACGGCCTTTGACTCGACAGCCCATATTTTATCGATACTGACATTATGGGGCTAAGATGCTGCTGTGATATTTTAGAAATATTTTTAAGGAAGTTTCTATAAGAATGGAAGTTCTTTCGAACTAAAATGTAGTAGATGTAAGTTCTTAGATTTCATTTTGTGAATAATTTTAGGGTCAGATTATAGTCTTAGCGATATAAGAGTAGAGGAACTCTAAAGAAACGATGGATTGACTAAATAAGGATGATATGGCAAGGAAGGAGGTGTCTGATGAGATGACAGTAATGGAGAAGTATCAAAGCAGAAGACATCTACGCCGACCCTTAATTAATAGGGATAAGGGCAAGCGAATGATGATGATTCCAGTCGTACCAAATACAGTGGAATGCCAGTATTTTACATTAACCAATTGGGTATTTGAATATTTTTTTTTACTTATATCGGAAACAGTAAATAAAAAGATAGACAATAGTAAAAAAAATAGTGAGATATCTTAAAAAAATGCCTTAGTTTTAACCGATTTTAAAGGACGTGCTAGACAGAGACAGCGCTACTTCTAATGTGACGTCATAATAACATACCGCCATAGTTACGTAGTACAAATGGCCGTTTCACGCGACAAGGATAGAAAGTGCCCCACCAAAAACTTCTAAAGCGTGTAGCTACTCCATTTTTTGATCGATTTTATAACTTCGTATTATTTCTTTTAATTCTATAAAATGACATAAAATTTTCATACATTTTTGATATTTTCAAATACCCAATTGCCAGACTTACCACTACTAGTATTTGGTAACAAAACATCAAATAAACATAATTATAAAAGTAGAAAATATATTTATTTCCACGTGTATTGAGAAATTTCTCTTCAGGTCTTGAGTCTTAATTCATTTGCGTTAAATTTTACCTTTAGCACCATTTTAGGGCCCTAAAAAGGCATCTTTTTGTATCAGTAATGTACTTTCGCGAGCGACAGAGCGTGGGCGGTAGCGTCAACAAATGATAAGTATTCTTTTGAACGCGAAAATAACTGAGTTTCATTTAAATAACTATGCAATAAGTATGACGAATATTTTACTTTGACAGTCCATGATTTTATCATTGGATTTTATCGATGGTCCGCAATCATAATCATTTAGTGGAGGTAGTTTCAGTAATCGTTTTGATTACTGATGGTTTCAAAGTTAAATTATTTCTTCAAAAAATTGATTTAGTGATCCTGTTTACAGTACCACATAAAAACTTTTTATCGGATATGAAAGCATAAACAGTTCGCTTATCAAAATAACATTTTTATAAATTTTTGTCTGTCTGTTTGTTCCGACTAATCTCCAAAACGGCTGGACCTATTCTGACGGGGTTTTTACTTACAAATAATTAATGTTTTATGGTGAAACTTAGACTTCTTTTAGTTTAAGAAAATATTAGAGTATCGTGCTAAATAATTAAATCCCGTAAAATTGTTAATAAGCAAGAAAGTAATAATTTGACGCGAATGAAGGTTGCAGGGTACAGTAACAGAATAATTTTGAAAAATGCCGTTGGTATTTTATTGTATTTTGCTTATAATATGAATAATATTATCCGTCTTTAATATTTTTTTATTTTCATGTTTTGTGTTGCGGCCAGGAGGTATGGATATTGTTTGGCAACCCGTGGGTGCATACTTCGATTTCTTCGATGTATCGACCATTGAATTACTAATGAGCAGTGACCATAATTCAGTGAGTGAATTTATAAGTGTACAAATATGCGGATCTTGCAGGATCTTGGTATAAATATAAAATGTTGATCTCGAAGGAGAGAGTGTCGTCAACTTTACCCGTTACTTTTATAATAATAAATAGTTAGTCGTTACAGCCAATTGCTTAATTGCCAAGAGCTTCGACCAACACCTGAGGAGGCTCTCGTTAAGCAGCTAGATCAAGGGCTTGATGCAGAAAGCGGTACTCCTGGACAGGGCTCGTATTGTTAGGAGGTCCCTTTCTCTGGTACCCTTGTTTAAAAATAAATAAAGGGAATAATAAAATAGTTCATAAAACAAGTTCAGGTCTAAACACAATTTTGTGATTGGACCCTCCTTTTAGACAGATAGTGCTAACTTTTTTCCTTCACAGAATGGTGGACCAGCAAACATTTGAAGATCTTCGAAAGTCAGACAGAAGCCCAAATGTACCACAATCCATATCCATTGGCTATTATTGTATATGTACACATGATCAAACAAATCATAGCCGTTCGAGTCCATCTTAAGGTTAAGCCGCGCTTGCCTAGGTTCGTCCGTTTGGTCGCGATAACCGACATGCACGCGGGTGAAGCCGCGGGCATCAGCTAGTATATATGTAAAATACTGGAAGACAGCGACATCTGCAAACTGGAATCCCGATTATACTGAGGCCAGTCCCAGTCTATTAGGGAAAAGATTTGTAGGATTATGAAGGGTCTGAGTCATAGCAACGGAAAAATCATAGACTGAATAGTTTACTCCTGTACTCTTAACATTGTATACATTGTTTTCCTTGTTGTCAACTTATGTACTTACTAACTAGGCACAATTTACATTAAATTATATAACGAGGGTGGGCGCTGATACCCATAATTACAAGATATTAAATTATCTTAGTATGGTATTGGCTACAACTGTACATACAACTTTACTTATCTTAAGGCTCATTTGTATTGTAAAAGGATATTTCTGATTTGAAGGTGCAAATAAACTATTTTATTATTTTTTATTAAATTTACTATGCTTAGAATAAAAACAATATACAACTTTTATCTCTGTCCTTAAATTTTGAGATTTTGGCATTTTGCGCCTAAACCAATTTAACCATAATACGCAGCTTCGGTGATAGTATCAAACTCCTTGCAGTAGAATGTTCCATCTTTGTTGAACATTTCTGCTCTCCACTTCAGCTTTCCGTACGGCATGGTCGGAACCCAGATATGTTGCAGCTGATTCACATCCAAACTCTTGAACAGATAAAAACCCTGGAAAGCGACAACGATTAGAAGGATTCACAGCTTTGGAGGTTTTGGTTAGCATCTGCCCCAACCACGACTTCAATGTGATTTGCGACAAATGTATGTCATTTGTTCCGTTTGTGAGTATATTCGCGAGCAAAGTCGCGACACGGTGAACTGTCTCTAATCAGAGTCACTGGCAGCAACTAGTTGAGAAAAGCTGAAAATAGAGTTAACATCGTGCAGTGGTAGCGGCCTTGACTTACGAACAGTGAGCCATGGGTTCGAACCCCGTCAGGCGCATTACTTTGTGTAATTTATTTCATCACCACTGCTCTCAAAACGGTAAAGGAAAACATCGTGAGAAACCGAAGACATGTGAAATCTACCAACCCGCACTGGGCCCGCGTGGTGGATTATAGCCCATCCCTCTCCTAGGAAAAGGCCTTGCAGCAGGAACATTATAGGCTGATGCTGAATCACATGTCATATTAAGTACAATTATCCAGCAAAAGACTCTAATTGACTGAGTGGGCACACTTACTTTAATGATCACACAGTTTATTTTGTCAAACTTGATGTTGCAAGCTGCGAAGGAGAAGCGTAACATTGCACTGTGACAGTCTATGTTGTTAAAACTAACCGTTAGGCGCCATTTGCCATCGCTCCAGATATAGCTTTTGATTTTCATCTGAAAAAAATATAACAAAAGTGGTATTATAATTGGTGTTCATCATCATTTCAACCAAAAGATATCCACTTCTGAAAAGACTCCGCTTCCGAACGTTGCCACATTGACCAGGTCAGTGGTCCTCGCATTCAATAGATTCCTGCAGATCTGGTTTCATCTTTGGAAATTATAATTATTTGGGCCCGAATATCGAAAAACTGGAAAAAAAAAGGAGAAGATGGCGGGATGCCTTAGATGGCTGTCACACCAACTAGCGAAAAGAAGCACACCATCGTAAAACGTGGAAGGAATGAGGAAGGCCTTTGCCCAGGAGTGAGACAATACGGGCTACGAAAAAAAAAATTGCTTGTGAGCCTTACAAAAATATCTGGCAGAACTAGAAAAGGACAATCTCTGTCAAAGAACAATGCACAAAAATGTATGGACACCGTCCCCACCCTTGTCGCACTTTCGGATGCGCATTTCAGTTTCGCTGCTACACAATAAAATAATAAGATGACTGGCCCTTAGATTGACATAGGTTCTAAAGTGCTACAAGGGTTTTGAACGTTTTGAACATTGTTCTTAAATTAACGGTGCAAATGCTTTCAGCAACGTATGGGTCAATGATGACTATACCTTTGCATCCTTAGTGTCTTTCGTGATGGTAAAGTTCCCGCCTAGCGTACTTTTTCCGTCGATATTCTCAATAAACGAATGGAAAATTATCGACGGATTTTTCAAGTATGGTCTGCTAGGATTACTGCAGTCATTGACGCTCACGACTGAGGTTTTGAAAGGTCCCTGAAATATCAAAGTCAAAACGTAAGTTGCAAACTAAGTGTACAATGTTGGTGAAATCATTATAATGTTGAAATCATGATCTGCCTACCTTTTCCTAACTAAGTAGGCTGAGGAAGTCTTCCGAACCGGATACAGCTAAATACCAGTATTTTACATGGAGCAAGTTGCTCCATACACTACAAAACAACAGTACTAAATATTTATTTAGTTAGTACTCTGTAATACGAAAACCCTTGGTTAGACTGTTTGTCAAAGATCTAGAATTGAAAGCCGGGACCAACGCCTTAACGTGTGTCATGCTCCGCAGCAGAACCACTCTGACTATAGTATGTGAAAATTACATGATAAAATGT
Source organism: Diarsia dahlii (assembly GCA_949775195.1). Taxonomy (NCBI): domain Eukaryota; kingdom Metazoa; phylum Arthropoda; class Insecta; order Lepidoptera; family Noctuidae; genus Diarsia; species Diarsia dahlii. Next base: position 18,936,022 of record OX459210.1, read on the forward strand.
AGATAATGTCTATATATATCAATAATTGTATGTTGTTACTTTCTTGGAAAATATCGATTCAAAGTGGCCATGCTACAGAGCATACTCCCCAGCAGAACCACTTTAAAATAACAGTTATTTCACTCTGATTATACACAGGTGATAATATAAGCAAATGTATATTTATTGTATACTAAGATAACATAATTACAATTAATTTATGATTATTCATAAATTGTTAATTTCTATACTTCGTTATGCTTGCACACGGAATTTAATACTGCGCCATCTCGTATTTATCTCTAAGACAAATACAAGATGGCGCTGAATTCAAACTTTAAAAAGCAACTTTTTTTTATTTATTTACTAGATTAAAAAAAAAATAAACATAAAATCACATGTATAAACTAGTTATTAAATGTATATTATTTTTATGTTACATAAAAATAAAACAAATTCTATATAAATATAATTTAAAAAAATATAATTTAATAAATTATCTGGCCATTTTTACGTTGAGTCCAGCTACTGCTCCTCCGTACTCTATCTAGTAATTTCGCGAAAGGACGCTTTATTAATTGTGCTGTGTGTGTACGTGCTTTTAATTAAAATGACGAGTTTGCGATGCATCAATTGCAACGTTCGCTTGTCCCGAATATGAAGGCACGCTTTATCGGATGAGAGTGAAGATCTCGTCAATACTATTCGGCTGTGGACATATCCTAGAGATGTAAGTAGTTTCAAACATAACATTTTGCGTACGAGTGTGCCAGTTACGAAGTGATAACTTTTACGTGTTAAAAAGTAGTCCTTACCATTTAAACTACACGATATCATACTAAAATAATATGTGTGTACAAAAACTAAACTAAACATTATTTGAAAAATATAACAAACACTATTGTGGTTGTTTACATATTTAAAATTTGTCCTATATAATGTACAAACACATAAGTGATCGTTTTGCATGTATTGTTTACTTGCCTAACACTTGGTTGCCTAACTTGGTTTGCCTAACACTGTTATAATAGTTATTACTCTGTTAGTATGACTGTTAAAGTGTCAGTCATATAAAGCAATGTTGAGCCGTACACAAAATCACTTCTTTATTTCCAGATAACACCTGCTGACCATGTTTGCCATGCATGCTGGCAGCTAGCTAGTCATCCCCGTTTTCTGATAATATGCCGAGGAGACGCACAGGCCATCAAAGTGTTTGTGTTGTATGTGGACGATCCATACTACGAATCAGTCAACGCAGGATTTTGATTGAAGGTGCAAATGAAGACGAACAAAGAATGGCTAACACAGTTACTACTTGGATCCAACCACGAGAGGTATAACAACACATACCTATTATAACTTTTATCGATTAGGTGCATAGATATAAAACTAAAGATAGGGTCGTCCGAACATTTTGCTAGATGCGTTCCCCATACAGAGAAACACTGACGCCATCTTTATGAACTACTCAGGCTGCTCGTAAACGTAACCTTGTATGAGCGGCGTGGCGTGGTATTATCGAGGTATAAAGAAATTAAATAAAGCTTTCAATTTAAAAAAAAAAGTATGTTTATTGCAGTTTTTTTATACATATTAATAATAATAATAACATTTTTATTGGCCTTCGAATAAAACTATTAATACTTAAATCTTTTCATTTCATCGGCTACAAGCCTACAACGCACGCCGCTGCAAAGTTATGTCGTACAGCCGTACGGCGCGTGGGGGCGGGGCCTCGCGTCGTCTTTGCCAAACGTCAAGACAATTATGTTGGGATGAAAACTGTTTTAAATAATGTTTTATGTTGATTTACTGACATATTTTTGACTTACCGGTGGTATGAATAGTAGATTGTACACCAAGTGCATAAAACGCACCATTTTGCGCGAGACGTTTATCCATCCGATGCGAGCTTGCGAGCGAGGATGGATATAAAGTAGAGAGTAAAATGGGTTTTATGGACGAGTTTTACACTCTACTTTTCACTTCGATTGCGAGGAAATGCAACAGCAACTTGTAAATATTGTAAAAATAATTATGGTTCCCGCCAATTAACTTTTTTTTTTCAGTAGGAAACTTGACATAACACCTGACTTATGTCGTTACTCATACTGCTCAGTTATAAAAACATTTTGAGCAAGCCTATCGCCATCAACTGATGTAATTGGGACCAAGCCTATTGCCATCAACCAATGTAATTAGGAGCAAGCCTATTGCCATCAACTGATGTAATTAGGAACAATCCTATTTCCATCAACCGATTTAATTAGGAAAAGCCTATTGCCATCAACCAATCTTATTAGGAGCAAGCCTATTGCCATCAACCGATGTAATTAGGAGCAAGCCTATTGCCATCCACTGATTTAGGTATATAATTGAGAGCAAGCCTATTGCCATCAATCAATGTAATTAAGAGTAAGCATATTCCCAATTTCCCATCAAATGATATAATTAGGAGCAAGCCTATTGCCATCAACCAACCTAATTAAGAGCAAGCCTATTGCCATCAAGCGATTTAGGTAATTGGGGGAAGCCTATTCCCATCAACTTTCCTTGTATTCGTAATGAAAAGCAGTAATCCCTTGTTCTTAGAATACTAGCGAAACGAATTAAATTAAAGAGGTTATTCTATGAAGTTGTTCCTGTGGCTGTTGGGCCGATTACCTGTGCCGATTACCTTGGTCTTCGACGAAGATTTTACTTTATGCTCTAGAGCATAAAACGCGACTTTATGTCGCCTACGCACGACATAAAGACGAATTTTAGAGCGAGAGAAGTGAAAATGTTATTTTTTTTTTGTTGTGCTTTGCGTCGTAGTTCACGTAACCTTTCACTACACAACTTGGCATTTTCACTTTTAAAATTTACGGACGCACCCGAAGATAGCCGATCGTGAACTAAATCACTTCGGTTTAGTCAAGACCTTTTTGGGACCATGTTCGAGGCGTCATTTTATCATGCGGTCCGCCCAGTCCTTACGCAGTAATATATAAGTCAATGATTAGGTGTCTTGATTTGATGTGTGTTAAAACAATGTAAATTATTTCCCACTAATACCATGCATTTTTAAACGGAACTTTTTCTTTATTTATATTTTTTTTTATTTTAGCTTCGTTCTGAGGATGAAGCTTGTGTGCCGTGTTGGCTAAGAGCTAGAAGAACTAGGGTTGGTTCACCAAATGAAGACATTCAACCCATTGTACCTGATCATCTGGAGGGTGATCATTCTGATTTGATGTGTGCTGTATGTGGTCAGAGTCTATCCGACTCAACATCAGACCAAGAGTGGAATCCCGACAACACTGCTCGTTTGATGGAGCACCAGCAGGTATATGTATATGAAATATATTTATAGTAATTAGCTTATAATAATGTGTCATGCAAAGGGCAATTACTATTTTATGTTGCTAAATCTGGGACAATCATGATGGCTCTACTAACAACAAAAGGGTACTGGTTTTTCCATTGTCACATAGCCCTTCTCTCTATATTAACACAACATAGATATTTTTGGTAAAGATTTTCTGTAAGGTGAAAACCAATCATTTTATTTATTTATTTAAACTTCATGCACAAACGTGGTACATAGGCGGACTTAATGCAACAAGGCATGGGTTTGGGTTTTTATGTCAAGAACTATTCTGTAGCTTGGTCATGTTGGGCGCAATTTATGTCTGTCAGTGTTTAATTTGTGTTTCATCAATGTTATTTATTTACAGATGTCATCCATGCATGAAGATTATGGAGTTTGCTGGGGCCAAGCTCGAGATTAATATTATTTATCCATGGAGGAATTAATATTATTTGCTTGTGGTATATACCAAATTCGCCAGGCTCGTTCATATGTGGGTGAGCATTTTCGGTTTCATGGAGTATGATCTATGTTAGAGATAACTCGAGAGAGAATACATGGCTTAGAGGGAATAAACCCAATATGTTGCTTCGTGCTAAAATAAAGTCCCACCATTCTTCTGCTAGAACTTATTTCGTTTTCATAGTTACAGAATCAAATATGAATGGTCGGGACGCAATCAAAAGTTATTGTTGTAATTGCATTGTAGGTTTAAGAAGTGGGATGCTGCTCACACATTATGAGCATTATTTGGAACCTTAGTTACGCTCGCCATGAAGATATGACCCGACCTGCCCCTTGCTTAGATGAAGTAATATTAAGAAGTAATTAGGTAATATAAGAACAATAAAATAAATGTTGGATCCTACAAAAACAAAGTTGTTTTATTTAACCACACTCAAAACTCCATCAGCACTTCATCATTTATCATCATCATCAAACTATTGCAGACCGCTGCTGGACGCAGGTCTTTCCTAAAGCACTACTGAATTGGTACAATTCTAATGTCAATTTGCCAACTTAATGATAAGTAAAACACTACAAAGATAGCCAACTATCTAGAACATATTATTATCCCTTTTCACCAAAACAATGTTTATATGCCTACACGTAATACTTAATATTTATTGGGACATAACCTCAAAAATAAAACTGGTTATAACTTTTAGGTCCCAACTTCTAAAAATCTAAGAATTTTAAAAGGGCTTGCCTATTGTATTGACTACCAATTAAAACAAAAAATATCCCAAAACACGACATTTTATTAGGTGTACGAAACTCCCATACAACCCTGCCTTTCGCCTTTTCTAAGAGAAATACAAGATGGTAGTGTATTCAATTCTGTGTGCAGGCATTTAAAGTATCGATATTAAACATTTTTGAATAATTGTATATTAATTGTAAATGTTGTCATAGTATACAATAAATATACATTTGTTTATATTATCACCTGTGTAGGTACAATCAGCGTGAAATAACTGTTATTTTAAAGTGGTTCTGCTGGGGAGTATGCTCTGTAGCATGGCCACTTTGAATCGATATTTTCCAAGAAACTAACAATATACAATTAATGATATTAAGCTACAAAAATATAGACATTATCTAAATTTTATCATGTAATTTTCACACACTATAGTCAAAGTGGTTCTGCTGTGGAGCATGACACCTTAACGTGATGTCGATAACACGAAGGAAACCGGTTACCGAAACCTAAGTAAGCCTAAAGATTAATCTGAGCGGCTGCTATTACGAGTATTTAGCCCCAAGCTGGAATAAGTGACTAAATATTTGTTTTATTGAAGCCATGTATAATTATAATTCAAAAATCTTTTTATACAATCTCTTCTTCTCTACATCTTCAAATAAAATTCAGAAGGGGAAGAAAAATAATAAGAAAAACTTCTGCTTACCGAAGTTGCTTGAGGTTTAGGGCCAGAATAATACATTGGTAAATAACATAAAATAAACAAAAATACAGAAAGAAAACATTGAACGATCATGTTCGTAACATTGAATCTAGTCTGTTAAAATCACATTAACTTTTGTTACGTATCTATGCAACTGATACTTAGATAATATTTGTAACAAATGAGACAAATAATGATACTTTAAATAGGCATAAACTGCCTTATTAGTCTAGTGATGACAAGCGCGACTGCTAGCATGAGGTCCTGGGTTCGGTTCCTGGGGTCGGGCAAAGTGTTATTGGGTTTTCCAGCAGGAAACTCTCAGTAGCAGCCACGGAGTCTGGATTTAGGCCCGGTTGATGACAACTGCACACCCCCAGGCGTGATATTATGTTATCGCACCATCGCAATTTGGGTTTCACTCAGGGTAATTCACATCTGACGTGGTCCATACCTACGCTAACAGCCTATGTGGTCTCAAACATGGATAAAGAGGATAAAGTTGTGGCCATATTTCTAGAACTTACTAAAGCTTTCAACACGGTTTCTGTCCCAATTCTTGGTAGTAAGATGGAAAGCTTAGGAATCAGACTATTTACACTGGACCTCTTTAAAGACTATCTGAATGAGCGTACTCAGAGAGTAAAGATACGTGAATTCATCAGTGAGCAAAAAAATAATTAACTACGGTACACCTCAAGGTAGTGTCCTTGGACCATCACTATTCCTCATTTATATCAACGATCTTGCTATGCTCATTATTGCCAATCATTGGCTTTGCTGATGATACCGCCCTCTTGTTCAGCGTAAGGTCGTGGGAAAATGTTTGTGAGCGTGCACAACTAGGCTTCAATACAGTATCTAACTGGTTACGCAACCATCTGTTGACCCTTAATATAATCAAAACCAATTACATAGCATTCTCCATGAAAAACAATCGGTCCTTCCAACCATTACCTAATACTATAGAAGCTCACTCTTACCCAGACCCACCCACCCACCCTCATTACAAATACTATGTTGAACATGTGAGAATGAAACAATAAAACTTTTCTCTCTGCCCTTATAATTCAGCCCTAAAAAGCAGGTTCGGTGACAGTATCAAACTCCTTGCAGACAAACGTTCCACCTGCGCTGAAGATTTCTGTTTTCCACATTAATCTTCCATACGGCATAGTCGGGACCCAGATATGCTGCAGTTGGTTCACATCCAAATTTTTGAACGAATACAAACCCTGGAAAAGGACAAAAGATTAAAAGGATTCGCAGCATTGTAGATCTTGGTTAGCATGAGGATCATTTGTTTCGTTCGCGTGACTACATTCTCCTTCCTTTCGAGAAAAATCGCGACGTGTTGAACCGAGGCAAGCACTAATCAGAGTCGCTGGCATATTTAGTGTGCTATTGTAGCTTTAAATCCAGCAGCGGACTGCTATAATATTGGCTGATGATCATCACTCATTAAGTCGACCTATCCAGCAAAATATTCTAATTGGCTGAGTATAAACACTTACTTTAAAGACCCCACAGTTTGTTTTGTCATACTTGATGCTGCAAGCTGCGTAGGAGAAGCGTAACATTGCACTGTGACAGTCTATGTTATTAAAACTGACCGATTGGTGCCATTTGCCTTCGCGCCAGATATAACTCTTGACTTTTATCTGAAAAAAGTGGTATTATATTTGGTGATCATCATCACAACCAAAAGATGTCCACTGCTGAAAAAACTCCGCCTCCAAGCGTCACCACATCGACCAGGCTAGTGCTTCTCGCATTCAAACAGATTCCTGCAGCTCTGACTTAATCTTTTGAATTTATAATTAATTAAAAATTACACTTCTGAGTCTTACAAAAGCACCTGGCAGAACTAGAAAAGGATACTCTTTGTCAAATTTTAAGTTTAAGGTCCAAGTGCTCTATGCAACGTTTGACTATACCTTTGGATCCTTGGAGTCTTTCGTGATGGTAATGTTCCCGCCTAGCATATTCCTTCCGTCGATATTCTGAATAAACGGATGGAAAATTATTGACGGAGTTTTCAAGTATGGTCTGCTAGGATTACTGCAGTCATTGACGCTCACGAATGAGGTTTTGAAAGGTCCCTGAAATATAAATTAAAGTCAAAACGTTAATTAGCATTTAACATTAATTAGCGTTTTGTGCATATAGTTGTTTCGGGTCTGGGTGTGTTTGTGAATGTGAGTTTAAATGTTTGTAAACGCACCCACGATACAGGAGAAATTCCTAGTGTGGGGCAACGTTTTTTTAACAAAGAAAGAAGATTTGCTAACTGAGTGTACAACGTTGGTGAAATCATTACAGCATTGAAATCATCATCTGCATGCATTTTCTCAACTATGTTGAGGTCGGCTTCCAAACTGGATGTAGCTGAATACCAGTATTTTACATGGGGCTACTGCCGATCTGAACTCCACAACCTAGTTAATACTGTGGAATTCGATAATTCTTGGTTAGACTGTTTATCAAAGATCCACAATTGACAGCCGGGACCAACGGCATAACGTGCTTTCCATAGCACGAAGGAAACCGGTTACTTATCCACAGACCAACCTAGGTATGCACGGTTTAACTTAAAAATATATCCGAGTGGCTGTTATTATTTAACCTCAAACTGTAATAAGTGACTGAATATTTGTTTTATCGAAGCCATGTATTATAAAATAATTTTAAAGATCTTTTTATCCAATTTCTTACCTACATTTTCAGATCCAATTCAGAAGCGCAATAAAAATAAGAAATCCTTCTACTTACCGAAGTTTCTTGAGGTTCAGGGCCAGAATAACACATTGGTAAATAACAAAATAGAAATAAAAATAAAGGAAGATAACATTGAACGACCATGTTCGTAACATTGAGTCTAGTCTGTTTAAATCCCATTAACTTCTGTTAAGTGTCTATTCAAATGATATTTTTAGATAATAATTGTAACAAATGAGGCAAATAATGAGACTGTAAATTTATATGAACGGCCTCGTTAGTCTAGTGATAACAATCGCAACTGCTGAGCTTCAGGTCCTGGGTTCGATTCCCGGGGTCGGGCAAAGTGTTATTGGGTTTTTCATTAGGAATCTCTCAGCAGCCACGGAGTCTGATATTATGTTACTCACTCACTCTGGCTAATCCATATCTGACGCGGTCCATGAGTTAACAGACTATGTTTCGCTGGCACCCTAAACACAAGCTAAATCTTACATTGGGTGCCAGAGTTCATCGAAAGCCCCCTTTTCCTAGTTGTAAAGCTCCCTAGTGTTAATTATGTGTTTCTTGTACAATTGAAGACAACAATATACTTTTTTTTTTTGTGGTCGCAAATATGAATAAAGAGGACAAAGTCATGGCCATATTTCTAGATCATGCCTTCGACATGGTTTCGGTCCCAATTCTCGTCAGTAAGATGGAAAACTTGGGAAACAGAGAACTTCCACTAGACCCCTTTAAAGACTATCTGAGTAAGCGTACCCAAAGTAAAGACAGGTGAATTCATCAGTGAGCAACAAATAAATTAACTACGGCATGCCTCAAGGTAGTGTCCTTGGCCCGTCACTATTCTATCTGTATAATATAAACGATCTGGCTATGGTCACTATTCCCAAAAGCGAAACCATTAGCTTTACTGATGACACCGCCCTCTTGTTCAGCGTGACGTCGTTGGAATATGTCTACGAGCCCGGTCCATATTGGCTCACCTAAAGTTCTTTACCAGAAATTGTTCTTCATAACGTTTTGTAATCTGAATGATCACTCTTCCTAAAATTTTTACTACAAGTCCGATTTTGATTCAGTTTTCAGTTATGGGTTCGGGTTTGATTGGTGCATGTTCTTAGATAAGTGTTACGGTGACAACTCAACAGAGGGCGCTGCAGCAAACATTTTTTTTGCAAATCAAAGTTGCCATTTTTCTCCAAAACTACAAGTCCGATTTTGATTCAGTTTTCAGTTATGGGTTTAGGTTTGATTGTTGCATGCTGTTAGATAAAAAAATAAAAATAAAAGTAAAAAGTTAAAAAAAAGTTTAAAATAAAAAGCAAAATTAAAAATTTTGAAAAAACCCACGACTGTTAAAAATTGATTGAAAAATGGATAAAATAACATAAAAATGTCCGTCGGGAGCTGAACATTGCAAAACTAGTTCATTTAATGGCAGCCCCCGACGGACATTCTTGGTTTTTTTTAAGGTGGGTGATTAAGTGTTTTATGTTATTTTATCCTTTTTTTCAATTAATTTTTAACAGTCGTGGGTTTTTTTATCATAACGCTTTTATCCCTAAACATAATTACCATAATATTTTCACTTAAGAAACATTTACCAAGTGCAATAAAAAATATATGTGGGTAGAAGATGATATACAATTATAGTTTTAATTTGAGGGTATGATTATTATTTGGGGGTATGCTTTACATGTAAGGTACCTACTGAGTTGTCTTTGAATAAAATACTTAAAAAAAAAAATCGCGACCAATTTCGAGGTAGCGCTCGCCAGCCGCTGCCGCGGCACCGCTCACTAACCTAACCTAACCTATGGATATCTTTGCAGGTACACACCGATATAATTAAAACAAAGAAGACGTGTTATGTGAAAATAAAGTTACGCAAAATTAATGTTTATAATACTGATTATTATGATAATATAAAGAAAAATTCAATCAAAAAAGATATAAGACGACATGTTTGGCGCAGTGGCTCAAGCAATGGACTGCTGCGCTGCGTGTCGCGGGTTCGATCCCCGCACGGAATAAATATTTGTAAGACCTGCAGATAGTTGTTCCGGGTCTGGGTATTTGTGTATGTGAGTTTAAATGTTTGTGAACGCATCCACGATACAGGAGAAATTCCTAGTGTGGGGCAACGTTTTAAAAAAAATAAAAAAAATAATATGACTTTGAATAATAGTGTAAAAGATGGTTATCTTGAGAAAATATAGGAAAACAAATAAAAGTATAATAGATGTTTATTGCTACTTACATTATAAAGTTGAATGCTTCGGATTATGAACATTAGAGACAGAGAAGTTAGGAATTGTGATTGTTAGGATGAAAAATGTTAGGAAGAACATTATCGGATTTCCAATTATCGGAGTTGAAAATTTAGGTGAACTTTGGCGCGCCCCTACAAGCCTACACAACTAGGCTTCAGTACGATATCTAACTGGTTACTAGACTATCTGTCGATTCTTAATATAATGAAAACCACACACAGCATTCTCCATGAAAATAAAATCGAACCTCCAAAACATTGGGCAACGTTTTTATTCAAAAAAAGTTCCTAATACTATAGTAGCTCACTCTTACCCAAACCCATCCATGTCCCTCTTCATCAGAATAATTAAAACAATAAAACTTTTCTCTCAGCCCTTATAATTCAACCCTAATAAGCAGGTTCGCTGACCATTTCAAACTCCTTGCAGACGTACGTTGCACCTCTACTGAAGATTTCTGATCTCCACATTAATCTTCCGTACGGCATAGTCGGGACCCAGATATGCTGCAGCTGGTTCATGTCCATATTCTTGAGCGGATAAAAAGCCTGAAAATGGACAAAAGATTAAACGGATTCGTAGCTTTGTAGATCTTGGTTTGCACGAGGAACGTTGGATTTGCTTCATGCGACAAGCGTATGTCATTTGTGTCGTTTACGTGACTACATTCTCCATCCTTTCGAAGACGAAAAAAAGTCGCGCCGCCGAACCGAGGCCTGCTCTAATCAGAGCCAGAGTAGCAACTAGTTGAGAAAAATCGAAGATAGAGTAAATATCGTGATAATCGAGTTCTACATCCAGCAGCCGACTGCTAATGGCTGTTGATCATCACTCATTAAGTAGAACTATCCAGCAAAAACCTAATTGATTAAGTATACACACCATGATGCTGGTACATAAAAATCAACCTTACCTTAAACATCACACAGCTATTTTTGTCATACTTTATGTTGCAAGCTGCAAAGGTGAAGCGTAACAATACACTGTGACAATCTATGTTGTTAAAGCCAAGGGATTGGCTCCATTTGCCATCGCGCCAGTTATAAAGCCTGATTTTATACTGAAAAAAATGTTTTAAAAAGTGGTACATTGTATTTCGTATTCCTACAAGCGTTGCCACATCGACCAGGCCAGTACTTGTCGCATCCAACAGATTCCTGTAGCTTCAACAAGGCCATCGGTATACCTGGTGAAAGACTTCTCCACACTGCGCCTTTGGCATCTACCAATGGCTTCATTATCATCTTCCAAGTACTATTTAGGCTGCTAAGAGTCCATAAAGAGTCATATAGAGATACATAAGTGTTATCTAGGTCCTTTACGCAGCCTGTTTCGCTACCGCCTTGCTGACTAACGTTTAATCGCGGAATGGACTAATGTCTATTATTGACTGCTTTGCCGGGCACAAGCGCTCTTGCTAATTTTAATTTTCTGGTTTTGATTCTCAAGATATTAGGGATTTCTCAGTAGCAGCTACGGAGTAAGAAACCACAAGGGAATTCAAACATAACTGACGAAATGTGGCAATTAGTCGAGGGACATCTTGGTCTTAATCTTTAAAAATTACAGGCGTGAGTTATGAACAAGAAAAAAACAACTTCTATCGAATTAAAAGTTTAGAACATCAAATATGCTTGCCTCAATGATGATAATACCTTTACATCCTTAGAGTCTTTCGTGATAGTAAAGTTACCGCCCAGCATATTTCTTCCATCGATTTTCTGAATCAATGGATTGAAGATTATCGGTGGATTCTTCGCGTATGGCCTGCTAGGATCACGGCACTCATTGATACTGACAACGGAGGATTTAAAAGGACCCTGAAATAACACAGCGTTGAAATTATCACCTGCATAGCCCTTTCCCAACTGCGTCACACCTTTTCAATAAGATCTCTCTCTCTCATCATCATCTGCTTGTCGGTTTCCCAACAACGTTTTTTTTTCTTTTCTTCATCTTCATATCAATTTACTAAACTAATAGATTAAAAACTTGTTTGTTTTAAAAACTTGTACTTACCGAAGTTGCAAGAGGTTTAGTGTCACAATAACGCATTGGTAAATAGTATAAAACAAACAAAAATACGGAAAGAAAACGTTGAACGATCATATTCGTAACATTGATTCTACTCTATTAAAATCATTAACTTTTGTTAGGTATCTATGTAACTATATTTAGATAATAATTATATTTGTAACAAATGAGGCAAATAATGATACTTTAAATAAGCATAAACTGCCTCGTTAGTCTAGTTATAGCAAGCGCGATTGCTGAGCACGAGGTTCTGGGTCCGATTCCCGGGTTGGGCAACGTGTTATCGGGTTTTTCAATCAGGAATCTCTCAGTAGCAGCCACGTAGTCTTGATTTGTGTTCGGTTTATGGCAATATTCTCCTATTACATACATGGGTCTTAGTCTGCAGACACGAAACGGTGGTGGCCTATCATCGATGGCAGCAGCGAGGCGACGAGACGCGACGCGATGAGGCGGCAATATGTCACGTGGGCACGAAACAACCCGTAAAATTAAAGACTGTAGTACCCGCGCAAGCGACATAACCAAACTATTTTGTTCACGTCGCCGTCGTCGCTCCACCGCCGCCCGTGCATCGCTCGATCACCCCGCTCCGCCATCGCCCGTTTCGTGCCCGTCACTATACTGTGCAATCGCAATGCTTTTATTTACATCGCCGTCGCTTCGCGTCGCCCCGCTGCCGCCATCGCTCGGTTTTGTGCCCGTAGACTTACACATAACTGGCGAAGTGCGAGTGTACTATTAGGTACACCTCTGCCTTACCCTATGTTATCGCACCGGCGCTATTAAGGTTTCAGGCAAATCCACCTCTGACGCGAGCTAAAAATCTATGTGGTCACAAACATCAATAGAAGGGATAAAGTTGTGGCGTTATTTCTAGATCTTGCTAAGGCTTTCGACACGGTTTACAGACACAGACAAACACATTATGCTGTACTACATAGCCTGGCCCACCGCCGCAAAGTTGCATGTCTGTCGGTCTTCTACAGACTGTACTTCGGATAGTGTGCGCAGGAGCTCCACGAGCTGATCCATCACCATCTCTCTTCTTTCATCGAGAGACTAGACGTACTGCAGGTTATCACCCATACCTTGTCGATGTTCCACACATTAGCTTTGCTAAATCTTTCATTATTCGCACAGCCAAGGAGTGAAACTCCCTGCCTGCGTCGGTTTTCCCTAGTTTATATAACCCCAATCTATTTAAGTCGCGAGTAAATAGGCTTCTTCTGGGTAAGTTCGTTCCATCGTCGACCTAGTCTCTGCCCTCAGGGCAAGATTGAGTTCAAGAGTAAGCCAATGTGAAATAAAAAAAATATATAAAAAAACATCTAAACTAATATTATAAAGAGGAAAGATTTGTTTGTTTGTGCCAATTTAACTCAAAAACTACTTGAGCGATTTTAAAAATTCTTTCACCGTTAGAAAGCTACATCTTCGCCTAGTAACATAGGCTATATTTTCTCTACTAGAAATAATTAGGAATCTCTAAGAAAACTTGAAAATTATGTAACCCAAAGTGTATATTTTTGCCGTAAAACGTCTTTCATCGCATGCGCTGCTTAAAGTATGTAAGTATTGGTGACAGCGCAAAAAAAAATATTATAGAGCACATCATTATATTTCGTCGCTTCATCCTTCAGATATAAGTATAACCAGGTAGTCCCTTTAACCTACAGGCAACATCGCACGTTTTTTAAAGGGTAACTCAATCGATTCTAAAGTCGATTCAAAAAAAAAAAAAGTTTGACGTTTCCGGTTGTGCCGTCTATACCGTGTCAGATCCAACCTTGTCTCATTCCTTTTTCGTGCGAGGCAACGTGCGCATGCGATCCTGCAAAATGCCGAAGCGCAGTGCAGAAGAATCGTTACTTTATTACGAACAAAAAATTAGGAAAATAAAAGAAAAACGTAAAGAGACCCCGATACCTCGACGTCAAATAAGACGACCTATAATCGACTCATCAGATGATGAAATTAATGCAGGTTAGTACCTACCTACCTTCGTTTTTATTTCTAAAAGTGAAAATTTTAAAAGTGATACTTTTATGCTGAATTGTTAAACTTATCTTGTGCCCGGCAATTGCAAATTACTGCAAGCTCCTAAGCTTAATGCAGAAATATCAGCCGCCGTGTCCGAGCTAGTTAGAGGCCGTGACAGGAAACTTTTTACCTTTCAACAACAATTGGGCACGGGCACTTCAGCAATAAATAAAGCAATGAACACATTGCTAACATCCGACGACAAAATATCAGCTTTGAAATATTTGAGCGACAGTTGTCGTATTTTATCGGATTTACATTTTTTCCTGTCAAAGGACAGAATCAAATTAATTACCCCGAGTCTAGAGAAGAATGTCCTACACGTAATTCAAGATGCCGAACGTGATGAGACGTTATTTGGAACCACACTGAGCGAAAAAATCAAAGCCAGTCAAGCCATTGAAAAACAAGGCTCCCAGATAAGGAAGACATTATCGAACCAGAAGGCTGGCGCTTCGCTGCCGTCTTCAAGTCGTCCTGTCCTGCCGGGAAACTGGTCAGGACCTCCTCGTTACTCGTCGAACAGGGGGGGGCGAGGAGGCCAGAGGAAACACCCGTCGTCGTCGACACAACGGCGGACGTACCCCCCAGCTCCAACAGCTGCGAAGAGTGTCAACTACAATCAGGCGAAGCCCCGTGCTCCACCTCCGCATTAGCACAGGTACATGCAGGCAGAATTAAATTCTATGTTCATTGCTGGTCAAATATAACTAATAACGAAGTCGTTCTCTCATGGATAGAGCATGGCTACTCAATACCTTTTTGTCAGGAGGTGACTCAACACAGAGCGCCATCCCTCTCAAACCTATCTTTAATTGAAAGCCAGGAAATGTCTAAAGCTATTAGTAAATTACTCGAATTAGGAGCTATAAGTCAGTGTTTACCCGAGAAAAATCAGTTCATATCAAATACATTTTTAACACAAAAAGCTAATGGAGGCAAAAGGTTTATTCTTAATTTAAAGCCATTAAATAAATTCATAAAGAAGGAACATTTTAAAATGGAGGATTACAGAACCGCCGCGAAACTTATTCCCCGGGGCGGCTTTCTGGCCACTATTGACCTAACAGAAGCATATTTGTTAGTACCTATTTCAGTTTCTGATCGAAAATATTTGAGATTTCTTTACAAAGATCCTAATTCGGGTAGTATAAATACTTTTGAGTTCACGGCGATGCCTTATGGCCTGTCAGTAGCACCCAGAGTGTTTACAAAAATCATGAAGGAGGTTATGACGCATCTTCGAGGATGCGGTTATAAATCAGTAATCTATCTTGATGATATATTGCACAGATGGTTGACAAGTTCACCCGCCTTCCAAAGTGTACTATTAGAGAATTTGCTCAATTAATTGGTGTTCTGATCGCAGCTTGCCCGGCAGTTAAATATGGATACTTATACACAAAAATTTTGGAACGCCAGAAATTTTTAGCATTACAAAAATTTAATAATAATTACGAAGCGAAAATCAGTCCTTCAAACGTAATTTTGCAAGATTTATTTTGGTGGCGCAGTAATATATTAACAATAAATAATTCGATGAGAGTTTTAAGCTACGGTAAAGAAATCTTCACCGATGCTTCAAGAACCGGATGGGGCGCGGTCTGTAATGGTAAAAAAGTAAACGGAAGATGGACGGCTGTAGAATCGGAACACCACATTAATTAGGTATTTAGAACTTCTTGCTGCCTTTCTAGGATTAAAAAGTTTCATTAAGGAGGATGACGAACACTCTGCAATACTATTGCGTGTAGATAACACAACAGCATTATGCTACATAAATCGTCTTGGCGGAATACAATTTCCCCATTTAAATGAGCTTACTAGATCTATTTGGCAGTGGTGTGAGAAGCGTAATATCTCTCTTTTTGCATCATATATCAATACAAAAGAGAACTGCGCGGACGCCGAGTCTAGAAAAGTAAACCCCGATACAGAGTGGGAGCTGTCAAATAATGCCTTTATATAGGCTTAATAAACAAAACTTCGGTTGTCCCGAGATCGATCTATTCGCTTCTCGCAGCAATACCAAATGCGACCTGTTTGTCTCTTGGAGGCCAGAACCAGACGCATATAATGTTGATGCTTTTACCATAAATTGGCAGTCAAGATTTTTTTACGCATTCCCGCCATTTTCTCTTATCCTAAAATGTTTACGTAAGATTATTGATGATGAAGCTACTGGTATCTTAGTTTTCCCTCACTGGCCCTCTCAGCCATGGTTCCCTCTTCTCCAGACCTTACTTGATTCGCATATACTTTATCTCAACCCTAACAAATTTTTACTTCAATCCCATTTCAGACATCATCATCCCCTTCACAACAAACTTACCCTGGGTGCCGCCAGGCTTTGCGGAAGGCATTTGAGCGGCGCGGCACACCAGTTGAGACGCTCGACCTAATGTTGGCATCCCTTTCTGACAGCACTATCAAGCAGTATAGCGTCACTTTGAAACTTTGGTGGGACTATTGTGCTCTACACAATTCTAACATTTATAATGATTGCATACCTTTTATATTATCTTTCTTGACAGAGCAATTCAGTAATGGATGTTCGTATAGCTCTCTTAACACTCACCGTTCAGCGTTATCTTTATTTTTAAATGATAAAATCGGTTCTGATGACAATATAAAGCGATTACTTAAAGGGGCTTACAAACTCAAGCCAAATCGACCTAAATATACATCCACTTGGGATCCACAAATAGTTTTCAACTGTATTTCAAATTGGTATCCAAATTTAGAATTAAGTTTAGAAAGAATCACTAAAAAATTAGTTATTCTGTTGGCACTCAGTACAGCACACAGGGTGCAAACACTATCATTATTAAAATTAGAAAACGTGTCAATTACTCAAAGCGGTGTTAAGATAGCCATAACTGACATTATTAAAACCTCTGCCCCTGGTCGCGACCAACCAACACTGTATTTACCAATTTTTAATGAAAATCTGAAAATATGCCCCGCTTCAGTCCTCAAGGATTATATTTTTGTAACAAAAAATATGAGGACTACGAACGCGGGAAGTCTACTGCTCACCCATAAGTCTCCACATACAGCAGCTACAGCACAGACCATCAGTCGCTGGATTAAGCAAGTGCTGTCAGAGAGCGGAGTAGACGTAGGCACTTATAGCGCGCATAGTACACGACATGCCGCTACATCAGCTGCATACGCTGCAGGGATAAGTGTAGATACTATTAGGAAAACCGCTGGTTGGACCAGCACGTCCACAACCTTTGCCCGTTTCTACAACAGGCCAATTATAGATGAAAGCGGTTTCGCTAGGGCGATTGCCTTTCCAAATTAATAAATATTATGTTATTTATTTGATTATTTAAAATGCTTAAGTAATTTAAGAAGTAAACTGTTTTTCTTTAATGTTTTCTTTATATCTTGTGTAATCTAACATTAAACGCTATTAAGATCAAATTTATCCAAGTGTTTCAACTTAAGAAACCACTTTTCCTCATAAACCTGTTCACTAA
Organism: Diarsia dahlii; assembly: GCA_949775195.1. NCBI lineage: Eukaryota > Metazoa > Arthropoda > Insecta > Lepidoptera > Noctuidae > Diarsia > Diarsia dahlii. The sequence goes on from OX459210.1 coordinate 18,953,825, forward strand.
GACACAAAGTTTCTATCTCTGAATATCTACCTGGTTATACTTATATCTGAAGGATGAAGCGACGAAATATAATAGATGATTAAACGAACTTTGAAAGTGAAGTTCGATCACTATTATATGAGTCGCTTCATCCGAAGATATAAGGTCCCTCCCAACCCTTTACATAAATCACATAGTTTCCAACCAGTGATTATTAACCCAGTATGAAAGCTTTGTGTCTAAACTCTAAAAAAAATGAGACAAGGTTGGATCTGACACGGTATAGACGGCACAACCGGAAACGTCAAACTTTTTTTTTTTTTGAATCGACTTTAGAATCGATTGAGTTACCCTTTAAAAAACGTGCGATGTTGCCTGTAGGTTAAAGGGACTACCTGGTTATACTTATATCTTCGGATGAAGCGACTCATATAATAGTGATCGAACTTCACTTTCAAAGTTCGTTTAATCATCTATTATGTTTAAAAAAAATACTCAATGCAATCATCAATGGATAACCCACAATTACTGCTTTTACTATTGAAATCTAAGCTAAGTACTATCACTATATACAGATTATAAAACAAAGACTTTGGACTTTGGTTTGTCGGTCACCAATAGATAGAATGTCTAACGAGTAAGGTTTAATATAATTTTCTGAATACTTTTGGTTGCGATAACCGACATGCACGCGGGCGAAGCCGCGAGCGAAGTGCTAGTGTAAAAATTAAACAATAAACTTTTCTCTTTGCCCATATAATTCAACCATAATAAGCAGCTTCGGTGACAGTATCAAACTCCTTGCAGACGAACATCCCACCTCTGCCTGAGATTTCTAATCTCCACATCAGCTTTCCATACGGCATTTTCGGAACCCAGATATGCTGCAGCTGATTTATATCCATATTATAGATAGGATAAAAACCCTGGAAAAGGACAACAGATTAAAAGGATTTGCAACTTTGTATATCCCGGTTAGCATGAGGCCAACCCTTTTTTTTTTTTTTTTTTTTTTTTTTCGTGGGTGGAAAATCATCGAATAACCCCCCCCGCTCTTGGGCAGAGCAAAGGGGACTGTCAGACTTCTACTGACTAAAAACCAAACCCATGTTCCTTCTTCGCCCTTGTGTCGGAGCCGCGTTATCCTTTCGACAATCCACAGCCCCGACGGGAGCATGAGGCCAACCCTCAATTTGTGTCAGACGACGTCACGTGTATGTCATTTGTTTCGTTTTTGCGTAATTACATTTGCAAACAAAAGTGTGTCGCTTCATCGTGGCATACTCTTACTAGAGTCACTGGCAGTAACTCATATAACATCACACCTGTAACCCCCGAAAGGTAGAGGTGTACCTAGTAGTCCTTGCATGATTGTCGCCCTGGGATCTGGAGGCGATAGTCTTCGCGCGCTTGCATGAATAGCGCGCAGAGGTACCACACCGTAGGGAAAATCCACTAGTAGACCTCCTTAGTGATCTCATGGCGACATGGAGAGAGCAACTGTCGCAACCCCTCGCAGGTCCCGCCACGGTAGTGGCGCTATTACCCCTCTTTTTTGACGGTGTGGCTGGAGAAGCACCATGGCGCCTTCACCTGCCGCCTGACGCAGGTCATTATAGGAAACGGTTGTTGCTAGAGGTACCTGCACCGAATCGGGTGGGGGAAACTCCCAGATGTTTTTAGCAATAGAATAGTTGGCTGAGAGTAAACACCAACTACTGGTACATAAAAATCAACCTTACCTTAAAGAGCACACAGCACTTTTGGTCATACTTAACGTTAAAAGCTGCGAAGGTGAAGCGTAACAATGCACCGCGGCAGTCTATGTTGTTAAAACTAACGGATTGACGCCATTTACCATCGCGCCAGATATACCTTTTGATTTTTATCTGAAAAAAAAATACTACTATTAATATCATAAACGGGATATTTACCATGTTTGATTATTGTTTCGAGTTCCCGATATTTCGGCGCTGTGACAAGCACCATGATCACGGAAATAAAAATATAAATATCCCGTTTATGATATTAAATAGTAGTGTCAGTGACCATGTCAGTTTAAAAACTTATATTGAAAAAAAAAATGTTATAGAAGTGGTATTTTGTTTGGTATTCATCATCATTTCAACCAAAAGACGTCCACAGCTGAACGCAAGCCGTCTCTAAGCGTCGCCACATCGACCAAGTCAGTGCTTCTCGCATCCAATGGATTTCTGCAGCTTCAACAATGCCTTGTGGAAAGCGTCCCAACACTGCGGGTTGGGCATAAAATATGCAAATGGCTTCGTTATCATCTTCTAAGTACTATTTAGGCTGCTCCATAAAGAGGACCTTTCTATAGACACAGCCTGTTCCACAATCTCCCCTCCTCCTCCGTCTCCTACTGATATGGAGGGAAGTGGAAATTATGTTTTTCCTACTCCTCCGCTATTCTTTTCTCATTAATTTCGTTGCGGGATCCTATACAGTCAAATCGTTTCTCTGGGACTTCGTCGAGCTTCATTGTCTTGGCGCTTTTCTCGTGGTCGCCTCTGTTGATTCTGGCTAACAAGATTTACAGCGGTTTGGGAATAATGTGGCGGGCTTGTTCCACAACCGACTTGCTTACTAACGTTATACTCAAGGAATGGGCTAGTGGCTATAATTGACTGTCTTACCCTATTTTTTTAACCATACCTTTACATCCTTAGAGTCTTTTATGACTGTAAAGTTCCCGCCTAGCATATTCTTTCCATTGATATTCTGAATCAATGGATAGAAGATTACCGGTGGATTCTTCGCGAATCGCCTGCCTGGATTACTGCAGTCATTGATACTCATAACTGAGGATTTAAAAGGACCCTGAAATAACACAGCGTTGAAATCATCATCTGCCTAGCCTTCTCCCAACTGCATCACATCTTCTCAATAAGATCTCTGGCTTTTTGAATTCACCCCAACAGAGCACGTCGGCTTCCAGTCTAGCCAACTGGTTAGACTGGAAGCCGATCCCAACATCGTTGGCAAACCGATAAACAGTTGAATGAATACCAGTATTATACATGGAGTGACTGCATATCTGACCTCAACAACCTAGATAGTCATTTGTGTAATACGACACCCCTTAGTAAGACCGGTTGTCAAAGAATCCTCTACTCAACTATCTACAACGGGCAGCCGGGATCGTTATGTAATGAGTGGTCACCCATCCATGGATCAACCCAGGCACGCGCGACTTAACTTCAAGATTGATCTCGTGATGAGCTGTATAAGAAGCTGAAAATTGGATTTATCGTAGCCATGTTTCATAATATATTAATATAAAATTAATTCTTTACATTTTCCTTATGAGTACAAGATGAAAAACTGCTACTTACGGAAGTTGCCTGAGGTTCAGGATCACAGTAACACATGGGTAAATAACATAATACAAACAAAAATATGGAAAGAAAACATTGTACGATCATGTTCGTAACCATGAATCTAGTCTTTCAAAATCACATTAACTTTTGTTAGGATTCTATGCCACTGATACTTACATAATATTTGTAACAAATGAGGCAAATAATGATATTTTAAATAGGCAAAAACTGCCTCGTTAGTCTAGTGATCGCAAGCGCGACTGCGGAGCACAAGGTCCTGGTTTCGATTCCCGGGTCGGGCAATGTGCTGTGTGGGCTTTATCCATCAGGAATCTCTTAGCAGCAGCCACGAGTCTGGATTTGTGCCCGATTGATGGCAATACATGGGTCTTAAACGTAACTGGCGAAATGCTAGTGTACAATTAAGTACACCTCTGCCAGACTCTTCCGGAATTACTGGCGTGATGTTATGTTATCGTACCAGCTCATCCATGAGCGAACAAACTATGTGGTCACAAACATGGATAGAGGGGGTAAAGCTATTGTCATATCTCTAGATCTTGCTAAGGCTTTCGACACGGTTTCTGTCCCATTTCTTGTCAGTAAGATGGAAACATTGGGAATCAGAGGACATCCACTGGACTTTCTTAAAGACAATCTGAGTGAGCGTACCCAGAGAATAAAGGTAGATGAATTTATCAGTGAGGAACAAATAATTAACTACGGCCACAGATAATATAAGCTACGGCACACCTCAGGGTAGTGTCCTTGAACCGTCACTATTCCTCATTTATATTAATAACATGCTCGCTATAATTCCCAATGGTACAATCATTGGCTTTGCTGGTGACAATGGTCTCTTGATCAGCGCGAGCTCATGGGAGGATGTCTATGAGCGATGTTGGATAATGTTGGTGTTTTTAATAGTGAGCAGGATGCAGCGGGTACTTCAATGAATATTTTATTTACTGGTGAATCGAATCGTTAAATTTATTAGGTATATCAAATTATATTACAGAAAAACGTATAAGGACGGCACGAACGCGTGTCGTCCAGAGACCCATCAGAAAACAAGTGAATCTTAAAAAAAAAAATTAAAATATTTACAAAACAAAGAGGTTGCGCTCAGCCAGCCAGTAGTCGCGTGGCCTCGTTTCTCAACAAGTGTGTACAACTAGGTTTCAATACGGTATCTAACTTTTCTACGGTATCAATCTGTTGACCCTAAATACAATCAAAACCAATTACATAGCATTCTCCATGAATAACAATCGACACCCCAAACATTGCCTCCTACTACAGAAGCTCACGCTTGCACAAACCCGCAGTTGCAACTGCGAACCACTCACCAAGGCTGAGAATGTTAAATAGCTGGGAATAACAATCGACAAAAACCTTAGATTTCAAGATCAAAGAACTTAGTAAAATATTACGAAAACTTATTTATTACGCATTCAAAACGTTGAGACATAGTTATGTAGTTTAACAAAATATTATCTTAACAGTGTACTACCCTTGCTCAATCTCTAATATTATTATGTTACTGCATCAGTGTCTCGGGGTGGCGCTCCAAAAACTACCATACTAAAAATTTAAAGAACCCACAGAGTCATACTGAAAGTGTCGTCTTTTACCAGTTTACCATTTTTAACAGTTATACAAAAAAAGATGAAGTCCTGACAGAGCGCTGGAAACCGGCCCCAGTGTAATTGGGAAAAGCTTTGTCATAATCTGATAAGTCATACTATACTGTACATCGTCATCTTTCTGTTCTTGTCCCATGTCATTTGGAGTCTGCGTAACACATTTTTTTCGTGTATTCTTAATTCCCTTCAATACCCACGCTACCACTTACTCCTTTTTTTCCTCATATCAATCCTCACACAATTCATTAATATTTTTAATGGTCTTTTTACCTACGACGGAACGGAGACGGTATATTATATGCGTTTGGGGTGAGAGGTTGTTTGTTTGTTAGTTTGTTTGTTTGTGTGTTTGTGCAAATACATGTTGCCATTTTTCTCCAAAACGACTAGTCCGATTTTGATGCAGTTTTCAGTTATGGGTTTGGGTTTGATTGGTGCATGTTCTTAGATAAGTGTTACGGTGACAACTCACTAGGGGGCGCTGCAGCACACATTTTTTGTGCAAATCAAAGTTGCCATTTTTCTCCAAAACTACAAGTCCGATTTTGATTCAGTTTTCAGTTGTGGGTTTGGGTTTAATTGGTGCATGTTTTTAGATAGGTGTTACGGTGACAACTCAACAGGGGGCGCTGCAGCAAACATTTTTTGTGCAAATCAAAGTTGCCATTTTTCTCCAAAACTACAAGTCCGATTTTGATTCAGTTTTCAGTTATGGGTTTAGGTTTGATTGGTGCATGCTCTTAGATAAAAAAATAAAATTAAAAAGTTTAAAATAAAAAGCAAAATTAAAAATTTTGAAAAAACCCACGACTGTTAAAAATTAATTCAAAAAAGGATACAATAACATAAAACCCAAGAATGTCCGTCGGGAGCTGAACATTGCAAAACTAGTTCATTTAATGGCAGCCCCCGACGGACATTCTTGGGTTTTTTTAAGGTGGGTGTTTAAGTGTTTTATGTTATTGTATCCTTTTTTGAATTAACTGTCGTGGGTTTTTTCAAAATTTTTAATTTCTCACTCTCGATCCATCACTCTTCTAGTCACACGCAATTCGTTCCTCCTAATCACAATATATCAAAACAAACTAAACAAAGAAGAAGCATAGTATTGCTTCTTCTATATTGTTTGGTTAATGCCTAACCTGATATTAGAATTTTTAATGCCGCCCATGAGCCTATCACTTGGCTTAAAATGCTGTCGAAAAATGTCTCTCAGGCATGCTGGTTTAATCACTATGATTTCCTTAACCGAAGCAAGTGATAACTTTACAATACGCACATGAATTCGAAAAATTAGAGGTGCGTGTTTTCTGTTCGAACTAGAGATAATGACTTTGCAGTCCGACGGTCACGCCACTAGGCTGGCAATCACTGCTAACTATGCTATACACTTGAGAATAAAACAATAAAACATTTATCTTTACTCGTATAATTCAACCATCATTGAGCAGGTTCGGTGACAGTATTAAACTCCTTGCAGACGAACGTTCCACCTCTGCCGAAGATTTCTGCTCTCCACATCAGCTTTCCATACGGCATGGTCGGGACCCAAATATGCTCTAGCTGATTCACATCCATATTCTTGAACACGTAAAAACCCTGAAAGAATTCGCAGGTTTGGAGACTTTAGTTAACATGAGACCCGAACACGATGTGATTTCATTTATTTATTTAAGGAAAAACAAACAATAGCACAATAAAAATTCAACATAATATCTTAAATCTAACATTCTTACACAATTATGCTACCCAGTACATTTTCCACGGATTACAATTTTAAGAATTTAAAACTAGCTATTATCAGTAGGTACAAATAGAAAACCTATAACACAATATTTTTTTAAGCAAACTAATACCTGTAACTAATATCCGGATTTACAAGTTTATAAGAAAAACAAAGAAAAAGTGAGTTTGTGTGTAATATAATGACACATAAAAATGAACCCAACCTTATAGTACACACAGCCCTTTTTGTCATATTTAATTTTGAAAGCTGCTAGGGAGAAGCGTAACAATCCGCCGTGACAGTCTATGTTGTTAAAACTAGCGGTTTGATGCCATTTGCCATTGCGCCGGTTATGAATTCTGATTGTAAACTGAAAAAAATGTAATAAAAAGTGACATTAAAATTTTATTTGGTATTCATTATCATTTCAAGTAAAGGACGTCGACTTTTGAACGCAGCGTCACCACATCGACCGGTTCAGAGCTTGCCCAGCCAGCGGAATTAGCGGAAAAATCCAAAAACGCTTTTCTCGACTGGCATTGAGAATCTCGGTTCAAGGAGTTCTCCGTAGTTTATGGCAATAGGTTCGCTCTCTATCACATGGGACTCACACATAACTGGCAACAAGTGGCAGTTATATATAAGGTCTCAGTCTTTAAGGATTACAGACAGGGTGATATGATTGTGAGCCTTATGCACCTGGTAGAACTAGAAATGGACAATCTTTATCAAATTAAAAGTTTTCGGTTCAAATGCTTCGGTTAAAACAAAAACTCTTGCCTCAATGATGACCATACCTTTATATCCTTAGAATCTTTCGTGACAGTAAGGTTCCCACCTAGCATTTTCCTTCCGTCAGTATTTTGAATCGATGGATAGAAGATTATCGGCGGGTTCTTTGCAAATGGTCTGCCAGGATTACTGCAGTCATTTACACTCACGATTGTGGTTTTAAAAGGACCCTGAAATGTTAAAGCGTCGAAAACATCATCTGCCTATCTGTTTCACAACACCTGAAGTCAACAATGTTGAAGATCTACTTCCAGTTTACCCGGATACAGCTGAATACCAGTAGTTTACATGGAGCGACTGCACATCTGACTACCACAACTTATGGTGGTCAGATAGGCAGTACTACGTTCTTCATCTGTATGATGAATATCATCTGAATATTTGTTTTTTTTACGCCATGTATCTATGAAAATGAATTCTCTTATTTCATCACCAATTAATTAGTGTAGTAAAAAAAGAAAAACTTCTACTTACCGAAGTTGCACGAGGTTCAGGGCCAGAATAGCACACTGGTAAATAATAATAAACAAACAAAAAAACAGGAACAAAATATTGAACGCTCATGTCCGTAACATTGAACTTAGTCTGTTACAATCACATTAACATTTGTTAGGTAAGATTAGCCCCCAACCGACATTAACCCACTGATACTTAGATAAAATTTGTAACAAATGAGGCAAATAATGAATCATTAAATAGACATAAACCAGTATCTATTTTTCATCTAAATATTTTTTTTATTTATGATTATATCGAAATAGTTTCATGATAGTATGAGGAGAGCATGTTGTAACGATAATTATTGAGAGTAGCAGAAGACCAAAGGAGCGATGTATTGGTTGTGTATAAGATGATAATTATAGTTAAACACAATAAACGGTATGCTCATGAAAGATCATAACGAGAGGAATGAGAAAATAAAGTTTTAACCAATTTTTGTGTGTTTTTGGAAGTCGGGTTTTTTACAAAAAGTATTTTATTTAACCTTTTCTATATAACATTTTAACTGAAAATTTAAGCATAAAAAAAAATATTTGAATTCGGTTCATAACGAGTAGGTAAACTAATTAAATTAAAAAAAAAAGAACCAAATTGAGAACACGTAGATTTTATTTAAATTTAATGAAGTTGTCTCAAAAAGCAATGCATAGATTAATGAATTATGAATAGATGCTGAAGGTTTCTAGCCCTAAAGAGTGTGACAACAGTGACGAATAGAATATGAATAATGATAATGATAAATCTGGATGATGTAAGTGGTACCGGTGAATGAAAAGTTGTGTAGTACTCGGTTATCGGGGTATGGGCATGTTTTTTATTTTTATTTTAAATAGGCTTGCTCTTGACTTCAATCTTGCCCTAGGGGCAGAGATGATGTCGTCGATGGAACGAGCTTACCCAGTAGAAGCCTGTTTACTCGCGACTTAAACAGATTAGGGTTTTATGAACTCGGAAAAACCGACGCAGGCAGGGAATTCCACTCCTTGGCTGTGCGCACAATAAAGGACCTAGCAAAGCGCTTCGTTCAAATGTGTGGAATGTCGACTAGGTATCGGTGATACCCTGCAGTACGTCTAGTCTCCCGATGGAAAGATGGTGGGATCAGCTCGTGGAGCTCTTGCGCACACTCTCCGAAGTACAGTCTGTAGAAGACCGACAGACATGCGACTTTGCGACGGTGGGCCAGGCTATGTAGTTTGATAACCAGCTTATCGTCACCAATTAGCCTCCTGGCTCTGCGCTCTACAGAGACATGCATGTGATGCAAAGGAATGAGAAAAATGTTGAGTATGAATGTAGATGGCTATAAAAGGAGAGGAAGACCAAAGAAACGATGGATGGACTGTGTGAAGGATGATATGGCTAGAAAGGAGGTGACTACTGAAATGTCGACTTACAGAAAAGTATGAAAGAAAATACATGTGGCGCCAACCCCAAGTAAATTGGGATATAGAGAATGATGATAAATCTACGCAGGTTCTGTCAAAGTATCAAATTCCTTGCAGGAGAATGTTCCAGCTTGAGAATATGTTTCTGATCGCCACATGATATGTCCATACTGCACGTTCATAATCCAGAAATGCAGTAATTGATTGACATCCAAGTTTTCGAAAACGTAGGACCCCTGAAGCAAAACATTATACCACTTACGAACATGTCAAAGGGAAGGCGATGTCTCCGAATCTATTGCAATTAACCAATCAGTAACAATGCAGCATACCTCCAAAGTTTGGCATATACATTTTTCCCACCAACGCAGAATCCAAAAAGCTATAGCTTTTTCTTTATAAACATTTTTACCAGACTATGAGGCGACGTCCTAGTTGCCAACGATCGTACGAGCAAACGATGCGTTCTCATCGCTCAACGAGATTAAACGCACTAATTTTTATAGTGTGTGTGTATCCTAATAGAGTTTGCTAGTGATCACGCGACAACAGTGAAATGCTTAAAAACGATTGTACGATGGATTTGATCGTGCGATCGTGCAATCAAAGCTACAAATCTCTTTTCAGTGTCCTGATTGGTCACGCGTCATCGCGCGAGCATAACGCGTGGGGCAGGACGGCACAGGTGAGTCGAGCGAGACCTCAGATAACACAGCACAGATAAATGCGCGAACGTACGCACTGTTTAAATTCATTGCAAGATGACATACGACGCATCGTTTGCTTGTACGATCGATCGTTGCCAATTAGGACACCTTTGACCATCGTACAATCATTTTCAGCGCACGACGATGAACGTATCGTTTGCTCGTACGATCGTTGCCAATTAAGACGCCGCCTTAATCTGAATGGCATTCAAATTGCAGAATCTGTGCCCAGTTGCCCACATTTAAATGCAAGTCTTTCTTGAATTAAGGTTACCCTCGTTCAGCTACTAACAAGAGTGCTAAGACCTACACCAAGGCACTAAGGAGTCCGTGGCGTTACTTAGTTAATATTAGTCTAACCTTGGAGAACATGCAGTTCCTCCTGTCATACTTGATGTTCATGGTGATGCAGATCAGGTGCAGCACCAGTCCGTGGCAGTCCAGGTTGTTTATCAGGTAGGTAGGATCCCATTTACCATCGCGTAGTACGAATCCTCTGAGTCTTATCTGGAAAAGGATACCTAATCACTGAAGAAGAAATAGTTTCTGGTAGTTCTAGGGAATACTCTTATGTAGGTTGAAATTCTGAATCTGGGTAGCAAAAGTTTATTTATAAAACTATACTAAATATTATAACAACAAAATATATGAACTAAACTATTTTATTTTATTAGAAATGGGCTTGCTCTTGACCTCAATCTTGCCCTAAGGGCAGAGATGAGGTCTGCGATGGAACGAGCTTACCCAGAAGAAGCCTTGACTTGGGTCTCAAATAGATTAGGGTTATATGAACTCGGGAAAAACGACACAGGCAGGGAGTTCCACACCTTGGATGTGCGCATAATAAAAGACTTAGCAAAGTGCTTCGTTCGAATGTGTGGAACATCGACTAGGTATGGGTGATAACCTGCAGTACGTCTAGTCTCTCGATGGAAGAAGCGAGATTGTGGAATAAGCCCGTGGAGCTCCTGCGCACACTCTCCGAAGTAAAGTCTGTAGAAGACCGACAGACATGCGACTTTGCGACGGTGGGCCAGGCTATGTAGCTTGTCAACCAGCTTGTCGTCACCTATTAGCCTCCTGGCTCTGCGCTCTACAGAGTCAAGTGTGGCAAGTTGGCATTTGGCTGTGCCGTCCCAAAGGTGACTAAAAACAAAGTAACTATAAACGGGCATCGAAAAACTCCTCCTCAACGCTGTCAGCAGATAAAGTCTCCAAGAGACTGGCAGCGTTGGCGCGTTGTATAGCAACACTTAGCCTCTGGCCAAAGAAAAAGCCAGCCCTTGGTTCAGAGGAAGCGTTAACAACATGAGGAGTGATTGGCTGCTGCGCTGTGTGTCGCAGGCTCGATCCTCGCACGGAACAAATAGTTTTATGACCTACATACAGGAAGTTGTGTCTGGCTGTTTGTGAATGTGACTTTAACCCACAATACAAGAGAAACAACTAGTTTTACAACGTTTTATTTAAAGCAAACAAACTTTACCTTCATATTCTTCGTGTCCCTCACGAAGGTAATGTTTCCACTCAGCGTGCTGTTTTGAGTGGTGGATTTAAAGTATACCGGAGGTTTCTTCATGTAAGGCTTACTGGGGTTAATGCAGTCGTTGATGCTGGCGATCGAAATTTTGAAAGAACCCTGTTAAAATTTTGAGTTTAGACTCGTCGACCTCTCTTCTTCATCTGAGTGTCTCGATGGGAATCTCAATAGGGGATCGGACTGACTTTAAAAATATGATTCTGTTTAGTCCGTCAGTTAGGTTATCGAAAAATAATGGATGTGTGTTTTTTGTTTCATCAAATTAATAAAAATTTACGAAGATAGAACACGTCAAAGATCATGAGTGTGGGCTTGTGACGTCACTTGTGGGTAAAAATGTACTAACGAATTAATTAGATTTTTTTTTTGTCCGATCTTCTATTATGTTGGACCAGAACTGAGCTACTAGTTTTTGGGGGCTTTCGGTAGCGTCCATTGGTTCCTGCAGTGAACAAATAACAGGACATGCAGGACATGATATTTAAGTGCCCTATTGTTTGTGTAACAGCATCAAATTTACACTATAAATAGTGCAGTCAGTGAGGTCTAGTAATAGTGATTACTAGACCTCACTGACTGCACTATTTATAAAGGGTTATACCTAATGATATCCCAACAAACTTTTTTTAAATTCAACCTCTGAGGGAGTTAAATAATTAATTTAACTCCCTCAGAGGTTGAATTTTTTATGTATTTAACTCGAAAAAATAAATATACTAAAACTTTCCTCGAGAGCCGCTCCATTGGTGAAAACAGCATGAAAATCGGAGTAGAAATTTTTTACTTTATCACGAACAGACAGACAGACGCGGTGGAGGACTTTGTTTTATAGTATGTAGTGATGATGTGATATACAGAGGTTGTGGTGATGAAGTTATTCAGATTAAAAAAAAACTATTAATTCATCATCTGCTAGCTACTTCCAATCTAACTGAATGCAACCGAATGGCCAGAAATTGAGTTAAAGCGAAATTAGACCCAATAACTTCTGCTGTCCATATTTATTATTTAAATGGGTAAAACCCTATCATCTAGTTTCTGAACAATTCAAGTAATTTTACTGCCTTTTATTATTATATATTTATTATTCCAATCATCTAACCGTAATTGGTTTGTCAGCGTGTCCGCAATTGTGCGCGATAAAATTAACCTTTCAGATACCAGTTGTCGAATAATTACAATTCAAAGAACATAACGTATCATCACGCCTGTAATCCTCGAAGGGTTAAGCAGAGGTGTGTTTTACTTAATAGTACACCTCCATTTTGCCAGTTATGTTCAAGTTCCACGTAATAGGGGGCAACCCTATTGCCAACAACTGGGCACAAATCCAGGCTTTGTAGCTGTTACTGAGAAATTCCTGATCGAAAAACTCAATAACACTTTGCCCGACCTGGGAATTGAACCGAAGACCTCATGCTCAGCAGCTCATGCTCGCCCTTGCGACCACTAAGCCAACGAGACAGTCAATCAGTCAGGTTTTTATTCCAGGAAATCAAGAGAAAACACGGTTTCTTTTATATCTTACCGAACTAGGACTCTCAGCACAGGACATGAATTGTAACACATACACCCAAAAAATACACGAACATAGCACAAAGAACTGAAATCTGACCGACATTGTATCGAACTTCGTTAAAATAACATTAGCTTTTATGTTACACACATTATTGGTATCGTTTGTCGCAAATGAGGCATCAATAATGAGGTTGTAAAAAAAAAATGTTAGGCTTTGAAACCAAGCTGTGACATTGGTTTTCAGTCAGTAATGCACCGTTTTTACTAAAATAGAATTAGGAATCTCAGTAGCAGCTATGGAGTCTGCATTTGTGTCGGGTTGATCAAAAACAAAAATCTAAATATTTTATTTCACATAGGCCTACGTGGGTACCTATAAAACGTCGAGAAAAGGTCGTCAGTCAGCCGTCAGTAAACCACTCTAATTCAAAAAAAATAAACAAAAATTTTAAGAACCATTTCACTAAATCACTCGTTTTATACTTTAATTACAATTCATCTTCTGTAAATAAATAATCAAATAATACAAAATTTTAAGAAATAATGTAGGTAGATACGTCCTAAATAAATATTTCAGTACAACTCCGAGATTATTTCGTTTCCACCTACTGTACAGTTCTGCTCACCTACATGTAAATCTAGTGCATAGTACGGGGAATCAGTTTTAGCGCGCTATAAATCCATAAAGAATTCGCTTTAATCCGAGTAAACACGTAAAGATTTGTACACACTTGCGACTGGACGCTGCGGTTTAAATTTGGCAATGCAAAAAAAAAACTCCAGGTTGAATGCAGATATTTTTTTTGTGATGTTTTGTGTATACCTCTGCATAACCCATCGTGGATTATACCTAGGCCTCATCTTATGTTATGTGAAGATTATCATCATTAATTTGCTTTGTTATTCCAATTTATTTTGTCGGTGCAGCATATTATTATCTTCTTCTTGCATACTTCTCTATTACTCGATTTCCTTTTTTCCAGCCATGTCATTCTTCATGCAGTCCATCCTTTGTGATGTCATGATACTTCAGCAATTCCACAAAGTCTGATATCATCATCTTACTAGCCTTGTCCTATTCTACTTGAAGTCGGCACAACGCGTTATTTTCTCCCATTCTCGCATGACGCAAAGGCATCATTTACTCCGTTTTCTTTCATAATCATCCCTCACAATAATTGTAATTTTGCTTATTGGATGGCCAAAACACAAATCTGATACAAAGGACTGTTTATTTTTGCAGTGTGACATATTTCTATGTGATTTAATGTTATAAAATACGGTCAATCTACAATAATGTAATTACTACTACCTACGTCTCTTATTAAGATGGAATATTTCGTAAGTTGAAAATATAAGAACCAATACCAAACAGATCATTGCATCAACCATCTAACAGTCTCACAACTGTCGCAAGACCATCTGCAAACCGCAGTTCAAATTCTGTCGCAATCGCAAAATTCATCAACAGTCTTGCGACAAAATAATCGTAACGTCTGGCAGAATCCTTTAGCTAATTAAATTAAACGCTCGCTGACCTACAATGAGATGTAAGCAATTTATTTGCAATAAAAATAAAACGACTGCATTGTGTTGCACTAGTTTTGAACCTGGGTTTTCTTGAATAGTAAGTCTTATTTTCGTGAATGTATACCTTTGACAGCTGTTTACAAGATAAGATATCATTTGCCTAACCTTTTCCTAACTAAGTTAAGGTCGCTTTCCAGTCTAACCGGGTGCACCTGAATCCCATTTTAGATGGATCGACCGCCTATCTGACCTCCACAACCCTGGGTAATACGATACCCGATGGTAAGACAGGTTGTCATAGTTTCAGGTCAATCAGGTAACGAGTGTCAAAGATATTGAAATGACAACCGGGACCAACCGTTTAATGTGCTTTCCAAGGCACGGCGGAAACTCGGTATGTATTGAGTGGTCACTCATTCTCGGACCAACCGGAAAAATATTCAGATAAATGCTGCAACTCAACACCATCACACTACCCACTTGAAATAAAACAACAGCCTATTTACAGTCCTTTCTCGTTTGACTTTCACAAATCACCAAAAATAACACCAAAATATTTTATTTTTCTCTGACAATAAATAATTTGGTTATACATCATGGATTTTGTCAAAGACTAATCAATGTACGGACACGTCTTCATTACAATATTATTATTATATAAGGCATAGAACACACTGATGTGGTAGGGACTGATATTCTGAAGAATATGCTAAAATAAAGATGACACTGACCTTTTGTGCCAAAACATGTTGACACCTCGTTATCGATATGATAAATTAATATATTTGGCTTGAAAAAGATATTTGGGGGTTTCTTTAAATTTTTTATTATTTTTTTTACGATTTTTTTTTTTTTATTATAATTTAACTTTTTTTAGTATAAATAGTATAGTGAGTGTGTGCCTGTGTGTGTGTGTGTGTAGTAATAGTGTGTGTGTAGTGTAATAGTGTAGTGTGGTCGATTGATTGTTGATTGTGATGACACGTAGTCACCAAATCGCATTTGGGACACATCGCAGTGAAAACATCATTCTCTTTGCCCTTATCCCAATTAATTCGGGATTGGCGCTGCAGCATAATTATCTTCTTCTTCCATAGTTCTCTGTAACTCGTCTTATCAGAAGTCACCTCCTTTCTAGCCATATCATCCTTTATGCAGTCCGAATTAACATATTCTAGAAAATAAAAAAAAATCGTCAAAAGTAATTTAAGTTAGAGTTGTATTTAACAACCGTACTAAGTCCAACAAATGCAAGAACATAGCATTTTTTATTTAAAACATTCATTAGAAATTAGTGCAGAGGAGGACTTATTGTCATTATCTACCAGCCAACATTTGGGAGATGTCAAAACAACTAATGGTAGGTGCAAATGCAGTAGGTATGTTACACATCAGTGGACCACAACCCCAACTCTCCGTTGGAGCACTTCCAATAGCCTTGTCAGTTTGATATGAGTCACAACGTTGCCGCGATGATAATACGGCATTATTAAGTGCGATCTTGTAAATAGGAGCACTTTGTTCATAAAACGGTGTTACACTATTAACAAAATGTCGTTAATATCTTTTGACAGTTAATTTTGTTGGAAACATTAGAGAAACAATGAAAATGTAAAGTACTGGTCTTGACTCTATCCGGTATGGCTGGAAGCCGACTTCAACATACTTGGAAAAAGGCTGTTCAAGATAAGAGTGACAAAAAATGAAGATAGTTTAATATCTCACCCTGTGGAATCTATGCAGTCACTTAGTTGACCATCTTGTCTAAAATATCATTTAAGTTAAGAAGTGCTTCATTAGTATCTTAGTCCAATGCACAATCGAAGCAGCTATTGAATGATAGCACTTTAGAAACCATTCAGCAATAATATTAATGAGAAATAACACTTAATGAGTTACAGAATTTACGGATCCATCAAATTCAAAAAAGTCAAGGTCCTTCTTCTGCTCTTACTCCTTAATTTGGGGTCAATGCAGCTTACTTTCATCTGCCAAATGTCATTATATCTGTCCTCATCTCAATACCTACATATTTATCCTCTTTCTAGACATATCAACTTTAGTAATAATTTGAAGCTAAAATAGTAAATGCTGTAAGAGCGAATAAAATTGAAACAAAATAACACAGGGGCCGACAACAAGCGCGCAGTAGTGATGCAATTGCGTAAATCAGCAACTGTGCGACGATAATTGTGTTGCACACATTAAAATTAACATTGGGATCACGAGCTTTGAATAGCTTGCAGATATACAGCTCAATGATTCTATTTAGGTAAACACTTACATGCATATACTCACGCTTTTTTCTTAAAGAACCTTCAGAACTTCACCTGTTAGGGTTTTGACATAAGTATGTCGAGACTCTAACAGGTGGAGTGGATGAAGTAAGTGCTTCATCAGCACCTATATCCCTAAAATTAATGTTCAAATTACGCTCTGGAAAGGAGAGTAACTGTTGCCCTTTTTTTTTTGGAGGGTGGGAAATCATCAAATGACTCCTCCCGCTCTGGGCAGAGTGGTAGGGAGTGTCAGACTTCTATTAACTAAAAGCCACTCCATGTTCCTTCTTTGCCCTTTGTGTTTTGGCCGCGGTATCTATTTCGAACGGCTCTCTATTGTGTCACCTAACTTTTTTATTCATAATTTAAAGTGCCATAACTTTTTTTGTCCTAATCATCATTTGTCCGAATGATAACTTACCCGAACTAAATATCACATAATAGCACATGCCATAAAATTGAAATCCCTAAATGTAATATTTCCCAAATCCATTTGTCAAAAATAATTGTAATAATCAATAATATACAAAAGACATAAAATCTACTATTAATATCATAAACGGGATATTTACCATGTTTGATTATTGTTTCGAGTTCCCGATATATATCCCGTTTATGATATTAATAGTAGTGTCAGTGACCATGTCAGTTTAAAAACTTAGTCATAAAATCGTTTTCCATTAAAGTTTTAAGTCCTATATTAAAATCACATAATGTTTATTTATCATATTTCTGTCTGCAGGGTTTACAGGAACCTAAGTAACCGAACCTCGGGGTGCCCCTGACGTCGACCGTCTAGAGTTAGCGTTTCCGTCAGCAGGTCGACGGAGCCCCGCTACGCGGGGCTCCTACTTCTGTCTACAGGGTTTAAAGGGATCTAACTAACCGAACCTCGGGGTGCCCCTGACGTCGACCGTCTAGGGTTAGCGTTTCCATCAGCAGGTTGACAAAGCCCCGCTCCGCGGGGCTCCTATTTTCTGTCTGCAGGGTTTACAGGAACCTAACTAAGCGAACCTCGGGGTGCCCCTGACGTCGACCGTCTAGGGTTAGCGTTTCCGTCAGCAGGTCGACGGAGCCCCGCTACGCGGGGCACCTATTCCCGTCGTAATCGTAATACGTACCCTTATTAAAATTTAGTCCTAAAAACTTGTTTAGGACTATAAAATTTATTATAAACGAACATTCGGAATAATACACATTATGTAAAGCAATAATTAGGACATATTCATTTAGGTCATGTAAAATTAGGAGATTCAATTATTATAGTAATCGATATTATGACAGAATACTTTTAGAACTAAAGATAATTATGTTAAACAAAATTTCGGTAATTTGAACATTATGGTTATTGAAGTTTATGGCAAACGTGTTATGGATAATAATTTTCGGACAAACAATTATTTTAGGAGAAGTAAGGGAGTACCATTTCGAACAACCCACAGCCCCGACGGGGTAGCTGTTGCCCTTAGCTAGTGAAGTGGAACGCGGCAGACTACCACGGAGACCGTTGGACGAGTTGAAAAAATCTCCAGAAACTATGAAAGAGGAAAACCAAACAACAAACAATGACAAACTGAATAAAGTTAAAGGAGGTCCGACGGTAAGGTGGTTGATGTATAAACTCTTGACATACAGCCGAACATTGATGAATCTAAAAGTACACATCGTTCCAGGCATACATTCAATGGTTGCTTGGTGCTTGTGAAAATATGTAATATTCTTTAAACCCTTACAAATGAGTCTGTAACTTTATGAAATAATAAACGATAAAAATGATACATATCCACATTTAGAACTAATTTAAATGAAGACCCTTGATAATTACAATTCAAAATAATAAGCTCAATAAACACTTCCATCTTGGGTGGTAATGTAAAGATCAAAAGACGCACAGACGGACAAAGAAACTGTCGTGTTGGATTAGCGTATCTCGATCATTATAAACAACCAATATGACAGTTGTAATGATGGAACTGAACGCTACTAGGGGTTTGCGAAGTCGACTCTATTCTAGTCTCTTTCTTAGTCTAGTCACTTGGTTCAAAAAGTAGGGTCATAAAAATCTCAGAAATCTAAATCTTGCACTACAATTTATAATATGGATAAGCACGAATCAGATCTAAAAATCTCAGATCTAAAAGAAAAAGTGTTAAAGGAAAATTAAATATTGAGAAACGACGAAAAATTAATGCAAACGATCACTTTAACTTAATAATTATTCTAAATCAACAACATACAATATCAAAATTGAAAAAAAGTTTAAGTTCAAGTCTTTCGAAACAAAAATTTGATATCAGAACAGACAATTTTAAGTAAACTGTCTCATAAACAGTTTGCCCTAATTTAATAAACAACAGAAACACTGAAGTAAATAAATAAGAAACATTACTCTCCAAATAATAGCAAGAATCATAGTAGTATCCCTGGACACATTCCAAAAAGGCCACGCGGTATTCTTAAAGGGAACTCTAATTATAACCTACTGAATTGTGTTTTGAGCGTCCAATTAACAACTCTTGATATCCAAGATATTTATTTATAAAGACCCGACTACACACACAATCTTACTTGCATATTTACTTGCAATTTGAATTCCAAGAACATTTATTGGCAGACCAACAAACAGATGCATAAACAGCCTATAATGTTCCCACTACTGGGACTCCAGTGCAGGTTGGTAGATGTCACAAGTCTTCGAATTTTTGGTTCGAAGATATGCCGGTTTCAACACGATGTCTTCCTTCACACTTTTGAGAGCAGGGGTGATGAAAATAAATTAAGTTTGAACCCACGACTTACTGCTCGCAAGTCGGGGCCGCCAGAATCAGATGTATAGCTGACATTCAGAAGATCGCGGGCAAGACCCGGTTGCTGACCAGGGTACAAAAGGAAGGAAGCGTATACTCAACAGAGGATAGAACAAGGATTTGAATGACAAACATGTATGTCATTGTAATGTTAAGACGCAAATGGCTAACACAACTGCAGATTTGCTTCAAGTTAAGCTCCACAAGCAAGTATGAGCAAGATGTGGACATCTCACAAATTTTTAGCACTTTATCATGCAAATTTCTATCTTCTGTAAAGAGCAGAGTGTACCTTATTGTTAGACATGTACTCGTAAGTCACTGCGTGTAAACGGGCCTTAAATGAATTATAAATACAACCGCCCCCGTCGTAATTTCTCAATGAAATTTTAATTAGTCCTTATTTAGTCAACTACAAGATCTTACCACGAATTTGGACATATAAATTCTAATGCTAGTTTTGATATTTGGTCTATTTGTTAATCTTTCATGTTTCCTAGAAAGTTCAAATCCATCTTTCGTAAGAAAATCGTGTTTTTGAATTCCAACTTGATAGATTTAGAGTTTCCTTAAGTTGCTAATACTCTACCTGACGTAATTCAAATTAGCTGCAGTGATTCATAGCAAAGTCCTGATCAATGTTATTCTAAGTAATAGTCCATTCATTCTTGACAAGTTTTAACCACCAACCAGTTGGATCCCAGCAGTGGGGACAGTTTAGACTAATAGCACTTACAAATATCGTTAGATCCATCCAGTTTTAATGGCACTAAAAGCAACCCAAACTATTGATACTATTGCTATAAGATGTGATATTATAAACAAATCAAGTTTTTGCCTTCAAAACAGAAATACTCAAAAACTCATCCCACACACAAGGATAGAAAAACCAATAAACCCAATCACAAAATACCAATAACAAAAAGCAATCGAGAATAAGCAAGACCCCTAAAGAAACACAACACCGCACCGACTCGCGAAACGAATGCAATAAACTTGTACCATCGACGATCATAAAGCAATGTGCACAGCACGCACCGTGCCTATTTCATGTCTTAATTTGTACAGTGCGACCAAAACAGTATAAATAATATAAAAACAATGAATACGTACACTGACAACGATGTGGGATCGTGAGCTGGTAGACTTAGGAATGGAGAGAAGGGTCTCATTGAAGAAGGTAAGAGAGAAGATATTGGTGGTAATGGAAATCAGTTTAAAGGTGGCGCAGTCTCTGTAAAGGTCGTATAGCATTATAAGACATAAATGCAAACGTTTGTTTGTGGCGGCAAATACGCTTGGTGACATAGCATTGCCAAAACAGTATACTCAATGACGAATGGATGCATCGAGCTGACCAGCAATAATAGCAAAAACTTGATATAAATAGACAACAGTAACTCTAGGTTTAATTTAATTCTAATCGCAACACAAAATAGAAGGCAAGCCTTTTATCATCGCCCTGAAGAAAATTCACTATTCTAAAATCAAATTCTGCTGAGCTTTAAAAAATACCATGGACTATCTAATCCTTTCTAAAGCTGCGTAAACGCACGCAGCGGCGAGTTTGGCGTTTAACAGAAAAATCTAAAATCATAAAGCACTAACACGGGCTTGTCATATCGGGTTGCGATTGCCGCCTGCATGCTAATGCCGCTTGGACCTGTACCTTTTCACCTGTGCACATTGCCAAGAGAATTTCATCCTTATTGCTTAGTTATTTAGGTGCTGTGGTCATGATCAGGATTGTGTTCGATGATATTGGTTCTCAGTATTGAGAATCTTAGATGCAAATGCTTTTTTATGAGAATAAAGGATAAATAGGAAGTATGGGAAACATTATGTCTTGGTGATGAAGATTCTAGAAATCATTGTGAGTATTATCTATTATATTTGTAGGGAAATCTTTCTAATTGATGTTACTTTTGCGGATACGGTTAAATGAGAAGTATGATGAAATTGATCTACATAGGTACACCTTAATTCAAGGACCAGATAATAAATCTGCATGGACTGATCCAATGTACTCTGACGTAGATTCAAGAGTACAATAATTTTTCGTTGATATAATGATGGGCCAAGAAAAAGTATGGAACTCAATAAAAAAAGAATAATAAATAAAACAAACGGGGTGAGCTAAATAAAACCGTTTAAAAAAGAAACAACCGATACAACCAATAAAGAAAGTACGTAATGAATGCTCAAAAATTAATCAACAACATTATGAACCAAACGACATTCATCTTAAATCGGTAGAGAATTAACAAGTCATGTTCACCACAATTTTAGTAGCGGTCGCAAAAGAATATCAATAAAGTTTACTGGCGGCGACGTTTAATATTTCGCTATAAGATGTGGAAGATAACCTCGAAGGATTTGTGGACAAGCTAGTCATTGTGGCTTCGCGATTTTATGCATAATTGTTGTTCGTTATCTCTGATGAGAGTGAATATACAGGGTTGAAGATTAATAAAGAATTAATAAACTAAATTAAAGAACGATTACTAAACGTGGCAGGCCCAAAAAATGATGGCGTGGCAGTCTGGACTAATTCTGATCAGATTTGACGGAGAAAGAAATTTGTAACAAAAAGAAAGTCAGGGAGGTGGCTTTTGTCCAGCAGTGGGACAGCAAGGTGGAACTAACAAAAAAGAACGGGTAAACCATTGTTGAGACTTGCGCGGACCAGAGTAATATAGCGTGAAGGAGGAGTATATACTCGTACTCAGAAGTAGGTGAACTAAAGCTGCCAATAATGATGATGCTGATGAATGAATGTGGTCAGTAGTAACGGCCGTCACTTGCAAGTTGTAAGGTCTTCGGGCATGTGCTCGAAGTTAAGCACCTCCTCTCACAGATAGGAGAAATGTGTTGCCCAACAGTATTATAGACTAATTATATTATGCATCATTTTTTTTCGTCATATGAGCGTCTGCTCATAAGTGTGGCGCGCTTGCCACGCCCACATGGCCCTTCTAAAATGCTAAGGCAACAGTTGGAAAGTTTTATGAATCATTTGTTCAGGGCAGTAACCATGAATTCATAGGCAAGATAATTGTATAAAAGAAAGACAAACACCGAACTAAATATTATAAAGCAAAGTATCTCACTGTGTCACTCTTTTATTGACCTGCCATTTTACTTCTATCACATCAATAATAGCTGATGATTTTATCCAGCAGTTTTTTTTATTGTTATAGGCTGATGCCTACAACAATTCATTGCTGGATAAAGGTCTCTTCAAAAGCATTCCACTCATTTCGATTCTCGGCAATTCTCATCCAGTTGCTACCAACCACACTGCGAAGATCGTCGCTCCACTGTGTCTGAGGGCTTCTTCTACTTCTATACAACAATAATAAATCTAATCTGGTGGATAATAAAGTAATACAGTACATGCATACAGAATAGAAGAACGTGCAGGTTCCTCTACAGAACCTTATGAAAAAATCACCTCAAAAATTAAATCCAAAACCGAATTGCGACATCCAAAACTATCTAGATATGGTCATTGTAACAGTCGGGTAATATTAATAGACAAAACGAGTACTGTGTTTAGCATTCACAGCGTTCATCCCGTGCTCGGTCACCTTTCATCTCGCTGATAGACATCGGGTGCGTGTGCGCATATGAAACGAGCAGATATGGGAAATGGAAGATCGGGCTTAAAAAGTATGGCTAAGATTTGTTTTGTTATTTTGTTTAATTTATGTAAGTGTGGCTTGAGATCTGCTGGTCTTGTAACGGGGTATATAATATAGTAGGCAGAAGAGCAATTGCTAAATAAAGTAACTCATGATATATAACTGCATATTGTAACGGACCTAAGCAACCATCATCATTCATCATTCTTCTGCCTTTATTCCAATAGCGCTGCATCCTCTCTTCTTCCATAATTCTCTATTGTTCATCAAATTAATAGAGTAAAAGAAACCAATACTCTTAATTCAATACCCCTTCTTCTTCTTATCGTGTGAGCAGTAAGGTCTAACGACCCCACACACCCTAGTGTCAGAGTTTCTAAACCGCCGCAAGGGCCTCTGACATGGTTTGACGACCGCCAATTTGGCGGCCGTGACCACCGGCTTATACGTGCCTTCCGAAGCACAAAAAAAAAAAAAAAAAAGATGATTCAATACCCCAACTGTGGGTAAACAAAACACTGATTTATTAAAACAAAAAGCAACTTATATAATATATACATCGAGTTGCCAATACTATTATGCTTTTCGGTAACTTCTGTCACATTTCCACCATTTCTACCTTTTCTTCATCATCATTTTCCCTAGACCCTTCAGAACGGAATGGAAACTATAAGCATTTAAAATTACAAAGTTGCCTTTAACACGATTAATCACACATCAAATTCTAAGAACCAACTGCAAGACAAGTGTTACCACAAGCCAAAACAAAGAAACATCAACGACAGCCGACTCGCACTTGACTGCAACAGTGTGAACAGATACACCGAAACGTATCGCGTCTCGAAACTCATAACTTCTTTATTTATGTCTTACTTTACCCGAGGCTCCCGAATCGGATTGGGTTACATAAAGTCATTGTTTATGTGGGACGTTCGATTCTTTCTGATGCATCGGTTTTGGGTTTAGGGGCCCGTGAAGTTTAAGTGGTTTTAAGTAGTGAACCTTTTTAGTTTTTTACTGACTTGTTGGTACCTTTGGAAGCTCATTCTTCTTCTTCTTTAAGTGTCGATGAGCTCAAATCGTATGAGACCAGTACCTATGTAGCCACCTGCACAGCCCTATCATTTGCGTCGAGTAAATCCCGAAAGAAGCAAGTGGTTGTGCAGGATGAGCAGGTTAAGAGGCGGCGCATATACTGCAGAGAGGCTCCGTCCTAGCTCCTTATTTTACACTATCTTTATCCCAATTTAGTTTAGGTTAATTTTGGAAGATCAATAGAATGTTTTATTCACTTAAGCAATAGTTTGTAATCAGTATTTTGTACTATCCTGCCTCTGCGTAAGGATTTAAAATATTATGAGCGTCTTTTCTTTTAAGATTTTAAACTGAAATCAATGACATCATTTAACTGCAACGTTTCAATCCTGTCTATCATCCTTATGAACTAAACTCAGGCAAAAGAAAAAACTGTTATTTATACTGAAAACGAGATATTTACCATGTTTACTAAAACAAACAGTAAACATGGTAGGTAAATCCCGTTTTTAGTATATAATAATAATAATAATAATAATAAATTCTTTATTTGCAAAACATTTACAATATTTGTGAAGCCCTGACTCCAGAGCTAGATATTAAATATCTGTATTTCAGGAGTCAGTTTCTTCTTCCTAATAACATGGTGCTTATTTTATGCAATAATTAATTGATTAAATTAAATTTGTTGATAAAAAATATTAAACGTGTCGAATGATTAAAAATGATTACTTACAGTTAGAATAATAAGAATTAAAATTAGAATCATTAGCTGATGACAAATGACAACAGTTAAAAATTTAAATAATTAGTTAACTAATTAGGTACAAATTATTATGATTCAAGTTGTTGATTCACTACAAATGATACCTCTATGCATACTAATAATTAATAAAATTAAAAAAATAAATAATAAATAAATTAAATTTACAAGTGTTAATTCAAATACATATTATGAAATTAATTAAATGACAGAATAAAATGTAAGCCACAAGCATAGAGATAATTATAATATACAATACAACCAACCTAGAAAAATTACACAATTACAGAAAATACAAAAAAGTTGTTGAAATGTAGAATTTAGAATTTATTCGACAAAACTTGGAAAGTAAACGTGTGGGTGTGTGACTGTGTGTATGAGTAGTGTGAGGGTATGTGTGTGGAGATGTGTGGGGGGATGTGTGTGGGGATATGTGAGGGGGTGTGTGGATGAGTGACAGGATAAGGATTTTGATGTGTCATTTTGTAGGGGTTAACCATAATATGCTTTATGCCCGCTGCAATAGAGTTTCTGTTTTATCGTAATTTTGTGTTAGCAACCAAGTTTTTAGTGTTTGTTTTGTTTCATGGATTGTGAGGGGATTAATATTAAGCTTCCTGTTTAACTTATTATATAAATAGATGGCCTGGTGGACACGTTGTCGCCTGGCAGACACTGTATGGCATTGAAAAGGTAAACAGATGTCAGGTTTGGTGCGTTTATTTTTATGCTTATCACTAAAAGGTGTGATACTGTGCTGCTTGACTACAACCTGCAGAATGTAGGTTTGCCTTACAGTGAGTACTTTACACATCTCATATAATGTCACTGTAGGGAATAAATAGGGTTTGAAAGTCATGACTTTAAGCAAAGATCTTTGTGCTCTTTCTAGTTGTATAATAAAAGTTTTACATGCACCGCCCCATACCTCAATACAATAGCTCAGCACTGATTCCGCTAGTGCATTATAAACGCGGCGCAAGGATTCAAAGTCCGCGACATGTCTCAGCTTTTTAAATGCCCATATTAGTTTCCGAATTCGTGTAGAAGTGAGATCAATATGTTGTCGCCAGCTGAGTTTTTCATCCACTAATACACCTAGGTATTTGACATGAGTAACTTTATGTAAAGTCAAGCACGAGCAGTCTCTATCTATATGAGGTGAATTGCATGTATGCAGTTTAATGTGTGTTTGTGATGGTTTGATTTTGGAAAAATGGAATTGTAGGTAAGTGGTTTTTGTTATGTTCAGAGTTAGAATGTTAGCTCTTAGCCAGCGACCAACTTTGTGTAATCCTGATTCGGCGAGCTGTTGAACCTCTTCCCATGTATCCCCATGAAATATTAATGCTGTGTCATCAGCGTATGTGAAAATTTTACCATTCGTAAGAGTTTGCTGGCACAGGTCATTTATATAAACGAGGAAAAGACTGGGGCCAAGTATACTGCCCTGTGGAACGCCGTAGGTCACGGTGGCCTCAGAGCTCACATATTTATCTATTTTGACTTTCTGAGTGCGGTCATAGAGAAAGTCTTTGAAGATATTCAAGGCATTTCCGCGAATACCAACCCTCTCCAATTTGTCCACAAGAGCGGGAATAGAAACGGTGTCGAAAGCTTTGGCTAAGTCTAGAAAAATACCTACACATTTTTGTTTTGCATCAAGTTTACTCGTGACATGGTCCACCAATTGATTAACTGCATCTTCAGTTCTCTTTCCCGCCCTAAAACCATATTGGGCGTCTGATAGTATATTGTTGCGTTCTAAGAAGTTTATAAGTCTAATGTTGAGCACCTTTTCCAGAACCTTCGACACCGTTGTGAGAACAGAAATTGGACGATAGTTCCGGACGTTGTCCTTCACCCCACTCTTGTGGACAGGAGTAATAAGGGATTTTTTTAGAACCTTTGGGAAGACACCTTGAGTAAAACAGATCTCAATCATTTTTGTTAGTTGGGGAACCATGACATGTTTCGCCAATTTGAGAAATTTTGCTGGAATCAAGTCCCACCCAACAGCACAGTCACTTTTTAGGTTCATTATTATTGATTCTACTTCGGCCTCATCTGGGGGGAGTAAAACGATAGAGTTCAGGGAGGAGGGTATACTAAAATTATTAGTTGTCGTGGTTTGTGTTATGTCATCTGCAAGTTGTTTACCTATATTTGCGAAATAGTGATTTACTTCGTCGACTGCCTGTGATCCACTTTTAGTTATGGGTATTAGTTTATTAGCACAGGATTTTTGCTTTTTTGTGTCAGTTATAGTTTTAATAGCATTCCATTTTTCTTTGTTGTTTTTGGCGTTTTGTAGCAAAGACTTTTCATAGCTTCGTTTTAATTTTTTGAGCAATGAGTTGCAGAAATTGCGATATCTTTTGTATGTCGTTTGCAGAATTTGATTTTGTAGCTCTTTAGAAGACTTTTTGTGAAGTTTGTCTCTATGGTGGATGCAACGCAGCATTCCAGGTGTAAGCCAGGGTTTAAGAAGTTTTTTCCGACCAGGTCTAGTGAGTACCTTTGAATGCTGTTTCAACGTTTCAGATACTTTCTCAATGAAAAGCGACGCAACTTCATTAGCATCCATACCATTATTAATAAATGTGTAATCTATAGTTTCTAGATGAGTAATGGCAGCCTCATAGTCTATGCTAGTGTAGAAGTTAGTAGTTTTGTTTTGCTGATTAGTGCAGTATATGCACATTAATACAGAGTCGTGGTCAGTTACTGCAGAATTTAATACAAAAACTGAGGCAGAGTGGCATGTATTTAGCATGACGTGATCCAAACAGTTATGTAGCCTCGTTGGATATATGTGTGCTGGTAATAGTCCTAGTTCCGCAGTCAAGTTTAGATAAGACGCACTGTTTCTATCTGTATTGTTTGACTTGATGTCAATGTTAATGTCCCCGGCAATAACAACTTTTTTTGTTTTTATTGGTCGTATAATATTCTCTAGTGAGGTCAGGAAGCTGTTAGTGCAGTATATGGACGGAGACCTGTAGACAGCTAATATATTTATGTCTGGATGAATTTTTATGAGTAGAAATTCAGCGCCTACTGACTCAGGCTCTTCAACTGTACATTTAATGTGTTTCTTTATGTAAATTACAATACCACCATTTTGGTTTAGACGTGTTTTAGAGCAGTATAGTTCATAATTTTCGAGAATGGGAATAGGCTTATGATCATTTATCCAGCATTCAGTCAGAATAATGATATCTACTTCAAAAGATAACCTGCATAATTGTGCTTGAAAACTGTCAAAATTTTTGTAAATACTGCGTATATTTTGAGATATAACTTTTAAAGAACTCATGGAGCTCTCTATAATTCTGTTACACGTTTCGATATCGCAACTGTAACTATCAGCCATAGAGACAGAGTCAACATCTGTTAAAACATTATTAGCCATTGAAATCAATATAGGGGATTATGTCACAAATACATGTTATAAACGTACAAAAACGACCAGAAAAGCCAAGTACCAGTTGTATCGGGATTATCAGTTTGTATGAACGGAGTCCTACAAACACAACTCTTAAGAAGCATATTTGGTGTAGATTGATTTGTGTGGGTGAAGTATGTATGTAGTGCTGTATATTATGTACGTGGAGGTTGTGTAAGTGTATGATTTTATGATTGGTTGCAATAAGCGGAAAACAAATAAGCAAAATGTAACAGACGATACTAATTTCTATATAACAGCAATAATAGTCGGTTAGTCATTTGCATAGGTTATTGATGTCAGCTTCATCCTTGATGAGAATCTGTTTGTCACCTTCACCTTTCTTTAGAAAGACTTTTCCGTATGAAGTCCAGCAAAACTTGTAGGCGTTGTCTTTGGCAAAATTTCGGGCCAAATAAAATAAGCGCTGACCTTTAATTGTCAAACTTTCTACGATATATATCGGTTTTGCCGGCCCAGGTATTTTAATATGGGTTGTGTTGAGTTTATTTTCCTTGTTTCTCTTATTGAATTGCCTGATGCATCTAACTATTTCGTCTTTAGTCTTGGATCTAGCGAAATCCACCACAATCGACGACATTCCCTCTTTTTTGTTTACACGGAAAGCGTCTTTTATATCCAGTTTCTGCAGTGAGATTTCAAGAACAGCCGCCGTTTCGGTAACAATTTTGCAGAGATCGTCTTTAGATTCTCCTTGTGCTTTAGGTATATTTCTAATTTCAATTTTAGATTGATTTGCCATTCGCTCCAGATTTTCCACTCTATCCTCAAGCTGGTTTATATAGGTACGATCTTCTTTTCGTTCCGCTTCCAGTGTTTCCATTTTTAATAACATTTCATCGTATTTTTCCGAAATAAAACTAATAGTTTTTTTAATTTCGGCATTTTGGCCTATAATTTCCGATAGTGATGCTTGTAACGACTCGAGCTTGCTGTCTGTTCTGTCTGTGTGCAATTTAAGCAATTCCACAAGACCGTTGTAGTCGTCATTTTTTTTCCTCTTGCGTGAATTTACATTTTCAGTCTCAGGGATAACTCCCGACTTAGACAAAATGTTTGTGCAATCACTTAATTCTTTCTCACTTGAATCAGACGGCTTTTGCTGGTTATTATTTATTTTCGACATATTTGTGTTTTATTTTAAGATAAAATCAGAAAAAATGCCAAAAATCAAAGCAATCTCGTTTGCAACGTAAAAATCCACAAAGAAAAAAAAAAACACAAAAAGAAATGCCGGAGGTCAGGATCGAGCTCGGTCCTCGCCGCACGTAGATATATCCAGTATTCTATTGAGCCAGGCGGACACACTAGCAAGGCTTGAAATTTGGGTATTGCTTCTCATTAGGGGCGTGTCAGATGAAGATCGGAGTTGCGGTCAAGACCATATAAGGTAGCGTTTTTGGTCGCTAAAGACGCTCTGACTCACCCGTAGCCGACGAATAGGAGCCGCGCGCAGCGATGATTCACTGTTGCTCACTTGCTTTGTGTTTGTCTTCGGCAGTTAATGAAGTAGTTTCTTCACTATTTTTGATGTTGTGGTTGGAATAATTATGATATTTTGATATTTGCAAGTTACTAAACTAGTTATGATCTGTATACGTAACAGATAAAGTTCG
Organism: Diarsia dahlii; assembly: GCA_949775195.1. Classification (NCBI taxonomy): domain Eukaryota; kingdom Metazoa; phylum Arthropoda; class Insecta; order Lepidoptera; family Noctuidae; genus Diarsia; species Diarsia dahlii. The sequence goes on from OX459210.1 coordinate 18,984,106, forward strand.
TAGAGGAACTAAAAAGCGGTGAATTTATTTATTTACTTGGAGCTACTTGCAAACGCGTCTGACTGCGAGTGCGCGCGGAAGAAGGATATATATATAATAGTTTTAAAACGTTAGTATTGAAACGTTCCAAAAACTGTTAATGTTGATGATAATAATGTGGTAGCATTGATTTGAAATCATTTCAGTACTTGCAGTTTGAGTGACTATAACAGTAAGAATGGTTCGTTGCGTTGGAAGGCCTCACAGCCTGATTTGGTGAAGGTTGCGGGGATCCGCTGGATGCGAGATGCACGGGACTGGTTAATGTGGCGACACTTGGGGAGGTCTAAGTCCAACAGTGGACGTATTTCGTCTGAAATGATGATGATGAACTAAAACAGAAAGCAAATGACAGCAGCTCAGACTCAGCCTCTTTTTACCCGACTACGGCAAAGCCAAAGGAGGGTTATGATATGCTAGGTAGTTATATTAAAAGTATACCCTGAATTTTTTATAAAAGTCAGTTCCTTCATATTTTACATCAGGAGTTGTCATCAAGTAATACTAAGGTCAAAGATGATATTTTTTCTTGAATACTAAAGATATAAGGAAATCTTGTTTCCTTATAACTTTAGTATTCAAGTCCTTTGAAGACAGAACACGCCATATTCGTCGACCACTTTTTCAATGGTATTTTTTTTCAATGGTATTCCAAATGGACAGAACAAACATTTTTAACCGACTTCCAAAAAGGAGGAGGTTCTCTATTCGAGTATATGTATTGTTTTGGTCATTGTTCTTGCGTCTTTTATTCTTAAAGTTAAAGGCGTCAGTGCCATTTATTTTTAACCGACTTCAAAAAGGAGACTTTTTTTATTAGTCACGATAGAACATATTTTCAATCACCTAAATTGATGAAATAATAGGAGTATTACTAATTATTATGCTAGTTTAAATCTGAAGTTCGACTCTCCTTCGTTGCAAAAAAAAAGTATTGTTGTGTAGGAGGATCCACAGACGAATTTTTCTAAGCCGTCCCAAAGCCGACAATCATTCCTTCAAAGTCAAACCTAGCCTTAGACCAGTCTGTGACCAAATTGTAACCATATTTTTAAGTTAGATAATTATCTCATAATCTTAATATCCTAAAACCACCAAACCGTTAAAACTTGTGACGTAATTCAGAAACTGATTCCTCCATGACTCACTAATTACAACATTCTCATGGCAATATAAACACAAATAAGTTATTTTAAACATCACGAACCCATAACTTAAAGGAAACTACCCGAAAACGTACCTTACGGGTCTACAGAGACAATATTGTACCATAAATGACCATAATTTCTTTGAAAAGATAAACTTTTTGGGCCAATTATGGGACGGGAGCGGTGTTTCCAAAAATCCCCTATATACAGTTTTTTATCTACCATCAGACAATATACTTACGTGGTAGATGGTATCTTTTTAATTTACAAAGTTATTTCGGGAGTTTTGACCCCCGAAAATACGACTACCACAATTCTTCTGTCTATATCTTTAAGGTTTAAAATCGTGGTTTACTCTTCTGTTGTGGTGTTGATTTTTATGTTGGTTTTAACTAAAATTGTTAGTCACGACTGCGATGGCCAGTGTCTTTTACTGTTTACAAGGTGATATTAAAAGTTGACACGCCATTTTGGTTTCGATAGTTTTTTTAATGCTGTGACGAAGTGTTGTTAGTTTTATAAGCTTACTTACAAATCGAATGTTTTATGATTTGATTTACCAAGGTATCTTGTTAAAGTATGTTTAGTATCAGTAACTGCTGATAAAAAATAAAAATCCAAATCCAAATTAAAAAAGTAAATGAAAATAATAAAAAGAATAAAGTAAAGGAAGATATATGGATGGATGGATGTGGAATTATGGAATGAATAGTAAATGATGTTGATATTTACTAATTTTGCTCTTAAAACGACAATTTGAGGCAATTCAGCATACTTCCTATGGAATGGATGAAAAGGGAGTGGGCCGCGGACCAAAGGCCAGTTTCCCCCTAACCCACCTTTTCATGGTTATATTAAAATCACATTTTGGCTACAGTTTGCCTTTTACACATAATAACAAAGAACCAAACAAAAACGATACATACCTAGGATTTACAGCAAACAATCAACTACAGTCGGCAAAACAATTTTAATTGCTGATGATCTCCAAAAAAAAACCAACACAGTTCACCGCACACCAAATTTCCACATCGACAGCCAAAAGAAAAGACAGACACGGAAAAACAATAAAAAAAACAATTTCAGTTTTCAGTTAATGATGACGCACGAGAAACGCTGAAAAGACTGAAAAATGAACGGAATCGTTTACTGGAAGAAAGCCTTCGAAATAATGCGGAATTGTGAAAAGAATGGTCGAGACAAAAGGGCAATTGAAGTCGAAAATAATGAAGAACAAACAATTAACACACGACGAACCCGCGGAACTGGCCACGGACATAGTTCGGGAGCTTGGATGGCGAATGATGAACGTTAAATCTTAATACTTGTGAATAGTTTTAGTAGATAAAAAGTTACAACAAGTAGTTATTTTTTTAGCCTGAACTTCCCACTTCTGGGCAAAGGGCTTACCCCGTTTTTTCCACTTTTCTCGGTGTTGCGTCTCTACACGCCAATTGATGAGAAAGTCATGTAAGGCGTCCCGCCATCTTCTCCTCTATCTGCCGCGCCGTGTCGCCTAGCTGTCAGCTCCAGTTTTGTCATAATATGTGGGCCCACAGCTTTAACATACGGCCGGGGAAGGACCGGCAGACATGGCCTATACAAGTAATACTGTTTCACTACTTAGTATATTATGTAGTGTATATTATTTTGAATTATTTTATTTTTATTTTGAATTTATGATTATTAGAGAATTATTATTATAATTATGTGTTATTGAAATTGTAGGTACTTATTTTTTTGTATGTGATTTTTTATCTGTCTCTAAGGGTGACTTTAACCTGAAATAAAAGAATTTTAATTATTTTTTATGTAGTGAAACAGCAAAATTTATTTTTATTCTTATTGATTTGGCCATTGAATAACTTTTGTTTTTAGCTTTAGTCATAAATACGTCACGAATACTGTATTAAAAAAAAATCTGTGAATTTAAAGTTACCAATGCTTCTGGTCAACTCTGTTTCGAAGCCACTTAAGAATATGCATATCAGCTCCCGGTCTAAAATATGGTTCTTCGAGATAAAAAACCTCATGTATTGTTTTGACTTTACTTCTCCCTTTTAACATAAAGGGTTGTGAAATCCACCCTAAGAAAAAATTCAACTCGAATGGAAGAAGAATGCAAACATTTTTTGTTTTACCCATTATAATACTCTATTTATATTTGTTTGTTTTTTAAAATGTTTCATAATTGTTTCCCTTTGATCGAGATGGACGGGCTTGGGAGGTCAGTCATTCTTTTTGTTCTTATTTTAATTTTTTTGATCAAATATTTCCTCTTTTTTGATTAAGTTTCCGTACGATAGGTACCCACGCACTTTTTAGAGAAAGAGGTGAATATTTTATTTTGGCGTCTGAGTTGAAGGTAGATAATTTCTTTTATTTAATTTTATCTGTAGCGATTTTTGCTTTGAAGTTTAGTAACTTACGGCTTAAGATCGAAACATATGCCGGAAGACAGAGCACAGAGCATTAAACTTAACCCAGATCAGGACATACATTGAGAATAAAAAACACTAAAAACAAACTTCTTTAGATTGTAAGAGTAGTGTGCCCCATGGATAACATAAAAAAAATGACAAAATTCAATCAATGATAAATGATGTTTTATGTTGCAAATAGGTTTTAGCGAACACTATTACAAGTATTTTTTTATAAACTAGTTAGGGCCAGTGTTTCGTACCTAAGTAGGTACTCTAAGAAGAAACAGCCGACATAAACTTTTCTCTTTTAAAATACAGACATAATCTTGGTTTACAGGTATGAGTCAATTTTTCTTTCACCATGTAAATAGTTTATTTAAATAAATTAAAACACAGCTAGAAAATTCTCAAAAAAACACATAATAATTTAAAAGTTGAAAGTGAAAATATAATACTGATTGAAAAGCAGCCATTTCACGGTATTACCGTTTGGGGATGGGCACGTTAAGTAGCTCCCTAGAGACCAACGTTTGGCATTTGAAAAAAAATGCGTAAAAACAAAATGGCGAGGGCTAATCTAAATTAGTACGGTGAGACAAACAAGCTATTGTTTTTTGTTGAGAATTAATTTAAAAAAAGTTGTGCTTAGAATAATTAAAGTTTGATGAGAATTATTTTGTAAATTTTGAAAAAGTTTTTATAGTTAATCCTTTAGAGGTTTTCTGATAGTTCATGGAGACGATAACCTAGTATCGTTTAAATATCGTCTCGTATTTTCGTCGTCGTATCGTATAAACAAAATCGTATATAATGGCTGTCATGAAAGTTCATAATTTAGGTGTAATTATTACTTCCTTACTTCAAGATTATAGGAAAAATAACAAGTAACTTTAAAAGGTTGGGTAAGTAGATACTCTAAATTAAGGTACATTTAGAGTACCTACTTACCCAACCTGCTTGAAACAAAAATTTAAATGTATCTATCTCCGGGTGCATTTAAAAACATATTAATATAATTCAATACACAAAACGAAAAAAAAAATATGAAATTAAATACGTCTTTTTTTGCCAGCTGTACACAAATCGGAACCAATCGCAAGTTGTCGTAATTTTTTATTTCGTAATTAGTATTAGCAGAAGTAGTCCATTAAGATTATATTTTTAAATTCAGGGGTTTGAGGGGGGTACCTCCTGAATAAGCCAATAGTCTTAAGATAGAGATTATTTAGAAAAACGTTTTGTTTTAGCACTGATTGATTTGAGAGAAAAAAAAAGCAAAATGGCTTTAAAACTACACAACTACGGTCAAGCTCAATATGATTAGTTGTAGTTTACCTTTATATAGATACATAAAACCACCTTTGGACTTCTTCTTCTTATCGTGTGGGCAGTAAGGTCTAACGACCCCACACACCCTAGTGTCAGAGTTTATAAACCGCCGCAAGGGCCTCTGACATGGTTTGACGACCGCCATTTGGCGGCCGGGACCACCGGCTTATACGTGCCTTCCGAAGCACGGAACCATCTTTTTATCAGACAATCAGGTGATTCAAGCCTGCAATGTCCTAACCAAACTGGAAACAACTTCACAAAGTATGCTTCCCGTGGGAATCGAACCCACGACCACCGGGTCACAAGGCAAACGCCTAAACCACTCGACCACGGAGACAGTTACCTTTGGACTGGTGATACTAATAGATAACTGGCAAGTTGCTGCTCAGTAATAAAGATAATCGTACCCTATTCTAATGTATTTCGCAATGCACAATAATATATTACAATTCGAACGATTTTGAAGGATAGTCATAATCCATTGCTTCAGACACTCGAAAAATTCTACTGGAAAACGTAAACCCGCATTAATCGTTTCTTCATTTCGCATACCTTGCTGAAGTAAGCCATGACTGCACCGGCAATAGTACAACATTTAATTGATTTTCACCTCACATAAACATAACATCACGCCTGTAATCCCCGAAGGGTTAGACAGCGGTACCTAATAGTACCACCCACATTTCACCAGGTATGTTTAAGGGGACGGTGAACGAACATTCTCCATACAAACGTAATACCAAAATCATTCGCGATACGAACATATTACCAACTTAAAATTATGTTATTCGGATACAGACGATATTTATCTAGGTTCCTATTAAACTTTTTTTTTTAAAAATTTACTATTTACGAAATGCAAGCGAATTGCTATTTACTATTGACGAAATGCAATTCGCTTGCATTTCGTAAACAGTTAATGTTTTAAAAAAAAGTTTAATAGGAACCTAGATAAATATCGTCTGTATCCGAATAACATAATTTTAAGTTGGTAATATGTTCGTATCGCGAATGATTTTGGTATTACGTTTGTATGGAGAAATGTTCGTTCACCGTCCCCTTAAGACACATGTAATAGGGGGCAAGCCGATTCCTATTATCCACCTCATCTAGTATATTATTATTATCAGTCAGTCAAAGTTCTTCATTTAAAACCACGATCACTCTTCACCAGAAACGAAATCCTCCTCTCCCCCAACCAAAAAACCGCCATTTTTGCCCCCAAACAATGCAATACAACAATAATTAATTAAAAATTCTCAAAGTATCCTAGGAAGTCGATAGTGGGGACAATAAGGGCCACTCGAACTTGGGACAACGTCTGTAGTCTGAACAACCCTTCAGCCCTTGAGTGAAAGGGTTGTTACAGTCGCAGTCTACTGCTGTTTCTCGGGAATTTTCAAACTGTTGATTTGTAGAATTTTCCAATTGGAACTGGATTGTATTGCGTGTTGTGATGGGAATTGATTGCTATCGTTTAGTCCTTTCTTTTTTCTTCTTTTTCGTGTGATTATGGCCTTTCCTGTCAGAGTTTTTATGCTGTTCATGGAGCTCTGACTTGGCTTTTTATACCGTCGAGAAATACGAGTACGATTCAGGCATGTTGGTTTCCTTACGATGTTTCAATAATTCACCGAAGCAAGTGTCATAATCAATACGCACATGAATCCGAAAATACGACTACTACTATACGACTTGGCAATACGACGGTCACTAGATTAGTATTAAATACTATGGCTGTTTAGACTTCTGAAAAGTTAAGATGTCTGTCCATATTTGGATATTTCGTTTGGATGTTTCTGCCCAGTGAGATAAAGTTTAAGCTTAAACCGCCTTATTACAAAAGGTAGTTAAACCTGGTTTAACTTAGACCTGGTTTATCTCGCATGCTGTCACTTTCTTTTGAATATTATTGAAGTGAGACGTCATGCGAGATAAACCAAGTCTAAGTTAAACCAGGTTTAACTACGTTTTGTAATAAGGCGGAAGGTCTTTAAGCCTTAAAGCGAAGTAGATCTAGATCTCTAGAATCTGATGTGGTGTTAAATCTAGATTTAACACCAGATCAGATCATGATGGATGACATGGCGTCACTGGAACAACATGCTACCCGACTGATACCTGTCAAGTCCAAGGGGCAACTTCAAGTTTCCAACCCGTTATATTTTTTTGTCAGTGGCCCAAGAGTCTTACAACCTGTCTTACTAAGGGGTATCATATTACCTAGTACCAACTGGGATATGGAGGTCAGATAGGCAGTTGCTCCATGAAATATACTGGTCAATGGCTTCATACTCTCACCTATGATGAATTGGAGAATTTAGTCAAAACATAATGATTTGTCTTCCGTAGACATGCACACCAAACACACGTAGCGTGGAGTGTGCTCGTGAAAAGTTTTCACAAACACACTCGCTACACATACACCATGCTTACCTACACCCCACAGACACGCATAACACTCACATACAACACTCCCACATGCACAACATGAAATACTAACCTATTTTAATTTTTGTTTTTTTAATGTTTTAATTTTTACCATCTTATCTGTTTTATTTTTATTTTTTGTTATGTTTTCTTTTTAACCCCTACTGTATTCTATACTTAATCTGGAACGCTGTCGTCTCCCTCTAGGAGGTGGGCGTTAATAGCTGCGACACAGTTCTCAACTAATGCAGCTATTTACGTACGCAATGTATTTGTCATATGTGTTTTTGTTCCAATAAAGATTTATTATAAAGATTTATTATTTATTTAGCTGCAACCGGTCAGACCTCAACAGAGTTAGAAAAAGGCTGGGCAGATGATGACATTTCAAATAACATATTTTTATTTCAAATCGATAGCACTATTGCTATCGATTTTTTTCCTAAAACACGTAATACACAGTTCGATGGTGATTCGTGACAAAGGTTTGTTTTTCTCTCGTCATTTTCCGACAGATTGTCCCTAGAGCTCTACACTCGATGGCTCTTGAGCACTCGAAGTACTTCGGAGTCTTTCGGAGAGGTTCGGGAAAGACTCGATCACTCTTCTGTTTTGAGCGATGTCTGTGTGATGTTTTTGTTGAGAATTGATATCTTTGGATTGTGTATTTTTATTGTGTTTTGAAGTGGGAAAACGTCTGAATATCTTGGTATTTTTTGTATGAATTGCCAACGTGTACCCAAGTAGGCACACACATTCACATTGCTCTCAGAATGGATGGCCAATGGGGCCGACAAGTTCTGGAGTGGCGACCGCGAAACGGAAGACGTTGCGTTGGAAGGCCTTCCCACTAGGTGGACCCAAGTAGGCAAACACAATTTGACAAAATCGGAGATTATTACAGATCTTTCCAGCACTCCGAGGGAATACGATGCTCCTGGCGATTCATGGTCTTTTTCCTCAACGAATGCCTTACACCTGCACATCATCATCATCAGCCTAGCCTTTTCCCAACTATGTTTGTGTCAGCTTCCAATCTGACCGGCGGGCTGTGCGGGCGCTGCTCCTGCAGCTGCTGATTCTCTCAAGCGGCGCAAATACTGTAACCTCATTGGTAATTATAGTTTTGAGCCGTTTGGGGTCGAGACGCTCGGGCCATGGGGACCGAGTGCACGTGTTCTTTTCAAGGAAATCTCGCGCCGTCTAGTCGACACTTCGCGCGACCAGAGGGCTGGCTCATTCTTTGGTCAAAGGATTAGCATTGCCATTCAACGTGGCAATGCTGCCAGTCTTCTGGGCACTTTCCCGGTTGTTGGCGGAGGAGTACTGGGGCGCCTAAGTGTCTTATTTGGTCTTTGTATATACGTAAGTATTAACTTTTAGTTTAAATTTTTAGCATAAAAATTAGTACAACAATAATTAGGTACAACCGGATGCAGATGTAGTAGTAATAGTATATTACATGGGGCGACTACCTATCTAACCTCCACAACCCAGTTTATTACTGGGTAATACGACATCCCTCGGTAAGACTGGTTGCCAGACTTTCAGGCCACTGATCACCTGTAACTACTGTCAAAGAATACTACTGTTTCCAAGATAATTTATTAGTCATAAGAAAAAGAACTATAAATTCTGATCATAAAGCTTGAGAATTATCGCGGTGTCCGGAAGACCGTGAAATAGGTTATACCTTCTTAAGTCTCATATTATAGTGAACGCTTGTCAGAAGTCTTCCCTTCAATGGGACTTGCAAATGCAGCTTAAATCCAATCATCATCATCATCACCTTCCCGCCTTTGTGCCATGTCATTTGGGGTCGACGAAACACTATTTATTTCCTTCCTTTCTGCAGTTTAAATCCAATACTCATTTTAAAAAAAACAGAATATAGGTACATCCAAAAAGAAGGATAGTTTTATACCCTTTTTTTTTTTTTGGTGGGTGGAAAATCATCGAATGACCCCCCCACCCCGCTCTTGGGCAGAGCGAAGGGGAGTGTCAGACTTCTACTGACTAAAAACCGAACCCATGTTCCTTCTTTGCCCTTGTGCCGAGGCCACGTCATCTAGTACTAAAATCCGCGGCCCCGACGGGTAGTTTTATGCGTGGATAGCTTTTGTAAGGGTAGTTTTATACCCTTACAAAAGCTATCCACGCATAAAACATAAACATTGTTGAATCGAAATCCTCTTATCAAAATGTGACCTTCCATAACCCACAGCACAACAGACACTCGAAGGACAAAGATATTCGAAACATAATCAACATAAAACCTCATTCACAATCAATAATCCATCACAACTCAATTACATTCACAAACTCAGCATCTCTTATTCGGAAGCCGATAATTGGAAAACTGAATTTGTAATTTCAATCATTTGTATCCATTAAACAAAGGAACAAACAAACAAACAAATCGAATCGGGCAATTTCGGCCTCTGCCGATCGCTGCCGAAATCAATTAGCTCCTTGTAATCTGCAAAACAACGATGTATCTACCTTTCGACATCTCAAAAACCAGCTCTGTATGCCAAAACATAAGTCTGAGATTCAATTTCTGAACGCAGTTTTAACCTTGCCAAACATAATCGTAGGATGTACAAACCAGACGTCTTGGATTACCGAAAATTGCTACCAAAGGAAAATACCAACATACTATCATTATTACTTTTTTTCTTAGTTTTCGATATGAAAAAAAAAGTCCGCGAATAACTTATGCGATGCAATGACCGCGGGCGGCGACATCAAAAGGGTTACTGGCGAGATGTTTTATCCTTGTCTCGCTTGTATAGCTATCAATATCTGAGTGAGATGGATGTATGATGTTGAAGATAAAAAATGCCCTTTAAGTTGGTATGAAGCGAAGCCGCCACATTTGTAGTACGTTCTGTAGTGTCAAATGAACTAAAGTATCACGGTCCACGGTTGCTTGTGCGTATTAAATTGCAAATGTAGTTGTTTGCTCACAGTTTTAAATACAGGACTTATGGGTTTGTCAAGTGTCAAGTTTGGCAGGTTTTGATGTGTTTGAGCTCGTTTGTCAATGATGTCGCGGTGTAAATTGGGCAGGGTCATTTTAAACAGGCTTTTGGGTAATGCTATGGAAATTTTGACTATCTGTTTTTAAGATAGTCATAAGCTGCCAAAATAACAGTAACAGATGTTTGAATTTGTCAAAGTAGGACACACTTTGATGGTTCAGCTAATGATGATCAAACATCTACCAAAAATACAAATGATGGGAAAAGGTAGAAGATTGATGACGATACACACATCTATTAGTTCCTCAGTTGCAGCCACGGCTTTTGAATTTGTGCCCTATTGATGGCTCGCCCCATATTACATGGGACTAAAAATTTACTGTCAAAATGTGACAGTTTTCCTAACGCCTTGGGAATCACAGACGTCATGCATACATACTTAAGCTCACGCACTTTTCCCATGGCGGTAGACAGAAACCACAAATCGTCACCTACTTATACGCTCTATAAATACTCCTTTTACCTCGTCCACATTCATATACTGGTCATGTTTTGTTATATTGTAAATTGATTGTATAGTTAATATTAAATAAGTTAACTTAAATAACCTACTCCCTAGTTACTACGAATTATCGCGAAATCCTATTTCAAAAAACACATAAATAAATAAATAAATAAATAAATTTTATCCTTTCCAACCGCGATCGCATAGAAAATTTCCTCCTTCCAATCCTTTCTTCCGACGCGATCTATATTTTGTTTAATAAGGATGTTTCAAAGAAAACAAATTAAACTATTGTAAAAAGTGTTGTAAATCTGGCTACGAAAGAGCAGAACATCAATGATAAAGTAAAAGGAATTCCTTCACGACTTATCCTTTTGAATATAAAAAGGTTTTACAGGAAAACTTTTAATCAGGGGCCATCGCTGCTACTACGGATCTCGACTCGTCTACGAGTTCTGGTGAACTCGAAATTTTATGGGTCTTTTAAAAAAATGGTGTGAGGACAGTAGCTGGTGTCAGATTATTGATAATATCTTTTAATGGTCTCTTATATTCACAGGATTCATAACTTCGGTGGAACAGACAATTTTTTTTTGAGTTTTGGAAATCATCATGACTCCTTCCGCTCTGGGCGGTGTGGATGAGAGTGTCAGACTCCTACTGACTAAAAACCACCCATGTTCGTTCTTAACTCTTTGTGTCCGGGGCCGCGGTATATCTTTCAAACAACCCGCAGGTTGGACAGACCCTCTGTTCAAGTTTTGTGACTAGATAAAAGAGGCGCCAATCGGTTTCAAAGCCGTTCGTATTTCCGCAACAACTTCAACTGCATTTTCATGAACTGCAATTTTATGTCAAACTGCATTTTTATGTCAATCAGATACACTGAGACTCTTCCGATGTTGTTACCGCTGTTAGATGACATTTATTTAAGGCCTAAAATTTGCAGGTTCGAGAATCTATCTGCTCATCTTTAAAAGATTTCACATATAGTATAGATTCAAAACAAAGGATGCACCCTACTTCTTAGAACCTAGCATACTAGACAGGTAAATTTTACTCTCTAATTCAAATCTACTTTGACCAAAAATCTCGCCACGGCTATCTAGCAAGAAGTCAAGCTTTTGATTCGGATGCTCATTGTTTAAAACCATCCAATATCCTTACCTAGAGTCACCGTAATCGACAATCAAGTGAAAACTCTTCGAGTGTACCAATAGTAAGTGATTCGGGGACATCGAGCTTAAAAATGAAAGCATAAATCACGATCTTTGGCCCTAATTAATTCCTCCAGGCTTGCAGGGGAGTGTGGCATGGGGTTGAATTATTTGAAAAACTTTCACCTCTTTTGTACTCTTTCATTATCTTTTGGTCACCTGCGTTCTGGTTTATGGTCTAAAGTTATGGGGTGATTCGGGTACGATCTTTATGGATTCAGAAAATAATGATGTGGTTGATCAATTTTCGTCATACGAAAATATTGATCATTACCTGTGATTTACTGATTTTTATAGGAGGTACCAAGTCTTTTGGTGTTGCAGAAAAATATTTAGAACTAGCTGTTGCCAACGGCTTCACCCGCTACAACTCGAAAATTATCCCACGGAAGATAAAATCGGGATAAGAACTATCCTATGTGTTAATCCAGGTTATAAACTATCTGTGTACCATATTTTATCCAAATCCGTTCAGTAGTTTTTGCGTGAAGAAGTAACAAACATACACACTCACAAACTTTCGCCTTTATAATAGTGTGATGTGAAGTGTGATAGTCAGAATGCCTGGTCAATGATATTATGAAGGTTAACCATAGAAAGTTATGATGGTCAGGTCAGTTTCTGACATATAAGAGTGCGAGGAAACAACGGTGTGGTTTTAAGTCAGTATGAGACTAACAGACCCTCCTGTTAGTCTCATACTGACTTAAAACCACACCGTTGTTTCTCCCCAGGGTGGAGAACATGCATTGAGGATTTCCGCATAGAGAAAAAAAAATTGATATTGATTTGAAGATTTAGATGTTGAGTTATCAACATCTAAGTCGTCACGTTGTTTACTAATTAAACGCACACTAAAAAAAATACCTTAACAACTTAAAATTGCAGCGGAAATCCACCAAATTAGCTTTATTGCCACGCAGTCTACACAAGTTTGTCTGATGAATCACCAGAGTCTAACACAGTTACATAACATTTTATCTGAAATCGTAAGCAGCTGATCAATTCCAAAACGTCAAGCATAAAAAAAAAACATTCTTGACGCAAAAATATCGCGTTTCATAATAATGTATGGGACATTCTATCATGACTATTATGGGCAATTTAGATAATATCAGTAATATTTCTTTAGATACCCCATATTTCAAGACAAGAAATAAAAACTAACTTGTTCAAAGATATATTTTTTATACAAACTCTTTGATCGAGGCGCCTAGCTTTTTTACAGGTCAACTTTACTTGAATACTCTCGCCACACTTATTTAATTTCTATAAATCGAATTCGGATCATCGCACTTCACAAAAACCTAATCCAAATCTCACAGTTCGAAGAATTATTTTATTTGAAGACATCTATGGGAACCACTCCAAGAAACCACGAATCATCTGAGCTTTTTGTGGCCAAACTTTTAATAGAAAATCATCTGTAATTTTGACTATATTTCATTTACCGTTACTAAACTTTCAACAAACCAAAACTCAATCTGTATCCCCAGAACATAAGGCCTACATCTTTAAAAACACGTTTTAGTAACAGCAAAGGTAATTTTGTAATATCTGATCACCAAACTTTCAAATTCAACTCTATGCTTCTTCATTCATGGTTTGATTTTTGTTGTGCTTTCTTGGTCAGTAAGAAGTGATATTTTGGACAATAGATAAAGAATCGATGAGCACAGCTTTGGAATTGATTTCAATCAGTGGGACGGTAGGTGGCAACTGTATTACGATGACCATTCGACTGGGAATTTATGGAGGGAAAGATGCTCTACACCGGATCTATAAAAAGTTCGAGTTAGCGATTTTTTCAAATATGTTTAACATATTAAACAAATCATGAGTAAATAGTGGCATGTTTAAATCAAGCTGTGGTGGAACTTTAAATGGATTGACCTACGTTTACTAATATTTTAAAGAGGTAAAGTTTGTAAATTTGAATGTAACGGATAATCTTTGGACCAACAAATCTGGAAAAAATAATCTTGTATGGTAATTTGAATATTTGTTCTACTACATGAAATCACGAACTAGAACATAAAATCATGAAGGTTCTGATTTTCAGTGTTCGGAAATTGAAAAGTCTGTATGTTACAACAACAAAAACAGCAAACAAAAGTTAAGATTTCCGTGCAGGTGCTGCTAACGTTATTTATATTCGTCATGTTGTTTTATTTAAATCACCACACAACGTATAAAATATTAAAGTAGAGCAACATACCGACCGTATCTCTACACTGACAGTCAATCAATAGTCCAATTTAATTATGAATGGATTTATTTTTTATAGCAATAAGTAATAACATTATGTCAATGCCATCTCAGTTCATTCCCCGAGACATATTGTGGTCATTTGGTACACACGGCTACACATCAAGCTATACAAAACCAGTATAATCTGATCGTTCATTGTGCGAAAAGATCTAGTAAAGTGAGGCCAAGATTAACTGGTTTTGTATAGCTTGATGTGTAGCCGTGTGTACACATCTCGCAATGTAGGAGTTGACACACAGTGGGAAACGGACTTTGGAACCTTTAGGTTTTCCAGAGGTTTTGAATCGGGATGTGAGTGTGTAAACTTGAAAGATAGTCTTCTATCTTGGCATGGTCATGTAATCAGGAGATATGAAACGCATGTGATTAAACAGTGATTGATATAAATGTTTATAGATGGAGAAGGAAAAGAAGGTCAAAGAAAAGATAGATGCATTGTGTTAGGAATGATTATGCAAGAGACAGGAGTAATTATTTACTCGACATCGTAATGTCTGACAGGAGAGAATGGAAGAAGAAAACCTCTTGCGCTGACTACAAATAGAATAGGATGAGGGCAGAAAGATAGAAAGAAGAAAGAAAAGAAAGAAAGAAAAGAAAGAAAAGAAGAAAAAAAAGAAAGAAAGAAAAAAGAAAAGAAAGAAAGAAAAGAAAGAAAGAAAGAAAAGAAAGAAAGAAAAGAAAGAAAGAAAGAAAGAAAAGAAAGAAAGAAAGAAAAGAAAGAAAGAAAGAAAAGAAAGAAAGAAAAGAAAGAAAGAAAAGAAAGAATGAAAAGAAAGAAATGATGTGAGCGTGGAAACTATGAAACCACATACACGGTGGTGCCGACAATACGACAATAAATGAAACCACTGGTAGTTCTAGTTTATAGGAACATTTTTGAACTATGAAACAATTCATAACACCGAAAAAAAAATTAAAACAAAATCTAAAAAACGACATAGCATATAACTGTAAACTAAATACAATACAATTTACAAACAAATATTGGTTTACTAACCTTAGGAATAATTTGCATCGATTAACGTGTGGAAATAAAATGTAACAAACTAATTTGGCAAATACATATACGTAGGTTGGTGCCGACGATACGACAACGATTTCGGTGTTAGGATTTATTTGATAGTATAAAAATGTTCCTATGAACTAGAACTATCAGTGGTTTCATTTATTGTCGTATTATTGGCACTACCCTGTATAGTATTTCTGATCGTTTTCGGTCACTGCGTGGTCAATCTTATCGGAGATAAGCCATCGGCGCAGAAGATATTATAGTGCACAATTGTTTGCACGGACACAGGTGCACTTTCTGTTTCTTTTCTCTCATAGTCCGATGGGACGGCAATCCGATACGACCGGAGAGAGATCAGAAGCAGGACCAACGGGTTAATGTGCTTTCTGAAGCACGGGGGTATCATACCGACAAAATCCAGGCTACCACTGAGAAAAAATTTAAAGGAGAAACTCCAATAGCATTTAATTCAAGTAATTTAAGGCAGGTGAAAAAAAAACATCTCGCATGATTGGTGACAAATGGCCACACTTTCCGAAGATCAAGAATACCTCAAAAGCGTATGCCACAAAGATATAAAGAAAAGGTGAGACTAAAGAGTAATTATTTATCAATTAAAAAACGCAAAGGGAAGTAATTATTGCGGTATGCTCTCGATGGTAAGTATGGCAGATTTCGATCCTTTTGACTTAAAACCGTATCCTATCGGGTTATTTTATAGGGGTTGAGTTAGTATGGATATGGTTTGTATTTTATTAGACCCTAGATTTTTATTGAAATAGCCTTCAGAATATCTGAGCTGTAAATTAGATCGACTAGCTCGACTTGCCCATATTTATTAGGAGTCAGGACAGCATATCTTGTTCTTCTACTCTCTTTTAGTACACCAGTATCAGTTCACCATTACCATCTTTAGCAAAGTCCCTTACTTATTTAATGTTTCATTCTATCATAGTTTCCAACCGGGTACTTCATGATACTAGATTTTTGACTTGCCCCCAAGTGGGGCAAATCATACCCGGCAAATTTTTGTTGCTTTAGGTTTCTACATCTATCCTTTGTTGGAAATAAAAACGTGATAATTATGATGATAAAATTTCCGCTGCCTCATCCACACTACCCCAACGCAGCGCAAACGCATCGAAAGCAGGTGATAGTCCACCGCGCATGCCCAACATTATCCGCCGGTAAACCGTGCAGCAAGCACGCGACCCTGTAGTAAATTCAATCGCTAATTGTTCGTGTGACAACGCCTTTATACCGTATAGATGCGACACGAAAGGCATGAACTCTTTCCAGAAACTTCTGAAGAACTTAACTTCCCAAAAATGTTGATGAAAGTGAAGATGAAGATCAGATGGTTATAGATAGTAAATGACTTTAATTGAAGTAAAGTATTGTGAAGTATTGTGGCAGCATTGTTGGGCTACAGTTTGAATTGTACGGTGTAGGTGAAATTGTGGCGATATTTCACTTTGTCTCAAAGGTCTTCCGAGTTCCTCAGGGTATTGCAGGTGTATAATACAGGTTGGAAGGGTTATCGACGCGAAAACGGTTAGCACATACTCCGTAGGTACATCGTTCTGAACACCTAAATAAAAATGTATGGCAGAACAGATTTTTTATAAATTACTGATGAAAGTATCGGTTTCGAATAATGTTCGGTGTCCCATCGACTTCTTATAGAGTTTGTAGGTATTAATATCATAGATAATTAGTGTTATTAACACAACAAAAAAAAATATTATTTGGTGAAGTCTTTTCGAAAGTAGCTGTCGTAAGAGCATCCTTTTATCGGATTTCTTTGGAAATATGGGCAGTAGAATCATAACTAAGTACAGCAATGGGAAAGACTGTTAAAAGCCAATTGTAAATGGTGCGACCATAACTAGGTCTCAATCGGACCAATGAGATTGATCTATTTTAAAATATAAAATAATATTACCAGATATTCCACCAATAACGATGCTTGGATCTATGCTAGCATAATTAGTTCCACAGTTGCCATCCCCATTTGTGCGATAGTTGATTTTTTCCCAGAAAAGATGGACTAAACCAAATGATTAAAATAACACCTTTGTGTTGTCAATAAGAACCTTTCTATAGTTTTTGTAATTTCGGTCTGTCCTAAGGTCTGACAGATACCGGTGATAGCGATAAGACACCCAGCCCGTTTAATATAACCTTTATAATTGCAATTACTAAATTAATCTATCTGCCTATTTATCTTTATGATTAGTAAAATAAAGATAACCTACTTCGATGATATGCGTCTGTCAATGTTGACCTATCGATTGATGGGTCGATTAAACTTTCTTTTTCACCTTGCCTCCTCTAAACCGTTCATACGTCAAAATTATTCAGTAACATGTCGTCCAACATTGACTACACTTGCCTAATTGTAGTCTTAATTAGTCACTGAGCCACAAAAACTGTTTAAAAACATATTGCCAATGCCTCACTTCCCGGATACGCCTGCACAATATTACGAGTAAGTAGGTAGGTCATAAATATGCGACATCGCCCTGGTACAATTACTTAGGCTATAATTTTCTCTTTCTTTTTTTAATTAATAGCCTGGTTATAATAATAAATTGTAGTTAATTATTATTATGTGGGTTAGTAAGTACCTGATAGACTTGCGAATTTATAAAATTAAAGCCACCTATTATCCAAGCAGGGCTGTTAAAGATCATAAAGTGTTTTGTATATAAAGAAGCAAAAATATATCAAAAGCCAAACCAGACAGAAACCAGGGCCGCGGCCGTCCTAAAGTTTGTTGGGTCGACGATTTTGTCAAAGTCGCGGGACACCTGGATAAGCAACGCACAGAACCGGGAAGTGTGACAGAAAAAAGTGGAGGCCTATAACAAGTAGTGGGTGATTCCGGGCTGATATGATGATGCTGAAAAATATATTCTGGAAACTGTTCCTTGCGATCTGGGAATGTTTGTAAAATACCCTTTTTTGTATGACATACTCGTATCGTTGGAGCTATATTATCCTTATAATATAGCTCCAACGATACGAGTATGTATGTATGTAGCCTTAGCATAAAATGATATGACGCCAGATCTAGACCGAAGTTGTACAATTTCTGCGGGTCAATATTCGCCAGTTATGTTACGTCCATGAAATAGGGGGCGATTTTTTTGACATCTGCCTGCACCGATTCAAGAGTTCTTGTGTAGGAAGCAGTTGCTACCACTAGATAAATGAAGCAGTCAATTCAGTGTTCATATTCACTAGTAGTAGTAATTATTATTATTCGTATTGTTCATTAGGCTGTTACTTGAGGTCCTGGGTTCGATCTCCGGGTCAAGCAAAATGTTATTGGGTTTTTCCATCAATAAATCAAAAATCAAAATCAAAACTCATTTATAGCACTTTTCGAAGGTCAAAATTTACTTTACTTTACTATTTACATTTTTATAAGACAGTCCCCCAAAACGCCCACCCATCGACACTTCCTAGTGTTTAGCTGGAAAGAAGAAGTGGCGCAACAAACTTCCCAGCACATATCTTTCTGTTATGTTGGTTAGAAGAACCAGATTCGATACAATAGCAAGGTGTCAGTTAAATTTAAGATTTACTATAGACACAATCTATCTATCTATCTATCTATCTATATAAATAAAAAGAGAAGTCCTGACTGACTGACTGACTGACTGACTCATCAACGCCCAGCCCAAACTCTTGGACCTAGAAAGCTGAAATTTTGCACAGAGGTTCCCTTTATAGTGTAGACAAGGAATAAGGAAGGATTTTTCGAAATTCAACCCCTAAGGGATTTAAATAGGGGATGAAAGTTTGTATGGAAAATCGTCATTTTCACGCGGGCGAAGCCGCTGGCAAAAGCTAGTCAGTAATAAAAGAATTTCTCAGTAGCAGCCACGAAATCTACATTTGTGTCTGATTGATTGATGGCAATAATCTTTCCCCCTATTACATGGGACTAAAACATAACTCGCGAAATGTGGGTGTACTATTCAGCACACCTCAGCCTGGCCCTAGGATTACGGGCATGATGTTATGCTATTATTATTGTTCGACTATCTATTAAAAAAATACGGCTACATAACTCAAAAACAAGCATTCCCCACACAATAATATCCAACAAACAATCAAGCGCATCTAAATCAAAAATAACCAACTATCACCACATAAATGTTTTATAATCACCATTGTTAATTACAAGCGACGTGGTGATTAGTCAACTCTTGCGCACACATTAATATACGGACTGGTATGTGAACCCGTTCGGCCGTGTTCGATGTTTACTAGTGAATTATCGATTTGAGGTGTTATTGATTGTTTGACTAGGTTGGGTTGACACACTGAGTTTTCTCCGTGTCACAAAAGCATAGGTCCTTTTTTTGGGGGGTGGGTAATCTTCAAATAACTCCTCCCGCTCTGGGCAGTGTGCAGTATTTTTTAACCGACTTCTAAAAAAAGAAGGAGCTTCTCAATTCGGATGTTTATAATATATATATATTTTTTTTAATGTTTGTGCGGGCATAACTCCGTCACTTGCTAACCGATTTGAAAAATTCTTTTTTTTTGTTAGAAAGGGTATACTTCCGAAATGGTTCCATAATTTTTTTATCGAAATCGGACAAGCGGTTTTTGAAAAATCAACAAAACTCAAAAAAAAACTACATTGTCCACATTGACCCATGAACATGTGAACCACTAAAATGTGAAAAATAAAAACTTTTTAACAAAAAATAAAACTGACTTAAAAAAAAAACACAAAAAAGTGAAAAATAAACTTTAGAAGAAAAATCAGTTTCTGAAGTCGGTGACTTTTGTTTGTTTGATTTAATTTTTTTGCCACCGACTTCAGAAACTGATTTTTCAGTTTTAGTTTTTGTTAAAAAGTTTTTTATTAATTGTAGTTAGGGAAAATTGATTTCACGAAAGACAAGACAGAAAACACATTTACGTTTTTTTTGGCGGGTGGGAAATCATCAAATAACGCCTCCCGTTCTTGGGCAGAGCGAAAGGGAGTGTCAGACTTCTACCAACTAAAACACCCATGTTCCTTCTTAGCCCTTTGTGTCGAGGCCGCGGTATCTCTTTCGAACAATCCGCAGCCCCGACGGGAAAGCCTTTGGTCCTGGCTGTTATTTAAAGATGTTTGACAGTCGTTACAGGTAGTCAGTCTTATTAAGGGGTATCTATCATATTCATCATCATCATCATTTCAGCCAAAAGACGTCCACTGCTGGACATAGGCCTCCCCCAGGCATTTTTGGGGGGGTTTGCCATAATCGCCACGCTTGGCAGGCGGGTTGGCGATCGCAGTATGGTTGTTACAAAGACACAGAGAACGCTGCTGCCCATTCTCTGGTACATCCCTTAGTCGCCTCTTACGACACCCACGGGAAGATATGGGATGGTGCTATTCTTTACGTCCGACACCACACGGAACAAAAAAAAAAAAATACATATTTAAAATTACTAAATTCTAAATATGTCGTGGAGGATAAATCGCCCAGTCGCTCCAAAACACTGGTTGGGCTAGCCCTAATTGGGTTGAGCAGGTCAGATAGGCAGTTGCTCCATGTAAAACAGGCTTTCTGAGGCGCTGAGGAAACTCGGTAAGTATTGGGTGGGCACCCATCCACACACCAACCTATGGAAGCACGACTTAACCCGAAAATTTTATTGATCTGAGCGGCTGTCACAAATTAGCCACAAGCTCCTCTGTCTGACACAAAGACACAGATATTAATTCGAAGCATATTCTACTCTGCTCTTACAATAAAATAATATAATATAGATAGTCAGTCAGACACTCCCAGTACAAGAAAACCAGCTCATCATCTCCAGAACCAATTGATTGACATCTCCCAATCCTCGACATCCTTCACCCACAAAAAGCGCTAACCTAATCCATCACCACTCCTTGCGAGAACAAATATAAAACAGCGTCATCCTGACACCAGACTATACCAGCATTCATACGCCACCAGTACAGTCTGTTACCAGTTCTACCTGACCCCTCGTGTAAAGAAGTGTTGTGAGAAGAGAGGTCTAGTAAACCTGGGCACTGACTGTACGAGAGAATGATTTAAGGCCCGCGCACACGATGCATTGTAAGGGTGAGCGCACACCGCCCACAGTAGCGGCCCACGGCCCGATCGGCCGCTAGATCGGCCCGCCCGCCTCGCGAGTTGGATATGGGTGGGAGTGTGGAAAAGGCTTTGGTTGTGGAGCTTATGGTGTTGTCTTCAATGTGGTTTAATTTAGGGAATAGGAAAGTTGACTAAACCAAACTATGACGTCATAGTTTGGTACAGTTTTTACCCAGACAGTGACGCCACCAGCCCCCCACTCACGATCTTTGACACGTTTTATTTAATTTGCTAAAACAAAAAATACGTATCCAATATTTTCGAAAATCTAAGAGACGGACTAATTAGAATCATAATATTTTGTTAGTCAGTTAACTACCCTAATGAAAGAAACTGGGATATTAAATAGAACGGTTGGTGCAGTATTATTATTATAGTCGCGGGTTTGATTCCGACACTGAAGTAATTTTTATATACCTAACCTACAGTTGGTTGTTTCGGGTCTGAATGCACATGTCACTTATTTCTACAGATTTCATGAAGAAATGTATAAAACTTTAAAAAAAGCAATAAAGTTTAATCGGCAGTCACTTCTAAAATATGATGTATTCATGCTAAATGCTTCGAATACTATTATAAAAAGCTATTCTGTTATTGCTTTCTTTCCTCACTGAGTCAAAAATATGTCTACTCATTAAAGAAAATCCTACTCCACACTCCCAAACCGCAACATTAACATAGAATAACTAAAAGCGAAGTAACAAATAAGGGTACATCCATTCACTTATTGTGCACAGCATTTTAAATAATAATTGAATCAATTCTCCGGCTATCGGTCATTGATTAATATGCGACTAAAAAATAATGCTTTATTGAATTATAACTTATGGCCCACCTTTGTGTTCACTTATTTATGAACTGGTAATGTGGGAGTATACCTTTATGTTTTGATGTGATAGTACTTTAATTTCGGTGTTATAAATTGATATTTTTGTGTATTGGTTTATTCTCGATATTGTGATTTAAGTGCACCTTGTATGGGCATCGATGTGATAGTGTAGGACCATGCATTGTTGCAAGAGACTTCGAAAAATAAAACTAATGTAATCTATCATTCATTATTTTTCATTCATTCACCAATCCGCACTGGGCCCGCGTGGTAGATTAAAGCCCATCCCTCTCCTAGAGAGGAGGCCTGAGTCCCTGCAGTGGGAACATTATAGGCTGATGATGATGATGATGAATCTATCATTGTAAGAATTTTCAGGTTCCTAAGTTAAGAAATGTATGGCGCCAAGTCAAGGTCCATATTGTCCTTGTTCTTGCTATCGTAAAGTTAACAGCTAGGCTTAGCTTATAAAATAGACAAAGCGATATTTTATTAGCGATAAAAATGATGAAAAAATAAAAAGTATATCGTAAAATTGTTATAAAATTGGAAATATTTCAAGAGCGATTGCGTTGTTATTTGTCTAGCTAGGCACTACCATACACTCTAGTTTTCTAAGGGTTTTGTTTTGCAAACTTTTTAAAGTTGTCAAAATCAAAATATTCTAATCACCTATAAAAAACATCAAGAAAAGGTGCTCGATTCGAATTGGTCAAGAACCGGGAAGAACCTCCATGGTTACTCTTTTAAAATGATTTAGTATCACAATGTTTAGTATTATAGCAATAGTACCTACCTACTTAGGTACGAGGGGACAAATAAGTCGTAGGGTACTTAACAAAAAAAAATGTAGGTAAAATAGTTCAGAGTCCATATTATGTTATGGGTTTAATTCCCCAAGAATCAAATGAAAAAAATGCTGATTCGCAGTCAGATAAGTATGGCAGTAGTACTTCCCGGATGACCATACCACGCCAGCCGCTGATAAAATATAAAATGCTTTACCCAATAAAAACCCATAAGAAATCCATCAGAAATGTAATAACCCATGTAGTAATTATCATAGAATTTTAATTAGCATCTATAATAAAAAGATACGGCTGTTTGTCTGTCAATGTGACTGATTGGGGAGCCATAACAATTTATTAGCCGATGTGCTCAAATTGCCAGTCGATCGCCGATAAGTTATGTGGAAGTAGGTAGAGTAGATATTTTAGTAGATAAGGCTAGTGGTAGCCTTTAAGATAAATGAGTTTTTTACCTATTACAGTAAGATACTGGACCTGACATTAACATCTAAGTCTGTTGGTAATTAGATGTAATGTCAAAGAGTTGATACTTTATAAACACAATTCTAGTATATTTGCTACACTGGGAATTGAAACCATCCTCAGTTAACGTATGTACTTTTTTGACCGAAAAGCTCACTCAGACGGGTCAGATCAGCTTTTTGAAACTAGTTTTCCTACCCCAAACCGTAAAATTCCATGAAGAAGAACAGAAATTAATATGAGCACTAATCAAGTTAGGTATTAAAAAATCATTAGATATCATTAGCTTTTCCCCTACATTAATGTTGGGGATGGCTTTCATCTAAGTGGATGCAGCTTATAGTGCCACTGACCATTTATTGACTGGGGAACCGATATCTCCGGGAGTACAGTATGCTTGTTGTTTCATCATCATCATTTCAGCCAAAAGACGTCCACTGCTGGACATAGGCCTCCCCCAGGTGTCGCCACATTGACCGGCCCCGTGTGTCTCGCATCCAGCGGATCCCCGCAACCTTCACCAGGTCACAGGCAGGTTCACAGGCTTGTTGCTTGGCCCCACTTAATAGGCAGAAACCTCTACCCAATCTACAGCAATAACTCCTCTGTATCGATACCCCATCACAAGCAGGTGCATGCGATTATATTAATAATTAAACTATTAATTAAAACAGTCGATACCCGTTTGTAAGCGACACCGGTCTTGTGTCTCCGTATCGTAACATTATCAGAGATTTCCGATAATTTATTAAATTAGTCTAGTTTGTGGTTCAAAGTCCGTTTTATTGGAATCGGAAGACTGGTTTTGGGGACTGATGTATTTTATCGATATGGGAATATATCATTCTTTGAGAAATTTTGGTGTTGTTTGTATTTGAAATTACTTAACATCGACACTAATTACTTAACACCTGCTCAGGTTTTATTATTTTATTTTGTCAGGAGTGGTAAATTCCGACATAAAATACTAGTACTCATGCTGCATCCGGTAAGACTGGAAGCTGACCCTAACATAGTTGGAGAACGAATAGGCAGATGAAGATGTGCTATATATTGGAGTGATCTCATAGAACCAGAGAACTTCAAACATAATGGACAGTAATTTATATTTTCATCTCGGCATAAGCTGTTCCCGTATACCTACCTACCATGTATAATAAGGTCGAAATGATTGACTGCTGAGACACAATACAGACAATGATCCCACCTCCTGACATCCTCGATATGCGAATCCACCTGCAACTTGAGGCCCTGTCCGTGGCCACTATTAAGTCTGCTGAGGCGGTAGAGTCTTGACTGATGGTCATTTTATTTTAAAGAAATCATTGCCTTGACTGCCTCGTTGGACTAGTAGTCGCAAGCACGACTGCTAAGCGCGAGGTCCTGGGTTCGATTCCCGGGTTGATTTTTCCATCAGGAATTTCTCAGTAGCAGCCACTGAGTCTGGAGTCGTGGCCGGTTGAAGGCAACAGGCTGAGCTCTTATTACATGGGACTTAAACATAACTGGCTAAAGTGGGTGTACTGTTAGGTACACCTTTCCTAAGGGGGTAAAAGCGTGATATATTTTTATCGAATCATTGATATGACGAAAAATAAAACTATACTATTGCTAAAACTATTATCATTACCATTACCATTTATTATTATTCGTATTATTCACTACGGTTTAAATACATAATTATCCCCCGTTACTTATTGCAAGAATTTCACCATCACCTCAGATCTGAATATAAACGATATTAAATACCTCTTTGATACGATAAAGAAAAAGTAAAAAGTTCCGAACACAAAATGTCACACTCATGCACTTACGATTGTGAACAGTATCGGCGCGAGCGCATTAATTTGCGCCCAAAATGGAGTAGCGAGCATTACGTGTAGGGTTACTGTGAGCAAGAATTTGTTAGGATATAATAACTGTATTTCGGTTTTACAGGATTTTTTTAACAGAGGAAGATATTGAAGGACTGCCTCTTGCAAGAATTTGACACCAGTTATTCTGACAATATAAATGCGGAGGCTTAAATTTTTCAACCAATAGAGAACTCTTCTGGCATTCTATGAAAGAAGAAGACATCCTGCGCCGATCCCAAATAAATTGGGATAAGGGTAGGAAAATGTTGATGATAATTATTCTGGGTATCAAAATACTGGAGGCATGGCAGACTATTGAAATTAATGATCAAGAGTTGTTTTATGGAAAAAAAAACTCAACATCAACTTTTTTCATAAAGATCAAAACGAGCGTTTTACTATCAAACTTGATCGCTACGTGCGAAATTTTACCCTACAGATTTCGAGCTTCTTTACGGTCTTTCTTTTTACAGCCATTGATTTTCTTTTTCCTTAGCCTTTATTGTTCCACTACTGGTGAAAGGCCTCACTCATAGACTTCATCTCTTCTCTCTGTACGGTTTTCTGCACTAGATCACCGCGTGACGGCTCTGGGCCATCGAGTCGGCCATTGAGTGACTTCAAAAGTTTTTAAATGTAGAAAGTTACAGGATTCTGAGCTACAACTTGTGATAATATTATGGTCACCTTCCATTTAAACGTATCGCTCAAATCTTGGGTGCCATACGGCGATATAGCGCTACCGTTTCACGGCATTTTATTAAAACTGTATAAACACTTGGAAATTCGAGCGGATCGGTATTTTGCGCAAGATTATATCTATAAGGGTGTATCTATAATGATCGGTTGATAGATTATTTTAATTTGTATATTTATACAATTTATTTTCCATGATTTTTTTTTTTACATAGTCCAAACGAAACAAAACAAAACATTTAACCACGAAGGTTAAATTACAGATTGGCAGTTCAATTAAAAGAGCTCATCTTCCGAATTCTGTTTACGTCATTATGTGCGCATTAAGCTAGCGTGGTAAGCTCTTTCGCTCTAAGAAAGGGAAAGCCTCTGGTCCAGCAAGTCCTGGTGGACTAGCTGGACCAGAGGCTATTTCCAAACTACTGCAGCACCTGAAAGCCAGACTCAACAATGGCAACCACCAGAAAAGCAGGCAATGAGCTCGACGAAGTCTCAAAGAAGCAATTTAACTGCCTTGGATCCCGCAATTAATCAGAAAAGAATAGCAGAGTAGTAGGAAAAACACAAAACCAGCCCAGCAGTAGCAGTGCTGCGGCCCAGCTGTGGGAACACTGATTACGATCCCATCTTTCAGCTATAAGCTCCAAATCAAACTACAAGAGCTGCCGTTTGTTCGAAAGAGATACCGCGGTCTCGGACATAAAGGGCTAAGAAGGAACATGGGTGGGGGTTTTTAGAAAGTAGAAGTCTGATACCTACTTCCGCTCTGCCCAGAGCGGGAGGAGTCATTTGATAATATCATAACCTCCAAAAAAAAAGGTCTGCTGACAAAAAATAAAAAAGATACCAACATGTGAACAGAGCTCAACAAAATCCTGTCGTTAGTATCAATCTGTATCTTTCACACTAAAATCCAGCTCTTTCGAAATCGCACTAATTTCTCGAATTTCTATCGAAGTAACGATTAATTTTGTTTGATAGTGCTATTTATTATACAGCACTGGAATCCGTTTTGCATCTGTTTTTGGTAGCAAATTGATCGATGCAGGTGGCAAGTTTTTTTTTCTTGTTTGCAACTTTGGTAGGTACATTATTGAACAGATACATATTTAACGAGTGAATGTGCTAGCAAAAGGGTAATGACAAGAGGTAAACAGTGAGGGTGAATAAAACAAGGTAATGACAAAATATTTTTTTTAGATCTCACTGAAATGCTAGGCATGTTTGATATAACGTAAAGTTTGCCCAAAGTCAAAACCATAACATATTATTATTATCATCACGCCCATCATTTCCGAACAGTTGTGTGTATATTGTGTACCTAACAAGTAGGTACTACCACAACTTCTTCAGTTATTTTTAAGACCCATCTAATTGAGGGCGAGCCTATAAGCTGCTACTGATAAATTTCGGATAAAAAAACCCAATAACCCTTTACAGTAAAACAGTTAATGTTACTGTTAAGACTTCTCAAAATAAAGTTTGTTGCTTCGCCCAAAAACATAGGTACTGCAATAACATGATTGTCGCAAGTGTCAACAATGTATTACAAGTCCATACAATAGAACAAACAACAGAACTATTGAATCCCCACAGAAAGAGCTTACACGTAGACTAAGGCCCCATAACTCACAGGAAACATCTCCTAATTTATCAGCACTGCATAAATTTATGCGCAAGAGTTCTCGCCTCGCAATCGAACATTTAGCTTTTTATCGAGTGTTTGATTTAGGGGCGACTGGCAAGCCAATCCCTCAAGTCGATATGTACCGAGACGTGATCGGGTGGCTGTATTCTGTGAGGACAATATTGTGAGGAGCGTTCAGAAAATATGTATTTAAACTTTATGCACAATAGTGGTACATAGGCGGACTTAATAATAATAATAAACATTTTATTTCAGGCTTCTAAGGTCCATAGGTAAAATACACAAATAACGTAAAAGAATAACAACAAACTAATACATATGAAAAAAAACCGTATAAACTATAACTACACACGTAACGTTGGCGGCGCGGGCGTCGTGTTGCGCTGCGAGGTGTCACGTAATCGTCCCCGGAAACGTCGATACAAGACACCTTTCGGCCAAAAGTCCTCCTTCATGCAGGTCTTTAGACGCTGGGTTGGGACTCGTACCACGAACGACTTAAAGTTGATGTTGTGGCGCGATTCCAACCTTTCAACCCTCAGAGTCCAGCTGGTCTTCACCTTCAAGTACTGCACGACTTCTTCAACCGTCGTGGAGTGATGCAGACGAGAAAGGTACAGCTGCGTCGTAGGCACAGCTGGACGCAACAACATGTTGGGTCCACTCGGTGCGGTTCCGCACAGGTTACGAGAATAGGGCTTCCTCTTCTTCCTTTCCACCTTCGTGAAACCCTCCTCATCAACTTGGCTCGGCAAGGAGATGCGGACCACAGGCAGGGCTGGCAGGGATTAATGCCATAAGGCATTCTCTACTAGTTAACCTTCCTTTTTTGTGGTGTGGGAAATCATCAAATGATTACTCCCACTCTAGGCAGAGCGGTAGGGAGTGTCAGACTTCTACTGACTAAAAACCACTCATGTTCCTTCTTAGCCCTTTGTGCCGAGGCCGCAGTATCTCTTTTGAATAACTCGCAGCCCTGACAGGTCTACCAGTCAACCTTAAGGTCAAATAAAATATCGAATTTTAAATAAGGTCCCATTAAAATAGGTGCAGGACAAATTTTAACACAGCGTTCAGTAGGTCTAACCAAAGATATCTAAACAAAAAAAAAAAACATTAAATAAAGTGTTTTTTTTTTATTTATAATAATAAATTACCGGCTCTCTAGAACAAACGCATCCTTTAGGAGTAGGTACTTAAATGCGTTTTTCTTATTTTTTTTTTACCATCGTCCTTATTTTGGTGGTCTGAATGATTCCTGAAATTTTGTCCACCTATTTTAAAGGGACTTTATATTTATTTGAACTTCTTTTTTTTAGGTGGGTGAAAAATCATCAAATAATCCCGCTCTTGGGCAGAGCGACGGGAGTGTCAGACTTCTACTGTCTAAAAACCACCCATGTTCCTTTGTACCAAGGCCTCTCTTTCAAACAACCCCCAGCCCCAACGGGTCTACCAGTCAACCTTAGGGTCAAATAAAATATCGAATTATATAGAAGAAGAAGACATACTGCGCCGACTTCAAATGAATTGGGATATGGGCAAGAGAATGATAATTTAATCTTTTGGTCATAATGAGAATTAAAAAGTGGTTTAATAACAAGTATTCGCATAGAGCTAAAAAATAATTACGGTCATTATAAATGAAATGTCAAAAGTCCCCACCGTTCCCGTGTGTGCCTAAAAAGTTATTCAAAAGCTAGTCAAAGGTCAAAAATATTAGTTTCTCGCATTTCTCTCGATAGCAATAAGTGTTATCGCAAAAGTAGCACTGAAAAGTTATCTACAAAAGTGGAGTTTTAATATTACAGCTTTTTTGAGTCCAGTGGTGAGAAATATGGAACTACTCAATTAAATACGTATACGATTTTCACATTTATAATGCTCAGTTAAAAGTAATTCGAATAAATTCTGAGAATTTAAATAAATTCTAGGAAAAGAAATAACAAGAAATGCGGTTGATTCGCTATAATCATAATAGTTCAATAACATAGGAATGTTAATAGCGTGTTTATAATTAAATTGTTAATAATATCAACACTAGTTTGTATATTGGACATAAAAATTAATGTGTCGTATATAGATCGTTTATTTACATAATTATCGCTTTTTACAAAGAATTTTTATAAAAATGGTTTTTATCTAAGATGCCTGATTATAATGTGTGTTATAAAAGAGTGTATCTTCTTCTCAGCGTGTCGATGGCAAATTTCTGTTAAATCGTTTTGGCCCAAAATTCAGCTATGCGAACTCCACTCGCTGATGCAGTCATAAGGTAGTCAAGGGTACAGGTGTCAGGGCATGCAGCGCAAGATGGAAGGTGGGACATTATCTGTGGAGAAACGCCGCATACATACTTGAGGTCTGAGCCGTCTATGAACCCCCATCTGAAGAGATTGTCTTTGCTGCGGCCGACCTGGGTTCGGAGTCTATTTAGAGATTTCCACGTCGGCCACGGCAAAGCATGTCCAGGTGGAAGGCTTTCGGACGGCTCGATGAAGCCGTCAGGGGGCTTAAGCAGCTCTGAAAAGCCGCAAAAGTTTTTTTGGGTACGTTGAGCCAGCTAGTCCATCTAATAGAAAGAGTGTATAAATGGGTATGACATAGAATAGCAACTTGATTGACTGTGTTCTAGAAAAAATGTACCTATAAAAAAGTGCTTCTTTCTGGCCGTAATATCATCCTGTACATCGTGAATTCATTGTTTTTTTGGTTTTCCTCTGTTCTTATACTCAACATAGAACAAAAATAAATTGAATAACTCAAACTAAAATCAGTTAAGTGGCCAGGAACTGACTTTAAAGTTCCCTTTTTTTGATTTTCTTCAAATTCTATACGCTCTCAATATCTCACTTAAACCAAATAATTATAAAAACTTCACAAATCCAGAATACACCCGTCCACCGTCCGTAGGTGTAACAGGGCCGCTAAAATTATAGCTCGCATATCGAATCCCCGTGTTTCGCCTGTTGGTTCGCATGTCTGTTTGTTTGTCCTGTGCGCGCTGTTCAAGAACTATCGGCAATTAATCTTGCTCTATGGGTGCCGTCGTTTTTCGTTTTTGTGTGGGATAGGGAAACAGGGTTATGTTTTACATATTGTGTGGCTGTCGTCACGTGTTTGGCGTAGTCAGATGACAATTTGTGAGTGATTTAGGTGGGTTGGTTGAATGCAATTTGGATACAAACGAGAGGAGCTCGAGCCTAAATAATTGGGCCGTTCAGGTCGATGTTCAGGTTAAACGTTGCCTGTTTAGGTTGGTCCGTGGATGGGTGACTACGCATTACATATAATAACATAGAGTAACCTCTGTGCATCAGGAAGCACATAAGCTGTTGGTTCCGACTACCATTTGTAGATTTTTAACAGTCGTTACAGGTATGTCGTTACAGTGCTATGAAAGTCTAACATCCGTATAATAATATATAGTCAAGTCAAAGTAATTTCTATTACTTAGGCAATTTTTTTTATGCAATGGGCAAGAATTTAAACGAAGTTAGAACCGTCAATGAAAGCAAACCTAAGAATTCTAACTTTTGATCGTTCTAACAGCAAGGAATTACTAAACTACAGAGAAAAAAATCGTATCTTAAACAATGACTTTTACTCAAGTAATCACTATGACTTGTTTATAGATACGGGTGTAAGAATCAGCCTTGTCTAGGGTATCGTATTACGCAGTACTAACAGTAATAATTATTTCGTCACATCAGCAAGTCTCTTTTGTCTATGACCTCGTTTTGGTCTGAATCTGAATGCATTCTGTTGTCATTAAACAATTTTAATGATAACAGAATGCCAACCAACCTTTGATTTTGACCCGAATCCTGGAAGATTCTAGACAAAAAAGATTAAAAATTATTTTTCGTTCCAGGAATCAAACCTTGAACCCCACTAACAACAGCAAAAAAATCTAAAACTACCCACACACGAAATCACAAAGACAATGATGATCAGGCCCATCAAATCATTCCAATCTCACTAGTCATAGACTAAGGCTAATACAGACACCTGCAAAATTGCATGGATACTTTAGTGTCTATTTTCCTGTGAACGTTTTGACGACACGGTTGGCGCAGTGGCTAAGCGATTGGACTGCTGCGCTGCGTGTCGCGGGTTCGATCCCTGCACGGAACAAATATTTGTATGGCCTGCAGATAGTTGTTTCGGGTCTGGGTATTTGTGCATGTGACTTTATATGTTTGTGATCGTACCCACGATACAGGAGAAATTCCTAGTGAGGAGCAAAGTTTAAAAAAAAAAATGACGATAACTCGCTTACGTTAGGTCGCGTCGTTTCTCGCTTCACACGATTTTATTTCTGAATTGTCCATGCATTTTTGAAGGTGACTGTATAGGCACGCGCAGTCGTTACTCACACATTAGGCCGCGATTACACCGTTTACTGGTCAGACGGTGTCATATTCAACAATTTGAAATCGTGTTAGTTTCCTCTTGCTGTACACATCAGCACTTGTTTGCGCTTAATTTTGGAGGTTACCTAGCGATGTGTGGTGGCGGACACGATTAGTAGGTCACTGGGAAATATGTTGATATAAATGTATCTTGATTTATTTTGTTCTCTATTACAAATCAATTTACAATTATAGGTCACAGTTTAGTTTTGTTCATGAGTAACCAAATCTATCGTTGTATTTTTTTAGTTCGTAAGTTAATGTTGTAAAAATAAACAAGACTAGAAAGATATATTGGTTAATGTTTAAAAAAAATAGATGGTAGACTAATTGGTTAATAAAGTATTCCGTTGACTGTTTTTATTTTCAGCCCCATTAACGAGATTCCTAGATTATTGTAATAATTTAGAATAATGCTTATTAATTTATATTTATATATATGTCGCAGATTCAACACCGAGGCACAATATTTAGAGTTGACAATATAGAATAACGCCATCTATCATCGTTTTTCGGAACTATCATCGTTTTTCGGAAACGTCAAGCAGTGAGCTTGGGTGAGGTCGATACAGAGCGTGGCAGGTCTGGTTTGACAGCTGTCAGTTGTCATAAATGTCAGGGGTCTGTTGTCAGTGGCCGGTTGACGTTGACATTGGACGCATTTGACTTGAGGGACGTTACTTTTTGGGGAGACACGAGTGCGAACGGTCGTTCTGCCCGCCTGTATCGAACTTACCGCGTTTCCGTACTTTAATCCGTTTCCATCGGCTTGATCGTTTGAGATTTTGTTAATTTGTTATCGGAAGTAAATAAATAGGCGGTTGTAACCAGTGTTGAGACTATTATTTCGTACCACCGCCATGCCGAACTTGGACTCTGACAACGATGTACCCGAAATAGTTGAGCTACCTTCGTCATATATTATTATATATATAATTATATAGGGGCACCGACCAGCTGGCCTGCAGGTTGTAGAAGTTATGTAAAATACAGGTATTCAGCTGCATCCATCCATCCACTCAGTCCGAAAGATGACCTGCAGGGCTATTGCGTATCTTTTAATGACAGTGGATAACATACAGTGTCTATCAAATAACTGTCAAATAGTGAGTTTTTAAGAAAAAAATGTACTAAACCATAACTAATTTACAGTTAATCTATGGACACTTTAGGTTAGCCACTGTCATTAAAAGATACGCAATAGCCCTGCTGAACATAGTTGAAAAAAGGCTGTGCAAATAATAGTGTCCTAAAACGAAAGAACACATACTTTTAACCAAACGATTAATCCCCCTCTAGTCCACCACACGCTCCGCCAGTGTAAAGATAAGCAGCAAATACCAGTCGACTATAAAATTGATTGCGAACTAACTGAGCATCCTGTGATGTGCGCCCACGCAGCGGCCCACAGCGCTGTCGATTCAATGAATTTATTCATATCTTATTGGCCTATTTGTTTTCGGATTTGGGAGGAGAATTCGTCATTGTAAGATGTTAGTGAGTTGTTCAGCTATCATTCTTGGGATTTGAGGATTAGATAATGGGGTAATAAAATATTTGCCAATTTATCTACCAATTGAACTTGTTGACTGTGTTTTTAATTGGCTGGTGTTGACAACTGTTTCAATGGTATAACTGTCTGTTTAGAAGGGTAAAGGTAAAGCAAGTACCAATACGTGAGTAATTTTTTGATATTTTTTGCAGGTGGAAATGGAAATGGACCGAGAAGTCCTGTGGAAACGCAAAAAGTTACGTTTAGCAGAATGACTGTGACAAATGGAATTCGGCAAGTTATGGCAATACCATACTTTAAGTTTATGATAGTAGATCGGGTGGAAGGTAAGTGTCACTGAGAGCACCGGCTATTTGGTCAGACGCGATCAAAAAATCTCTTGAACGCAACCTCTGACGATACGGTTGGCGCAGTGGCTGAACGATGGGCTACTGCACTGCGTGCCATGTCGTGGAATCGGTTCCCGTACAGAAAAATATTGAATTCCTTACTGGTAGTTGTTCCAGGTAGGTATGTCAGTCTAAATGTTTGTAAACGCACCCACGATACAGGAGAAAATCCTAGAAGCAACGTAACGATTTGAGTGGTTCAAGTTAAAACATTGAAATTTAAACACGAAAAACCGTACATCACAGACAGATAACAACAACGACTATAAAAATAATCGTTGACGAAACAAGGCGCACATCGGTCATGTTTATGATCGTGTATACAAGTCACATTACACACACAAGAAATTGATCACCACTCCGATTATGGGAGTAAGGAAGCGAATAAATCACGATAATTGGTATCGAGCATTAAACTTATTTATCTTCACTGGGAAGTGATACATGTAGGTAATGCAGTTATTTGTCAACGCACTCATTTGTTAAGGCCTTTAATTTTTTATAAGACAACATCACGCCTGTAATCCCCAAAGGGGAGATGCAGAGATGTACCTAGTTGCCATCGGGGCAAAACCTGGATGAGGCTGGCACAGGACCGTGGAGATTGGCACAAGAAAAGAGAGGCCTGTATCCAGCTGTGGGTGAGTTCTGGCTGTGGATGATGATGATGATGTCATTGATATAATAAAACCCTAGATGCACAGTCTCGAACAAAACAAACAGTCGAAGCTGTCGCCAAACACTCACCAATACACGCACTACTACATGTAGTTGACGGCGTCGCCGTTGTAAATAGCACGTGCAGCGGGCCAGGTGCGCAGCGCAGGCGTCACTAAGGCCGCACCACTCTCCCCACTGCTCGAGCCAGTCTTTATAAACGAGCGCTCGGCGTGGAGGGGATCATTCTTGTCGCAGGCTTGGCCCGGTGCACATGCTGCAGCGCTTAGAGTTTTAATATTATATCTGAATTATATAGTTGTGTGTGTATAGTGATTTATTTTAAATATCGTGCTATTGGAGTAAAAGTTGATTACCGCTATATTTCGTAGTTTCATTTAAGATGATAGACCCTCTGCCTTCATCAGAAGTGGGACCGGATCCACCTTCCACTAATGATAGTAATGCAAAGCTGCTTGTGGCTTTTGATCCTGATCTATCGGAATCCGATATTGTGAATTGGTGTAAACTCAGTGAAACGATAATTGTGAAAAGAAATTAGATGGTGTAGTCAGTGTGCGGTGTAGTACTTTGCGAAACTTCACATTGAATAATGAATAATGGGTCATCGTGGCCATGAGTGCCGGAAAAAACAGAAAGCCTCTTCAAAAAAAAAACCTGCATGCTGCAAAAACTGAAATACCAAAGACAGCCGTTACGGCCATTACGGCCGTTACGTGCTATGTATGCAGTGAGCAGGGGCACACAGCCAATTCCTGCCCAAAGCGATGGAAGAAGGAAGACTCCACACGGAGCACCAGCACTAAGCAAGTGTACCTGTGTTTCAGAGCAGCCCGTGGAGTATTACAGATAAGTGGTGTAGATTTTCATTTTGTATTTGACTTTGGTTCGGAATGTAGCCTTATGAAGCAAAAGCAACGGTCGATCCGAGTGGTCATAGATGGCTACTTCTCTGACCTTATTGCTATTGATGCCGGAGCCTCAGGGGTCTGTTCTCTCCGCGACACTTCTCCTGCTACTTATCAATGACCTCCTTGTGCCTGGCATTATTGGGTACGCAGATGACAGCACTGTCATGGAGAGTTATACAACCAGCGCAAAAGCGGTGATGAAGTACGATCATTGAGAGAGGCCATGGTAAAGCGAACGAGTTTAGCTCTAAGTTTTGTCTCCAAGTGGGGTGACGAGAATCTCATTGATTTCAACGCCACCGAAACACAAGTGTGTGTTCTCCGCCAAAAGGAGTCCATTCAATCTAATTAAATCTAGCTCCTACTTTTCAGAGTGCATCTGTACAAGTTACTGACAGTCTCGAGCACAAATCTGAACATCAGCACCTACCGAGTCGAAAGCTCAAACAGCGGCAAAAAAAAAAAATGCTGGGTATCCTAAAGAGGGTTAAGTGGTACTACAAGCCTGGAC
Organism: Diarsia dahlii; assembly: GCA_949775195.1. Lineage (NCBI taxonomy): Eukaryota > Metazoa > Arthropoda > Insecta > Lepidoptera > Noctuidae > Diarsia > Diarsia dahlii. Next base: position 19,020,324 of record OX459210.1, read on the forward strand.
AGTTTTCAATATTATATAAAACTCAAGTCCGGTCCGGCATGGAGTACGGCATGGAGGCTTTCACCTTTGGGATGGCTCAGCCAAATACCAACTTGACACACTTTTTTTTTTTTTTTCTGTATGTAGTGCAGAGCCAGGAGGCTAATAATAATTGGTGACGATGAGAGGCTAATTGGTGGCCAAGCTACGTATCCTGGCCCACCGCCGCAAAGTTGCATGTCTGTCGGTCTTCTGCAGACTGTACTTTGGAGATTATGCAAAGGAGCTCCACGAGCTGATTCCACCATCTCCCTTCTTCCATCGGGAAACTAGACATACTGCAGGTCCTTGTCGATGGTTTTACACATTCGTACGAAGCGCTTTGCTAAATCTTTTTTTTATGCGCACAGCCAAGGAGTAGAACTCCCTGCCTGCGTCAGTTTTCCCGAGTTCATATCACTTCAATCTATTTAAGTCGCGAGTAAATAGGTTTCTTCTGGGTGAGCCAGTTCCATCGTCGACCTCATCTCTGCCCTTAGGGCATGATTGTGGTAAAGAGTATGCCCATTTCATATAAAAATAGTTATCTCTTTAACGGCGAATAATTTCATGAACAAGTAATCCTTAACGGCATAGGTATGAGCAAAGTAACGTGCCTCATCGTCAGCCATAAGACGTCCCCTGCTGGACAAAGGCCTCCCCCATAGAACGCCATAACGAACGGCAACCTGCCGTTTCAATCCACCGGTTACCCGCGACTGTCACGATGTCGTCGGTCCACCTGGTGGGAGGCCTACCAACGCTGCGTCTTCCGGTTCGTGGTCGCCACTCGAGAACCTTTCTTCCCCATCGGTTGTCGGGCGATGTGGTCCACCCATTGCCACTTCAACTTGCATATTTTGAGAGCTATGTCGGTGACCCTGGGTTGTAACGTAACTATTACAGATTAAAATTAATGTCCAACGACTATACAAAACCGCTTTCTTGAAATAACTGTCATGTACTAGTTGTTGCCAGTGGCTTCTTCCGCTACGGCTCGAGAATTGTCCCACGGGTGGATAAACTCGGGATGAAGGCTGTCCCATGTGTTGATCCAGGTTATAAGGTATCTGTGTACTGAATTTTGTCCAGATCCGTTCAGTGGTTTTTACGTGAAAGAGTGGCAAACGTCCATCCATACTTATAAACTGTCGCGTTTGTAATATTAGTAGCAAGTAGGATTACCGGATGAATGCTTTAGTGAGGAAATACTACCTATTAGGTCGTGATATTTTAGAACATGGGATTTCAGTTAACGTTAGCGATAATGATTTGACCCTTACCAAAACCAAATTTATCAGTTCTTGTTCAGAAGTCCAAACAATTATTACCTTTTAGAGTTGTTAGAGGATAGGTTTCATTAATTTAAAAAGTCGAAAGTATGTTGCTAAATCGATGAAGTGCCTATCTTGAGTAACAGTTCCAGGTGCAAGAACGGAAATATAAGGGACCTTTTTTTTTAAAAAAAAAAGCCCGTATTAGAAAATGACCGGTACGAGTTAAGATATATTAACGGAACCAATATGGTCTATAAATATTCTCACGAATATTTTCGTGTAATGCCTTGTGGTCAAAATTGTCTGGCAGACATCGCGAAAAATCATGATGACGTGACGGCGGATAGTGATGATGACGATATCCTTCTTCATGAAAGTAACCACGAGAACAATATCATGCCTAACAGTAATATAACTTCGGCTAATAGTGATACCGTGTCTGTGAATAGCCGACCCGATACTATATTGATTAACAGTAGTACAATGACTCCTAACTTGTGGAGGAGAGAGATCTTCTGGTTAAGCCGCGTTTACCTCGGTGGGTCTGTGGATGGGTGACCACCCATTTCATGCCGAGTTTCCTCAGTGCCTGTGAAGGCACGTTAATCTGTTGGTCCCAGTTGTCATGTGTGGATTTTTGGCAGTCGTCAGTGTCCTGAAGTTCTGACAACCGGTCCTACCAAAGGGTATCGTATTATCCAGTATTGGCTGGGTTGTGGGGGTCGGATGGGCAGTCGCTCCGTGTGGAGTACTGATATTCGGCTGCATCCGGTTGGACTGGAGGCCGACCCCAACATAGTTGGGAGGGGGCTGGGCAGATGATGATAACAATATCTGCTGACTCCCATTATTTGAGAGCTACCAGCGATAGTTAAAAAAAAAATATGGTTTACGTTTGAATCAAAAGAGTTTTCTAGCCCTTATTCAGTTACTTTGATAACTAAAAGAGTCGTACATCGAAAAAATTAATAAGACGAAAAAAAAATAAAATTAAAATTATTAATTTGCAGGAACCTGAAGGATCAGCAATGACTGGTCCAGGGACTTTTGCAGGGTCGTTGAGTGAATAATGACTGGGCCAAAAAATTGAAGGTTCACTAATGAGCGGTCCAGAATTAGTAGCAAACTGAAGGGTTAAACTGGACCAGGTTGCTAGTATTATGTCCTGAAGGCTCAGTATCGAGCGGACCAGGTTACTAGTATATGCCCTGAAGGCTCAAGATCGAGCGGACCAGGCCTTGAAGGCTCAATATCGAGCGGACCAGGCCCTGAAGGCTCAATATCGAGCGGTCCAGGTTGCTAGTGCATGTCCTGAAGGCTCAATAACGAGCGGCCCAGGTTGCTTGTGTATTTCCTGAAGGCTCAATATCGAGCGGTCCAGGGTGTTGGTATTATGTCCTGGAGGCACAATATCGAGCGGTCCAGAAGTACAAGCAAAGTCTGAAGGGATGCACCGGACCAGATTGTAGTCAGGATGAACGAACATCACTCATAATTATGTTTGATGAGACTCCGCGTACGAGGACGTTCGCACGTCAGTATGGCCGTGACGGCGTCGCCGTTGTAAATAGCACGTGCAGCGGGCCAGGTGCGCAGCGCAGGCGTCACTAAGGCCGCACCACTCTCCCCACTGCTCGAGCCAGTCTTTATAAACGAGCGCTCGGCGTGGAGGGGATCATTCTTGTCGCAGGCTTGGCCCGGTGCACATGCTGCAGCGCTTAGAGTTTTAATATTATATCTGAATTATATAGTTGTGTGTGTATAGTGATTTATTTTAAATATCGTGCTATTGGAGTAAAAGTTGATTACCGCTATATTTCGTAGTTTCATTTAAGATGATAGACCCTCTGCCTTCATAGTTATTGTCACTATAAACATATTTTTTTTGGCAAATTCAACCTTACGCAGATTCCTTTTACAATGCAGTTATAAAAAGCAATATAAAAAGTATTTTGTACGACCGTGCAGAGACGCGAGCCTGTTTGAAATGAGTTCATTGTGAACTCATTTTAAGCGGACGGTTTTGAGACGCGGAGTGTGTATCTTGGGTTTTATTATATCAATGGATGATGTACCTACTATTACACACATTTCGCCAGATATGTTTAAGTGTCATGTAATAGGGGACGAGCTTTTTCAACCGACGAAAAAAGGAAGAGGTTCTCAATTCGACACAACGTATTTTTTTGGGACAAGTCCACCACTATATTTATTAAACCACTGTTACTCCTGAAAGCCAAAATCAACAGTGGTGACCACCCGAAAAGCGCCGAGTCAATGAAGCTCGATGAAGTCCGCGAGAAACAATTAAATTGTCTTGGATTCGGCAAATTAATCAGAAAACAATAACGGAGGAGTAGGAAAAACAAAATTTCTTTAATTATTGTCTGATGTCAGGGTCTTGTTAAAAAATGTGGTATCAGTACATAAGGTTCTTACTGTTGAGAGAGAGATCTGTGAGGGGGACCAGTGTCCGGTATTTTGCTTTCCTCAAGATGTTTTCGTTCACAGTTTATGAGATAATTGATGATGCAATAAATTAAACGAATTGAAATGCCAGGCTGCTTTGGATTCTAGACCGTGACTGGGACTGATTCCCGTTTAAGAGGAGAATATAATGTTCGGTAAAAATTATTTAAGGTCCCATTAAAATAGGTGCACAAATTTCAACACAGCGTTCAGTAGGTCTAACAAAACATATCTAAACAAAAAAAAACATTAAATATTTTTTTTTTTTTACTTTAAATAATAAATTGCCGGCACTCTAGAACAAACTCATCCTATATGAGTATGTACTTAAATGCGTTTTTCTTATATTTTTTTTACCATCGTCCTTATTTTGGTGGTCTGAATAATTTCAGAAATGTCCACCTATTTTAATGGGACCTTATAATGCCAGTTCAATCTTAAAGTACTTAAAATCTTCAAATTAAAGTATGAAATGGCAATCAGACTCTTTATTTCTTTCAACGAAAAATTAAGTGTTTGAAAAACACCAATATCTTGACTTAAGCTCAAAAAACAATGAAATCAATAACCATTAACGTCTTTACTCGTCTTTAGAGCAGTAATTTACCTCCGAACAAACAATTTGTATCGCCACTATCTATTCTGTCTCCCCCTTTATCAGGCCGTACGCGTGAGGCCGAATACCACTAATTTTATAATTCGGCATGACGAACGAGATCTCAAAACACCTTCGTCCCCGTATCAATACTCGGTTATCGGGGATCAGGGGGACACCGAAACTCATTGATTTATATGAGAAATCATCTTAAAAGTCCAAACGATTCTCAACTTTAAATGAAGGAAAAGTTGGGTTCGATATCGAATGACAGCTGTCAGGGAGGTTAAGTTAGATGTGCTTAAGGGATTTTGGACTGTGTTGTGGTAGTTTTAAGGCTGGGTTTTGAAGGAGTTTGTGTAAGATGGCATACCACCAAAGACGAATATGCCACTTTCGAGTGATTTATACCCGATACGGCGTATTAAATGTTTTGTTTTCGTTTTTATAAAATGTAAAAATCTGTTATTTATGATACCAAAATCGAGAGGTCCCGATTAAATTATGTCCGATACTATTTAGATTTATAGCACCTTGATGTTTTGTGCTTCCTCTTATTTGTAAGAATTATTTTTCTTTTTTGTTTTGCGGGTTTAAATGGTGTGGTATGTTTTTTTGAACCGCATTGTAGAGTGACAGATTTTTGATTGAGGTTTTTTTAATTGTTAATTTTAGAAAAATTATAATCTAATCATGTGAACAAAACGGACATTTTGAACCGATGACTCAACAAATAAATTAAATGTCACTCATTTTTTTTTATATGAAATGACCTCAGTCAGTACAGGTTATTTAAAATTTAAAGGCGGATCACATTCACAATTTTATTTGTCTAAACTTTTAAGACTTTTATCATCATCATCATCATTTTTGCCGAAAGACGTCAACTGCTAGACATAGGGTCTCTCAAGTGTCGCCATATTGACCAGTCCCATTCCCTTCTCGCATCCAGCTGATCCCCGCAACCGTCACCAGGTCCTCTTTCATAGAGCTTTTGAGATTGCGCCTAGTAAATAAAGATAGTAACTTAAGATTTGAATTGTATCTGTTATCTAAAATATCGAGGTGAATTTTGTTGCAAAATCACAGAAAAATACTCAACTATTCAAATAAAAGTTTATCTTTTGATGCAGATGCAATGTAGGAACACAAGTTACCCACATTACACCACAAAGGAATTTAAACAATCATGATTTTTATGGCACCAATCAGGAAGCATAATTATATCCTTTCATATGAAAAAATATTTTTACGCATTGATTCATAAATGAAAGAGTTATGACATAACAAAAATAAAAATACAACAGAATTGAGAACGTCCTCTTTTTTGGGAAGTCGGTTAAAAAGAAAGTAACACATCCAAATTACGTAGAATATCAGTTAACTAACAACACCTCGAACAAGATATAAAAATAACCATCAAACTAATACAATTAATACGGAAGCGAACAATTAACGAAAGTTTTTTTCAAAGCGCCACAACTACTGCGCCTGCACATCGACAAAGCAAACAAGTGTAGCGGCAACATGCTTGATTAAACACACATTCGGTGCACGGCCGATGCCTTAATTAGAACTGGAGGTAGGGATGAGATGGTGGTGTATCGATAGGTGTATCGATGTCGATATTTTGTGTTGTGATGAATGTGTCAGAGAGTTTTGCACAGGCGCTGACTATCAAGTCATGACAGATAAGGTTGGTAGTAAAATTCGTAGCTTTTTGCTGATAAAAAGGTGGGATAAACCTTTATATACGGAAGCTAAATAGCTTTTTTTAAATTGGCATTTAACCATACTTCCAATATTCTTTCTTTGTCAGTTTTTATGCCGCACATAGGCCTAGGACTTGACATTATATGCTGTCGAGAAATATCTTTTAGATGTGCTGGTTTCCTCACGATGCTTTCCTTAAAATTTAAGTGCTAATTATACAATACGCACATGACTCCAAAAAATAGAGGTAGGTACGTGTCTTGGATTCAAACTGGAGACCAATAACTTTGTAGTCCAATAACCACACCAGTAGGTTATCAATGCTTTCAATGAGTTTATAAGACAAAGTGTACATAATATTCATATTTATTTAATTAAGGCTAAATAGTTCTAACAGCATGTATTTCATAATTTTGTGTCAAAACTGTTTTACAACAAACAGCAAATCTATCGATGCTCGCTCACAAAACCCTAACCCCATCTCTAAAGTGTTAATAGCAGTAACACCAGAGTCATTGAATATGGTCGTAATCGTAATTATTTTTAATTAATAATCAACACGCTTAGAACGGTGCACATAATCAGGATGGTCGTGTCGATGGCCTGACGACCGTGCTGTGTTTGAACTTGTGAAGTTGTCTTTGTTTATTGGGAGTTCTTTTGTTTTTGGTATAGATGGAATTAGCGTACGATAATACGAGTAGGCATGTGGGTAGTCTGGGTTTGTGGTTGATAGCAATACGCTGCCCGGCTGGAGTCGTACATGGAACTAAAACTTAACTGGAAAAATGTAGATTAGGGACACCTCTGCCGAACCCTTCTGGGATTACAGGTGTGATGGCATTGTATGTTAAGTATTGTATAACGTCTTGCATTTTGTGAAGAGATAATTAGCAACTGGATCTGGTTATAAGTAAATTGGTTTTCATTCGCTGACGTTGTAATACATAGATATTAAAGAAAGAGATCGGTCCGTGGATGTGAGACTGACCATCATTTAAATATTAAGACACCACCGTGTCCCGGGAAGACCGCTAAGTGTTAATCCCGGCTGTCAAATGTAGATCTTGTTTCAGTCGTTACAGTTATAGTCAGAAATCTGTAAACGCGACAACTAATCTTACCAAAGAGTTTCCCGTTACCCAGTAACTAGGTTTTTTAAGTAGAAAGTTGCTACATGTCATCATCATCATCATTTCAGCCAAAAGACGTCCACTGCTGGACATAGGCCTCCCCCAGGCGTCGCCACATTGACCGGTCCCGTGCGTCTCTCATCCAGCGGGTTCCTGCAACCTTGACCAGGTCATCGGTCCACCTAGTGGGAGGCCTTCCAACGCAACGTCTTCCGGTTCGCGGTCGCCATTCCAGAACTTTTCGGCCCCATCGGCCATCCGTTCTGCGAGCAATGTGCCCTGCCCATTAGCTACATGTAAAATACTGGTATCCTAACTGCGTTCATTTACTCTGGGAGCAGACTGCTCCCAGAGCTGGCTGTAGCTGGAGCAGACTGGTTGGGGTTGGTGGGATCTACCTCCTAGTGGTCTACCCCGGGCAACGGAATCGCTGACTTTTGTTAGCGGTTACAGCTGAATGATCCCAACACTGGTGGAAGGGTCTGCAAAGGTCCGGCTGGCTAGTTACCGCTCCCGCCGAAGTCCGGCGCCAAACAGTTCGCTGTGTTCCGTTGGTGCGCGGGAGAGCCAGTGCTACTGGGAAGGCTCGCTCCATCGTAGACCTCATCCTTGCTCAGGCAAGCCTCGAGGTCAAGAGCTTACCCATCTTAAATAATAATAGACCCCAACATAATTGGAAACAGCCAGTCTCTCTCTCCTCAAGTGCCTCTCCAACAAGTTGGCAGTTGGAAGGTTGGCAGTCAGCTCCGCATTCCTATTCGGTCTTTTGCTAGGCTAAAAAGTTCCGCGGCGCTCTTAACTCCCGTCTATTCCCGGATATTGCGCAGCCAGGATTTTTTCGTACGACCCACTGCTTTTTTTGCCAGCCAGTCAGAATGTGTCAAAAAGTATTCAGTATGAAAAATATACCTGAATCCGTATTGAATGTTTATCTTTGCCAGCCATTTTAAATATTACAAAGGAGACGACCATGACTCATTGAAAAATCACTAGATCTTAGATAACAGCTGTAATTAGGAATCCCACTTTTCCCTATGAACAATTATGTGAGTTGTTTTCTAGGAGAAACATCGGGACGAACATCGGGGTTTCCAAAGATAATAATGATGGTTTAATATTCCTGTCTACAACAGGAAAATGACAGGTAATTTTCATAGATAATTTATTTTATCTACCCAAATATATTAAACCCTCTCTAATGCGTTAAAAAACCATAGGCAATGACCAGCATTATCAACCAGCAGAAATAAACGGAAGTGTTATGAGTTTAAATTTGGAACAGGTGTCAAATTCAAGTGAGTGTGCTATTCTAGTATCTACATTAAGACCATCAAAAAGACATCTGAACATCTACATTTTGTTATTGCATTACACTGGTAACAATGCTGGTCATTTCCCTATGGTTCCTGAACCCATCATAGAGCCCTTATGATATTTGGGTAGATAAATTAGTGTATGCAACTATACATAATTAGGCATTACAACACTCGTGTGATGCTATTAAGAAACGAGCCGAAGGCGAGTTTCTTAAACCCACACTTGTGTTGTAATGCCCTTCATTATGCACAGTCGCATAAACTACTATTTAAATCTATCAAAGAGTGAGAACTCTAAATATTATAAACGTTTCAGTAGCTACTGTCATTCAATAGTACATTACTGCAGAATCCAGAAAGTAAGCCTTCCTGGCCAAGTATGAGTTAACCGGACCGAACCGCAGGTGAGGTCTGATTATATACGAGGCCAGGATGGCTTTCTTACTGGTTGAGGTTTGTATAATGCTTTTCTCAAAAATTAAAGAAAGTTTAACAACAAATTCGTTTAATTAATATTGAAGGTTACATTCATATGTGAAAAACACAATAGCACTTTTTGGCCGACCCGGGAATCGAACCCAGGACCTCACGCTCTGCAGTCGAGCTTGCGACCACTAGACCAACGAGGCAGTTTAGGAAACAACTTTAGAAAAAACTTTTTAATAAACTGAAATTACTAATTACAATCATAAAATCCCACACTATACTTCTACAACATTACTAAGTACAAAACGCAACGTATAAAATGGCTGTTTAAGGTTCCAAAAATATATGTATCTCATAAAATGTCATACCAAAAAGAGAGATAGATATATATTTGGAACCTCCCTTCTATAACCATGTTATAATGGCTAAACTCTAATCTGTGTCTGGTACTATGTTTTTTTTTCTAAACAGATCTAAAGAGGATGACCTAGTGTCCAGTAAGTAAATTACATACTTACTTACTGGACAGTAGGAGATTCCAAGTTTAAAATCTCGCTTCTTACTGGACAGTTGTGAATAAGTCTCCGGTAATAGTACATTACTGCAGAATCCAGTAAGTAAGCCTTCCTGGCCAAGTATGAGTTAACCGGACCGAACCGCAGGTGAGGTCTGGTTATATACGAGGCCAGGATGGCTTTCTTACTGGTTGAGGTTTGTATACTATTTTTCTCAAAAATTAAAGAAAGTTTAACAACAAATTCGTTTAATTAATATTGAAGGTTACATTCATATGTGAAAAACTCAATAGCACTTTTTGGCCGACCCGGGAATCGAACCCAGGACCTCACGCTCTGCAGTCGAGCTTGCGACCACTAGACCAACGAGGCAGTTTAGGAAACAACTTTAGAAAAAACTTTTTAATAAACTGAAATTACTAAATACAATCATAAAATCCCACACTATACTTCTACAACATTACTTAGTACAAAACGCAACGTATAAAATGGCTGTTTAAGGTTCCAAAAATATATGTATCTCATAAAATGTCATACCAAAAAGAGAGATAGATATATATTTGGAACCTCCCTTCTATAACCATGTTATAATGGCTAAACTCTAATCTGTGTCTGGTTGTTCTAATCTATGTTTTTTTTTTAAACAGATTTAAAGAGGATGACCTAGTGTCCAGTAAGTAAATTACATACTTACTTACTGGACAGTAGGAGATTCCAAGTTTAAAATCTCGCTTCTTACTGGACAGTTGTGAATAAGTCTCCGGTAAAGTTCACTTTCTGGATACTTTTTAGAGATGTTATGGCAACATTACATACCATTTTTGAGAAAAGTTCACTTTCTGGATACTTTTTAGAGATGTTATGGCAACATTACATACCATTTTTGAGAAAATATATTTTTGACTTCATAATATTTGTCGCTGTTAAACTGTCATTTAAGCTGTGAACTCTGACACTTTTCCGCACCTTCCTCTTCTGTTATTTTGCTGCCACTACCACTTACTATTAAATCCGAATATTTCTCGTTGATCTTTCCAAGATATACTCCATTCAGATTATGTAGGGGATCGGACAAAAAAAAACTAATTAGTCCGTCAGATAGATTTCCAAAAATTATTGGACACGTATTTTTTTCTTTTTTCACGTAAACTTAAAATGAAGACGATATAGTGCTTCGAAAACTCGTGTGACGTCTTAAGATAGTACATTTTGACGACACAAGTGACGTTTCAAGCCCCACTCCAAGATCTTTGACGCGTTTTATCTTCGTATTAATTTATTGATTTGATAAAACAAAAAACACGTATTCAATATTTTTCGATAATCTAACTTACGGACTAAACAGAATCATATTATTTTGACCCAGTCCGATCCCCTATTGTAACATCATCTGCCTAGGCATTTGCCAACTATGTTGAAATCGCTTTCCAGTATAACCAGATGCAGTTGAGTTCTAGGTACTAGTACTTAACATGGTACGACTTCCTGTCTGAACTCCACAACCCAATTGCACCAATCCTTCTGGGGGGTGGGACTCCTCCCGCTCTGGGCAGAGCAGAAGGGAGTGTCATACTTCTACCGACTAAAACCACCCATGTTCCTTCTTAGCCCTTTATGTCGAAGCCATGGTATCTCTTTCGATCCTTACAAACAAACAAACAACTTTCACTATCCAAACTACACTCGAGAGCAATGAATCCGGGTCACTTAAAGAATGTTAAAAATCTCGGAAACTAAAAATGATAGGTTAATGCAATAAATTGTATTTAATAGACAATGTATTACTCCTTAAATGAAGGTATTAAAACTTCTTAGTTATTGTAAAGTTATATCATAAAAAAATCAAATTTGAAAAAGGCCCACTTTCGAAGATGGAACTACGTAATTACAGCATTTGGTTTTGCTTTTGTTTGTAATCTGTCATTTATGTGGGTACATAAACCATGTTGATAGTGCTCTATATTCATTATTCAAGCTGAAATTATGTCGCTTACGCCTGAAGAATGCACCAGAATACTTACAATGCTGGAAACCGGCCGGAGTCAGCGCGATACAGCCAGGACTGTCGGTGTGTCGCTGTCAACAGTACAAAGAGTTCTCCGACGTTACGAAGAAACTGGTTCTAACCTACGCAGACCAGGAACGGGCAGAACCAGGTGTACCACAGCACGAGAAGACCGATACTTGGTGAACACCATGCTTCGAAATCGCTTTCTCACAGGAACTGAACTCACAAATCAGTTTCGACGCCTCGGAGGAAGTAACCCAAGTGCATGGACAGTAAGACGTCGGCTTGCTGAATCTAACATAAAACCCCTTAGACCTGCAAACGGCCCTAAACTGGAGCGTGGGCATCGTATTTCAAGACTAAGATATGCCCAGAGCCACGTAAATTGGAGTATTGAAGATTGGTCAAAAGTTATGTTCTCCGACGAATCAAAATTTATGCTCTACAAGCACGATGGAAGACACAGAGTGTATCGAAGACCAGGGGAAAGATTCAAGCAAGCATGCATCGAAGAAAAAGTAGCCTACGGTGGTGGGTCTGTACTTGTGTGGGCCGGAATTTCTTCTGAAAGTCGCACAGAGCTGGTGATCATAGAAAACGGCTCTTTAACTAGCGAAAGATATGTGGAAGAAATCCTCAATGATCACGTTATTCCATTTATGGTCAATTTAGGTGAGGATGCTATATTTATGCATGACAATGCCCGACCTCATACAGGTAGGATTGTGAATGACTACCTTCAAGAGATGAACATTACTCGTATGGAGTGGCCAGCGCGCAGCCCGGATATCAACCCGATCGAGCATGCTTGGGACGAGCTAGGCAGATGCGTAAAACAACGAAACCCTCCCCCAATCACGCTTCGTGAGCTCAAAATTGCTCTCACAGAGGAATGGGAGAATATTCCCCAAAATCGTGTAAGGAACTTGGTGTACAGCATGCCAAACCGCGTAAACGCAGTAATGGAAGCACGAGGAGGCAATACGAAGTATTAAAATTCAAGAAAATCGTAATAAAGTTCAAATATTTCATGTTTCCCATTTTTGTTTTAAGGAGAGATCAGCAGTTTTTTTCTTTATGTAATTTTGTGTTAATAAAATGTATGGTGACTCATATTTTTTTTACTTTCATTTAAGGAGTATTACATTGTCTATTAAATACAATTTATTGCATTAACCTATCATTTTTAGTTTCCGAGATTTTTAACATTCTTTAAGTGACCCGGATTCATTGCTCTCGAGTGTATTATTATCCACCAAATCCTTCATACATCAGTTTAAGTCCAATTTAGTAACGCGTCGACCAGGTATACCAATATAAATACAAATAACGATTATATTTCTGTTCTTTCGATCGTTAATAACGTTATAACGAGCGATAATAACGATAACGATAAATATAACGATGTGGTGTCGTCGGTGTATCGCTTATTCTTATTTGTTGGTTTGTCTGTTTGTGTTCGATGTGAGTTTGTCGAGTGTGAGGTTAATCTGTAAGTGATAATGCTATTATTGTAAATAAGAAGTATTTTCGTTGAGGTAAAGTATCAAGGTTCCATAGTAATGTGTTTAAAAATGGCTTGCGTCGTATATGATGGAAATTTTCAATACGTAGAAAAGTTCTATCATCCTTTACTTTACACAACATGGAATTCTGACTCAATCTCTAAAAAACTTACTCTAAATTGGAGTATTAAGTGCTTCTTTGAAGGTTATTTTTATGTTCAGATTAGCACATCAAGCTAGCCGAAACTGTCTAATTTTCAGCCTTGAACCTAATAATTTTGCAATAAAGTCGAAAATCTTTTAAAGGGTTTTGATTTTGACAGATTGTTGCTTGATTTGCTGACGTCTGTATCTACGTGTAGTTTTAGTAAAACTATTTTTACGAACAAACCACTGTTAAATGAACCATTTTTTTAAAACTTTGTCCCACACTAAGAATTTCTCCTGTATCATGGGTGCGTTTACAAACATTTAAACTCACAAATACCCAAACCCGGAACAACTATCTGTAGGCCATACAAATAGTTGTAACCCGCGACACGCAGCGTCCAATCGCCCAACCACTGCGCCAACCGTGTCGACCTTAGTAGGTACAACAATCCTCAAACCGTCAACCAAGGGTGGTGACTAAACCATTAAAAAAAAAGACAAATAACAAGAACACCTGTGAATACAACATTCAACAAAAAACCGACCAAGCAACGCCGCGGCAAAAACAAGTGCCTCACCTTAATACGACGATAACCGTAAACTAAACCAATAGTCGTACAAAACAATAACTTAACCCCCCAAAAGCGGCGTTTCCGAAACGAAAATCGATATTTATCGATAAAAAAATCGGTTTTTCGTTTCTCAACGATCGTAAAACGGAATTTATACATGTGTTTATTGCTATCATAATGTATTTTAGAGTTTTTGGGCCGATGAGTTTGTTAGGAAACCGGTATTTTAGTAGATTAGTCGGTAAAATATTTATTACTTAATAAGGTTAGTATTGGTAGCTTATCGTTTATCGGAGGGCCTATAACTTTAATAAGATGATTGGAATTTTGTGTGAAAGGTGTCTTGTTTCCGACGGTTTAACGTGGAATTGAGTTTATTTTTTTTGCGATGTTCGACATTACGGAGCTGGAATGTCTCTCCCAAATGGAATGGGAGAATAGGTATTAAAATGATGACTTTTATCCATCTTTCGATGAATCATATCGATTATTGAAATACTTAATCATACAAAGAGCAATTTGCAAAATGGTGAACAAAAATCTATAAAAGTTAAACACCAACCAAGCTTTCTTTTCAAAACTTCCTCAAAATTAAAACAGCTTCAAATTCCAAAGTTCCACTATAACTTAGACACAAACTAACATCTTCTCCAAAAATAACGGTACGATACAACTCACCCCTTTTAGGGGGTTGATATTTATCGCGGGGTGTTTATTGCTGCGAAAATTATACCCCTAATGAGTTCCCGAATTCACCCTGCGGTGTCGAGCGAGGACAGAAAATCCTATCGGCTATTAACAGTCAAGAAATTGTAAATTATTGTGTCTGTGGCACAAAGTTTTGGCCCGCAAAGTCCTTATGGTAATACGCGCTTTGTACAATGGCTCCTTACGTTTTTGTTTAGGTGATTTTGTTAACTGTGTACTGTGTACGTCGTAGGTTAGGGTGGTTGGTGTTCGTCTGGTTTTTACGAGGTTTTGTGCATGGAGGTTCTAGGGTTTTGTTGGAGTTTGTGAGTTAGATGTTGTCGGGTCTTCAGCAACTGCCTAGTTTTTTCCTAACTATGCAGCTGATTACCAGTTATTACAACTATTATTCAGTCATCAATCACTGAATAATAGTTTAGAAATTGATGAATTATCATCTTGTTCAACCAGTCGAGTCATGGAGCGACTGGTTGAACAAGATGATAATTCATCAATTTCTAAACTATTATTCAGTGATTGATGACTACCTGGCTGGTCTAGTGGTAGCAAGCACTAAAGCAAAGCATGATGTCTCCGTTGTTTCGGTCCGATTATCAGCTCCGAAAAAAGGGTTATTTGGATTGTCCATTATAGATTTTTCAGTAGCAGCTTAAACCCTTGATGTATGCCCGTTTGATGGAAATAGGCCCTGTTAAAATTGTTTAAAACATAACTGGCAAAATGCGGTCGTGTTTCGCTTCTGCCTAACCTTTCAGGGAATATTGTCATATGTGTTATATGCGAAGACAAAAGTAATAGTCAAATTATTAAAATTGACGACAGACATCGTCGTTTAAAATGACTTCAGTCACCACTTATTGAATTTCTCTGTCACTTGCAGGTGCCATGAGAAGATCCACACAACCAACCTTTCAGAAACAAACTATCTCTTTCGAATCCCCGAACCCTACTCCTCAATACTCAGTACATAAGTCACAGCTGCCTCTTACAGGACTCTTCATTTTAATTCCAATTCCTGATCGGCCCCGGAATGCTGCGGCGTAATTATATGAACCCTTTCGGCACTAAATTCGAGCCGTAGCGCAATTTAACTCAATGTTTGAACATGTCCCATTTTATTGCCCTCTACAAATTAATAGCGTTAAGGTCAATTATTAAAATAATTAAAGGATTTTTGGAATTTCTTCGTTTTGTTTGCAATTACATGTTTACTGGTCTGTTTGGGCAAGTTATTGCTTCTGGTGCTGTTGAATATGAGGTCCTGGGTGCAAAGTCCGTCTCGGCCATACTGTTACTTGTTTTTCTAACAGAAATCGACCTCGAATATTAAACGGATTTAAAAGCACCCGATAGCCAAATACTTTAAAATAAGTATGGGTACTTACGGTAGCCGGAACTTTTTTAACTAGCCTATATTGCCCCACTGCTAGGAAAAGGCTTCCCCATTTCCTTTCCAACTCTCCAGGTGTTTTGCCTTCTCTGGCCAATCGGTCAGGATCGAGTCCAATCCTCACGCCAGTGTTTGTTTGGACTGTACCGGTGATATCGCCCGTGTAGCCTGCCAGCAATAATGAATTTCTTGTTCAAGTTCAACTTAATCCAGTACTTTGATATTGTATTGATCCCATACTAAATAATTACTTTCATTCAAGTGGAGTCCGCATTCCAGCAGCTACTGATTCTGAAATGAGAACAGCTGTTGTACCAGTTGTATCAGGTACAATACCAATCCCTTAAAACTGTCTCCATAATCGAATCCTCCAATATAATATTCTGTCACATTTTTAATTTCACAAATACTCGTACATTTGTCTTCAACTTAAACTTTATGGTCCATTATTTATATATTAATTCTCGAATCCTCAATACTTTACACTTTTGAATTAAATCGATTGGATTATATTAAAATTTTCGTATTTCGCGAGTCTAAAGTGTCATGCGCGTGAGTTTTTATTGTGTCGTAAATTCTATATTGTTTTATTTCTTCCGTTTTTTTTTGGTTCGACCGTATTTTTGTATTGGATCGAAAAGGTCGGTTTACTTATTTTTTTTTTTGGGGGCTTACGTAATGCCTATAAACGGTGCATTAAATTACGCGTCTTTGATTTACTTAAAGAACTTCGCTTTCATCTTTAGGGCCACAACAACGTAATAGTCTATCTGTGAAATCAATGATGGCAAGGTTCAAAATGTATCGGATTGTAATAAGCAGCCTAAAAGCTGTATGTCAATACTGTTTCAAATTATTGGGTTATCAATCAATTTTTTCACACAATCCCAAACCTCTGCAACTCATGAAAGCCAGAATCAACAATGGCGCCCACCTATATAGCACTGAATAACAATTTAAAAACAACATTTTATAATAGAAAACTTTAAAAACCATTATCACAGATTTAGGCATAGGTCCATTTGGATACAGACACAGCTTATTGACTTGCATCTTATGGGTATTTGTGCTAGAGAAACTTAGGTTTAAAACTCCCATATTATAGTCAAGAGCAATAATTTCGAAAAAATTCGACAACTCTGAAATGGTACATTTAATTTTGACCAAAGATTTTATTTACACTTTGACCAATCGGCTCCTTCGGTCCACAATCAAAGTGCAGACCCAAACATCACACCACCAGCCATTAACAGTAACCCATTAACACTTTTAAACCCATCCCGAATCAGAAGTATCTTAACCACTGCACATAAATCGAAGCAGGGTGGAACAACCCTTACACATAAATCTAGAGTGTAGACCACCCCTAATGGGGCGTCTTTGTTCCGTCTAGATGTGAGGGGGTCCTTAATCGAACAAATGCAAATGTAGTATTATTGTAAGTGTCTATTATAGGACAGATCTTTGTCTTAGGACACTTTATGGCTGATTTTAGTGATGGAGAAAGGGTTGTTTCTTGCTGTGAAGAAAAACTAAATAAAACCGTTTAATAAAATGAGGTCTTTGGGAACAAAACTTAACATGTTATTATACGGTGGAAGTTTTTATTACTGGCTTGTTGGTCGAGCGGTTGCGAGCGCGACTGTTGAGTAAAAGGACCTGGATTCGATGTGGGCAAAGTGTTAATAGATTTTTCCATCAGGAACATCTCAGTAGCAGCTGGGGAGACTGGATTTGTGTCCGGTTGATGGCAATGGGTTCTAAGTCCCATGAAATGAGGGCTATTTCATGGGACTTAAAACATAACTGGCAAAATGTGGGTATAATTTTATGTACACTTCTGCCTAATCCTTCGGATATTACAGTAAAAAACTAACTGTTCGGTTTGGGGGGCACATCCGTAAAATACATCAAGATCCACAGCTGACCAGAGTCCCCACGCATTGGGTGCCAGAAAATGCTGACATGACGACTTAGAAGCATCCCTGGCTAGGCAACTGGGCTTATCCCAGTTGTATACGTCCCTGTGTGCCTATTGGCCTTGTTCTGTTCTGTCTCCTGCTGATATGGAGGGAAGTGGAAATTATGTTTTTTCCTACTCCTCCGCTATTCTTTTCTGATTAATTTCGTTGCGGGATCCAAGACAGTTAAATCGCTTCTCTGGGACTTCGTCGAGCTTCATTGTCTCGGCGCTTTTCTGTGGTCGCCACTGTTGATTCTGGCTAACAGGAGTTACAGTGGTTTGGGAATAGTGTGGCGGGCTTGTCCCAATAAAAAAAAGCATCCCTGGGCGATTTTCTTGAAAAAATCACTCATAAGAAAAAGTGCAAAAAGCTATGTGAGACGTTTTCTATCGCAACACGCTTTCTTCTTTCATTCTTACGTGTCTAGACGTCATACCATCATTTACTCCTTTTTACAAAGTCTTACTTGCGAATCATCATCAGCCTATATTGTTCCCACTGCAGGGACTCAGGCCTACTCTCTAGGAGAGGGATGGGCTATAATCCACCACGCGGGCCCAGTGAGGGTTGGCAGATGTCACATGTCTTCGAAATTTTTGGTTCTAAGACATGCCGGTTTCCTCACGATGTTTTCCTTCACCGTTTTGTGAACATAATTCGCCTGCCTGGGTTCGAACCCCCGACCTACTGTTCGTAAGTTGGGGTTGACACCACTGGGCCAACACTGCTACACCGCTGCTTGCGAATATTATTCATTATTTCTTAGACTGTGCCAACTGCCAGGTGAGCATATTAGACACAATAATACCCTAACTACGCCACTATAAGAAACCAGGCCATGCTACAGAAGTTGAAATAATCGAATATAATTTTTTTTAATAAAACGTATAAAATCAAAGACAAATAAAACAATATTAAAGACAGACCACATTCCTAACTCAATCTCACCTATGATCTACAAAACATATTAAAATAACAAAAAACAGTAGCAATCAGGAGCGGTACCACTAAGTGATAAAGCGATGAATATCGTCAACTAACATAATATAAATGCATATAAAAATATCGTATTTGTTGGTCAGTTCGGTGTCGTTTCCAGTAAGCGAGATAATATCGAATGATCCGAAGAAACCACTAATTAGTAATCATCGTTATTATTTGAAATATCAAAGATTTGAGAAGAATTAAGATTAGGTTATCGGTTATACGGTCAATTTACGGGAGAAACTAGATATTTATTGTAGTTTCGAAATTGACGCAATTAGTAATAGATAAAGAAAGTATAGGTCAATCAGTGGCCCAAAATTCTGACAGCCAGTCCTAACAAAGGGTATCCAGTAACTCAGTACTAACTGGGTTGTCAAATACTAATACTTGTCAAACTGTGGAGGTCAGATAGGCAGTCGCTCATGTAAAAAACTGGTATTCAGCTGCACCTGGAAGTCAACTCCAACATAGATGAGAAAAGATTAGACAGATGAGTAACAGATAAAGTAAAAAAACGTTCACAATCAATGTAGATGTGTAAAATAGAAATAATATATGATGTACAACAAAAACTACTTATCTTCAACATAAAATTATGCTGATCATACAAGCAGATGTGAGTAATAGGCAGATGACCAAAATGGAAGTATATGAAAAAGACAAGGAATAATATCTTGAAATTGTTTCTTCTTCGTGTCACGTGTCATTTCATCCTCAGAGGGTAGGCTAGGTGGATAGTTTGCAATACAGCTACACATTTACACCTAGCCGCCCTTGATAAGATTGGAGTTACATCTTCCTAGTTAGGTCCAGAAACGGTTCAAGAACGGCTGTAAGAAACCAAATTCTAGAGCAAAAAATAACAGCAACATAATTATTGTAATTTATGCAATAATATGTGTTTAATATGTGCATCATAAAATATGATATGACAATAGTCAGGTAAAAAAAGAGGTGTCTGATTAGATCAAGAGAGGAAGGCATGCTGCGCAGACCCCAAATAAATCGGGATAAGAGCAGGAGAAACGCAACCAACTTGTTAAGTGTCTGGTAAACGATGAAGAACAACCAATTTGTTCAACCATGTAACAAGCATTCAGTGCCCACAGTAGTAAATTACTAATTCTACCACAATAAATAGTCACGTAAACCCATAAAACATTTAACCATGCATTTGACATCAGCAGTAATAGCTACAGTATTTAATAATCTTGGCTTGTCGATCAGCCCATTACGGGTCCCATGCTCGAGTCGCGTTGCATTTCAAATCAATTACTAAACTCCTAACACCTTTCCAACCTCTCTTTATATTCTATACTCCAAGATATCGACGGTTTCCAAGAAAAACCGCTTCGTGTACGTGCATCGGCTGTTTACCGATTTTTATCGAAATTTTTTCGGTTTTTTTTGGGTTCGAAGTTCCAAGTTTCTGAGGGCTATAAAATTTTATGTCTCTATATTTGATAGCCGATCGGTCGGATAGGTTTCGGGTTGATGTGTGGTTACTGGTGGTAGCTCCAAGTATTTGTTGATGGTTTGTTATGGTTTAATTAACTAGCTGAATTGGGGGTTACCATTGATTGGTAAAAAATCTTATCGGAGTGGTCTAAGATTGTGTATCGGATTTTGAGAATGATCAGAACTTACGATCATCTTCTTCATTATGTTGCTGAGAATTTTTGAGGTCACCCAAGAAGTTACATTATAGTAATAACTTGGCTTAAAACTAAAACGAGAGTGTATAGCGTCTGATCAACTTCTTAACGATACTGATGATTATAGGTGATTATACTAAACTACACTAGTTAAAATATTAGAGTGATAGATGAAAGAAATATGCCAAAAGCATCTGATGATCCAAACAAAAAATGAACTAAAAACAAAACGAAAAAATTCTCCAAAACGAACTAGAATAAACTTAACATAATCACCACAAATTACGTCTATTAAAGCATAATAAAAGCGAAACTCAAAATATCAAAGACAAAAAACAAAATGGCGGGTCGAAGGTATTCAGCAATTTTACAGCTGTCATAGTAATACCTAGGTGTCGATTTGGACTATCGAGATGTCACGGATAAAGTTTAACGATCAATATAATGAGCTTGCCTGTCAAATGTCAGTTGTTTCTCTCTAATGTGTACCGGCTTTAACGCATAAATCAGTGTGATATTCATATTTAATACAAGTCTGGAGGATTTTGTTCAGAATTATTGCCGTTTCTCGGAATACTTGAGTTGTGATGTGTCGCTGTTTGTACTGGTGGGTACAGATGTGATTTGGATGCATATTATGGGTTTAATCGCTTAATTATTATGTTTAGATGTATGTATACAAATGGCTAGTAGACGCAGCATTTATATCTACAGTAAGAATAGCTTCAACTACAAATTCTATAATTTTAGCAAGGTTCTGGCAATATTATGATTAATTGAAAGTTGCTGAAAATTTTATTATCTATATTATTCTGGTTTCAGTAATCATGATGCAGTTCAGGATTTTGATGTTTCTGATCCAACAACCAACAAAGACAAGATACTCCGCATAGCAGTATGCAGCGCATATTAGCTCCTCATATAACTCTGAAATGAATACTACCCAATTTGTCCAAGCCACCGCTGTCCCCGACTACCCACAAGTTCAACACGTCCGCGCGTGCAGTACTTTCAAGATGCCGAAACCAGATACAAGCATACGACCGTACGATACGCATGTCTTATTGCCTTACAACGGTTACTGTAAAATTGTAACCGTTCGGTTAAACGCCTCACACTGGTAGCTAGTGGTTAATGGCTGTGCTTACTTTTTATTTTTTTCTAGTCATAAAAATGGTAGTTTCAAGCATCTGTTTTGATTCTGGGAAACTCAGGTGTGTATCCGATGTGGGCCTAGGATAGTGCCTTGAGGAAGTCCTGAGAATTGTGTTAAGGACTTAAAAATCTGCAGACATTTTATGCTGTCAGAAGTTGTTGAAATTTGGAAGATTTAAATGTAATCTCATAAAATGTGATCGGTGTCCAAATCATCTCAGAACACAGTTGCTATTTCTACATTTTTAGATTTAGATGTAATTCAAGCACTCTAATAATTAATTCTATAACTTAATAATATACGTGGATAAATCAAAGATTTCATACAGACATAGTCTGAACTCATCGCTACCAGTATCTTCAGATGGGTACATACAGCGCCAGAGAGTGTGAAACAGTGCCATAACCTTATAACAACTATTATTATACCAATTACACCAAAGATTATGATCGCTAGGCTGAGATAGTCAATTAAACTGTCGTTTTAGACACCTCCTGTATTTGCGCGCTTGATAACTATAGTTTTAGTTGTTATTATGGTTGTAGCTTTGAGTTAAATTAGGGTATGACTAAGATTGTAAAGGTTTGTTCTAGGTAACATAAGCTTTAAGGAAATAATTAATGGAAAACAACAAGAAAAAGGAAACCATGAAGGTTGACTGACTTTTTAAGAATTCTCAGAGAAAGAACATAGAAGCATGTTTTAGTTGATTATAACTATGAGAACCTCGTTGGTCTAGTAGTCGCAAACGTGACTGCTGTACATGAGGTCCGGAGTACGTATCCCAGGTCGGGCAAAAGGTTATTGGGATTTACAATCAGGAATGTCTCAGTAGCAGCCACGGAGTCTGAATTTGTGCCTGATTGATGGCGATAGGCTCGACCCCAATTAGGTACAAGGGACTTGAACATAACTAGCGGAATGTGGGTGTACTAATGGGTACACTTCTGCCTAACCCTTCGGGGATTACAGGCGTGATATAATGTTATTTATCAGTTTAAGGATTTTCATTCTTTATACTGCCACAGTGTATTTTATTGCTATTAAATATTTATGCGCTCACCAAGCAAAGTGACGCTATTGAAGTGAATGTCGCATTGATTGATGTTTGTGAAATCACTATCTTGGTCTGCGACATCAAGCAATGAGGATTTTAAAAGGGTTCATTCACAAAATATTTACTTTAACTACTAAGCTATATTTAGAGTTAAACTCCTCAATCTAGTCCTTCACAATCTTAAGAAACACGATCAAATTTTCAAGCGTCAATAGCCGAGAGCGTGGGTAAGGCAAGCCGCAGCATTTAGTAATCAACAAGTAGTTTGCAATCACAGCGATACTATCACGAGTTGGCTGCCATTACGTAAAAATTACGATTACCGTAATGAAATAGTGGTGCGTGGTGGTGTGCTAGATGTGGCAGGGTATTTGGGAGCAATGATATAAAAAAATTGTATATCTTGTACATATTTTTGAGACAAATACATTACCTCAAAGTGAGATTAATCAACCACTTTTTAGTTCAAGTTGGTGGAGCGTATGTCTTGAAATTGTTTGGATCTTAGACACCCTTGTTTCTTCTAGATGTTTCTTTTTATCGTTTTGTTTGATTAGACCACTAAAATTATAAATATCATCAGATAGCAAAACCATCCATGTACTTCTAAAATGATTGACACTGCTTAATTTAATGTAAACTATACTCTTTAGCTTTATTGATATAAATATACCTTCTTATTACTTTTCCGCACCATATTTCAGCCGAAGGTTGACACTATTGACAATAGGCTCGCCCCCTGTAACGAGAGTTTACCTTAACTGGTGAGATGTAGATGTATTAGGTACACCTCTGCCAAAACCTTCGTGGATTATTATGTTATTTATAAAACTACCTGTCAAAGAAACCACAACCACGCTCAAACCTCTTCAAACTACACCGACCCCACGCACATCCATATTCTTTAAATCATCAACAAAGACAGGCAGCTCGAAATAATTACGACGAACCGTAATCATTACTGGCGACGATTAGAGCACAGATAGCTTCGCTCCTCTGAACTTACACTTTAATAAAAATTATATTAAACATTGCATCCATGTTTGTGCAACTATCTTCGCAGTTGATGGAATTGAGACTCTGGCACGAATCAGCAAGGTGGAGTTTACAATGGGGAAGGAATGGTTGAAGAATTTTTGGATTGAAGCAAAATAAAAGTCGTTGGTGGTTGAGTTGCCAACCTGTTGGTGTGAACTAGACGGATGGCTATCTGATTTTTAACTAGAATTATTATTTAAAAAGGTTTTAGTGTGATTAATTTAACTGCAAACCTAAATTGACTGGCCTGTTGGTCTAGTGGTTAGTGACCCTAACTGCTATGCCGGAGGTCGTGGGTTCGATTCCCACCCAGGACAAATGTTTGTGTGATGAGCACGATCATTTGTTCTGTGTCTGGGTGTAATTTATCTATAATATGTATGTATTTAGAAATATATAAGTATGTTTATCAGTTGTCTAGTACCCATAACACAAGCTCTGCTTAGCTTGGGACTAGATGGCGTTGTGTGATAGTTGTGGAATATTATTATTATTATTTATTATTATTTATTAAATGCATCAATTTTGTTCATAGTTCTAATAAGACTGAAGTATGCTATACGATTTTCTTCCTCTTGTTGAATATTAAATCGAAAATGACTATCACCTGTATCGTCATCATAAGCTTTTTATTCACCTTTCTCTTGAGCTCCTTCTCTATTAACTTTTGTTACTCTTTGTATTTCTGGGACATGGTTCTTAAGCATGTGATTGAAAACACTTCTCATTACCAATACTTCTAAATTCATCATTGGTTTACATATTCACGATATACCTACATCATGCCAGTAATCCCCATGGAAGCAGAGGTATCCACATTTATCCAGTTATGTTTAAGTCCTATAACAAGGGGGCAAGTTTATTCATATTACCAGCAACCGGACACAAATCAAAACTCCGTGGCTGCTACTAAGAAATTCGGGATCGAAAAACCCAATATCACGAGCTATTCTTTACTTAAAAATCAGACATGAGCTCATATACCATGACTAATTACAAAAAAATACGACCTACTCCCCATACATTACCTGATACCATCACCTTAGCGATACACCAATAAATCAATGAGAAGTTCCCATTTCCACCAATAGATGGCGCTACTCACAACAAACGTAAGCTCGCAATTACGTTCGTTCACGCACCGCCAACATCGGCTCTAAATTTATACCGGAGGGTAGATTTCGATCTAAACTACTGCATATCGACGGCATCGGGGCCATCTTACTAGTTATAAGTATCGTCGATTTTTTTGGATTGGTCGTTTTTGTGTTTGAGGTTAATTTTGGTGGTTCTTAGAAGTTTTGATGGTGAAAGTCGGTTGAGTTTTTATACCTCTTTGACAATTTTCTCCGTGATCAACAGATTTGGCCTCTCTTTTCTTCTGTCAATCTCCACGGTCCTGTGTTAGCCTCATCCAGGTTTCTCCTCCGATGGCAACTGTGTCCTCTGCCCATACTGCAGATTTTCTTAGGTTTGTTGAATTGGCTGCATGGCCTGGTCGGGCTTTTGTGTTTTGCCTATACTGTAATATTATAAAGATATAAAATTTGTGCGGTTATAGGGCGTAATCTCTGGATCTACAGAACCGATTTTATAAATTCTTTCATGAATGGGAAGCTTTATTTCCCCCGACTGTCATAGGCTATTTAAAACGTTCTTGTGCGAAATTTTTCGATCAAAACGCGAATGGCGCCACGGGGAAAAGCAAGTTTCTTATAAGTTCTGCTTTTATGAACGTCTCTTTCTGTTGCGCCAACTTCAAATAGACCACCGAGGTTAAGCACAAAAACCTTAATCTGCCAACCAATGCCAAAAGTATTGCCCAAAACAAATCAAATCAAAAACTTGCTCAACCTACAACCTAGTCAGACAATAGAGCCCCTTCGTGACGTGTCGTGATGTTTCGTAAGTGGTTCAATTTTATTGTGCGTACTCTTTGACAATGGATTGCAGTGTCGCGGCTCAAAACTTACCAATTGTTATGTATTTTGCGAAATAATTTAAGTGGTGGGTATGTTGTTACTACTACTTGTAGGGAAATCAAAGAGTAAAATGCCATTAGAGTAGCAGACATCATAATCACTTCAAACGGCAGAGTTTTGGTCAAAACTAATTTGATTTAAAAAAATATTATCATGACAAAGAAGACAAGGATACTAAATACAGGAAATTCAGAAATTCAGAAATCTTTATTTGTGACACATAGGTAAAAGAGTTATCAGGAGTTATCAAAAGAATATATAGTATCACTATGTGCTGCCTTGGACCATTTAAAAAGTTACAGTTGCTGAACAAAGCTTTCGTGGTTGATCAAATGTCATTGTGACATGAGAGCGATAAAGTAATATTTGGCGAGCGACAATGATGATGTCAATCCTTTCGAAAAACGCTGTTGAATTATTCAACGCCTTAAAGCATTGCCGCTTCAGTAAAAACAATCATCATCTGCCTAGCCTTTTCCCAACTATATTGGGGTCGGCTTCCAGTCTAACCGGATGCAGCTGAATACCAGTATTTTACATGGAGCGACTGCCTATCTGACCCCCACAACCCAGTTAATACTAGGTAATACGATACCCTTTGGTAAGACTGGATGTCAGAATTTCAGGTCACTGACTACCTGTAACGACTGCAAAGATCTATATATAATATGGCAGCCGGGACCAACAGCTTAACGTGCTTTACGAAGCACGGAGGAAACTCGGTTTGTCGGGCGGTCACCCATCCACAGACCGACCTAGGCAAGCACAGCTTTACCTACAGATCGACCCGAGTTGCAGTTCTTATTAAGCCACGAGCTCCAGTAAAACAATACTAACAATTTTATTTTACAAGTTCCGTTAACAAAATCTCTGATGGCATGGTTGGCGTACCTAATGAGCTGAACAAAAATATTTGTATAGCCTACAGGTAGCTTTACCGAGTCTGACAGTGTGTGAGTTTAAATGTTTGTAAATCATCGGAGAAATTCTTAGTGTGGCCTACACCAACACTAAAAATTTCTCCTATATTGTAATTTTAAATAAATGTTAATAAAGAAAATGTGTTGCGCCGACCCCAAACAGAATTGGATAAGGGCAGAAAAATTATGATGATTATTCAAAAGCATTGCAAAGACCTTACAGGTTTGACTTGAATCTATCAAAATCGGTACTACAACCCTGAAACAATTGCCATCAAAACTACAAATAAAATCAAACCACAAATAACAAAACAACAAACTAGCCATACAACTTCATACACCATCAATTCACCTGACCTACTCGAACGGCAACCGCAGCACACAATAGATGTAGAGGATACGACACATTTCAATACACACGGGCACATCAATCAATTCGTCGCCAACCAGTCATCAGGTATGAATGGACGCTGTGAACTGTGACCAGAGGGCGGTGTGTATGCAGATATGCCGGTTGTTTGTTTGGTTTTGAATGTGTTGGAGAGTTAGTTTACAGGAAAAACTGTTGAGATTCTGGTAATGGTTAAAATGTGCAGGAGTTTTAAAAAGTTACTCCTTGAAAGTTATCATTCTGATTTGTAACAATGAAAAGTGATGCAAAAAATCGTCATTTTTCTCAATCATTTTTGAGGCACTTGCGATCCCTTATTTTATTCTTTTGGAGGGTACGAAATCATGAAATGACTCCTCCTGCTCTGGGTGGAGCTGTAGGGAGTATCAGACTTCTGCTGACTAAAAACCACCCATGTTCCATCTTAGCCCTTTATGTCGGAATATTCCGAGGCCGCTGTTATGTAGCTCTTTCGAACAACCCGCAGTACTTGCGGATCACCTATAAAACTAATACGTTTTATCAATCGGTTCAGCTTGTCGTCAAGTTTGTTATCATGAACTCTGTTCCAACCGGGTTTCCATAAGACACTCTCCTTTTTAGGCTTTCAAGTAAGATCAAGTACAGATCCATAGCGAACTGATAATAGTCATTAGGTAGGTACATAACTATCAGAATCGTAATCAGTAACTGTAGTTTGTCTGCCATAGAAGCCTGAAACGAACACATCAATAAAATTAATAAAACTCACAGCAACATACTTAACAAAAACACAAAATGATTTATACCGAACACCAAAAAATCACCGCTGATATTAGTGACAAGTCAACCAAATCATGTTATTCTAAGTCGTACAAATTCAGCAGAGGTAGTGGTTAGCCACGGTTGGCTGGAGGCCGATAATTGTCTATCTGATTGACAGGACCAATGTGCATTGTCATGGAGAACAGTCCATGGATGTAGACCACTGATTTGAGGCTATTTGCATTTGTGCATAAAATGAGTCGTGTGATTCTAAATGTGATGTTGTTGGGACTGCATTTGGAAGCATTTGCTGTATATTAGTTAGTGTTATTATGTAATGGGCTGTTTTTCAGTTCATCATTTATCTATCTATATATATATAAATGTTATGTTGGTTTGTGTACGCTTCAAAAACTCAAAAAGTTCTGCACCGATCGAGCTGAAATTTTAGAATGATATATAATCCGCAACAAGGATTGTTTTTACAGTATCCACGCGGGCGAAGCCGCGGGCATCAGCTATCAGCATTATAATTATCATGATCTTATCCCTATGTATCTCAGGTCAGCGCAGCATGTCATCTTCTTTCTGGTTTTTTTTATTACATAACAAGTCTGCTCGATAGAGCAGAAAGATACAAATAGAAAGCAGACAGAATGATAATTCTGTCTGCTTTCTATTTGTATCTTTCTTCATGTTTTGCGTACGTTAGTTGGTGCTTCATATAAGCCATTGCATTGTTTTCAATCAGTCTTACAATAAAGTTAATTTGGTGAAAAGCAAATCCTAGCACAAATAAGAGTCATCAAAAGTAGGTAAATGGCTGTTTTTTTTTAATAGTTTCTTTCTCATTATTAAACCGCTATAGATTAAATTGGATTCCCAATCGTCCATCCACATTGTCCATTCGTCAGTCGGCAGCCCTTAGCGCATGAGAAGCGCTCGACCGAAACCACAGCGTGTTTAAAATTCCGACTTCACCATCATTTGTATTCATTTTACAATACAATACAAATTCGATACTTGTTCATACACGTCCCAAGAATACGTTTTATAGTGTATCTGCTTGTTTATCATTATATTTACCGTTACAGTCCTTGAGGTCGTGAAGTCATGAGTTGATGGGAAATTTAATAAAAGTGGCGTTTTTGTTGTCATTGAATATGGATTATATGATATAATTGTAGTGTTATAGTACTTATAGTATGTGGTTCTTAAGAAGCAGCAGTATTAGAGCATTGGTTTTTTGTAATATTCTAATCATTTTGTGACATCTGGTCACAATTAACCATGTCAGCAGTAATAATACCCATAACTTTGCTCAGTACAGGAATAAGGATTTCAAATAAAATTGACACGCAAGCTGCCAACTTTTTAAAACACGAACACCATCATGTAATACATATTTTTAATAATAAATTTTAATTGAAAAACAGTTTTGTTATTGCTGCCTATCTTCAATTATCTACGTCGCAAACCTAAGTCTATACATCTAATGCATTTTGAGTTCAAGGGTCGAGGAGGCACGCGACAAAAACACAAAGATAGAATTGGGGTAGGCCTTTGTCCAGCAGTTAGACAGTACAGGCTTATACAAAAAAAAACTACCACTGCTTGCAATAACTGTATCAAACTCGAACGTCTCTCAATACAATCATTTCAAAACGATTTGCCATGTAACCATCTAAATTCGCCAAGTTCCCACATAAAAAGTCATTCAATAGTCAATCCACTTGACATCAAAGTTGACCACTTTCTCTGCCATTCCTAAAGTACTGTCATTCATATCATCAAGCTTCATAATGCGAGGGGTGACAGCAATAATATCGGTACTACTAACGTTTCTGTAATCATTTCACTGTCATGTATTTTTCTCAATAGAATTCAATAAGGCGCCTTTTGTCGTATAAAAACCTTCCAGTAAATATGGCTGGTAGTTACACCGAAGCGTGCGCAAAATGTAGGTCGTTTTTTGTTGACAACCTGAAGTCTTTCGAGTTTCGATGAGGATTTCGAGCATCGTTTGAGTTTACTACAATGTCTAAATGGATCAAGGTGAAAACTGGTATTTTTAATAATAATATTCTTTATTTGGGACAACATAGGAACCATCTACTGCATATTAACACTGGTCGACAAAAAACACCTTTTTTATGTAATAAGAAAACTTTTGTCTACTTATGTTTAGAAAAAGGATATAGATAATCGAAATATAATTAGAATGATCCAAAACGAATAGTTCTTTTTTTTTAATTTCATTTTTTATGATCAAAACTATTCTATCTATTCTATCGGTCTATTGCAACATTAATGGCAATGTAACTTAAGATTTTATTCTGTATTTTGCTTCAGGGACATCTCGTTGTAATGTCCAGCATTAGTCTGCCAGCATTCATGGACTCCACTTGCCCTGATATCGTTTATTTATTGTAGAGTTGTCTTTATGAAATATTTCACTGTTTTCACCCAAATTTTCAGGAAAAAAGTCTAAATATGAATGTGGAAAATGTATTTTCGAGGAAATATTACAGCCCAGACTTTATATGCAAATAACAGCTCCTCAACAATACTTTTTTTTTCATTTGTTCGGGGACTTCTGACAAAATTGGAAGCTGTAACATAAAAATGAGACCTGGGGGTCTAAAACGGCCACTTTAGCAGTTCATAATAGGAATTGCGTCAAAAAGCGTAAATGACCTTTCATAATAGTAACAGCGTCTGGGACCATTAAGGAAAATAGATCATAGGTAAGTAATAATAGGAAAACAATATGAATTGCGTTAAATTCGTAAAATGGTCACAGACGCAGTTACTATTTTGAAAGGTCAATTCATATTCTGATCTGCTAAAGTGGCCATTTTAGACCCCCTGATCAAAACAAAATAAATATGGGTTTTCAATGAGGGTAAATAGATAATTCAAAATTAGTAATTGCCTTTCTTGTTACAAAATTTTGTTGACTAGTGTAATATATGTGACTAGTGTAGTTTACTACTGAAACCGTCTGTAAGGGCTTTACAGACCCCGTCGGGGCTGTGGATTATCGAAAGGTTAGACACAAGTTATATGTTATAGTTAGACACAAGGGCGAAGAAGGAACATGGGTTTGGTTTTTAGTCAGTAGAAGTCTGACACTCCCCTTCGCTCTGCCCAAGAGCGGGGGGGGGGGTTATTCGATAAAGAAAG
This sequence comes from Diarsia dahlii, assembly GCA_949775195.1. Classification (NCBI taxonomy): domain Eukaryota; kingdom Metazoa; phylum Arthropoda; class Insecta; order Lepidoptera; family Noctuidae; genus Diarsia; species Diarsia dahlii. The sequence goes on from OX459210.1 coordinate 19,051,199, forward strand.
GGCTTTACAGACTGTGCCACTTAATGCTTAAGTGTTACCGTCAAGAAACAACCCCAGTTTTATTTCTATTTCAGGTAGAATCTTATCGCTATATCCTGACATGCACGGTTGGCGCAGTGGCTCAAGCAATGGACTGCTGCGCTGCGTGTCGCGGTTTCGATCCCCGCACGGAACAAATATTTGTCTGACCTACAGATAGTTGTTCCGGGTCTGGGTAATGTTGTATGTGAGTTTAAATGATTGTGAACGCACCCACAATCAATACAGGAGGAATTAATAGTGTGGGGCAACGTTTTTTTTAAAAGAAGAAGAAATAGTAGATTGTACACCAAGTGCATAAAACGCACCATTTTGCGCGAGACGTTTATCCATCCGATGCGAGCTTGCGAGCGAGGATGGATATAAAGTAGAGAGTAAAATGGGTTTTATGGACGAGTTTTACACTCTACTTTTCACTTCGATTGCGAGGAAATGCAACAGCAACTTGTAAATATTGTAAAAATAATTATGGTTCCCGCCACAATTAACTTTTTTTTTTCAGTAGGAAACTTGACATAACACCTGACTTATGTCGTTATATAGCGTTACTCATACTGCTCAGTTATAAAAACATTTTGAGCAAGCCTATTGCCATCAACCAATGTAATTAGGAGCAAGCCTATTGCACTCAACTGATGTAATTGGGACCAAGCCTATTGCCATCAACCAATGTAATTAGGAGCAAGCCTATTGCCATCAACTGATGTAATTAGGGACAAGCCTATTGCATCAACCGATGTAATTAGGAAAAGCCTATTGCCATCAACCAATCTTATTAGGAGCAAGCCTATTGCCATCAACCGATGTAATTAGGAGCAAGCTTATTGCCATCCACTGATTTCGGTAATTGAGAGCAAGCCTATTGCCATCAATTAATGTAATTAAGAGTAAGCCTATTCCCATCAAATGATGTAATTAGGAGCAAGCCTATTGCCATCAACCAACCTAATTAAGAGCAAGCCTATTGCCATCAAGCGATTTAGGTAATTAGGGGAAGCCTATTCCCATCAACTTTCCTTGTATTCGTAATGAAAAGCAGTAATCCCTTGTTCTTAGAATACTAGCGAAACGAATTAAATTAAAGAGGTTATTCTATGAAGTTGTTGCTGTGGCTGTCGGGTCGATTACCTGTGCCGATTACCTTGATCTTCGACGAAGATTTTACTTTATGCTCTAGAGCATAAAACGCGACTTTATGTCGCCTACGCACGACATAAAGACGAATTTTAGAGCGAGAGAAGTGAAAAGACTATAATATACTCGTACTTATACTTTTTAGGCCAAACTGTTTTCTATTGTTTCTCTCATTTTCATCATTAATGATGTTACAGTCCGGTGTGACAGCCACCCGATGTCGTTTAATAGCGTTTCTATTGTAACACAAAACGCAAACGACAGGAAGGCAGACATCTAATTTGACGTTTGACATAATTCCACCACCCATTATGCTTTGACAAAGATATTGTTTGACACACCATTAATTACACTTCTTTCTTATTGCCCCAAGAATAGAGTTGCAAATTGACTGGCATCGAGTTCAGGTTTTCATGTGGAAGAGACAAATAATGTAGAAATTGTGGTCGTGTATTGAACGTATGGAAGAAAATATCTATTTTGATTTTTCTTGTGTTGTTGCATAATCCTTACTTGGCTTCTTGAAAACGCTATGGTATGAATTGAAGAAAGAAAGAAACTACGCGAGGTCAGTACAAATATTATATTCCATATTTTCCCAATACATAATATTTTTTAAAAAAACTGCCACTCGGGTCAATCTTTAGGTTAAGCGGCGCTTGACTAGGTTGGTCTGTGGATGGGTGACCGCCCATTTCATACCGAGTTTTCTCCGTGCCTCGGAAAGCACGTTAAGCTAACGAAAGAAACGATGGATGGACTGTGTGTGTGTGATTGATGGTAAGAAAGGAGGTGTCTCATGAGCTGGCGAGAAACCGAGAAGTATGGAAGAAAGAGCTATGCTGCGCCGACCCCAAATGATTTGAGATAAGGACATGAGAATGATGACTATGGTATGAATTGATATCCTTGTTCAAAGAATGGGGTATTTCACCAAAAAAATCAAATTAGTCCGTCAGATATATTTCCAAAAAGTAATGGACACGTATTTTTTTGTTTTTCACGTAAACAAAAGATAAAGACGATACAGTGCTGCGAAAAGTCGTCTCAAGTCGTGTGACGTCACAAGGTTAGTACGTTTTTACCCACAAAGTGACGTCAAAACTCCCCACTCATGATCTTTGACACGTTTTATTTTCGTTAATTTTTATTAATTTGAGAAAACAAAAAACACGTATGCAATATTTTTCGATAATCTAACAGACGGACTAATTAGATTTTTTTGGTGAAATACCCTAATACCCATTCTACAGAGGTATGTGGATCTTTTGGCACTTGAGTGAAAACGTCGTGACTGGCTAGCCTTTTTCCAACAATATTGGTGACGGTTTCCAGTCTAACTGCATACAGCTGAATACCAGTATTTTACATGGAGTGACTGCCTATATGACCTCCACAACCCTGTTATTATTGGATATCATGAAATACCCTGACCCAGTTACCATTTACGGAAAATTCTGTTGAAAAATCGAGATGACGGTTTATTATTTACCAGCCATTTGTTTTCTAATGCAAGGCCAAGCCTCACTTGTCGCTATAATATATTGCTTTTAGCTGCCTATCTTTGAAAAAGATTGAATTCGTCCCACCATCTCCTTCTGGGCCTGCTGCCCTTTACTGCTGTTTGGTACCCACTGTGTGGTTTCATACATTTACAGCTGTAGGTATACATCAGAGCAGGTGTTAGAAATTTATTTAAACTAATAAAACACGACCTTGTACCCGATTGACCTGCCAGACAAAATCTGACTGACTCACCCCAAATTTTGATCAAGGAACTCTTGAAAATTACCCCACAATTTTGTAGATGCACTCACTGTTTACCACTATCAACCTTATTTCTCATAGCAATAAAGGTTATGACAGATGAGAAAATTACAGGGATAAGTTTGTTTGAAGTGTGAGTCAGATGGTCCTAGACACAACAGCTTAAAGTCGCGAGTTCCGCTTTCAATGACTCCAATTTACATTAAGATGGTATGTTAGTCATCATATTAATACATGTGCCATACAAACTACTGGACCATATGCTCATACATACATGTAGTATTAGTCTTTTGCAATGGTCGTGTCCGTTCAAGAGGAATATACGACGTCGGTATTGTTTTACCAAAGACAAAATGTCCATAAGAGAAGAGGAAGGCAAAAGAAACGATGAATAGACTGTGTGAAGGATGATATGGCTAGAAAGGAGGCGACTGCTGAGATGACGAGAAATAGAGAAGTATCTTAAGGAAGAATTAGATAATAATATGCTGAGCCGACCCCAAATAAATCGGGATAAGGGCAGGAGAACTACTCGGGGCTGTAGAACTCTGGCAATACCGCTCTGCCCAGAAGAGGAGTTATTTGATGACATCCCACCCTCAAAATAAAAAAAAGGCACTAGAACTACGATGATGTCTATGTAAATTGAAACTTTATAATGGTTGACTATACCTAATTCATCATCATCATCATCATCAGCCTATAATATTCCCACTGCATGGACTCAGGCCTCCTCTCTAGGAGAGGGATGGGCTATAATCTACCACGCGGGCCCAGTGCGGATTGGTAAATGTCACATGTCTTCGAATTTTTTGGTTCTAAGACATGCCGGTTTCCTCACGATGTTTTCCTTCACCGTTTTGAGAGCAGTGGTGATGAAATAAATTACACAAAGTAATGTGCCTGCCTGGGTTCGAACCCACGACCTCGTTCGTAAGTCGGGGCCGCCACCACTAGGCCACCGCTGCTCTATACCTACTTACGAATGAAGAATTGTTTATGTTTTATGTTCTGTAAAAAGGTATTTAATGAGCCAATTCTGTGCTTAAAGAAATCGATTCAAACTTTATGACGTCTCTGAAGTTGGCTTCGAGTGAAGGTCTAGAACCACCATGAAGTTTGAACCGAACTTTAAGTAGATTTATTTGTTTTCAGGTACCACGGGCATTTGATTGCCTTGTCAAAACTGGCCAAAAAGTATAGAGGTACAAACATTTTGGTTATATATGTATTACAGTATTATGTATGCAGGTGAAATACTAAACTTGATTTCTCCAGAAAAAGTGTTATTTATCCAGTCGAGTACATATGTATGCCAAACGCTAATTTTAATCTAAGATTCGTATCCGCAGCCGCCGCGTTCCCACGGCGCGTCACTGAAACCACAACTCTTAAGAAGTGGCTGAGACAGGTGAACGTGGACGCAAGGTAGATGTTACATCTTTGGCAATTAAATATAGGCGGAAGGCAAAGAACAGAGTTTAGTGTTCTAGGTTGGAGCAGTTCCAAGCCTAGTGAAGACATGAAGGTAAAGGTTTCTCATTGACGGTACCTACACTTGTGTCTGGTGATTTTGGGTAATATTGTAATGTTTGATTGTTCGATGCCGCAGGAAAGAAAGAGCGATGCCCGAGCGTGATGATGAAGACGGAACAATTGCCATCAACCGAGCACAAATTTAGAATCTGAGGCTGCTACTGAAGGTTCCTGATGGAAAAACTCAATATCACTTTGCCTGACCCAAGAATCAACCTAGGACCTCATGCCCAACAGTTGCTCTTGCGACCACTCGCCAACAAGGCAGTCTAACTAAATCAATCCCGACATTTATTAAGATTATAATTATGAATCAAATAATAATGCCTAATTTTTGCATATTCCAGGAAATGACAGCCATATTGAAGCATCATTAATGTAACTTCGTGCCCGTGTCCAGCTCTTAAATAAAGGTGATACGTGCAAATTGTGCCGCACTATGAGTGAATTAGCGCAATTTGCGCGCTGCGTGTTAACTTACATAATGGCATGAGTAAACGCTACTCTTCAAGAGTCTGGCATAATCTGAAGGTGTTTTTATTTTTCAGGACTGAATATTTTAAATTACTGAATGTTTCGTCGTGATTGTAAGACATAGAGCTTTGACTGTGAACATTACATTAATTAAAATTAAACCAGTAAACTCCGAAGGGTTAGGCAGAGGTATACCTAATAGCAAACCCACATATCGCCAGTTATGTTTAAGTCCCATGTTATAGAGGGTGAGCCTATTGCCATCAACCGGGCACAAATCCAGACTCCGTGGCTGCTACTGGGAAATTTGAGACTTTTTTTTTTGTTGGATGATTTCCAATCATCAAATGATTCCGCTCTGGGCAGAGCGTTTGGAAGTGTTAGACTTCTACTGACTAAAAACCACCCATGTTCTTTCTTAGCCCTTGTGCCGAGGCTGCGGTATCTCTTTCAAACAACACCCAACCCTGACGGGATAACACTTTGCCTGACCTGGGAATCGAACCCAGAACCTCATGCTCAGCAGTCAGCGTTTGTACTTGCGGTCACTATCACTAATAGGCAGTCAAAGATGATGTTAAATTGCTGTATGGTATCAAGGGCTACGCAACTAGTTCGGCTTGTAGAGGACTTTGTGGAAGTCAGACAGGCAGTTGCTATATGTAAAATACTCGTATTCAGCTACATATAGTTAGACTGAAACCAGACCCCTACATAGTTGAGAAAAATCTAGACAGATGACGATAAGTACAGGAGTTCTAAAGAAGTTCTAAACAAGGGAGTGATTAGGTACTACGTATATGAGCCAGTATGCGGCTACATTAATTTGTTTTAGTTATCATTAGCCTGGAATTATGTGTTTATTGAGAGGAAATACATGGCATCTTTTTAAAAGTTTTCTTAACAATACAATATGTGTATCAAAAGACTAAAAACACTATTAATTTACAACATTCATGCTCCGCCAAATGTCCACCTTTTTTACAAACCAACTTTTGAAAATGATCAGAGTTATTAGCATACCAACCTACCTACTTAAAGGCTTCCAGCTATTGACAGCAAATAACCTGTCCAGGTGTCTAACACATCAGATACTGGGAAAAGAAACTTTGACCGTGAGAACTTGAAACACGTCCGAATATGAATTTTAACGACTTCAAAAGAGGTGCTAACTGTTGACACTTAATATACCACAGATATTCATGACCCAAACATTTGCTGCCGAAAAAAACCAACTCAACAAATCCAAACTTTACAGTCTAGAAGATAAGGATACATTTGCAGAGGTAAGAGTAACTAGATGCAAATAAGACTTGGTAATGGCGAAGTTATTTTTTAAACACATGAGATTTTAAAACAAAGATACGGCTGAAGTTCAAGGGAAATACTAGATGTTATCAATAAATTATTCCGATGTGGCGGTGAGTCAGAGTGTGAAATATTATTGGGTATGACGGTAGACTATATGGCAGCGGGTTGCAAAATGGCGGACAGGTGTCCTTGTTTGGTATATTGCAGGTTTGAAGTGTGGATTGCAAGATTGTGAGAGTGACTGATATTAATTGTTGTTTTATAAATCTCTGAACGTGTCATATTTCAAAAGAGTTTGGCTATATTATAGGTATTGTAATTTATGGAGCTAAAGGTTTATGGAACCCGTGTTTCAATGTGTTTTAATCTAAACTACGAAGAGAGATGAATAGAAGATCATCTCATCATCTGCCTAGTCCTTTTCCATGCGATACCTCTTGGGAGAACAGAATTTTGGCTTTCAACTACCTGCAACGACTATCAAAAATTTACAAAAACAAGTGGGACCAGCAGCTTATCATAGAAGATCTGCCTTTCAATAAAAGGAAGGCGAATGCATAAGTAAGGTTTGAAATAGATCCCGAAAAAAATTACTTCTGATTCCTAAATTGCACATTATATAAAACATCACGCCTGAACTCCCAAAAAAACCGTATTCACAGAGACAATATCTTTTTTTTTGGATGGTTGAAAATCATCAAATGACTCTTCTCGCTGGGCAGAGTGGTAGGAAGTGTTAGACTTCTACTGACTAAAATCCACCCACTCTGTTTTTTATAAGTGCCGAGGGCGCGGTAATATCTGTATCTGTGATCAAGTAGTCGCTCGAAATACATTTATGCAACTCATTTCAGAAACTCTAAAGATTTGCAACGTCAATTCAGTTTAATATACTATTGACTTGACATACCACAGGAAGAACTTAACGATTGATATCATGACACAAAAGGACAAATTACCAAATAAAGCCATCGTTGATCAGGAAACTACTTTGAATGCTAAAAATGGACGACTTTTATCATCTCTGACGGAAATATGTGAAACCGATAGTCTTGCAGATAAGGCAGACTTCAAAGAAACAATCATTCTTTTTCACACTCAATATTACTGTCACGCTAACAGGAATAATCGAAATGATTGAAATACCGATCAAATAGTAAAACCCTATTTTGTCGCTGACAAACTTTTAGCTTCCGCCACCAAAATCTTTATTTACGAAACCATGGCCGTAATCTAAACAACATAAGCTTCAAATTAATTCAAAAGAAGTTTCCAAAACAGCAAAATATAAAATGGTTGCAACAAAAAAAGCAAAGATAGTTTTGCATTCGTAGAAAAATGGACATTGAAAATCGAACCTTAATTTCTGCAACTAAGATATGAAATGGTATCGTGATACAGAAATTATAAGCAAAGAGTAGAACGATAGTTACAAATATGCAAATAGTGGCGGGAAGTTCGCATGGACACAACTACACGAGTCGATTGTTCTGCGGTGCGAACGAATGTCGATAAATGTAGTGTTGCACAATATTGTCACAATAGACATTATTTAGGACCTGATGATATCATACATGATTGTCATTACAATATGTTAAAACTAAATGGGATTTGGCAATGAAGGAGAAACTTGAACCAGTAAGAGGTGCTATATACCGTGCGGCAAAAGCGAATATGCAGCGTGTACCAGAATGGCGAAAAGTTAAAATTTTCGGATGTTCCAAAATCAAGCTACTACAACTTTTTAAAGTTTTTAATAGATTTTCAACTTTACTTTTAAAGCTGTTCAAGGCTGATTTTGATTGGGGAAATTTGACAATTTCGGGAGTTTGATGTGATTGGCATCTGTATGGGGTAGAGATGAAGGTTCCATAGATAAAGTTTACAAGTTTAATTACACTCTTTAATACGACCACGGGATTCCTGGTACTCGCAGTAGGTATATAATAATGCATGTATAAAATTTCTGTGGAGCCAAATCGAAGATTATTCAAAGAAAGCATCAAATGAAAGATGAATATTACTTAGTAATTACTACGGGTCATTTTTGTCCTTCAATAAATACGGTCTACTGGTGAATTCAATGTATCGAGCAAGTGTGAAACACCTTTAAAAAACCTTGTTAAAGATAATCAAATGTTTATTGAACCAGTTTTGAAATTCAATATTACGAAACCCCGCATGCTACTAGAACATGTACTTATCAATAATGCACATCTAGAATAACTTAACTCATGTTATTGAATGTAAGCATTGTGTAAATCTGTATCACATAGGTACGCGACCAAGTAGATCTGATGGATCGTTGCGGTTAGAAAAACAGGCAGCAGAATCATTAAAAACCAGTACAATGTATTCTTAAGGTTTATAGGAATAAGTTCTGAACTCATTCAACTTCTGGTATCTTCGAAACATGACCAGACGTCCTCTATTTACAATTTTATGACGTTTTGACACCATTTTGATGAAGCTAAAATATGCTAATTCATAAATTAGTTGTTCTAGTTTCGGTTAAGACCCTGAACATACATACTGTGTCTCTCTTGTACCCTGACAAACTTTATATAGATCATTTCACTTTGGGTTATCTATTCCTAATATTTTTCCAATGTTCGTCTTCACAAGAAACGCTGGCGTGATGATTTGGACTCGTTCTTTACTGATTGGTTAGGGAAAGACAAACATCGAGAGAGTTGAGAAGGAATGGGGGAGGCCTTTGCCCAGCAGTGGGACAAAACAGGCTAATAAAAACAAAAAACAAAAAGTTCCTACTTAAACGCATTAAGTTAAGTTCAAGGTTGATTGGGAATATTTGACAGTTTCGAGTAGAGACACGATACAATTCATCTTCTTCTTGGCGTGTCGATGGCAAATTTCTGTTAAATCGTTTTGGCCCAAAATTCAGCCATGTGAACTCCACTCGCTGATGCAGTCATAAGGTCGTCAAGGGTACAGGTGTCAGGGCATGCAGCGCAAGATGGAAGGTGGGACATTATCTGTGGAGAAACGCCGCATACACACTTGAGGTCTGAGCCGTCAATGAACCAATGAACTGAAGAGATTGTCTTTGCTGCGGCCGACCTGGGTTCGGAGTCTATTTAGAGATTTCCACGTCAATTCATTCATGTCACTACATTTTTACAAACCGAAATCAAAACTCGACTTTTCATGCCACAAAATGGACCCAATACCTGCATGTTTCAATATACCAACAATTTGGCCCAACACGGTTTCCCTCGACGAGTATGTGAATGTTGCCGGTTGGTTGGGCTCGGTAACGAGGCACCGGACGACAGGCTTCACACTGATCAATCACCACCAGTCTTAAGGTCAGGGACTCTCGTGGTACTTCAAAATCAATGACAGGGTTTGTTGGTTTGATATGGTGAAAAAGATTGTCACCAGAATCTATTGTGCGGCCTTAAAATAAATCTTCAAAAATCTGTTGGAAAAACGTTTGTTATGAAAAATCTTTTATTACAAGCTGTTCTAAAAAGAAGGAGAGGATTTAGATTAAATGGTTGCCTCTTAGTCTTATAATATTTATCTTAGTCTCTTATGTTTTACAGAAACCGACAGTAGATCAAGTACTTACAACTATCGGAACAGCAAAAATCTTAAATCGCAACACCAGAAATGCATGCGATTTTAGATTTCTTAATTAGATCATTTTAAAATCTCTATTTCACGCTAACACGTGCCAAGAACAAAGATATAAACAAGAAAAACAAACTTCAAAAATCAAAACTATCAACGCCAAGGACTCAACAGCTAAAAACACACAATTCGATACGTTGAGTGGGGGCGTCACGCCTGGCTACCCACTTTGGCACAAGCGTGATGATATAATGGCGATTGTCGCGACGCCAATGAAATGTCTTTCTTCCTTCCTGTCTGTCCCTTTGTGCGATGCCATCTCGGAAATATGTTGATGGTAAGACTCTGCTTCTTGCTAATGGGGTTTGGATGTCGGTATTTTTAATGGGTTAGCTTTGGTGTCAATTTTGTTTTTATATCTTCATGGATATATTTGTTATTTGTGTTCTTTCTCCAAAATTAGTTTACTGTTATGTTATGTATTTATTATTTTATTTTTACATTGTTTATTGTTATATACTTTTGTTTATTACTGATTGTGTCTGTAGTAAATCTTAAATGTAACTGACACCTTGCTATTGTATCGAGTCTGGTTCTTCTAACCAACCTAACAGACAGATGTGTGCTGGGGAGTTTGTTCCGCCACTTCTTCTTTCCAGCTAAACACTAGGAAGTGTCGATGGGTGGGCGTTTTGGGGTACTGTCTTATAAAAATGTAAATACAGTGAAACCTGGTTAAATGTGTCTCAGATATTCAAATCTGTCTCATGGGACCCCAGTATGAGTTCCAGTTGTAGAGGTTTCTCACTTATCCAAGTCCCAGTTGACCAGGTTTCACTGTAGTAAAGTAGGTAAAGTAAATTTTGACCTTCGAAAAGTGCTGATTATCAGCCTAGTTTGAATAAATGAATTTTGATTTTGATATTTTTTTCATATTTCGTTCTACATGGCAGTTACGAAATTACATTAATATTGATCTTTGCTGCCTTTGATTCTATTTTCTACATTAGGTTACCTACCTATGTTTTCAACCAGGACATTTTCTTACTATTTCCTCTGGAGTTTCGGCTCTTGATACTTACATCAGTTTTAATTAACCTTAGACTAAATTTGATACCGGAGGTTTTACACAATCGATAATCGATTCCAATGCGTGTCGTATTTCTATATTGACTTTCAAAATATTGAAAGGCTTTGGTCAATACCAAAGCCTTTCAATATTTTCTATCAATTCAGTACAGTTTTGACTATTCTATCATCATGATCATCATCCTCCTGGCTTTATAACAATTTATTTAAGGTTGACGCATCAATATAATTCATTTTTCTTCTTCTGTACTTCTCTATTAGTCATCTCATCAGACACTTTCTTTCTTACCATAATAATATTGCCACATAATCCATCCATCGTTACTTTGGTCTTCCTCTACTCTCATAAAAAAAAAAATACGAAAATTTGAGAATGAATGTGGATGGGTCCACATTCATCCTCAAATTTTCGTCATTTCTCCGCATCACATGCCATTATTCTATCACCCTTATCACTTCATCCTGGCCCTCTGGTCAAAAGATCAAGCCATGCCGCATTCCTTGCATGATTTATAGCTCCTGAAAAAAAAACCACTCTGTCATCGTAATCCATAAAAGGCACATAAATTCACACCAAAAAACCCGTGCTTCCTATTGTCCCTTGTCTCCTAACACGTCAATCACTTGGTTGGTTGCCCACCTAAATGACATGTATTGAATCAATCAACCCCCCACCTGCTTGTTTGGGACCTAATGACCCGTGGCTGGTCGAGCTTAATTTAACATCGTTGTTACCACCGCGAGGTGACGGGTTAAATGGGGTACGACGAATGTATTGAAGAAAAGTTATGGATTGGTGCTTCTCGGTTTTTTTGTGAAGAGTTCCTTTCCTTTTGAACTTTCTTTCCTAACCTGCCAGTGTTGGTTCTTTTTGTGGTTATTTAACAAATTGCATTTTCGCTACTTCTAGCATAAGAGAATTTTCAACCAAAATGTTTTATTAGAGAGAAGAAACACTAAAAACTTCACGCAGAGAGTATCGATAGCGGAAGAAAATCAGTGGTTATATGACTAGTGATCTCATTCAAAGCATTTTATATGTCTTCAACGACATTCAACGTATTCACGATGTACACGTATGCTTTTGGATAGGATCTGTTACTCCAAAACTTTGTCAACGATATCACGGTGTCCAAAAACTGGAAAGAGAAGTGTTGGTCGTCCGGTAGCGAAATCGGCTGACTACATAGTTAAATGTCCTGGATGAGACTGACACAAGAACGTGGAATTTGGAGAAACCTAAATACAACACTAGGTGAAGTCAGACTGTGGAAGAATTGATGAAGATGAATTGGAACCCAATACAAAGAAAATTGATCGCCGTTTTTTAGAAGAGACAATTTAAAATCAAAATGACTCATATCAAAGAATCATCAATGGATATCATCTCAAATGTAATTCCTACTACTTATAAGCAATCAAAACATTTTTTCCTACTCACTATTAGCCTATTTAATAACATAACGACATCCTCATTCGTGCCTACCTCACCTATAAGACGGACGTTATCTTCAGATCTGTCTCCAGCCAATGGCTTATCTAATAACACATATCCATGTAATTTGTTTGTTGCCTCTGTTTGTCATGTACCGTGTGTTTAATTGTGCATGATTGCTGTGACTCCATAGTTTTTATAATTGGATTTTGTACTTTTATGTCAAGGAATTGTATTGTGTTTGATTGAAGATTGTTTGCTTTCAAGTTCTTAGTATTTTCAATTTCTATGATGGAATAAGTTTTATAATAGAGATCTTTATTTCAATCAAATAAAACTTCTCCTCAAAAAATACTGAATCTACAGTCGAACTGACAATCGTTATAGGTATTCAGTAGCTTGAAAGTCTGACAACAGTCAACAGTCTTACCAAGGTGTTTCGTATTAACTAGTACCAACTGGGTTGTGGAAGTCAGATAGGCTCGTATCGCTCCATTATATATACGGGTATCCAGCTACGAGTTCATCCAGTTAGACTGAAAACCGACCCCAAAATTGTTTGGGAAAATGGAATTGTTTATCGTCAAAAGACCGTGAGCAAAACGAAAACAGCATAGGTGAGACTTGTAGCGTCGCTGAGTACTGTACCAAAGAAAAATAAACTTCTTTGAAATCATGAAATGTGCAACTGAAACGCTGAGACCCTGAGAAGAAGAAAACATCAAAAAATAATTAAGAATCTATAAAAGTCAAACACAATCACTGGATATAGTTAAGATACTAATTATAGGTAGTCTCATTCAGTATCCCCAACCAACACAATTCGTGAAAGATGAAGTTATACCGACAGAGCTACAAAAAGCAGACAGCGATACAAAATTTAACATAATCAGTAACATCTCCGGCTTATAGCTTGAAGCTGATTAATTGCAAGCTATTAAGAGCTGTATAGTAAATAAACAAATTGTTGTTTTTTCTTTCGCTAGCCAACGGAGCGCGGCTGCGAAGATCTTGATGGTGACTAGATTCTTTGGTTACCACTACTACGAATGGAAAGGAATATAAAGTATAAACCACTAGCTGTTTCCCGCGACTTCGTTTGCGTGGTAAATTTGATGCGTATGTGTAAGAAATAATAAATTGTTTATGTGTTATTCGAGACTAAAATCTATCTCTGAGCCAAATGTCATATAGATTCGTTCGTACTCCTCAAAATTTTCGAATTTATTTATTAATAGTAGTAAGAATGACATCAGCAGGAAAACTTATACCAGTCCATATTAAAAGTCGAAAGCGATTGCCATTTTTGTCTATACGAGCATATCAACCTTTAGGATGAGGAATAAGGGAAGCTATTGAACAGAACGTCAAAACTCCAATAATTATAATTTCGTTTGTAAGACTAGGATACCAACAATACGGTAATCATACCCCTAAACTATAGAAATCAATTTCATATACCAATCATGAAGACGAAATAATTGCATAAAGATCCGTATTCGTTTATGCAAATGAATACCAAATAATTTTTATTATTATTATAATTTAGTATTGCGAGTCTGTATTTGTCTGTATGTGTCCTTTATGAATTATCTGCTTTCTAAAATAATTTTTAAATGCACTTACTAATAAAGTTGTGGATCCTTGAGTCAGAATCAAATTAATGAATTGAATTGAATTATACTATACCTTGACCATAATAAAGAAAAAGATAACACCAAATTTTCTCCACATGATTATCACCTCACTCCACATCATCGTGTTCCATGAGTACCTCCGCATATGTACAAAGTACTAGCACTGCAGTCTTCCTAGCCACAACAATGGTAAACCGTGTCTAATCAGGAAGAGATGGTATCGGCACCCGCGGCCTAAGGTGTTGGATTGTTCTGTTCCGAGCCTGTAGGTGCTGGAAAATTGTTACAATATTGTTTCGTCGAAGGTAGAAAGATGCATTTGTTAGAAAGTGTATGTAAATCTATATGTATATGTATTAATATCCACCAATTAATAAACTGAGTGTCAAGATGATTACTCGTTATTTAATGTGTTTGAAAGTATCTCTAAATAAGTGTGTAGGGAACAGGGTTGTTATGAAATAAAACCACAATAGACAAGACCATTAATTTTATTTATTTAGGTCTTGTCAAACTCAAACTCGAAACTCTATTCCATTCACTAAGTCCCTAGGTCTTCGTGGAGAAGAATGGACAAGAAACTCCACGGGAACATCTTTTAAAGTATTTTACAAGGACAACCTGACGTTGTCCTTGACTGTCTCAAGTTATAGCAATTTATCAGTGTACATAAATAATAAGCAATATAAACCATATTATGGTACATATTTCTAAGACATAGTAATCAGGAATATTCATAGAATAATATCAAATAACTTACATAAACATTATGGATCCTTTAGAGTAATACAAATAGGTTTCCGCTTTTACACATTTGGTATCTTCATAACTAGGCCACAATATGTAAACTTAATTCTCTCACAATTACACAATGATACACAAATGGAATACACTTTGGGTCTGTCTTTACCCTTCAACAGTTGCAGCGTAACTGACCCTGAATTGGCGGTACTTCTACTTTTATAACCGTCGAATATTAAAAAGTACATCAACGACTACCACCATAATAAACCAATGGCAAATGGTTATTCATTATAGCTAAATAACTAATAACATAAATAATAATTAACAAATCCTATGTAGTGAAACTATTTTAAAACGTCATTAGGTAATTTACCAATGTAGTATGTTTTTATTTGTAATCTTTATGACTATCGGATGAAATATGAATATCAACCGATAGTTCAGAGAATTGATTGAAACTATTTAATTTATTAAAATTGCAAGATAAAATCTAGGAAACACTTAAAGTATCGTTTAATAATAACTATATAATTTATTGGCAATTTATAATAAATAAACATTTAACTTGACTTATCTATTCAAATACCACAATAGTAATTGTGGTTCGGAAACCAAGTCTTTTAATAAAAGCTACTTCTATAAAATACGTCGGGATATAGAATATCATTAGAATAATGTAAATTAGGTTTATTTTAAATTAGAACCTTTGTTTTTAATATATTTACGATAATTATTAAATCAACAATATACTTGACGCAACGTCGCCCTACGTCATTGTCACTTGACATTTGACAGCCGACGTTGCTACGTTATTTTGGTCAATAATGAGAGTTTCTAAATAGTTACCTAGATATTCTTATACATATTGCTATGCCATCACATTCGTTAATATGTCTTTGAGAATGTGATATAATGTCAACTTTATGTAAATATAAAGGCGTGTAAAATACCCTTAACTAAGCAGAAAGGCTCTCCACGTCATTGCAATTTTTTTTGAGTTTACAATAACTCTACTTTAATAACGTCCATGACACGTTTAATTCAAAGCATCAATCAAAGTATTGTTTACATGACTTTTCACCCAAAAAAAAGTTTATATAAATCTCGGCAATCTTTTTTTGCGCAGAATCACTTAGTTTGTTGTACATAATACTTGGTTTACGGCTTCGTTATGGGTCCGTTTACACCCTATATAATTGTATATTTCAGAACAGCTGTTTAAGCTATAGTATGACCACTCTATGCAGTTTAAGATGGCGATGATTTTCAAGAAAATTTCCGTCGGTATGTCAAACCTGTGTTAAGGCCTTATGGGCTACATTAATTAAGGCCCCCTTAGACCCTAATTATAATGATCATAAATAATCACAGCCGTGAAATATGCCTCATAAATCTCCAAAACATAAAAATGGAAAAAAAAGCAATGCTTAGACCACACACACCAAACAATTAACAGCACCCACTATACCACATTTTATCTAGGTATTTTAATACTCTCTACAAAATCACTGAACCAATTTCGATAAGCCTTACATTGTTGGGTACATCCGTTTAATTAGTGGGCACAAGTCGTGTGAAGCCAGTAAGATATTCTTCGAGATATCACACAATACGTGCGTGAGACTGCGTACGCGCTTAGAGGCGCACTTTCTAATGCACTATTATGTACGTAACGTTTGCGACTTTTTAATCGTGGTGCGTTAGTGAAAATATTGTAGATAATGACTGGTGTCATAATTGTGTTCGGGCTCGTTTTTGGGCTTTTCTGGGCTTAGAAACTGAAAAGCGAACATTAATTTTATTTAAAAGAGAGCATAATAGATGATCAAACGAACTTACCTGAGTGAAGTTCGATCATTATTATACGAAGTGCTTCGTTCGAAGATATATGTATTTACCATGCAGCTTTCTCGATTCACTCGGCAACTGACGCAATTTTTCAGAGCTAAAATTATCTGTAAGTGTATGCATTATCTGTGTCCTTACGTGAACTGTCATTCTTTTTAGATTCTTGCAAGGTTATCTCAATTTTACCTGGGGTGAGGTGGGTAGGGAACAATATATCTTCGAACGAAGCACTTCGTATAATAATGATCGAACTTCACTCAGGTAAGTTCGTTTGATCATCTATTATACTGCGTGCTTCGTTCTCGATATATGTATTTACCATGCAGATGTTTAGAGAGATGGTAAAGTTGAGATGACCTTGACTCCTTGTTCTATAGAATAAATATTTTTATTTTTTAATCAACAGCGTTTTATTCATAAACATCTTATATCCTTTTCAATAATTAGAATTAATTAACAATCAGTCGTCATGTTATTAATCAGCCTTATTTGGTACATAACAATCTGTTTTCTACCAACTAATAAATAATTTATGCATTAAGCACAGCTTGGGCAAATTCACCTGGATTTAAAATAGGCCGGTTATAAAATTTTGCAAATGTTAATGAGTTATTTGTCCAACCAGCAGTCTGTCTTATTACATCTAATGAAATTCCTTTTGACTTAGCCTTTGATGTAGAGGCGTGTCGTGTACTATGACCTGAGAAGACACGCGTATCAATACCGCAGTCTGAGAGAGTATTCTTAATCCATCTACCAATAGTAGAAGCCGAAACCGGTTTATGGGGTTTTTTCAGTGATAAAAACAAGTAGTCATTATGACCTCTTATCTCTCTAGTAAATCTCATGTAATCACACAATGTTCTGGCTGGACAAATCTCAGGCTTTTCAAAAAAGGGTAGGAAAAGATTAGGCTGAGTTCTTCCCGCAGCCGAAGTTTTAGTCGTATCAGTAATGGCAATATTGACACAACTTTCACTCTGTATTATATTAGATATTTTTATTAATGACAAGGTTTGTGCCCGTTGAGCAGTGCTTAATGCAAGCAAAACCACCAGTTTCTTTGATATACATTCAAAACTCAATGTCATATTAGGGGTCCAGTTGGTTAATACACTTAAAACATTATTTGGATCCCATGTTCTTTGGTATTTTGCTAGTGGTGGTCTTGACTTATAGAAACCTTTAAAGAGCCTCTTAATACGATCATCCTCCCCAATTTTAGAGCCTATTATCAAGGATAGAGCTGACTTATGTGAGTTAAGAGTACCATAGGCAGCCCCAGAGTCAAATAATTTTGTTAGAAAATACATAACAAATGGTATAGATGGAGTGAATGGGTTTATACCCTGTTCCTGACAGAAGGTCCACCAAATTTTATATGTAACATTATATTGTTTTAGTGTATTATGTGAAAGGGATGCAAACATGACATCTATTGATATTGGGGGAATAGCTCTTTTTAGCCAAGCTTGCCTGATAATATTCCTGCAGTCAAGGTGAGTTGATGATGAAGAGGGTGATGGTCTCTGAAAGGAGAATGTAAAAGATATTTTTGCGGTTTAAAATATATAAGTTTTGAGATAAGCATAGTCTGCATCAAAGGGTACCAAGGTTGTGATGGCCAGTGAGGCATGACCATAATACCTGTTGCCTTCTCATTTTTAATTTTTTGTAAACATTTTAAAATTAAACTGAATGGAGGAAAGGCATAAAAGAAATATTCTGTCCAAGACAAAGTAAAAGCATCAATATTCATTGCCTCTGGATCTGGTTTCCAAGAAACATAAGAAATACATTTAGCATTAGTGCGGGATGCAAATAAATCTATTTCAGGTTCACCCAGCACAGATACAATTTGTTGAAATGCCACAGTATTTAACTCCCATTCAGTATCTGGATTGATTTTTCGCGACTCTTCATCAGCCTCTTTATTTTCACTAGACTTAATGTAGGAGGCAACTAGCCAAATATGTCTTTCTTCGCACCACTGCCATATGGATCTGGCCAGGTTATTTAAATGTGGAAACTGAGTACCACCCATTCTGTTCACATAACATATTGCAGTCTTATTATCTACACGCAACAGGATGTTAAGGTATTGCTTATCCTTTACAAAAACCTTTAATGCCATAAATATTGCCAGTAGTTCCAAATAGTTTATATGGTATGTTTTCTCAAATTCACTCCAGAAGCCATGTGCCCTTTTATTTTTGTAAACAGCACCCCATCCGGTCATGGATGCATCAGTGAACAGTTCAATATCATGTTTATGATGAGCAATACTTTTACATACTGTACTAATATTATCATTCCACCATTGCAAATCTAATTTTATATCAGAATGTAAGTTTACTTTTACATCATAATTCTCATTGTTTTTAACTAAATATTTGTACTTGTGATGTTCTAAATATTTTGTGTAAAGCCAACCATAATGTGGTAGCTGGGCAGGCTGCGATTAGTATTCCAATTAATTTTGCCAGATCTCTTATAGGACAGCTATCAAGATGTAAGTACTTCTGAACAGATTTTTTAATATTTGATACTTTGTCTATGGGCAATTGTAATGTCATATTTTTTGTATCAAACACAAAACCTAGAAATTTGCAAGACTGTGATGGTATTAATATACTTTTATCAAAATTTATAACAAATCCTAGGCACTTTAAGAGAGCTATTGTTTCTTGAACATTTTGTAAACATGACTGATAACAAGATCCTATACATAGTAGGTCATCTAGGTATTGGACTGACTTGTAACCGTTTCCTCTTAGATGTGTCACTACAACCTTCATAATTTTTGTGAAAATATTAGGTGCAGAGCATAGGCCATAAGGGAGGGCCTTGAATTCGTATAATTTATCATATTGGAAACGTAGGTATTTTCTATACTGTGGATTTATATCTACTAATAAATATGATTCTTTTAAATCAATTTTTGCCATGTAATCACCTGGAGATAGTAAAGCTATTGCTGTCCTATAGTCCTCCATTTTAAAATGGGATGTTTCTACATATTTATTCAATGACTTTAAGTTTAGTATGAATCTTTTTGTACCATTAGGCTTTGGAATCAAAAATATAGGGGAGATAAACTGGTCTTTACATGGCATGCAAGGGGATATAGCTCCCAATTTTAATAAATTGCTGATAGCAGTATGCATATCAGTATTTTCTTCAGATGATATTACTGAACGGGGGAGAGTCACTGAATTCTGATAAGGTTTCTGTACAAAGGTAATCGAGTATCCTTTGATATAATTAAGTATAGATTCATCTTTGCAAATTTTGTTCCAGCAAGATAAAAAATGTGTCAGCCTTCCAGCATGACTTACCTCTATGTGCGAGCAGGAGGCTTCTCCTGTGAGGCTTTGGTTTTCTTGGTAGTGGACTGATAATAGTGGCCGTGATGTTTCCGGGCCTGTATTGAGGACTGGCTCTTCTTGGGTCCGTACCTCGCTGATGTCCTCTGATTGTAGCGAGGAGGACCTTGTGAGTTTCCCTTATGATTTGCTTTATTGTTGTATTGATTGAATGTAGGTTTCTTGATAGACTGGCCACTTTGTTGGCATGTTTTCAAAACTTTGATCTTGTCACTAAGATTAACTCCATATATATACTCGTCTCTTTCCACATCTTTGATAGCATCATAAAACTTTTTGTCTATAACTGGGAAAATTAAGTTTCTTCTTGATTTTGTCTGTACCAAATGTAGATCTGTCAAGATCCTTCCAGCATCACTAAGTAGTGAGATCAATTTTAATCTGTCCACTGTATCATTATTTATCAACAATGATATTGCATTACTGATTATAGACAGTCCAATGCCTAGCTGGTTTTGTTCCAACTCTATCTTTTTGTCTCTGCTGACAATATTATCACTTACCGAAGCAGAAATTTCTGGATTAAGCTTTGGCGCCTTTAATAAAAGTACATTTTCTGGGATCAATTGTTCCATTAATTTTTGTTTTGTCTCTTTTAGAAGACCATTTTTCAAAATATTGCTCCAAATACGAGCCAAGTCACTGTTTATAGTAGGACCATATACAGGTTTATCTGGCATGAGATCTCCCAGTGCTAAAAGTACCTCGGAACTTATTGTTGGTATTTCTGAGGTAGGCCCAGGATCTACCGCTGTAGTTGAGGTAGAATTTTCTGCAATCGGTGGTTCAGATTCTTCTGGAACCGGGTCTGTCATAGGTCCTGCTGGTGACATATTACGTGGTAATGTTTCAATGATTTCGACCTCGTTCGAAGTGTTATCAGTATTGTAATCTGAAAACAAAAATCATACCACTGGAAATTTGTACAAGTGATCGCTAACAAACTGCTTATTGAAGCCTCACGGACTTCACATAAAGTTTACAGATCTCGTCCGTATATCTCGTATACGACCCGCATCTAGGGATCTCGTCCGTATATCTCGTATACGACCCAAGTCCAGTGAGCACGTCGATGTATCTCGTACACCACCCGTCTCATACGGTACTAAGGTTTAAGAAAAAACCTTGTGGCTTTAACTGCTATGAAAGCCAGTAGCCGTACCGTATAATAGCAATCACAAGACAACTTTTTATTACCTGGAATACTAGAAATTGAAGTATCACTTCCACTTTTATAACCATCCCGACGACGACCACGGCGCTTCATTTTCCGTTCGATTTTTCTTATTTTCTTTTTGTAGTATTGTAAATCTTTTTCTTCATGTCGCCTTTTAGGCATAGTTATAGTATTATATGCACAATATTCACTTTCTAAAACTCAAATTTACTTTATTATTTCGTAGAACACAGTATCAGTTGCCGCGCAAACGAAAAGAATGACAGTTCACGTAAGGACACAGATAATGCATACACTTACAGATAATTTTAGCTCTGAAAAATTGCGTCAGTTGCCGAGTGAATCGAGAAAGCTGCATGGTAAATACATATATCGAGAACGAAGCACGCAGTATAATGACATGCATAATTTCACTCAGAATAGATCCAGCCTTTCCCTTAGCTGCCTACCTTAGTGACGCACTAATCCGAGGCTCGTAACCCGCAAGGGTTGCCCTTAAATGCACTGTCTTGGTTTATAAACTTTTTTTTTTGGGGATAGGAAGTCATCAAAAGACTCCTCCCGCTCTGGGCAGAGCGGTAGGGAGTGTCAGACTTCTCCTGACTAAAAACCACCCATGTTCCTTCTTAGCCCTTTGTGCTGAGGCCGCAGTATCTCTTTCGAACAACCCGCAGCCCCGACGGGCTGGTTGGAGGCCTTACACTTAAAGCACATAAATAGGCCTGCGAGATGCCATGAGAAAAAGAAACAGGCGTTATTGACATGTTGACTAAAAAGACCAAGATATAACTTATGATGTGGCACTTATGTTTAAGTCTGTTTTAAATAACACAACAATTAATTTGTTATCTGGCTATTGGAATTTGAACCATAGTCCTTAGATCTTCGAGTAGGTACTTCGACACTTTTTGCCCAGCTTTCCAAGACGCAATAATGCAAGAGTTATTGTAACAATTAAAATCTTCGTTTATATTCCACAATATTTTGATTAACACCTTACTCAGCTATGCACATAAACGCGACAAACAGAAACCTTCTAACTCCTCATCACAGAGTAAAACTAGCAATTTCTCAGCTTCCACATTAAAACCAGCATTCCTAACTGGACATACCAATAACAGTCTTTAACCTATCTCCGATCCAATAAACATACAGTTACTGATACAAACCGAGTAAATTGAGATACTAGTCTACCACACCCTTATTGCAGTTAAACCAAGCAACAATCACCCTAAACACAAAGACGTTGAGGTAGTTTGCAAGTGTAGAGGTAAGTTTGCCATCTTGCCAGGACATGTTAATCGTGATACGACGGAGTGATCTGTGAACAGGCTGGCTACACCATTGCGACTGATAAACACTTCATCTGCGACTGTTATGGTGTCTATGAGTCAGTATATTTTGGGAGATTGAAACTAGATTAGTTACTTTTGGCTTTGAATTAGTTGCTGTGTCTGGGAGACTTTGTTTTTTGAGTTACTAAGAATGGGTAGAATGAATCACCCATAGATACGTAAAGATTAATCCTAAAATTATAATGATTATTTTAATTATTATGATTAGTACCCGCACCCTGGCGTGTGTGCATGACAAATGACAAAGACAATTTAATGATCTTAGCTAGCTAAGCGAAGTTAACGTTTTGATTTTTTGTCGTGAATTTATGTCAACACACCGAATTTTTAGTCAATGTAATTTATAGATCAAGTAGCTCCTTGACCATCAAAGACTTTTACAAACCACATATCGTGCGCATGCACGTATCCTAAAAGGGCTAATTAAATGCGGATGAGCATATCTCGGTCGTGCATAGCGCCGAATGATTTAAGGTGAAGCAAAAACTTAAGGAATTATTACCGTTTTCCTAGTATATGAAGTAACAGGACGTAAGAATAATATCCCTGGTGTAAATGATGGTAGTTGAGAGGAAGACGGAATCTTGGAAACGGTAGCACATAGTGACATAATTACTAAGGGTTATTTATTTGCAGTTCTAAGAGATTTGTTGGAAGGGATGGTGATAACGGGAGACGCTGAAATTACTTGTAGCAGAATGTCTAAATCTTGGAGTGTGTAAAGAGCAAAATAGGTACTATAATTTCTGCCTATACCCACGGGAAAAGAGTTGGGACTTTAAACAGGATGTCTTACTGGACATTATCACTACTACTACTGGACTATTTACTAATACTATGACATAGTACAGGGGGTGATAACTTGGGTCAGTAACTACCAAAACAAAACTATGCATGTTTTGCAAAATGTTACGGATTTACATTATTAATTGTTTATGTTTGGATGGTAATTGACAGTCACTTTCTAAAACACTGTTTATTATTTCACGGTTAAAAACTAAAGAATACGGTTTATAACCATTCACATTCGTATTCAGTCCATCGTATAACATAAAGACCAATATAGACAAACCCCACCACAAAGTTGCATCACTACATCCATTTCCCATCCACCCCGCCCTCCCGATCCACTATCACTCCCTCAATAGACTCGGCCAGGTGCCGAACTACAAAGTCCACTTTAAACGATCCTAATCGATCATCTCGGCCTGTCTCTCTCTCATCTTGGAATCAAGCCAGATGCATCGACATTTGTAAGAAAATATTATTAATAACCACTTGTATTAGAATAGATTCTAACACCGCAAATGTGTGAGTAATTGCATGGACTATGAAGCATGTGTTGATAATTATTATACTTTGTTAATATCACACGGTGTCTTGTGATCTCTTCTCGTAGTTATTGTAGGAGTCAAATTGATGACACTTTGGCAGACGGAGACCATGCTATGGCTATCCTTTCTTTAATAGTATTACACGCATTACATGATATTGTTTCTGTCTGTATAAGAGTAGAGGGAGATCAAAGAAACGATAGAAAATGAGAGGAGGTGACTGCTGAGATGACGAGAAATAGAGAAGAGGATGAAGAACACATACTACCTGGACCTTAGTTAATTGGGATAAGTGCAGAAAAACTTTGATGATGATGATGTTTATGTTCCGAAAAATGTGAACAGTGATTTTGAACTGAAATCTCTGTTCGAAAGTAATGCTACTGCTAACCTACATAATTATCTTCATTGATACACAAATGAAAAACAAACTTACAAAATACAATTTGACAGTGAGACCGATCATCGGTGATGTTGATCATGAGTCCTTAAACCTTATTGACTCAAAACTAAAACTAAAAGTAAGGATGAATCAGATTCCACATATCCCTTAATATATACATAAGCTGAAGACACTAACTCTTCATCAACAGAACGATAAACAACCAAAACCGTTTCTAAAGCCACAAAAACAACAACGACTACCTAAATACCGATAGAAGCGGCAAAACAAACAGTTACTAATCCTTAATATGTCTCAATCTTTGCCTACATATGTCTTATTAAAATAACAAGAAGGATTATAAATTTCAACTGCCGGTAGAGTAGAGCAGATATATTAACCGTTTGGACACATTTTTGATATAGCAGTGAATACCTGGGATGGTTTATGATTTGTGGTGTCACGGAAAAATATTACCATGTTCGTAATTCGGTGAATTTGTTGGAGTTACAGTAACAAGTTGAGCTGTTTAAGACGATTTATAAGCATGAAAATTACCAGTGGTAACGTGCCTTCTGGGTAGGTCAATTAAAATTAGAAGGTTTCAGGGAATATAGGAATAACGCTTCACAGAGCTAATCCAGCAAATTGGTGACTACACCTATGAGAATATTGGCACCATCTCAGATCGATTTGCTGTCATTGATAACATCAACGAATATCAAAGAAAACTAAATAATTGATCCGATTTAGTATCCTAAATAATACAACTCAATTTACATGGCAAAAGGTCTTTAGTATAATTTTTTTTAATAGTCAAATCCACCTTTACGACACAACCCATCAAAAACATCAAAAGACCATAAAAAAACTAAAGATCATCAAAATATACTTTGTAAATCGCCAATAGCGATAGTCGACTGCGCACCAGCGCGTGAGTTTCCGCGCATTGTTCTCTGCGCTTGCGCACGTATAGATCTACGCGTTATTTGTGAAGCGACGTTACACTTTGATCTTGAAGTGGGGATCATTAGACAATTGAAGTGTGCATGAGAGGATATTGTAACGGCTATAAGAGGAGGATAATAGCCGCTCAAGTCAAGGTTAAGCAGTGCTTGCCAATGTCAATCCGTGGATAGCTGATCATCCATTAAAAACACTGTTTCCTCAATGTTTCAGAAGCAATTTTAGGCGTTGGACCCGGCTGTCACTTATAGATTTTTAAAAGTCGTTACTGTTAGTCAATGTCCCTATGGTCTGACCACGAGACTTACCAAAGCTATCGTATTTCGCAATAACTGGGTTGTGAACGTCCAATAGGCAGTCACTCCATGTAAACTACTAGTACTCAGCTGCCGATCCGATTAGACTGAAAACTGAGATCGTTTGGGAAAAGATTAGGCAGATAGATCATTATGGCTGTAAAAGTATTACCTGGTTTTTAGTTGTAAAAAATCCGTAATTACCTTTTTACAACCTTTAACGTATGCACAGACAGGGGATCTACTTGTTGTCTGCAAATAAACTACTTACGCACTGTTTCTATCTATAGTTTATATATATAAGTTTTAATTTTAGTATTTTACTATACACGAAATGTTAATTTAATTGTTTTAAGTAGATATTTATATGCCTTGTAGCCTGAAACACAGGTTTAACCTAGTTCAGGCAAAAAATCAACTGTGCTTTATTGTAACTGTTATTATCTTATTGTAAATGTGCCCTTTCTTATAAATAAACGATTATTATTATTATTACCTGTAAAGCTTTTAAAGAAGAATTTTACCAATGACACTAACCGCGATCAGCAAAGAATTATCCGAGTTCAATAGCTGTCAGTGTCATCAATACTATGACATCGTTACTGAATGACATTGACAGTTCTTTAACGCAGTTTAGATCTACTAATCGCGATATTTCATCGTAGCTTTTAAATTAAACCTGGTTTAACTTAGACTTGGTTTATCTCGCATGCTGTCACTTTCTTTTGAATATTATTGAAGTGAGACGTCATGCGAGATAAACCAAGTCTAAGTTAAACCAGGTTTATCTACATTTTATAATAAGGCGGACTTTGTTTAAAATATCATCGTCAAAGCATAGAGTGATTAGTGTGACATAAACATATTTTCATAGAGTTTTTCTTTTAAACCAACTAGACTAACTAGTAGCAATATAGTTCAAAAGAGCAACTAAAAATAAAACATCAATTAAGACCCTGACTAAAAATAGAACCAGCCTAAATATTATGACAGTTTCGCTTTTGCCGATCAAAACGAAACAATCCTCAACACGTGTTAATACATAAATGAATGCAGCAAGAACGAAGGGAAATCGGGGATCGTTTAAAAATCCATTAAAACACTAGTTTCACCATAAGCTACTTGAAAAGAACGCCATCGTTTAGATATAAAAACAAAAAACGTATTGTCACCTATTCAGAAACAATCGAGCGATTTCTGCGATCACCTACTTTAATTTACTGTTGTTAGCTACATATTTTTTGCAATTTCTATTTTAACGTCTTGGACATAAAGAAAGTCAAGCGTTTGCGCAACGGAAAATTTGTATTTGTCACAATCATTCTATACTGCTATGCAAATGTCATCTTTATTATTTAACACAAATAGATCATTTTTTCTTCCAACACTACGACAATTCTTCACACTTCACAAAATGTTTACACGGTTGGGAAAACTGACGACAACGCAAATTGAACTTTAGGTAGAGGTAATAAAATACAAGGAAATGTAAATGAAGTGAACAATGAAGATGGTTCTGAAGTGGTTGGTGATAATGACGTCACGCTAGGTAACCTCTGTCGTATTAAAATGACATTACTAGGCGAACGGAACAGTTATAATAATTCACGCCTTCGAGCTTCGGATATTCAGATTTATTTTGATTTGAACACCAATGAGGTCGAAGCACAAGGTAATTTGTAACAAATTATAGGTGTAATAACATTGATAGTAACATCGTTATGAATCGGGAATTTGGAATTCTGTCAAACAGTAATTGGACATAAATAATTTCACACATTACTGTTTCAAAGCACAGTGTCTAATTAAACTAACGAAAAACGTACGCAGAATTCTGTGACGCCAAAATGTTCCATTCCATCTCGAAATTCTAATGAATACGAATAGTTCTTTTGCCAACCCAGATCGGCTACCGATCTAAGTGTTATTGGAAGCCGCTAAGTCTTATATTTTCCAAGGTGCGACTGCTTAACACCTTTTGTAATATCCACCAAAAACTACACATGATGAGTGGCGTACCTAAGGGCTAGCATTTAGCAGTTATATTGTTACTAACACAGTGGACCTCTTTTGTAGTCTGATAAATAAATTATTATTATTATGCCAAGTCCTAGTAAGCAAACTTTCTTTCATTTCCGCGTACGGCGCGCGCCCTGTTCGCACGCACGCGTAGTTACGTTAACCCCACCAAGTTAGTTGCTCACCATCACTAGTGATGCCTCGTTACTTATCGATAATTTCGTCGATATTGTACCAAAAATGGAAAGATTCCTAGTCAGGTCGGAATCCGCCGGAAATCTCAACTCCAAAAGACCTGGAGAAGATATCTCTGGCCCATGGCAGCCCGCCAAACGTCCTGCAGTCTCGAGAAACTCTGAAAAGTTTGATCAAGCACGCAGATTACCTCTGCACAATCAGTTCAACGACCTCACTGTGGACGACAAAGATGAATCGTCAACGAATAACCACTACAGAGAAGCCTCAACTGGAGTGAAGAAAAAAGGACATATACCACCCGTAATATTGGAGATACAGAAAGAGTGGACACATGAAACCATTAAAAACCTCATCACCCGTTACACCAACAAGTTTCATCTCCAGTATAGAGCTAACAATAAAGTTGCAGTAAATTGCCACTCCATAGAAGCTCACCAACTTGTGAAAGAAGGTCTCCGCAAAGAAGATGCAGCCTTCCTAACTTACACTCGTAAAGATGAAAAAGTTCCCAAAATGGTGATAAAAGGCTTACCATCTTACGTCCAAGAAGAGTTATCTGCCGAGCTCGATAAACTGGGCTTTCCAGGTGCATCAGTCTCACAAATGAAGACCCAAACGGTGAGTACATTGTCTTGCCCACCGTTTTTAGCAGTGCTTCCTGTTGGAACAGACATAGCAAAGTTTCGCAATATTAAATATTTATTTAATTGCGTGGTTACTATCCAAAAATTTATGCCTAAAAAGACTGCTGGGACTCAATGCTACAGATGTCAAAGCTTCGGTCACGCATCGAGGAATTGCAATATGCCGGCTAGGTGTGTTAAATGTACGGAACCTCACGCAACAAGAGATTGCACAAAAAAGGACCGTATTGAACCTGCACGCTGCTGTAATTGCGATCAGAATCACCCTGCCAACTTTCACAAATGCGAGGCCCGTCTTGCCTACCTGAAACGAGCGCAAACTAGGAGTGAGAACCAGTCTAGGCCGTTGAAAGCAGTGGCGATTCAGCACGCGTCTGCACCTCTTACTAATCAACCGCCCTCGCTCAAGAAACTCTCATATGCTGGTACTGTCAAAACCAACACCAATCATGATTATCCTCCATACGAGTATTTGGACCTACCACCGGACGACCCTGTAACAAAAGAGATGTTAGAAATACTTACCTGTGTTAAAAAACTTAAACCACAATTTTCTGCCTGTGAATCTATGTTAGATAAGGTTATGCTAGTTCTGACCCATCTTGGCCACTATGTATAATACTAATGAGTTAAGGTTCTTATCTTGGAACTCCGATGGAGTTCGCTCAAAAATGCATGAATTACTTGAGTTGGCGGTACGTGCCTTATCCATTGATATAATCGCTATCTGTGAAACTAAACTGAATTGTAATACTCACTTGACGACACCGGGGTTTATCTGCTATCGACAAGACAAACATCACAGTGGGCGGGGACAAGGTGTAGCCATTCTGGTCAATGAGAGACTTGAGGTTAAACCGATCGCTGTTCCTAAAACTAAACATATTGAAGCGGTTGCTATTGGATTAAAAATTAGCGGAAAAGACCATATCTTTGTTTCAGCTTACCAATCTCCAAACTTGCAGCTCGAATACAATGACATGGATATTTTATTTTCTCTGGGGCCTCATGTTGTAATAATGGGAGACTTTAACGCCAATCACGGCTACTGGAATAGTAGTTATGTCAATGCCCGTGGTAGTATACTGTTTCGTCACATGCTTGAAAACGATTATGTAATACATTACCCTGACTCACCTACTCAGGTAAACTACAGACCTGATCTTACCCCTACAAATCCTGATTTGATTCTGGCGCTAAATGTAAATAATATACATGAGGTTTGTGCAATACCTGCCCTTTCATCAAACCACTTTCCCATACTTTTTACAGTGAATGGTCAATTCTCTCGCAAGCCTAATACTAAACACTACCGATATTGTGACGCTGACTGGGATAAATACCGGTCCTTTATTGACCAAAAGATCTCGCTTAACTCGAAGGTATTTAAATCTGAACCCGAAATCGACTACGCCGTAAACTACCTACATGAGTGCCTTATTGCTGCTAGAGACAAATTTATCCCAAGTAAGGTACACGAAAACACTTGCATAAAACTACCAAATTACATCGCAAAAATGATCAAGTATAAAAACCACCTTCGTCGAAGCGAACTTAAAGTTCCAATTGCGGAAAAAAGACTGTTACGATCGGCTATTAACAAACTGCAACACTTGATTAATTTGGCTATAACGAAACATCAAGATAAAATATGGAACGCTAAACTTTCGAGAGTTGACAATCCTAGTAATGATATTTGGCGCCTGGCAAAGTCTTTAAAACCCAGATCAGACTCAATACCTCCACTTAAAACACCTGAGGGGACTTTCACTACAAACATCCCCGATCAATGTGATGCACTGGCAGATGCCTTCGAGATGAACATAAATCTTACTCATGACTGGATAAGCGATAGTGTCGACAAGGACGTCCAGTCAGCCATGAGTCATTTAAATGACCATGTCATGAGTGAACTGCATCTACCTGTGCGGCCAACTGAAGTCTGGGAAGTCATTCGTAAACTAAAGACTAGGAAGGCTCCAGGTGATGACGGTATACACAACATTATGCTGAAAAATCTATCGCAAAAATCTGTTGTGTTTACCACAAAAATTTTCAACGGCTGCTTAAAATTAGGTTATTTTCCCAATAAGTGGAAAACTGCAAAGGTTATTCCAATTAAAAAACCTGGAAAAGACACCTCTTTGCCAGTTAGTTACAGGCCTATTAGCCTTCTTCCGGTTTTAGGTAAGCTGTTTGAGGTCATGATATATAATCGCTTGCTACGTTGCTCTGGCCAGCTCATTATGAACGAGCAGTTTGGCTTTCGTTCCTCTCACTCCACAGTACAGCAATTGGCTCGAGTCTCTGAACACATTTCCTATCACCTTAATCTTAAGCAGTCTACCGGTATGTTCCTGCTGGACATCGAAAAAGCCTTCGATACTGTCTGGCACGAAGGCCTGTTATACAAGCTCATCAGTTACGGAATTCCAATTGAGTTAGTAAAACTTATCCAATCTTACCTTAAAAACCGTAAGTTTGTGGTTCATATTGGTACTGACAGGTCTTCGCCCCGGACGGTATCAGCAGGAGTTCCTCAAGGCTCGGTGCTCGGTCCCTACCTCTTCATTCTATTTGTGAGTGACGTTCCTGTGCAGGTCCGTACTCATCTGGCCTGTTTTGCCGACGATACAGCATCGTACACAAGTGATGATGACATCGACATTATCATTGGTAGACTTCAGTTATCGCTTGAACTACTTCAATCTTATTTCAACAAGTGGAAGCTAAAGTTGAACGAATCCAAGACTGAGGCAATACTCTTCACACGCCAACGTTCCACCCCAAAAAGAAAATTAAAAATTGCTGGGCAAATGATTCCGTGGAGCTCAGAAGTTCGCTATCTCGGAGTTACTTTGGATAAAAAGCTTAACTGGACAAAACATGTCAATAAACTACGTGTTAAAGGAGCTCAAGCACTCGGTTCTCTCAGTCCTATACTTAACCGCAAAAGTAAGCTCAGCGCAAACACCAAACTTCGGTTATATACCACTCTCATTAGACCTTGCATCACCTACTCGTGTCCAGTATGGAGTAGCACCTGTCAATCTAATTATAACCTGTTACAAACAATTCAAAATAAAGCAGTTAAAATTGCCTATAACACTCCGTTTAAAACTAACCTTAGAACACTACACACAAATATAAAGTTACCCAGCATTACAAAATTCATTTTAAAACTAACTCGTAAATTCTACAACAAAAACAAATATCATCAAAATACATTAATTGCTAACATAGGTCAAATTAAATTGAATGATTTGCGATGTATCGATGGATACGGTAAATACAAGCTTCCCCATCACTACGTATTGTTCGCGCACAATACTGATAACGCGTCGTAGCTGGGCCCGTACGATGCGCCAGCGCTTCCCCGCTCTCACCGTATACAGGTGAGCGCGCGGGAGGCGCGGTAGTTCGTGCGCCGCTGGTGGTCACGCGCGGTCACCTGAGCGGCCGTTTGCACCGGTCGCACTTACGCTGAGCGCGTAGTAAACTTTTTGCTGCTACCTCCACAATTATATAAATGAAGTTATTACAATAATTTCATATGAAAATGTTAAAGATCTAATTTAATAAATGCCTCATGTTGTGATAAGTTAGTAAACATTACTATTATATACTTATAAAGGCGCCTCTAGCCTGTAAAAGTGTTTGTTATTAATATTAGTGTAACTGTTGCTTTACTTTTAAGTTCTACAGCTATGTATATTTTTATGATAAATAAAGAATTTTTCTAAACTAAAGTAAGCAAACTGTTTAGAATCCCAAACATCATGATGTGTAGTGGGTTATACCTAAGGGCAGCCTAGCTTATTTGTTTGTCTAAAAGACCGCCAGGAACCACCAGTAGATGAAAATATACTTCATAATGACGAGAAGCAACAATCTAAGAACAGAAACCGTGGGTATGAAAATAACAAACCAAAGCAACCTAGTCCACAAGTTATTTATTTATTTATTTAATTTGGCTCCTCAACAATGAGTAAACATTTCAAACTTAAGTCTAAGTGCCCCATTACTTAAAGAAGAGCACTACATGCAACATAATATGCGCCTTAACAGCCAAAACACGAGATCAAAAAGAGATATAAATACAACATAATGAAAATGACGAAAGAATCAATTCACTGAAATAATCAATTATCAATAAAACAATCAAAATAAAACAATCAATAAAATAATCATTAAAATAATCAATAGAATACTCAATAAAATAATCAATAAAATAATCAAAAAAATAATCAAAAAAGAAACAATAAAATACTCAATAAAATAATCTATAAAATGATCAACATTAGGTTAATTTAGGCCAAACAGAATATGACTAAGACTTAGTATTAGATAAGTTACAGTTTAACATTTTCTTTATAGAAGGCACAGATGTCTGACATAAATCGATGTGTTCATCGTGTTCTTTGTACACAGCATACATTATGTACAGAGCGCAATGCTATCAATGCAATTATCAATGCAAACCTTAACCAAACAGACACTGACTGAAACAAATCTGACGACACAAAATCTTTTGAAGTGACCATCTTAAATAACGAACCGATAATAATATAACACGTCGAAACTCATAATATGATAAATATAGAGTATCAATGATGCGTCAACTATGTGATGCAGAATTGCGCGTGCGATTAATGAGTCGTGCCAAAACATCTGGTATATTACCATCAATATCTGTCTGTCATATGTATGCGATAAATTTACGAACGATATGCTTCGACGTTCGGAGAAGATCTTAAATTATAGATAGCTAGCGTTTGCCAGCGGCTTCACCTACGTGAACGTCAAAAATTATCCTAAGAATACTACCAGAGTAAAAAAAAGCCAGCGACTTCACCTTTTTTTTATTATTATAAATGTGCTTGCTCTTGACTTCAATCTTGCCCTAAGGGCAGAGATGAGATCGACGATGGAACGAGCTTACCCAGAAGAAGCCTATTTACTCGCGACTTATAAAGATTAGGGTTATATGAACTCGGAAAAACCGACGCAGGCAGGGAGTTCCACTCCTTGGCTGTGCGCATAATAAAGGACTTACAAAGCGCCTACCTATGGGAAAGTTGAACATTTTCCAAGGCAACGTCCAGTTTAAAAAGTATCCTATAACCTATCAAGTACAGAGGGCTTCCAGGCCATATGAATGCAGCTGAATTCCAGTATTTTAACATGGAGCGACTACCCATTTGTTATCCACGAACAAGTTAATACTGGGTAATGCGATAACCCTTGGTAAGACTGGTTGATAGAGTTTCGGGTCACTGACTACCTGTAATGACTCTCAAACATCTGAAAATGACAACCGGGACCAATGACTTAACATGATTTCCGAAGCAAGGATGAAACTCGGTATGTGATGGATGATGACCCATGCACGGCACGCCCTAGGCAAGCGCGGCTTAACCTTGAAGAAAGACACGTCCGGATGTTATTATTTAGCCACAAGCTCGACCCAAATCTGTTTCCCCATTGAGACGTTATTAATTACCAAAACTTTCAAATTCACAAACATACAAACTTGCTCATTTATATCAATATTAGTAGGATGTTTGTAACTGCGATGTTTTTCCATGCTGATTGCGACACCTGTGGTGGACATCTATCAGGAATAGTGAAATATTTAGTCTGGGCTGAATTTGGGATGGCAAAAAACGTAATGATTGAAGATGCAAATGGAGGAGGCAGCTGTAAAATATCTTTAACTGTGTAAAAGAAGTAGTAACCCAGAGAAAAAAGGTGACGACGTTCACGAGATTGATTGAGAGCAGCGGTGGCCCAGTGGTGGCAGCCCCGACTTACGAACAGTAGGTCGTGGGCTCGAACCCAGGCAGGCACATTACTTTGTGTAATTTATTTCATCACCGCTGCTCTCAAAACGGTGAAGGAAAACATCGTGAGGAAACCGGCATGTCTTAGAACCAAAAAATTCGAAGACATGTGACATCTACCAATCCGCACTGGGCCCGCGTGGTAGATTATAGCCCATTCCCTCTCATAAAGACAGGAGGCCTGTGTCCCAGCAGTGGGAACATTAATAGGCTGTTGATGTTCACGAGATTGATGCAAAGTAAGTCCAACATAATTATTGCTCACAAGCTTAAAATCAAGTCTTATGGTATGCAGCACTTGTAAAAATAATACAAACAGTTGTACTGTTTTTCTTGACGTTTTGTTCATGAGTAGGTATCACTAAATGTAAAACCATTGCCATAACTATCCACAGTAATCTTAAACGAATTTTATGCCCAGTGATCATTATTTTTTCTCCTTTTTTGCTACTTTTTCAACTTCTAGTTGATCATCGACTCCAATTACTTCACGCCAATATTCAAAATTCCCAGCCAAAATCTTCATTCGCTCAAAATTATTCAATACCGTTCCAATTGCAGCACATAACTCTATATATAATAATACACCGTTAAAAATCTCCCAGCAGTTCGATGATGCATCGTGGGCCACTCCTATGATTTGTGGGAAGACAGGTGTTCGACGCAAATACATCGCAACCGGTTCGGTTTCGCCATCTCAATTGGCATTTTGACGTGGTACTTAAAGTTTACTAATTGCATTTATTTATAATGCTGCAAGGTTATCTGGGAGGAAAACATCGTGAGAGAACCGATCTCATAGAACCAATTATTCCAATATACATCCGCCAAATCGTACTGTATCACCTTTCTGGTGGATTACCTGATTACTCCTGGCATAGGGAAGAAGTCTGTGTCCTAGCAGTGAGAAAATTATTTACTGATTATGTATGGTTATCTGGTCCAGTAACTTTTTTTTTATTTGAACATGCAAAATTACTACGGAAATCGACAACACACGCAAATTTTTTTAAAGTGTTTTTTATGCAACAAATTCTAGCAGGATCTACGTAAGCGTTTTGGTAGTCTATATCAATAAAATACATTTTAAACTTCATCATCGTAGATCATATCACTTTTAGAATCTCTCTTTGCAAAAGCCGTAAGGTTTGTCACTTTTAGTTTACCAGCAGTATCGCCAACATTGGTTCAAACGGGACCACTGAGCTATTTATCTAATTAAGACCAATAATGTGACATTCGACATGCGGTAGTGCCCGATATCTTCGACAAGTGTTTGTTTTGGACACACTTCAACACTTTACGCTTCAGTGTCGAGCAAAAGGTCGAATAAATCTTAATAGATGTCGAAGTTTATTCTGGGATCTGATTTGTTTTTATCGTATGGCGTCTGGATACTTCCTCGCTTGGGAATGCGTTTCCTGAGAGCTCTCATTAGGGATTATTTAGATCTCGAGACTTTAATACAAGCGTTTTATATCTTTGACAGCTGCCCTGTATGTCATCAGATGCGATAGTGGTCACACGTGAACTTATCTAGAACTGATATACAATTTAGGTGACCTTGAAAGTTCACTAATATACATCTACGTAGACTGTTTGCAGCTTGAGACAACTTGTCTATTACTTGTCCAATACCAATTGAGATACTCTTTTATGAAAATGACAGATAGATAGGATACACAGGTACTTACAGGTACAAACTCAAACTCAAATATTTTATTTCAATTAAGCCATTACAGGCACTTTTGAATGTCTGAAGGACGGAAGAAGAACGAAACTACGAGTGCAATACGTCATTCCGAAAGCCACCACGCCGAACCACACGCCACCGAATGCCCGCAACAACGAACACTGCAAGCACGAAAGCACGCAGCGACGCAACCGCAACAACGAATGCTCGAGACCCCGAATCACGGAACAACGAATGCACGCCGCAACGCGCAAAACTCAACCATTTTGAAGGGAACTAAATGATCCGACACACCCGCCACCATCAGCGAGACATTTGAGTGAGCATGACATTCTCTCAGCCACCAGGGCAACGTCACTAAAATATAACTAAATGTAAAAAAGTAAAAAGTACAGGTTTTACAGGTACTTATTGTTAGTTAAAATTGTGAAAAAGGCTCTTTAATTTGTTTTTTTCTGAACGGCAAATGAAGCTCACTTGACCCACCTTTTAAAAAGTTGTCACCACTGCATTTAGTCATATATGTTTCTTGCATGTCAGAAGAATCGCAGATGCATTACTATCCCAACATAATATAAAGTTTAAATTCTCTTGACTGGCCTGTTGGTCTAGTGGTTAGTGACCCTAACTGCTATGCCGGAGGTCGTGGGTTCGATTCCCACCCAGGACAAATGTTTGTGTGATGAGCACGATCATTTGTTCTGTGTCTGGGTGTAATTTATCTATAATATGTATGTATTTAGAAATATATAAGTATGTTTATCAGTTGTCTAGTACCCATAACACAAGCTCTGCTTAGCTTGGGACTAGATGGCGTTGTGTGATAGTTGTGGAATATTATTATTTATTATTATTATTATTTAAATTGCACATCATCATTAATTTCATGATAGATTTGGGGTGGGTCCAGTATGTATTCTTGTTAAATACGTCTCTATTACTCATCATCTCTTAATACACCTCCTTTCTTCCCATTATCATCTTTCACACAGATGACAGAAATATTGTTACTTTGCATATCGTTACATTTTCCTTGTTCCTTCGCATCACATGCCCATACCAAGCCAACTATTGCATACAAACGCCTGTAATAAAACCGGTACCTTTCGAACCAATCCTTAGCACTAAACAGTCCATAAAATAGTACTAAAACAAAGTAAAAGCTCAAAGTTTGAGCACCGCACTGCAATAAGTTGGGTCCGTCGATAAATCTATGAAAATGAACGTGCTCCTAATGTCACTGGAATGCTTTCATGATCTGACCGAACCAGGGGCGGACTGTGTGCTGTATTATTTTAACATTAAACATCATACTCTACTAATTAACCTACGGCCACTTCGTCACATAGAAAGGTGGCTTTTTGTCCCAGCAGTGGGCACTTTAAAGCCTGATTACGTTGATGTACGTATGGTCTACTAAAACACTGCTTTGTAGTAAGAGGACCCTCAGTAAGCAAAGGACAGTTTTTGGTTGTCGTCTGTTAAATGATATCCCCTTAACACCCCTTCTTTCATTAGAAATAATGATACGCATGTATTTTATTGACTCTGTAAGAAATTTGTTTTTGTTCTGCGCTACAAATAAATCTGCAGAACTCAAGAAAAAAATATTTACAAGTCGAATTCACCCGAATACGTTCTCCCAGTCATAACTAACGCCTGACGGCATAAGATCGAAGTGCAAGTATCTAAATATACCAGCGACCAGCAGCCATCAATTTGAGAGGAATTAATCGCCAGCAGACATTGTCGCGGGAATGTGAACATTTGGCAAATTGGCAGTTTTACAGCCAACGTTATTGATTTTAGTTGCTTCTGTTTTTTCAGCTGATGGAATGTTGTTTTTCGCTAAAATTGCTTCAGTTGATCTATATGTCGATAGAGATGAATATTTACTGAAATGAACACTATTTTAGATGGTTACTACTCGTATTCAGTAGCTATTAATTAATGAAAATTATGCTGCCCTGAAAATTACATCGCCACCACGCTTGTCCTCGCAACAACGTTGAGACTTTATGAGAAACGATGGATGGACTGTCCGAAGCTTAATATGGATAGAAATGAGTAATAGTGAAGTATGGAAGAAGAAAACATACTACGCCGACAATAAATAAATTAGGATAAGGGGAGGAGAATGATAATGAACTACAAAGAAGCAGGTTATGTATATAATGAAACTAGCTGATCGCATTATCAGCAAAATAGCTGGTACGCTACTTTTATAAGAATGGGACACTATAATGATGATGCCAAAACAAATATTTAACAAAGAGCACACCATCAATGGATTGAAATAGAGGACCAGATTTTAACAATACAACATGTCTTGTATGTTATCCTTAAACTCCATGTAATAATAATAATAATCATTTTATTTCAGGCTTCTAAGGCCCATAGGTACACAAATAATATAAAACAATAACAACAAACTAATACATATGAAAACACCTTATAAACTATAACTACACACGTAACGTTGACGGCGTCGTGTTTCGCTGCGAGGTGTCACGTAATCGTCCCCGGAAACGTCGATATAAGACACCTTTCGGCCAAAAGTCGGCCAAATAGGGACGAAGCCTATTGCCATCAATCAGGCACAAAATCAGACTTCCACTGAGAATAGAAGGGTTCTCCAGGAAATTTCAACTAAGACTTCACACTCAGGCAGCGGTTCAAAGTTAACTATAATTATTAGATTTCCTAAGTCCATCACCCAGTTAATAACTAACCCGACCGACTGCCATAAGATCGAAGTGCAGTCGCTAAATATAGCGACATTGCAGACGCACGCATCAATGTGCGACAAATTAATCGCAAGTGCGGACGCTACTTTGTAGAGCAAATAATTTTGACAATTTGATGCGATTTCCGCGTTATTGGAATTATTACGGCATGGGTATTTGTGATTGAGAATGAAAGCGTTGTTTTTTTATTTACAGTGTTATTAAGTAATCTAAATCTTTGCGACACTACTACTAAACACGTTACAGATTCAATAGCTGAGCTATTGACCGCTGCATTACGTGCCACGGGTTCGATCCCTGCACGAGACAAATATTTATGTGTACTACAGGTAGCAGTTTTGGATCTGGTATTGTTTTTAAACCAGGATCCTGGAGAAATTCCTAGTGTGGGCAATATTTTAACAACAAAATCATTACCCTTCAGGTAGGTAAGTTCTTTTATTTTTGCTTCGCCGTAGTCGGGTAAGAAGAAAAGTCTATCGAGTTTCAAGACAAAGTGCGGTTCAATCAATCATAATGATTATGAAAAAAACTGTTGAAAGCTCATGTTAAACGCATTGAAAAATACTATTGAAAAA
The DNA here is from genome assembly GCA_949775195.1 of Diarsia dahlii. Classification (NCBI taxonomy): domain Eukaryota; kingdom Metazoa; phylum Arthropoda; class Insecta; order Lepidoptera; family Noctuidae; genus Diarsia; species Diarsia dahlii. The sequence continues at coordinate 19,090,428 of OX459210.1, forward strand.
CCAAAAAACGCCCTCTGGTGATTCAAAACCGACCCCAGAAACCCCCAAGCAAACAGGAACACCCTTAAAAACTGCACTGTATCTATTTACCCGTAACTGTCACTATTTACCCCTCGTAGTACATAACGCTACACCCCCTCCCCCCTACTAAGACTTACCTATACACCCCCCTCTAGGCTACGTTAAAATGCAATCTTCTTAATGGAATTTCAATTTTCGCTGGGAAGTTAACTAAAAATCCAACCGGTTGCAATATTGCCGCGAAGACGACGGCCATTTTGTACGAGCTTGTCTGTTTGTCTGTCTTTATGTCTGTTACTTAGGTTATTAATGTAAGGGGAGATTGTAGTTTTTTTAAGTGGACTTTGAGAAGAAAATCTAGAGATTTAATTTGATTTGGTAGTGTTTTAACAGAAGCTGACAAGGCTTATCAAGAGGAGTCGTATAGTTACTAAATGGTCCCAAGTGGTTCTCAGACATGCTGGTCTCCTCACTAGGTTTTCCTTCACCGTTTTGAGAGCAGTGGTGATGAAAAACACTACACAAAGTAATGCGCCTGCCAGGTTTCGAACCCACGACGTACCAACGCTGCCCTCAGGACAGTCACTCCATGTAAAATACTGATTCTGCTGCATCAGGTTAGACTGAGAGCTGGCCTCAACGAAAAAGGCTAGCAGATGATGGTAGTAATTGGAACTAATAAAAGTTACGCTCATTTACGATGACTACAAATCACCTGATGTTTAATGGACACTGGCTATGTAAATCAGCTACTTCATGACTCAGTTGATGTTGTATCTGAATTGGAGACTAACTTAAAATTCTTCCTGTCTTTTATTTTTGCAAAGATGTCATTAGATTATTTCCAAAGAGGCTCTATAGTCATCCGTAGGAAAAACTAGTAATTGTTTTCAGAGCCAGTTACGTAGGTACTAGTAGGTCATTCCCGCAAAAAGATCACCTTCACCCTGATGATAAGGTATTGTGCAGGTTTTAGTATCATCGTTTCTGGGTATAGGCGTCTAAAGAGAGGCCTTGATATAATGATAAAACCTGTACCCAAAAGTAATTACTTAAAAACTCTAAATAAAAACCAATTTCTTTATCCAATTTCGTAATAAATGAAAGACCAAACCATCCAATATCCCTGCTCCCAACAATACAGTATAGTCTCCAGTTTCCCACTATTACAAAACAAAATAAAACTAAAAATCCTCAAGAAAAACGAGTTATTTGATTCAATAAGCAAAGTTGGGAGCGAGACACTAGTATTTAATATCAAGAACGGAGCCCCGAGGAAAAAGAAAAATCTATACAGGGTGGCAAACTGGCAAACCCCCCGATCTTTACGTCTTGGAGACGTTTTCCAACTGCAGCCATTAATTATAGACACAGTGCACGTGACCTTGTGTTTATTTGTGTGCTGTGTTGCAAGACACTGTGTTTACGGATATAGATTCATTAGTTTTAAAAACTGTTGATTCTTGTATAATTATTAGTTTCCAAGGTGTTTTTTTTTATATTTATGGTTGAACAAAGTTAATTAAATAAGAAACTGTGTATTATTATTTATACATATGTACCTATATCCAAAATAAATAGGTATTGTGCCTTAAACGTTTCCCACGTAAAAACTCATATTTTAGATTCCCATTAAACAAGTATTCTTCTTCCGTCATGATTCTAAATCTAAAGCATGACAATCAATGTGAAAAACATACATACTCTGATTTATTATAGTACCAAAAACCTACAACAATGATACAATATACCACATAACTACACAAAACAGTATAACACAGCTATGCACAACAACATTCAACTATGCACACACCACTCCACAAAAAATAGTCCTAAAAAATGCAACCTGAAATACACGACAAGCGTTCACGAAGTACATACGCAAGCAATACCAATCAGACGCTTCAGCGCCCATCTATGTCCGTAGCGCTCACTCCCATTTACGAGAGAAAAAACCTCGGAAAATCTACGTGACGTAACATACAACCGATAGCCAATGGCGTATCGAACCTTCGGCGATTAACGGCCACCGCACCCAGACCTACCCACCCTCCCTTTCACGTTCAAAAATCGAAGCCACGAGCGGTCACACGAAGTGAGAACGAAGCTCAAGCGAAAATAGTCGGAGAGTATCGAGAACGAACGACGGCTCGTGATTGGTTGATCGGTTCTGCGCGATTGGGCACAACGGCGCACACTCGAACCGATATCTCGTATTTACCACGTTCGACGTTTGTTTGTATGTGTGTGTGTATGAAGTCGCCGTCGATAGGTATGTATCGATGTGTTGGTGTAGGTATCGATTTGATTTGTGACGCCTGCCCGCCGATCGGTCAATCGCGGTGCGTCGCTGTCGATTTAAATTTGGAACGTGATATTTAAATTTGGTATGCATTCGTTGACCGTTAGCGTGACGTAACGCTGTCTGATTGGATGAGAGCTAGTAATAGATAGTGTCGTAATTAAACTATCGTTTTGAATTGTGTCATCCTTTATGTATTGTGGGTTTCAGTTAGAAAGCAGACGAAAGAAATTGCATTTCAAAAGAGAGTTTTGTGTAAAATAGAAATATTAATATACTAGATCAAATGATAAGGAATGATAATTATCTCTTAGTAAGCAGGCACATCCTCCTTATAAGCCAACTTCGTAAGCAACTCCCTTCACACAACTCAACGCACACATCTTTCCTCCAACATATACAGCCAAAACCAAAAAAAAATAGCCACGAACCGTTAATTAAAACGCAACAAAATAAGTCCATAATTCACTACTATAGCGAATCTTCACAAATGTCAGTCAGTGCAAAAAAACCGGGCTCGTTTCGACAAATTAAAAAACACGTTCCACTCCATTTCTGGATACAAAAAAAAAGTTCCACAGATAAAAAATGGCTGAACATCCTCATCAACGGGGGCTATTAATAGGGAAAAAGTGCGCAATCCGGGGCTTTACTGTTCACTACCTACTAATATTTAACGAACTTCTAGATAAAGCAAATATATATGCTTTCCCGTGTACTTATTTAAAATGGAAAAATATTTTTCCTGCGTCCCGTCGTCGCTTCCGCTGCAGATAGCCGTAACTGCATTATGTTTGATGTTTTTCTTTTTATAATGCGGGTGGCTAAAGATAGATGGCCTTTATTTTTCTAGCTTATGCAGGCCGATAGGAAAGATGGGCTGAGTTATGTGGTGGGCTTAATTGGATTATCTGGTGCAAGTGGATCGAATCCAGGTTGTTATGCTTTGTTGTGAGTATCTTGTTCTCGACAGTCTTCTCCAATAATTTTAAATTTTCAGTCATGACCTTGAGAACTGCGAATCATCTTGACATTTTGATTATGGAAAAAAAGAGAAGAGAGTCATCATCATCTGCCTAGCGTTTATCCCAGCTATATTGGGATCGACTTCCAGTCTAACCGGATGCAGCATCTGACCTCTACAAGTCTACAACCGAATCAGTATTGGGTAACATGAGATTCCTTGGTACGAGTAAGACTGGTAACAGAAAGAAATAAAGTTACTTAAAGATCCCTAAACGCCTTAAACCCAAAGAAACTATAAGTACAAAAAAACCCATCAACATCACACCATCACTTTTAGCTCAACAAAACTCTCTCAGTTCACGCCAGACCTCCCCAAAAGCATTGCAAATGATCACTGAAATATTCCTCAAACCTGTGATATATAAAATTTTCAGTAGCGCCCACTCTAGAGCAGTGGAATTACTACAAAATCGAGTATCGCAGCGAGATATCCGCCATTCGGCCGACGGAGGCGTCGCACGTTCGTTCATATGAGACACACTGAGAGGGAATATTACAGTATTTTTATTTAGAAAATGTATTTAATAGTCAAAAGAACTGAAAATTAAATAAATCGTTGAATATAAGAGTTTCACAACCACCAAATGCCCAGAGGAGACCTAACTAACCACGTAGAACCAGTTGCCCGGTAGATAAACTAAACCAAATCATTTCGTTTGTCTGTCCCCGCCTAAAATCAGTGTTTAATAGAATTAAACTAATATTTTGTCCCATAGATCGTGAACTGAAAGTAGAGCCTCATCTTACAAAAGGGTTGAACAAATAAAAAATAATAATAATAATAGCAATCAGCCTATATAGTTCCCACTGCTTGGACACAAGCATCCTCTCTACCAGAGGGAATGGGCTATCCTATCACCACGCTATATCCACCACGTGTCCTAATCTGGGTTGGTAGATGTCACATATCTTCTAATTGTTGGTTCTACGACATGCCAGTTTCCTCATGATGTTTTCCTTCACTATTTTAAGAGCAGTGAATATTAAAATAAAAAGTTATGCTCCATGTGTACAATAAGTTTATCATATACGGCACATAGTCGGTGGCAGTGCGCTCGGAATATGCTCGATATAGAGCACGTCGCCTCCACTCGATCCCGGTGAAACATTGCTCTAGTTAGTGATGTGCTGCATGGCGATATATCGATAAATAACTTTATCATATAAGGACCATAGTCGGTGGCAGTGCGCTCGGAATATGCTGCATATCTCCACTCGAAATATTGCTGTTAGTGATGTGCTGCAAGGTGATATATTGACACAATAAGGCTATCAATACGGTAGGTACTGTTCACCTACCGTATTGATAAACCATAAACCCACGTTAATGAGTTTTACTAACCTTGGTGTCAACTTGGTAGCTCATTCTTCTAAAAAACAGGAATGTATCATCAAAGGCATCTTTACAATTATAATGTTGTGATAATGATAATGATATTCAAAATAAAACTTGAGAAAACTATCCTATTGTGTACTGTAACTGCTAAGCTTTATGGAACCAGACAACTCAAAACGTCACTCAAACGCAATTTAATTAATTCCAGAAAAGAAAAAGTCGTGTCCAAACTATCGATATCACCGTCCCCCATCACTAACAGCACTTCCGATATAATATTTCATATTTAATAGTGATGCACCACGAAAAATCCTTCGCAGATGACTCTCAGCTTATATTTTACATAAATTGGATATTATTGCGCTCATATTGAATATAATATTATATTTTGTAGAAACTATTTCTTGGGTATGTATGTATGATTGAAGTGGTTTGAATAAGTATCTTGTGGGAAAAAGTATCTTTGAAATTCTATATTAATTTAAAAAAATATCAGTCATTATCTACAATCACTGAAAGTGTGGCATCATCATCATCTTCCTGACCCTGCTGCTACTTGGGGTTGGCCCGTTGGCCCCACACGCTCTTCCTTTAATACTCCCCTGTCAGCAGTTTTTTTTTTGTTTTGGAGCGTGGGAAATAATCAAATGACTCCTACCGCTCTGGAGGGAAGGAATCGGGAGTGTCAGACTTCTACTGATTAAAAAACACCCGTGTTCCTTATTAGCCCTTTGTGTCCGGCCGTAGTATCTCTTTCGAACAACCCGCAGCCCTGGACGTCACTGCATTATTCACTCCTTTTGCTTTCATATCATATCTCACACAATCCATCCATCTTTTCTTTGGCCTTCCTCTCCCTCTCCATCCATCAACATTAATATCTATCACTTGTTTTAGTCACATGCGTTTCATCCATCCTCATTACATGTCCGATGTCATAGGAACTAGTGAGACGAGTTCGATTAAGTTTTGTTTCATTTGTTCCATTATCAAAGTGCATGGAACTATTGAGAAAAAAAGTCTCACTAGTTCCATGGAACTAATTGCTGGTGGAACTAATGAGAATGATCCATATAGTCGTGGGTTTCAGTAACCTCTTCCAAGTCTTTCCGAAAACCATTCTGGTTTTCCTACATAGCAAGCCTGTAATCGCCGAACGGTTAGCCAGTGGTGTACAGTCACCTTCAAAAATGCATGGACAGTTCTGAACTCTATTCACAAGTAATAAAGACTAAAAGTATCCATGCAATTTTGCAGGTGACTGTACCTATTAGTACACCCACATTTCACCAGTTATGTTTAAGTCCCATGTGAGAAGGAGCGAGCCTATTGCCGTCAACGGGCAACAAATCCAGACTCCGTGGCTGCTCCTGAAAAATTTCCTAACGGGAGAACCCAATAAGACTTTGCTTGACCAGGGAATCGAACTGAGGACCTCATGCACAGTAGTCGCGCTTTCCAACAAATTGATCCCATTTTTGTCAAACTAGTCATCCAATCCAAAATGCGCATAGTTGACTCAAACTCCCCCTTACCCGTAAACTCCAAAACTACGTTCGAACATACCACTACGAGTAAATAAAATAGGTAAGAATTTTGAAAAATTTTCAATATTCCCCCAAGGTGAACTAACTGCAAGTTATATTCGCGTTGTTTTTAAATAAAATCAAAGTGTACGTTGGCTGCAAGTTCCCGGGTTGTTCTTTATGAACTTCATAAAAATGGTCGTATTTACTGGAAAAGAACGGAGCCCCTACTATGGACACGCTCGTTCTGAAAAGTGTTATAACCAAGGAACAAAGTGGTGAACGAAAACATTGTGAGAAAACCGGGGTGTCCTAGAACTAGTACATCGAAGTTATGCGACACCCACCAACACGCTCTTGGCCCTTGTGGTGGATTACAGCTCATTCACAGATAGGAGGCTCGTGTCTCAGCAGCTGGAATGCTTATTTTCTTGTGACTGGAAAAAAAAAACGTCCACCGATGATTGAAGTTGATAGATCTTAACTGTGATGAAACTATGAGCTCCCCATTACTTTCATGGTACTTAAAAAGTGGGTGTACTGAAGTTACCTCTGCTTAAACCCTGAGATTACAGGCAAAGTGTTATCTTATTAAAACTTATTACCATATAACCTTGTCAAGGTTGTAGGCGATATAACTACATCTACCTACATACAAATACACACATACATACATATAACTTTGTAGGCGATATGAGAGTGACTATATTTAGAGAAATATTATAAAACAAATATTTATTTGTAAAACTATTTTTACTGCAAAAAATATTTAAAAACGAAGATGAATTATCATGAAAGTTATAAACACCCATTGCCACAATACAATAAATATAGGTAATACCTTACTTCCTATGTTTCGTAAATTTTGTGAGTTGAAGAAATTGATTTCTTAGTCTCGCTCAAACCTGATCATCAACACTTCTTGTCGTGTACCTACTACTACATGCAAAAACTACAAATTAATAGTTGTAGTAGTACCTACCTACTTCCTCTGGACGATATTCTTCCCAAACATCACTGCCACTCTTAGACTACTATTAAGGCTCTATTGCAACCTTGTCTCCCTTTCTGCACATCATATTATTATACGCGTGACGTATTAACAGGCTGGATAAATACACTACTCTATTTTGACCTTGAACTGAAGTTATATTCGTGGTCACATAAAATAGAGAATCAAGTTTTGTGAGTGTAATGTAGGTAGTGGGAATACAAAATATGAACACTATTAGTGAGCTATTTACTGGGAATACAAAATATGAACATACGTTGCATTATGTGGTTGCATTATGTGGGCTGACGTTCCGTGATCACATCATAAGCTGCTGCAAAAAAGCTTACCGAAATTTGGGTTTTATGCTCCGTATGGTACGTGAGTTTACTAACATAAAAGCGGTGGGAGCTTTATATAATGCTTTGGTTAGAAGCCAATTAGAGTGTAACGAATTATCTGGGCTCCACATGAATCTAAATATAGAATCATGCTGGAGAAAATACAAAACAAGTTTGTTAGATATTTATATTTAAAATTATATGGCGTATACCCATTTTATCCGCATATGTACCCGACTTTATTTATTTTGGGTATGGTTGGGTATAACGAGCTGGGGGTCAGGAGGCATCTCACACTCACCTCGTACATATTCAAGGTACTTAGAGGGAAGGTACATCATGCGGATATCTTAGGGCAGATAGGTTTGTGTGTTCCGGACAGGTACGTGGGGCGACGTCGACAGCCACGCTTGCTGGCGGTGCCGCGCGCGCGGACCAATCTATTGGGCGAGGCGCCACTGACGCGGGCACTCCGCACTCTTAACTTCATAGCTTGTGACATTGATCTATTTGGTTGTTCTCTGAGTGAGTTCACAAAAAATGCTATGTTTGTAATTTGTTATAAAATTTGAATTAATATTGTTATTGTGTACACTATCGAATTAGGTAACTGTAAAGATAGTCGTAAAATTGAGAAAAAAAAAAAAAAAAAAAAACATAAAAAAAAAAAAATATATGTTTGTTGAGATATTGGGGAAAAGTAAACACTGACTCTGAAAATATTAATGAAGATATCGTGCCCTTAAAGCGAAAACCAACTAAAGTCACATAAAGGCAAAAATGAGTTACAGATACCGTTAGAATCTCCTTTTCAAGATCTACATACTGGTAAAACCCGTTTTCCGAGATGACGCTCCGTTCTGGATTTAGCTTTTAGCTAAGGTAACTTATCAGGAGATTTTTTAAATAAAGAACAGACAAAACCCAGTAAGTGTCGGTTAAAGCAATGTTTTTGCATTGTAAGCAATTTTTCTCGCCAGGAAAAACATTCTATCTGCGTTTAAGTGGTTTTGTCATGATTCACGTTAAATTAACAATAACAATTTAATAATTAAGTAAAGAGACTAAATATTTCTACTTAGTATTAGCAATTACCCATTAGGTGAACATAAATATTTCGTTTAATAAAATTCATAAAAAAACTGCTGTCTAAACTCTATTCTTCAAAACATAAGAAAACATTGTGACTACAGGAAAAACCACTAATCTGCAGCATTTATCAAGCCAATCCTTCATTTTTCCTACTTGTTTTGAGAATTAAGTTATTTATTTTTCACCACCCGAATAATTAATACAATAAGAAATCAAAATACACGTACACGCCTCTTTATCAAGTATTTTAATAGTTTTACGATTCGAACCTTTAAACACGATTTTCTCGAAACTAAATTTTGTGCAGTTAGTTGGGTTTTGAAGTAAGGGCACGATATGTATTTTATTCATTTACTCTACATGACCTGGTTAAGGTTGTGGGGATCCACTCGATGCAGAATACACGCGATCGTTTAATGTGGCGACACTTGGGGGAGGCCTGTGTCCAACAGTAGATAGATGTATTTCGGCTGAAATAATGATGATGGTTAAGGGTAAGGCAATTGTGCACCTACTGTACCTACATCTACTTTACAAGTGATGCGTATCTCTCATGTAATAGGGGGCGAACCTATAGCCACCAACGGGCTCCAATCCAAATTCCAGACTGCTACTGAGCCCGTGAGAACCCGCAGGGGCTGCTGGTTGTTCGAAAGAGATACCTCGGCCTCGGCACAGAAGGCTAAGAAGGTTGTTTTTAGTCAGTAGAAGTCTGACACTCCCTACGAAAGCGGAAGGAGTCATTTGATGATTTAACACACACCAAAAAAAAAATGCTGAGCTACTGAGAATCTCTCTATGGAAAAACCAAAAACATTTTGTCAGACCTTGACCCTAACCCTTATGATCAGGTTAATTTTGGTCCTGAGGGACGATAGAAAACTCCTTCAAATTATAATGAAAATACAATATTTTTTAATAGATCTACTTATGAGGTCATAAAATATCACATTTTCCTTCCAATATAGGTACTAACACCATTCTACCTACAATAAACCTAAGACTCCTGCTCACCCAAAATTCAAAACTTAGAAACTTCTTCAAAGGTGAGCAAGCAACACCCTTTGATACCACCGCGTTCAGAACGTTGCATTTTAACCAGTTTAAAATACTTTATGCATAGACATTACGCCAGCTTTCTGTAGGAGAAATTCATTCGATGCTCTAAAGTATGGTGGGGTGGATAAGGAAATATGGGAGAGGTTCAGTTTTATGAGCTTAGAGGTACTGGGTTGGTGGTGATCAGTTTTTGTGAGACTCTTGGTCCACGAAAATAGCTCTCGTTGTCGGAGAAAATAAATGAAAGACACACGCGTTGGAAGGCCTCCCACTAGGTGAGCCCGTGACCTGGTGAAGGTTGCGGGGACCCGCTGGATGCAAGATGCACGGAAGCGGTCAATGTGGCAACACCTGGGAGTGGCCTATGTCCATCAGTGCACGTCTTTTGGCTGAAATAATGATAGTGATGCTGACACAGTCAGACCGGGAACCACAACCTGTGGCCCATACAAATATTTCTTCCTCGCAGAAGCAGCAGTCCATTGCTCCGCCACTGCATCAACCATGCTAACAACTTGTATACAGCATATACGGAACTCACACAAAGATACAAAAGTGACGAACGCATGTCGCTTGACAAGACTCGTAGCGGCACGAGGCCGTAAAGTGACTAGTTTCTCTCAAGAAAAGCAGCAGTCTCTTCCACTGTCAGAATCTACCAGACAGATAATAGCACAAGCATAACCAGCCCATAATGTGTCCACTGCTGGGACTCCAGACCTCTTGTTTATGAGAGCGAATGGAGCTATTATAATACACCACGCGGGTGCAGGTTGGTAGATGTTACATGTCTTCGAAGTTTAGGTTCTATGACACAACAGTTTCCTCAAACAGATATTGCAATAGAAATAATTTGCAAGTACAACTAATAAATCAATACCTTTTTTTTTTTTTTTTTTGGTGGGTGGAAAATCATCGAATGACCCCCCCCGCTCTTGGGCAGAGCGAAGTGTCAGACTTCTACTGACTAAAAACCGAACCCATGTTCCTTCTTTGCCCTTGCGCCGAGGCCACGTAATCTAGTACAAAAATCCGCGGCCCCGACGGGCGTCGGTCTTTGCGGGCCCCTCCTTGCTGACTCCGTACTACGCCTGACTAGCCTAAGATCAATCAATGAAGACAATCGCGTCGTCGTGGCGTCGACTCTTTTCTCCATCATCATCATTCACAGGTTGAATCCACCCATTGCTGGGTATAGGCCTCTTTTGTCTTGTGCCAATGTCCACGGTTTTGTGCCAGCCTCGTCCAGGTTTTTCTCTCAATGGCAACTATGTCGTATGCCCATCTCGTTTGTCCTGTTCAGGAATTAGATAACTAAGAAAACAAGCATACACTGAAACTTACATGACCCTTGCCTTGTCAGACAGCAGCAGACTTGTAAGATTTCACAACCAAATGTAGTTTCAACTCAAAACCTGTTTTGTTGGAATGCAAAACAGTCATATTTTATAAGTACCTAAATTAGATACTAAAGTTCAATTCTCAATGCCATTTATTCGTCTGCAATGCGCCCATGCACATCAGTTGCGCTTATCCTGGGAACGATCCCCAGGTTGGGCAAAGTGTTATTGAGTTTTTCCATCAGGAATTTCTCAGTAGCAGTCTGGAGTTTGGATTGGAGATGCCCGTTGTTGTCTATAGGTGCGCCTCTATTTCATGAGACTTAGCGTGATTTTATGTAACATTCCAAAACATCCCATATCGTCTTAGTTACAAATTAATATTTAATAATATTAATATCATATTAATAGCAACTCAACAATTCCAAACAGTTGCAAATTACACCATAAGTCACCATTTTCGTTCGAATTTTTGAGAGCAATATTCGTATTCGTGCGGAATCCAAAGAGTAACATCTGTAGTTCGGGAGCAACGGAGCGAGGAGTACAGCTTCCTTACCGAAGAATATGTTATAGAAAATATCATTCTGTTTGAAAATATCGCTGTGTTTTTGTTTACTTTTGAGAATGTTGTGAATTTAGATGGACTCGCTTTAGACTTTTTTACATGAGTTATTGTAGATTTTGAAAACATCGTAATTTTTATTTTTATTTAGGCTATGTTGTCCCACTGCTGAGAAAAGGATTTCCCCATAGCCTTTCCTACTCTTCTCTCCGTGCGGTTTTTCTCCTACCAATTTCTCACAAAAGCCCTAAGTGGCCACGCCAACGTTTTCTAGGTGACGACACCCGTCATTATCAAATAAGTATTTTTTGGATGTTAGAACCTACCTGTTGTTACTATCTTCTAAATTACACTTAGTTCTCATTAAAGAATTTGGATTCAATACCTACGGCTAGTATCGCTTGGTGATAATTCGACCAGTGACGAATATTCTGTCTATGAATTCCTACATTATTTTAAGTCTACATAATCAGACACTAACTTCATCTAATCAGCTGCCTAGCCGTTTCTCAATATGCTGAAGTCTACCGGCTGCAGCGGAATACTAGTATTTAACATAAAGGATCATCACTGAAGTATCTTAAAAACATAAAATATTGTTCACTTTTCATCTGAATTCTATTACAAAAATCTAGAATGCAGGAATTTGGAAAAGAGAAAACCACGAATTCGATCCTTTTTCTGGATTTGGAATAGTGCCCAAAGTGTTCCAATAAATGGCTCTAACGATGTCCCTTATCGCCGCTCGTAAAAGAGGGTAGGCAGTCCATTATCGTTCTGTCTAAATATCTTCATTGTAGACTAATCAGCATTATTAAATGTATCTGCCTCTGCAGTGGATAGAGGAGCAACGAAAAGAGTACCTGTTATGATCGTCGAAAATAAATAAACGAATTAATTGGTTACTATAATATTATAAGATATTGCATTAAGACCACCGCAGAATATACGAAATTCTGTTTATCCATAGGGATATCGATTACTACTTCATAAATGTGAAAGTTTGGATGGACGATTGTTACTTATTCACGTCAAAATGTCTGAACGGTTCTGGATGAAAATTGGCACAGAGATAGATTGTAGTCTGGAATACCATATATACGCACATAGACTTATTTTTTTCTCGAACATTAACTTCAAAATTTCCACGCAAGTGACAGCTAGTAAGACATGTGTTGACCTACACCAGAGACAATTGCTTTCGAAACGTTTATAAGTATACAACGACTTTGACAAAGAAATTGACATTAGTATTACGCTAACTTAATTCAATTCACTAGATATTTGAATGTTCCATTGTCATCACTGAAAGAGTCTTAATTTGCCCAGGTGTTGAACATCTACCGTAACCTTGGATGGACAAACCTCATAGTAAATTTTATAAATAGTTTTTCTATCTTTTTCGAAGAAAAAACATAAAATAATTTTATCTAAAGCTCAAAATACCCTACCCCCATACCATAATTATCGACACAACCCAAATAGCAGAATTTAACCCTAAAATTAATAAGTAACCCGCTACAGAAACGCTAAAACTAATAATGCAACAGCGGACCAGATTGCACCAATACATTGCACCTGCCCGTGGAGCACTGGGCTCTTGTCACCCGGGGGCGAACACCCCCCCTACCACCCCAGAAGGGGGGAGGGGAGGTCGCTGTACGTGTGAAACCGGTTTTTTTATACGTATTTTATTATATTGAACTGTGGAAACCGTGGGAGGTATTGAGAATTTTATGTGGTTGTAGTTTCTTGTAGAATATTATTATGTAGATGGGGTTTATTTCCAGTATATTGGGTGGTTACAGGCTATGGGCCAAGGTTTTTCTGGCTCTAAGACTACTATCCTTTGTTCTTATCAGCTTCTGCTTGGCCATTTCCTAACTATATTGGGATATTCTAACCAAAATACAGCATTTTGAATGGACTGACCTCCACAGCAGTAACTCGGGAGCAAGATCCTCTTTGGATGGACCACAGTTCTTCTATCGTGGTTGAAATACTAAGTAGATTTTCAAGGCTGGTCAGGGTAACCTGGACTTGTAAATGAAACATGGAGGCTGTTCCAAAATGCTGAATACGAAGGAAATGTAGGATTTTGCACCTCTGATTCTTCCGCTGAAACACTAAATATCACATATTCAATGAATCCCCCTAAAGATCTATTCTCAACCTTGCAAATCGAATTATCCACATATTGAGAAGATTCGCATCTCATGTCTTCTGATTTTCGCAAAGTTGCCCCTCAACAAAAAAATAACAATATTTATAGCATAGACTGTTCGAAAGACCTAGTGATCATGATAGCTGCTGCATCTAGTTTCCAAATCACATAGAAAAGTGCTGCTAACGAATCCTTATCTTGTGCCTTTAATCTAATTATTCGAGGTATCCTCATGTCAGTAGTCAGCCCCTTTCGAACCATACTATCTTTCGTTCCATCCATTGTTCCATCGAAGACCTACATAAGACTCAGCCACAGACAAACAAATCTATCCAAAAAATAACAAAAATACAATATGCGGACGATAATCTATTTGTCCCTAAGGCCGACATTGTAGGAGAGGATAAAAAACTTAAAGCTTACAACGGGCGGGCGGGATCATAAGGCATTTTTCCGAACACACACGAGCCACTACCTCACCCCCCCCCCTACCTACCGTCCTCCCTGGGACCTACCCCCCACCCCGGTGATCTGCGCCCGATATCGTAGAGTAGCCTGAGAATATTCTGCAGAGACATTTTATGTAGGACTTTGTTTGTGTTGTGGAATATTTCGTTTTTCGTCCGAAGTATGTGAATGAAAAGTTTAACATACAGACTGGGTTAAAATTAGGTTTTAGCGCTACCATTGACTAAGGAAATGTCTTTAATTTGAAATAGGTGAGTTGGTGTGTTTCTTATGTACTGTATTTATCTAGAAATAATCTGCAATTAAAGTGAGTGTTAATCTTTCATGTTAAGACCATTGATAATGTGTTGGATTGCAAGTAATTCTTCAGTAATCTTCGAAGTTATATAAACTTTCGAGGTAGAAATATTTATAGACAAAAATCAATAAATCCAAGCTGTAAAATGAATAAAAACTGGATCTTACCTCAACAAAGTATAACACTAAAAATACACCAGCTCAACCATACCCTAAACGTATACTGAAAATCATCATGAAACCATTCCTGAAAGCGTCACCTCTGAACAGCAAACTAACCTACAGGCACTCTTTGCTTCTTCGTCTCGCCGATAGACTACGATGTGTGCGGCATCGGAACGCTGAAAGACGCCCTGTGACGCCGAAGCCTTCCTGAAAATGTATGCTACCCCCCCACCCACGCTCAAGCAAAAACACACACAACGACACAGAAAAAACCTCACCAATGTACGAAGAAGACGGCAGTGTGCGTCAATGAAAGATTGCTTCTATGTAGTTGCCATACATATTCGTCGAGCGAAAGGTTTTCCAGCTGTGTGCGCTCTGTGTCAACGCTGTTTCGTATTAACGTGCACTAGTGTGCGGGTTTTATTGACATTTTTATACATGAAATTTTATGTGCGCGATTTAGATGTTTTTGTATATAAGCTTGTGTTTCATGTGTGTGTGTGAATTATTTGTGGTGGCTTTCGATGTTCGCAGAATACTGAATGGGTGTAATTAATTCGTTTCAAATGAAACTGTTCGTGTTGCTTTCTGTGAGGAATATTCAGGATTTGCTGGAAACTGTTGGATTTCGTTCGACGGTCTCACTATTACTTGTAGCTGGACTATATGTTATTTGACAGGGGATTTGATTTTCTAGAAACATTTTCTGTTTGATGAATCTGTGTGGTGGTGGGTAGTAATGAAATTGTGTCGTCTTTCTCTTTGTTTGCTATCCTGATATTGTTTCATGTTGACAACTATTCAATTTGTTTTTATTTAATGTTGCAGTGAGATGAGAACGTTTTACGATAGTTTTGTAATGAAAGTATACTTTTAAACGTTCATATTTTTGTAACTTGAATATAACGTAAAGTATTTTGTGTGTATTATAGTTGAAACTCTGTAACAATCTTCTGAGCGTGGCCTATTATTTCATTTAAATGCCATAAATTATTTGTGTTATCCTGAGTTCGGTTCTCAATATGAACAAAATGAGAAGAACGTAGGAACAGACTAGTCTTCATCATAATTATTCTCTTGCAGCACGTCTTCTTTCGCCATACTTCTCTGTTTCTTCGTCATCTCAGAGACACGTAAGTAACGTAGGATTTTAACATCCGTTTTCTATATAGCAACAAGACAAACCACTGACGTCAAAACGACCAACACTAGTATTGTACACCTGCTTTACTTTCAGGAAAATGGTACAAAAAACATAAAAAAGACAAATCCCTTTATTTACCCCACCCACCTTCTTAAAGCAACATCAAAAGTGACCACCGCAAAACGATGCCCAAAAAGAAGGCAAACTAACCAAAAAAGTAATCCTCCGGTGCGCTCCGGCAAAATTTACATATTTAGTTAATACGGATCGACACCCACACATACACACTCATGTTCACAGACTGCATCTTACACACACATGGACAGAGAATTTTCCTCTGTCGTATTAAAATGGACTTCAAAAATATAGAGAATAGTTAATTGAGTATGTAATATTTTGTATGGACTCTCGTTATCTTTGGTGGTGGAAAAGCTTACCCCCTTTTTGAAGCTCTTGTGTGTTGGAGGTTCTTTTACGATGTTATAGCAGTATATGTAGGTAACTGGCAGATCTGTAGAGTATAGAATTAAGTAAATTGTATTCCACGATCTAACCACAGTGATAGATTAAGCATATAAAATGTTAGTCAAAGGTGTACCCAGTACCTACCCACATTTCAACGATTATGTTTAAGACCCATGTAATACTCGTAGAGGGCAAGCCTATTGTCATCAACCAATCCTTGACTGCTAAAGACAAATTTATGAAAGAAAAACCCAATAACACTTTGCCCGTTCGGGAATCGAACCAAGGACCAGGCAACCGACGAGGTAGTCTTGAATCGACACTAAGCCACGATAAACTTACGTCACCAATATAATTTTTCCTAAGAACTTTCTCACTCGTTTAAGAGACACCCCACAAAACGACAAGACTCTTCCCATTTTTACCGACTTTACCGACTTCCGTTTTCCAGCAATACCAAATACAACATAGCTATCACGTATTTACAATGTATGTCCCTCTTCCCTCCCGGAGGTACGTGTGTGTCTTATATTTTTATTTGCTTGCCATCCAGCACGTTGGTCTATGCTAGTGTATAGCGTACTATCTTTGAAAGTCGTGTGACTAGAAAATTACGATTTTGTTCCATTCTGTTGAACTTCTTGGACTAGTTTCTTGTGTGAATGATGTGTTTTGTTTTAAATTGTTGATTTGTGTTTTGTTATTGGATAAACTGCGGCTGTACTAACTGATTTTTTACTTTTATGGAAGTAGAATTGGTTTTGTGAAAGAGGACATCCGGATCTACTTCTCAAGCCTGATGATGACAAGACATGGAACTTAAACCTAACTGGCGAAATGTGGGTGTTCATCATCATCATCATTTCAGCCAAAAGACCTCCACTGCTAGACATAAGTCTTTCCCAAGTGTCACCATATTGACCGATCCCGTCGTCTTGCATCCAACGGATCCCCACAACCTTCACCACGTCATCGGTCTAACTAGTGGGAGGCCTTCCAAAGCAACGTCTTCCGATTCGCGGGTGCCAGTCCAGAACTTTTGGAGAGGGCTATGCTCGGAGTTTCCTTGCGTGATCGAATCAGAAATGAAGACATCCGCATTAGAACCAAATGTGGGTGTACTATTAAGTAAATCTCTGCTTAACCCTTTGACCCTTTGACAGGCATGATGTTTAACGATAACAAGATAGTGCGCAAAGTTAATACAATTAAACAGATTATTAAATATATTTTTGTATATTTCGTGGCTTTCTTCGTTGCGAAAGACATCTTTGCTTTTTTAACGCCAGTATGTATAAATACCGGCTTTACTTTGGTCTACCTAAGCTTTGCTGTGTTGCTGCGAAGGGTGAAATTACAATAACACGCGACATTTCAACTGCTAACGACCAACGACCATATAAACGTCGAACATAATTACAGATACGGCACAGACCTTGAAAAAAAAACCTGAAAATGTCTTACTTAATTAATGGCTTTAAAGGCTAGAATAATTTGCACACAAAATAATATACCTGTCAGTGATTTTGACAGGTCAGTCTATTATAGTTTCTTCCAGCTTTATGTTGGATGAGTGTATAAGGCTAAACGCCGACAGACTGAACACCGACAAGACTTTACTTCGACGGGAATTTTCGCCGACAAGACACTTCGTCGACAGGACTCTTCGCCGACAGGGCTCATTAGCAAAGCAAGTTATCTCTGAAAATCAGATCAGATACATTCAGTAGAATAAGGCCACCGATCATAACATAACATAACAACACGCCTGTAATCCCCAAAGGGCTAGGCAGAGGTCCAACCGATCTAATTAATCAAATATCAATCTACAAACACTGGACTCCAGCGAGAAACTGATTCATAACTGGTGCGACCTGCTGGTGGCTAGTGGCTGGTGGTGGGAGCTGATCATTGAACTGGATCTGTTTGGAGCAGCCATGAGACAAACATTTATTTTATTTCCATTTACCTAGATTTAAGCTTTTTATTTCATTGTGCGTTGTCTGAAATTGTGTCATTATGCCAAACAAATAAGTTTTATTTTCTTTTAAAGTAAATCCACCTTTAAAGTCGTTAATCGAAAACCTTAGAATAGCAATAATTATATCTATATTAGACTGTTATCGGCAACAGCATGATTAAGTAATAATTGATTCTCTTTTTCCCCTCATCCACAATAAAATCACACAAAAAACCTAATTTCAATAAAACAATTATTCACCGCCACTATTCTTCAGAAACCCATTGATCTTGAACCAATGAAGACATCAATAAACAACATATTCAATAATGCAAAGTGGCGCTAATACTCAATGGAGTTATATCAATTCATCGATGATTACAATCATGAAGTTTTTCTTGTTCCACAATAACAACTAGAAATGAATTGTGCAGAAAATTATTCATACTTACATCCATAACTGATGACAGTATATTACCATACAAATTACTAGCTTTTTATCCATACAACACACGCTAAACACAACCTTATTACCACCTTACTAAAGATCGAATCAACAGTATAAAAGTCCCTCTTGGTAAGCCGTAAGAAGTATACATAAACAGTAGGATATCTTTATTTTTATTCAAGATCAAATGTACTAAGAATTAATTAGAATAAAAAGCGTAATTAATAAATTGGATAAAAACTTGCTACAGCTGATTATAGAGCGCAAGTACCAGGGCTCAATAAGGAGTAAAGAGTTACATGGTCGGCTACTAAATGACCTTGTTGTTTTTCAACACCTTGTCAGGAGGTGCGGGTAATCGAATAATTTGTATATAATTATATACTACTAGGAATAATTACTTAGGTCTAATAGGTGTATTCATTACCTGCTTAAGTAAGTCAGCATTTAAGACTACTTCAACTTGTTTAGAATGCATTGAATGTCTTAGCTGTTTCTGATAAAAATGAACTTATTCAACACAACTGGCGAAATGTGGATGAACTAATGGGTACACCTCAGTCGTACCTTTCGGCAATTACAGGCGTGATGTTACATTATGTAAACTTATTCAAAGGTTACATAGGTCAGAGGTAGATTGTTATTAAGGAATGCTCACATTATTGGGTTGTAGAGGCCAGATAAGTCAGTCGCTCCATGTGAAATATTGGTCTTCTGGGTAAACTCGTTCCATCGTCGACCTCATCTCTGCCCTTAGGGCAAGATTGAGGTCAAGAGTAAGCCCATATAAAAAAAAATATAAAAATTGGTGTACCCAGTAACATTGGAAGATGACCCTAACGTAGTTGGGAAAAAGCTAGGCAGATGATGAGAAAGCCCTAGACCCCGACCCAGCCCGACACCCAGCTCGACCCAGCCCGTCTAGTCATTAGAGTTCGCTGAATTATAGTCTTATAGAGAACTAGCGACCCGCCCCGGCTTCGCACGGGTGCAAAAATGATACTAAAACCTTCCTCTTGAATCACTCTATATATCTATTAAAAAAAACCGCATCAAAATCCGTTGCGTAGTTTTAAAGATTTAAGCATACAAAGGGACATAGGGACAGAGAAAGCGACCTTGTTTTTACCCGACTGCGGCGAAGCCCAAAAGGAGGGTTATGTGTTTGACGTGTATGTATGTATGTATGTATGTCCGTTTCTTTGTTCCCTCATAACTCATAAACGAATGAACCGATTTGAATGAAATACACGTCGTTAGATTTGTCTTGATGGCGCGAGTGTTATAGGCTACATTAAAATTAAAAAACAAAGAAAAATTGCGGGTTTTGGGGGCCAAATCGCGGAGTTCAAAAAAATTTTTTTTTTCAATACCATCGAGTAGGGTATCAAAATAAAGGGTTTTAAAAAGACATTACAAAAATATATGACACTTATATGTTTAAAAAAAAATTCAAAGTGAGAAATCCTATACAAACACAAAAGTTAAAACATCTGGGAAGAATTTTACGCGACCTACGAAAGAACAAACACAAAAGAACTAAAAAGTTGGAAATAAAAAAAGTAGTTAAAAAACTAAAAAACCCGACTGAAAAAACTGAAAAGCAAAAAACAAGCACATTTTAAATTAAACAAAACTTGGAAGCAGGCGGGGTTCATTTGAATATTAAATTATGAAAAGAAAAAATGCAAATAGAATGAACCCCGCCTGCTTCCAAGTTTTGTTTAATTTAAAATGTGCTTGTTTTTTGCTTTTCAGTTTTTATACTATGTAGTGATAGTGATGAGAAAATAAAGCTCCATAATTTTCATAGATGCTTGGAACCTACAAACCTGCTCACACCAGTAACTACAAACGAAGCTTCCTAGAACTAAAATGTAAAGAGCATGTGAATCCCTCAATTATCATGAACCGAGAACAAAGTTCTGAAATCGAGATGTATGACGTGACCTCTCCCTCCTCCCAAAATGGGGGGAGGATGGGAGACGCGACCCATTTATCCCAGTAGTATAGTAATGGCGGAGTGGCATTTATTAAATTGTAAAAATCTTATTGATTTCCTAGTTTTCCCTCCCAGGGTTGAGTGATGGGTAGTGTCTAAGGAGGGGGGATAAAAAGGGGGTTAGTGATTTTTCCGTTCAATGTATGTAAGTGGGACGGTATTACTTTGTGGTTCGGGGAACAAATGGGTCTCTCCTCCTACCTGTGGGTGTCGTAAACTGAGCTTAGAAGGAAAAAGACGTCCAATATTTTCATAATTATATGTCCGTATTGGAATGAATCAGAAGAAAACAAAGTTGATTTATTAGATGATGTTTATTTTGCAAATAGATTTTTTTCGAAGGTCGTATCAATGTCTTTTAAGGTCCTGCATATTCTTGGTCAACTCACATGAGGACTTAGCAGATTAGTGTCTGTGATGGCCATTTGAAGATAGCTTCGGTTATTATATACGAGGGAAGCTTAGTATTTCTGCTGAAATATCGGTTTTCCAATATTTTCCTGCTTGCAACAGCCCTCTACTTTGTGCTCATATACTAATATGTAATGACAGATAACGACGAAAAAATTAAAAAGAGATGTTATTTTATTACTCAACATCCAAGTGCTACCTCAACCCTTAAAAACTTTTTTACAAAAAATAAAACCGACTTCGACAAAAAAAACACTCAAAAGTGAAAAATAAACTTGAGAAGAAAAATCAGTTTCTGAAGTCGGTGACTTTTGTTTCTTTGATTTCATTTTTTTTGTCACCGACTTCAGAAACTGATTTTTCTTCTCAAGTTTATTTTTCACTTTTGAGTGTTTTTTTTGTCGAAGTCGGTTTTATTTTTTGTAAAAAAGTTTTTATTTTTCACTTTTTAGTGTTTCACATGTGCTTACCCCTTCACAACGTACCGGCGTGATGTTATGTTAGGACTGGTGTAAACAATAGACAGACAATATGAGATTTCAGCAATCCCAGTCCATTTGCTATCATTTATTGAGGAGTTCCGTTGAATATCTCCGAAGTTCTTCATCAGATTTTCACAAAATAGTTTTTATAACCTTTGTAGTGAGTACAGGCGTGATATTATATTGTTGTGTGATGGCGTAAACAATGCTTAGATATGCTATAGCAACAATCGCGGTTAATCTGCTGTTACTTATTGAAGAGTTCCCCCGATTTCTACAAGATCCCATCATCAGATATTGAAATGGTGACAATGGGACCACACGGGAAGCACCAGCTTTCAAATGAAAAAAGAATCATGAAAATCAGTTCACCCAGTCGCAAGTTATGAGCGAACAAACATAAAAAAAAAAAAAAAAAAAAAAATACAGTCGAATTGATAACCTCCTCCTTTTTTTGGAAGTCGGTTAAAAAATAACATCCAAATGAGCTATCACAACCACCCTTTAACACATATTAAATCACGGCACAACGCATCCACAATTGCAAGTGGTGACGAAAAAACTGCGATATCTACGTCTGCGCCGTTCAAGTGCCGTATCTTGCCGTTCCTGCCGTTCTGTGCCGTATGCGGCCGTTCAAGGGCCTCGCCGTGCCAGCGTGGAGCTCGATGGCTCTCACACAGACAGATACTCTAGTTTATGTTGGTATCGTGGACTTTCTTGCGTTTTTCTTGGGGTTTTGGTGTAGAGTCAGATCTGAAATTATTAAAAGGTTATAATTCAAGATTGTATTCTTGGTAGGAAGAAAAACAACCCCATATTAATAAATAACTAATCGATTGCTTTGTTGGTTGGTGGTAGATTAATAAATCTGCTTGCTTTGATACTAAAAGTATTCTAAGAACACCATCTGCCTAGCTTTTTCCCAGCAATGTTGGGGTCGGCTTCAAGTCTTAATGGTACTAAATACACTATCATTATAATAGGTGTACTAAATACACCTCTGCCAAACCCTTTGAGGATTAAAAGGGCGATATTATTATTATGTTTATATTGTATCTAGAGAGGAGGCCTGAGCCCCAGCAGTAGGAACATTATATATATTATGCTGATGATGATAGACGTAGATAGGCAATACTAACTCGTAGAGTACCTTATAAGCTTATTCTTATGGAACAGTCATATCCCCATAAAAAAAACCTTCATTCCCTACTTTTCCCATTTAAAATATGTACAGATTTTGATACAATCATGTCTAAACATTACCCTATCAAAAACTCGACATATATTTTACATAACATGTTACACAATTAATATTTCTATTGTTGTTCGTAACAATCGTAGTCGGCGACACATCGAGACCACTCATTACATTTCTGTGTCGTTTACGCAACGCACTCATTTCTTACATGTATGGGAAATTTTATATGCAACCTTTTTGTCAATTAACTTGTACATGTGTTTTTGCAACTTTGGTCATTCTGGAAGTACAAATATTTTCAAAAGATCCATAACAAAGACGACTAAGGCTGCATTAGCAACGTGCATTGGAGCTTCTTAGGAGCTAAAATTTTAAATAAAAAATCTACTAAATTCTTACTTTCCTAACTCTTTTTCTTTCTTGATCATGTGGTCACCTGGTGTTAAAGTTTTTCTACAACTCATGGACCTCTAACTTAACTTCACAAGGCGTCGAGAAGTATCTCTCAGGCATGCTACGATTTTTGGATTCTCCGAAGCAAATGATAATTCGCGTGCCTTTGGTTTAAACTCGGGACCTATGACTTGGCAGTCTACCACTACTGAATCCAAATTAATGGTAAACAAGACACCTCAATTCCCATGTCAAAATATTGATTGGTACTCAGATGGGAATAGCTGTGGTGCTGTAAGCGTAGGTGCTCTAAAAATCGGTGCTCAGATGGGAATACCTCTTATAATCATGATAAAAAAAATAATACACACATGAAAACAAATGACTCTAAAAAAAACCGAATAACACAACCAAAAAACAAGCCCCAACACAACACAAATCTAAACGCAACACAGATTTATATCCTCATACTTTCGAAGACAATAGAAATACTAACCTGGCTCCGTTCTATCGCACGGCACACAACAACACCTAACAACCTAACTCAGCTATACCTAGGAAGCAGTACTCCTAACAAAACCCAGGGACTCTGCTCAAAGCGCGCGAAAGTAGAGCCCTCTTTATCTAAGAGCGTCTAGGGGGGGAGGTAGGGGGGAGAGGACAAGTGCATCTCAAAGAAATGCAGATTTTACACGTCGCTACTCTTCGGGTGTGTTGGATGTATCGCGTAGACTGTTGCGTATGGTCTGCAAATGTGGAGGGTGGAAATGTTTGAAATATTTTTTTTTCGTTTGCAAGGTGGTAGTGGCTTTTTCTACTTATCCGCTATTCTTTTCTAATTAATTTCGTTGCGGGATCCAAGACAGTTAAATCGTTTCTCTTGGAGTTCGTCGAGCTTCATTGTCTCGGCGATTTTCTTGTGGTCGCCACTGTTGATTCTGGCTAACAGGAGTTACAGTGGTTTGGGAACAGTGTGGCGGGCTTGTCCTATAAAAAAAAACGTGTGGCACTCGGAGACTGCCGCGGTAAATCTGTTGCATAGCATTTTTTATCAACTTATGCAATAATAGGTATAAATAATTAGGTATTAATAGTGTAATTACACACCAAAATAATTATTCATTCAAAAAATTTGAACAAAAATAACGATATTAAGAGTTTGATCTTCGAATTTCGCGCGATGTAAGTACATTATATAAATCAAAACTAACCTTCATAGACTAACTAAGCAAGTAAGAAACTCTATGACAGAAAATTTAAAAGAAAAAGTATTGACAGCCTGACGTAAGTGTCATAACATTGAAAAATATGAAAATTATTTATTTTATTTTAGATATTTTATAAGAAAACGAATCGTTTTAGACCGATTCGCAGAATAGTTATGCAAAAACCAATAAAACTTATGATAGATGCGTACTAATAATAAAATGAATGTTTATAGAGTACTCACTCCTCACCATCTCCTCACTCTTTTTCTTTCACTATTTTTTCGTGACTTTCTTCATTAATAAATGCACTTTGTTTATTAATATTTAAAACACTTTGTACACAAATTATACGAGTAAGAATATTTTAGAAGGAGAAAGCAGAGAGATAAACAATTATTTAATTTGACAACCTCAGTTGACAACCTTGTTATTTTCCGTAACCATAGCAACCTGGTTGAATACTGAATCCTGAATATTTTCGTTAGGAAATCTCTGGATTCGCTCTCCACGCTCAACTCAAGGCCCGCGATAGAATCTATGCAATAGATTAAAAAGCGGTCGTGGCTATCATCAAAGTTAGGCAAGTTTGGTAGTCTTAACACCTTCAGTGCCGGGAGCCCTCCTGGAGGGCTCATTTTAAATGTAGGTTTTTCTTTGCGAAAACAGCATGAAATAATGTAAAAATAAAAAAAGTTGTATATTTTAACAAGATTTATAAGAATACGCCGTGGTTTTAAATTCCAAGCACTTTTATTTTTAATAAATTTTCTACGGAGATTTCCTAGACGCCGAGAGCCTACGTGGTAAGTTCTATTTCAGAGGTGGAAAACCATTGGTACGATTTTCAATATTTTCTAAAAATAGTTATTTAGAATTTTTCCAATGTTTCAAGAAAAGACCAGTATATATTTCATGTTTTTTTTCCAATAAAACGAAAAAAAAAAACGGAAAAATTTTCATGTTTTAAATACATTCTTAGTCAGTTTAACGTAGGATATTCTATGCTTTTACTCTTTCCATCATCATCCACCTAGCCTTTTTCCAACTATGTTGGGCTCGGCTTCCAGTCTTACCGGATGCAGTTCAGATGTAGTCCGTTACATGAAGCGACTACCTATCTGACCTTCACAACCCAGTTAGACGACAACTGGGTGATACGATTAACCTGTCAAGTCTGACAACTGGGCAGCAACAAGTCTTATCAAGCATAAGGTAAGACTAGTAGGTTATGGTCTGCAACAGTCTTACTTTTGGTAAGACTGGTGGTCAGGACTGACAGGTGATCGCATTACCCAGTACTAAATGGGTTGTGGAGGTCAAATAGGCAGAAAGCGATACTCATCACATATGTGTGGAGTATCGCTAGATAATTTAATCACGCCTGTAATCCCCGAAGGGTTGCGCAGAGGTGTACCTGATAGTAGGTACACCCACATTTCGCCAATTATGTTTAAGTCCCACATAATAGGGGGCGACCCTATTGCCATCAATCAAGCACAAATCCAGACTCCGTGGCTGCTACTAGAAATTCCTGATAGAAAAACCCAATAACACTTTGCCCGACCCGGGAATCGAACCCACGATCTCATGATCACCAGTCGCGGTTGTGAACACTAGACCAACGAAAGATTCTACAAGATAAAAAAAAACCACAAAAGGTTGAGCACCACTTATTTTTTTGGAGGGCTCACATTTTCCCAAACGTAATGCCAGTGACCCCCCTGGAGGGCCCACTTGCAATATGTATGGCGGGATGGCACATGAGTTCTATGAAATGGGGGTGGAGTCGAATGTGTTAATCCGAAACTTTGTCTAAAGATTTGAAGGTAGTGTAGGATAGCAAATTACTCAATATCTCATTAAAACTCTTTAGATAGGTACTATCAACTAGCTGTTGCCCGCGACTTCTTTCGCGTGGAAATTTTGAGGTGACAAGAAAAGGCACTTTAAAGTCTGTAGTGTGGAATAGTATTCTAGACGTCTATCACTGTATAAAATTATACTTCGATCCGTTCAACCATTCTGGCGTGTTTGATTTACAAACATCCAAACTTTCGCATTAATCGTAGAGTAGTCTGTTGACGATTATAGTCAAAAATGAGTACAGCTAAGAAATAAAGATGATTCTGTGATTTGAATAGTGTCATGTCGTTAGATTTTTCATAAGCTGGTCAGCCTTGTTCCTATGAAATTTTAGGACACAGTTTAAAATAATTTTTCATCGTCAGCAATCGAATTATCAATAGCATATAATCAATAGTAACTTGCATTATGCAGTGCGTGGTCATCATCATTTGCCTAGCTTTTTCCAAACTACATATGTTGGGCTCGGCTTTCAGTATAACCGGATGCAGTTGAATACCAGTATTTTTCATGGAGCAACTGCCTACCTGATTCCACAATCCAATTTGTATCGGGTAAAGTAATATATTGCAGTGCTGGTAATAAGTGAAAAAAGGCTTTATTTATTCAACAATATCGATTATTTTCCTTAATAAACTCTGTCTACCTTCACATTCTAGTATATTACATGACAAGGCATTGCAACATATAATTCAGTAAGACATAGCGTGACAGATACGTATCTAAGAACATTTTTATACAATACAGCGTTGCGTATATACGATTTATGAGACATTACATTTAAAAAGAACGGTGTATAAAAACTAGTCATTAGATTATTATAAAGTCTAGTTGTTAGTGTTCGTAGTTGGCACGCGAAGACGGCTTTTGTCTTTTTATTATTATAGGAGTATTGATATGGCCTGCTGGTTGGGTTAATGAATATAAGGTCCCATTAAAATAGGTGGACAAATTTTAACACAGGGTTTTCAGTACGTCTAACCAAAGATATCCAAGTAAAAAAAACAGTAGGTAATTAAAGTGATTTTTTTTTAAATAAAATGTTGGGTAACTTAACACCTTTAGTGTATTTTCGCTAGCTGTTTTATTTTCTTGTAAGTATCTAATGCGTTTTTCTTATTTTCTTTTTATACCATTGTCCTTATTTTGGTGGTCTGAATGATCTCGAAAATTTTGTCCACCTATTTTAACGGGACCTTATAATATATTGTGGTTTACTATTAGTAAGAGGTGGATAGAGGTGTTCTAATGATGATGTCATCATCTGCCTCGACTTTTCCACTTGTTGTGGTCAGCTTCCAATCTAGCCGGATAAAAGAGAAATTTAGTAGGTACTAGATGACGTGGCCTCAGCACAAGGGCAAAGAAGGAACATGGGTTCGGTTTTTAGTCAGTAGAAGTCTGACACTCCCCTTCGCTCTGCCCAAGAGCGGGGGGAGTCATTTGATGATTTTCCACCCACCAAAAAAAAAAAAAAAGTTGGACTGTCAGACTTTCAGGCTTTTGAATAACAGTTACGGCTGTCAAAGATGAACGATAGTCAGAAGCAACTGCTTAAGGTTATATTTGTTTGCGACTTCGTCGAACTTCATTGTCTCAGCTCTTTTCTGTTGGTCATCATCGCCATTGATTCCGGCTTTCAGGAGTTACAGTGGTTTGATTAAAGTAGCGGGCTTTTGCCAAAAAAAAACTTAAAGTTATAATATAGGTAATAACCCTCGTTATTATAATAACCTGTTCAGGTGGAGATTCATAGATGACTCTGCCCTGGAGTGTAAATGTGGTCTTGCCCTACAAACTATGGGGCACCTGATATCGTGTCCAGCCTGTCCCGTTACTTGCACTCCACAGGAGCTGATGGAGGCTACTGAAAGTGCCAAACTCGTCGCCAAATTTTGGGCCGACTCAATTTAAATTGTCATCGACACGCTAAGAAGAACCCTCGTTTTGGGCTTCGCCGCAGTCGGGTAAAAATAACAACACAACTCTTCAAAACATCACATTTTTTTCTCATTTTAGGTATATCTTTGCACAAAAAATAAAAAGCCTTTCATTGGTTTTGCAGACCGTACACCGAATATGACACTCATTATAGCGTGCCGGTAGGATTTGTGTAAAATATGTCAAACGTAAGTAGGCGAGGAGATGTCTGCCGATCTTAGTTCTAATGCTCTTTGTCTCACTCCTGGCACCTGCTACAACTTATACTTAAAGAAAAGTCATTATAAATATTTTATATTCACTTCAGTATTTGAGTTTTTAATGAAAAACTGTCGAATTTCTTTCATTTTACTGATTAGTTGAACCAAGATTATAAATATTAAAGAATACTCGAATCACAAAAAGCTAGTAATCACTTCTTTATGTACTAAGTATATTGCATTTTTCTAATACAACACCACGCTTGATATACCCGAAGTGTTAGGCAGAGAAACAACGAGGCAGCCCATTTTACCAATAACTGCATGAGAAGCCTAATAAGTAACGTGTTTTATTGAATCAAATCGAAACTATTAACTCTAGCCAACAAAACTCTATAAAAACTGGCCAAGTGCGAGTCGGACTCGCACATGAAGGGTTCCATATCAAAACGGAAAAAAAATCACGTTTGTTGTATGGGAGCCCCTTAAATATTTATTTTATTTTTTGTTATAGCGACAATAGAAATACATAATTTGTGAATATTTCAACTGTCTAGCTAACGCGGTTCTTGAGATACAGCCTGGTGACAGACAGGCTGACGGACAGCGAAGTCTTAGAAATAGGGTCCAGTTTTCACCCTTTTGGTACGGAACCCTAAAAAGCACCATTACAAACATGATGTTTCCACAAGCACAGAAAACATCTCGAAATACTCCAAAACAAAACACATTTACAATCACAATTAACTGCAATACTAATTAAGGGGTAACTTCGATATTCTTTTAGGGGTGAGTCCAATAATCTTTAGGGTAAGTCCAATATTCGTTTGCGTTCGATCTGGGTCCAGTCCGGAGAAACTTGGCACATTATGATTGTAACGCGGCGATTAAGAGGAAACTTTTTACAAAAGGGTGTGGCGGCTGACTGGGTGGAAGTTTATAGAGATGTTTGTACTAAGGATTTGTAAGAACGTATTTATACCTTACTACTAATTTTAGAAATACGAAAATTACTCATTCAAGATTTATTACTTACACGAAATAGATATGGTATATGTGATGGTCTTATACATCAAATGGTTTCCCATATTCAGCATGCAAACTTAAGATTGAAGTACCGAACACAATTTGCTAGTAATTTTTTGGCTGCTGTATATATGTAAGCTGCCGTGTTTGCTGTTACGGCTGAAATGATAACATAGCGACAGCGTGTGTAACTTACACACAAACTGGCTCACAAGTAGGTCATAAATTTATGATATAGGATAAGACTTTTTCGTGGTACGAGTACCTAGGATCCCTTGATCCCATAAATCCAACTATCTTTAATTCCAGCTTCAATGCGGATGACGTCGTAATCAACGTTAATGCGTATCAATTTAAAGATGCAAATACCTAAAAATTAACCCCGATTCCGACAAATGCACTTGCTCCGTTAATTATATTTGAAAAAGTAGACATACTTATCTTTAAAATTATTGTTTTTCACTGCATTCACAATAAAATTCTTCGCAACAAAAATGATTTTGTCACACATAAACCCTTAAAAATCACAGTCGCACCACTCTATACAGTTCAACAATTAGACAATCGGCGCATCGGTGGCCCATGAGCCATTAGGACTTTAATTGAAAATAGCGTAAAAGCTGTAAATCGTACAGTGCAGCGGTGTCTGTGCCCCATAGCCCCCATAGCTCTGCCCCTTTCTATAGAACTCAGCTTTACCCGCATTTGAGGGCTCTGGCTAGGTTTGATCCAAGAAATTATTGAAACACTGCCTTGTGGGAGGCCCAGCTGTATGTTGTTATAGGTCGATTATGCTATGTGGTGGCCCAGTAAGTCGTGGGTTCGAACTCAGGCAAGAGTATCAGGTTGTGTAATTTATTTTATAGCTGCTGCTCTCAAAACGGTGAAGGAAAACATCACAACAACGTGAGGAAACTGGCATGTCTTAGAACCAAAAAATTCGAAGCCATGTGACATTTACCAACCTGCACTGGGCCCGCGTGGTAGATTATAGCCCATTCCTCATAGAGAGGAGGCCTGAGTCCCTGCAGTGGGAACATTGAAGGCTGATGATGATGATGATGCTATGCCTCGTAGAGCTAGTTATAGTCACAATCCCTTTAAATTGCTTCCAGTAGTGGTATTTTTTTTTGCCAAACGCCATTTTTGACAAGTCTAACATACACCAGTGCGTAGTACTCGTAACCGGCGTGCGTGTATGACCAGATGTATGAATGTCAACGAGGCAAAGGAGTTTGTAAGGATTGTAGCGGGTGCGCCAAAGTTCACCTAAAATTTCAACTCCGATAATTGGAAATCAGAAAATGTTCTTCCTAACATTTTTCATCCTAACAATCGCAATTCCTAACTTCTCTGTCTCTAATGTTTTAATTCCGAAGCATTCAACTTCATAATGTCTGTAGCAATAAACATCTATTACACTATTATTTGTTTTCCTATATTTTCTCAACATAACCATCTTTTACACTATTATTCAAAGTCATATCTTTTTTTTGTTTATATTACTTTTTATTCATAATAATCAGTATTATAAAAGGTCCCATTAAAATAGGTGGACAAAATTTTAGAAATCATTCAGACCGCTATAATAAGGACAATAGCAAAAAATATATAAGAATAAGAAATAAAATACCTACTTTTATAGGATGAGTTTGTTCTAGAGTACCGGCAATTTATTATTTTAAGTCAAAATAAAATCACTTTAAATATTTACTAAACGCCGTGTTAAAATTTGTCCACCTATTTTAATGGGTCCTTATATACTATGCAAAGATATCCATAGGTTAAGTTAGGTTAGAACTG
Source organism: Diarsia dahlii (assembly GCA_949775195.1). NCBI lineage: Eukaryota > Metazoa > Arthropoda > Insecta > Lepidoptera > Noctuidae > Diarsia > Diarsia dahlii. The sequence continues at coordinate 19,121,671 of OX459210.1, forward strand.
TGACCAACTACGCGCGAGCCGAGCGAGCGAAGCGAGCGGTGCTGCGGCAGCGGCTGGCGAGCGCTACCTCAAAATTGGTCGCGAAATTTTTCTAAGTATTTTTTTCATAGTGCCCCCAAGACGACACTCTGACCTGAATTTCATTCATTTATTTTATTTCAAGACAAAAATCAGTGAAACGACCTTTAATCATTCTAAACAATTGTATGAGTGAAAATATTATGGTAATTATGTTTAGGAATAAAAGCGTTATGATAAAAAACATTAGGAGTTTAAATATTTACACTAATGATATTATGAATTCCAATTTTCGGAAACATGAGTGTTATGAACATCGTCGGTAGGACTACAAATAGTATGAATGAAAACTTTAGGATGAAAAATTTTAGGAAGAGTGATCATTCGGATTACAAATCGTTAGGAAGAACAATTTCGGATAAAGAACTTTAGGTGAGCCAATATGGACCCATTGTAGCAGGTGATGCTCTGTGGTATCTGCCTATCCTCATAAGAAAAGGGAGTGAGTTTATGTATGTCTAAAAAAGTAAACTTTATAAACTGAACAATGTCTGATTCCTGTCAATTAACAATGTCCGGAAGTCTGACAAGCAGTCTTAACAAGGAGTATCGTATTTCCTAGTAACTAGGTAGTGGACGTCATAGAAGCAATCATTCTTGCTAAAATAGTGGTATTCATCTGCTTCCGGGTAGACTGGAAGTCGACCTACTTGGGAAAAGGTTAGACAGTTGATGAATGTTCGATTTGTGTCTAGAATCGAATAAACTTAAATAAAATATATCGGCAACAAAAACAGTGTTTGACCTACCAATAATAGCTGTTTCTAAAGATACGCATACGTAACTTCACCCCTATAATCGCCGATGGGTTAGGCAGAGCTATACTATAAGAGTACACCCACATTTCGCCAGTTTTCATATCACACGTAAAAGTGGGCGAGCCTATTGCCATCAAACAGGCACTATACCATCATCCGGACACAAATCCAAACTTTGTGGCTGCTACTGAGAAATTCCTGAACCCCAATAACAATTTGCCCAACTCGGGAATCAAGCCCAGGGCCTCATACTCAGCAATCGCACTTGCGACCACTCGACTAAAAAGGCAATCAACAACAAAAATGAAAACAATTACCAGATAAACCACAATTTGAACTGCTAACCTTCAAATCATTAACCGTTGAACCTTTAACTTCATTACGCCACAAAAAAACACAACAATTTCAATCGATGTCCGAACTAAAATGTGGTCGACGTAGAAATAGTGTCCATAGTCCATACGTTAAAAGAAATTATGTATATTAAATTCTCAACTGACTTTCTTATCAAATGTATCGACGAAGGGGAGATAGCAGTCTTGATACTTGGAAATAAGTCATTTAATTTTTTTAATTGCATTCGCCTTTGGGTATTGAAAGTGGGTTAGTAACTTGTAATGAGGCTTTTTAGAGGGTGTATAATGTGAATGCCAATTAATATATATATTTTTTTTAAAACATTGCCCCACACTAGGAATTTCTCCTGTATCGTGGGTGCGTTCACAAACATTTAAACTCACATTCACAAATACCCAGACCCGAAACAACTATCTGCAGGCCATACAAATATTTGTTCCGTGCGGGGATCGAACCCGCGACACGCAGCGCAGCAGTCCAATCGTTCAGCCACTGCGCCAACCGTGCCGTCCAAAAAAAGCCGCCACCGCCGCCGTCATAAAAAGTTACTGGAATCAATGGCCAGTTAAATCAACTGTAGGCAGTGAAAAAGCAAGTTATTTATATGACTGGTCAGTAGAAACAAAGGTTTATTAGTAAAGTGAAACTTTGTTGTCTCACATCTTATAATTGTTAAGACAGCTGTTTATGAGGTTATGGGCACGTGGTCCGACCGCATTTTCCGATCAATCGGACTACGTTAACATTTTTTTCCAGGTTTATGAAGCCATTACAATTTAGAACTTCGACGCCTACATCGAGTCGAAAGCTCAAACTGCGGCGAAAAAGCTGGGCATCCTTAACAAGGTTAAGCGGTACTTCAAGCCTGGACAGCTTTCAGTATTATATAAAGCTCAAGTCCGGTCTGGCATGGAGTAGTGCTGTCACCTTTGGGATGGCTCAGCCAAATACCAGCTTGCCACACTTGACTCTGTAGAGCGCAGAGCCAGGAGGCTAATTGGTGACGATAAGCTGGTTATCAAGCTACATAGCCTGGCCCACCGTCGCAAAGTCGCATGTCTGTCGGTCTTCTACAGACTGTACTTCGGAGAGTGTGCGCAAGAGCTCCACGAGCTGATCCCACCATCTCCCTTCTTCCATCGGGAGACTAGACGTACTGCAGGGTATCACCGATACCTAGTCGACATTCCACACATTCGAACGAAGCGCTTTGCTGGGTCCTTTATTATGCGCACAGCCAAGGAGTGGAATTCCCTGCCTGCGTCGGTTTTTCCGAGTTCATATTACTCTAATCTGTTTAAGTCGCGAGTAAACAGGCTTCTTCTGGGTAAGCTCGTTCCATCGTCGACATCATCTCTGCCCTTAGGGCAAGATTGAAGTCAAGAGCAAGCCCATTTATAATAATAAAAAAAAAATAAAAAAAAAAACTATGATTAAAAAAACATGCATTTTCTAGAAGAAAAACATCGTAAGGTAACCGTCATGTCCAAGAACCAAAAATTCAAAAACGTGTGACATACACCAACCCGCACTGACCCCGCGTGGTGGATTATAGCTCATTCCCTTTCATATAGAAGAGGCGTTTCCCAGCAGTGGGAGCATTATAGCCTGATTATACTTATGAATTTCCTAAAAACAGATTTGTGAAGATCACGAAAGCAGTCACCACATGCACAATACTGATATTCAGCTCGTAGTAAGTAGATTTAATTTGAATGATAAGGTCAAGAAACATAATAACATCAAACTGCCCACAAGTATCAAGACGGTTCACCTAACAACATAACACGTTAATATCGCATGCGACTAACAATCTAATTACAACCCGCGGGAATCGAACCGCGATCGACTGCCCGATACGAACCGATTACACTCCCACCGGCCGATACCCTGCCTTAGTTAAATGAGTGTAAAAGGGTCCCTTTTCAACGATAATTATGTTGCCTTCTGGTGAATTTTGTTGTCAACTTTTGTTTGAAAGCTACTGGCGGAATATGTCGTATGAAGCTACTGAATGAACGTGTGTATTGGTGAAAGACGAGGTCACTAATTGCAGAGGACGTTGACGGAAAATTCTTAGATGACTACCTACAGGACTCTAGCATGTGAAAGTGCATATTATTTAGGTTTGGAAGAGAAGATTTCTGTTTAACATCAGTGTCCACATTTCGAGGGACAGTAACAGTATCATCATCGTTCACCCGGCCTTATCCAAATATAATTGGGGTCAACACAGCATTTCTTTGTCTCCCATACTTCTCTATAACTCTTCATCTCAGCAGACACCTTCTAGCCCCTCTTCCGGGTTTAGAAATTGGTCTGAAATCGTGAATAAGCTGTAAACATTCCTAGTTTACTTGTTTCGTCTACCTATGAAAAGGGTCAAGGTACTCTTTGTCTAGAAAAATCCATGTTTACAAGTACGTCTTGTATTGACAAACTTATCAATTAGGCTAACACAAAGTAAGCCTTATTCCGCAGCTCAAAGCTATCAAATAAAAACCATACATGAGTCACATTTCCAACCCCATAGCTAATCAGTATACAACACACCCTCCAACACGGTAATATCTATCAATACACGAGCTATAAGACAGCCACAATATCGGCAACCTCCCCAGAAAGGACTACAACTCATGACAATCAGATTGAAATAAATTACGACTGGTTAATTGATTCAATGCTGATCAGAAGGGCGCTGTAGACTCAGTAATGAAGATACTGGCATTGTTTGTGGACAATGAACCAATCAAGGGATTGGTGGAAGATCTAAGTTAAAGGAAGAAAAATACAGAGAAAAGTGTCATCAAGGCAGCATACTAAGATGGTTGTTAGCCATTGAAGACAGAATATCGGTTTAACATGTAAGACGAAAGAAAAAAAATATAAATGAAAGTTATGCAAGGTGCACTGAATAAACTATACACCTACAAGTTTACATGTTAAAGGCCTTAGACATAAATAAAAATAATCCTCGTGTTAGTACTGGACTTGACTTCAATACTGAGGTTTAATAAAAATATACAAGAAGAATTCTTAAAGAAAAATCTAGAATCAATAGATGACGTTAAAAACTTGAGTTTCCTATAAAAACACATTTTCATAGAAACAACAGCATAAAGCAGATTCTCAATCATTTGATCAAACGAAACACAAAGACCAGTTATTTTACCCATTCAATTCTTAGGCCAAGGTTCCGCATCGTTACAAAGGGACTTCCTTAACGCAACCACACACTTTTACATGTGTGGTGCCCCTAATTACATTCATATTGGTGACCGTCTTGCAGGTGCACAGCCAGCCGTAACGGGCATCAGTCAAGCGGAGAAACAAACTGAAGACGACCATAACGATGAAAGAACAGAGTTGAAACTACATTGCAGAAATTTCAAGGATGAAGACACGATTGAAGATCGATGTATGATTCGTATTAAGAAAGTAGTAGAGGTTATTATTGAACGTTGGAATATATTCGGTAACAATGATACTGGCTTTGCGTAAGGTCAATAGCATGGTCGAATTCGGCATCGTTAATTACTGACCGATGGTCGAATGATTTTTTATTAGTAAAAGGTGGTTGTCGATCGTAATTTGAATTTGATGGACGGGGAACTGGTCGATGGGTCTGATAGCGCATCCAAGTGGAACCTCCTGTACCATAATTTACAATTTTTGGATTAGTTGGACCTATTATGAATTTTGTAGAATTAATGTTTGTAATATCGGTTATGAGGATTACTGTTTTCAAGCTGTTTCTTTCAGTTACAATACTGAACCTGAATTTTTCATTAATTTTGGCAGTCAAGTCACCCAACATTTTGAAAAGTGCATTTGAGCGTTCAACCTCTAATTATAATTACCAGTAAGTTAATCCAGTAATTTATTTATAACTTTTGTCTAACTTAAAGTTTACGTTTGTCTATACTAATACCCACACTATAATAACTGTACCAATTCTTATTAAAAGCTTGAAATACTTTCTCTTCGTTACGATTTATTATTCCAACAGTTTTTGAAACCGTAAATTACTTTATTCAAGGTCCATCTGTGTTCGTGTCAAACGTCATATGAGCAGCAAATTATGGCAAGTTTGAAAGAACTGTTATGTTGTTCAACAAGAACTTTGTAGCTGCAGTATTCAATTACAAGAACTAGAATCATAAATCGTTCATTTGACTTTTACTGCTCGCACGAGATGCCAACTAGCTTATAAACATGTCCCATTTTGTCTACCCTTTTTAGATCAGCATGAATCATATCAAAAAAGTCTAATATGTTACACTTCAACTACTCAACATGCCCAGAACATTCTATCGAACTCAGCTTATAGACCAGGAAAGAGAATTTCACTGAGCTTATACATCGTACGCAAAGAATTAACTTTTATTTCCAATCCATCTATCATTGTTTTTTTTTTTTGGTTTTTGCTACCCACAATAATTATGTAAAAAGAATGAATATAGAAACTGCAACGGCTATGGTGGCCATAAAAACGTCAGTACTTAGTATAAATGACTGCTTTCTAATAGGAATGCTATTGGTCCCAGGTATGCTCCTTGCTGAACTTCGCGTGTCAAAGTTGAATTTAACATAATCTGTCATTGTATCCATACTTACAATGGTGTTATTTATAACTGTTCGCTGTAGGCCGTTAAGTCTTATATGGGATATAGAAAGAAAGTAACAGCTATTGTAAAATGTTGTTAAACTGCTGCAGTTTTTGTTACTTGTTCGATTGTACAAGGTTAAGCTAATCCATGGTTTAATGGATTGTAACCGTCTAAGGACATCGTAAATTGGAATTGTTTATTAGAAAACATTATGGAATGACTTAAACATAAAGGTGTTTGTAAATTAATCAATATAAACTGTCTGAATTATTTATAAATATGTCAAGGAAATGGCAAAAGAAGTGCATAGACAAATATACTATTATAATAAAACGGAATAAAAGATCTAACACGCGTTAAAAATAATAGACGATAAGTTGTAACTCAAAATAGATGCAAAAGTATAAAATAACCATACTTTAAGCAATGACATTTTCAACGCAAATAGAAAAACCGTTAAAGCTAACAAATCTATGTCCAACACAGCCATTAATACCAACACTATTTTACTTTCTACGATACTAAACAACAACAGGCTAACCACCATTAATTTATAAACTCGGTACGAGGGATGTTCTCATTACGATTGCGATACATCGATAGGTATCGATACCATCGAATCGTTAAAAAAACTGCCCATAATTAACTGTTGGTAACAGACGCCACATGTCATTCTAAACAAAAGCTCCTATACATGAGAAACTAATTACTAAAGCAAGGGTGAAAGGGACAGAGATGGGAGGGCTACAAGTGGGAATGAAAGGTCAGAAAGCCCAAGATCGGAAGCAGATTGGAACGCACCACTGCGCACTGTCCGAATATGTTTTTTACTAATTAAAAATGCAGGCGGCAGTTTGATAAATGGTATCCCGGTCGATTTATTTAGCTTTTGTGTTTTTGAGGTTATGTGCGTGAGCGCTGATCGTAATGAAATTGTTCAGTGGCCAGCGATCGGACAACTATTGTTAGCTTTTTTGTTGAATGTAGTTGCGATTGAATTAAAAAGGTAAATAGAACTGTGGGTGGAATTGTTTTTGTTGTTTTGGCTAATAATAGAGCATGCGTTGGATGGGTATAGAAACATGGCTATGATTGTTTCATTGGTTGTTCTTCGTTTGGAAAAAATGGCATTGATTGTTCGGTTACTTCGGATTTCTCTGCTGTAATTCAAAATCATTCCAAATGTTGCAATGATTTTACAAGATTTAGTCTTTCTGGCTCTTTTTGAAGATACTTTATCTGTCTACGGATCCCCATCTTCATCTCATTTACCCATGACCAAGTTTTCTGCTCCAATGGCCATGGGTTCTTGCTACTCCAGTTTTCCAGTTCTGCGAGCTATATCAGTAACTTTACTTCTTTTCTACGTTTTTTCTGTCAACATTCAATCACTCAGTTAATTTATAGGCGTTAAAGTCTCTATAATAGCAAAAAGTGGAGTTACCATTAGGTACTGATTGATCTATCTTGATCGTAAACTTGGACGCGCTTCAAGAGGTTTCTGAAGACCCTTATAAAGTTTAGTGTTTTTGGAACGATAAGTTTAGTATTTTTAGACAATTTAACTATATACTAGTAGCTAGTAGCAGTAGTAGTTAACTATATCTACTATGTATACCTGTCTTTATTAAAACTCACCATACATATTTCTGAACAAAATACCTATCACTTTGAATTTCTGGTTTTGACACGATAAATAACTTAGTCAGTATACTTACTACTGCAATGACTACCTCAGTATCAACATTAGTAGTAGTATCTACTTTGTTTTAAACCAGTTTATATATTTTGAACTCTTAACCATGATCTATGTCTCTGAACACAAGCAAATTTACTATTGGCACTACAAACAAAATGATATCTAAGTAGACACGTCACATCCATTTAGCATTATCATCACCAATTTCCATACCATTTTAACCTCTCACCACATTATACGAACCGAAACGGCCCATTCATAGATTAAGTGCATTTGAACGTAAACCATAAATCCACATCATATCTCATACAAAAATAAACACTGAATTGTGATAAATCACAATCATGCAAATATGGTTGAAAAATTCAAATGATGGCCATAAAATCGGTCGCGATACAATATGCAGAAGAGATCCAGGAATCCCGAACAATATCGGCTTTGCCCAATGCCACTTACGGACCGATAGCTACACACTAATGAGCTATTGAAAAATGATAGCAAAAATAATTCAAGGAAAAATTATCATAAGCCATTTGAGGGTTGAGTGTTCCCATGAACTGACAGTATATGCGAAAATACACCTTAATGTTTTAGAACAGAGAACAAAATGTATTAGCATATGAAAGAAAAATCTTTCAAAAGAGCATTCGAATCTTACACATCACCATTCCAAATACATTCAACGTTACACCCTAAAAAATAGAGATCAAAATCAAACGGAATGGGCTGTCAAAGTAATCATATGATAATTTTTTCCAACCCTTAAATGGCGTATGCAAATTTCCGCATTGTCAATCGGATGCGTATGCAAGGATTGAGAAGCGTTCGAGGGTTGACTCAATATGCGATGACAGATGCGAGGCCGGGACACAAACATCATATCGAGTTACTCTTCATTTTTGAGGAGCAGAGCGAATCTGGGATTGTATTTTCGATGGACCTTTTCTAATATTACATTGGTTGTAAAGATTTCAAATGGCTCGAATTTCCTAATTGATTGTTATTTCTAAATAAATAAAATTAATAAATAAATTTAATAAATAAATATCTAAAATGTCTGTTTTCATTTAATTGCTGTTTTATTTTCGTGACCACTACAATGTTTATATACACTGGTGCAATGTCTCAGCAACACATTTTGCACCTATTAACATTCTGCACCCAAGTATTGATAGATTAAAATCTGAATCATAGTCATTAAACTGTGTCCATCCAACCAAAGGAGACTCATTAGAGTAAATTCTCAATTTCCATAGTACCTAGTTATGGTCTATGAATATCTTCAATAACACATTCATGCTTTATCACGATTTTTAAATCCAAACCATTTTGCTATCATTCGTCATCTTCACACATCGTTAGATCCGTTCCTATTTCATCAGACTTCAAACCGTTGGTAGAATTTTCACTCAATTGATCAAGATCTTCGATAAACCTTAGTTCATCTTAAAAGTCTTAAGAAAAACTGAAAACTGCTGGAGAAAGATTAAATTTATCGAATTCTTCATTAAAGTTACGTTCGATTTCTCACACAAATTGAAATAAAAAAGGCGACTGCACACTTCCCCATCGGATTCGCTTGAACGCAAAAAAGTTGCGGTTAGTACAGACAGACGGACGGACGGACAATCGATAAGTAATAATATCGATAGTGGTGATCTAAACGAGCGGGGAGTAATCGAGTTATTACACTGTAATTATTAACCGACGTTTTACTTTCTTCGTTTTGTGAAGGGGGATAGTGTGGAGAAGGTTCTTGTTGTTATTCGCTAGTTATAGTTGGTAAGATTGTAGCTCTAAGTAATTTCTTAAAACGTTGAGCTTTTGAAACAAAACTTTAAAAAAACTCTGAATGCAAAATAGTTTTCATAAATAAGTTACTATTTTCCTAACTTTTTCATTAGAGGCTTTACAAGAAATCAATAAAGACACTGCTCTGAAATACCGCTAAAATTCAAAGCCTTACGTTAATACCCAAAAATTTTCTGTATATCAAATTTTATACCTAGTAGATGCTAGCGGTAGAAGAGCAGCGGTGGCCCAGTGGTGGCGGTCCCGACTTACGAACAGTAGGTCGTGGGTTCGAACCTCGGCAGGCGCATTACTTTGTGTAATTTATTTCATTACCGTTGCTCTCAAAACGGTGAAGAAAAACATCGTGAGGAAACCGGCATGTCTTAGAACCAAAAAATTCGAAGACATGTGACATCTACCAATCCGCACTGGGCCCGCGTGGTAGATTATAGCCCATCCCCTCAAAGAGAGGAGGCCTGAGTCCCTGCAGTGGGAACATTAATAGGCTGATGATGATGATGATGAGATGCTAGCATCTAAACCTTTCACTATCGAAACAGAAGCCGTCTCCAGCGCACCCATGTACCGCGAGATGTCCGCAGGTGTGGCCACGCTTCATCGCCCACCACGCACGACGGCACAACATAAAAGCTTCTCTGTCCATCGCCGACAACATTTTATACCCTATTTGCTGTTTTAATTGACAAAAACTTGTTCACCACTGTTTTACCTCCATCTTTCTCTTTTTTCTCTTCAGTATCGATTTTGATTGAATGCATTATTGATAAGTCTGCTGTTTCCTTTTATGTTGCTTCCTTGTCAATATTGTTGGTTTTTGCTTTGTGTAGATCTTAATTGTGGTCTGATTTATTTGTGTTGTTAGTTTTATTCGGTGTAGCATGACAGGTGGAAATCGAACACGCGAGTATGGGTTTTGAATGCGGAAGGATTGATGCTTTGAGTTAGTCTTCTTCTAGTAACTTATCAGGGAAATTTTCTTTATTATACAGGGTGTAAGGAAGACTTTTTTATAGTTTGGTTAATGCCTAACCTTGTGTCAGAGCTATTATGCCGCTCATGAGCCTCTGATAAATGCCATCGGATGTTTTCCTTTACCGAAGCAAGAGATATTATTTATGCAATATGAGTCTCTGGTTGGCAACAGTGGAGAGTAACCATAGACAGCTCTTATGTCAAGTACAAAATTACAATTCCCTCACGTTAACCCTAAAATATTCACAATACAAAAATAATACAATCGTCTTTGTACGAATCGTAAAACATCGATTATTTTTGCATCAATTACATCTGCAACTGTCGTTGTCACATTTAAAAGAACGGGTTCCGAAAAATATAGATTAATGATCGTGAGCACATTAGGTTTGACAAGCAAATCGATACATTTGTGAATCGATTCGATCATCAATATGAATTATACGGTACGATTGCTGAGATATGTGGCCATGGAAGTAATTTGTACTGTACTAAAGATGTTTAACAGCTGCTAAATGCTGCTGTTTTTTTCCTTAAAAAAACTGGAAGAATACAGCCAAAATCCGACTGTTCCGTCAAAATCGAAATAATGTCACTTAATAAAATTATCAGACTTCTTATCATAAATAATATCGAAATGTAAATTATTTTGACCATTGAATGTCAACTTATAATTTATACCACTATAATATAATTAAATACTACTGATAAACCCAACTCCTTCCGGCCTACCGCCTGCACAATGACAGGCCCCAACCAAAATCCGGAAACCCGAACAATAATATCGAACGTATTACATTTAAAAAAAGAACTCCACAACGAACTTTCATATTCAAATTTGAAATTTGAACGAAAAAAACTAACGGAGAGCACCGATCAATTAGAGTAACTCAATACTCTGTCACATTAAAATGACGAGTCGCACTAATGGATTTCCAAATTTGAATTTCAAATACGAATGGGATCGGAAGGATCAGTCGGGCGTCCTCGAGTGATTCCGTATCGGTCCGGACGAACTATTGGTTGGGTTTCCGAAATATGAATCAATCATGTTTTTGATCTTTATTATTGCCAAATGATACAAAGGTTAATTTGTTAGATTAGCATGGAATATAATAGAATGTTGTGTTAAGGCGGGGTTGCAGTACTTTTTAAGATTTTTGAACCTGAAAATCGAACTAAATGAGCTTTTTAATAAATAAAAATCATTAGGTACATAAAAATTGAACATACTCTCAAGTAAATCGTAAAGATAGAAACGCGATTTAGAATGATCGGCTCGATCATTTTTTTTTATCAAACATGACTCTAAATCACAATTTCAAACGTGTACTGCTAAGACATTTCATCATGAATTTATATGAAAGTTATATCAGTGGATAGAACTTTTTATTCTGAAGTAAATGTTGATAACATTGTATAATTTCTTTATCATTTTTCTCCAAGAAGAAAAAACAGTCAAAATTTAGGCATTATATCGCTCGCCGCCGGGCAGTGCGGGGGTGAGGTCGTGCGTTCATAAAAACACAGTACTGTAACCACGCCTTAACCGTATTACCAATGCCATGATATTATTAAATTGTCAGACTACAGAGATATTGCAATGTTAAAATAGGCCAAAATTAGCATTGGTGGTTTTTGGGTAACTAACCATTAGTTAGGACAACTTTTGAGTTGAAAAAAAAAACGAAAAACGAATACGAATATGACGATAAATGTTTTTTATTTAAAAAACTTAAACTTAAAACTTACAGTACATCAAGCTACTACAGTCTGTCAAATTACTCTAATAGATTTGCAACTGTATCGCTAAAACATTTAGGTCCATGGTGATTGAAAAAAAAATACTGTTTGCTGGCGTCTGCACCTTATCATTGATGAAAACCATAGGTATTTATTAACATCTGTTCAGGAGTCATGTCCTATTCGAACACAGTCATAGCCGCTAGCAACAATGTCTTTCTACGAATCCTTAAAAAAAAACACAACGTTCCTAATTCAAAAATTATACCATCGATACGCCGACACTCTGTCAGTCTCACTTTGACCAGCCTCCGTGACGGCCGCATTTTTTGCGTCGCCTATAATGTGTACTTACATCCATGGCTCGTAATTGGCGATATTACACGATGGTGATTAATTAATGGGGATCTTATGACGAAGGCTTAATGCTTGACGCCTGCGATGAGTGCTGGTTACTGATCGGTTATTGTCTGTCAGAGTTTTTGTGCTGCATTTATGATACCTGTCATTATTTTAGTGGTGCATGTGTACCTGATGGTCAACAAAACTATGTATTTTCAGTATAACTGAATGTTTTTCACAGTTCCGTTCTTATATTCGGCTAACTTTAATATTTTAGCATTTATGAGATTCCTTGCGAAAGATCTTTACTGTGGTGTCTTACACAGAATATTGGAGTACAATAAAGTATGATAAGGACAAGAATTGACTAATTTTAAATGCAGTAACTCCGACTCCAAAAGATATCTATCAAATTATAACGAGACGAAGACTCGGGACTCGGGGGGGGTTGATGACGAGGGCTTCACTAAGGTGGTGAAGAAGAAGAAGAAGAAGATGCCCCGTTCCCAGAACTTGTGCGGTACCGCACCGACTGGGCCCAACATGCTGCTGCGCCCTGCTGTGCCTACGACGCAGCTGTACATTTCGCGTCTGCATCACACCACAAAGATTGAGGAAGTGGTGCAGTACCTCAAAGTGAAGACCAACTGGAATCTGAAGGTCGAAAGGTTGTAATTTAGCCAAAACATCAACTTCAAGTCATTTGTGGTGCGTGTTCCAATCCAACATCTCCAGACCTGTTTGCAGGAAGACTTTTGGCCGAAAGGTGTCGTTTTCCGTCGTTTCCGAGGACGGCTACGCGACACCTCGCAGCGAAACACGACGCCGACGTTACGTGTTTAGTTAAAATTTTTAGTTATGGTTTTACTGTTTTATATGTATTAGTTTGTTATTATTGTTTTAAATCATTGTGTGTATTTTATGTATGGGCCTTATAGATGCCTGAAATAAAATTATTATTATTATTATTATAACATCGTCACAGTCAGCCTTTTCTCCAACACCAGTCTAACCGGAAGATGCAGTTGAATACCAATATTTACATGGAGCGACTGCCTATCTGACCTCTACAGCCCAGTTATTACTGGGTTATTGAGACTGGTTGTCAGACATTCGGGTCACTGACTACCTGTAACGACTTTTAAAGATCTACAAATTTTAATGACTGCCGGGACCAACGGCATACAACATACTAACCTCAAATCATTCAAAGAAAGCAACAACATCCCTCAAAGTCCTCTCTCGCCATGATTTCTACCATTTACAACTCCCGATAGCTATCAAATAACAACTACATCCCCTACGCCTGGTTACGTTGCGGTAACCAAATCTCGGCAACCAGATAACTCTGTCTATTCTGTGTGTATTCGCCACGCGTCTACCGATCATTTGTCACTCGCTAATGATTTGGTACCATTTTGAGATGCGTGAAACACCCCTTTGAAATGCTTAGGGGTACCAAGGTGGTCATGTGTGATTTCGGAATGTAGAGTGGTTTAAAGCTTTTTAACCGACTTCTAAAAAAAGGAGGTTCTCAATTCGGATGTTTGTTTTTTTTATGTTTGTTCGGGCATAACTCCGTCACTTGCTAACCGATTTGAAAAATTCTTTTTTTGTTGGAAAGGGATCGAAATCGGACAAGCGGTTTTTGAAAAATCAACAAAACTCAAAAAAAAAGCTACATTGTCCACATTATGACCCATGAACATGTGAACTTACATGTGAACCACTAAAAAGTGAAAAATAAAAACTTTTTAACAAAAAATAAAACCGACTTCAAAAAAAAACACAAAAAAGTGAAAAATAAACTTTAGAAGAAAAATCAGTTTCTGAAGTCGGTGGCAAAAATGAAATCAAGCAAACAAAAGTCACCGACTTCAGAAACTGATTTTTCTTCTAAAGTTTATTTTTCACTTTTTTGTGTTTTTTTTTTTTAAGTCAGTTTTATTTTTTCTTAAAAAGTTTTTTGTGTTTCTAGTCAAAATTGTTTCATGTGAAATGAAGCTTTCGTCAATACACCACAGTCAGGTTTTGTCAGTGTAAGAGCTACACAGCTTGTTAGCTCAAGGCACAGGATTCAAGTGCATGGGTATTTTATAATGATCACTTACTTCTGTGAAAGAAGACATGCCTGTGAGATATTTCTCCACGGCTCACCAGGTCAAGCTTTAATAACCAGATAAAGAAGAAGAAAGTTTGATTGCGCACTATTTCACTTATTCTTCGGATTTTCCCAATACGGTTTTCGTACTAGTAAATTACAAAACTAGCATTCGTTTCTTAGTACTGAATGTGAGCCCACAAATCAGGGAATAACATTTACTACGACCGTAGTCATCAATACCTGTGCAAAGGAAGCTATCGCAAAACTAATAAAACTATACAAGAAACACACATTTCGGTTTTCAACCTCGATTCACACTCATCCCAGACACTTTAAATTTAAAAAGTTCAGGTACAAAACATCAAATCTAAATTTAAACGCACCAAGAAAACCGTAGAATTTCATATCAAAAAATATAATTTAATTCACGTAGAGGTACTATTTAAAGAACGCGTGCGCAAGTCCGCCCACGGACGAACAGACACACAAACCGATCTCGTTACTAACAATGCACCATATATTACGCTGTTTCCGGTGAGATATCACATCTTGCTTCTCTTTTGCACTAGGGTGTTCTGTATCCTCTGCCTCTTTCTACAATCATCGCGAGACATCAAGATCATTAACAGGCGATACTGTGATTTGTATTGTGTGTTTTTTATAACTTATTTCCCCTTTGTGCGTAATTTTTCGATTTGGCAAGTTAATTCTGAATTTAGTTGAGTACTTGTATGTGTGGTTTTGGGTATCTTGTCATCTGGTGAGAAGTTAGTGGTTTCTTGGTTGTGAGTCTGCTTTTTGGGGTTAGCGTCTTTGAGTGTTTTGATTGCATTGATTGCAGTTAAGATTTGAGGATCCTTATGAAAAATTTACTCAACATTTGTCAGAGATTGGGCTTTTGGAAAATGAAGATCTTGCTACATTTTGAATAAGGTTGGTTCCCATTGTTTTCTTTTCATAGTTAAAACTTAGGATCTACAGAATCATCATCGTCACCCACAGCCCTGCGTCACCCACTGTTGGTTGTAGCTAGGTCTTTCTTTGGTAGTGCGAAGCTCCACGCTTTTGTGCCAGACTCAACCAGGTTTTACAGCAGAATGCTTATCGAACCTAGCTTAACAATTAACTTTATACAGCTACTGTTTGACAACATCGTCTTGCTGCAGGACAAAGGCCTCCCAAATTGTTCGATTCTGGCATCTCTGTTAATGAATTCCTTACTAATAATACAAAAAGATTTACGAAATGCACATTTTAGAACAAACTAGCCGCCAGCTATTTTAATAATAAAAATAACTAGAGCATTATCAAACAGTTCGATGATACCAACACCATAGATAACCTTTGTCTATGATTTCAATAGACCTCTATTATAACACGATCCATCTTTTATGGATATGTCAAAAATATAAACCCTGATTTGCATATCAAGAGAATTTTTGCCCTGCATTGTTGGTTTGATTTTAAGGTTTTTAGGGTCCCGTGGGGAATGTAAGAAAACTCTTCCACTTGACCTTTAAAAACTTAGTTTAATCTTTTGAGCTTTTTATAGGTTTAGAGCTGTTTATGGATATTTGCAGGTGGCGTTCTGAGGTTTCTGCTAACTCTTATAGGAAAAAGGTGTGAGTTTATGTATATATTCTGCCTATTGTTGGTAAATCAAGAAAATTTACGCATGTGAAAACAGAATTATCTTATCCACTACTGCATTTTGCTGGTATATTTAGCACCTGCATATATCAGCAATATATATATATATATGAGTATTTCTCAAAATAAGTGTACATCTGTTGAAAAAAAAGTGTGCCTCGAAATAGTAACAAAGTTTCAATGTTTTTATTTAACCATACATACAAAAAATAACATATTTGTGAAGAAAAACTATTAAACTTTAAAGTTGTGAAGAATAAATGGTAAAACCATAGTATTCAATCAATTTTAAAAAGCTTTTTCAAAAAGATGTTTTTTGCGTTTCATACAAAAATCAAATTGCCACCCTACGACTTCATACATGTAAAACTTCATAAAATTCGATATGTCGCGTTAATATTGTGCATTTTTTGTATTACAGACCTTGATTAAATGTAGTTTCTTTATTAATGTGATTTTCTATGGGGTTTCATAGTAAAATATAAAAAAAAATGCGAAAAACAAAATGAGTCGTGCCCATTTACTTTTTAGTAACTTACTCTTTAGTTACGTTTTATTTCTACTTCCACGTAATTTCTGAACGCATCCGTTACCTTTTAACACGGACAACACTAGCATCATTCTGATTGGCTGTAGGTCTGACGTCTCCGCCATAACTTTTAATGTGAAAATCAGTTTTGAACGTGTTGTCCAAGGGATATTACTTTTTCGTAATAAGAAATACTTTTTCACTTTTTCACATTAAGATAAGTCTTGATTTATATATGTTATTGTAATACGTGTCGTACGAACATTTAAGCGTATTATATTATTTGCAGTTTCAGGTTTTATCAAACCATCGACTTATTATGATCTTAATTTGTACAATTTTCGTTGCTTTTTCGTAACGTTTTTTATGAATTTCGTTACGTTATGAAAAAGTATAGTGTAAAGCTGAGTGTCTATAGCTCTTAAAACTTTGCCAATATTAAAACCTTAGTGAACATTCACTGGCAAATAGTTCTTTACGAATTTTAAAGTCTCATAAGCTTTATTTAATAGGTTGGTTTATAGCCTTATGTTTACTATTTAGTAACATCTAGAACTATTTCATAACAATATTTCGTAACAACTTTTTCGTTACGTACACTTTTTTTGAGAAATACTCATATATCTATACAGGCTGCTGGACCTGGTATGAGATGACCACTTGCTTAATTTTACGTCCACTCCTCGAATATTCTGAAATAAAAAAAATTCGGAGCATTTGTGCACGGCTGATGGCTGTAGTTGTGCTCTCTTACATGGGATTTAAACATAACTGGTGAAATGTGGGTGTACTATTAGGTACACTTCTGCCTAACCTTACGAATTTTACAAGCGTGAGGTTATGTAAAGTGAAAAAAAACTGCAATTATGCTACGGAACCCGACCTGCCAAGCACGCTCACACATATTTTTCTGTCACTATAACAAGGAATCGAAACAGACAGCGGGTTAGATAAACTGTCACTAAATGTTTTACGCCTATCTTGTAAAGGTTTGAAAAACAGAGGTTTTTGTTATATGGTGACATAATATGAGTGAGGCTTGTGGAAACTTCAAGATTTTTAAGGCATTGTAGAGACCACTTTCGATGTTTTTTTTATTCTTAATTAGTTTATTATAGTGTGTAAAATATAACGAGTAACATAAAAAAATGCTGCTTGAAGATGGTTGCGATGCCCCCCGGCATGGTGGCCCCCAAGAAAATGGTGGCGAAATGACTTGGATCTGCACTGATTGAGTAGCCATAGATTGGTGACGCACGAGTACCGTGGAAATATATGAGGGAAGCCATTGGCAAGGTAATATAGGTAATATTAATGATTTGGAAAAAATAAACTACTACTAATAAAGCTTAGTAAATTATGGGCCACTAGAGTTAACACTAGATTGATTAACACCATAATTAATGAGTAAGAATAGAATAGAATAGAAGATGTTTATTTCCCTGCTTCATATGTTACATTATGTCCACAGGTCGGTGGTGTATCCGGCCTGTGGGTGTGTCAGCTACTTACAGTCTACCTATGTTTGTCTGAGAGAGATCTGTATAAGTGTCGTGTAGTGTGTGCTGTGTGCTTGTTAGTGTGTACAGAATAGATTTATATAAATTTATATTGTTGTTCTAATTATTGTTCTAAGTCCTATCCTATTTACAGCTAATTACAATTTATGGGGACGTGGAGCGGTTGTTCGCTTGCTGAGCAGCCGACTCCTGTCTTTTTTTGGTACATAATCGACTTCACCTAGTCTAGTATTAGTTAGGAGTGGGTTGTACTGTCCGAATCCCAGGTAGACGTTTTGAGTAAGCAATGTACGGAATCTACCTTAATATATTTAATGACTTCGCTTATAACAAGAGAGCAGTACGCCAAGATATAGGATAGATTTAACAAACAAATTCCTAAATAACAAAAGAGAAAAACAAACACTATTTTTTACATTCACAATGCCTCAAACCAATCTATTATCTGTGCTCTATTTTTTTTTAAATAATGGCAAAGGTATCCGATCAAACATCCTTTAACAAAAGCCCCAGTCATTACTAGATTTGAATAATAAAAAAAAACTTTCAAACCAAAGGGGAGATTGTTCAGCCTTGCATAAGTAATTAGAACAATTATTTTTTGATAGATAATAAATTATTTTTGACATCGACTTCTCCGTTGGGGTGTTATGCTGTTCGAAAATGGATCGCCATTTTGAATTTGCATTTTTAACCGACTTCAAAAAAGGAGGAGGTTCTCAATTCGATTGTAATTTTTTTTTTACACTTAAGTTAGTGATTTTCAATAGTCAAGGTTACTAACGATGACAAGTTTCAATTACAGATAAAGGTTTGGCAGTGCATGAGGTCAGGGTTCGATTCCGAGGTCGGGCGAAGTGTAATTGGGTTCTTCCGAATGAGCACAATGTCGCCTATTAATTTTTGCCTTTCAAGCGTCGAAATGTATAATAGACGAAAGTGAGCCGGTCAGATTGAAAAATAAAAACACGCTAGGTGCACCAAAGAGAAACTCAACTGTGGTCTACAGATGAAGGTGACTATGAGTTCCACTGACTCCTTTATGAATAAAAAATGCAAATAATTGTATTCCTTGTTTTTACCATACAATTAAACTTTCATTTTTACCCCATAGAAAGTGAGTCGTCACAAAAAGCGGACACCTTGACGGCAGGAAATATTTGAATATGTCATCCGATCCTCGGTATCGATAAATATCGGATGTGTCGGAATTGAGGGGGAGATCTTTTTGTAAGTTTTGTACTTTCTTTAGTTACTACTTTCGTATGCAAGGTATTCTTGAGGATGCTTGTGTTGTTTCGGACTCGAAAGTGAGATTTTAAATTCTCTAATAATATTGCGAAAAGAGTATGTCAAGATCGGAGGACTTGGCGTTCTGTTTTGCCAACCCCTATAGGGATCAGGCGTGACTTGATATAAGTATGTGGAGTTTACTCCGTGCCTAGGAAATCACGTTTAGCCGTTTTGGTTCCGGATGTCATTTGTAGATATTTGACAGTCGGTACAGGTAAACGGGGCAACGTTTTTAAAAAAAAAAAAAAAACAGTGGTCTGAAAGTCTGACCACCAGTCTTAACAAGAGATGTCGAGGTCAGATAGGCAGACGCTTCACGTAAACTATTAGTATTTAACTGCATTGGGTTAGATTGGAAGCCGACATCAACATAGTTAGGACAAGGCAGGCAGAACGTATGTTTACTATACCTACCTACTATAAACACCTCTGACCCCTACCCAATCCTTCGAAGAATACAAACGTGGTAGTATATTATATTATTAAATTCATAATTAAAACTCCACAAACCTTGTCCATTAATTAACATCGAAAGTATAAATCAAACACCCTCGCCTTAATATTTTTTGTTACCTATCGTCACTTCCTCTGCGACAGATGCCATCCATTCATGCACAAATCTTTGTGTTATTATATTTAGATCAACCCTTTTTTACAAACACAATGGAGAAAGATACTGTATCTTATGCCACCGTCTTTTGGATTGATAAAAAAGTTTGAATAACTTATTGAAAATAGGAGTCACTATTGTGCTTTTCCTAGTGTTGATGACGGTTAAGTTTATAAGGAAGTTTGTGAATATTTAAAGTCAGTATCATCATCATCATCAGCCTATATTGTTCCCACTGCAGGGACTCAGGCCTCCTCTTCAGGAAAGGGACGGGCTATATCCACCACGCGGGCCCAGTGCGGATTGGTAGATGTCACATATTTTCGAATTTTTGGTTCTAAGATATGCCGCTATGAGAGCAGTGGTGATGAAATAAATTACACAAAGTAATGCGCCTGCCTGGGTTCAAACCCACGACCAACTTCGTTCGTAAGTCGGGGCCGCCACCACTGGGCCACTAGTGCTCAAAGTCAGTATAGTATTACACAAGACTCTTTTCTTCGTCTCGAAGCTAAGAGATAACTTTTGCAGAGTTAAAGTAAATCCTGTCAAAGGTAATCATCAGTTCAATAATATCATACAAAAGATTGTCTGAGTGCCTCACATTTCCCTAATACATGACCTTTCTACCTTTTGGTTTTTGAAGTACCGTTTGTGCATGAGGTAAACAATAGCTACAAAAATAGCCCCTATTACAAGGGGCTTAAACATAATTTGCGAAATGTGTACTACTAGGTACACGTCTGTCTCACCTTTCAGGAATGCAGAGCTGTTATGTTAAATTTAATGAAGGAGCCAACTTTGTCTAACATCGCCTGCTGGTAATTTACCGGTGCGCCTAAGAAACCAAGCATTCGTCTTTTAAACCGAGATCGAAACCAGAACACCAATCGGCACCCTTGCCAAAAACTTCCCCAGTACCATATAAGTACCTCAAGCGGCTCAACCGCTTAAAAAGTGAAAGTACGTACAAGTGGCAACAGGTCAGTATACGCACAAATGCAGGCGACGTCGCGGGGTAAGCACAGTTGTATCGGAGAGAACAGAGCGCCCGCATCATCAAATTTTAATTGTTACGATGACGCCATTACTTTTGTAGAGTAAGGAGGGAATGGAGGTGGCCATGTTGTGGGACAAATGCATATGAGCAGTTTATCTGTGATGAATTTTAGATTACAGGTACCTTTATAAGTTACTAGCTTTTGCCAGCGGCTTCGCCCGCGTGAAAATGTCGATTTTCCATACAAACTTTCATCCCCTATTTAAATCCCTTTGGGGTTGAATTTCGAAAAATCCTTCCTTATTCCTTGTCTACATTATAAAGAGAACCTCTGTGCAAAATTTCAGCTTTCTAGGTCCAAGGGTTTGGCCTGGGCGCTGATGAGTCAGTCAGTCAGTCAGGACTTCTCTTTTTATTTATAAAGTTTTATACAAATTGCAGTTTTGCATCCACGTTAAAATACAGGAGGTTGTCATAAAAGACATAAATATTACAGTACTTGGTCGATTATTAATATACACTGTTGTCCTACCCATTTTATTACTGATTTGGGTCGAAAATCATTAGTGTAGTTGCCTCTTTGAATTTGACGACGATCTAAACCATCTGTATCATAAAAACTGAAAACTAGGTGACAAAGTAGGAAGAATCATTTATTATTTATCTAACAAAGGGGTTTTTTCACTGACAGCTTACATGTTTAAAAGCTGTTGGTGAACCTCAATAAGAATCAAGTAAGAAGTAGGTGGATACACTTTTTTATTAAGCCTTGCCATCCAACCGGGCACATCTAGACTCCGTGGCCGTCAAATCACATTTTATATTTTTTTTTTTTCATAGTGTTATTCTGGGTCCAATTGCAAGTGGGTCCAGTTGACCAAAGACTCAAGATAACAGCCAAATCCCTATGAATGCCACCTCTATCTACCTCCGAACTCTATACCAAACTCATTTCACATGTATCCGTCAATTCGGGGGCAATTTTCTGAAGAATATAATAATGTTGATTAATTAATTGTGGTGATTGTGGTAAAACAATGCGTCAGCGGTGAACGACCAGATCAGCTATGGGGGCTGGCAGGGGAGTCGTAATGTGGAGCTTTAAGCATTGATGGTTATTTAGTGGGGCTTATTGGTATGATCGGGGGTGTCTATAGTTATGTAAGTTTATTGTTTTATGGAGACGTTTCGTAGAATTTGAAAAAAAAATTGACTGATAATGACGAAACGGCACGGTTGGCGCAGTGGCTGAGCGATTGGACTGCTGCGCTGCGTGTCGCGGGTTCGATCACGGAACAAATATTTGTATGGCCTACAGATAGTTGTTTCGGTGCTGGGTATTTGTGCATGTGAGCTTAAATGTTTGTAAACGCACCCACGATACAGGAGAAATTCCTAGTGTGGGGCAACGTTTTTTTATTAAAAAAAAAACTTTATTTTTTGGAAATTTACATAACTACTTATTTTTAATTATTATCTTAACATAAAATCACACCTATATTCCCCTAAGAATTAGGCAGAGGTGTACCTTATGATACACCCAAATTTTATTTCGCCATCATCATCATCATCATCAGCCTATAATGTTCCCACTGCAGGGACTCAGGCCTCCTCTCTAGGAGAGTAAAAAAAAAAAAAAAAATTCGCCAGCTAAGTATTTATAACAGTCCACCCATTGATATAAATGAGTCCACCAAATATAGTAAACATCAATAAGACGACACGAAGAAGCTTATCCAAAGCTAGAATCTCATAAAAACAGATGTCGCAAGTACACTCAATACACTCCAAAGATATCGAGCTATTGTGAAAGACTACAATTTCGGTAAGTATATTGCCGAACAGTAAATATTGCACCACAACCTTAGACCAACACCTGTGACAAACGAAACTAATCCTTATCACGTTTGAAATAAGGTGTTGGCTAGCTGTAGTGTTATGATTGTAAGTGTGGCACAGAAATATTCAACCCTTACGAAACCGCGATGTGCATTTCGATAATAGGTAACAGAGTAGTGTTGGTGCAGAGGCCGCCGGCCGCAAACAAAGATTTTGTCAACATAATTATTCTACAATTGCAACTTTCGTATTGTTAGTCACTTACTGTTTTGTTAACATAACATCACCACCAGTAACCCCCAAAATATTAGGCACAGGTACCTAATAGTGCACGCACATTTCACTATTTATGATTCTAAAGTCTCAAGTAATAGGAGGCGCTTTCGGGGCTGTGGGTGGTTCGAAAGAGATACCGCGGCCTGGACACAAAGGGGTAAGATGGAATATGGGTGGTTTTTAGTTAGTAAAAGTCTGACACTCCCTTCCTCTCCGCCCAGAGCGTGAGTCATTTGATGATATTCCACCCAACAAAAAAAAAACATTTTCATCAATCAGGCACACATCCAGACTCCACGGCTGTTACTGAGAAATTCGTAATAAAAAATCTCAATGGATAACAATACAATAACACTTATTTTCTCCAACATTAGTAATTTTCTAGGTACCAGAGTAACACAAATACCAAGTCACCAAAGTATTACTACATAAATTACTATGAAGTTCACCGTTACTCTTAAAACTTTTTACCTAATAAACTCTCTCCAAGTTACCCAACTTCAATTATGTAAGGTATACATGAACATCCAACTCCCCATATATTAGCCTCTATTGTCATTCCCAAACTCAAAAGTTATCCTCACACCTGTTCACAAACCACTTAATTCCAGCAATCATCACATCACAAGTAACGCCCATCAGATGTAAGTAAACACTAACATTTGACCACCTGTGTGGTCTGACCACAGTCCACAATGACTTGTACACAAAACATTACATGTTACCTCCATTTCTAGCACTACTCTGTGACAAAGATGGCTGCTATCAAAGATTCAGAGACATGGATTATTGAATTGCATTTCTTAGATTTTCATGTTCAAAGACTAAGACAGTCTTTTTGAAATTTTCTGAGACATTCGGATAAAAATCCTAGTGATCTCGAGATCATCTTTATCATTCGTTAAGGTGATAAGTTGGACTTTTTGAATGAAACGAGTGAACCTCAACCTTATCACTTTAACATATGGTCCTTCGAGCCGGATTCTGTGCGACCACTCGTGGGCCTCACGTTTACAATGAAATCAAAATAGCATATGAATTTAACTAATCAGCAGGGTTATAAAGGATATGACTATCCCAAGAGCGCAGTACTAGAGGTTCCTAATACCTGCAAGGTCAAGAAAAGCAAGTCAAGAAAGCAAAGTGCAGTGAAAGCAGTTAGTGCAAGTCGAAAAGTTACAGAAAAGTGCATTATCAGAAGATAATGCACTTTTCTTTAACTTTTCGACTTTAGACGACAACGACTATATTTTATAAGGCTACAATCACCTATCCACACCCAAATGGCATAAAATACATATTACTATCACCAAAATTCAAGGCCAAATAACTCGTCTATCCAAAAACATATATTCGAAAGAAAACATCATCTAAGCCGACATAGTCCACCCGATACAGAAACACAATAATTTTGATCTAACAGCGTGTATTAGCATACGACGATAGACGTCAGTAATAAAGACTTCACGACTCATAAATAATTAATGTAAGACTAGAATTCTTATAACAGAAGACGGTAGCTGCTTTGATGTTGGGCTGTGGACTGGGGGATAGGCTGAAGCGGTTTTGGAAGCTCATCTCGATGCGTCATACGAGTACTCCATACCTACATCGTAACGTCGCACGGACTGTCGAGTGTATGGGAATACCTCTTTCTAACACTTTAGGAAAACATAGACATGATTTATGTTGTATCAGACTAACCGACAAGTCCAAGATTTACTGTTGAGATGCATCACAGTTATACTAAAAGTCAACCGCAAATTAGTTCAGTAAATAAAACAATTACTTATTATTTGGTATAACTGTCACACAGACATTCACATGAATTGACAATGTTGAATTTTAAGAAAAAACCGTAATACCCCTAAAGATATAATCACCTCATTAACTTGAAAACCCCCCTAAAAAATAAGTCCACTTTATCTTTTGTAACATTCTTCATGTATAAAGTATTTAATATTAGAATTTCAGTATACCCCTAAGTTAGGAAGGAAACTACCTACTAGTTGGGAAGCTTGACAGACTAACTCAAAAACCGACACAAAATATTTCTCTCGGCCCTTGGCGATCTCACATTGATACCCATGACACCTTCACTTCCTCGAACAATAAGACGAAGTCAGTTCACCTATGGCAGTAATCTAAGCTATGGCAGCTTTCCAAGTTAGGGATATAAACTGGGAATATCAATTGAAGGAGAAACCCGATTCGTTATTTACACCTTTTAGTTGATTTGGAAGCTGACCAGGTTTTATGCTGCCTGATAATGATATCCTATTATATATGTCGTATTATGCGAGACAACTGTATTTTTTTCTCCTAAAAAGAAGCTATTGATTACCACTTTGTTCATCAATACCTGACCTCCCTATGCACAATTTGTGTACTTATACTAAGAACTCCAAATTATCAGCCAAATTCAACCATAGAATTTGTCCCTGAATCAAACATATTTTACTGATCATTTACGAATATTTTAGCTAAAAACCGCTCATTATACAATCATCCACTGAAGGTAAAGGCCTTCCGTGTGTTTTGCCACTCTTCCCTGTTCCTTGCTTTCCTCATCCATCAATTTCCCGCTCATACAACAATAGGGGATCGGACAGGGTCAAAATAATATGATTCTGTTTAGTCCGTAAGTTAGATTATCGAAAAATATTGAATACGTGTTTTTTGTTTTATCAAATCAATAAAAAATGACGAAGATAAAACGCGTCAAAGATCTTGGAGTGGGGCTTGAAACGTCACTTGTGTCGTCAAAATATACTATCATATGACGTCACACGAGTTTTCGAAGCACTGTATCGTCTTCATTTTAAGTTTACGTGAAAAAAGAAAAAATACGCGTCCAATAATTTTTGGAAATCTATCTGACGGACTAATTAGTTTTTTTTTTGTCCGATCCCCTATTATTAATAAAAAATCACGATACTTATTCGTGATTGATCTTTACGAACAGCAGGCTCTTACCCAAAAAAAAAACAAACCATAATCATAGGATCGTGCCCATTTCCCCGCTAACCTCTCATCACTTACCCCACAATGTCCACCTATGCACATCCAGTAGTGGGTGACTATTGTCAGTGTACACGTGTCCACATTGTCTGAGGAGCTGGGTGACGATGTATCAGAACTGGTTATAAGCTGAGCTGGTTCGGGGCAGATTGAATGGTAGCATTGTGTGGTCGCCTTTATGTGAAATGAGGAAAAAAATTGTGTTGAATTAGTTTTGATATCATTTAAAGTTAAGGAGATAAGTAAAAATATTCCAACAATACTAGAATATCACGCTTGTTTTCCTGATGGGTAAGGCAAGCCCATAGTACATAATATAGTTATGTTTAGGATCATGTAATAAGGGCGAGCCTATTGCCATCGACCAGGTACGAATCAGACTCAGAGTTACTGAAAAATTACTCTAGGAGAAACCCACTATTACGAAAAGATATCAAAAGCTAAACACTATAGGTTAGTGTTTTCTGAAAGGACCACATCAGTGTTTTCGTAAAGTAGAAATAAAAATCATTGGCTGACTTAATTAACTTTAAATTCTAACTAAGGAAATTGTCGTAATAAATACATTTAAATAATAATAACCTCTACAATAACACAAAGTAAAAATTCAGAAATCCTTCTATCAAGTCCAAACGAACCCAATCCGGAATTCTGATTACAGAAATATAAAAACAAAAGGACAATTTACACTTCAAAAAACCTCGATTTTCTTTTGCGTTAATTAATTCTATTGAACGAAAAAGTCGAGAAACATTCGTAACCCTTTGAAAGGCGCGTCAGAAAAAATAGGTGCCATTCGGAATTCGGAATTTTTCATAAATCGTTCCGAACAAAAAAAAATGCTAATAAATCACTTGGAAATTAATAATTAATAAAGCAACACTCGGAAGCGACGGCCCGCTAAAATCAAACGTAAATTCTAAGGAGTTATTTGCATAAGAAGGGATTTTTTCCGTTACCATTTTTTTCTGCTTTTTAGAGTTCACTTTCCGATTTCTGGAGTAAGATTAGGAGGGATATGGTTGGGGTGAAGTTTTAAAAGTTTTTGATAAAATGAAAGAAGATTAGTACTTATGTATTTATGAGCAATTTTGAACTTTGGTGGAGCTGGATATCTTTTGTAAGATGTTAGCTATTATATGAAGAAGTCTAGTTTATCTATTCACTAGGTGAGTACGACATGACCCCAATTTCAATCTTGAGTCAAGATCACCGGTTGTAGGTATCTACCTATAGAATTAGCAGTATTTTGGTGAACAAAATTTTATTTTCTATTTTCTCTTAAGAGCGAATACCATTTTTCACGGCTTGTATTTCACAATTCCAACAAAACCGATACTCTGAAAAAAAAATACCTAAATTCCTAAAAATGTTAAAAGCCAAAAGAACGTCCACAAGAATTTACCTTAACCCTTCACCGGAGGGTATATCGGAGAGATCGGAACAGATGTTTTTAATATCGGAGAGACACCCCTTACGAATTGTTTACATTGAGTCATTGTTGCTTCGACTTAACTTGCGATATTCAAGGGTTTTCGTTGTCTAAGCGTTTGTTTAAGATGTTTGTGCAAGTCAGGTAGATCCAGGTGTTTGGATGCTGCCTGATGTTGGTAAATAAGGTCTAGCAATTGGTATGAATGGAAAAGACAAAGCGATTGAAAAAGTATTTTAATCTATAGCCTATAGAAGTCTCAAGCTTAATCTGCACTATAATTTCAAAACGAAAGACTTCGACAACATCCCAAATTTTGGTGCCCATCGAAATAGCATGGACCTATAATTATATTACAAAGGGTGTAAATAGACCCATAACGAAACCACAGAAAGAACGAAAGAAAACATCTTTTTTGGCACATGCTACAGCACACAAGAAAATAAAAGAATAAATAAAGGGGCACTAGTTCTCTCCATCATTGCAATGATGACTTTTTTGTCCTGGGTACCTGGTATCCGGAACCTTCTAATAGTTACATTGGAGGTCAAAGTTTCAACGTTTTATATAGTTGATATTATACGTAAAAAATGATAGCCGCGGAACGAATTTGTTGGCATGAAAATACGTCTTACGGTAGTACTCAATGTAACGCCCTGAAAAACATTGAACTGATGGGTGCATTGTATGAGAGTCGTGGAGCTGTTTTCAGTAAGGTTCGAACAAAAAAAAACTTGGAACCCCCAATATCTCCTAAACACTGAAGAATATCTCGAAATCAGTAAACTAAAGATCCAGTTATTACCAAAAGTAAGTTACAATTACGGTCCTGAGCGAAATTAAGAAAACTCCAGTAATCTACACTTGCCCAGTGACAATAACAATGATGTTCAAATAATACAATTTGCTAACCGACCTGCAATTATATGAAGGAGTGCAAATTATAAGAGGAAGCGGGCGCGATTATGGAATACTAGATACGAGAAAATATATCTTTTAAAACTAACCAAGATCTTGCAAATATTCTTGAACATCAATATTTTTTACAAGCGTCAAAGATAATTCTACCTAATGTGGCTGAACCAGTTGTGAGGCAGGGCGGACTGACCTCACCCTTGCTATTTAGTCTGTACGTGAATGAACTGATCGAGAGGCTCATCAGCACACATGTCGGTTGTTTTATTGATGGCGTTTGCTTTAATAATTTAAGCTATGCAGATGACATGGTGCTGCTGGCCCCCTCGGTCGGTGCGCTCCGTAAGCTTCTCGGTATCTGCGAGTCGTATGCGACTTCTCATGGCTTTGTTTACAACGAAGGGAAGTCTAAATATATGGTCTTTAAGTCCGGTACCAGGTGTCCCTCCACCGTCCCTCCTGTGTTACTGAACGGTGTGGAGCTGCAAACGGTGTACTCTTTTAAATACCTGGGTCACCTGGTGACGAACGATTTGAGGGAAGACGCAGATTTGGAGAGGGAACGCAGAGCATTGTCGGTTCGGGCTAATATGCTGGCACGCCGGTTCTTCCGTTGTACAGCCGCAGTAAAATTAACGCTTTTTAAAGCATATTGTATGTCGCTGTACTCAGGGAGCCTGTGGTTCAGCTACACCCAAAAGGCCTACAATGCTCTGCGGATCCAGTACAACAACGCGTTTAGGGTGCTGTTGCGTCTGCCTCGGTTCTGTAGCGCGTCATCTATGTTCGCTGAGGCACGTACCGATTGCTTCAATGCGGTACGGCGTAAGAAAGTGGCCTCGCTGCTGAACAGAATCCGTGGCAGCCCCAACAGCATTCTGAGAGCTATAGTCGGGAGGCATGACAGCCCGCTGGTGAGGTCATTAGTCACCTGCACTCTGTCTTTGTTTTTAGTTAAGTACTAACATAGGTTAAGAATATTGTTACTAACTCAAGCATCTCAGTTAAGTACCTACTAATATAGGTTTTTAAGAATATTGTTACTAACCCAATGGATCTTAGTTGTCTAAATAAATAAATGATATTACTATTATTATTATTATGTTACCTTCCAAAGGTACCTACTTAAATCAACTTCTTGAATCGGACGCATCAATATCATTTTCCTGCCATTATTACAATTTATTTGGGGTCGGCGCAGAATGTAAGTATTCTTTTTCCATAGACTTCTCTACAACTACTCCTAGTTCTTTACTCGACAACTGAGCAGTCAAGTCTCCTTCTTAGCCCTATCATCCTTCACACACTCCAACCATGGATGTTTTAGTCTTCCTCTGCTCTTAGAGACATCTGCAATTCTGCATTCTTATTCAACATTTTCGTCACTAAAAATCTTTTTTTTTTTGTCAATCAGTTGCGATGCAGGGCACAAGTAGTTCACAAATCTAAACCAGCTTCAACATCCTGTAGGTTAAACGTAGAAGAATCGTCTTCAAATGCCAATCGTGCTTTACTGTTTCAGCTAACTTCTGCGAGCTTCACGTTTCTCCGTATTCCGACATAGCATGAAAACAAAACTTTCGTTTCATTAAGAAACTTGATAGCGAACTTTGATAGCTTTTGTAGAGTCTCATCATCATCATCATCTATGTTTCCACTACAGGGACTTAGACCTCCTCTCCCGGAAAGGGACGGGCTACAATCCACCACGCGGGCCCAGTGCGGGTTGTCATGCCGGTTTCCTCACGATGTTCTCATAAGTATAATAATGTTTCTACATATGATCTTCCGTAAATTCTTCTTCTTTTTTATCAGAAATATATAGTTTTATCTCCCAAACCCCGCTGTCCGCTCTATCCACGCTATTCGGATGTCGCCACATTGCTTGCGTGAGCACCGAGCTATAATAATTGCGTTCGCACGATCGACTCAGGCGCAATTATTTTGTCACAATTTTCATGAATCTTAATTTCTTCTTTTGTTTTCGATGTAATTTCGAATAGATGGAGACGAACAGATTTGTTTGTGAAAGTTAGATCATCTTTGAAACTATTTTTAGTTCTTGTAAGGTGTTTTAGGTAAATTATGAAACAGATGATTTGGTTGGAAAGTAAACCTCTGGTTTCCTCATCATCATGAGTAATAGAGAAGTATGGAAGAAGAAGACATGTTGCGCCGACCCCAAATGAATTGGGATAAGGACAGGAGAACGTTTATGAAACAACGATTAATGGCAATAGGCTTGCCCCCTATTGTATGGGACTTAAACATATCTGGTGAAATGTGGGTGTACTATTGGGTACACTTTAGCCTAAGGGCTCGTTTACGGAGACGCGGGGCGTCACGCGGGGCGTCGCGCGGCGCGCGTAGTAGGCTCGTCTAGTGCTTTTTTATTAATTTACTGAGAGATTGGTCCACCGCAACAAACGCTGGCTTTAAAGTAACGAGCGAAAAATCACTTCTCGTAAAATCGGCGTTTGGAATCGTTAACTTTTTTATACATCGCCATGTGTTTGAATTAAAAACGCAGCAAGCGCCGCGCGACGCCCCGCCTGTACGTAAACATGCACTAACGCTTCTGGAATTACAGGCATGATGTTGTGCTAAGTTATGAAACATCCATAACTATTTCTTGCTGTAACCACTGTCTACCTGTAGATAATCTACCAGTTAGTGATGAGCAAAGATGCACAACTGGACTCCAGTTACCCAAATCATTAATTAAACTCTATTGAATAGTAAAAGAGTTAATCTATATCTATACTTATAATAAATCTGTAGAGAGGTCAATTCTGTACATGATATATATTTTCAAAATAACTATCAGGGGTAATTAGTGATCGATACTGATGCCAAAAATGCAATCTATACTTATAATAAATCTGTAGAGAGGTCAATTCTGTACATGATATATATTTTCAAAATAACTATCAGGGGTAATTAGTGATCGATACTGATGCCAAAAATGCAATCAGTAAAATTTTTGTCTGTCTGTCTGTCTGTCTGTCTGTCTGTCTGTCCTCCTGTCTGTATGTTCCTTATAGAAACAAAAACTACTCGACGGATTTTAACGAAACTTGGTTCATTTATTCTACATACTCCTGGGGAGGTTATAGTATACTTTTCATCACGCTACAATCAATAGGAGCAGAGCAGTGAAGGGAAATGTTGGGAAAACGGGAGAAGTTGCTCCATTTTTTAGGCTTCCGTCGCGTGTGCAGCCTTAATGGTTAAAGCTACATAGAAATCATTTATGACGGAAATGTTCTACATAAAATTATCTAAAAAATATCCCATAACATCATATGTTTATCTTTTATGGTTGACTCACAATAACACGTGTAACTCCCGATAGCTTAGCAGTTCGGAGCTTTCTGATTATACAGGGTGGAATTTTGTAATGCCACCTGGAGGGAAAGTACTCTTAATACTGCAGATAGAAAATTTTACTCAAAGGAAACATTCCTTTATTTTTGAATAGAAAGCAAACTGCATTCAAAGATTTTCGAAAATTCTCTTCTCCCACACCCGGGAATCGAAACGGCTAAAATCTGAAAAAATTATACCCTGTACTTTTATTGCATCGATCGTTAGGGTCAATTATAAGGATGAAATCTCTCTAACAAACATGATAAATTAAATGAAAGGAAAACCTGCCTGCGAGATCGCCAGATCTCACTCCATTACATTTTTTTTTGTGGGGATATGTAAAAAATCAAATTTACATGAATACTTATGCGAATGACAACGAGTTGAGAGTTGAAGTTCAGAATACGATTTATAATATTCACCACAACACTTTATTAAAGGTTACTAGAAAAATTTGTGTATCCAAGAGAATGGAGCTCATATCGAGCAACTAATTAGTTAGTTTACCATTTTTTGTAAATAATTAAATTAATTTAAGATTTCCTGGTTTTCTTTTCATTTAATTTATCATGTTTGTTAGAGAGATTTCATCCTTATAATTGACCCTAACGATCGATGCAATAAAAGTACAGGGTATATTTTTTACAGATTTTAGCCGGTTCGATTTCCGGGTGTGGGAGAAGAGAATTTTCGAAAATTTTTGAATGCAAATTGCTTTCTATTCAAAAATAAAGAAATGTTTCCTTTGAGTAAAATTTACGTACTCAAGATGCTTTTTGTTACGTAAGAAAATATGGACGTCCCGACTTATTTATTACTGTAAAGTAACTACCAAGCCCAAGTGGGATGAAATCACTCGGGAGCTTCTTGAGGGTCAAGCACCGCATGACCGCCATGATATTATCGCAAGAGTTTTTCTTTTAAAATTAAATTCAATGATAGATCTACTTACCAAAGATAACATTTTTAGTAGGTATAACGCGGACGAAGTCGCGGGCAAAAGCTAGTCTAACATAAAAACAGACAGATAGACGGACAACAAAGTGATCCTATAAGGGTTCCGTTTTTTCTTTTTGAGGTACGGAACCTTAAAAATAAAATAACATTCTACTCCTCCAAACCCATATTCTTCTTCATTATAAAAGTAAAATAGCCAAAGTGCATTAGGTAAGTTTCTACAATGGAATGGCACATTTACAACTTTGCCCCCTGACTAGTCAATATATTCAAAATTGGTCAACCCCTTGATGGAGTCAGCTCGGCCGTCGGGCCTGACTAAAAAGAGGTAGTATGTTTTACTGTACCATAGCAAAGCCACAAAGCCCACAAACGTCATAAATGCTTATTTTATGACTTACCTCGGAATTAATTCTCTTCTTCTGAATAAAAAACCTTTGAATTGGGAAAAAAATTTAAACCTTCATTCATCGTAGGTATCATCAGGAAATAAAAAACAACGTTTAATAGCGTCACCTATTACAACGAACAAGAAAACATACTTACAATGTTCTGCACTCAAAAAAACAATTAAGTAAGTAGTTATATAAATCACTTTAAATATTTGTTCTCACAGACTAAAAGAAAATATTTTTATTTCGACTCGAAAACTCACATCTAACTTTCTAAAGTAAATAAAATCACCATCTTATAGAACCATACAACTTGTACTAAAGGTTTTATACAACCCCTTGGTCACGAAACTCGGAAAATGTAGGGAAAATGAGGAAAAGCGCCGCTTAACGCCATCTAGTGACGAGAGGATCGAAACTATAATTTTCGCACGGAACTGTGAGGCGTGGAATTGTGTTTTTATTTCTATACATAACAAAGTAGAAACGTGTGGTTTTTTTTTCATTTGGTAAAACGGTTGGGTAATACTTTGCTTTGATAAATAAATCAGTTTATTTTTTTACTTTTTGGGTACATTTTTAGAATTACTATCATTAAAATAAAAATAAATAAAAAATAAGCTTACGTAAAGCTCGTTGAGAATAATTATGTAAAAAAGAAGAGGTATTCATTAACACTGTAATTAACTTAACTTTAATCACTTAAGTATCCTTTATTTATTTTACAACTTAACCTAACGTATTACTGCCACTGCCAAAAAGTGAGGTAAAAGCACCAATTATTGGCACCGTTAAAGATTAATACCCGAACGAAACACGAATGAACCTAGTAACCGAATTTCGGGTGGCGCGAAACAAAAACTGACCTACATCGGCGCCCTACGGAGTTCACCCACCCCTGCCGACGATGAGACGATCACCCTACGCGTCTTGCCCTTACAGTGTATTCATGCACTTTCTATTATTTCAAGGTGATGCCCGATACCAGATCCCTCTTTTTTATTTTTTAACAGCCGATATTGACAATGCAATAAAAATCAAGCGACAAATATTTTTTTAATCAACAGAAATTACCTAAAAAGTGCAGAAAAGTATAGATGTGTGTAAAGAGCATGTATGATAATGTAGTGGCACCCAAGGCGGTGGAGCTTTGATCAATACATTTTTAACAGACAGAAAAAATCAGGTAGGCGTGTTTGTTGTGGTCACAAGTGGAAGCAGTAGAGTAAATGTAAACAAATGAATGGCAACACAAACAGCCGCCGAGCGGTCCAAGAAGCGGGCAGTCGATCGCGCCGCAAAAAAGCGCATCCTATTATCGACTACAACAAAAGGACTTGTGCAGTGATACCTAAGTACACATCTCGATTCATCGTCTCGACTCGATCCGCCGAACCGATCCTATTGGCGCGCCCCACTGTCGCCGCGGGGGAAAGGGACGAGAAGCGTGGAACAGAGCGCGAGTGATAAAGAGGGAGACGGTCATCTTAGCTACCGAGTGGCGTCCCACTGGGCGGGGCCGCGCCAAGGAGTGAGCCTCAGATGCGCGTAGAGTTGGTGGGGCTTCGTCCGAAGGATCGCACTGCAGTCGTGTGTCGCGCCAACGACGCGCGCCCGCTGACACGCCGCGCTCCGCGATCAGGATCACCTTACGTAATAATAACTAATCGGATCGAAACCGTTTGTCCGATAATCGATTGTGATTGTAAACTGTCGATAATCCCACACTGATTTTTTATTAATTTAATTATTTTTTTCTTCGGTACCGGCCGTTTGTGAACTTGAGTTTTGTGTACATTGTGTCATGTTTTTGTTTTGTTTTCGCTCGGACTTAAGATTATTTTTGGGCGTCGCTGACTGTGCTTCTACTTTATAATTTAGTAACAATATTGTTACTAGTGCGTGTGATATTGGACAACAATTTTTTAAAACAGTTCTTGTGAATATTTTGACTTAGAAGTGTTATGTGGACGTACATTGAAAATTATTGTGATTTTACAAGTTTCTTCTGAGAACACACGTAAGTGTTATTTGATTATGTGTTTTGTTTGTTTTACTTAGGGAAAGTGTGATTTTTATAGTGACTTTAAACATATATCAGAAAAAATATAAGTGTCATTATGACACAATCTTATTAGACTGGCAAAGTTGTCTCACTGCAACAACATTGTGTCTAAGTTCCAACAAGATTTAGGCTTACTGGACACCACAATAATTTACGACAAAACGTACAAAATATAAAAGCAGCTGGTCAAATCCAACTAGCGGAAAAAAGAAACATTTTTACTCAGACCCGGCAAAACTTTATGACCATGCAGCCACACATTAAATTAAAACTAAAACTCCGAACAATAAATTCGTAATACCGAATAATAAAAATTGCTCAACACATCTTCGAAGAATGCATTTCTCATTAAAAAATAAAAAGTTGGAAATAGAGCACAGAGTGGAGTCGATCGGTAAATCAAATGATCAATTGCAATCGAAAGTTTAATTATCTGTGGCGCATCGCGACGGTATCTTGCCGAATGCCGGCGAGCGACCATACGGATGATTCTCTGATTGATTGGACGATTGTTGGTGCTCTCACCTCACAATCTTCTTTCGTAGATTTAGTGGGTTCAATTTGAAGAAGCTTAGGGACTTAAATTGTACCCCTGTGTTGGGCAAAGTTGCTTTTAATTGAGTGGTCAAGTTGAGAAATGTTTTGTAAAAGCCGGATTTTGAAGTGTGTAAGATTCTAAGTGTTGGTCAGAGTTTGTGTTTGACTATGTTTATGGGTATTGAAGTGAAGGTATAAAAATGTACCCAGAACTTATGTTTTTTTTGTAAAAGATTTTCCACATGACATGCCAAAATGAAAAAAAAAAGATTTAAAAAAAATGTTTTACAATTTCAATTTTGCGTTAGGTATCTCCTGCGGATAGCAAATATAAAGTTTACTTATACCTAAGAGCAATAAAGCATTGCCTGATAGATAGATTCATCTTTAGCTGACATAATTTTACATAAAATATTTGTCTGTTTTATTTATATTTACTATGTCCAGTTAGTTAAAATATATGGACACGAAGGAATCGTAATGAGAAAAATGAAATTTAAAATAACTAGAGAAAAAAGTACCTACCACGACACCTAAAATCTTAAATTATACCTCAAGATATCTATAATAATTATCATTGATCTAAAACAAAAATAAGGATGATTGAAAAAAAACAAAATAGGTATTCTTATTGTATTTTAATTAATTATAATAGAGAATGTACAAAATTAAGTTAGTAGGTAGGTAAAGTTAAATGATTCTGGCACAGATGGCGTCCTCCGGTCGTTGACCCCAGGAGTTAACTTTGCCTACTGATGAATTAAACAGTACCGTGTCAGGCCTTTAATAATTATATTATTATAATTAATATACCAATATCATTATAATAATTTAGCACAATATATTGTGACAAATGAAACTGACCAGTTTTTTTACAAAGTACCTACATTATTTATTATTTTCTAATTGAAACAAAAAAAATACCTTTTCCGGTCTGATTACATCAGGTAATAGGTATTATGCAAGGTGTTAAATGCAAAAAAATGCAATATTCAAATAGCCCTTCGTATAATGAACAAACAATGAATATTGAATAAAGTCCCATACAAGTGTTTTTCTAACTATATCAATTACAGTTAATACTAATTAGAATGCCGGCAAAAACCTAATCGATTCTAAACAGTATCGATTAACAGTGAATCGAATAACGCGAATAAGTGATAATGTGAGATTTTTCCATTGTTGTAGTAAAATATCTTGCTTTTTTCACTGTGAGAGAATTATTTTTATTGACTACGTTTGAATGAGTTGCGAGTAGACTGCTATTTCAATTATTATAAGCTAGATATTTATAATTGACGATTTAAAATAGTTTTTATAAAAAAAAATCTTAGTCTGTATAGGTACCTACCTACTTTTTTGAGAAAAGTGTTAAATTATTAGTTTGATACCTCTGTAAGATTTTACTTTGCTATAGTTAATTAGGTGTTCATTTAATCAAAATTGTTTTTGGGACAAAATGCCACATAAATATAAAATGATTAGAAGTCGTTATTGATAAGATGATTTTAATTCCTAATTTAATAGTTTCATAAGTTAGTGGTAATATTATTAAAAATAAATTAAAGAAATTTTATATATAATAGCCGTAGGTTGTGAGATTGTTTGTACTTTTAATGAAAAAATAACGAAAAAAAATTGATTTGTTAAATTTTATACAGACCTAAGAAATTTTACGCTTAAAAAATATACGCCGCTAATTTATACGCTTATAATAAAAGTTAGTTTAGTATTTAAGAAAAACGTAGTTTAAGCCTCAATTTAAAGTTTTTAAAAGCAATAGACTTGGACACGGATAAAATTGTGCTTCAAAAAATTCTGCCGGCACTTGAAATAAAGTATTTAAAAACATAACTTGTTAGAACTTCTGTAAAACAATGATTTATTTAACCGAAGAAAACTATTGGCATACCTAGTAAAAATTTAATGTCTGAAAGAATCACACTTTCCCAGCGCTAACTATAATCCTAAGTATTAATATAGGCATCTGTAATTGTTTAAAACATTTGGAAACCATTTAATTATATTATTGTCCAAAAATCTTCCTACTAAGTATAAGTTTTGTTATCAATATTAAGAGCGCTGATAAAATACGCCCGCCAAGCAAAGTCTTGCTAAGGGCTATATTCAACAATAGGGGGTTACAACCTAGGGTGGATTATGATGTATAACTTATACTAATTAGGTGAGTCTAGTCTTATAAGTACTAAAATTAGTAAGTATGTTACTTGGTTAAAGTTACTATTCCGATTAAATATTTTGTATTGTCCCTGCATCACCATAAGATAGACTGGTAGAAAATGCCCACGGCATTAAGTCCGTATTTGTATTATAAAGTCAAAGTTAGCATAAAGTTTAAATAAATAAATTCCTGAAAACTTAAACATATTTTTTTTTAAATCTTATTTTTTAAGCGTTTATAAATCAATACTCTACTTATACTGTCAATAAAATAAGAAAAAAATACACAATTATCACACTTCTTTATTTTTAATAATATAGAGATAAAAAAAGTCTATATTTTATTAAGGTGATTATCCGAAATATCATCTGTACTTAGAAATGATTACCGAAGCCCGGTATATCAATAACACAGCTTGTTAATATTGAATACTTTGTAACACAATGTAGAATCAACTTTGATCTATATTACGATGATACGGCAACCATATGTTGTAATCGTTTAAACACTGTTTCATACGTTGTGAAGAAATTTATTGATGTAGGGGACATACATACTAACATAGTATAATAATTATATTGATGTTGAGACATACATACTAACTTAGTACCTATAGTAATTGTCTGGGACTTTGTGGCATTAAGTACAAACCTCAGTGGTTTAGTAATGCTATTCTGCTTAAACAAATGTAATATTTTTTTGTAAATGGTAAATAAATGGAAAAAAAAAGGTTAGAGAAACTTTGATCCCACGTTTGACCCGGAATTAAGGGGTTGAGTTTCAGAAAATAATTTCTTCGTATAGGTACTTAAAAAAATACGTACCTACCTTTACTGATGGACCACTTGTTAGCTAACTATCGCTTTATCTACACTAATATTATAAAGAGGAAAGATTTGTACCTATTTTTGTATGTTTGTATGTTTGTAATGAATAGGCTCAAAAAGTACTGGGCCGATTTCAAAAATTCTTTCACCCTTGGAAAGCTACATTCACCCTGAGTAACATAGGCTACTTTTTATCCCTGTATTCCCACGGGAACGGGATCTACGCGGGTGAAACCGCGGGACGTCCGCTAGTCTACAATATTTACAGTTTGTAAATCTATACCGTATTACTGGATTTCAAAGAAAGAAAAGAGATGCCTGATGACATACATGTCATCAGATCAGGCATCTCTTTTCTTTCATGTAGACAAGTATGGGAGAATTAGACATGCTGCGCCGACCCCAAATAAATTGGGATAAGGGCAAGAGAATGATCATGATTACTGGATTTAAAATGGATAACTAAATAACTTGTTTGAAACCTTATTGTTTTTAAACTCATTGGAAAATCGTAGCTTGAATTGCACCCGTCCGGTCGGAGGATCCTCCCTTTTCAATGGGGGATGAGGAGCTTTACACCCTGTTCCTCATTACCCTCCAAACTGGTGACCCTGTTCCTCATACCCCCAAAAGTCAAAAAACAGTTTGATCAACAGCAGTCCACTGCTGGACATAGGTCTCTTAAATCGCAAGCCATTCAACTTGGTTCTCTGCACCCCTCATCTCATCTCTTATCATCCGAACTTAGAAAAATGTGGACTAGAGTACGGACAACATATTTCATCATTTACCCACTGAAGTGTATAGGTCTCTCATTGCTTGTACCAAACTCCACAGCATATTTAACTGTAACAATAATATGAAACAATCACTTTACTTCCAAGTACCAGTTCAGCCTCATCAATTTATTTTCAAATGCCAATCAACTTAGTTCCAAGTAATACTTATTTGCTGATCATAGGTACAGATAGCAAATAGCGGGTGTTGTTAACGCGTGGGACGCGGCTGGCAGAGGTGCTCCCATATTGTTCGATCACTGACGTCATTATTAGTTTTACTTATACAGGGTGTGACTGATTTGTAACACGTACTTTTCTGCACAAGTGTGGAAAGATGTCGATATTGATTCAGGTGGTTGATTTTGTTAGAAACTGTAATATTATTGATGAATTAAATAAATAAAAATTGTTTTGATTTTAAAATAGAAAATAAAAATGTTAAGGTAGATTTTATCATGTCATTTGTATAGAATAGTAATAATGATAGTAAAACCCAATGCAATAGAGAAAAAAATAAAATGAATAACGAGGATAGATTATAAGTAATGAGACAGGGGGTGTAACTAGACATTTATTAGATTAGTGCTTCGCTATTAATTAATATGGCTATAATCAGGCGAATCAGTCAACTTTAGAACGGCTGTTAATATTATTAAACACTAAAGACCGTGTAATGGTGATTATAGTAAATTGGAAGACAGTGGTCTTTGACTGGCCTGTTGGTCTAGTGGTTAGTGACCCTAACTGCTATGCCGGAGGTCGTGGGTTCGATTCCCACCCAGGACAAATGTTTGTGTGATGAGCACGATCATTTGTTCTGTGTCTGGGTGTAATTTATCTATAATATGTATGTATTTAGAAATATATAAGTATGTTTATCAGTTGTCTAGTACCCATAACACAAGCTCTGCTTAGCTTGGGACTAGATGGCGTTGTGTGATACTTGTGGAATATTATTATTATTATTTTATTATTATTACTTTAGCCCTCTTAGAAAAAAGAATATTGAATGAAGGTTCAGCTTATGCTGGGCACTGATTGTACTTGATACCAACGCTGTTTGAAACAATAAAAATTATTACATTTATGTTTAGTTCTTTGTGTTTCATGTGCCAAAATATATAGGATATGTACTCTTTATTTATGAAGATGAATAGGGTTAGAAAAGAGGTAACTACTGAGATGATGAGTTATAGAGAAATATGAAAAACTAGCTTTTGCCCACGGCTTCGCCCGCGTGGATGTCGGTTCAACTACAAAAATGACGATTTTCCATACAAACTTTCATCCCCTATTTAACTCCCTTAGGGATGGAATTTACAAAAACCCCTTCTTAGTGCTCCCCTACATTATAATAGGAAGCCGTGTGCAAAATTTCACATTCCTAGCCCCAGTAGTTTCGGCTGTACGTTGATATGTCAGTCAGTCAGTTCTCCTTTTATATATATAGACTAGCTTTTGCCCACGGCTTCGCCCGTGTGGATGTCGGTTTAACTACAAAAATGACGATTTTCCATACAAACTTTCATCCCCTATTTAACTCCCTTAGGGGTTGAATTTCCAAAAACCCCTTCTTAGTGCTCCCCTACATTATAATAGGAAGCCGTGTGCAAAATTTCACATTCCTAGCCCCAGTAGTTTCGGCTGTACGTTGATATGTCAGTCAGTTCTCCTTTTATATAAATAGATAGATAGAAGAAAACATTCTGCAACGACCCCAAAAAAAATATTAATAAATAACGATAAGGGCAAGAGTCTCTATCATTATGGTGGGGACTCTGTAGGTATTTATCACCAACTCTTAGAAACATCAAAACTAAAACAAAACTGTCACAGTCAATCTAAATAAAAATTTCTAAACTAGGAAACCAAAAATAAAATGAATCGGCCATAAAAATGGCCACGAAAATATCTTCCATCAATTACTAAAACATATCCGTTTTACAGGAATTTTCTAGTAATAAAACTATCAAAATGATCCCCAAGAAATACGAAATCGTTTTTATACAAATATTTGAACGTCTGGAGGTAAATGCGCAATCAAATACGTTTATTAGTAGGTAGTTAGATACGGAGATACGCAATTATGGAGAATTCCGATACGCATTCGAAGTAAATATTTATAAATAATCGTTAAAATATTATTTCTTTTTTATGTTAATCTGGGATTGATCCGTGTGTAAAAGTTTTGGATTACTTATACCACCTATAATTAAAATTTTTAGCTTCTCTTGCGGTTCTAAAAATATTAAATTATTACTTCCTATCTTTAAACACGATTTTTGTTTTATTTCTACAATATTTTCAAGACAAAAAACTATAAGAAAAAAAATCGCATTTTTTTAGCAACTTGTATTGCTACCACCCTGGATTAGATTCCAATATTTTCAAGCTACCATAAAATTATTTGAAAAAAAAAAATATTTCGCAACTTTTTCTACCAGCATCCTGTATTCGATTCAGCGTCCAATATTGTTTACTCTAAGTTTATCTGCAGGACGGTAAACCGAGCCGCCATCGCCACTCGACTCTTGCGCCGATCGATACAAACAAGAGATCTATACATCTCACACAGGATGCGTGTGGGAAGAAAGAAGAGATCGACATTTTTATTGGTTATATTAATCGTCTATTGTTGAGGAGATATTTTTCTTCTTAGTGTGTCGATGGCAATCTAAATTGTGTAGGCTACTAGATACTAGTACTAGCGTCCTATCGTTCCTGAGTTTACAACCAGGAAATATTTATTTGAGTGTGTGGAGAGCAGTGGTGGCTCAGTGGTGCGGCCCCGACTTACGAACTGTGAGTCGTGGTTTCGAACCCAGTCAGGCGCATTACTTTGTGTAATTTATTTCATCACCACTGCTCTCAAAACGGTGAAGGAAAACATCGTGAGGAAACCGGCATGTCTTAGAACCAAAAATTCGAAGACATGTGACATCTACTAACCCGCACTGGGCCCGCGTGGTGGATTATAGCCCATCCCTCTCCTAGAGAGGAGGCCTGTGTCCCTGCAGTGGGAACATTATAGGCTGATGATGATGTGATGATGATGAAAGAGATGATAATATTATAATTGTAATAGTTTTAGTAGGTACTATAGATCATAACTTATGTATAAATCTGAAACACCTTTTCTTAGTAGACGATAATCGTTGGTCTACTTTAGACTCTAGTGGTAATCTGAGGTCCTTGGTTCGATTCCCGGGTCGGCCAAAGTAGTATTGGGTCTACATACAATATAAGATCACACCTGTTTTCCTCGAAGCGTTAGCCTTCTGTAAGTCCCATACAATAGTGGGCGAGTCTATCACCTATCAACCGGGCACAAATCGAGACTCCACGTCTTGATATTTTTTAATCTATTCATTAGAATTTCAAATTAAAACGAATCCAAATAAATAAATAACAAACCTGTTATTGCAAGTTCTCAATTATTGGAATTGTCTAGTAATAACAAAGTATCAATATCAGTTATTATAAAAATAACAGCTCACTAGTCTTAAGGAAATTAAAATGTTTACGATATAAAAACTCTTTGGTATCACATTTCAATAATCATCACCTTGTTATCATGTTGATGTATTGACATATTTTCTCACGGCTGTGATGAAGGAAATTGAACTGTAGTTTAAAGTGTTAAAGTGGGTTATCGATTGGGTGTTTTGTTTGAGGAAGTAAGGCTGGTGTAAAATGTGAGAGGTAGCGGTTTGCAAATAGATCTTCACACCAACAAGGTGTGAAGGTAGAGACTGAAGCGGTTATTCAAGAAGTAGTTTAATGGTTTTTATTGCAAAATGGACGCAGTGACGGAAAAATCAATGATAGGGCTTTTGCTAATGATCATATTTACAGACTTAAAAATAGTTATAAACAAACTTTGACTAACTATTTATTTGTCGTTTTTGCAATTTCAAATTAAAATTATCAAAATATTTTTAATCACTTTAATCAAATTCATGCTTGCCTTTTAACGTTTAATCAATTTCCGATAACTGTTAGGTATTCCTGATCTGAAAGAAGTACATAGTTATAAATATTTATTAACATCTTTTTAGTTTTGATTTTAGTTTTCTTGTTCAAACAATAAAACTTTATCATCATAATCTGCCTAGCCTTTTCCCAACCATGTTGGAATCGGCTTACAGTGTAACTCGAATTTACTCGATGCACCATAATACCAGTATTGTACATGAAGCGACTGCCTATCTGACCTCCACAGCCCAGTTAGTGCTGAGAAATATGTATATGATACCCCTTGGTAAGACTAAAGTTGGTCAGACTTTTAGGCCAGTACCTACCTGTTACGATGATCAAAGATCAAAAAATGACAGCAAGACTCAAAAGAACATTTTATCACCACATTAATTCACTAGTACTAATAAACCCGCTCCCGCCCCCGCTCTTGCCTTAAACCACACGGTGTAGCATATCACAAACAAACGCGTTCATGGGGCGTTCGGATCAATTAATGGTGTATTATTACCGTAACCGTCCCATGAATGACTATCGGACGTCTCGAACATACGATATGGCATGAAACAACGGCTCTTGTCAATGGGATGAGGTGAGAGGATGCTACTGATGCCAATAGGACAAAAGGTCGCGGTCCACGTGTTAGGGGACGAATGGACTAAGAGTCTGTGGTATGGAGGTGAAAGATCTTAAGCTAGGTCAGTCTGGTCAAGCGGTAGACTAGTTGACTAGCAGATTTGTTGATAGGTAAAGGAGCTTCCTGTTTTAGGAGATAACATCACACCTGTAACCCCCGCAGGGTTA
Source organism: Diarsia dahlii (assembly GCA_949775195.1). Classification (NCBI taxonomy): domain Eukaryota; kingdom Metazoa; phylum Arthropoda; class Insecta; order Lepidoptera; family Noctuidae; genus Diarsia; species Diarsia dahlii. Next base: position 19,166,121 of record OX459210.1, read on the forward strand.
GGCCGAGGTGTACGTAAAATTGCAGCCAACTTTCACCAGTAATGGTTAAATCCAATTTAAGAGGGAGAGGCTATTGCCATCAATCGGGCACAAATCCAGACTGTGGCTGCTACTGAGGAATTCTTTATAATGGACAAATTCAATAACACTTTACCTTTGTAGTCGCAGATCAACGGCGCAACGAGATAGCATTATGTTTGTAGGTTCCTGTATGGTATTGATTGATTAGTCCTAATACTTATAGATATGTAAGCCTTGATAGTCTGCACGAAATGTATTCAGGACTCCAAAAGTAATCTTCTAACGAATCCAAATACCTGAACCGTCTCAAATCTTCATCTTTATAACATAATCAAACGCACTCAAGATAAACAAATAATAATCACTCCAATAACTTCTTAGTATCAACCCGTTAATAAAACTATTCGAAAAAAAAGACAATATCCATTGATCCCACACTGGAAACACATGTGGAGGAAGAGAAGGATGACGCTATACAACAAAGAGGGACAGAGCTACAATTTTTCTCTTTTTTTCAGCCATCGGAGGCACCGATTTCGCCATATGTTCGAAGCTTCGATGGTAATAAAATTGGTTAGTTGCTTTGTACAAATAAAGGATTGGACTAACATCAGCTTTGTTTGGATTCTGAATCGACCGTGATGAAGTTTGGGCGACAGTTTTTACACCAGAATGTTTGTGTGATCCATTTGGGGTTTACACGAGTTTATGCACTAGAATTTGGAACTTTTTCGAAGTTTCTATTGGTTTAAAGGAGTAATCTTGCGTGTGACAGTCATTTCCCAGACGCATTAGATGCGTTGGTGATAGTTAAAAGTAGTCTAATCCTCTCAATGCTTACCTGTAGTCTATTTTCACGACATCCACTAAGAGACTGCCCATTCTTCAGTCATTAGTGTCATCAATAATTCAATCTTCGCTTAATCTACTTGTAACACTCGCAGTTAACAAACTCAATAGAATCTAAATCAATATCATTAGACACTACCAATAACTCACAGTCAAAATAACCCAATTATTTAACCACGCCTTTTGACAACTACAATGTAGCTCTGGTTAAAATAACTTGCCATTCTAGTCTAACTATACAAGTTACTCATAACAGTTGTGCAATTCTGAGTGACCTGCCAATAGTCAATAGTTTTGAGACTCTGCCAGATGACAAAATGTCAGAGATATTAAATACGATTATGATAGACATAAAAGTTATTGATGGGTAGGTAAAGAGAGAAACACAATAATTATAATGATGACAAAGATCTGGCGGTGGCTGATTCTAATTATATTTTTGATCTGGTTGATGCTACTCGGTAGGTCACGGTGTGGTAGGCAAACCCTTTTGGAAAGGATTTAATAGGAAGATTGAAAAATATAAAAAATGTGGCACTCGGAGACTGCCGCGGTAAAGCTATTGCATAGCCATTTTGATTACATCAATGTGCATAGCATTTTTTTATCAACAGCAAATAATTATTTAATTTGACAACCTCAGTTGACAACCTTGTTATTTTCCGTAGCCATAGCAACCTGAAACCTGAAAATTTTCGTTACGGAATTTCTGGATTCGCTCTACACGCTCAAGGCCCGCGATAGAAGCAATGCAATAGCTTAATAATAACCTAGATAGATTTTATGGGTATTGCTAATAGGAAGATAGAATAACCAAACCGTCATAATCATAATCTTGCTGCCCTTGTCCCATGTTACTTGGGGTGCCGATCCCAACACAACCAGTCTTTTTTCCATTCTCCACTGCCAAACATCACGATATAAGTTACTCCTTTTTCTTTCCTATCATTCCTCTTCCTCTCCACCCATCAACATGTATATTCATCACTAGTCGCGGCCGCTCCATGTAAAATACTGGTATTCATAGACTGGAAGCCGACCCCAACATAGTTGGGAAAAGGCTAGGCAGATGATGAATCTTTTAGTCACATATGATTCGGCTCTCCTCATCACATACCATACCATGAGAGTCAATTCCCTTGATGACAAAACTTCGAAAAAGCGAAAAATTTGAACACCAAGAGCAGTTAAAAAAACATGATATAAATCTGACCAATGAAACGAAACCTATCAAACAACCAAAGAATTTCTTTGAACAATTCCAGTAACAAAAGCACGCAATCGCAAATTGATTCAGCAACAATCTCATCTATAAGACCGTACATCCCTAAATCAAGCCTAAATATATCCCCTTCAGTCACCTGTTCTTCATTACATCATGCCCGATCATCTACTGTGTCTGTTTGTATGTCTACTTGTATGTACTTATGTATGGTGGGCAGTCGGTTTGTCATTGTCGCGCGGCAGGCCAGCGTTGTCGATATTAATGTCGTGGGAGTTATGAAGACTATCTGAGTTCATTATGTGTATGAGTTGATTGGGTTTTTGATTGGGAGTAGCTTGGATTTGAGTGTTGCAGTGTCTTGTCTAAAGCATGACAATGATAGTGACAGTTCTGCATTATTTGATAGTGTTGGTTTATTAAAAGACATTGACACACCAAACACACTGACACAGAAAATAATATTGACGAACACATTCACTTCAACGACCTGTCATTTAGGTGAATGTGTTTAACCACAAGTTTTGATAAAAATAATCGTCAAAGTCGTTCCCGAAATATACTGTCCCACGCGAGGGTGTAATGACATAGTGCCTCGAATTGATGGGGTGGACACGCCATGGGAGATTATGGGACAGTTCCTTTACGAGATTTCCATAGTTTTCTTCCATTTATAAAGTTGTTTGCGAGTATGGAAGCCTTTCTTATGGAAAGACATCTTTACTAAGATTATTTCCAATCAAGCCATAAGTACACAGAGCCAATTTAATTTATGACTTTGTTTCCCAGCTCGTTTTCCATTATAAATTGTGATGTGGCTTCCAACTTTCTCAAGACATCTATACGTGCATTAAATGCCCTTTTGACCTTAACTGGTTATTATGCAAACAAGCAATTAGTGCTTACCTAAGTAAATACGTTGAAGTAAATTATAATTTGCATATGAACGATATTAACCATTAATATTGTTGAATGAAAGTTGATTGGGGCTGATACCTTACTGCTTATTAGGAGTCGATAATGGATTATTAAACAAAAGACAAACAATAAATGTTCGTCCTCTTTAGCTAGAAGAATCACAATTTAATAAGATGAGGGTTGTTAAAACAAAGATTCATTAAAGTATTTCTTAGTTAAATTGGCATGTCCAGTCAAAAATTCATGAACAAGTTTGCACAGCTCACCAGGTGAGATAGTTGTCAACGAAGCTATTTATGACAAATACCAACTTGAGTATGCTGATACCCAATTTTTTGACACTTACGGGTCTATGAAGATACCCACAGCCAAAACACTGTAGCAGGTATAGTGTTCTTTCCTAAAAAGAACCTCGAAAATACATCTATGCTCACAGGCACCCTACAAAATTTGTTAACAAAAAACAGTAGTACAATATTACATATTCGGATGTCATTTTTTGCCTCCTCGTCTACGGGCGATAGCGTGATGTTATGTGAGATGCGTGTATAGATAATAATTGAACACACCATTATCTTAGTCAATCGTGTGTTGTGCCCAGCTATTGGGACGAAATCGATCTGGCCTACCGTGACCAGACTTGGAGAATAGGTAGTGGTTTCTCATACAAATACTTGTAATTGTGTACTTACTTTGCAGGTGTTTAAGTTTGTTTTCCCTTAGCCTGTTGTCCCACTGCCGGGCGAAGGCCTTCTCCATAACCTTCCATTCTTTTTCCGTACGGTTTTCTGCGGCCAATCTCTTGCAACGCTTCTTAGAAAGCGTTTTCCTGACCTCTCTTGGCGACGAGACGCCCGTCTTCTGGCACCCACTGCGTGACGACTCTGACCCATAGGTCCAGAATCATTCTACAAACATAGCCAACCAGATCTCACTTCAACACAGGCAGACTTATAGGCCACAACAACGAGTGTGCTATTGGTCATGACTAAATCAAGGCTTGCATTGCTTAGATATTAGAGCATAATGAGCTGGCGATGGCGATGGCGTGGTGAATTGTGGTCAACTACCTCTCAAAGAGAAGGAGCAAAGATAGCAAATTGATATGAAATTTTAACTAAGCCTACTGCTATGCCTAGAAAAAACAAATACATTAGATCAATGTATGTTTTCAATCAGTTTGCCTTTAAAGTGTTGATCTACATTAGTTATAGTAATCATCTGCTTTCATCTCTTCCTCAATCACACACTAAATCATACTAAGTACTACTAAAGACTCCCGTCTCCATTTTTTCTCATCCTCTTAACATTGAAAGTTCATTAACACATGAACATATTTTGTTTTAGTCATAAACTAATTTTTTATAGCCATCTCCCCTTCGATTGAGTTTTTAAGCACACTATTATGTCAACTCGCACCGCGTTAAATCCCAAATGAATTTTAAATTAACCAATAACTACGCCCAAGTGTATATTTAGTATTATAATTATTTTAACTTTTTTGTTAATTTCGGGAAGTGTCATTTATTTTGTGGGGTAACATTGTGACACTTAAAATGGGTAGTGTTGCTACAAATATAAACGTAGAAAAATCTACAGCTTTTGCAAAGTACCTTATAAAAAAGTGGTGAGTCTTAATGTTACTGTTTCATCACCCTGTATTTAGCATAAGGATGGGAAACGTTAAGTAGTAAACAATTGTCGATTAATTTAATTTCTTTGAATTATTGCTGTAAAATCACAAAAAAAAATAATTAAGGTAATTAAGTCTTAAACAAAATACGATTCCAAAAGTTTCAAGCCCTAATTCCGTAGGTCATAGTTTCCATCACTCGGATAACGCTCAATCGATCATAATGAACGTTTGAGCGACGGCATAAGTAATGCGATAGTCGGTCGCGACTCGTACTCGCGTGTGAAGCCTATTGGTGCAGTCACGGAGACAAGTGACATTGTACAACAAAAAAAAATAGTAGAAAAAGAAAAAGTTTTTTTTTTTTGTCTAATTTATAATTTAATTGTGTAAGGCGATATAAAAGTATGTTAAAAAATTCTAAGGGCAGATATGTTTCCTTTTTTTCTTTAAAGTTTTGTTTAATTTCTAGTCGCAATAATAGATATCTCGAATGAATTTTGTTAAGCAGTACACTGCAATGTTTCAACCACAGTTTGACATGCTTCAATGTCGACTTGAAGGAATTATTACACAAAATAGATTTGCAAAGCAGAAGTTTGCAAACCAATAAATTGTAGTCACTATGCAGATTTTAGCATTGTCTACTAGGTTTTGACTTGAAACTTAAGCGTTTTGGGCACTGAATTTTAAGGACGGGTCTCGCCAAAGAAACTGAACATCCAGTTCAGTTTCTTTGGCGAGACCCGTCCCGTCCAGTGCAACTAAATTGCGTTTAAGATCTGTCAGTGCCAACTGCCATATCATTGCAATGGAATATTGATATTGACAGTTACTGATCGCGTTCAATTATATTTGTGCATGTTGGCCTAATTTATCGAAAGTAAAAAGCTTCATTTGTGATTAAAACCGCGGCAATATTAAATTTTGACACTCTCGCCTACTAGTGGTCGTTTTGCATACAAATGTGTACGTAAACAGCCATTGGAAATGCAATAATGCACCGAACATTACTCATATTTAATTAATTACCTGTTCAAATACGCGATACTTTTTTGTAATTAATGTAACTCGATGACAGCTTCTTGCTACGTAGACTTATTGCATTATAGGTTTTTTTGTAGTTGTAGGTAGTTGCTATGTGGAAGTGCAAACATGGTCACAGCTTTTTGTTTGAGATGAGAAGTCATTGCCTGAACGGTTGTGACAGACTGATGCGAAAAATATTCTGCTTTTACCGGTGTTTTAAAAAAAATTCTTTATACATGAATTCGTTTAGATAATTATTTTCATTAAATTCTTCATATTTTTTCTGCTTCGGAGTATAAAATGAGCTGAAAAAATTTGAAAAAACCTTCCAAAAACATTATGTTCTATACTTTTTTAACCAGTCACTTGTTCACATAACGATACATTTTTTATACTTGACTCATTCATGACAATGCTATTTTTTCTCGTCCATTCAACAAGCCCCAGTAATTGTTGCTAATTATTAATTCCGATAGATTACACCTATTATTGCATGTCGTCTGTTTTGTTTGTAACGTTTGCCTATATGACCTTGATTTTGGATTTTCAGTAACTTAAAATTAAATACATACATATTTTTCTGCATTTATATATTTTTTTGACATTATAATAATTCCTCATTCGGTTCTGACATCATTGGAGCATTAAACAATATGTAATTTTATCATTTATTTATTAACAAATAAAAAATGATTTGATTTGATTTGAAAATTAAAGCGGTTTTAGTTATTATTTTTTGTATCTGTAGATAATGAATTTAAATAAATTCGAAGTGCAAAGTTTCAAAGATATTGAACCGAAAGTGTAAGATACTACTACCTACTTTCATAATAATGAGCGACAAAATATTAAAATGTGTATTATAATTATCAAAGAAAATAACTCTTTAAATTATTAGAACACACCTTGACATCACAAGCAACTCTGTTGACCTATAAAAAGTAACCGTAACATCAAAACCTTCGACATATTACGATCACACACAAGACCTTTCCAAAGTGACACACAATATTTATACTATTATACAATTTTAATAAAGAAAACTATGACAATAACATAATGGTGAAAAAAAAACAAATTTACCACCGCACCTGCCAGTGATAAACACACACGCGACTCGATACAACTGTATCGATAATCGACCATTTAATAATCGAACGGCGCGTCACTATCGTGATAAGGGGACGTTAAAAAGTGATGTACCTTATCGCAAGTGAAATTGAAATTGATCATTTCGTAGAATTAACGTTTATTGGAGTGATAACCGTTATTTGTCGTATGGTCAAGTAATTGGTTTAAAATACCTATTTTTTTTATGTTCTAGTGTTAGGGCATCGTTTTATGTCGGTTTTTAATAGACGTAAATTAATATTTATAATAAGCGTATTGATTAACATGATGAGGTTAAGAAAGGTTTCAGTGGCTATAAACACGAAGATGTCATTAAATGGTTAACATGAGACTGGTACTATAGTAATTAACCTATATATAATACTTTTCTGGTTACACGTGGTATCACAGTTCACAGCATATTCACTTCACTAAAAACTACACACCGTTCACTGCACCGAATCGAACACAAAAATCTAAAAAACGTAACTCCATTCAATAAAAGAACACTCGTTTTAAACCAATACGACAAAAGGGCACTTAGCACACGTTCGAAAACCGCTCCGCTCTAAAAGAGACAACAAAAACGCATCAATCAAAGAACAGAAATGAAATAATCGAATTTCAGAACGTCGAGCGTAGTTCAAAGAGCACAAGCGAAGACCGCAACAGATTTTTGAAAAAAGAATATAAAAAACTAAAATGGCCGAACATGACTAATATCTGGTACAAAGTTCTATGTCGATATGAACAAAAGGAAGGGGAAGGTATTTAGAAATGGAACGTTCAGAGAACACTGGGAATTGATTCTTTTTAAAATTCGAAGTCATTTTGCTGGATATGAATGTTTGGTCTAGTTTTTTTATGGAATGACAACCGTTTTATTGAATTCTCATTTTGATTTCGTTTTAGCGACTTATGCAGTTGATTGATCTTTTTGATTTAAGGTTTTCATTGATATTCAAGTGCCTCCTAACCTCAAAATAAAAGGTAAAAAGACGTCTACTGGAATTTAACCTTCGGTTTTTTTCTTCTTATCCGTTGCATGTGAATAAATAATTAGGTTAGAAAGTTAGTAAAAAACGCCGAACTAAAAGGCATCGATTGAATGGTACTAGCAAACTTTTCCGTCACGAACCCAACGATTTCGATGCACGATAGATTTTACTACAGCGAGGTTCACTATCGACTGTTTGCGCGCCAAAACTTAATATACTCCCAAAAAACTGAAAATCACGGGAAAATAAACCTTGTCTACTGAAAATAGAGAACGCTAAGGTGTTTTTAAGAATGATTTGTGTGTATTGTATTAGATTTCTTCGATGTATTTTAGAATTTGAGGGTATTTTTTTATTTACAACTGTTATAAAAATGTTTGCGGCCGTGTATTCGTTCGTTTTTGTTGAGTAGTCTTTGGATAGTCGTAAAATAGTTTTTAATGGTTTACTAAATCATTATAATGATGCGCCTAAGGTTCGGTATGAAGGAAGAAAGTATTATAGGAGCGATTTCTTTAATAGATATTAAAATCTTTTATGTCAATGGTTTATCATTGAGACAGTTCACTTTTCCGTGTTTCCTGGCGATCGTTAAATTTAAAAAATGCCTTGATCTGGAAAATTCTTACCGTAGAGAATTAATAGTCTATTAAAAAAGGTAAGTTGGAACTAAAAATCTGACATATTTTGGCCCGTATTTTTTTTTCAAAACTCAATACCAGCACAGCATTAGTCAACGATTCCTTCAACAGTTTTCAATTAACCGCCAATTTCAAACGAACAAGTACACGACACAAACCACTTAGTGACACGACAAATTTACAATTCTAATTCACAGTTAATTTATATTATATTCCAACGTAGACATATTTTAAGATTTTGTCGAAAAATAAAGTTGTTAGAAGCCATTGTAGTGGGGGACGCGGTGAACGGGCGGCCAGCACGCGACCAAAGATCACTATCGATGACAAACTTAACCAAGTTACCAATATCTATCGAATAATCAAAAATTCTACAAAAGTAATCCTTATACCTTTGCCCCTAAGTTCTACAAAAAAAAAGTTCCGCTATCAAACGCCAAACAAAAAATTTTGACGTTCGATTTTTAAAATTGAGGTTTCAATTTTATTTTGTTAGCTCTTTTAATTATATCAAAGGGCCAATTTCTTTTTTTATGAAGATGGCAGTAGAATTCGATGCTTGCTTCTGTTTTTGTGATAGTTACTAGGAAAAATTGTAGCTTTAACTTAAAGTTTTTGTAGCCAATTAAAAATAAAATATTCCATCTATTGACATTTAGGTTGTGTGAAAGTGTCAGTATCGTTTGACAGTGACATTTGACTGTCAAAATTATGTCACTGTCACTAAGTGCTTTTTTTAAGTACTTATTAATTCTTGTTTGATGTATGTGGGCTTATATTCATTTGTTTAGTGTAATATGTTGGACAAATTTAACAATAGGTGGGGTAAAGCGTTACTAATAACGACTGCAGCTTATCGGGCACATCTGACCTCCCCGGCTAATGAATATTAACTAATACGAACTGCTGCAAAGTGGATGGTTACTGTTTAAAGCTTTATATTTTGTCAGACTCGGTGACTCACTTTAAAATAGGAAAATCAGTTTAATTTCATACAATTTTTTTAAAGCTTAGTTTCTTTAAAGGCACATTTTACCATATAAATAGTTGAATTTAAATTCCAACTATTCTTAGTAAATGTATTGAGAGTTTTAAAAGTTTAAGTGATTATAATAAAAAAACGCTTCTGAAGTCGGTGGCAAAAAAACGAAATGAAACAAACAAAATGTCACCGACTTCAGAAGCTGATTTTTCTTCTGAAGTTTTATTTTTCACTTTTTGGTGTTTTTGAAGTCGGTTGTTTTTTTTTGCAAAAAAGTTTTTTTTTAATATTATTATTAGTTGTAATATCCTATAGAAATATTTACTGTACATTAATTTAACATTCGACTAAGAAACCTGGCCCTTAACCTTCAAATTCCCTTATTATTGTTTTCAACTCCTAACCTTTGAGGAGTAGTACCTTCCATCATCAGCTCATCAACATGAAATGATGACTGCTAGATGCGAATACTTGTGTAGCGTCAGAAAAACACGAAACACGCAATACGTGCCTATGAAATTTGAGGGTTGCCCTCGATTTCTCTGGGATTCCATCACCAAGTCCTGGTTTCCATATCATGGTACCACCCTTGAAATATATCCTTCACAATAAAAAAATAATCATCAAAATTGGTTCATAAACGACGAAGTTATTCGCGAACATACATAAACGAATAATGTTGATAAATTAAGAAAAATCTTCATAAAATGAAAAGTACTGGAGCAAACTAGACAAAATTTTTTGGGACCAAATGGCAACTATTTCGCATCAAACTAAAAAAGAATCACGTAAATCGGATCATAAATCGCAGCGTAATCGGTGTACATACATAGAAAAAAAAAACATACCCATCAAATTGAGAACCTCCTCCTTTTTGGGAAGTCGGTTAAAAATCACCTATATGGATATACAATCGATAATAATTGTCAGGCAATACCTTGCTGGTGTTCGAATCGAAGTGTCATTAAAATCTATTTAAAGTAGTGTGAAAAACTGAAAACCTTCACTCAACAAGCTACAGGTCTTTCATAGTTATTTTATCTCTTGAGAGCTTCGATCAATATTGATCGAAGCTTGAGAGCAGCAACCAAACTGCAACCATAAAGTAACAAGAATGATTTTGACAGTACGAAAAATCACAGGTAAAATATTTGCGAAAGGAACTACTCCAACTGACATCATTGTATCTGCTTTCGCACAGAGGCACAAACATCTAATCAAACAGCCTATAGTGTCGTCGCATTTAGTTTCAACTAATTAACATTACCAATCGATTCGTACAATCGCCTAATCGATTCAACGCGTGCAGAGTTCGTGCGGCCGTGTAATCCTGTTTGCATATCGGCTAGCACGAAAGTCCCGCACTTATCATGTTTATTGATTGACACGGCAGTAATTCAACGTACCAACCCCGCCGGCTAACTTGCGGGGCGGACTGCAATTTGGGAGTTTATGGCGGGAAAAAATAAAAAAAAATGGAGGACAAAGATTTATTTTAAAAAAACAGAATTTTTCACAAAAATCTTGGTCATCAGCTTAAAATGTTCCAACTGGTTGGACACAGGCCTCCTCTCTATAAGACTACCTAAAATCACATTTTAATAAATTAATTTAAAAAAAAACAGACGACAAGAAACTACCTCTTATTGAGCAAATAGTACTCAATGTTTCCGTATTTGTTTTATAACTACATTATTGCCTAAAAATAAAAATAAATTGTCCTCAAGAAATTCTAAGTAACCAAAAAAATTGCTACTCTATTTCGCCCCAGCCTATGCCTTGGGCCGGCCTCACAAATTCACAGGTAGCAGTTTACGGCTCTTTGTTTGGGTGGCGATAAGTTTTTACATGTTTTATTATACTATTTAGTATTTACTATAACATGAACTAAATAAAGAAACAAACGACTTCGTGTAAGGAGGTAGAAACCGTTTTCCCGCTAAAATAACGGCTTTCTTTATTTGAATGTGGAATGCGTTGCAGGATGACTTGCTGTTGGTGTTCGATATTCGAATATCGTGTTCTATTTTTGAGTATTCATACTTAAGGTGAAGGCGATGAGGTAGCCCGCGAAATTTGAATTTTCTTACGTTTTTTGCAATTTCCCGGTCAGTGTCAAGTCGTATCTTAAATAAAGTAGGATTGGCGACAGTAACAAATGTCTATTTACTGCATAATAGTAATTAAAATCACTAATACAACCGTCTCAGTTCATACAATCCTCAAGAGTGAATATTTGATGAAAAAGGCATTCTTGAGGATTGTATGAACTGAGACGGTTGTATTGGTAATTTTAATCATTATTACTCAGTAAATAGACATTTGTCATTGCCACAAATCCCATTTTATTTCTCATACGACTTGACACTGATCAAGAAATTGCAAAAAACATAAGAAAATTCGAATTTCGCGGGCTACCTTGTCGCATCAACCTTAATTCGCTTTTTTCTTCGTTTTTGTTGGCCAAAATTATTTGGCTTTATCAATAAGAAATAGATCTTTCAGTAGGTACTGTAGTTAAAGTGTTTAGTATAAGCTAACTTTCTCAATGGCGTCGACAAGTTGCTAGACATTCGCCTACGCACTGTAACCTATTTTCTTCAAGTAATAATAACAACTTAATATCAAACAGTTGTTAAGACTATAATTATTATCGTCAAAACTAGACCGCTACAGAAGAAACCCTTGTCCTTTGACTAATACTAACGACTGGCGTCATTGGCAAACCCACTCCCATTTTTCATACTTTTCCGCCATTGTATTTCACAATCTACCTCCCGATTGTTCTTTTCGATCCACGAACCTGTCAATTTACTTTTTCGTAAGCTATCGCTTTGATCAAACTTCGCAACCAAATTAGTTTCGACACGAAAACCGAGTGGCCGATTGTCTACAGACAATAGAATCGATGTAAAACCTTCCCCTTTCAATCGCCTTTTTTCTGTTTCAGGCTGAACAAGAAAGTAAAAGAAAATAGTAAAAAACATTTGACACGCGAGGCAAAGGAAAGAACAATCGATTTGGTTGAGTCAAGAATCGATGGGAGTTTTGAATATAGAATGTGCGGTGGCGCTCGAATGACGGTTGAAATTGTGGCGCGATGTTGATGTGGTCAGTATGAGCCGGGCCTGAGACTTGGACGGATGCACCCCACGGGCGCGGCAAGCCTGCCCGCCGCACCAGAGGCGGAGGTGCAAGCTATGCACTCGATGGACTGGCTCTTCAAGAAAGAGAGAATATATCTACTCGCGCAGTTCTGGCAACAGGTAAGAATCTTAGTCACCAAAACAAAAACTACATTTATGGAATAAAAACCTAGTTACGAGAATAACAAGCAGTAATTACGTAACTACCAATCAAAACACACACACATTCACGAACAAAACAACACCTTTTCAAATCTCGAACATAATTACCTAACCCTACAAACGCGACAGGGGTCTTCATACCGCTATTATTCGAACAATTCGAAACAATTGAATACCGATAGTTACTAGACAATGTAGCAACAAAATCAATTAATAGTTGAACATTAGAGGCACAATTAACCTGCAGAACCCGCAGGTCGGGCCGACCATCGAGACGTGATTATTGTATTGTCTCGTATGCTAATTGTGATTGGTGTATTAGCAATTTCTGTGTAGACGTGGAGGTTAGTGTACCTTGTAGATAGACGGGGTATTCTAAAAGGATTTTCAAGATTTTGAATTAATAGGTAATTTAAAGTAGAACAGGTTGTCTATGGATAAAAATTACATAGGTAATGGAGAATGTGATAGTATCTAATAATGACGATACACGAATTGCCCTGTTCAAGACAATTTGACATGTTTTTAACAACAATTACAGGTTAATTATACATACGGCAAGCGATTATCTTGACAAGGTGTTTTATTTAAAATTACATTTATTTTGTTTTTTTTAAGTTTTGCAAAAAGTGTAGAGCAAAACTACTAAGAAAAAAAAACATTTGCAATATTTTATTTCTCACACACCCCTAAACCCGTATCAAATGAACAATTATAACTAGACAATACAATAGCTCTAAGTATTTTGATCTGATCTATTGCGATACACAGATCTATATCGTCAATAGTAAGGTCGCAGGATGTTACGCCACAAAGGAAACACGTTGATGAGTCCAAATCATTACGTAGGAATCGCTATAAAAAGTATATATTGAAAGATTAATAGTCTATAATGGCTAGTAATTATGGGTTATGTAAATGTGCTCTTTAGTTACGAACTTTAAAGATTTTATGCCTTATAGGAATCGTTAAGTTTAGCAATTATTTATAGATGCTGGATAAAATATAATCGAATAAAACTGACATGTCATAATTGCAGTCGACTTTTGAGGGTTAACTCAAAACCATAGATCTTAAATAGAAAAATAAAAAAACAAATTCGAATTCGAAATTCAAACAGAAACATCCTATAAATTCTTAAGTGCATATCATAGATAATGAGTTCTGATCTGTGACACGGCATTGGCTATATCAAACGCCATTCAATTATTACACGTCGCATTATCGTCTAATGTGTGTAATATTGAATAATAACATCGATCCTGAATGGGAGACACGTATTCTATTAACATGTAAAATGGCGGCGATGGAGGGTCAAAATGGCTTCTTGAAGAATGCTAAATGATTCGCCGGGTGGATATTTTGTGATTTGTAATTAGTTTGTTGTCTATGTTTCTTTTAAAGTCAACTTGCAGGTGTAACAAAAACAGAAATATGCATCGGCACGTCTTTTGAACATAGGCAGTGTTTATTTATTTTTTAAATTGAGAACTAGTTGAATTCTGATTTCAAAAGAAAATTAAGCACAATATTATTTACCATATTCGAAAGTGACCGAAAGTTCCATATTCAAACACATTCTTATTTCAAACACTTAAAAGCAACTTTTAAACTACACATTCGGATTTTAAATCCAGACCAATAAAAACAATTGCAAGTTCAATTCCGAAAATCCGAATCCCCATTCTAGATTCCGATACGACATTAAACGACAAATTACGAACAATAGTATCATATAAACTGCTATACGCTAAATAAATATTCATTCGCGTTCAAGGAACGGCTACCGATTCGTCCCACTGATACTGAACACATTTGAATGCTGCCTTCCGATAGTATTGTTAGTATACTAAGCCTTAACATTGATTAAAAAGCATATTAACATACAAAATTTGCATACTCCGTGCCTCGAATTGCACTTATCGATTAGAACTTCGCAAGGACGTTTTGCTTTAATTTCGCAGTTAATTTTATGATGTTTCTCTACTATTTTGCATATAAATATGCATTAAAGCTGTGTTCGCGTGTTTGTGTAATATGTCACTATATATTGCGGGACTTTGGACTTCATTAATATGGATTTCTGTGTACTTGGAGAAATTTCAAGCTGCGTTCTGAAAGCGAAGGACGAAATTGTCAGCTGGCCTTATACGTTGTACGACTAATCAAACTTGATTAAAAGCACTTCCTTAATAAACCTAGGAACACTGCATTGTAATAAGTAGGTAGAGGTACACAAATAAAAATATTACAAGTTTTTTTTTACTGAAACCACTTAGAAAAATATTTGTAAAAAAAAAACTATAAAAAGTACCACCAACGTATATTTAAGAACTCCATTTATATTGAATGTAATTGCATAAAAGACTTCTATTAGTAATTAATAAAAAAATGCCAATTTATGGTAGTCCCTTGCATAAACCAAGATACCAATGGTTCCGTAACATTAAAGAAATCGTAAAATAGCGAAAGTAAATAGATTTCTAATTAAAACAGCAATTAATATGACCGTAAAACTGCATTTCTTTTAATACTTGTTGGCCAGTGTTGGGAAGTAAAGTTCATACCTTTTTGCAAAAGTTTATTTATTAGATAAACAACTTGAATAAAACTTTAAGTATTTACAATAGAGCACATTTTGGCTTAACAACAACAATTTCTTCTGCAGCTTGAATATTAACTGAGATGTGGTATTCAGATTGAGTTCACAATAAAACTAGTGTCGTTTTCTACATCACTAATCAAATATAATTCCACAAGTAATCAAATGCACGAGTTAATTAAATTTTCAATTAAAGTTTCTATCACATCACTATTCAATCGCAAAGACGTCATTTGCACTCATAAAACTCATATAATCGCTATCAAAGCCAATAGTAATAAATGGAAGATTAGCCACCCGTCGTGATTGAACGAAAGACCGAACGAAGGAGGCCGGCCACAGATTCACTCATGTCAGATTCACCTGTCAACTGTCATTTTTCGCGGCAACTGCAACTTTTTTCATAATTTATCTTTTTTAAACTTTCCACGACGCGCGACGGCCAGGTACTCAAAGGAGGTTGTTAATAAAACTAACAATTAACATCAATAAAATCCTGGCGGCCTATAGCTTCGCATCATTTTATTGTCACTATAATTGAATAAGGTCGAGCGAGCTTCGATTCAATCGTTTTTATATCGTTTAGCGGCGTGAGTGGCAAAAAATAAGGATGTTGAGGACAGCGAGCTCTTGTAAAAAGCCTCCTGTAGTCTATACTGTATTGTGCTTGTGTGATGAGACTTTAGGTTGCAAAAAGCTGCATAGGTAGTCAGAAATAGTCAGAATACGTTGATCTACAAGGTAGGACTATGTGTTAATGCTTCGTTGAGTTTTGACACGAATGATCATTAGTTTAAATCATCAAAATTCTTCATCATTATAATTATTTGCATTGCTGTCTTTATTTGATTTATTTTTTGTAACAAACGCTGATCATAAATGCTTGAAAACTCATTAGCAGAAATAATAAAGTTTTCATGCAAAAACTATTTACGATAGCGAACACGTTCGCAGTTTCCAAAATAACTTTAAATTTAAAAATTTAACTTCGAACACCGCGTCCCGAACGTTAATTAGTGTTGGCCAAGGAACGTCACCGCAAACATTCGAATTTCGACGCCGTAATTAATCGACTCGATTCATCGGCCGATCGTATCGGTTTGGATCGTAAAAAGAGCATTTCCCTACGAGTCGCAAACGGAATGCAATCGGTTCCCACAGCCTTGATGCCCCGAAGAATTTGTCCCGTGTCCCGTTTAGAGCAAAAAATCGCGTGCTTTCCCATGCCTACGTCAGTTCTGGGTCGAATAGTGACGCCAGCAAGGACGTAGACTCTATAAAAATAAAACGGAACGCTGCCTTTCTTTCTTTTAAGCAAATGAGCACTAAGTGTCTCAAGTTTATTTTTAGAAACTTTTTTACTCCAATTATCTTATTATCGTGCAAAAACCGAAAGCTTCAAGTCTCCAAAAACGTGGAATCTTGTGGCGCGAATGCGGCCCGATACAAAAACTGTAACCTGTATTTAAAAATCGATTGCAACCAAAAAATTGTCACTGACAAATGATTCGAACGCCTTGCGGTTGAAATTACGAATTCAAATCTTCGAATTTCGAACAAAAACCGCCATTAACCGACGGTTGTTACCTTTTTTCGGCTGTCAATGATTTTCGGGGCTAATCGTGTTTTTTGCCGATACGTTCGAGGCTAATCGATGCATCGGGCTCACTAATTCGATTTGTGCTCCTCCCCCTGCATCTATAAGTGGGCGGGACCTATCGATCCTCTAGCTTGATCATTACCATAGACTCATCATCTTCGAACAGCAATCCCACGATCTAAGCCTTGATATTTTTTTATGATTGAAACAAATAAGGTCTATTTCTCGTTAATGTTGGACATAATATTCAGTAGCGCAAAATCGAACGTTAAATACCGCGAACCATAAACGAGCGGTCCTCACGACGTGGCTCAATAATTTAATAAAAATACTAAGAAAAAAAATAAAGAATCGATTGTGGTTGATGGCCGCCCGCACGAATCATCTATGGAACATTCAAATCATCAAGCGCTGATGGTTTTTTAATGATATTTTTCACAATCGGCCCGATCATTGATGGTTATTAGGTATAGGCGAGTGCCCCGAGACATGAGTGTTAAGACTTCGACACAGTTAACACCGCCTTACCAATGTTACTTACGCTAATCTGATCTTTAATGCCACTAGATAAAGGGTAAAATCCTGCACAAATCATCAGCGATTAGTGGTATTTCCATGTGGTCGTGTAGTTCAGCTGTGGTGGGAACGTCTCAATGATGCGTCATACAAAAATTATAAGAATTGTGAATGTCGTACAAAATAGAAAACTTATAGCGTGCCAGTTATTTGTCTTTCGTTTTTACATTGGATTGAAATAAAATCAACACTTTAGTGCAGCTAGACAACTGTGATATTTATAGAGAATGTAAACAATATCTTTCAGCTAGTTAATTTTTATAATCCGCTGAATTCTCTCTATTATTCAGGTCAATAAAACGTCCGAATCAATTTGGCATTCTTTCATGACATCATGTTCAAAGCTACCTATTTGTCACACAGCTTTTCTTGCACCATCTAATCGAGCACAAAATCGATACAGCATTTAAAATCGACTAAACTAAGGAACAATAGCGAACACGGGTAGCATCCCAACGGGCGGCCGGCGGGAGTCGAGTGCTCATTATCATAATCTTAACCGCTTTCAACTGGTTTCGACTAATTTCCCGCTCGCCGCTCGCGTGTTTAGCCGAGTCGCTAATGCACCGCACTAAATGTTTGTAAACATACCTTTATGAATGAATGTATCGATGTTTGATTGGGTGCACACTACACGTCACTATTGATGGAGTGAGTGAATGATTAGATAGAACGAGTTGATGAATGGGTAGACTTTTGCGAATGGTTTGTGTCTGTCCGTCTGTCTGATTGCGCCGTTGTTCTTGAAATTGTTGATGAATTTCGTCTCAAAATAAGGAAGTCAAACTTTTATAATAATTTTACGTGGACGAAGTTCGCGGGCAACAGTTGGTACAAAATAAAATAGCACCTATATCCGGTGGAATGGTTATACAATGTTACATACCTACCAAGTACTACCTATTAATTTTATATTATAATATTCAATAGTATGGCTGCTATTATTTTTCAATTATGTCACACCATTGAACTTAAAAACAGCTTTCTATTTTATAGGGCAGATGTTTTGTTTGGTATAGGAATCAATGACTCCATGACACCTGTAACGAATATAAAACAAGAATTATGATCTAATCGCAGCACTGTTATCAAAGGATAGACAATGTCAAGAGGTTATTGGTCAGTTATTTTAGAGTATAACGACTTCAAAACTAAATTATGTCAAATAATTAGTAAAAGCATAGACTAGTGAAGCTAAATCTATGTTCCATTCATTAAAATATCATTGCAAGTTTCAGCTAATTAACCAGAATTCAAAGGGTCCGTCAACGGGCAGTAAAAGTTACTAGAAAAGACTAAATCAATGATGAAAATGACAAAATGGACACTAAAAGCTAAAACAAAGTAAATTAAACCAACCACCCTAAGTTCTAAACAGCTCGTAAAGCAGTTGGTAATGCTAGTAATGCTAACAGTCGATAATAGGGGATCGGACTGACTCAAAAAAATATGATTCTGTTTAGTCGGCCAGTTAGATTATCGAAAAATATTGGATACGTGTTTTTTGTTTTATCAAATCAATTAAAATTGACGAAGCTATAGCGCGTCAAAGATCATGGAGTGGGGCTTGAAACGTCAATTGAAGGTACAAAATGTACTATCTTACGACGTCACACGAGTTTACGAAGCACGGTATCGTCTTCATTTTTTGTTTAGAAAGAAAAGAAAGAAAGAAAAAGTATTTATTGGTTTCACACCAGGACAAAACAAATTGACAAAAAAAAAATTAAAAGCTAACAGGGTAAACATAATTGAGAAACACTTAAAATTAGGACATAATAATTTGAAAAAGTCCCATGCGAAGCCAAAGGGCCACTATCTCAGCATGGTGCTGTAACATTTATGACAAATCACAAATGTCACAGCGCTGGTATTCTGATAGGGCCCAATGGTGACGCCACGTTTACAGAAAAAACAAAAATAACTAAAATTAAAATAAAGTAAAATAAAAAATAAAAACAATAAGGGACGTTTACGTGAAAAAAGAAAAAATATGTCGTCAATATTTTTTGGAAATCTATCTGACGGACTAATTAGTTTTTTTTTGTCCGATCCCCTATTGCCATAATACAGTGTACATTATCCGTTTAAGGAAGCGTTAGTACATACAGCTGGTAATGAGCGAGGCCTATTGAGCGAACCATTAAGTGGGCTCGCAACCTTGAACCATTTGCTTTATTTAGCTCTGTTGTTAGGCTTTGAACAAAAAACTAGTAATTTTTCCTAATAGTATTGGCAAGTTTTAAAAGCACTGAGGTCTACAACCTCGAAAACAACAATTAACAATAAAAAAAACAAAGAATTAATAAACAGTCAATGACAACAAACTTTAATAACATCATTCATTTGAATATAGAATGCGTCTGCATTCCAAATTCAAAACAAACACGACACGAATCAAAGATTAATTTTGACGTTCGGATTTAGAATTCTTAATCGTACGAGTGTTGTATCGGCACTTAATAAATCGATTACGTTAAATCGATGGTGTAACCGATTAATTATGTATCGATAACGCATCGAGTTACAGATACAAATAGCTTGTGTTAGTGATTTACGATACCATTATAGTAAGCGACAGCTAAGCGATGTCGCACAAACTTAAAAGGTTAATTGGGTACTCTTTACGCCTAAAATAACCAATCGTAAAGTTTTATGTAGAGTGCCCAGATATCGAGCGGTGATAAATATGAAGCTAATGCATTATAATTTAGAGGATTTCATTAGAAATCGTATTAATGTCGGAACGTATATCACGGACAGGAAATGACGACTCCTATGGATCGAGATTTGGGAGCTATCGATGATAAAAATTTGAACAAAGAGATGAAGAAAAAGTTGTACGTAAAACACGTACCTAAACCTTTCCATTAGAAATCCTAGCATTTAGCAAATACCTCCTAGTTACTTAAGCGAGAACAATTTATAAGTCGTTGGGTAAAACGTGCAATCTTCAAAACACAGTTCCAAAACAACTTGCCAAGCGAATTCAAACTTAGCATCATTAAGAACAAGACACAAAAATATGCTAAGTATGAGAAAAAGAAACATTTGTAAAAGTCCAACTGAAATGTCATTCATGTTTGACTGATTGCTATCGAACTGCAAAATGTTGCCGTGTACGGATAGCAAAAAAATCGCATGACTGCAACAAAGGTTTATTGTTTGAAAAGAGATCCAACCAGGAGATAGTAAACGTTTCTTGTAATACAGTTTATTGCACAATAATGTCAATAAATAGAGGCTAGCATTGCCTCGTGCACCGTCTGTAAATACAATTTTAAACAGATAGTTCGATTTTCAAAATTAAAGTAACGGTTTGAATGTTTGCCAGATTTTCTAAGCACGTCTTGGGAGATAGATGTTTAAATTGTGACATTTAGTGTTATGTCAAGATTAGCTGCTTAATAGATAGAGCTGTTCTGTACATCCGAGAGAAAGTTTATGAATTCCAATAAGTCTAATCTAAGCATTTGCAAGTGCTACCTTTGTGTTTGATACTAGTTTTTGGCACTATACACTCACACATAAAGAGATAATAATATATGATCAGTATAATACCTGTAGAATAAATGCAAATTGAGGTATCTTGCCAAATTCCACCATCTATAAAGCAATCATCTGCCTAACCTTTTCTCAACTATTTTGAGGTCTGCGTCTTCTACGAGTAACTGAAAATTCTTTACACGTCCTATCAAAGAAGTTACTTGTAACATTATTACACACCCTAAATCGATACCTATCAGCGTCACCAGAAACGAGCAGTTTTTGCCAAACTTTCCTCATCTGCTGACGGTACTCAAAGCTGCCATTGTTTGCGTCGATACGCATCGCAGTTAGAATTGCTCACGCGCAGCTTGAGAAATGACTTCATAAAGCTGGACCTGAGGCTTTAGGAGTAGGTAAACCTTTAGGTAATGTGTTGTTTAGAATAATAAATTACTGACTAAAACGGAAAAAAACTGTAGCTAAAACGTTGAGTGAATGAGGATATTTGAGTGAAGAAGATGCACAACTTATCAAGTTAGAATGGAAGCAGGTTGCTCCCGACATAGGCTTTGGGAAAAGGCTTCGAAGATCAAAACATGATCTAGATTTAAACAAACCAATACAATCAAAATAGACGCACATACGGTTTAGTTAATTGATGGTCATAGAATATCTATTCCAAAAGGAAGAATAACAAACAAGCCTATTGACTTAAGAATAAAAACATCTAAGAATATCGTACCTCCAAGCAAAGTGGAACTTGGCAAAAGCCCGGGTCTAGATCAAGCATAGAGATACAATTTACAGAAAATCATGAATGTTGCAATCAAAAGATAAGCAAAAAGTCATATTATAAGACAGATGACATCACAAGTTTTCCCGTGCAATTACCTAAATAGCAAATAACTTGTATTCGAGACACGTAACCAAGAATTGTTTTATTTTGCGTTAGGGAGTTTGTCACTGGGACTTTCCCGGATACCATGATTTGGCAAGCTCTGATGATTAATGCCGTGGCAAAAAAGTTTACTGCTTGGAGAAACGTTAGGTTGCAGTGGTTGGTTTTAATAATCTTGTGAAAATGAGTCAGTTTTTCAGATTTCTGGAAAGGATTGTGAGAGTATTTTTCATTGTTTAATTCGCCTCTTAATCAAGCAAAGTTTCGCAAGCTTGGGATTCTTACATGACGTGACCCATTTCATTGTAACAGAAACATGCATCCCAAATAAAAAACGAGGAAAACCAACCAACACGTCACCGCAAACAATAAAAATAAGAAACAAACGCATTTCATAACTCCCGCGCAATTTTTCACGGCGCCGCCATTGACGCGTCCCGGCAGCCGTTCGAAAATCGAAAACATTTCAAATTTAGAACACCCCCGCCCGTGTTCGAACTCTTTCAAAATACGCGCGGGAATCGAAAACAGCGATTAGTTTTAAATGTCGCCGTTCGAACTTTAAAAATATGTCGTATTCTTAATTTTAAATATAAACCGACGAACGCGTTCTATTTCGTCGCCACTTTACGATGTTTGTCAGTTTAATGATTTTCGTTACGAAACATTTCGAGATTGGTAATATTAAATTTATTTGCGCTTTTAACAATTTTTCTTTTTGTTTTTATGCCCGTGGGCGGGGTTTATTTTCATATATTCTACGTTAGTGATGGGCGATTATCGTAACTAAGATGTTATGTCATAATAGTAAAGCTTTTAATGATCGAGCCGAGCTCACTACATTTTATACGCGACTGGCCTGTTGGTCTAGTGGTTAGTGACCCTAACTGCTATGCCGGAGGTCGTGGGTTCGATTCCCACCCAGGACAAATGTTTGTGTGATGAGCACGATCATTTGTTCTGTGTCTGGGTGTAATTTATCTATAATATGTATGTATTTAGAAATATATAAGTATGTTTATCAGTTGTCTAGTACCCATAACACAAGCTCTGCTTAGCTTGGGACTAGATGGCGTTGTGTGATAGTTGTGGAATATTATTATTATTATTATTATTATATGTTCCATAATTAACTTGAGAAGAATCTTGACGTCAAACTTGACAACTAGCTTATAAGCTTTTAACTAAACTCAATCACGCACCCTACTTACTTTTAAATCAAGTGCAAATTCTACATTCCAACCCGTCATCTGAAAAAGACCATAAATTCAAGACTAAACACCTACAAAAGTCCTACAGTTTCTATTTCGTCTCCAATTTACCAAAACACAGACTAATCAATAAGTCCTTTATAAATCCGAGTCCATCTTGACATCTTCCAACATCTGTCATCTGTAGCGGACGTCACTTTGACGTCTCGGACGCTAGGATTTGTACCGTCAGTCATTCCTTCGCAACCGAGGCCAAGGGACGATTGGACCGAACATTGGGATATTAGAACGGGGAAATTAATTATTATTTGTGTTATTAGATGTCTGTTGATGGTATTGGTAGGTATGTATAGGTGTGTGTATAAGCTACTGATTTATAAAGGGAACATGCATTCAATAACTTCTGACAGTTCTCACTGTCAATGTCAATATTGACAGTAATTGACATACCTATCCAGCCATCATCATCA
The DNA here is from genome assembly GCA_949775195.1 of Diarsia dahlii. Lineage (NCBI taxonomy): Eukaryota > Metazoa > Arthropoda > Insecta > Lepidoptera > Noctuidae > Diarsia > Diarsia dahlii. Next base: position 19,189,678 of record OX459210.1, read on the forward strand.
TCATCAATAATGTTCCCACTGCAGGGGGACTCAGGCCTCCTCTCTAACAGAGGGATGGACTATAATCTACCACGCGGGCCCAGTGCGGGTTGGTAGATGTCACATGTCGTCGAATTTTTGGGTTCTAAGACATTTACCGGTTTCCTCACGATGTTTTCCTTCACCGTTTTGAAATGACCACACTGGACCACCGCTGCTCTTGGCCACCGCTGCCATGTCAGTCACTAACTTGGCACTATGGTCACAGGTATATACCAAATAAAGACAATTTTATGTTTGTTACAGGTTCTGAATCAATCTCTGTTTCAAAAGACAAGGAGTGATTTTCCAGATTTTCTAAGTGATGTTATTGTTAATTGACTCAAGATGACAAAACAATATTCTGAAATATATATTCCTACATAAATACGTACAACGACCTATCAAGCTATGCAAACTCATACTGATCTCTGATTGTATGCGAAGCGCTTACAACGCAACGGTCAGGTTATACTGGATATGAATAGCTTGATGTTTAGCCGTGTGTACAAGTTCTCTATAATTAACCAAACAAACAGAAACACGACCCTGTCTACAAAGAACAAGACATCACTATCATTATCGGGATTGTCATGTAAATTACGTTCAAAAATGCCAATAAAAATTTATTGTTACAAATACCTTTGTTACTTAACTCAGCCCTCTTTCTCAATTTATTGATATATTCAACAAGTATCGGAAAATATCTTGTTATTATTCAATATCATTAATTTTTTACATAAAAAAGGTTACTATAACAAGTTGAGTTATTCCGAATATTTCATTTATAAAGTCATAAAAATCGATAAAATACGTTTTATTAATCATATTCAAATCCGGTTTATTAGATAATGAATTGATTAAATAAGTTAGAATCATATTTTTATAGCTTTATTAATTATTCAAAATATGTTATTTAATGTGGAAGCGTAAGACTGGAATCTTACGGAATACAGATTTGAGGGTCTATTGGTTTAAAAAGAAATAAAAATGTGTGTTTGTATGTTTTGTTTTAAAAATTAAATAATAATTAAATTTCGAATTTTGTCAATCAAATTCCGAACAGCGATTTGAATTCCCCATGTCGGCTGACTCACCGTCATTCGTCTAGTGATACCAAGAATTCAAAGAGAACGCTTCGTTTCACTCATCTTTAATCGCGACAACAATGTCTCGGCGATAGTGTGAACACGTGTAACGCTATAAAAAAAATAATCTCCTACATTCCGTAAAATGGAGCGGTGTTGTAACCGATTTTGTAACGGTCACAAAAATAAATTCGGTTTTATGACATTAATTTCTTTAACAAAGTAATATTTAAATGAAAATAGGCTAAAAATACAGAACATTGTGTTTTGTTTCATTGACACTCACCCACTTGGCACGTGTTTTTGGGATAATGACGCTTTTACTTACGAAAACATTGGAGTTTTTCATATTTTCGGTGATGTATTTATTTACTGATCATGTTAAAGAAACTGGTAATGCACAGCGATGTTTGAATACAAGATGCAGTTTTGCCTGGTTACAATGAAAAACCCACATCTGAAAATCTTCCTCCTGATAAGTATTCAGATGATATTGTAAGACCAAAAACTTGAAAAAATATGTTTTGATTCATAGAATGAGGAAAAATTAAGAAAATGAATACCCTAACCTCTTCTAATAGAGGTTTTATTAACTAAACACGAAGACTAACTAGTACCTATACCAATTTAGCATAATCAATAATTAATAAACGTATTTTACCGCACTTTGTTAATTACTAATAACAACTCCCTCGGAGCAATTCCCATTAATTGCCATATTTACTCAACTAATAAACATTAAAAATAATTCGTCGTTAATTAAAAATGAAAATTACCTATCAAATACCGAAGCGTACACGATGTCTCGCGCAAATAAAGAGGGTATATCGGTCTTTCCTCTTTATTGCTTTTCCGAATATGAAAAGCATGTCATGTGACGTCACAGAGACACTTCCCTCAATACGAACAGGACATAAGCAATAACACGAAATGAAAACGTTAAAAGAAATAAAAGAACGTTCTAATTTTAAAATCGTAACGATATCCCCCTCGTGGTTCGATGGAGTTCGATTTTTGAATGCCGTTTCGTTCGGAAATAGCGCGCGACAGCTGAGAGACGACATCGGACTGTTTTTTATTACCTCCTTCGTGTTTATGAGCACTTTATGAGTTTTTATAGATTTTATTTTTCTAATCCAATGAAAGTCACACCGGGTTCGTGATCGGATACATTCTGAACGTTAGGAAATTTACGACGAAGACCTGTTCGCACGTTATTTATTGAAGAGTTTAACGAATGACACTTTTTCCGAGTATTGAAACTCGAAAAGTGATGCTCGATAACTACTAACAAGAATTAATGATCGTTATTATTTAGATAACAGCAAACGGCCAATTAAATTAGTAAACGTTATTGGCAGTACACGCGGTGTTGGTGTCCTGAACCCCCCCGACCACATGTTTTGCAATAAATACGCGAAGATATCGACAGATCTAAGATAATTAACCAGTGATATGCAATCCCGACGAACCGTGCTTATTATGTTATAAAATTTACCAAGTCTCCGGTTTAAAATTAGTTTAATTTAAATAAAAAGATCCTTTGATTGGATCATTCAATAGCCGTATCGATAAAATAAGCAATATCCTTTAAATGAGGTCACTTATCGAATGAATCTATAATCGAAATTCGAATCTCATTCGGTATTCAAATCACCGATTGAGTTCCGCACTCTATGCTCATTCAGAATTCGAAAAAAAAATAAAAACGTATTTAAAAGAAGCTTCTGTTTGAATTAAGAACGGAAATCAACCGTCGCGGCCGCTTGTTCCAAGTGTGAAAGGATCGATTCGAAATTTAAAAAGGGGTTTATTTTTTCCAGCCAGCTCTTATTGACATGTTGCGTGTTGTTTTTTAGAAAAAAAACCATTGTCTTAAGGTCTGACATTTGCGTTTCGTAAACGCGCATAAATTACTCGGGTTTCGACGAGTTTTGTTTTAAATTGCACTAGTATTTTTCACTAGTGTTTATTACGCACAAAAATAAGTTTTTAAGAATGCAATTAAGTCAGCAAGAGGGCTTCATTTAATTCACACATTGGGTTTAATATAAAGGTTCTTATCAAAATTGTAGCTTTATTAGTAAACACCATTTCGAAGACACCCGGCAGTAAAACTTAAACCAGAAAACGAGCGTTTTCTATGTAAATGTACCGATTCACAGATTTTATCCAGGGTGAAAAATTTTCAACCTGTTAAATATAATTTTATTGTTTTCCGAGCACTTAATGAAGTCAAATTAGGCATTTTCGGCTTCCCATCGGGTCATAAAAATGGTAGTAAAATTGTTGGTATTGATCGCGACCGAGTAAACTATTTTATGTTGTTTTTATAGTTATTTATAGTGGTATAAAATCGTTTTATGAATGTCATCGGTTCCTAAGGGCGGTGGAACTATTAATGTATCGATAATTAAAGGTTTATTTGGTTACGAGCAGGTAGGTCCTTTGAGAGATGAAGTTTAGGGTCTAACGGGTTGGATGTTATAAGTGTTATTTGGATCTTCGAAAAATATTTTTGAGATTTAGTGTAGGTTTCGATGACTTGCTTATTTTCTTGAAACTGTGAAACCACAAAATTCGTTTCAATTTAGTTAAGCAATAAATAAACTTGGTGCTATTTTAGTTTAGGAAAAAATTAAGTATTTCAGAACAGTTTAAAGAAACTAAAAAAACTTTCTAGTTTTGATGTAATCAGAAAAGAAAATCAAAATTCTCGATCTAAGGTTTCCAATTCTACAAATCAAACGACATTTCCACGTTCATAGACAAGACGCAGTCTACTTATCTATGGTCGGCAATCTTGATAGACATTTCACTATCTGTAGGTACATCAAGTTAGTATATGTTATATGTAGGTACATGTTTTTATATAGGCAACTGGTTCTTATATTAATAGGCTATATGTATTACCGATAAACTATAAAGGTCTTACGAGTATTAAATGAAGATCTTATAACCCTTAAAACTGGCACTGACTTTCGTTTTCGGAAAAAAGGTTCCGAAAAAAAGTTGTTCCGAATATTTTTGACACAACATCTCGATTCGACAAAAAACATTTCAAAGTTAAATTAGTCCTTTTATTTTAGTGCCGAAAAATCAAAAGAAGATAAAGCTCCCATTATTATAATTCAATACAAGTTTTAATGTTGGTTGTAAAAATGATTCTGGGCTCGTAAAGAAATATAGTATAATGTGTTCGTGTGTAATTTTATGATCGCCCGCATGATCTACTTGATGCTAATAATCCTTTATTTAAAATAATACATTAACCCCTCCCTTTCATGAACCATGATGATATGATCCAATTTTTGACAAAAGTCATTTAATTAACTAGCATCTAATAAAACCGTTAATTTTTTCAGGTAAATTAAGTTCCCGTATGAAAAGCTACAGTGAGTACCTACAAATTATTTTATGATTTCCAATTTGACACTTAGTTTACTCTTTTATCGAATGACATGAAATAGTACTACTCAAATCACAATGTTTTAAAATAATTGATTTAGAAAAATTGACACTTAATGTCATCAAAAATTGACACTGACATCCGAAAATTTCGACACAAACAATTGATACCGAAAAAAGAAACACGTTTTCCAAATTTAGAACACCAATGAATTTTGTATTTAGAACAAAAAGAGCGCCCCCTGCTGCAAATTAAATATTAATTTGTTAGGATTGGCCACCGTAACATCGTGTGCATTTTAGGGTTCCGTAAATTATTGTCCGCTTGTATGGGACAATTTTGATGTACACTGATAGATTACTAACTACTTTGACGAACATTGCGCGTACAAATGCGGCGATGGACAGTGATATGTGGATAACATGTGTCATTGTGAACAAGAGCCTTAATAGGTATTATGTGTAGTGTCTGGCTTGAACCAGTGTTTGTACACTGTTATGATTAGTCGGAGATCTATGTCTAAACGTGTCGTGATTCATATTAGCACACAGAATACTGAATAAGCAGTGCTGGTGTAATTATCATATCTGGTGAATTTTGTTATCGGTTTATACCAAAATAATGTTAGAATACTGTACAGGTTTTATCACTAAGCGAAATTAAAATCCTATTTCAAAATTACTAAGTACTTTTTTTTTCAAAATTCTTTTATACCGAACCCAGTCTCTCTTGCAGCGTTCTAGTCACATTTTCTTTTTATTTGTATAACGCCTCAATGATGGCAAAAGTAATTTGTATGCAATACTATTTTTTTCTAAATAAATGAAAGAGGGTTTATGTCCCCGTAAGATTTTATTTAAAATCGATTGTGTCTGTGTAAATAACTGACTTTGAATGTGAATTATTTAAAATTTCTTAGAAACTGATAAAGGAAATGAAGCCTGCCATCGTCCAAAGACACAACTGTTCATAGACAAAGCACCTAGTAGTAGAATGTATTGCAAATAAATGCATCGATACCTACGTCATGTAGTTGAAATGTAGCCAAGACTATAAAAATAACTACGAGGAGACAGAACAAAGAAAGAAAATCTTGATAGAGAGACCACATACTTTACAATCAAAGAAAAAACAATTTCGGTGAAAAAAAACGCTATTATATTTGAAAACACGCCAATAAAAGGGTGACACAAACTGATAAATGACGTATAAAATTGTCAGTGCGTTTTCAGTGTTTGGTGGGAGTGTAAAGTTTATTTGTCCACATAAGAAGCATCCATTGTAGATTTGGATTTGTTTTTTTTTTATAGGAAGTTTTGTAAGACGAAAAAAACGAAAAATATTTGGCATTGCATTATTATGATGTCAAGTGACAGTTAGGCATCACTAGACATTCTGAAAAATTCAATAGTAATTTTTGGTCGACTGTATTTGTCTCAGTAAGATGACAAACCTAATGATCCAAATTTATACTATATTTTTCTATTCTTAAAACAATTTATGCTTCAACACCACCAAAATCTAAAAGATTTTAAAATTCTAAACCAAATATTGATAAAATCAATTTTGTATCAATGCTATGCAACCCTCAGTGCTACGGGGGTGGATGAAGCTATAAAATTGATTAGCATCGACAATTCGACAGTTTGAACACGTAGGTAACACCCTCGTGTAGTAAACTGATGCACCATGTATAGCACTTTACACGAATTTTGAGGGTAGACGGAAAAAAAAGTGTTTTGGAGCTACAATTGAATTTTGAAATCTATCAATGGATTTTTTTGTGAAGTCTCTCCCAAAAGAAGAGCTAATGTAAGAGTTAGTAGTGTAGTTAGAGAGTTAATGTAAGAGTTAGTTTTTTGGATTTAGAATACTATAAAATCGAATTTTCAAAAACTGGTACGTACCGTACTCATTTATAGGAAAGCAAACTGTTAAGTTTATTGTACTACTGTTAAAAGCAATTAAAAAAATACTTATGGCTGTAGTTTCCATAACCTCGATCTTATCCATGATCTTATCACACATACTACTAAGTAAGTAACTGCAAGAAACCTCATAAATAACATTATTAGCACAGCGGCACTAATTAATAACTTTCTAGTAGGTACTTTCCAGTACAAAAGTAACAATATTAAAATTCATAGAAAATGTTAAACTCGCTTGTAATTCACAGTACAATTATTTATTACACATAAATAGTGTATTATGAAATGGTTTTTCAAAATGTATTATCCCTTTCGCGGCGAAATTTTTAACATTTGCGCGTGAGCTGCGAATTATAATTCAAAATGGTGGATAAAATTCTGCACATATCGCAACTTTTCTTTGTCCGTGACAAAATTCAGTAAATACATTAAACATTTATGATAATTTTGACCATGTATTGTTTAAAATAAGAGCTAAAAACGCGTAACTTTTCAAGTTGCGTGTAAATGTGACGAAAGGTAGTTTTAAAAATGATCTGCAAAAACTTCAAGACAATGATCTTGCCATGTCTCTTCGTATAATGAAATTAACGAATTACTTTTGGACCATAAACGACGCGGTGCTTTCGCGACGTCATGTTTTTGGACACTTGAGCAGTTTGCAAGCCAAATCTTGCAGCAGATTATGGACTTTGATGGTTTTGGAGAAAGAAAACATAAAAATGTGCCCTGCACGCTTTCAGTGTCTTAAAATTTAAGTAGCAAGCCTTAATGGTAAGGTTAACTCATTTGAATTGCTGCAGAGTTTTATCAAAACAAATACAGATAATTCCACCACAGTACGAACAGTCACCCTGAAATTTAAAAAAAAAAACAAACAAAGCGCGTTCGATTTCTTAGAAACACCAAAAGTAACAAAGTGAAACAAATAAAGGCAATCGAAGTTTAACCGCAAAGATTTTCCGACATCTTTCAGCCGATGTTTACAAGTTCAAAAGAAAACTCCCGGCGTTCCCCTCGAAGGGTCTGGAGACCGGGACACAGGTAAAGAGGTGCTTAAAGCTATTTTTTTGCAAACAGATCACGTTCGATGTCCTTAAGTGAGACATCTTTGTTTCCCCTCCGAAACCATTTGAACGTGCAGCTACCTAAATCGAACGCGCTTTATTGATTCCCGCGCGGAGTTCCAAGTTTAAAAGTTTGTTTAACTTTTTAATTTGGATAAAGGATTCGAGAATTGTGGGGTTATTACCGTGTCATTCATTTTTCTATTCGGATGCAAAGAGTTACTTCGGTCATATTCTTTTTTTTGTTAATTACAATTTTGTTTTGTGTTTGGCAATTCTCTGTCAGTTTAAGTACTTTATAGGGTGTACCCAAATGTCCTTTCTTTGACGGTCATGTCGTTGAGTTCATTGGTTATGACACGAGCTACACTTGCACTGACTGGACAGGTCCACCCAAAGCTGTGTGGTTCATTCTTCAAAAGATGATCTCTGACATTAATCTGTATGGTCCTCATATAACTTGACCAATGCCTGGACTTTCACAGAGACAGTGACCTCAGATTTTGTTTCGGCTGTGTCTTCTCAGAATAGTCAAATAAAAAAAGCTCGATCCAGTTTTAAAAACATAAAATGATCTGACTTGTAAAAATGTTTTGTAAAAATAATTAACAGAAATGATTTATAATTTACTGTATTTTCACAACTTGTGTATTTATGTGTAGTTACTAATATTCTAAATCATTAATACATAAGTAGTATCATCACTCCTATACACAGACAAAAATATTCCTTCACAACGTTAAGTTTCTGCTCACGTTAGCCCATCGTGACCGCTCCGACTGCACTGGTCGGCAATTGTCCGCCTATTATCCGATAATGCCGATCAATCTGTTTTGATTGAATAATCAATCGTTAGTCAATTGAACTCGATTTAGTTCACTCGAGATGTTCTGTTGTGAACGTGGCATAGATTCGCTGAGAATTGGGAGTGCGATGTCCGAGGATGGTTATAGAGTACCCATATTAATATAGAATATGGGTGCTAGTCAAAGGTAGCTGGCGAAGGCTTTATAAGTTAACTAGCGACCCGCCCCGGCTTCGCAAGGGTGCAATGCTGATACTAAATACATATAAACCTTCCTCTTGCATCACTCTATCTATTAAAAAAAACCGCATCAAAATCTGTTGCGTAGTTTTAAAGATTTAAGCATACAAAGGGACATAGGGACAGAGAAAGCGACTTTGTTTTATACTATGTAGTGAAGTGATAAGCGTAATAAGATTTTAATAACTAAAGTGACATGTTGTTACTATAATATAGGCAATATAAAATTTGTGGGTAAGCAATATTCATATATTTTCATTAGGTACACGCACAAAGTTCGACGAAATCACAAATCACATATTTATTACAAAAGCCGAAATTAGTTTTTTGACAAATATTTATAGTGTCTCGCTCACTCAATTTACGATTTAAGAAGATTATAATCTTTTAATTAAAAACATTTTTTGGTCCATTATCGTCCAATATTCGATTCGTAAAATCGATTTGAAGAATAGAGTCACCTAGCAGAGCTCCTAAATTTTTACGACCAATAAAAACTTGACTTATGCGAGACCTCACTCGGCACGTAAGGTACCTCCACTAAAAATTCTACACATTAAAAATTCGATATTACGACCGAAAGTTCTAATTTACGATGGTTTAAAACTAAACGATAGGGCTTTTTCTAACTAATATATAGATACACAACAAATTGATGATTTTTATTACGTATATACGATTTGATGAAAACACAGTCGTAAAATTTTACAGTATCGTTATGGGACGTAGATTGCGGCACGTAATTCAGAATCAGATGATCGTTAAATGACATTTTTTAATGTGAAATATTGACCGAGACGTGTTTTCTCCGAAATTAAAAGAGGAGATAGGTAGGTACCTATAAGTAACCTCAGTGTTACACATCGCATTTGTGAGGAAATTAAAAGAAATAAAAGGTTGTAAGTGCGTACAAATGAGACCGGTTTAGTCGGTTCCCTATTCTGTAAAAAAGTGGGTTTTGCTGGCCATGGATTCCTGGCAAGGACACGCGACTGGTGAGCGGACCATGCGCGCGATGCTCAGCGCTTTAATTGTCAAAATTGCGCTCGCGTCGCTTTTGATGTCGCCGACAAGCCCCCGCTGTGAGAGTTGCGGATTCCAAAACATACGAGCAATTATCGAAGGAGTCATATTTGCTAATGAAGTGCAGATGTGCTTCTGTGCTGCTTTGTTTCATAAATATTGATGGAGATTAAAAGAAAAGTAGTTTTACTCTTTTTGGAAGCTGAAAAATTCTTTGATCTTATCTGTCTTGGTGATCTTGTCTCAGTCCCTTTTGAAAGTGATATCGTTTTGGCAACTCAACCGAAAGCAATATTTGACTAGCTACTAGCTAGCATAATTATTTTTAAGTACTTAGGTACCTATTAAACATTGTTGAACTTAGTCTTCAATTTGTACCTTCACCTAAAGACTAATCACTGAAATATCGGCAACCTCCTACAAACCTAACTTCTCAAGATTACCTAGCCTTGTAACTTAAAAAAAAACTTGTTTAGGAGCAAAAAGCAATTATAATTTATAAACTTCGACATCAACAACAAAATCCCCGCAAATCCGGCGTCAAGTCAAGATCCGTGCGCAATTCGCAGTGGATGCGCGCGCGGCGCTCGGCCCTGACCTCAGCGCATCGCATTGCCGACGGGATCGCGTCCGCGAGGGGATACGATGCGCGCACACACAAACTTGCGCACACAAGTCTGCTATGATTGCTGAAACGGCTGAGTTTTGACATCCTGGGTTAACGGGGTTTATATGTGCAGAATTTGAATGAATTGACTGAAAATAAGTTTTGAAGTCCACCGTCTGTTTTTCTCTGGTCAGCTGAAATGACTGCCTGTAATAGTTGTCATAAGAATATGAGTTTCAAGCTTTTTATTAGTTATCCTATTAACAATCTTGTCAATTGATTGAATTTATTGGAAGATTTTGGAAGATTTTGGTTCTTCGTTATAAGCTAAAGCCATACGAGTACAAAGCGATGACGCAAACAAACTGTAATATTAATTATTAATACCATCAGGATCCGTGACCCATATACAAAGGACAGACAATGAAATGCATTTCAAGGAGTTACTGAATTTCTCCTGAAACTTAACTAAATATACTACGGTTAGAATACGCTTAATTTTAATGGTTCTCGCATATTTCTATTGCAAATCTTCGTCTGAACTTCAGCGAGTTCAATCACAGGAAAACCACACTCAAAATGTTTCGATTTTAAATACACTCTTATTATTATTGAAAGGGTTTAAATGTGACGCTTCTCGCAAAGGAAGAAAGCTCAAAATTAACTGTCAATCAATTTAGACGTCCGCAATTATAAAAAGGTTGATCTCAAAACATTCGCGGGCCACTTTTTGCGCGGATACCGATTATTCGACGTGACGTTCCCACAGCGCTCCCGACTCGACCCGAACGATCGCCGGAATAGGCCCCGCGGTGGAATCAAGACGAATTCTTTTTACGAATTAGCGAATCACCTGTCTAATTACGCGCAAATCCAAACTTTGAATTTCGAACCCCGAATTCTTTCTCTCTCAACGACCACCGTTCAAAATTTGAATTTCCAATCCGATAACTAAAGTGGTGCAATCGCGAAAAAATAAAAACGGTGTAAGAAAACAATGATTAACATAACAAAAGTGATGAAGAGGAGCGTTTGTTGTGAATTGACAATCTGACAAATTTACAACCGATCGCTGAGCAAAACACACAAAAGTGCCCTTTTCGAATGCAAATTTGTCAGAGGGATTCTTTTCCGAATTTTTTCTCCCCGGCGCGAAACTTCCGCCTATTTTCCCGCTCAACGCACATCCGGCAGGGGGCGCCGCTTCCGCTATCGGTGCTCGTTCGGAAATCGGATGAGTTTCACCGACAAAGATACGTCTATTCTCAACCCTCGCCCCATTGATTTTGTGTAAAGTGGTCATATTTTCTATTTCATATTTTTTATTGACTTTCAATGATTCTATTGTGTCGGAATTCGCAACTTTGAAAATTGGGAGCTTTTTTATGGGATAAACACATTTTACATTCTATTTCCGAACGAAATTTTCACTGCTGTAGTTTTGTACGCAACTAAACCGCCTGTTCATTAGTTAAAACCCTCAATTAAGTTTAACAGTCGCCGCCAATTGGCTTCCTATCGGCTATAAAGTGAAACGGGCGATGGTGTTCAGTCAGACCACATAACTGGAGATCCTTATCTGTGGTCCCGTGGGTCGGGTATCGGCGACCGCAAATCGGTGGACGATTGTCAGCCGCCATCGATGGCTGAGCGAACGATACCGCACCGAAGATACAGTTATAGAATTTAATGGGGGACCTATCCTGGTCTGTGAATCGAGTTTCTAATAGAGGTACCGTACTATCAATAAATCTGTCTATTTCATATCTATCTGAGGTATTGTTCTAATTATAATTATTATGATAAACAGTGGGTATTTCATATCAATACCTGGAAACTAAAGTCTTGTTTGCAAGTACATAGATATCATTTATCAGATCATTAAAATACTGCAGTATAATTAAACTCAATATAATAGGTATCATAAAATGTACAAAAAATACGTGTCGTAACTGTCTTATAGGTTGGTGATAGCGACACTATCTTAAATACTAATGATATAGGTAAGGCTTCAACAAATACAAGTTGTCAAGATTTTTTAATCAGCCAATGGCGTTAGCTGTCAGTGCTGTCACGTGAAATATCGACAGGATGTTTGACTAAAGACAAGCCACTGTTATCTTTAGTACTGTAATCGGAAAAGTTTGACAGAGGTGTAGGTGTACCTAATAAGTAGTACAACCACATTTTGCCATTTTTTTTTTTAATTATGTTTAAATCCCTTGTAATAGAGGACGAGCCTATAGACTCGTCCTCCAGACTCTAAATCCAGACTGTGTGGCTGCTACTGAGACACTTCTGAAGAGAAAACTCAATAACACTTTATACGACCCGAGTTTTTTTTTTTTTTTAAACGTTGCCCCACACTAGAAATTTCTCCTGTATCGTGGGTGCGTTCACAAACATAGAAAATCACATACACAAATACCCAGACCCGAAACAACTACCTGCAGGCCATACAAATATTTGTTCCGTGCGGGGATCGAACCCGCGACACGCAGCGCAGCAGTCCAATCGCTTAGCCACTGCGCCAACCGTGCCAACTCCAACCAACAACAATAACCCAACAATTGAACCCAAGACTTCTTCCTCAGCAGTCGTGCAAGCGAACACTTGGTCAATGAGACAATTTAATTTGTAGAAACAATGATTGACATTGCTTTATTAGTATTACAGACGTTGATATCAGCACTTCATAACCTGTCAATGCACTACAAAGTTCCAAATTTAGCCTTTACATTCTAGATAGTCGAATTTGAGTTACACCACTCTCCACCACTTACTACATGTCATCGACCTTACCCAACTATTCAGAGTACAGAACATAAAACCCAATAGTATTAAATATCGAAGCAGTCCACGCTAATGGGTCGTAATCGAAGAGTTTGAAAACAACAGGTGTCGAGAATCAAACCGACTGACAGTTACGACAAGCATCTGCTCAACTATCGGGATAACTCCAGCGGGATTTGGCTAAATATAATTTTCTAATTTCTTTTTTTAATATACTTCGGGGAAAAATGTTTTACATTCGCTTTATTTAGTGATCGTACATCTCACTTATCTGACGACCTATTTTTGTGACAGAAACAAAATAAATGAATACGAGGTTGTATAAATAATAAATGATATTTTTTATTATGCTGATTTTTCATATTACTACCTACGTGGTATCAAGAGCTTTAAAATTTCCCGAAATATTCGGTTTTAAAATCTTTTTCACTACACTTTACAGATTCCTCATTCACCGCTCCTCAACAGCAGGTGAATTTCACCAAACCCCTCCAGTCATAAACTAATCGCCATAAGAAAATTACAGTAACCAAAAACTTACAACAACAATACGACGAATTAACACAAACTAACAAACGAAAACATTTCAAAGTCCAATTAATACAAATATAACACCTTGCAACTGACGCTCTGACCCTTACTAACACATCGGATATTACACTTTAACTAGACAAAGGGAGGGTTCAAAATTGCATGTGTGAGAACCAAGATACAAAGGGTGCTGGGCAAAAGGGTATATCTCAACAATAAAATACTTTTGGTGAGCCGCAACTCAATAAATACTTCATAGTATCGGTTTGAGGGCGACTTGACCGGATGTCCGGCCTTCGATCTTTTGCCCTCCGGGAGGGTAAGAGGGTAATGCTTTGAATGTATTTTAGTTATTTGTAGTGGGAAATTTTATGGCAAAGGCATTTAATGCGGTTTTTGGTTTATAAATGTTAGTTAATTTGGGTGGTCGGCTGAAATATTGGTTTACTATAGCCAATTTGTGTACTGTTTATTTTGTTCGATTTGAAAAACAATGTTTTTGTATAATATGTTTTCAGTGTAGGTTATGTGAACATCGTTTCAATTTGTAATGGAACAGTATCACAGTGAAACTAAATAAATAAATCAAAACTACATACTATTTTAACTCTGAGAATCTAAAATCAGAAACTTTTTATACAACCTGTATTTATTTAAGTCTACACGAAAATCCATTTGTTCAACAAAGAGATTATTACAAAATTAATATAAATTAACTTACGAAATCCAAAGTTAAAATATCACCATGTAACATCACATAATTCAGGACTAGAGGGCAAAGGTCGCTTTAAATAATAGAAGAGAAGGGGTTCCGTCGGCGAGAAAAGTCCGGTCAGAGCCGACGCGAAGCAGTTTGATCCGGTTATTTGCCAATATAACTTGAGCTCTAGTAACTATTTTTGTTTAATTTTCTTGGGAAGTTTATTTGTGTTTTTTTGGATATTTATTGCTGAATTGAATCAAGCCAGCTAAGAATATTTAACAGTATTTTTTTGTTTTTTGTTTTTGCCACTTTTTGGTAGTTTTCTCAAGTTAGTGCAAAATTGACAGGGGCCATGCTAAAGTAGTTAACAGCAAAGATGTTAGTGGACTCGGTCAAGAGGTGTTTTATTGGGATAATCCCGGATTACCATTGTATCCTGTCACGGGCCATCGCCTTAATTAGGGTCAATAGTTCCGAGTTCAGTGTAAACTGTCGGTTACTTTAACTTACACCCCTATTGGTTTATTTGTTATCGAATAGTTTATTGAGTTAGGAGCAGACATAAACAACCCATTGATTGAAACGGTATTGAAAGTTTTGACTTTAATGTAAGTAACCGTAAATTCTATTAACTGGTGTTTCGTTTGCTACTGTAGAGTAGGAGTAAAACAAAAAACAGAATTACTTTTAAGCCGTCAAGATCTACTAAGTATAATGCCCGAAAATAAATTAGTCATTGAAATTGAAGTGTATTGTACTCTTGAATAGACTAATGCAATAACTAATAAAGAAGATTATGTCATTACGAATTTGATCACCTTGACATCACCTGCTTAAGTCAGGACAGACGAACAAAAAACTAATCCCTGTGACGAATTCCATCCATTGATCTCTTTCATCTATTGATTGATCGAGATACAAAGAACCACCAATTCTAAAACGATAAAAAACTCCATAGTCTTCTCATTTAAAAAGAACTCTATTCTGAAGACTTAGCGTTCAGATTCGATTGTGTTTTTCTCAACACGTGCAATCTGTTTACGAAAGGTTAGCGGATATTGCTTATTAATGTTATGACTGAATCAGACTATTGGCAATAAAGATGATTGAGTCGGCTAAAGGTACGGTTGCGTAGGAATTGTTATTGTTATGATACTCACATGTTGCTAGGCTATGCAGCAGTTAAACACACTTTAGATAAACAACGTTACATAATCTGTGTTAAAGAATTTAGATTCTCGCGTCTATAGAAATGTTTCAAGATCAGTGAAGTAGTTCATGAAGCAATTATTAGAATCTGTTTAGATTTTTGGCAGCTTTGAACATCAAACTTCAAAATAAATATTATGAGTACGTATACACACTGTTAGTTCATTGTTCTGACTCACACATAATCAAACGCACGCCACCTGATGTGACTGAACTCAGATTTTCAATGCCACACTAAAAAAATCTATATTTGAGTTTATTACCAACATAAAATATGTCAAAAAGATTAAAAACAATGATTTTAACGACACAAAGATACAAAATATATATTTTCTAAATAAACAAAGCCCCATTAATATCTTTCTGAGTAATTACCGACATGAGAAAACCGGATTATAGATATACATAAATAATCATAACATAAATACATCTCTATGAACAAAATCAAACAAAACTCAACACGATTGAGACGCCACATGTATCATATTTATGTTTTGAAAAGTTATTTCTAGTGAATCTAAATAACGAGTTAACTGGCTTATACAAATATCCTTACTAAACTAAGACAACATAATAAAAATTATTCTAAACATTTGACGGTTGGTATTATTTATGTTTCATTTTCTGTGATTTTTGACTTAGGTGCAGTTTGGTTGTCAGATGACAGAGCTGACAGGTCTGTGATTTAAAATTGGAATAATATCAAATGTCATGTTTGGAGACATGGGCTTTTGGGAGTTTTATAGAAATATGTTTTGTTTCAAATTAAAAATTCACGAAATGTCAAGATTCTAAGTTATAAAGCCTTTGTAAATGTTTTTCGAGGAATGATTGATGTTATCAACGAAGCGATGATTGCTGTCTAATGTCTATTATCTACTTATCAGAAAATAATTTATAGACATTACTTAAAACCTCTTTTTTCTTCTATCTATTTATTCGTAATACAGCTAAAACTATAGCTAAGCAAAGTTAAAGTCAAGTCTGAGAAAGACTGATGACTACTAGACGATTAGTTAGTAGTTTAGACTTACCGTTAGCCTGTAGGTATCTTCCCACTGTTGGGCAAAGGCCTCCCCATGACCTCAACATACTAACACCTTAACTAGGTATGGCTGATGCAAGTGATGATAACTACTAGTCGAGTTGTGGTTTAATGTGAATGAATTACTATTTGGTACTTATTGTCAGACAATGAAATCTTTAGTTTCAGTCAGCAGGCGACATACAGACATAGCCATGACATTGCATACACGTGATGTGTGGGATTCCCCATTTCTGAGCCGAAAACTCCCAAGCCAAACCTACGCCCAAATCATTTAGAAAAACACTGCTAATAATAAACCAGTAGGTTCCATAATAAACGGGCCCTCCCGCCGTATTTATAGACTCCTGCTAAATAAAGGATATTGTGTCATTCGCCTTATAAGACAAAAGCCTTCAAATCGCCGACTCAAAGACGGATATTACGAACATTCTGACAACTCCCGGACACTTTGACAGCACTAAAACTCGTCAAATATCTTCAGAATCAGTTTAGTTTTTCATGAAGTGGGTAATAGGGTGTTTGGCTATATCCTATTACCCACGTATTTACCTCTAAGCCCCCACAAACAGTAAATTTACATAAAATGTAAAATAAACAAGAATATTTCAATTAAACAAAGTACCAGGCATTCATAAACGGTTAGCATTTTAATACATTTTATTTGCCCATTATTGCTTGCTTGATAAGAAAGAATGCGCAGAGAAAGAGCCGGTCCTCATCTCAGGACGACCTGCGCCGCTGAAAAGGACGCATATATAGAAAAAACCCCGGAGCGAAAGAGACACCACCACCTCCGATAACACGTCAATACATTCCTTACAGCACCCACACACGAGAAGCGTCCCTAGCCCCACAGAATAGAGTCGAATATCGCTTATTTGAGTTAATGGAAAACCGATACGACATCAATATGTTTTACTGCGCCATTCTGCAGCCGAATCCATATTTTAGAGCGGTACAAATAAGGTTGAGTTTGGGGTTTCCGTTGTTTTCTTGGAAGGCGTACTCGATATCTTGTAAGATAGTCTGGGCGTTCGGAACCGATCGAACGCCGATATGACGTTATTGGAAAAACACCTCTATAGAGCAAGCGTAAAGGTTTTAGTCGACAAGGCGTTCCCGTATTGGGACACGCCCAAGTCTTATATGGAAAAATGAGGAGTGACTTTTTTTATTTCCCTCGATCGTACCCGCAATATATCGAGATAAGACGTATATTATTTTATTTCATTGTTGATAATGTTTTCTTTATCTTATTCTGCTTTGATTTTTCCAGGTACGTTAAGATGCTGTGTCTCTATCAGGTAAATATAGATAACCTAGATGTACACTAACACTGTCAATGAGGAAAGACTGATCCCTTTGTTTGATTAGCGTCGAGATTTTTATTGGTGTTTAAAAGAATACTTGAAGACTGTGATAATTAGTAAGAAGATAATTCAAATTGGAAAGATAACGAACGTACTAATGAGAATAGTAAGTATACACGTACTCATACAGGCGAATTTGAATATAGAATTACTCGCATCGAATCGCAGTCACAAATCGCGCGTACCGTTAATTCGTATTGAGTTTCACGCTAGTGTTCTAGAACAATCCCAATTTGAACAACAATTAGAGCTCCTATAGGTGAACAAATCGAATAAGGCTGAACGCGATACGCCGCACTCACAATGCGATTAAAAAGCGATCGAAACAAATGAAGTGAAAGAGCTCGATTAACGATTTAAAAAAAAAGAATTCTTTATGCGTTAGGAGTTTAAAACAATACGGCATTCAGCCATTGGCCCGTTTGAATATGGAACGTGATGGACAGATCCACGGGTTCCTTTTAACTGTTTATTTCGGGTGCGTTCAATTCGCTACCTGTGTGGAGGATTTCATTATTTTTTACGAATTGATTGACACGGATCGCCGGTCAAATGTCTATCAATATGACGTTTTAAGTGATACCCGTTGCAAACTGACGGATTCTGCTTAAGTAATTCCAATTTTGAATTCGATGCCCTTTTCGGTTGTATTTGTCTTTTTTGACAGCAAAATTGGCGGGAATAGTTTTGAGGTCTTATTTTTCGTGGTCTATGCTTCTCGTTCTAAATCAAAAAGCCTATCAAAGTATCTGTCTAGCCATTAGAGGGCAAAAAAAAACAATACTTATCAAAAAGCGATTGGGCAATGGACATTGTTCTAAATAATCCAAGCTACACGCAACAGACAGATGTTCCGACGTCGAAGCAAACAAAAAGCTATAATCAAACGTGGCCGGTTTCTTGCGGGCGCGCTATCGGGCCATTTGTCCGCCGCGCCTACGATCCGATAGCCGCCACAAACAACAATTTAGCCCCAACAGTGATTGATACAACCAATACATCACTAAACGCGGTTTTTCTATGAAAAATTGCTATAATCGACTTAAAAACTCATTAGGCCGAAGACAAAGAAATCTTCCGACCGCCATTCGTCTAATTTGAGTTTCTCGATCGAGACGAATTTCAGTCATGATTACCGTTCCCCTTTTTTGTGTTATTAAATGCCATCAAAGAATTTTAATACCATCATTCTTAATATTTTGATGGTTCGGTATCATTGGTTGATAATGTCCTCGTGTTACATCTGACGTAGGTATGCCTCCACACACACACACAGACGTAACGCCTGTGTATGTGTGTGCACATGGCCTACGTCACCGGCGTCACATTCATTAGTGTTGACAGCACAGGAAATAGTAATAAAGCGTGTACGCCGCACAAAAATCATAAACAAGAATAAATAATTTAAATAAAGCATCCATATTTGAATGCGACTCGGCAGACTCCGCTGGAACAGTACAGGGGGGACTCGTTCATAGTTCCGAAAAAAAAATCGATCACAATGCACACGATATTAAAAAAAATGTATGTCACCGTCACCATTCAAATTAAACGACAAGATAATTTTTGAATATGTATCGTGGTATATTTGAATAAGTGTTACATTAATATTCTTTTGTGATAATTTCGAATTCGGAACGCCCACGCCGTCCCATTGTCTCGCAAGTTATTGGCTCATTAGGCAACGTGTCGCTTTGTCTCGAACGATTTGAATTTTTGATTTTCGAATCGAACGTAATTGATTTGTGGCTCTTGTTCGAATAACAAATTCAGAAAAATAACGTCAAAATCGTTAATCATTAAAAGATTAATGTTAGAGTGATTCAAATTAAAGCGCTCATTGTTGGTATAACAACTCATTATTTCAATTCCAACGACAAAACGTTATCTTAATAAAAAAATCTCGAAATGTCAAATTGACAGTTACAACTTCCGTATTACCCGCGCGCGTTATCTCAAATCAAAATGCGATTCGAACGTATACAAAGGAGCGAAATGATATATTTGAACAATAAGAAAGCGAGAGTCGCCCACGTGTGAGCTTGGGACAGATGTGCTCACAAATTACGTATGCTAATGTATCTTGTAATCCTTCCGTCGGACCTCCCTGCGCCGCGTCACCTTGTCTCGTGGTATAATCGATCGATTATGAATGCGGGCAATGATTCTCGATTATAGTTTTGAGATGTCGCGTCACTCAGGAACTTGACCCGCCAACAGTTTCAAACTTCGAACACAGAACGACTGTTACCTCTCCACCTTCGTATATTTGAATATCGAACTCGTCGTAAACAAAGTTTTTCTGTCAACAAATCAGGGGTATGCTCTTTTTATTAGGCGCCGATTCGAATGGCATTTGGCGGTAACGGAACCCCCAAATATGAAAAGGAATAACGTCAAAAATGAACGAATCCTCGCGACATTACCGGTAATCATGTTTTATGAGTTTCCCCCGACGGAATAGACGCACAATATGCCGCCCTCTTCGGTGACACGTATACTTGTAAAAAGTTAAAATTGCGTAATATTACGCTCACGTACTTATTATTGGCATTCATCGCAATAAACGCTCAAATTATCGGTGTACCGAGGCGAAATAACATGTTGCTCTTTAGCTGGAAACTGTACTGAGCGGTACATCGGTACATCGGTACATCCACCTACCACATTTGCATAGAACGGTCTATTATAAGTCATTATCGTAAATTTCCGTTCAATATAATAACATGCGTTGTGTCGCGCAACAAAATTTTATCAATAGAAACGTTGCGATATTTCGTTTGAAATTAGAATCAGTACCGTTTCCGCTTCCGTTCGATATTTGAACTCGCGCGTATGAAATTAAGAACGCCGTTCTAAATAAATGATAACTGTCGATGTAATTGAAATGGAGAATGCGACTGTTTGAATTAGGAATGTTTTTTTTTTTTTATGCACCTGAGTCCTGAACGGATCGGAATATTTCGTTCGGTAACAGATAGCAAGGGAAGAAGCAATAACCATTATAAGCTTGCGGAGGGCCGTTCCGAAAGTTTTCTTTTCAATAACGCGTCTAATATTCAAATTAGAGGCACTAAGGCGAGGAATTCTCAGCGATATATCATCGAAGCTAATCAGATTTTTTCCTTGCTCCGTACATTTGGTAAAATGTTTCGGGGATTAAATAGGGTACGTTGAGACGAGGATAATTTAGTAGTTTCGTTGCAAGATTTCATTTTTATGCGAATACTTATTGTGTTTTTGTTGGATCCATCATTTATCTTTTTGCACACCCCAGTGGGTTTGAATCTATTGGAAGTGTTCTGAGAACATGTCTGGCTCTTACAATATTCGTATAAGTTAGGTATCAAGTCTGCCAGAATAACCTATTCGAAAATAGAATTATAAAATATTCAAACAAGATCATCCCCTAACAAGAATCCATATTCCAATCCATTACTTTTTTTTTATTCCAACCATAATCTCGAACACACGCATTAAATCTATCACACATAGAATTTAAATTTGGAACGCGTCTCTATACCCACGAGTGATACGAAATCTATTCAAATATGGCGTCTTTCATATCAAATGTGTCGGTTCATATAAAATTTACGAAGAACGGAGGCAATTCCTCGATGCCGTCAGTTGGCGAAGTCTCAATACACTCGGGCGCTATAAAAAATAATTTAAATTGCTCTTACAGTGACTCGCTATCGCTCCGAACATTTGCATACTAAAATAATGCAAAAATCTATGCGCGGAACGCACTTGGGGCGCGTTCGCGTTTGCACACGATCTTTTTATCTCGTGTCGTCTTATCGTCTATTAAGAACGGAGTTTTTACTGTTTTATTAAATCTATCTAATCTTATTGGGAAAGTTTAGATAGAGTATTTTTTTCTTTATTACTCACAATGTTCTAAAACTTTGACTGTTGTTTGCTAGGAGTCATTGTCGTATCTAAGGTTCAGGTTCTACTTTAACTGGTCCTTTCGCAGACTTGGTATATACCTCTGTAACAGAACAATTAGGCTGACCAAAGCACTTATAAAAATGTTACTTATTTTTTCTTTGATTTAGTTGCCATGTCAAAGCATTTATTTTAATTAGACCAGGCACTTTTGAATTGCAGAAAAACTACATAAAACAAAGCTACAGTGACAGTAACAAGGCATAAAACTTGTGAAAGTACTGTAGTTGCCCATTCCCTAGCAAATGGCAACGGGCAAATGTCATGGAGATAATAGATCATCCGTTACGAGGATATCCTGGAACAATGCAACCGCGCACAAACATTAGACGCGTGGGGCAAAGAAATTTTTATGTGTTTTTTTCTTGTTTTGAAATATGTACGCCGTTAGGTTATTTATGGGCTCCATAGAGGTTATATTTCGGGAAGTAATGAGGTTTCGTTCGGAAAGGGCAATTTAAATGTGCGTAGATTGAGTCGTTAGGGGGCGCATCGGTCGCTTTGCCCGCGTAAGTAACTCGCGAGCGATCATGCGCGGCCCCGATCAAATTGTGGCTTTAAAAGAAATGCGTAAATTGTTCGCGTAAAAATGAGAAAATTGGCGGGAAAGATTAAGTATGATAAACAAGAACATTTGGGAGAATTGGTACCGATTTCGATGGAAAATTATTTTCTAATGTCTAAAAACGTGTATTTAATTGAAAAAATATATTGCACCATACAAAGAAGGATTTTGTTTGTATCTAGTTGGTAAACTAGCAAAAATGCAATCCATAACACCCACTGCTGAGTAAAGATAGGCTTCTCTTTGCTTGTGCCAAGCTCCGCTTTCTTCTGTCAGCCTTATCCCCCAATGGCAACAAAGGAGTCTGACGGTGAAAGAAACAAAGAAACATAACGAAATATGCACCAAGTCTAAAGCAATTAATTACCTTTAACCACCATCAAATCCATCCAAAAAAAACCGATTAATTGATAACCAAAATAAAAACCCAAAAAGCACAATTCAAATGTGAATGTTCGCCAAACGGAGCGTATACCAAACATTTACGTGTTCAAATACGGTGGGTCTGGACACGGTAGATAAATTAAAAAATTCACCAACTACCTACAACCGCTACGTTTGAAATCTGATAATGAGAGCGTTCATAAAAACTCTTTTATTCATAATCTTTATTTATATTAATTAAACATGTACCAAGTGTACCGTGACGGGGTTATTGCACGTTTTCGTGGAATACCGAAGAATACCGGAGAATACCGAACGATATCGGAATGTAACTACTGGTTAGTAGGAACTTAGGAAGTAATTGGCCGGTAACTATTTTTTTTAATTTGGAGTAGGTAAAGTGTTTATTTTCTTTTCTTTAATGGCTCTATCTATTGTCTTCTAGGGATGTAGCAAACATGTTGTGTTATTCCTAAATTTGAATTTCGAATAATCAATCCCGATACTTGTTCGATTATTCCAGATTACGGTTACAGTTTTTTTTCTACAGTAAGTAACTTCTGTTCAAAGTCAAAGTCAAAGTCAAAGTCAAAGCATTTATTTCAAGTAGGCCGTTACAGGCACTTTTGAATAGTCGAATTAAACTAACTGCAGCACTCAGAGATATCCAACGATTACTCAAGCCGCCACCCAGCAAAGGCCTGACATACTTTTGTATGACAAAACTGCCAAAAACCTTTACCAAGCGACGTCCCAAGCAACCACTGAAGCTCTCCGAGTGCGGCAGTAAACTACTGAAGCTAAATAAACTAAGCTACAGTCCCAGTCACAAGGCATAATAACTCGTGATTGTACTGTAGTTGCCCATTCCAAAGCGTTGGTCTCATGAGAAGAATGGCAAGAAACTTCATGGACACTCTTTTAAAATCGTTTGGGTTTACAATATGTTCAAGGTACAGACATAATCTTGGTATAATACACACATGAAGACTATGCAAATTAGTGTCTGAGATGGTCTTTTGAAGAAAGCACCACACAGATTTGAGTGGACCCGTCCAGTCAGTGCAAGCATTTGTCAGTTATCGTGGAGCTCGACTTATAACTCAAGGAGCTCAACGTCACGACGAACAATACCAAAGAAAGGACATTTGGGTGGGTCGCTTATAGTACTCAAACTGCCAGACAATCGTTAAAATTACATAAAAACCCACACGGTCCTCACATTCACAATATAAAAATAATAAAATACATGAAGATTATGCAGATTAGTGTCTGGGATGGTCTTTTGAAGAAAGCACCACACAGATTTGAGTGGACCCGTCCAGTCAGTGCAAGCATTTGTCAGTTATCGTGGAGCTCAACTTATAACGCAAGGAGCTCAACGTCACGACGAACAGTACCAAAGAAAGGACATTTGGGTGGGTCGCTTATAGTACTCAAACTGCCAGACAATCGTTAAAATTAAAGAAAGACCCACATGATCCTCACATTCACAATATAAAATAATTAAATATTAAGCATATTAAATAATAATGTCAAACTATTTAAACATGTCAAAAATACGCAAAATTAATAAAAAAACAAAATAAAAATATTTAACAAGGTAAATATTCTTAAAAAAAAAATAATAATATCATACTTGAAAAAGTAAATAATGTCAATTTGTATACAGAAAAATAAAATGTCAAATTGTAAAAGTAAAAATAAAATAGGTATTATGTCAACTCAGATTGGAGCAGTTCAATCCCAAGCTTTTTTGTCCTCTATATAATCTTTAACAGCATAAAAAGCTTTCTGGCAAAGTTTTCGTTTTATGAAGGATTTGAATTTATTTAGGCTTAAATTTTGAACGTGGCTTGGTAGTTTGTTATAAAAACGAATACATTGGCATTTAAATGATCCACCTATTTTCTTGAGCCTTGTTGTGGGTACAATAAATTTATGCTTATTTCTAGTATTTACATTGTGAATATCACTATATTTCTTAAACATCTTTATATTTTTGTGAGCATACATAAGATTTTCATAAATATACTGAGAAGGAACAGTCATTACATTAATTTCCTTAAATTTTTCTCTGAGTGAGTGTCGGGGGCTCAATTTATAAATTGATCTAACCGCCCGCTTCTGCAAAACAAAGATAGTCTGAATGTCGGCGGCATTCCCCCACAACAAAATGCCGTACGACATTACGCTATGAAAATAACTGAAGTACACTAATCGGGCTGTCTCTACATCGGTTAAGTTACGAATCTTTCTAACTGCGTATGCTGCGGAACTCAGCTTTTTCGATAATTTATCTATATGAGGTCCCCACTGAAGCTTAGCGTCTAAAGTTAAGCCCAAGAACACCGTGCTATCATCAGGATTCAACTCTTCGCCCTTTACCAACACACAAGTTTTCAGCTGCCTAACGTTAGGTAGTGTAAACCTAATGCATTTGGTTTTCTTTTTCATTACCAAACAAACATTTCTTTTTTAGAAATTATAACGAATTTATTCTAGTACCCTCAATGTAAGTCAAGTTTAACAACCTTGTAGTACCTCATAATAAAAAGTGCGTAAGTCAGTATCTCAAGCTACTCCTAATTAAACTTCATTAATTCCAAACTTATCAAAACCGGTAAACAATCTAAACTCCGCCAACTAGCAAAGAGGTCAATTGCGGTACCGAAAATAATAATTCGAACGAATTAATATGAATTATTGTTTACGGCGCACAATTACTAAATAAATTCAAATTGCACTAATCCACCGCTCATTCATTGGACAAAACAATAATATTTTCTCATACAAACTAGATCAAAACTTCAAAACTTTCAGACCTTACAATGATGAAGATAGAGATGATTTTCCTTTGGCAGGTTATGTTTTTAATAGTGATAATTAATTAAAAAGATTATATATCTACTAAAACATTTCCAAATTCTTTCGGAGTCAACGAATCGTTGGACGTGAGACCGGCACTTACAGCTATTGTTTAATTTTTATTATTCGGACCGTTACCACGATATACTTTTACAATTAGCTTTTTATTGATGACCGTTAAAGCTACTTAGGTTTCGGTATTCGAATTTTGTATTTTTAATTTGGAATAATTACGTATGATTTTATTTCCCATTGGAATAATTATTCGAGATTTTAATTTTATAATTATTATTTTTTAAGCATTAGTGATGGGTAATTAAACATAGTTTTTTTTTACTTATGTTGATGATACTTAGATAAATGTCTCTTTTTTGCACTAAAAACATAAAAGGATATATAATAACAGCCATTCTATTCGTCATAACAAAACTATTCAGCCATCTACAGAACATAATATTTGCCAATAATATCTCACTAACTAGGACGAGTGCTTTAATTACAATGTCCTCCATTGAAACGTTTCAAAAGTTATTACAATTAGACCGACTGAATCATCGACTAATTTGTTTTTTATTTTACTCTTTTTTCGCAACGGAAATCGCTAAATATGCTCTTCCTGTGTGTGTACGTTTATTAGAAATTGCGGAAATAGGATTCGGGGATAATTAATAAGTACTACTAATATAGGAGAATAAATATGGTCTAATTGATGAGTGCGGGCAAATATACATTCGACGTTAAACGAATTCAATTTTTTTTTTTTTTTAATAATGGAGTCAACGTTTTTCATTTAATAATAAATTGCACAAATATATTGAAAAGTATGAGATCTGTTGCAATCAACATTCGTCAATAATAAAACTTACTAAATATCCAACCAACAAATTCAAATTAAGAATTAAAAAATGCATCACGAAATTCGATCATCCGTAAAAATAATAAATCAAGATCGAACCCACGGTACGACTCAAAGATTCTCACAAAAAATAAACCAGTTTAAGACATTCGGGATTCTTAATATGCAAATAATTAACCAAAGAGTATCGCTCAACCCTTAACCCGACACATGTAGGTCAATAAATTAAAAAAATAAAATAAAAAATAATTCAGTAAACCGGTTCTTACCGATCCGATCGTAACCCCCTCAATTGTTCTATGATTTATACCGATCGATCTGCATATGGTAATTCGAATAATTATTACGGAGGTCGAAACTACTTAATATGCGAATAACAATTAGTGTTTCCTTATTTTTCTCGAGTCACTTTCTCACGAATGGGGTTGATTGATCGGATACCCGTATTTTGCTATCGGGGTGGCCGTTTTATTTAAATCTGTCCTGTTTTTGGAATAATTAGCTACTTGAAATTCCTCGAATAATCTAACTGTAATTCGAAAAAATTGTTAATTATTCGAAACTGGATTAATTTTTCTATCACAACAAGGATGCCTGATATATTTTCCGTTTTTTAAAACCGACTCGAAAATCTCTAAGGATAAAGTTTGCCAAAAAAAAGCATACCCAAAGCTTCTCCGTGCACCTATCTCACGACTTAACAGATCAAAAAAAGAAAGTTTGTATTCAAAACATCATTTTTCTCCACACTGATTATTGTCAACGACATAAATCGTCAATGCTGAATACTGAGACATTAATGCACACAAGCGATCGCTTCGCATTATAAAAAACCCATTTCCGAATTTCTTGCACCGAACAATGAACTAAATATCAATACTCCGAATGCGACACTGAAATCTGGGCCGAAGGGTTAAAAAGTCTTAACCCTAATCCTATCTCAGGGCGAACAAAGACGCATCACATATATTTAAACCTGTTTTACCGATTGATAGCTGAATTCCGATATAAAATGTCGAACAACAATAGCGTAAGATGCATGGTCGCATCGATTTGCATATATCTTCTTTGCATATGTAAATGCTTTGATACGATTTTTACAAGGAGCCGATAGTATGGGAAACTGTGATGTTCGGGTGCGTGTATGTAAATGAGGCGATAACGCGGCGAGATGGGCGCTTTATCTAACTTACTCAGTTAGTTGGTCGCGCGCTTCGGATCCGTAAACGTCACGCGCGGCAATATCGCAGTGTTTAGAGCTCAAGTGTAAACGACGCGTTCGGAATTTCAAAGATTTTTTACTTATAATTATTGTTCGATTCGGAAAAAAATATTCAATTTTTTTATAAGTTTTTTTTCCGTTGCATTTTAGGGTTATATTTTGTTTTGTTGAATAGATTTTTCTATTTATTAAATCGAACAGTGATTATAAGTTGCTTTCAAACGGAGTTTAATCTATTTTCTAATATTTTCAGGGTTTCAAGTTGAAGTGTAAATAAACTAATGATTAAAATAACTTTTTCAAGAATAGAAATAAATAAAAACAGTGCACATGAATGAAATTTACTGTGACAGGCTCAAGATAACATTTTTCGAAATTATGAAAATTCGGAATTATTATCATGAGGTAAGAGAGTTTTTTTTAAATTAATTTTGAGATGTTTATGCCAGTGATTTAATACGTTTTTTTTTTAATTTCATCATTTATAATGTAATTAATCGTTTATTTATAAAAATTAAAATGTAACAGACATTTAAAACCCCATTACATAATGTTATAAATGTCACATTTTTAGTTGTAGGGCCTATATCAACAAAAACATTTCAATTCGCACAAAAAAAACGTACAACAGTCAACTCACTTTTTGTTAAAAAAAAAACAACGACCAACCAAACAGTAATTACTAATTAACAGTTGAACCCTGATACTACTAGTTAACACGACAAATAAAGCAATAGTCCTATCAGTAGTTAGTACTTCGGTATCCCGGCTCAAACTTGTGCGGAACCAAATGAAAAGAGAATCTATAATTGAGGAGGTCAACCTCAATCACGGAGGTAGGAGGACCGGGATGCGGCATGATTATTCAAAATAAATTGTTTTAATTTTGTCTGTAATTATAAGTACCAATTCTATGTAAAAGTATGTCTCTTCTCACATAGTGAAACGAGGTTTGATGCGTGTGTGTGATTTTGATGATAGTTATAAGTTTAGTGAGAAGAGTGTTCTTACGCAGAAAAACGACACCTTGCGTCAAAATTTATGGAAATACGGTTTTTTTTTTATTCAAAGTAAATTATCTTGGTTTTCAGAACACTATAATATTTCTTTACCACAACTACACAACAATCACAGCCTTATTTTTTCAACTTTTATTTTTGTAAATACTAAAATAAACATCATGATTTCATCAAAAACTACATAGATGATAATAGTCTATAATTCGGTTCCTCCATGAAATGACGCAGACTTCCTCTGCTCAACTTATCGCATTGTTTTCCATATGATGTCATGCTGATCTAGAATCCCAGCATAAAATTGATATCGGTTGTCGCGAGATAAAATTGAGTCATTATAACAAGATGTTATATTCATTCCTTGAAGATTATTAAGATGTGTGTTATCAATTAAAGTGTAGTAAAGGATAATTTACTAGCTGAAGACTACAATATTAATTAGTTCAATATGATACTCAACGAAGTGATAAACAGACAATCACATCAATCATATCTATCTCGATTATTGCGAATAATCACAATTTAAATTTATTCGAACAAAACATTCGGAAAAAAAAACCACGCAAACAATAAACAACAAAACTTTTTGCACAAAACAAGAAAAAAAACAAAATTCAAACATGGAATACTTACCGCATCAAACGTTACGCTCCTAGCGCCACACGTCTCTGGTAATTAAGAGGCGAAAATTAGCAACACGAGCGAAAGACGAGTATTTTTCTTTTATCCGCCCGTATGTGGCCATCCTACGCCCTGAGGTTTTACACTTTCACACGGCGCTCGTTTGTAGCCAGCCTAACATTTGTTTGTCTCTTTTCCAATGGTTTTGGTGGAATACGATTCTAATTATAACCTCATTTTTCTGGTCTTTTTGATTAGGTTAGTACTTTTGCTGTGTTATTTTAATTGGATTTGATAAAATTGTCGCGGTTTCCTGTGTATCGTTGATAGCATTGTGTACTTTTGTTGGTTTATGCTTAGTTTTTGGTAAACTTTCGAGATTTGTGCTAATATGGCGGGGTTGGTCGAGTGCTCGCAAGTGAATGCGTTTTCAAAGTGTTGCATGCTTTTACTCAATTTTATGATTACGTCTAAACATGGTATCTGGAAATGTTTCAATGTGCTTTACCGATTGAGTGGTTTTTCTATAAGTAATATCGGCAAGAACAAAAGCTATAAGTAAGAACTTAACCTTAAACTAACATTGATTATATCCAGTTACGTAGGTATTTGTTGCGCAAAAACTCATTTCCCTGCAAAAAAAAATGTTCAGCTATACATGCTGATATTTAGGTAAATACTTGTAGGTCCCGACAAAAAAAAGTAAATGTCCAGCTAAACATGCTGTTATTTAAATAGTAGGTACATAATAGGCAATGTAAGCAATCTCTATTAACACAATATTTTTTTACCAAAAAAAAATCATCCATCTTATTCATCTTCGCCCGCTGACGCTACACATTAAAATTGATCAACACATAACGACGTTATCCATATAATACGACCCGACTCAGCGGTCACTTCGACAGCGGCCATCCTTGCCCAACACCCCCTTTTCAACCCACTTTTTACGTCAATGTTTTTCTATAGAAACACGGAGGGACGCTGGACGGTATAAGTAGAGATGTGCCGTTGCCGGGAATTTTGATGGCAAGATTGCCGGGAATATTTATTTATTTAAACTTCATGCACAAACGTGGTACATAGGCGGACTTTATGCCACATGGCATTCTCTACCAGTCAACCTTAGGGTCAAATAGGACAGCATTGTGGTAGAGTACCTACAGAAATAAATAAATTAGGAGAATACTATTTTGTTAACATAAATTAATATACCTACATAAATATTGCCGGGAATGGAAATATTCGAGGAATATTTCCGCATATATATATTTTTTTTTTATATATTTTTTTCATAGTTTCCGCACTTAATTTGACTTATAATTAAGATTATAAGTCAAATTAAGTGCGGAAACTATGTAATACACTTATAATTAGCATTTATAGACCCTAATCTATATTGACCGGCAACTTTGGCAATATTTCCAATGCTGCTGGCAATTTTGGTATTTTACTGGCAGTGGCAATATTGCCACCAGGCACATCACTACGCTGGACGGTATAAGTGTAGGAATAAGTGAATGATGGGGGCTATCAAAACATCTCCCTTATCAGAAGGAGTAAGGGTACAGTTTTTAGGGAAAAGGATTAGGTAATACATGACGAGAAGGTTTTAATCATGATGGCGGGATCAATTTTGCGTGACTTGACGTTTTTGAACGATTGTGTTGTGTCCTTCGGAAAGGGACAGTTTAGGTATATAAGAGAGTACTGAGATATTAAAAATTAAGGAATAATGATATGTACCTACGTAGACTGTTAAGTGTTGATGATTTTAATGATCTTTAGCAACATAAACTAGTCTTAGTATACCAACAAATCAGTAAGATTTTCAGAATTGTCATGTTTTTCTTTTAGACTCTAAGAAGAGTCTTAACCCAAAGTCAACCATCACAATTCTTATCTACAACAAACCTTATTCACACCACCGACCCACACAACCCTTTCAAAACATAATAATCACCCCAAACACCCCCCTTTTCAAAATCCATAGACACATCTAAACACAAACGACCCATCATCTTCTTCTAAGCCAAAATTATCCCTACATACCCATCGGACACTCAGGCCTTTATAATTTTTCCACTCATATTAATTCCTTAATATCGACGTAGGGTAGGTAGGGAGGCAAGGGGTAGATAACGGGAGACATAAAGCGTAGGAGATCGCTAATTCATCATAAGTTAAAGGGTTTTTATGTACGGAACCTTTCCTCTTTGTACGATGCGCAAAAAGCCCGATGTCTGCGATACAGTTTAAAAAAATACCATCAAAGGCTTTGATATTAATTAACTTTTTAAAAGGTGATTTTGTTAATAGATTCTCGTTGGAGATGAGATATGTACCTTACATGTGAAAGTTAAGAATGTTTTATTTAAACACGATTTTTTTGGGTAAAGTTGAAGCGGGCCTTTAGACGGCGTTCTTGTTAGTTTTACTGTAGAAACGTGGATTTTTAATTCCAGTTGGATTTTTGTTAAAAGATATTTTTTGAAGAAATATGTTATTTGAAAAGGTTACCAAGTTGCGATAGCTCCATATCTAAGTACCATTGGTTAATTGGTTCCTTTTGACGAAAAGAAAAGATCAATCAGACTCCATCATCTCCTAAAATTAAATCAAAACCAAGCTAAAATCTAAGTAAAATCAGCACCATACACACGTCCCATCTTTAACGTAATTACAGTATCTATTTACAAAATACATTTAAACTTTTAAACCATTTAAAACTTCGGCAAAGTTGGCAATATCGACAGACGTCGGCCGCTGAAATCCGTTCGTGTATTAATTGTATTCTATTAAAAGTTCACTTTTAATCCTATCGATCCTCTTCAGCTCTTCGGGGGTGTAAACAAATGATAATTCTGTTATAAGGTATTGATCTGGTTAAAAAGGATTTTTGATTTAATTATTATTGACGGTAAATAGAGTTTTGGAGATTATTTTTGGCTAGTTAACGGCGATTTTGGTCAGCTTTTGTATCTTAACGGCTTATATCTATTACATAAGTCATTTATTTTTTTAAGAAATTCTTGCTGTAATATTGTATCTGCAAAGAAGCTCAAACTCGTTCTCGAAAGCTTAGCTGACAATTGTGAGACGATAACAAAGATAAATTAACAAAATAAACATGGCAAATAACTAATATTACTAATGAATCATAATATTATGTATTAGGGAAAACCAATCGAATTTCCATCCCAGGAGCCCCTAAAACATCACGTAACGCAACTTTTTGGTAAAAAAACTCAAGTGTTGCTCGAAAAATTTTCCATTTTCGGCAACCATCGGTAAAGTAAAAGTTACACACTCCTCCTACCTACATCCCTTCGAGTTAAATCAATTAAGGGCTGTTTTAAAATCGTGTGAGGGCCAGAGGGCGGGCTTAGAAAAACTTCTAACGAATGCCTCCGAACCCTTTTTAATCAATTAATTACTCAATAGGAGTACATTGTACGGATTCGATGTTTTAGTTAGTCCAATCCAATGAAGGTTATTGGATGAAAAAGCAATGGTTTTACACGTCTAAAAGTAGGTAGAAAGCTGGGAGGCCTATGCGCAGCTGTGGGATGACATAGGCTAACAGTGACAGAATAGGTAAAGTTTCCTTGGATAGTAAAAATGACGTCTTATAGGTCTTGTTTTTTTTCAGGCCTTGAAACTCAAAAATCCTAGCTCAGATAGGTCTGCATTTCAAGCATTTTCATTTAAGTTTTACATTTCATTGTAATCTGCCATACGACACACAACACTTAGTATAAAAAGATATAAATATATTCAACACTTAGTATACAAAACACCGATAGAGACATCACTCACTCTCTCGTCACGACTCGAAGCACTCGATACATATTGCAATCGATTTGAATCGATTATAAATGAAGTGCGAATCGATTGTTCCCTAGAGTTAAACGAAGCGACTAATTCGTTCTGATCGAATGATAGATGGAGCAATCAGTCTAATAGGAATCAATTCGAAGATTCGTTTCTGATTGATAGAGAGTTTAATGTTACAATGAAGTCATTCAATTAGGGTTTTAATGGACTGAGGAAGTTCCACTTTGAAAGGATTCGTTTAGAGTTTTATCTGTATCTTTCAATGTAGTTTTTAGCCTAGAACTTCCTAGCCTAGCCTAGAGGCTTCTTTCAATGTGTAAAGGGATGTCTAAAAGATAGCCTTTTTTGCAGCATTTTGAACTGCTAAAGACGTCGTATTTACATAAGAAGTGAAATCTATGGAAAAATATACAACAATCTAGTTCTTTTATTGCTATTTAATTACAAAAACATCTGCATAAAACATATGTAAAACTCACATAATTACCAATTACCAGTAATTATTAATTAACGTAACGAGGATCATAAAAGTCGTGGATTGCAAATATTACCAAAGCGTCAGACAGGCCTGGGCGTTGCAAACTTGGCCCAACTTGACGCAACTTTACCGAGTTCTTGGCAAAGTTGAACAACTTGGTCCGAACTCGATGAGCTACAAATAGGCATCGGAATTAAGTTTCTGTCGGTTTTCTGTACGCCTTTTAATTATTTCTCAGTACCCCCTTCAGGTACTTTGATCGGCCCCTTTCAGCCTCTTGATTTTCTTCCGAATTGACTGATAGGCACTTATAAATTGTAATTACGTTTGCACTGCGACTTGTCTGAGAATTTGTTTTATTTTTAATTTTTTAAAATAAACCTCAGAAAAAAGGTTGAACTTTTTCCGGGGTAAGGGTGTCTTTGATTGTTTTGTAATGGGGTTAAAAGTGTCAATGTTGACAGGAAGATAAAGAAAACAAAAAAAAATACAACAGGACTAAACAAACCAAACCAAAGCATTTCTTAATTAAACTAATTAAAATACCTATTAAAAATCCTATCTTCCAAAAAATGGCATGGTTCCAAAAGCTGCGCCGGCGACGTTTCAATGGACCCCCCCTCCCTCCCCCCCATTCACTCGTCAGCGATCAATCAGCGCGCATGGATCATTACGGGGATCTCTCGCCGATCTATAGATCTACGCCATCTTACCCGACTGCGCATAAATCAAGATAGTATGATGTTTTATTTTTATGTCTGCACTTAATATAGTCGTTTGATCGCGGAAGAGACATTTAGACCTTTTTTTCTTCTAATTTATGTCCGGGCTTAAGAAAATATGTCGATGAAATGGCAACATAAGTCAAGTTTATAAACTTAACAAGGACGCTGGGCAGTTCTTATTTCATCAAAAAGGATGACTAATGTGTGGATAAGTAGTTGGATCCTGAAAGTGTTTCTACCTAACCTAACCTTACCAGGACATAAGTGTCTTTTATTGAATCAACTACAGTATATACCACTGTTGGTCATTGTCCTTTTTAAAATTGCAATCCAGTAATCAATGATACCTGGCGTGATTGAAGTCAAGAGCAGACCCATCATTACCTTCCTAGCCTTTTCCCAGCTATGTTGGGTCGGCTTCCAGTGTAACCGGATGCAGCTGAATACCAGTATTTTACATGGAGCGACTGTCTATTTGACCTCCACAACCCACAACCCAGTTAATATTGGGTTGGTCTAGAGCAGACCCAATTTGCAATAGAAAATAACCCACAATATCTTCGAAACTAACCCTATAAAAGTCACCCACCATCTTCCTCGAAAAATTTTAATATTTCACCAAGTTATTGGGGAAAACGCCACGTGATTTCCCCAATAGCTTTTCGCCTTGGAAACTTTTCAGAAGATTTCCCATCACGTGATGCTTATTATATGTGAGGTGTAATATCGGCGTCAGTTTGTTTCGCGCCCCGAACATCAGCAGTCACCAATAAACCGTCGCCCTTTGAGGTGTTCGCAGAGATTAAATTATAATGTGCGAGTAGATGAGACAGTTTGAAAGATGTGTTTTTTCTTAACGTGAATTTGCTCAAACGAGTCCTTATTTTTTATTCTTCTTGGGCGCAAGGTGGATTTGATTTACTTTTGTGATGTATGAATAGTATCAACATAGATTTATTTACTTAACTGTTATGTGTCTTATAGCGTTATAAGCGGAAAGTAATTACCTATGGCTTCGTCATTGCTGATCTTGGATTTTTTTTTATCTGAGTGTTAAGATTTTTGACAATCTAAAAAATATTATTTTGCAAGTAAAAGTCTTTATCTTATTTTAATAAGCTAAATTATCTTCGGCATTAGCAAATTAACATTGAGTTGTTTCAAGGTACTTATTTGTAGTTTTAATGACGGTCCTAGATTATATTTCTGTCTGTAGGTAAGACCTGCTTAAATGTGTCGCGTCTGCCATAATCATAACGTATGCAGCCTCCCTAACAAGTACCTCATTGTGAACACGATTGAAGATAAAAGCCTAGCTAATAACGCGCCAATAAAGCCTTTATTGAGCCGAACAGAATTAAGAGGCGACGGAAATTACCGATGTTAGCCGAACGTCGCCGAATTTAATAACGCACGTTCAGTTTTTAATGTACTTTCGGGGGGGAAGCCCGTGTACGGAGTAATTAATTGAAACATTTTATTAGACGATATTACTTACTGATTTATTGGATGAGTTTGATGAAAATGCAAATATGCACTTAGTTACTTAATTCCTTGATGAAAAATTGCAACAACTAAGTAAAGTAGATACTAGAAAACTGACTAAAACTAGATCATTTTTCTTTCCACCAAACTAAAATCAAACCTTAATACACATTTAACAAGCGCCAACCTGTTACAGTTAATTCCGCCATTAACACCATTCCCAGTTGACCGGACCAATAACAAGACAATGTAAATCATTGCAGCGTACGATCTCGCCCGAACGCTTCCGAACGGCTCCGAACAATGCCGATGATACAGATCTAAATGAGTCGAGTTAAATATTGTTTAAATGCGCTCTTTTGGCTTAATCATAGGCTCGAGTGGGTACCAGGTGATCATAGATAGGTGAGAACGTTGACTTTGTGTAGACCGGTGCTTCCTTGATCATTGTAATTGCTTTACGTACGCAACTTAGGAATGAAAGCGTGACAGATTTTAGCGATATGTTACAATATTTGTTGATGCGAGAGTTTCCTACTTTTTCTAATTTGTAAAGGCATGTGATACCAAATATTTAATCTGATAAGAGGGCATTGTCACAGATTCAAGGCGTCTTCTACTAGGACATACTTCTTATGAAAAGATGAACTTTTGGTATGAAAAAGGAAAACGTTCCAAACCTACGTAACAATAACCAACAATTCACATTAGAATTCGCGTGTAACCAAACAAACAGTCAATAAGAGTACAATATGCCCCACAAGTGCGACTGCATGGAAAGTTCGCACAACAAGCGAATAAACGTCCCGCTATGGCACAACTTGCGCGCACACCCTACTGATTTGTGAACTTCGAACATTGGACAAAGAATAGCAAGCAGTTAAGGGACGGTTTTATACCTTCATGAAGGAAAATAAGGATAGGAAAGTTCAACAACAACTTAAAGATGTAGGAAATAGTTCACAATGATTAGCTAAGGAAATAGACGGCTAACGATAACGCTGATATAACTGGAGAGAATTATGATGAAACAGCTGATTTTAATTAGAATAAAATCAGAAAAATTAAAAACTGATGAACTATTTGACAATTAAGCGTCATGAATAAAACAATCGCGCTAGATTAACCAACACTCGCCTCAGAAGATCACCAAAGATAGGCACAATATCCCACTAGACACGTCTCTTCTACCCCTGATAACTGTTCACTATCAAAGTTACAGGTGCGAATATTGAGTTTTATTGGCGCCCACCCCGACCGGGTAGGTGAGCACAAGTTTTTGATTTAGTTTGCTAACAACTACATCAAAAACGAAATGTATTTCCAATAATCGTTGTACAAGCTACTTTTGCTATTTTAGAAACGGTTTCATTGGTATTTGAGTATTTAGATAACTTGATGGATTTCTGATAGTACCCAGTATCTACGTCGTTTGGCCTATCAAAAGATTTCCTTTTTCTTAAGAATAGAGAGACCGGCCAAATAAGACAATGAGGTAGTGAAAATAGAAAAAGGTATAAGTAGAATTTAAACATTTTTAGTGTCTTACAAGAAACCTCATTACAAAGTCGTACTTATTATACAATAAGACGAAGATTTAGAAAATGAAAAAGACTCCAATTACTAACATAGCATTATTGATGACCACCAACCAATGGTTGATAACATTCTAGCTGATGATGATTACGATGATAAATCTAAAGACAGTGCCAACTGCTCCACAGATTGGTCTAACTCCTACCAATCAGTCCAGCATTCCGTACATCAAGAATTACGACATTCTAAATCAAAAAGTAATCAGTTTTCTTGCGAAAAAATAGGTTAATTGAAGATATTTCTTACTCGGTCTTAGTGCCAAGATGTCACTTCCAATCTAGTAATATGATTGTCTGAACATCGTAGATAGTTGTCTGACATCTTGGAAATATGTATATTGGAGTGGAAAAATTTGATTTTATATTCTTTATTCATATTTTCTTATAAATCTTAATAACCCTGTACCATAATGATCCTCATCCATAGTCAAAATCAATTGCTTCACCTCAAAAGAGTTTTAACCCATCAATGGATGCGAGACGACAATAAAGAAGTAATCACAAAAGGCACTTATTACCAAAACAACAAGATACTACACAAATTCTAATCGCGTTCCTGAATTAACGGGAACACACGAAAATTCAAATGTGGAACGCCGGAATCACCAATCGGATTATCGTTCTACATGTATAAAAGACGAAAATTCCCGTTCTTACCCCTTTGCCCGACACCCCACGAGGACGCGAAGGGGGGGCGAAGAGGGAGGGGGAGCAGGGTGTAGCTAATGGCAGTACCACTCGGATTCATTAGTAAATTAGAAAGCGGATGAGTCCAAAGTTACGAAAATTCAATATCTAATAATGATCAACTCTTACCTGCCTATAGTCGATAGAAGGGTGTTTGAACGAAAATTTCGCCTTTCGAACGTTTCTATTTGAATTTGTCAATCCGACTTTGTTGAGAATTGAATTATTTAGTTTTCGATTCGACTCTGTTTGGGTTTTGTGTTTGTCTATCTGAGGTGTTCATGCTCTGAGGGTTTTGTTTTGTGGAGCGATTCCATCAATAACGACCTTTTGGGATGTGGAAAAGTAAGCCACGTGGATTTTATCCACTCAAATGAATTACTTAAACATTGACCTGAATTTTCTCCATTTTGTTTAGAAAATCTGGTGCCATTTTTTAAAGCTATAGTAATCAACTTTGACGTCTAATCTCATTCAACCCTCCCCTGCAGTACCTCTTACAAACTACCAAATTACAGTCCAAGGTACATAAGACCCTCAAAAAAAAGCAAAACAAAATTGGAAATCTGAGCCTAATCAAATTACTATGTAGACGTTATTAAAAACACGGTTTTTTTTCGTTTAAATCTATTGAACAGCGCTTAATATCTCAATGTCGGTTTTAATTTGGGAGCATCGTGTTACCTCCTAACAGTTTTATTTTCAGAAGTAAGACAAGGAAACGCGTTTCGACAGCCTACGTGGAAAATAAAATAATGTGTTGATCTTGTGATGAAATGAAAAATCGAACGCCATTTTTTTTCGCGGCTTTTGACATCTTACATTTCTTTAAAGTCCAGTGTTAATACATCGATTGATCAATAGGATTTGGTTGAATTCTTATAAAAAACCACAATATTTATACCTTCCTGTTTTTCGATGATAAATATCTAAGTACTAGTGACCCGCCCCGGCTTTGCACGGGTGCAAATAAGGTATTAAAACCTTCCTCTTGAATCACTCTATCTATTAAAAAAAACGGCATCAAGATCCGTTTCGTAGTTTTAAAGATTTAAGCATACAAAGGGACATAGGGACAGAGAAAGCGACTTTATTTTACTATGTAGTGATAAGCAAAGCCTCAATACATCGGTTGACATGTACAAATTAATAGGCAAATTATCTAACAATGGTCAGGCGGGCGAAGACGGGAGGGTCGTGAGGGACGAATGAGGGTAAATAAAGTCCAAAAAATACAGACCATAGACATTCGTAGAAATGACATATTTAACTTGGGCTTTTTCGTAGAATATGGTTTGTTTGACCTACTTATTACATTATATGGTAGAAAAAGCTGCTGTGAAAAGAAAATAAAAATGGAAGAAAAAGTATTCTATAGATTTCTAAAATGAATAAAAACAATTTTTTCATCACCACTTACCACAGTTAGTTTAACAAATGAATAAAATTAAAATTCAGTAAATAAATAACCAGCTAGCCTAACATTTCACTGAGTAAGCTGGGTACTTTAGACCGCCACTCGATTTTTGCGTT
Source organism: Diarsia dahlii (assembly GCA_949775195.1). Taxonomy (NCBI): domain Eukaryota; kingdom Metazoa; phylum Arthropoda; class Insecta; order Lepidoptera; family Noctuidae; genus Diarsia; species Diarsia dahlii. The sequence continues at coordinate 19,229,340 of OX459210.1, forward strand.
CAACCCTAAACAACTTAAACCACGAACGTTATTTAACAAACCGAAGTAATAATCCTGAAACCCAACTTAAATGCCCATGATTAATCTGTAAAAAAACAGTATCTGTTTGAATTACCTATCCACTCGCGTCCAATTATAGAGTTTACTTGTCTAACTAGACAATTATCAGGTAAGCTCGCATTTTTTGTCTAAGCAACATACGTAATCCATCGTTCTTCACTTTTTCTTTTATTTGAGTTCTATTTTCATGTAAAAATTAATCAATACGAGCCAAAACAAACAATTGTCTACATCGTATTGACGTCCTAATCTTTCAGCTACTGGCTACCGAAAAAAAAACAAAAACCCCGAAGCCCTTCGACCGAGGCAAGAAGGGCGTCCTTTATCATATTTATTTTATTTCAATTCGGTCCGAATTTAATCCTTTTCCATTAATTAGTGACCGCTCCCCGTATAATGCGGGGTCTGACCGACCCCTCGCGAGGATGCGTTAATTTTTCTTGGCGGCGGCCGCAGGGTTAGGTAGTGGGGTAAGTCATAAGCGATAGACATTTTGTTGAATCGTATCGATGTTTTGTAAGAGTCGTGAAATACATTAAGATCTCATTGTCTTCATAATAGATTCTTAACAGAACTACGTAACTACTGTGATACAGGCATCCTCTTAGTAAGACAGAGTGGACTGCTAACAAATAAATAAAAACTACAATATTCTTCAACTCATATTGAACAATAAGACATCTCCTCACTTCAAAAGGGTGACAAGCCTCTTAAACTTTCAAAACATTAAAAATTTCATAAGCATTTTAATATAACCGCTGGACTGTGTCGGCTCTCACCGAAACACATATATGTTTTCCTTCATTATCTTCACATTTTATAATGTTCTAGAAAACGGATGCGTTACTCATTGAGATTCACCTTTCTGTTATCAGATCTAACGTACCATGTATCATATTAATTGGTCGTTTCATGTTCATTGTAATTAAATCTTAATTTTTCGGCTCCATGTTTTTTGTTAATACGTTTTTACTGTTAGGTTTTATAATTTTATTGTTTTAGCTGGGTCGGTTACACGTGGAGCTGTTAGTGCCAATGTTCTTTGTTATCTTTCAGTCAGTTCGAATCTTATCGGAAAACTGTATGCAGATAGCTTGGGCTGATTTAGTGTCTTAAAAAAAAATACATTCTTATTTGAATACTAGCTTTTGCCCGCGACTTCGTCCGCGTTTCCGTCGTTTTTCGTAAAAAAGTACCATATGTCCTTCCTCACGGTTCAGTGGCGTTTTTTAGGTGGCATTGTGTATTTTATTTTTAATTGACGGTAACGGAAAGGCTGTCAGTTACTTATGTAACAAAATAACCTATGATAGAGGTCCTAACTATAGCTACCTTACACTTAAAATCTAAGTGCCTATTTAAACTAAAATATTCTAATAGAATGAAGTATACCCAGAAATATGTACAACTTACAACAAAAAAAGAAATGAAAATAAATGCAAACTATTAATAATTTGTAATTTGAACGAATATTTAAACACTACCATAACAACTAATACCTATTTTATAAAATAACAACAAAAGAAATTCAAATAAACTATTTAAAGACTAAAAGTCGCACTGATAAGCATTGTTTGTTAAAATCAATTATTGTCTGTCAATAAGGTCGAACGCTCTGAACGCATCAACAGCCACGACCCGCGTCGAGCACGGCAACCGTTACACAAAAATAATCCTTATGGCATGATTCAGTACTCACGCGCGACGCGGTGGCTTATTAGCGTATTTCATGTTTAGGTTTGGTGTTTCTATACCGATTACTATGATTATTTTTTTATTGAATAGGTAATAATATTAACTTCTTTTAAATAAGGATGAGTGAGAGTATTATAAACGTAAGAGTAAACAAATATAATCAGAAAGCTCCGAACTGCTAAGCTATCGGGAGTTACACGTGTTATTGTGAGTCAACCATAAAAGATAGACATATGCTGTAGTTGGATATTTTTTTAGATAATTTTATGTAGAACATTTCCGTCATAAATGATTTCTATGTAGCTTTAACCATTAAGGCTGCACACGCGACGGAAGCTTAAAAAATCGAGCAACTTCTCCCGTTTTCCCAACATTTCCCTTCACTGCTCTGCTCCTATTGATTGTAGCGTGATGAAAAGTATACTATAACCTCCCCAGGAGTATGAAGAATAATCGAACCAAGTTTCGTTAAAATCCGTCGAGTAGTTTTTGTTTCTATAAGGAACATACAGACAGACAGACAGACAGACAGACAGACAGACAGACAAAAATTTTACTGATTGCATTTTTGGCATCAGTATCGATCACTAATTACCCCCTGATAGTTATTTTGAAAATATATATCATGTACAGAATTGACCTCTCTACAGATTTATTATAAGTATAGATTCCTTTATTTCTTCAAATTTAATATCAGTCTTAACATCTTCAACTGCTTCTAAAATAACTCTCTCATGATTCTTAGTCAGTCTTTCGTTAACTACTTTACACCAAAGTTCGTCTAGTGTATCCCGACCTTTGTAAAGAAAATTAACTGTCGACATATCTATACGGCCAACAGTCATAAAAGTCAGTTTAGCAATTCAGGCATCGTAAACATACGAATTGTCATACTTTTAGTCATTATTTCTTTTTCTTTTGTAGTCATTATCAGTCATTAGAATACACGAAATGCCGATGTAGTTACAAACAGACAGGCTTGTGTACCTTGACTCATGGATACAAAACTGTGCCAATATACAACGTCTAGTCGTGTCTTAATAATATTGCACAAATTCTTGTTCTAAATTATGAATATGACACCGACTGTGTTGTTGAAATGTAAATTATGATTTTTAAATTGTTTTCTGTATTTTTGGGTATTTTGATTGTTGGCTGGAAACTATGATTTCAAATTCAAATTCAAAAATCTTTATTTGTGACACATAGGTAAAAGAGTTATCAGGTGTTATCAAAAGAATATATAGTATCACTATGTGCTGCCTTGCAAGGCATACAAATAATGTCTACACATTATTTAGTGTAGGTAGTTTTTAAACATTTTTAAAGGATATACCTACTTACTTAAATTAAATAAGAACAATATAAGTGTTTTATGGCTAATAACTAACTTATGAACTAAAGCTAATATAAATAAAAAGTAAAAGAATGTAAATAAAATAAAAACATTTTTCACTTTTTGTCTTCTAAATATTCATTGATAGAATAATATGCTTTTTTAATTAAAAAGTTATGGAGGGATTTTTTGAACGTATTAGAATCCCTTAATGTTCTTATTGATTTGGGAAGTTGGTTAAAATTTTTGATTTCTATGGGACTCGACTTCTATGATGCAGGTGATGAAAATACTAGATCTTTTATGATCTTAGACTAGACACTGGAGAATTTAATATTCAGGTGGATAGTTTTAAAATCATTAGTTTAAATTTTTACGCAAATCATTATTTAAAAATATTTTCGCATATTCTAATACTCGTAGATCTACATAGATCGTCTAATATTTTTCACCATCCGGTACTCGTTCAAATAACTCATGTGTGCAATGTAATTGCGATCGTGTTCTTTGCTTTGGTTCCAGAATTAGCTACTCTCAAACGTGTTCTTTAAAAGTGTCAAGACTATCCTCGGCTGCTTGCTCTTTCACGTTACTCTGAAGAATTTCACCTTTATGATGTTTTCGGCCTACATGGGCAAAAACATCATACCTCGTGAATATTGCGAAACGTTTCTAAAGGAGAGAAAAACGTGCAGCCCCTGAAACTCATAACAATATCGAAGACCGTAACCTCTTTACAAATCAAATTGAAATCATAAACAAAATATCGTCTGAAGACAAAAGAGTTTCAAGACAATGAGCTTTCAATACAATGAGCTTTCAATACAATTTGTGGCCTTTCGATTTTATTGATTGCTTACGACACCGCTGAAATGAATAAGTTTGATTGATTTTACTGTTTTCCATGAAACAATTTAAAAGTTTCAACAAAAGACGCTACCGCAGCTTTTGTTCTGAATTTAAAAAACAAAATGCTTGAATAACAGTCAAACAGCGGAAAGATTTGATGATAAAAATAGTCTAAAGTACAGTACTGAAGAAACGAACAGTTAAAACAACGATTACGAAACATTAACAGGTGACTAACCCATCGCCAGAATTTCCAGCAATTAACCACATTGATCAACAAGATCTGATTGAACCACGTTATTTTCCAAATCTAACCGCGCAATAACTCATTGAATCATTAAGCTTACAACCGTTACTGTAATTGTTAGCCGTGAGAGTTCAATTACTAAAATTACACCGACTTAATCTATTGCACAAACATACTAAAATTTAGAATCTGATGACTTGAATAGATAACTATTCTTTGTTGGTTAGTCGCCATTGCTTTAATTGTTGGTTTAGAACCGTGCACTTCGGTTAGGTTCTTTTTGAATAACGGGTCGTCATTGATTGCTATCTGCGGTAATGTAAGTTCGGGTAGACAGCTTTACGCTAGGATTTAATCTTCACAATTAATTACCTTTTGTTCAGAACCAATATGCTAATTCCTAGCTACAAGCTTTTCTTCAATATCATTTTTAAGATCAATGTCAAAGTAATGAGTCTACAAAAAGATGTTCTGGCCGGCCGGCATTCGGATCATTATCAACTTCTTTTACATTTTCGCGAATATTTTTAGAACAATGATATCTATAATATTCGTCGCGTCAATTCGTCCCAGTTTCACAGTCATCAAAGTTCCCATCTCTTTCATGTTCAAAGCTATAATTCATCAATGTCGAGTGCGACTCACCTTTCTTGTCCACACAATCGAAAAAAATCTACTTTCTCACATTATTCGCATCTGAAATGTCTCTTGGGCTATTATAAAAACATTTTTGACGACATCGACTGTTTTTAATTATTCAGAATTATTACATTCTCATTACACTTCACACAATGCTGATAATTCTTCTTCTATTTTAATTGAATGTGCTACTTGCTCTTTAATGACTACTTTCATACTTTCGTGTGTTTCGACTTTCTAGTTGTAAACATAAAATTATTCGGTCGAAGTACATCGTTTCTGTTTAAAGTTTAATTTGAATTACGCACTTTACGATGGCGGTTTTCTATAGTCTGAATAGATAACTAGTAATGGTCGGCTTCGTGGCTGGGTGCGCAGAGATGACACGATAAATGTACATATTACGCCTGCAACTATGTTTCGGGGCCAATATATTGTTGGAAAATGGATACTGTACGATAATATCTTATTTGAATAATTTGCTAAACTATATGCTTTCGAAAACTCATGTGACTGTAATTAAAACGTTATCTCCCAAACTCATCAGCAAAAGCTTTTATTAATTCTTCTCTTTAATCTTTTCCCCTCACAAATTGATCTGGTCCTTCTTCTTCCTCCACCTGTAAGACCTTCATCTTACACCTCGTACACAATGTCATAACTCTAAGGTCTCGATGACGACAGTCCTCAAGGGCGTTTATTCTTAAAACACTGCACTGAGTCAGGCAACGAGGCTGAGTGATCAATCTTGTTCAATTGAGAGACGTTACGTAATCGGGACACCGTCAATTTACTACTAGGTGATAGGAATTATCGGATATTTTGTTACAAGTAAATCTCGGCCTATATTGAAGATGTTGATCAAGAAATTATCCTGAAAACTGAATTACACTTTTATTACGAAGTTTAAGATAAATAAAAGTAGATGAAGCCTTCTTCAATTAAGCATAATATGTTACTCACTCTGACTCAAATATTAGTTTCTGAAATCTCAGTGACTGATAATTAAATCTATAATTTATCTCTTATAACATCATCGTGATCCCAAGAACCCTGTATGCATTATCATAATATCTGTAGCATTTAACATAATATTTAAAGCAATAACTAATTCTGTAGCTAAGCGTTAAGACAGAGAGGCGCGGACAAATATTTACCTATTGCTGTATTGGAAGACTTTCCTGGAACCCTGGTCGTTATGATATGTCGTGGCATGTTCCAGTTACTACACCATTAGTATCTCCTGTTTGTTTAATATAGCATGTCTAGATAAAATGTTCTTAGCGTAGCTACTGCTGGATAGAGGTGCTCCTGAAATTGGAGGAACCATTTTGTGTTTATGTCTATGAAAGATAGCAGTGACGATGAGTTTCGTCTTACTGTGGTTAGTATTACTAACTATAGATTAATTCTAATTGTTTTCTTACTAATCACGTCCATTATCTATCATAGAAAGGTTAGCCAAAGGTGTGCCTGTACTAGACCCACATTTCGTCAGCCCTTAGCGCTCTAATATCTTAAGTGAAGATTCTATATTACTAATTAGAATGAACGAAATTGAATCTAAGTTCATTAGTGAACCCAAAGAGAGTATGTACTGATACCTACAATGACTTAGATACAAGTTAAGAGTAAACTGATACAAAAGAAAGTAGACCAGCTAATATAATTAGACAAGTATGGCGCATAATCCAGTGATCTTTGGTTTCATCAGTAACGTGCGTCTAGTGCGTAAACCGTGCGTGTTTGTCAGATGTTTCAGACAAGATATATACGCTGCGTTATTGCTGTATTTATCTGAATGAAACGTCTAATTATTAGATATTGCTATCACGCAAAAAATTTATAATTATGATAAATTCAACATCTGGGCGATCAAATATCAAGTCTTACGTCTTTCGTCACCTAAATGTTTATAAAAATCGTGTGAGTTTCTATCTTTGAAGACTGTAGGTAGGTACTAGTCATCGTCTTCGAAAGGTGTGTCTGAATAACCGAAAACCGCAGCGAAACCGCCGTTGCGTCTGGTACCACCCTTCTAATCTGCGTCCATATCATCACGCTGATACGATCTGTGCAGGGGCCGTGCAGTCACGCGTGTGTTCACTCAGTTTTATACTTTAGCTTTCTTTAACTAATGGCTCATTATTTTAGTTTTAGTCATTTCGAGAATAGATATTTTTGGTGGTCCGTTTTGTGTGTACGAGTAATTAAGATTGCTTTAATTTTGATAATGATTTATATTATTATTTATTATTCTAAAGGCGAAACCGCTATTTGAAATTTAACACTTTTTAAATGTGGTATTTCATTTCTGATTTCGACGGTAATATACCTACTATATCTGCTATAGCATCTAAATCCAAACTCATCATCCAAATGAATCCCAAAAACAAAACACTCATCAAATAATTCATACTCCACAATACATTGATGGCCTTTTATAAACAATACAAGCGAACAACACCTTTTCATTATTTCACCGATCCAACCGCCAATAGCTATGTACTTCCGGTGATCACTGATAGCCCCAATGATGATGATGTTACCGGAAGTACGTCACTATGGGAACTGGTAATTAGATTACATTAATTCATTTGCGCTCGCGCTTGTGAAAAATTTACTTCCTCTAGAATGTTATTGTTGTAGTTTTAATTGAGGGTATTGATGGACTTCGAATTGTTTGGCGTATTATATTCTATTGTGTTAAGCCCTTTATCTCTCTCGGGATAAACCTTCATTGGAGGACTAGAATCATTATCGTTCTTTATCACTGAGGCTGCTATGATTATAGTGCTATCAGAATTTGCATCTCTACTTTATATTACATCGAAATTGACTTGAAAAAATTGCCATAATTATTGTCCTAACTTCTACGTATCAAAAATCATGTCAAATACAATTTTGCCAATACCAATACCGTAGAACTTCAAAATACTCAAAAACACTTTTCTCTTGTTACAGCGAGCCACACTGGCTGAAAAAGAAGTGACCACGTTAAAAGAACAACTGGCCACGACCAGCCCGACTCCACTCCAGGCCACACTACCTAAAACCAATGGCTCCCACATAGAACCCACCAGGGATCAGGCCACGGAGACCAGGATCGACAGGTTCAGTCCTGACATCAAGGAAGAGAAGCACGACGTTGATGACGACATAGAGAAGATGGAGATGGCTGCCACTGGGAGGAGTAATAGCAACTCTTCGAGGAGTAGTCCCGTGGTGCATCAGCCCATGCTTGAGGGTGAACTTGCTGCTAAGGAGAAAGAGGTAAGACTACTTTTAATTACTAAAATTTAGAAGAAATGTCATAGAAAAACTGTAATCCTTTGTCACAGTGAGGTCATTATAGCAAAATGGCACAATTGCCAAGTTTGATATGTTACACTCTTACTGACAGCAACCAGTTGATAATTGCCAGTAGATTACGATGTTGTTCGCTGTCCTGTATACCATCTATATATTGAAATGGCTTTATCTAATATTGATGAATAGTTCTAATGTATGTTAGTCAGTAATGGACTTAGACTGTACAGCTATATCTATCATTCACCCAATAAATACTAATCAAATCATGTCACATAGGTATGTACTACAGGCACATTACATGTCCTATTAATGTACATGAATCTTCCCATATATCAGTGTCATTATCCGCGATCATAGGAGCATGTGGGCGGCCATCCCAGTCTACCAGTTATGACAACACAAGCGATTGACTCAAATGCTGCATCACCGCTCTATTGCTCTCAATTAGAGTTGCCCAGCCGACTCGCGTTAATTGACTGTATCGATAATATTGATTGATCGATTGGTGGGCGGCCAACATTTGTTATCGACGCTTAAATGAATAGGTGATTGTGTACATTTTTGGAAGTTAAGTGACTGAGGCATTTGGAAAAATACGGGTCCGTTTACTCACAAAATTTCATTTATTGTTGGTTACTGTCAACGTGAAACTTGACCAGAGAAACGTTTTACCTAACTTTCCCTTAGAACTTTCTCAACAAAAGCTTTTAAAAGTGTTTGTTTAAAGTAACAAAATAATAAAAAACAGTTAGGAGACGCAACTGGGTCAGTAAAACGTTACAGAAAAATCGATTTCACTAAAATTTGCGAACACATTCACGTGTTGGACATGGAAACTCAATTTAGAAGTAGCAGCACGTGAAACAAGTACTCTTAAGAGCTGCGGAAAAAACTTATCATGTCTTGTCGACGTTTCGACATCGGTGTTGGCACAACACTAATTGAAATTAGCAGCCCGCTCTGATCGCTTGCCAATGCCAATTAAGACAGAAAAGATAATGTCGTATTAGATAACTCTATAGCTATAAATAATAACTGTATTATTTGTGGCATATGTTCAATGGTAGATTTAGATCTAATTCTGGGATTTCCGGCGTGTGAAAAGAAATTCGTATCAGTTGAAAATCTCGTTGCGAAATGGGTTAATGAGTAGAGTACAGAGTAGTCGTCATGTTATTGAACGAAAATATCGCACGTGTACAGATTTATACATAGAAAATATCTCCGATCTTAATCTCATTACTACTTACATCCTTTCAACATATCTGTTTAGATTAAAGGTTTTTGGTTGTCTTGTCTTACAGTGCATAAAATTACTCAGTCTTCAGTATCGTGTGGTTGTGCCTAGCCTGGTGTCAGAGTATTTATGTCACCCTTGGGCTCCTAACTTGGCTTTATATGTTGTTGAGAAATTTCTATCAGATATGCTGGTTTCCTCACGATATTTACCTTCCCGAATCAGTAGTGCTTGTCTTGGGTTCAAACTAGATTCCTATAACTTGGCAGTCCGACGGCCACAGAACTAGGCCATTACTGCTTCGATTCCACCAAAAGTCACAAAAGTAACAAACAAATGAAACAAAAGACTATTTAGAAGGATAAAGAAGTAGACAAAATCGAAACAGCAAATAAAAGTCTTACAAGGAAACACTTAAAGAGCATGCTGCTACTGCTATAGATTTCCCAAATACCAACACACGTATCAATGCGGCTCCAATTAGGCAGCGTCCTATAAATAACGGTCGAGTCGCGTGTCTTAGAGGGACGTTCATAAACGGTGATATTTATTTAGTGCAAGGATTACATTCGTTCGGTGCCGATCAATCATCCCATTGAACGTATCCTGTTTCCTTTACCTAGGGATGCGCAACCCGATGGGGTATCGACACTTCGGTAAAGTTAGCATCGATAGAAAATACATCTTTATTCAAATCCTCAGCTTGCTGTAACTGAATGAAATAATTTCCTTCAACAAACCTTCACGGTGGATTTTATTTCGTCATAACCTCTATGATTACAACCATGAATGGTCGACGACGATCCTAATGGCTAGTTACGAGCTTCCTGTTTTAGTTAATAAAATAACTTCCTCATTATTATTGTGCTAAGTAACCTCAGTAGTTACTTCTGTTCTATTCAACCTTAGTCTTTAGTGGCTTCCGTTGTATTTAACTAATTAATATTTTCAAGAAATATTTAAAAGAAAAATCTTCGGCCTATTTTATCGACTATCATTAAAATTCTATCGATAAAATCCCACCCACAGATCACAAAGCCCATCCCTAGATCTAACCGACTGTCAAACCCAATTCAGCATTGCCCCCGCACACGTAATTGATTTATTGATCGTACGTTACATTCGATACGAGATGAGCTGCGTTTGCGCTGCATCCTTTACTCACAATTTCTAACCAGTTGACCGGCTGACCTCGATCGCATAAGTCATGTAGTAGGGGACGGAGCGATTGAGTATTGGGTTTTAAGGCCATATGGGTGGTAAGAAATGAAGATTATATAAAGTCAGTAGGTGTGGGAAAGCATTTGAGGATTGTTTACCTAGATTTTGACATCTTTTTTCTAAATATCACGAAATTGGAACACACATGAAATGCGTCTGATCTAGCTCTAAACAGACAGGATAGGCCAATGATGATTATGTCTAATTATCTTTTGTTATGAAGATCTTCGGATTGATGACAACTTTAAAATGTAAACGTAACTGTGTGAACTTTCAGAAGCATATAATTTATTGACATGAATATTGAACAACGTGTACGGTGTAATAGTAAACGTGTTGAAGGTTGCAGTTAGAACAGTCACGCATCTTCGCATGCTGAGAAACAAATTACAATGTCTGCTGATTTCGAGATAGCTAGCTGTCGCTACTATGTGCGTAGAAAGTATTATATCTTAGATATTATTGATGGCTGTTCTTTCATTACTGTCGTAAAAAGCATTTAAATTGAAGTCTTGAGTTTGATTGACCTAGAGATAGCAAAAGGTGAGACCGAGGTTTTTGTTCAGAAAATCATGTGTGAAGCTCGAACGATAGATGAATGCGGAGAAAAAAATATGGCAGTACATAAAACTGTATGTAAAGCGAAGAGTGAAGATTCCATACAAACAGTATCAACACAAACAACATTTACATGAAAGAAACTACACAAACAATTCATGAGTCAAAAACAGACCCCCATCCATTTGAAGTGGTGCTCATCGCCAATGCGGCCGAATTTCAAAGAAGCCTAGTTGCAAGCCAGGCCTTTCAGAATGCACCCATTCATGCTTCAGAATCATTAGTCCATTGAATCACCGAATTTAAAGCAAGCGAAAACGCGGATTTGAAACGAATTTTCATCCCTTTGTTGGGGATTCAATAGCTCTATATAATTACAAGTATGTTTGGGTTTATTGGTGAAAATGGACGCTGTACAGTCTGAAGCTAATGGGGATGAGATTTTAGATGATGGGTATATGAAAAGAGTCTGTGTTCAAAATATTTTAAAACATATCCGATCCGAACAAAAAAACAACAAATTGACAACAAATAAACTAATTCTCAAATTAGGCGACAAAAAGACAGAAACGTAAAACACAAAAACATCAATAGTGTTGAACACAACCCTCCAGAATACTTGCACAGTGTCGAAACTCAATGAGTTCGCGATATAAAAGCTGTTATTTGCCGTAACGAACGCCTTTGTGCGGAGGAATGCCTTTAGAAGCACTATCTTAAAGACGAATTGCCGTACAACGCTGCGCAAGTTCCTACCGATGCAAGCACAAGGTACTATGACGCAGCAATGCAAACAATCTCCAGCCATAGTTTCGTTCACAAACTAGCCATAAACAATCCGATAAAGGTACTGAACCGAACAACTTTTGATAGTACACCAGTACGCCGCTTTTTATGCAAATTCGTGGCGTTGCGAAATATCGATGTGTTCAACGAGCTTCTGCGTTGTCTTCCGGATTTATTTGTGGTGTACTGCTTTCAATTTCTTCTATTGTAGTTTTAAGTTATGGTTGAAAGGGGAATTTATTTTCTTTCTCTTTTTTGTTATGATGATTTGTACAATACAAACAGAAATGTGATTCCTTTCAACGAAAGAAATCTTGGAAATGAAAACTCAACACACAACCCAATCAATAACATCTTAAAAAACTTTCTTAAATCAAAAACTCGTGCAATCAAATTCAAAGAAAAGTTATCAAACGAGAAAGAGGACCTATTATCGGAATGTCATCAAAAAGAAATAACACGGCGTCACCCTTTCGGCAACTTAATTAAAATCTTCGCAAAAAATCCCCGAAGGAAAAACTTTTGACCCTTCGATAAGGTTAATAAGTTCCTAACTGTGGTTGTCGACTGAAAAATTGTTTCGTTTCTTCGGAATTTGTCGAACCAACAAAGGGTATCAAAGACTGCATGGCCAGGGGTGCATTGTCGCGATTTTCTGACTTTTTAACCCTTTTGTGGTTTTTGTTTTCGCGGAAATTCTCTGTTTGTTTAGGAAAAGGAGTTTTCCACGTGCGAATAAACACTTCATTATTTTGATTGTTCGGAGAGCCTTCTAAGAAATTTGAAGTCCTAAAGTTTCAATATAGTACTCGTATTAAAATATCCTTACCAAGAAATATTGTAACTTCGTTAAATATTGTTTTCGCCTTGCACAACTGATGTTATGTGGTTTCATTGCTAAGTTCGCTCCAGTCATGTTTAGATTCTGTCTACAACTCTTTAATTTCGCAATCGATATAACATAATAACATTTCTCACTTCTAGTGCTTCCACACGGTGCCCATTATTATCAATTGGGTTATTAGAATTAAAGAAATAAGATTTAATGTGTCACCACCGTATTATATGATAAATGATGGCGATGATATTTCTTTTTTTATAAATTGCCTATTTATTACAATAACCATGTTTCCGTCTGTCCCAATGGGTTTTAACAAGATTTTTGATGTAATGTGGGAAGTCAAATAGACAAACGTTGCATATTAAATGCAGGTTCATCTGCTTAGCTACAGAAATCTAGGTGAAGATGATGATGATGGAAGGGAAAAGAAGAAGAAGAAAATGGATTTTACGATTTTAGGGTTATGTTTAATGCATTACTCTTTCTAAACACGTTCTTACTGATACTGAGTAGGAGAGCTGATGACGAAGGCTAATAAGTAGGAAATGTTCCAAGAATAGCTACTTCTATTTGTGGTAAATAATTATTAACTCTGTCCACCGCAATGGATTACTCATCGGCAACATAAGCATCAAGGCTCTACACTATTGACTTACACATTGCGACAAAAGATAACGAGATGCCGACATGTTTTTCTTTCACAATCAAATCAACAGACAACTGACTTTATTCTTTAGCAAAGTTATTGAATCATAAACAAGCAGTTAGTACATAATTACGCCGACAGATAGCGCCCTTTTGTAATAAAACCTTATTTTTGGAATACATTTATAAATCTAACGCGTTCAGACACCTGTCATTAAACGTATACAGCCAGACACCTGGCATCAAAAATAGGTAAACATCACAATACACACACATTACGATGCTACTATTTAATTTCAGAAAGCAATAATAGTCCTACATAAATCATAAACACCTTTCTTTTTAGGCAGTAAAAACGTTACTTTCATCTTGGGACTCATAGATGGCGCTGTACTAAAATCCAACTGTAAATTATAGTTTAATGTCACTTCACGGCGAGACATGAAAGAGTGACGATGCTATTTTTGTACACACCAAAACGAAAACACTCGAAATTAGTTTATGACGTTTGTCTGTAGTTCGATTTATTTTAATTTTGTTATTTTCGGGGGCCGTGCTCTTATTATGTGTCGGTCGTCGTAAACTGGTGTAGTTCGACACTGAATTATCTCCCGCCCGACTTGACTAATGATGGCGGCAGTATTTCTAATTTAGACTTTATTGACATTTATCGATGATCGGCCACTCTTGCGCCGGAAACCAGAATGTCTACAAGTTTGATGTAACACATTCCGTCCTCCCATAGTTTTTTTTTTATTTTGTTATTCTAAATTCTATTCGCTTGGCATAACGTTGGTAATTTTTCGTTTCCTATACAAATTTGCAAGACTCATTTAGTTTTGATAAATGTCTTGCTTTCCTTCATCTCTGTCTACGACATTAGTGACGATATAATTATTTGATATTTCATTCAAAGCTGCTTCATCAAACTCTTATGCTTCACCTTCGTCTCTCTCATCATCTTTTGAGACTTTCCCGAATTATTTAGTCTCTTTACGTTCATCGCACGGTACAGTGTTATCGTTCCCGTCTTGGTCATTAATTTATTGTTATCCATCGCACTATAAAGCTAATGATAAATTTTGTTAACAACTGGAACGATCTATCGACATTAATTTGCAGTGGTCTATTCACTGATAATTTATGTTTCGAAGACGATGCCAAAACGTGCCCGTCTGACACCCTGAGGAATGACAATATATCGACCGATAGATTCGTATCGATAGATATACGAGACCCGATAAACATGACTAACCTCAAGCTTGTTAAAATAACATATTTAAAATAGAAATTACACACGCGATATTACTTTCAAAAGATCATCAACATAAACAAGCTTTTGCTTGACATTCAACATTGAGCTCTCAATTGCAACTGAATCAACTCTAACAACGCTAAAGAAAATAAATAATAATATTTCGCGACTGTAAATCCATGTTTGATTATAGATATGCTCGCACATACAAACACACGTGACCTTTGCGTTCTGATTTCCAAGCGAATCAAAGAGAAAGCATCGAGGGATGTCGACAAGAGAAGCAATCAGATGCCCCATCAAACGCAACCTATCATCTTGTCAGAAATCGGCACGCACGTTAATTTAATAACAAAAAAAGCCTAGAGTTACATTAGAAAAAAGGACAAAAATAAATGGTAAGTAGTGTGCGCGTGGGTCTCTCTCGCTCGCTCGTCGGCGACGCCCGTAATTACGCTCCAAACACGCGAGCGCAACTTGAAAGCAAATGTCAAACTCACATATTTATTTCTTAGTATTGAATGCTGCGCTCGCTTCTCGGAAGATCCGATGTAAACATCATCGTGTCGATGATGAAAGCGATCTGCTTCTTTGTACTCGATGCTGATTAGTCTAATTTTATCCAACAAAAAACATTACAAATATGTAATTTGTGTGCACCGTGACAACGCCTGGCGTGACTGAAACCGAGGCTCAATAATGACCGGAAAGTGTTCGGTACATCTCAACCGAGTGGAAACTTTGTTAGTCAGTCAGCAATGTTACTTTAATAACCTCGTAATTAACTAAAACGAAGACGGCTCGTCGAATTCGTCCCGGTTTATTTATACACGGTCCCGCGTCGATATTCAGAAGCCAACTTGATAGATTCATAGCAGCGAACATCAAAGAGCGAACATTAATCATAACTCACATCAATCGCCGGTGAAACATTTCTGTTTTTATTGTAAATCAGTATTAAAAAGCGACAACGTAAGCATATGAATCAAACGTGCGCCTCGAGACGTCGACTTTGTGCAATAAATTCGTGAAAACGTAAATAAAAAAGTGTGGCGGGCCGATCGGACCACCCTGCGGTACACCTGTTGAATCTATTAACGTGTGCGCGGCCCGCACCAGATACTATCGAACTCGTCGCCACCCGCCACCCGCCGGCCGAGAGCTGATGTGTCGTGCTGTCGTACATCATAATACGCGATGCGTTGAGAAAAATCAGAGTCGGTCACATCTGTGCGTCGGCGTCGATGGCTCCGCGCGATGCCTCTCCGAGCAAATCGTGCGTTTCGTTTCTTTTAAATTAAAGCCGGTGTAAGTGCGCCTCAACTGCGCCAAACTAATAAAAGTTATACTTCCTACGAAGTGATATTTATGTATGTACTACGTCTGGCTTCCATCTTTTACGATCGTCAACAGTTACATATTTAATGTTCGATGTTTATCAACATTTCTTTCTTATGCAGGTTTTAGTGGAGCGATAAATTATTTATCATCAAAGACTTGCTTATTTTGAAACTTTTGTTTCTTTAGCGCGGTAATTCCTGGCTTTTACAACAGACGTCACTGGCATTATTAAGTAAACGCCAGTATTCTTTTATCATAGATTTGATGTATTAAGAACGGATCATAAATTCAAAGATAGCGTATGGTATGATAACAGTTTGGCAGGACTCGAAGAGGATGGGTCGCGTCATGATGTCACTGTGTACATAGATGTGGACGTGTATTAGTCAGTAGTTGACTAATTGACTCATTCTGAAAATCTGTGAAACACTGACGCACCCTCGTAAGTTCTTAACAATGGTTTTAAATTAAAACATTTCATGACCTAGTTCAATAGGTTTCAATCTTCACGATTGTCGTATAAAATATCGTCACCTCCAATTGTCTTGCCTGCCTCTCAGTTCTCCCGATTTCGTGTCCAAGTCAAATGTTACTATTGTACTACCTTTGTTCAGCGTTTCATGCTATGATTCAGCCCTCAATGTTACAAGGCCGTCGAATCTGTTTGCTATACAGGTCTGAGTTGACTTTTTATATTTAAAAGCCCTCTTTGTCTCAGACTGCCGCAAGTTTAATAAGATACATCTGTTACTACTATATTTTGGGGACATCGTCTTCGAACGTCTTATAGTCAACAGCGTAGATATTGAGTTACAGCAGCGTTTTTTCATCAATTTTCAACCTTACTGCCTGCTAATAAGGATTGTGGTTTTGTGATATATATACAGATTTACACCTTTGATGTATTTCGATTTCTTTTTGTGGGGAGCTGAGAAATTTCGATGGCTCATCGAGACACGACAAGATGAGTAAATCAACGGGAAGAGTTATCAATATTTTTAACGACTTATTCATAACGTGTCTCACGGAATTGTTTCGTTGAACTAATTTCGTTTTGGAAGAGCGTTGACTTCTGTTACTGAAAACAAAGTTTGTTTAAGCTGTCGATTTAAACCAGGTACTTTGAAAAGCTTGTGAACCTCACAATTTATGACAAAGACCTAAACAAAATTACAATTGAACAATTTCAAGATCAGCTTTCTGAAGAAAATCCTTATAAGACAATTTTATCCCCTACCGAATATTATACCAGCGTGTAGTATCAGATTGCCAAGAGATTACCACTATTCCTCAACACTACACATCACTTCATAATTCGTTTGATCACCTAATGTTTTATGTATGTCGTCGTAATTAGTTCGATCTCCTGATCATCAATATTAATTTGCAATTACAATATCACGCCTCTGTACATGATTAGGTTCATTCCAGTTTCATTAAACTTTAATTCGTTTTGTTTATTCATGATTTACTAGCTATATTTTTGTTCAATATTGAACGTTTGATCATTCAAGTTTTTATAAGAAGGCCATTTTTATGAGGGATTAAATTTTTTGCTCTTGTTAATAAATTATGGTTTATGGGCGTCTGGTGATAATTAATCTTAATTATTTGATTAAGCCACGGATATGGCAGTCATTTCTGGTCTAGTGAAGTTAAATTATTATAGTTTGATGGCATGTTAGGCACTAATACATCTACACTTGAATGGACAAGAAACTGCAACATATAAGACTATATTGATGACCGCACCACACGGGATATGATCGAACAAGAAAGAAAGAAAGAAAAAGATAATCACGCGTTACATTAATCCAAAGTCCCAATAAAAAAGCAATCTTCTAAACCCAATTGCGTTTAATAAAAACAGTAATTATAAATGAAAATAGCTCCAATACTAATACATAGGCAATTATCGTCGCGACTAACGATCTAGCAGTATTACACTTATCGGAACTACCGCCATATCACCTTAACTAAAACCTTATTGGGTTTCAATAAGAACCAATTTGTTCCGCGGCTACCGTAATCCGGGGAAAATCGAAATAGGACCTAAGACGCAACCTTGTAGAGTCTAATATTGTTTGTTTATCGTGTGCCTCCATATGTAGGGACGTGTTAGTTCGGAGTGAACACGTGTGCGGAATATGTCAATTCATTATAAACTTTGTGTCGTATAGAAGATGATTTGTGACATATTATAGAATAATGCGGTATCTGTTAGTACATGCATCCATTAAGGACTTATTGTTTCGTGTGTAGATACCGCCGAATTCTGAGTAATTGACGAAATTTGTCGGTGTGTGCCTGTCATTATGTGTTTAATTAGTTTCTGTCTGTTTATTGTTCGTATTATCGATTCTAGTTATGTTATCGTCGAGAAAGTTTCGGTTCGGGATGAATGAGAAGATTTGTGTGATTCATTCTGTGTTTAGAACTTAGTAGTTGAGTGAGTTGGATTGAAAGGGTCATTAATTGTACTTTTGTAATCGGTACTTACTTATTTTTTCCACAGCTACATAGCACTGTATAATTTTCGTTGTTCAAATCAAAACATCAAGAAACGAAAAGCTTCCGTTGGTTTCGGCCTCATCAAAATTTCTAAAACTTTTTCGTCCTCCCTACCTGCAACTTCGTCCAAATGCAATTACAGCCCGTCGAAAACATTCTACTATTGTTTTTATTAAAATTAATTCTGAAAATCAATCAATTCAGAACTTTCTTGTCGTCCCCTGTTGTTCGGACCATTTTTCTCGTCCCCCCCTCTCAGAGACAATAGAAAATGGTTATTAATATTCCTTGTAAAAAAACAGAGGCGCTAAACAATAGGTGTTGTTAATTTACTCATTAAGGATTCATGGGGTGTGCCGCCTTCTGGGAGAAGGGTGGCAGATCCACAGTGATATTGGCTTCCTTTGATACATTCGGTTTTGGTACAAATTGAAATTTAATTTTATATCAGTTGGGATGTGTCAAATTGTGGGTACTGGAAAATTTTGAGCTTTATTTTACGAGCATGCCTTTAAAGATGTTTGAAATTAAACCAACTTGAATGAAAACCCATTCACAGTATTTGAATAAAAAAAAACTTTCCACCCAGTCGCAAAATAAATAATAATAAACATACAATTTTGGCTATAAATCACAGATTTTAACCGAACACAATGGAACACAAAACAGCCGATAATTTTAATAATACTTTGAATGACAAAACGTATGACCACGTGGCGGGGGTCAAAACCGGTCGCAACCGGTTCTTAATAAAACACCATTCAATCGAATTTCGTACAATCCACCACTAATGTAAAGAGACTCCACAATAGCAGGTCACGCTATTCTGACCTCTATTCATGCAAAATAAGGGCGAGAGTTTCGTAAAAGTTGGACCAGGGTAGTGATTGGTACATTTTGATCGCCTATTCATTCGGCAGATTTGAATCTACGCAGATGTCCAGCTGGTCATGTAACACATTTAATCGAACGAGATCTATTGAAACGATTTTTTATTGTTGTATTAATGGTCAAGTTTGAATAGAGGATCGCGTGACGATTTCAATGTAATTCGGAGCCCGGAGCCCTGAGCGTTTGGCGTTCGCCATGGAAGATTCTATTACTATGTTTATTTCAGACACTTTGAGTAAACCTTCGAAATCTATCGTCACGATATCGTGAATTCTAAAATGTCAGGTTAAGTGCTTGGTATATTTGAACATTGCAAACGATAGTCTGAAATGTACTAGTTACTACTATGCAAATTCATTCAGATTTCGGTTTATTTATAGATACCTTCTAAGTACTCTCTATATTTAGATCTTATTCCATTCCATTTATAATTGTTTAACCACAGAGGCATATAATTTGGGATTTCCTAATCAATCATAATCACTGATGATGCGGTGAGGTCGCGACCCTAACTCGATAGGTTCCAATTCTGCTTGGAAAATCCCAAAATGCGCTCTCACAACAACAAAAAAAATAAAAAAACAAAGATACCCAAGGTTATAAAAATAATACAGTTTTCCCGCCCGACAAAACACTAAAATGATTAGCATGTCATCCCTATCTTGGGGACACTTTAATTGAACGTTTCCAACTCCCATCGAAACAAAGGCGTCAAAAGGAATATTTCGCATAAATTATTTTTTCTCTTTTTTTCAACACTTCATTGTGAAGATATCGTTAATATTAATTTTTTGACACGGAAACACCACGCTTTAATATTCGTGATACAGCCCTTTGTTATTTTAATGGCTGCCGATATTCCCTTTGCTATCCATAGCTTCGTCAAAGAAGTTTTCTATTTGCTTTCGTTGCAATTCATCGGTCGATTTGGGGTGGGGATTCTGTTTTAACAAATAATTAAAACAAATTACTGTAGAGGTTTGAAATAGATTCTCCTTCAAAAGATAAAATAGACAACAGTTTAGAGATAGATGAAACGATAGAGCAAGGCAAAGCTGAATGATGGTGAATGGAACGAAAGCATAGATTACGCTAAATTGGAGACTATCTCACCTATACTGCAGTGGATTTGATATAATAAAAAAAGTTTGCGATAAACAAAGAGTAAGAGAGACAGCCTCTGACGGATAAGAGCTGTACTGACGCAATACGCAACACGTGTAAGCAGCAATTGATCGTAAAACAATCGATAGTAGAGCCGATTTAGACGGTAAGTCAACGCCCTGCTTATCGCAGGTCAATAATTCGGTATAGTTTAGTTGAGCGAACTCACGATTATCTGAACTCTTGCGCAGATATGTGGATGTCAAAGTTTTGGAATTTAAATAGACGGATTCCATGGATATTTTTTTGGGTACAAACTCTGATGAGTCTAATGTGAATGTTACGATTATCTAATTGGAAATATTTCCGATTGTGGCAGATATGATTACTTCCAAGGAATTACAAAAAACAATGACCATTAAGATATTTTTATAACAAAACTTAAAATTTGATTATTCCTCAAAGAAATGATCAAATCTTAGAATGACAAACCGAAGATACACTGCAAACTATTAGATAAAGCTCCAAAAGCTACACTGATGAATCTTAAAAACTTTGACAACCACAACCAACAGATCGATACACGCATTTTGACAAAAACAATGTTCCCGATACTGATGATAAAGTGATGTTTATATAATAATATATACATTTGTTTTACACATATCAGTGTAATAATACGTTAGTTGCCGGTGGTGTGGACTTGCATCCGTCCGTGTGTGATAGTAGCTTGATACTCCTGATGTCTATCGAGGATATTTGGTGATGAGGTCCGTATATTCGTTTATTTATGATTTTGTAGAGATTCGATATCTTTCGTAGCAAGAGATGAAGTGTGTGTGATGATTTGGTGGTTTTTATTAACATAAATTGTCGTGATTGCTTTGAGCTGTGTAAAAGAAGTTTAATTTGTGTTCTGCGAAAAACTATGTTACACGTGTTAGGATATTAACATAATTCTGCCATGTTCATAATCACGCTTAAAGCTCTAATAATTCTAACAAGTTATACAGAATTCATTATTAATGAAGGTACTAAACCCTACAAACTAGTAAGAATCTTTACTTGAATATAGGAAAATATCCGAGCAGCCTACGGAGACGCAGACAGTTTCCATCACTGCCTCAATAGACGGCTTAATAATATACAAACACAAGCAACAACAAACACCACAACAGTTACGGAGAAACAAAACGTTTCCACCATCCGTTTAGAACACATTAAGCGATTTACTTAATGTCTTATCACAAGCAATCAATAACAAACTTAAAGCACCAATCAATAAGATTGACATTCGATTGGGAATCCAACCGTCCTTGAAAACATCCGATCTAAACGCGGTACGCGAAGGATACTATTCTCAAAGTACAATCAACTCTATATCGAGTCGTCTCGGTTGACTGTCAGTCGATTCCGTGTTCTTAGTTACGTCACTCCGAAGAGGTTTGTTACCAATCTATCGGAATAGTTCTCTTAGGATGGAGGTCTAATGCATTGTCGTTAAATTAATGCCACGATTTATGACAATCGGAATTAGCCCCAAACGAGGGCCAGCAATGGATCACTGTTTAGTTTTATTGATGAATGTATTTGAATACAAATAACTGTGACATTTTCCGCGGCGGGTGATGTACGAGCGATTCTGGTGTTTACTGATTTGAGAATAGTGTGCGTTTTAGGTGTTATAGAAAATTGTTTGATAGTCATTTGTTATGTTGATGGACTTGCGAATAATTTTGTAATCTATCAGAAACAGGAGGTAAATGATTTTGAATATAAAGCCGCTTAAATGCGGTGTCTTAAGATTTCTTTTGCCCCTGAGAACGGGCAAATCTCTGGTTAATAAATTCAAAAACAAAAAGGTATCTTGCACAGGTGAGCATGTTATCATAAATATCAACAACTAGGCTCCCATGACCAATGGCCATTGCTTGTCGCCGCACCGATCCATCACAGGCTTATATAAAAATGTCAACGATTCGAGTTACTCAATTTGCAATAATTTTCAGAACCGCGGCATGGTTGAGTAAATCTACCATGCAGTAACAGCCTGCCGTGGATAATGAGGTTCGATTCCGCGGGAAGCAATTTTCTTCTATAATACGCCGATTTTTATTTTATGATCGTCTCGGGACAATGATTCGTTTGACTCGACTACTGTTGACAATCCTTGCGAAGCTTTGTTTGATTTAAACGGTGTTTGTCAAACGTTTGATCAAATTCTTCATTTTGTGGCAAATATTTGATGATAGCTAACTGTTTCGGAAAATAAAATGCTTTTGTTATCATAAATATGTTGTTTGCGTAACATATTGGCAAGTTCATACAAATGTTTGGTTAAGTTTCACAGTTGATTGTTAATTTTGTCAGAAGCGCCTTCTTGTAAGCGATTGTCATAATATTTATCTATTTCTGTACTTTTGCGTTTCTCTTAACCTTACACTTGGGTATTATTGATATCTACATTCAGACTTTTGTATTTATCTTCAAACATAACATTCTTGTGAAGAATTGATACGAATCCTTCAACTTAAGTTTGGAAAAATCCTTTATAAAGATCTGCATTAGTCTGAAACTCACCAAAAGTTTGACCAAAACGATCGACAAATTGTACAGCGTCAGCCACTGTTTATTTATTTTACAAAAGAGGGTATTTGTCTCCAAAGACAATGGCTATTGGTGCGCAAGGGGGCTCCCGATAATTGAGAGGGGCTCTTTAATAACCTTCGATTATTTATTTAAGAGTTTCGCCACCTGAGGCTTTGGCGACTGACAAAAAAACTCCTACTAATTATTTAATATTTCGTGTATTTGAAATTTCAGCTTTATTGTGGTCTTGGTTAGGTTCAGAATTGTTTGTTTAAGGTAGTGTTTCCTGTAAAGGATTTGAATCGGGGAGTAAGCTGTGGCTTACATTATTTTTTTCCGCAAATTCGTGTTTGTAATTAAAGATTTTTTTGATAAACCTTTCGTTGCACTTTGTGTAATGTTCTACATTCCTACTCTTTTGGTTGTTTAAAATATAATTCTTTAAAGAATAAAGAGCTTTATTTTGACAACTTCATTCATTTTTCACCTAGGAATTGTGGATGCCATGAGGATAAGGCCTCAGCCATGTTAGGATTGTTAGGTTATGCCTCATGAATACTTCTCAAAGACAACATAAGTACCTCCAAGTACTTACATATTTGTAATCCAAATCAAAACTCAAAAGACACACAAGTACATCAATACATGCGTCAAGTTATATACAAAGAGGCGGTCGGGCCAAACCGATACACAATTAAAGAGGAAAACAAGAATACTTGTAAGTACTAATGCTAAGACGAATGTTGCGTAAAATCGACGCGTCTCCCTTCCCCCAGCCTCCCCACGGCCGTAGGGACGCCTGATTTACGATATCTAGAGTAGAATGGGGTTTTGTTTTTTGTAATTTTTTATAAATATTCAAGATTGTTGTGTCGCTCGGTTTAATGGCTGAAAGAAGACTGGTTTGGAAAACCTTCATTTTTTGTTTTGAGGAAATTAAATTGTTTTTGTTTCGGATGTTATGTAATTGTTAGATGTCTAATCATTATATAAAATAAGAATAATAAATTATTTAACGGCCTTAATTTTTTTCCAAACAATGATTATTAAAAAATCTTTTATAGCTATTAAGCAAGATAATAGTCAAACGATTCAAATTGTTTTTTTTAATGATTAATTAACCTCCAAAGTTATATTATAAATAAAAATTCATACATTTGACAACCCGATTTTCCACTCATATTAGTATCTTCTTTGCATCTGACAATAAGAAATCGTTTTTCGTATGAAGCACAGCCCTGCGCCCCCCGAATTCGGCGTTTTCTTTCTCTAATTGATAATTCTTGCGCGATCCCTCATCGGGGCTCCTACAATAATACAATTAATTCCCTTATGCCGAGACCTACTTATAAATTTCTTACGCACAACCCTTATTGGGGAGCGTTTACATCGGATATTTGGAGGATCTTCTGGTTTAGCGTGATGTGGTTGTTTTGATGTTTTCAAAACATTCGGTTGTAGGATTTAAGATTAATTTATCTGCACTAAATAGAAAAAACTCTTAATCCCAAGTTAAATAAAATGCGGTTATTCATTCCTGCAATATGTTGTAAAAATGATTCCATCAGCTTACACTCCGATAGCTAGCCAAATTTTATTTTTGCAACTTTAGAAACAAAGTCTCGAACTCCACTTTTGTCTTTTGTATATTGTATATTGCGTGTCTTCCAAAACTTCACCAGTTAAACCTGCCAGCATTTATCTCATACCCAGAATTAGCCTTTTCAGAACCCAGAAAAACCCTTTCACTCCTTCAAATCCCTCGAACGCCAAGCTCCTGTTAGTGTACCATCTCCTTTACCTCCTGTATGTGTCATGTTCTCCCTTCAGTTCAGACACCGGAGACTCGGCAGTAATTGCTTCCCCGATCCGAAGAGCGCATCTTTTGTGATCCGACACAAGACACAAAACAAAAACATATTTATAATGCCTACCGAGATATATTCGTGACTGTACTTATTTAGTTATGTGAGGTGTGGTTGCGTTTGTATTGGTTTTACCCCTTTTTGAAGTGATTTTGGCTTAAGTAGGTGTAATAGGAGGATCTATTTGGTTCAGCTGTATGTAGGAATCTTAACTTTATGTATCTCTTTTTGTTTGTTCTATTTCCACACTGCGTTTTGTTTTTACCGTTACCAAACCGGAAATTCTGACACCTAATTTTACCAAAAGGTATGATGTTACCCAGTTACCAGGTTTTCGAAATGAGATAGGCAGCCACTGCATTTAAAATACTGGTATTCTGGCTAGGTAAATGATGAGAGTTTTTTAAAAAGTTTGCTAATTTTAACAGTCAATAAAATGGATACGTGTAACCTATATGCTGACCCGATGACCTTACCAATCACAAATATGTATTATCTAACTGAACAAATAACTCCGAGTCACGCTGATAAAGCTAATAATAATGCAATTGATTTGAAAAACGGATTTTACGTATCATATTGTCGTTACAAATATGCCAGAGTACTTACCTACTGAATAATCGGTTAAACACACCGATACTAACATTTTTTTTATTCTTGATATATTTTTTTTATTACCATTTTCATGGTACTTTTATAAATATTTAAAGATTTTCTAAGTTCACAAAAAGCTTGTAAAACCACCACAAGCATGAGTCATTATAAAACCTTTCAACTACTATCGATGATTTAGTAACAAATTGTGCGATTCTCCCCAGCCTCCCCATTTCCAGATGGTTTGCCGATTTGGCCGATGCGACTCTGTACATTTAAATATGGCGCCCTAATGTTCAAATGGAGATATAGATGATATTTTATTACTTTGTTTTGTTGATAATGAGAGAAACAAAGTATCTGAACTGTTAGGCAGAAGTTATTATAGAAACTGATTGATTACCTAATTGATGTTTTGCTAGCGGTTTTTGAACTCGTTAACTAATAATCCTCTTTTTTTTGTTTCAGGTATGAACAACATAAAACTTCTAGACCTTTTCTAGACACAAAAATAAATCTAGATAAATCCTGATTATTTTGAACGTGAACTGGGTAAGCTGAAACAGAACTATCAACATTCAAAACATAAATGAAGTAAGTAGGTATAGAACAAACTAAACTTTTTTGTTGGGCTATTTGATATTTTAAAAAAGAAACGTCATCCGTTGGCGCCAACTGTCAGTTACACATCAAAGTGAAACAATTCAACAGATACCAAAACAATTGAAATTTGTCAATATTCGAACCGGGCAGCCATTAATAGCGTTAATCTTTGAACGTCAAACGATTAAAAAGTCGCGTGACTATAAAAAGGCACCATTTTTAAACGCGACTTATCGACTGTCACTTGTTAACGATAACACGTTTGAGTAGCCGTTAGTAAAGAGCTTTTCACATTGAACGGAGGTAGAGCGAGCCGTATCGCGTCGCGTTTAGTCTGCCACAGATATATAAAGTCTAATCGCGTGGTCGTGTCGTTGTAGACAGTCCTTAGTGGCTCTATAGATAGTTGTCTTTGACTTTATCGTTTGATTCGAAATTAGAAATGAAATTCTATTGTGACATGAACGGTCACGAAACTTTATAATAAAATTCAAGGCTAGCTAATTACTTTTACAAAATAACTTATTCAAATATAACGTGTGTGTAGTTGTGTACCACAATTAATAAGTCATTTCTGAGTAAATGATATGACGTGAAAATATGTATGAGTCCATCAAATGTCAAGCAGGATTAAAGCAGCAATAATAAAAAGGGCTAAACAAACACTTAGAAAGTGTAGGTGTGTATAACACCAATTTACGATCCGGTAGAATTATACAAAAAACCGTTTGCCCTTTTCAGTAATAAAACTACAAGCGAGTAATAAAGTCACAAAATAACGTAAACTCAAAAACTCAAACTCAAATCGTTTATTTCAATTAAGCCATTACAGGCACTTTTGAATGTCAGAAGGACGGAAGAAGAACGAAACTACGAGTGCAATGCGCCATTCCGAAAGCCACCACGCCGAACCACACGCCACCGAATGCCCGCAACAACGAACACTGCGAGCACGAAAGCACCCAGCGACGCAAACCGCAACAACGAATGCTCGAGACCCCGAATCACGGAACAACGAATGCACGCCGCAACGTGCAACCGCCGCCCCGCGACCCGGAGCCCCGCACACCCACCGCCACGGCACACGCCGCCGCGCGCCCCCGCACCCACACCACTCGCCGCCGGTAACATCCGGCGCCGCGCAGCCCGACGCAGCAACTCCCGAAACGACGCATTGCACTCCTACGCTACAGTCACAATCACAAGGCATAATAACTTGTGAAAGTACTGCAGTTGCCAGTTCCCTAACGTAGATCTCATGAAGAAGAACGGGCAAGAAACTCCATGGACACTCTTTTAAATTAGAATTTGTTACAAAATCTTGGTACATTATATCATTCATGTTGAGATGGTATATTATGTGTAAAATCGATAATCTCAAGTGGAACAAATGGAACAAATATAAATAGCTTTGAACGGGTTATTAATTTTTCTTTCGTATTTAATTTTTTTAACTGCGCAAATATTCAAATGGGACTTTTAACGATTATTTTTATTGACACTTTATGGTTCGGAAACTGAAAATGACTTAGATATGATCCGATGCTCGGACGTTTAACGACTGCACGCGAAACGCCATTTTGGAAAATGGAACGTCTGAGAATGGGTTACAACCTCCTTGCGAATTGAATAACGATTTTTATTTTTTATTGTCTCTAGGTACCAGTTATTCGTGACTGTCAGTAAACAATTCATTATTCAAACCTTATTTTCGTACGTGCAAGTTTAACCCTTCACCGGCTAGAAATATACAAAGTCATCAAAAATCAATGAGGCGTCTTCTCACCAAAAGATGAGCGCATTAATCATCTCACACGATGTTACGACAATGGACAGAATCTATAAACACATCCCCTCTTCCCCCTTACGAGCTACCCTCCACCCACACACACGTAATTAATTAAAATTATTAATGACAGCGCATAATAATGGATAATCAATATTCTCGAGTTACAATTATGAGGGAATTAAGTATGCGGTGAACGGGTTAAGCTCCCGCCAAATTGTTCGAAAAACGAACGATATGAAAAAATATAAAACTGCTTGTCATTCAACTGTCATTTTTTTTAAATGGTTTTGTAGGTTGCCTGATGTAGGTCAACTTGAGAAAAGACTGGAAAGAGGTTTTCTACATTGTCTATGTCTGATATTTTCTTGTTATTAGTCGCCACTTCTATGTTACTAATACAATTAATTCAGTTTTCTCAGTATTTAACTGTCCATTACTACGAAAGGAACTTTTATAGCCTGGGATCAGTGGAAAATAGCTTTCTTTGAAATAACATTGTATGATTCCTATTACAACTTCTAATTTTCTATTCACAGTTTTTACAACACACACCAACCCATATTTATATGATTAATTATACACATTTATTAGCAAAACTGAGGGTAGTACGTCCTCCGTTGTGAAGGGGTGTAAGAAAGGGTTGTGTGCTATTAATATTTATTTCGTATGCATAAGTTATACCAAGGATTGATTGCTAAGCGCCGAGAATTCGCCATTTTGATTGATTCGGTTAGTAAAATGATTCATACTTTTTGTTCGTGTTTTTTTTATTATTAATGACTGGGTGAACTGTAATAGTAATTATTGTGGCTTAGATTACCAAGTAAGTTTAGCTAATTTTATTTCAGCACGAATAGACTTGTAGAGTTTTATTCAAAATTGTTTCACCAGAAATCGAAGCCACTAACACTTGACACGGACAGTTACATCGTTTATCTACTTACAAAACCACAAATTACTACGGCAATATATTTAAAAATTGCCACTTAAAACCTCGGTGCCTAGTTACGAACAAAAGTAACAATACAAAACAAGATAACAATCACTAATTGCACACCAAAAAGCAAGCCTTTAAACGCGAAAATTTGAGTGTGAAAAGTACGGACGATGCCGTGTCAAATACTATGGGGGTAGTCACGCGACGATGCCTAAACGTATTCCAACTAACAACACTGTGTCTAAAAACCCCAACTTCAACCCCAAGGCTTCAAACACAGTGTCACTGCTGTGTGCTAGTGGGGTGAGCTCAAAATGTTATCATAGTTCGCCTGGATCCTAAGTATCGCATGTCCCCGAACAATAAAAGTGCATTTGGCAAAACATTATACATAAAAGTTTTTGCACAAATACGCTTAACTACGTAATAATGTGAAATTAGCAGTCACTCATTGTCGGTATAGACACAGATTTGTTTTACCTATAAAGGTTATTGATAGAACTTCAAAGGAGTCATAGAATTGAAGTGTGATACAAAAAACTTATAGTGGAATTATCGTAGAAGAAGACCAAAAAAAAGGGTGGATGGACTGTGTAAAGCTGCATGATATGCCAAGAAAGGAGGTGTCTAACGAAATGACAAGTAACATAGAAGTATGGGATACACAGAGTTGTTCCGGTCTGATCCCCCAAACCGATCCACTGCCAATATTTTTCTTTTGTTTATTCCTTTCTGATCCCCTGTAATTTATCATTCCGTTCTGATCCCCTTTTCTTTTTTAATACAACCGAAAAACAGTTGTTAATGAAAAAATAATCAGTTTTTATTTCTATAACTTACAATCGTACGATCATCCCACAAACTACCAGGAGAACAGAAGTAGGAAGCACATGCAGCATCGTCCCCAAATCAAGAATAAAAACAAGAGAATGCTAACTTCTTAGAACCATAGACAATAGAGCTTCTACTCAATACTTTGCAATAAGCTCTGTTTCTATCTCCCAAACTGAACCGTGAGTCAACAAACTTTGTCTAAGTATCTAAAGCAAATACGATTTTTTTAATTTCGTTCTCTAAGTCTAAATCTCTACACAAATAAGACCAGACAAACATTCAACACACATACAGTATCAGTCGAACCCCTAGCAATATTTTAAACTACCCCTTCGTTTCAACCCTTTGATTGCGACTTTGCGATCAATCGATTGGGTCCTGACCACCCCTTATTATTTACCGATAGCTTTAATATATAAAAACACATCATATATCTGATTAGATAAAGAGAATTGGAAACTAAACAAAAAACTCTTTAGATACGCCATGTATAAAAATTGCTAAATTTTAATACGTTTGTGAAACATAATCTCGGAAATTGCTGTACCAATTTGGATAATACTGCTCTTAAGTGTATTTCTTTGGTAAATAATTTGTGTTGGTACATATCGTCACGCTATACCAATACGAAGTCATATGGAAGCTGCATTTATCTTTTTTAGTATTTTTTTTTTTTAATAATAATATTTCCGAAGATTTTTATTAAGTTTTTACACATGTAAGTGTGAGACGTTTATGAGTTAATTAACACACATAATTAGCATACAATGTGCGAAAATTATCTTTAAGGACACCTTCAAAGCCTTCGTTTTACAGAAACAACCATTGTAATGACAAAATAAGGAAATTTTTCTGCCACAAATATTATACTTGTGGTCATCACGAGAATATTACTCCCAAAATATTCGTACAGAAGATAAAACCTAGAATTCGCAGTAATTACTAAAAGTGCTCCACGATAACCGATCGAAATCCAATGCCATCATGACGATGTCCAAAAAATAACTCCCCAATCTGTCACCCCTAACACACACACATGCACACCAAGACACGTAAGTTTCCGATAGGGTTCAATCGCGATTTTTGATCCCCATCTCAAATTTGGTCCCGAGAGAACCCACCCTTTTTGAGCCCACTATATACAAGAATTATACATTATAGTTGCATACATACAAATTAAAACTGCGCCCTTGGGTGTTACTTTTGGGGCAGTCCCATTTGACTATAAGTCGCAATACGGTTTGACGCCATTCTGATGGTAATTTTGGCGCGTAATTTCAGAGAAGATGGCGTCGACGTTTCTGTCAAAATTCATAAAAAAAAACAAAAGAAACATGCGAGAGTCGCTACAGCTTTCCTTAACCACATATAAATTATAGAAACAACCAATAGCTAAGTAAATTCTCAAAAACACTAAAAAACAACAACCCTTTAACGCAGCTCCAAAAACCATTTCTCTCCAAACTTACTACCCCATATACCACAAAAACCCGAAACGATCAACAGAATATCCCAAAATGATTCATAATATTGCAAATAAAAACAAAAGCGGACGACAGTGGCAGCCAACCCTCAAAAAACAATAAAAACATATAGTACGCACCTCAGACGGACATGCGGAACCCTCTCGCATAGAATTAACCCTTTCGATACAGAAAGGTGAACAACCCAGTTAAAAACGGGACTTTCTTGTGCCGTATTGAGTGATAGGCGTTGGCGATTTTTGGTGACACTACTGACAGCTGTCGAATTTGACGTTACACATCTGACAGAATAATAGTTTTTTCTATCTTGTCTGGACAAGGTGTTTATAATATGCTTCTGGCTTGAGGTTACTCCTCAACTTTCTTAAATATTTCAACATCGTCCATACTTTTCAATTGGTTAGTTGCAAGGGATTCCTTTTTAAAAGTCCCATAAGAACAAATCTCTCTTCCAAAATCTGAATCATACACGTCAATCATTGATCTATCTATCAACCAAACCCGCTGCCTCTCCTAACTTATCCGTTATACTCGTATTTTATCCGCAGGGCGACACGCATGCAAACGAATATTCATATCGAACTTAAAAAAAAGGATCGTTCATTTAGAAATAATCTGGAACGCGTCCAAAATGTTCGCTTCGTTATTAATTTCTAGATCAAAAGCTTTTATTTTAATTGTTGTAATATTGATAGGTGGATGTTTTATTAGAACCTTTTTGGTATGAATATTGAGGAAAGGTTTTTTTCTGATATACCCAATTATAATACATCTACATATTGACATAAACACGTTCTCCTTTCATTGCTTACAAAGTCGAGTCTAAAGAGAGAACACCAAAATCTGTAACAAATCATCTTAAGTTAGAACCGAACTATAAATACATCACCCCAAGTCGATGCATCACCAAGAATTAATATAATTCTTCTCATTAGACGTCCGATCGCCGCGACGTCTTCGCTCCAACTGACAGTTGACATTGACAGCTCCTTAATGATGGCTGACAAGAGGCGCCCTCTGACGGCCATCTTGCCAATTTTGTTGTACGTTCTTGAACACGTCTCGATGTCAACTTGGTATATTAAAATATGTTTAATTATCTGTACATCAGTTGCTGGGGACGCAAAGCTGAATTGGCATTCAAATAATTGTATTTATGGATGTTAATGATCCAAGAAATGTGCGAGATAAAAATAAAATGCGAAATATCCTACACATTTTCGCAGAAGTAATTATAATCATTTGATAACATCACCATCCGATCAGTGGCAAAATCCCAAAACCGTAGCCCCCAAAACCTTACAAACTCCGGTAATCAAAACAAAACGTACATCATTAAATATCTGCGTACGATCGCTGGCAACTGAAAAGTAAATTAATTCTGGAAGTGGAACAAAAAAACTGCAAAACAATAAGACTTCGGAGGAAACCGCACAATTCGACCGGCATTCATTATTCAGTGTCATCATCCAACGACGGATATCAACGCTTATAATAAACTCGTATTTTGTATTACAAATACATAATATAATATGTCACGATCTCGAAGACTTAAGATATTCAAGAATCGTGGAACATTTTCTTTAACATTGTCGAACTTACTAAACTAACTTAGTTGAGAAATCCTCAAGAAAACAAAACATGAATTCAAAAATAGAACACTTCATACTAAACTTGTCTATAGCCAATCCAATCTAATTCTATATTCAAAAAACTTCGCGCCAAGCTTAGCATTCACACAATGAGCACAATTTATTACAATCAATAGACACACACACATAGACAATCATAAATTCGGCGCACACACACAAGTTTTAACGAAACTCATGCATATTTATAAACTTAATGTGTATATTATTTTATATCTGCGTCTGTATGGGTGCGGAGGGTCTTAATAACAGATATTCAATCAAAATCAACCCCTTTTCCTGTCCGATATCTTTGCACTGTGAGTGTGCATCTCCCCTTGTCGGTTTTGTTTTGGTAGGAGTATGTATGCCTATGTTGACAATTCGTTATATTGTTCATCATATAAGTAAAAGACGGATAAACCTCCAAACATTCATTTTCCAGTGGCAAAATCTATAATTGAAACCATTAAAAAAGAATCCGCAAAAAAAAACTACTCATATACTTTTACCAGGCCGTAGCGGGCTAAGAATAGTGTTTCCTAGTATCACAGTAACGAAACGCAATACAGCAACCCATTAAAGTAACAACTACGCACCATGTAATTTAAAAACTTCCCTTCATTAATATTTGTAAAGATTCCTGTCGATATAACGTCGGGTTACTTCCAAGTTTCTATAACATTTGCATATGAATACCTTTTGCGACACAACTAAAACGAAGAAAAAAACTGCGATGACAAATCAAGGTTCTCGAAAGAAGTCCCCCAATTTCTGATCTCGAAAAAGCAATGGTAATAATAATATGACGTCTTTAAAAAGAACAATTTATTTAACGTACCTAGACGATTTACTTACTCATTTTTCGCTAACACCTTCATGTTTTCCTACAAAAAGTCCCCCTGCGTTAAAAAGTAATGTCCATTTCAATGAAACAGAAGCAAAACTCAAATGTTCACGCAAGAATTACTCTGCATTCCAATAAGATATTAGAAACACCAATTGCGTATCAGAAATATACAATTAATAACGACTCGTCCAAAACAAAGGCACGGGCAGACGCCAAAAAAACGGCGAAACATATAATGCATCAGTGAATCGTAGAATTTGAACAGTATCGTGGAACGGGGTGTATAAAATGTATAAATCTTTCGGGGTGGCCGTCTGGCAGGACTACCGACTAGCCATGCCTGTGTGTAGATATTTAAAATTATTCCCTTTGATACGAAAGATAATTTCATTCGCAGACTTGCAGCGTCAACAGAAACATCTATTAGACTATAAATAATATGAAGTTATGAAATTGATTTGTAGTCGGAAATACTTGATCGACAGAAAACTTAGAAAGTCAGACAGTTGGTATTGCGCAGGAAAAGTTTTGAAATGGCTTCAGTTATCGTTCTCAGATTAGACTTCCAAGGAAAAATCAAGTTTGGAACACTGAAGTAGGTCCTGGCTCTTCAAGTTATTTTTGTTTCTATTATGAAATTACACTCCGACTAATTGGTTAGTTTAATTTGGTTAACGATTTATTTGTAAACACAAAGAATTGGCTGGCTCTGTTAGATTACACGAAAGTTTCGAAATTCAAACCGCGAGTATCCAAACCAAAAGTAGCCATCATTAGGGATTTGAATTTGGAAACAAACATTCCGAAATCAAATGGTTCGATGGTACGTACGGCCAGCACGTGACACGCGGCGTAGTCGGCAAACTTTTTCCCGACGCAACGAGTTCGCTTCCGAAAGTTGTGCGGGCCTTTGTTTCGCGCAATCATACGCTACGTTGTAAGGATGCGTTGCGAACCGCGATCTCCACTCATCCTTTTGCCAACAGTACTTTGATTTCCGAACCGCTTTGATTCAAACTTTTAAGCATCCCGTGTTTTGACGTCGAATATTGCATTTCCGTGTGTGTTTAATTTGATATTTGTTTGGAACTACACCGCCCGTATATCATCTATATTTGAAATTCAACTTCAAACGGCGATTCCGATGAACGTTATTTAAAATGTTCCGACGCGCTGTGATCGGGCCAATAACACTCAGTTTCTAGTTATTCCCATTGTATACAATCTCACCCCACGTAGACCGCGACCCTCCGAGAAAAAATAATAAATTATTTTAGTTAGTATGCAAATAAGCGCGGACCGATATTTTAACCTACACCCCATTGAAATAGCTCATTTTTTTAAAAATATCTGTTCTTTATGGTACGGAAGAATGTGCTTGTTTTTAACATTTGAAATTGGAATCGTAAATAGTTCTAGTGCAAGTACGCGCTTGTTTGGTTTAGAATTGCAAAGTGATTCTGATTTCTGAGTTTGGAATAGTGATTCTAAATGTGAATTCAACGATGCTTTTAAATGATGTCGCTTCACAAGCCCCTTCAACATTAATCTAGATCTTAACGCGTGCGTCTGTGTGTGTGTGTATTGTGTGTGTGAGACAGGGCAATGATATTTAATTCGAAGGGTAGAATTTCTCATCGATTTTAATTTTATGCGCGCATCCCGTCTCGGCGTGTATTATTTGTTTTTTATGTAAATATTCTCGATCTCTTATTCAGACGAGTGGCGTCCATTTTGCGGATTTTTTCCCTTTTCACATATTTAGACGTTGGAATATTTTAATATAATGGGGTTTTGTGTTTGCATATTGGCATAACTTATTTGGAAAATTCTAATTCGTTCTATCTATTATTGTGTTGTCGTGAACTTTGTCCTGCGTCGTGGACTTATGGCTGATGTCATTTTATTTCACAATCGTCAAGTTCTTGAGTGAGAGGACCTGGAAACAGATCTTTTTAATTTGGTTACTGAAATCTTTTCAGCTTTAATTATTAGGGTTGATTCAATAAATAAACTGCTTAGGGTTGGTTAGCCATGAAATAAGCCACAAATCTCTACATTAAATCTATAATTTTGGAAAAGTTACTTTAAAATAATGAGTTCAAAAATGCCGTATTCCTATACACACATAACAGCTATACATGATAGACACAGTATCTTATATTCTAATGAAGAGGTCAATGACGTAATTAAGGCGCCCTCACACACACACAAATACCTGTCGATATATCAGGCCCACCCCTATAAACCCACAAAATTAATATAGCCGAGAGCTACGTCAAAAATCATTATATTTTATGAGCGGCCAAAATAAATGACGCTTATACGGTACTGGTGGAAAGTTTATATTCAAATTTCACTCAGTCCGTCGGTCCGGCATCTCCAAGGATCAATTTACATATTTTCACAGGTTTCCACGATTACATTTAATGTTAGATATGTATGCGGAACCGTGAGCGTTAAAGATACTTTCTGTTTTCGAGCTCACATGCTGTTAGATGGCCTGGCTGTTGGGATAGTTTCCTTCGCGTACTTTATATGATGGCGGATATTAAAATTGTATTTGACAGCTCTCATGGTGGGAAGATGAACTTTGAATTTCAAATAATAGAACGCCTTCATTTCCATTGACACGCAAAAACCATAAACAAAAAAAAACATTGACAACAACACTCCATGATGAATTTTCTTTGTCAAACTTAACGTGTTTTCTAATTACACGTGTATTTTATACAATGTAAATTCCAATTAATTCTTGCGAGTACTAAATAATGAAAACAAAGGTTTAAACGTATGACGTCTGTTCTGAGGACCATAGAAACGCAAATTAATTCCAAAGAAGGAGACTGTCAAAAATAAGTTAACGTCAAAGCATATTCAATTAAAATAATGATAGGGATGTGTTTGTTACGTAAATAATGATGTCGGTTTGTGTGTTGGTTTGCTTATTTTTGGGGGAAAAGGAAACGTCTTGTGTCAGAGAAACAGAGGAACACCTTCCACCATAGGTACCTAAGTATTTTATTCTCGTGTTATTCTTCGCATAAACGATGTTTGTGGAAGCCCGAAGTTTGGC
This sequence comes from Diarsia dahlii, assembly GCA_949775195.1. NCBI lineage: Eukaryota > Metazoa > Arthropoda > Insecta > Lepidoptera > Noctuidae > Diarsia > Diarsia dahlii. The sequence goes on from OX459210.1 coordinate 19,266,117, forward strand.
GAACTTACACGAACATGTTGAACTAACTACAACGAATATGGGATTGATATGCGTAAATGTTTAGTCTGTATGAGAACAGAGTTTATTTTGGCTTCTGCACTGTTCAAATGAATTTGGTCCAAAAAACTTTCTAGTGCGCAAAATTGAAGTAGACACTTGATTCGACGCATTGAGTCTGCCGAAAAAATAACGCTGTAATATTTCAAATTGAAAACGTAGCAAGCAGCCGCAACTAAACGCTACAGAATCAATTCCCGTCTACGAATTAAAAGCATTAATAATACAAAATTTGATTATCCCATAAAAGATTCGGGCCATAAAACTCATAGTTGCTATAGTGTGCACCGTTGCCGAATGTACGAATTAGGAACCCTTTTGATCGCGACCCACCCTCCACCACGGCCGCCCGGCGCCCGCTCTCGGCTGCCATTCATTTTCATAATAAAATCGTAACAAACGGCGCAGGTAACAAAATATGGAGAGAGATCCTAAATTTATGTGAACGCAATGTGATTATTTATGTCGAAACTTGAGATTTTGCTAGAGATATTGTCGGCGAGGTGGATGTATGGCCGCCGGGTGACGGACCAGAGATTTCGATGATGTACTGGTTTCGTGTTGGGCTACTTCGTGTTATCGTTGTATTCGACAATGGACATAAATAAGGAATTGCTACGATCGTTTTCCTCCGATATTGTAGACAGGATAAGTATCACCCCTGCTAAAAACATTCGAGAAAACACGAAACGTCTCGTGCCAGACAAAAACAACGGCAAAACTTCTCGAAACGACGTATTTAATACATCATAAAACAATGTAACCACATCCACACCTCCGCATCTGTAGGAAGGGCCCAATCAATCTGTCTGTACGAGATACAGGCTCCAAATCTAACTATTGTTCACGAATAGGGAAATTTCCATTTGGATTTATTCATTTGTCTAACTATTGTCGGGCTTTCCCATTTTGTATATTAAAATAATTGTTTTGCCGCCAACATTTCGATGTTCTAAATTCAAACTGGTGAATTTGCGTATGTGTTTTGTACCAGTGTTTGATTAACCATAGAGTTCAGTAGACATCTAGTTTGAAAATTAAATCTGACTATGATTTATATTTAACCGATCTAAGTCTGTCTCTTTTCAATTAAATATTACTTGTAATTAATTTCTCAGCCGTAAAATCGACGTCTTATTAATACTTAAATCCGAAGCCTCAATAAACGTTTCATTTCACATCGGAAACCGAAAAGCCGTTGTATAATAAATTTAACGACAAATTCCGATAAGAATCGGCGACGCACAGGCGCAATTTTCATAGATATAGCTCAATTAACAATTGGTTTCAATCGCGAAGACATTTCGTATAATAAAGTGTCCCCCCACGAGGGGGTACGGGGGTGCCTTCAGGCAATCTTATTTCTGTTTGTAATATTGCGGTGTCAATTTCGCATATTGAAGTGTGAGCACGAATATGGAACGCCATTGTTTGAATCTATATTGTCTATGAACTTGCTTGTCTCTGATCTGGTAAATTGGATCCTGAGGCTTGGTTGAAATTGGAACGACTTGGAGAGCATTTTAAAATGCAAGACTTTTCTTTGTAGAAGTAAGAAGTGGATAGTTACAGCAGTTTTCAAAGGGATAACTGACAAAGGATGTGTTATTTTTAAAGTCAAACACAACCTGACCCAATGGGACGGGCAACTGGTGGAACTAATGGCGCTAGCACCGCATGAACCTAAGCTCTTCATTGGTTGAATATCTGTCAATGTCATTTTATATTTCAAAATAGCTTGACCTCATTGGTCGGATTGGGACAAGCTATGGACACGCCATCTACAATCAGCTTTCACTTGCCAACCCCATTAGATCACTCACCACACAAATCCGTGCAAACACAATATCCGCCCGTTGCCAACGTTTGTAAACAAACAATCAATGAAAAAAAATCGCAAACATGAGAATAAAAACGCCAATAATCAACCGACACAAAACGATAAAAAAATAAAACCATTGTGTGCAAAAGAATTACACACAATATCCAATTGTGGTTCCGTCAACGAGCTCTGTAGTAAAAAAACCGCCACCCCACGGAACCCGGCCATTAATATCAATCTATCAATAGCTCTCAATACAGAGGCGTGAGTGATCAATAAACCATAATAAAAATACCCTATTTTTTTCGTCCCCTCTATTACTATTTTATCGATGATTCGTATCGTCTGTTTTGATTGGACCCTCTACAGCGTTGTCTATTGAATTATCGAGTATCGCATTTTAATTCCTCAATGTGATTTATTCCGATTCAGTTTAATTTATTCCGATTGAATAATTCGATTTCGGTAATTGTTTATGGTTATGGCTTAATTTTTGATAATCGAATGTGTCTGGGTGTCTTTACAATTGTCAATGGCTTGTCACTTAAGTTTTAATCAATTGAATTTGATGTGGCGAATTGATTAAATATGCTATGGTTCTATTGAGTTACATCAGCTGGAACTTTTACTTCTTTAAATCTTCACAGCAGATCTAATCAATCAAAGACAGAAAGTTTGACAAAACAATATTAAAATAACTTCAATACGCACACGACTTCTCTTTAATCTTGTTTCATCATCAAATGTTAGAGCTCGCACAGACGTTTCAAAAGCTCAAAAACAGTCGTAACTTGAAAATGTTCAATAAATACACATCTTGGCAAAACTTGGTACATTTTAAACTCCATTACTTATCACTCTCTCAATCCACATGTACTTAATTACACTTGGCAAATACAATGACGTCATATCGATAGATAGATAGATAGCTACCGAAGACGGGGGGAGAGTGGGGAAGATAGAAATCGTATGTTTTCGGATTAATTCGTTCGTGAAATCGTCTCGTCCCGATAAGAATGGTAACTGCTCTGTACTAATTGAATCTACAATTGCGTTGGCATGTCTGATTTCATTAGACAGTTGTGTGTGTGAGGGGTAAGGGGGGCGTAAGGGGGTAAGTATCCGAACTGATGGATGCTCTTGAAAGTTTTGCAGCGAAATTTTTGGCGATATTGGTTTCGTGGTTCAGTTTGTTTTTGTTTTTTTGGACTGTTTGATTTTTGTTGAAGGGTTTAATGGATACTTTTATTTTACTGACATTTCAAATGCATTTGGTAAATGTATTTATAAATGAGTATCTGTATACAGACATGTGTGAAGCTTTTTCTACACATTAACACACATTCCAGCATCGACATAAGAAAATCGAAACCCTCTCAACTTTCTGAATACATCACCCAAACTTAGTTTCACTTCAAAATATTCGAAATCTCAAAAGTCTGTTCGTACACAAACGTCTTATTGAATACCCTCGTTCAATCCAAAACAACGGAACGGTCCAAAGCGTGAATTGTTTCAGAATAATGGTATTTATATGCTACATTGGTTTCAAGGGAAATCACTCTTTGGAATAGTCCATAACGTCTGTTGGAGTACAGCCGCGAAGAATGGCGGAACACAAGGATCCCTTTACTGCGTTGTACGTGAAAATGCGATGCCAGAATTCGATATTACTTAAACTCGTATTGAAACCGGCGGGGGGAAGATTCGGAATATTAAACATTCACGTTTATTAGTTTGTCCTCAACGTATTTGGTAGTCTAAACGGGGGTAGTTTTCGATGGGAAACTTGGAAAGTGTGTTAACGAGTTCACCCCAGCGAGTGTAGTCGATTTTCCTAATGGGTATAACATTTTAGTCGATTGTGTCAGTTTTGAACTAACTTTTGATGTAAGTTAAGTAAGTAGTGGTGACGTCTCACTGCACTAATGGGCTTGATCCGGGTATCGAAAGGAAGCTGCGAGCATTTGTCGTTACAGATCGGTTACATTCACTGACACGTTATGAGGGAAAACTTCACCCATTCGAGTCGCATTGATTATTTGGTTACAGCAAATAATAGTTTCGGGGACACGCCTAAATGATAGATAAACGAAATATAAGAAGATCACAAAATCTTGTAACACGAAATAATCTTGAGCCCTTGAGTAAAGCCAAAGCACTCATAAAACCGGCCACCCGTCTCAACAACGAAACCACGCTGCCTATCCATTAAAATAAATCAAAAATTCAATATCACAAACTCTTTACGAAAAAGAAATCCGCTCTTAATCGATGGCTCTCGAAAAAAATCGTCAAAAGAAAATTGGTATCGTATGATCTCGGCTGCACAGATAACTGAAGGGGCCCACAAAGGCAGCTATCGGAAGGAAAACGAAAGGGTAATGCGGGCATAAGATGCGCATCGACACACACGGCCTAATCACGACACTCCCCTCCACCCACCGCCCAACTTTTGCATATTGCCCAAATTGCCCCTACCTCCCTTAGCTTCGCCGCTAAGCGTACATTTTTGCTGGCCGGATAACTCTTTAGTTTACCGTTTTTTTAGCGTTTCTCACTGAATTTTCGACCTTACATCGTTTTGATAAGAATGTATCGTTATTTTCGCGTGTGTGCCAATGTTTTGTTTGTAGTGTAAGGGTGTCATGACGTTTGAGGGATGTTTCGACTCAGAGGACTTCTTAATTGTAAGCGTGCAGTTTTGCTATTGATTTTTTAATGTGTCTCTATGTATGATGGGATGGGGGTCTGCTAAGTACGTTTTCGTACATCCATTTAGTTATGAAGTATGGATGTATTGTGTGGAGGACAGAGGGATTGTTTGAGTGTTTGATCTTCGTTACTTTTCTAAATGAGAAGAAAACATGTGAGCTTAAAAGGTGCCTTTTCATAATTTATAAGGTCTAAACTGCCTTCTAAGTCATTACGCTAATTGGTTAAACTACATCCTCAGACTAGCAATTATCACAAAAAAAGTGTAATTCATATAAACAAGGATTAAACAAAACACGCCTCATTGGTAGTTCGTTAAAACGCTCAAAGTATATAATTATGGCACAAAATAGGTCCAAAGACAAGCCGCTCTTTAGCAAACCTGTCTATAATTCCTTCCCAACCATAGAGTAAGATGTAGACTGGCATTTAAACTTGTGTTCTAAAAATAAAGCGCGAGAAACAAATTAAATTAATGTCGTTTCATCGTTTGTGATTTTTTTAAATGTTTTTGTTGTCTATGGATATGAGTGGCATTGTATGGATTTTTTCCGTACCTAGTAAGGTATTTCCTTTCATTAAAGATAAGGGTTTTCCAAGAAGATAATAATATGAAGTACTAAAAAACTGGTCACATGACAAATCGTCAATATTTGTTGAAAATAAAATATAATAAAAAACCTTTAATAGTTCGTCAACTCCTAGCTATTCGTGTTAAAATAATTCAAGTGTCTGTACTGCATATTTCGCTACTCTGCGACATTAATCTCTATCTTGTTAAATTATAATAATTGCATCAACATTTAATAACTGCGTTTCATTACACGCATTTACCTTTTCTCGTATTAAAAAGAATTATTTTCTAGAAATTGCTAACCCACTTTGAAAAAACATGGAGACTTGTAATTAATGTCAATTTTATTTATAATTACGCGACGAGCGCCGCCAGATGGCGGTATCTGCTTAAAAACGAGACCGACCCATGAGCTATGCGATAATATAAATATTTTTACAATATTAGACTTGAGTATCTGTGCTACAATTTTATTATTTTAATCTATGGCCACATTCTTCAAAACGCACTAATATGGAATAATTTTGCTTTTGAGTCCATAATTATATAATAATTACTACAAACTTTATGTTGCCTTAATAAAAAATGAAGATTATTTACGACATTTTTCTATAATCTACTCGGTGGTCTTGGACCTAAAGCATCATACGTTTGCGTATCTTTACAAAAGGTCGTATCTACCGTGGCCGTAGACAAATCAATACGTCCTTTGACGACTGTAATTTCTTAGCATCAGTGTCTAACTGTCGTATGGAGTGATATGAGCTACAATTCAGCACAATTAGCTGCATTATTACAACAATAGTAACGTTGTTGTGCATTGTGGCCATTGTGGGCCGGCCTTGCCACTATGGCGCGCACAATGGTGCAGGCCGCAGGTGACGATCTTACGATATAAATAGGTTAAGTTGACTTCCTTGATTACCGTAATGGCTGCTGGTTGACTGGCAACGTTTATATTGTCTTGTATCAGTTGTGAGACGTAATTATATGTAATGGTTTCGACTGAAATTGTTAGGGCTTCCCTTTTCAATAACGTTTTCATTGAAATTATTGCGATGAGAAATATGTAGGTACTAAATGGAGCCTATTGTAGCCCCAAAAAAGAAAATTCGGATACGTCTACTGTAATCCAAATAAATCTCAGATAAAATCAGTCTTATAGACATTTTCACTTCTATCTTATTCCTTTATATAAGCTAAGTAGGCACTAATTCAGTATAGTTATACTCTACCCTTAATAGACAAGAGAATTAACGATATTTGTCGAGTACAAAACAAAATATCGTTTCCCATTCTCTTTATCTTGTCATATTATTTGCTTACGAAGCCTGCATACGGGCAGCCAGTGAACTACGGCTATGCTGGATGTTCGGGACTCTTTGTAAGCGCGGTTGAAAATAGAAGGGAGCTGTTTGAATTTGGAATCGCATTGTTCGACGTTTAAAAGCTTAGATTTTTGTGGGAAATAGTATAGTGACAGATTTTATGGGTAAACGGTTTTTAATTAGGACTAAATGATTTTTTATATTTAATATTTAACTGTCCAATTTTTGATGTGTGTTCATAGTTTTATTTTCAAATTAATGTTTTTTTTTTCTATTTAAAAGAAAAGAGAAGGGAACAAGCTTTTAACTGTTTAGCTTCTATATCAAACATTCACATTATAATTTAATCTACCATACAGTGCCCGTTTCCAGTAACATTACATCTGTACTCATTCCCCCTTCTTCCATTCTATTTGCACAACTCCTTAATGCTTTATTTCGTTTGTGTGCTTAGTCTAATTAGAAAACTCCGAATCTACTAATGGCTAATATCGAATTTTAGCTCCTTTTTGTTTTTCTATGTCTTCGTATTATCAAATTATGTTCTTTAGACAGCTCATACGAGTTCATACTGGCAGTCAATTAAAAAAGGAGCTTTAGGTAATTTACGTCGATTTTCAGTTACGACCTTTTTACTTGATGTTAGTCTGCATGGTATCTTTTTGACAGTTCAAAAGTACGCACTGCCAACATCTTAAAAAAAACTGTCAAACAGATTTCCCGCCTCAATATTTTCGGAAGCTTCGTTCTAAAACTTTGACGTATCGGAGTATCATAGGATCATTGTGACAGGCACAATTTCGTCAATCTCCGGCGCGTTCCGGCGAATCGGAACGTGTTCCGATTAACAAAGACGTGATTCAGAGACGGAACACTTTAGGAAGACATCGGAATACGCTTGGATTGAACCGGCTTCCGAATTAGTTCGATTAAGATTTGAATAGATTTGCAATGGAAAGTCTTGTTAGGGACATTGTTTGTTTTGCATTTGCAGGATCGTAGCATGATGTTTTTTATAAGTTTAAGATTCTGCCTTGACTGATTTTCTAAAGACACTTTAGAAATATTAAATAATTTCAGAAACTGATCGATCTTTAAAATATTCCTCCAGTATCAGTTTCTAATATTCATCCAATTCAAAAGTCAAACAAGATAGGGGTTGAATATTAATCTGTGATGAGTTAGCATTTCTCTTTATTTCTATTTCTACCCGCAATTTAAACCAGCTTATCGCACGAAAAGGTGGAAATTCTTGAAAAATAAATGTGATAGAAGCAAGCGATACGTAACTATAAATTAAAATAATTATCGCCTCTTTTCGGGGGTTGAATGCAAAGCCTTCGCGATCAGCTGTTCACCGCATACTGCACGAAGGCGCTAAATTCTGTTTTCTACTGATTGTAGTGATTTGTAAGTTTTTTTTTTTGGTTAGGTTATTCAGGCTGATATTAATCTATTATGAATTTACGATAAAGTTCTTACCCAGACTGCTTGTAAGTAATAACATATACCGAAATAAATAAGCTTTATTTAGTTTTGGATAGAATAATAATTAAGTACCTACTTTTAATTTAGATTTTTAGACAAACTTGACGTATTATGAAATTTAGATAAAAATATAATTCTCACGATGTTTGTTTGCCTGTTCGCATGTGAGAATTACCAAAAAGTTAATCTAATTTTCCAAAAAAAAAATAATTCAATGCAGACATAATAATTTAAAAAGAAAAAAACCCTCACCACCGTTCTTGGAACAACAATTTTAATTGCAACACGAAGCGATATTTTATCCATGGTATGCATTTTTTCCGACCACCCCGACGGCGGGCCGTTACTCAAAATAATCTAGGCTAGATATCGCACACCCCACGTGATCTACTGCCTCTGCCACGGAAGAAACACGTTTCACTTGATATTTTTCTTTTAATCCCGAATGACGTCTGTACATAATTGGCGGTTATTTTCAAGTCGCGTGAGGTTGGTAGCATGCGATGTTATGTTGGTATTACTGGGTCTGTTCGTTATTTGAAAATGTGTGGTAAGGTGTCTGAGATTTTTTTTCACAAATCCTTTAACATTATTTAAAGCCATAAAGTTCTAACTCAACAACAAGTTGGGCACAACAGACACTAAACTCAAATCAAAAGTCCCACTTCAGTAAACCCTCACGTGCAATACTCCGACCCAATCAACCTTCAACAATCGGTATCCGATACCTTCCCCACGTACAGTTGTACAGTCAGAGCGAACTTATCATCCAAATCAAAACAGCGACACCCCAATAACGCCGAGTCGAGACCACAACAGGCGAAACTTAGTTTTCCATTCGGTTTTATAACGCGAACGATAGACAGGCAATAAATGAGCTCCCACAACTTATAATTGCTTCATTTCGTTGTCGAGAACTATGCAGTTTGCATTCGGCTTGTCTGTGTCGTGTTTCCGAACGATAATTGGATTTGTCAATAAAAAGTATCGCTGAATTGCATGAAAGCTCTCTAATTATGATTTGGTCGAAAGCTTAAAATTTTCAGATTTCTGATGTCAAAGTCAGCTGTTAGACTTTGACATTGACGTAAAGAGTTGGAGACCTAATTAGTCCCGTATCATTTTTAACTCGAAAGGAAAAAATCTGAATGCTTTTCATTAAAACTAGTCCTGAGATTTAAAGAGAACAAAAAACTGATATCCCACCGTCAATCCCGAGTCTTAAATTTCGCCGCCGCTCCACAAATATCCTTCATTCAACGTTAATCACGTCTGTTGCACGGTTCATTAAAAACTATCTACTATTTAATACTGACAGAATCTCCGCGCGTAAAGTTCCCCAACACGAACTGACAGCGTCGAAAAAGTAATAATCGAAATGATCACGATTCATCGCTATGTTTATCCGAACGCCACCGACGTATCATGTCAAAAGTGCATGGACAAGTTCCATGTCAGTGTTTGCCGGTAAAATATACTCCAAAAACAAATTACCAAGCCAAACTCAACCCTAACTCCTACACAATAATAGAAATAATAATGTGCTACAATCCCGCTTGTCCGTGCTTATTAATTTTTACCATTTTCACGCCGCAAGTTCGATATGACACGTGATTGATGATCGCGACGTTCATTGTCAATCAAACTGTTACTGTAAAAGCATTTGCCGAAATGTGAATATTTATGAATCACAAATGTTTGTCCCGTGCAATACGTTAAAATAATAATTTTCATCTGGCCGTTTTAATTCCGATAGATGCGATGACAGCTGAAGAGCACGTAATAAACGGATAGTAGGAATCTTTTTGAAACTCGCGTCCAACTGTTCAATCATTCGCGTCGTTTATCATCTTTTTTCGAAACGAAACGAAACTCGTCGCGTCAAACTAGACAGACTATAGATGACGTAAAAAGAAAAACCGCCGTCCCGCCGTAGAAGCTTTCCGAACGTCTTTTTGTTCGTTCAGTTGGTATTGCTCGCGCGTTCGAATACGAAATTTGAATTTTCCCGCTTAAACGTCGGCCTAATAAATGTTTCCCGACGATTCGCGATTTTCGTAGGATCACCACCTACGACCAAAGACTTAGGACATGATTTAAACGTTTAATTAATGAATGAATAGGTATAATTTATTGTTTTAGCCTTAGTAGTCTAATGCGGAAGTTCAGTGCGGTGTACAATAACAAAATGATTGACATTGAGGGGCACTGCAGGTAAATATAACAGAAAAAACGGATGTTTTAATGGTCTGATGGGCATTATTCATTAATCTTTTCTTTAAATAGATGTGGTCTAAGAAAGCTTTAAAAGGTTTAAGAGCAGAATATATGTAACTAGCTGATGCCCGCGGCTTCACCCGCGTGGATGTCGTTCAAATTATATACCAAAACCTTCCTCTTGAATCACTCTATCTATTAAAAAAAAACCGCATCAAAATCCGTTGCGTAGTTTTAAAGATTTAAGCATACAGACAAACAAACAGACAAAAATAGCGACTTTGTTTTATACTATGGATGAAATATAAACAATTGGTAGTAATTGCTGCTATGATGCACTCACAGTACCAACTGTTCCTGAATCTCTCTTTCTGAGGAAAACGGGACGAATCCCACGAAACCCCGACGAGATACTTCCCTTAAACTGTTTGACCACTTTGACAGATCGCAAACATGAACTCTTTCTGACATCAAAATGGCGTATTAGGTTCTTTTTATTCAGTAGTCTGTCATCAGTTCTTTTGTGATTGAGCACTGCATTGACGCATTGTGCCCCAAATTGATTCTGTTTTGTTACTTTATTGAGTTTTAGACAATCGACGTGGTTGCCATCTTTGTTGCTTTTGCACCGATCTTGGATAAAAGAGGTTATGGTTTTGAGAAAGGGAAATAAAAAGTGATCGTCCTTTGTAGCTCAATTTTGTGGATTGGCTTTTGGTATTCTGTTCTCATTTCGTGCTTCTTCGGTTCGTTTTGTTTAAATTGACGCGGTTTTCTAATTTTCATGCTGGTATTGGTAGTATATGTACTTTATTATTTTTGAAGAATAGGTACTTACCTACTATAAAAATAAATAACTTTCCTTAACGAACTTCATCTTTATTCTAACCTTTTCAAAGTATCATCACCGCCATAAATAAGTGTAGGTAAGCACATTACCACCATATAAAAGTAGGTGTAAGGTAGAATCGAGCACGTCTGATAAACCGCCGGGGACGCTGGCGGATTTATGGCCCAAGACTCGACCATTTGCATCGGAAGGAACACCGGTAAGAATGCGAGGCGACGCACGCAGCCCGTGTGTGTGGCTTGACAACTTTACACTGAAAAATGAATTGCTTCACGGTGTTTTCTCTTTAAAGTGCAAATCATGATGTTAGGTATATAAAGGGATAAAGGGACAACGAACCTCAGCGCTAAAATAAATCGTCCCATTTCCCTGTCATCAAAGTACAGTCACCCAAATTAACAAGTGACCACCTAATCCATAATAAACTACCAACTACAAATTGAAGTCCCAAAAAATCCCATTCGAAACTCAAAACAAAGTTGCTAACACATGTAAATCTCACCAAATTGTGCAAAAGGTCTTTTTTAAACGATCCGTAGGAGAGAGGTATTCGAGTTAATCGGCGTCACAGTGGGGTGATCACAGACCCCGGCGGCCACGCTGTAATTATACTAAAAATGTGGTAGACTTCAATAAAAAGCTGAAACTGTGACGGGCGGCGGTCGAAAACATAATTGTCCATAGTAATGATTGTAGGTAATTGTGCGAGGGTTACCCTTAACCCTTCGCTGAAGGAACCACCCTTGGATGCTGGGTAAGATGCGGGCGGACGGCGTGCGAGCAATTGGCAATCACAGTTACAAAAACAATTGACCATTGAATGTTTTTCATCCGATTTCATGATTTTTCTTATATTAAATTATCCGATATCATTGATTTTCTATCTCATAATCTCATTTTATTTATACTTAAAAATGCAAAAAGGGCTACAATATATTACGACATTTCTAAAACGTGGTCCATCTTCCTCTCCGCCCCGCTACCGCTCATAACATAAAACTAAGTTAATAGCGGTCAGTGCAGGTCCGAATTAAGACAATAATTACTCGCGGTGCCGTCCGCCCAAAATTTTCGTTTCGGCTAATACTTTTTATGGTGACTGTACTATTCTGAACGGTGGGATACGTGTTTACATAGCTTTTATGGGGACGTGAGAAATTACTAGAAAATTGACAGGCAAAACACGGGAAAATATCTCACCGTTTATTTACTTCAGGTAATAGTTGATTGAGGGGAAAAAGTTCTGAAAATATATAATTATATTCTTATTTACAATAATAAAATACATTACTTAATTTTTATACACATAAAAATATCTATAACAATAAAGTAGCGCAAAAATGCCGCGAAAATCTAGTTGACGTTTACTGTCATCCATTTTTTATAAGCACGTTCTCGTATGTCAAAATATTTCATTTGTTCTCATTAGTTATTCCATATTATTATAAGTATAACGATGTCTGAAGGTTATTTTTCAGTTTTTTACAACGTTCTATAAAGAGGCCGGGTTGTAATGTAAGATTATTTATGACAGTTCTTCAAGGCTTCGTCAAACTAAACTGACTATATTTACTGAAGTATTATCATACTGATATGTATTAAGATATCGATGTCAAGGTGTGATATTAATTAAAGTGATTTTTAACCGTATTTTTGAGGCGATAAGAAATATATTGAGCAAACAAGTTTTGATTTTATTTTCAAATGTTTTTGTGGAATGTTCCCATCCATAACACCAACTAATTAAAATTATTATAATCCTTTTTTTCTGTAAGTCTTATTGCATAATAAAAACAAATATTAAATAATGTACCATTGTGGTCTAGACAATAAACAAAAGATCGGAAAATATTATGAAAAAAAAGAATTAACTTTAATTATTTTATTACTCTACCCGTTTATCCGTCTACGTCAGTACATAAGAGATTAATTTAAAATAATACAATTTCCTGTCTGCTTATCTGCAATCATTACGAAGTATTATTATGACTGTCATAAAATACTAAAATAAATAAATAAAAAGGATAATCTCTATGGAAAATTCTAGTGAAAACGTACTAACGAGAAAACTCTTGTTCACAAATAGTTGTTAATCTTTATTATTTACTTGACAGAAATAGACACTGAATACATTTCTAAACTTATTATTGTAATCAATTTATTGTTGGATTCTAAGAAAATCTAACATTATTGGGAGGGACAACTCTAACCTAAAAACCGGATTTCCACTAAATGTATGTATTGACAACGCTTTAAGTGGTTTCATGATGACATCGTGGTCCACGAATATTTCAACAACAAGACCAAACATCTAGGATTGAGAAGTTTAATACTATAAGTACTCATAATTATACTTAAGCATCAAGAAAATATCAAGATATGGACCACGTTCTCCTTCTTAGCATGTCGATGAGTTTTTATTATAAAATCCGAACCAGAACAGAAAATATCCGCATTTGTCTTTTCTTTAACACATTTTTATGTGAACTAATGAACAAGACCACAATCAGAAAACACTTCATAAAACTAGAATCGGAAAAACAGCCATCTAAAGACAGTGAAGACGAGCCAGGGTCATGTGCCATGATTTCCGTCGCATCTATCTCGACGATACGCATCTTCACGGCCGAGTGCCCGCGACACCCCACCTGACGGTCTGAGCTGAGCAACAATTGATATCTTCCGAAGGTCGGGTAATAACATGCTCCGAGTTAGCCGACCAACACACTAGAACAACCATACAATACTTATATAACTCCTAACACAACGGTATAAGGTTAATATTGCTTAGATTATGCTGTAAGTTGCATCAATAATACGTTTGTCTTCTTCGGTGCTGATTTTATGAATAGATCGTCAATTGTCGAACGGAAACGCGAACTGAAATTAGTTTTAAGAGTTCTGTTTTTAAATAATATGATTCGATACGAACTTCTTTTGATTTAGTCTATGGAAACTGTTTTATTTTTTAATTTGAGATTCTTTTTGTTGTAGATTATTATTAATGTCGATTGCGGGAAAACCCAAAAATAATTGTTAAGCAATAAAATGTTGTATCCACGTAATTAATTTTTGTGTTGCCAAGTGAATGTAATGTAAAGTTTAAAAGCTAGAAAAAGCAATTATTTTTACATGTGTTTCAATGCTCGGAAAAAAATTTAAAATGAGATTGTTTTACGTCTGAACGTATATGGAGGTAATTTGTATGAGAAACTTACAATTATTAATAAATAATAACGAAGAAAGCCTTCCTTTAAACATTTTAAACTTTTCACCACAATAACGTGATCAAACAATTTTAAATATTTATTTTATTACTTACATGACTAACAGCGTCACTGCGTCACCCATCTTTATCGTTAAAGATTGATCTACATAATTACAGAGTTAGATGCTTTTATTGTGCACCCAGATAAAAAAAAGATAATTATATGGCAATTAAATTCTTTAGAAAATATTTTACTGGCGACATTTTTAATGTCGTAATGTTATTATTTTAAAGTTGGTGGTCTCAGGAATTACGAATGTGTTGTTACGTGTTCTGATTCTCTTTTCGAAATAGTTCGAAAATTGAAAGCATCTTACAATAGTGATACGAATGATACGAGAAAATTTATTAAATAGTTTAGGTACCTATTCTTTCCTGTTCACAAAAAAAGAAAAAAAAAAAAATACCTATCTAAAACAGTAGGATTTGTCATCAAATGTACCTTTTAAATAAAACCATTTTCAATAACCAAACCATTTCTTCCCTAGATCGCCCAACTAGTAGAAGACGTACGCCGCCTCCAAGCATCGCTTACAGCGCTTCAGGAAGCGCACGCTCAGCAGCTGCAGCGGCTAGAAGAGCGGCTGGACGAGAAGAAGCAGCACATCGCCAGGCTTGAAGCGAGGCTCGATACCCAGAGGGACTACGATGATATCAAAAGAGAAATCAGGTGAGTATCCGTCTTTCTGAGCAATTGGGACGACTCTGGTTTTAGTTTTACCCCCGTATTTATACTCAAGTCAAAGTAATTACTTGGTCTTAAGTAATTACTTATGCAAATATTTTTATGCAATGGGCAAGAATTTAAACGAAGTTAGAACCGTCAATGAAAGCAAAACTAAGAATTCTAACGTTTGATAGTTCTAACATTAAGGAATTACTAAACTACAGAGAAAAAATCGTATCTTAAACAATGACATTTACTCAAGTAATAGTACCTAATTACTTGTTTATAAATACGGGTGTTAATGTTTTAGAGACACCATAGAAGTTGCAAGTGAAAGATCTGAATTTACAAAGATAGAAAACAAGACTGGGCTTAAATATAGCAATCTACTACATAGTAAGAAATACCATAAAGTTTAAAAAAAGAAAATTTTATAGAAAAACGTCGACTGGTAAAAGCTATCCTAATAAAATCTTTGTCACAAGAAATTACAAAATGCAATAAATAAAAGTGATATAACCGTCTGTAAAATCGATCAAAATTAATCAAACACAAAACATCGACTAAAAACTTACCAAACAACCATAATATGTTTACATCTCTACAAGCATACAGGCAGCATAGAAAATTAAAAAGTCTACAACACAGCACGTGTTAGTAAACTTGATAAGGCGCGTATCTCGGTCATTCACCTGCACAGATTATATATTGTTTGTAGAACAAGCCTTGACTATGGTCGAGGTACTGGCGCGAATGATCTTGGCACGACGCTCCTAAGAAACAATACTGCATTTCCTTGTTTGATTTGGTTTAGAAGAAATAAAACAAGCTTATTGCAGTTGTAATAAAGTACGTGTAAGGAATGATAATGTTATCATATTGATAGAGGTGTTGCAGTTGAGAAAATACTTAAAATAAATAAAGTTACTTAAAATTTCATTTGACATGTCAAATGTCAAAATGACAGTTTTGTTTAGTTTGCCGCGTTCTTCACGCGCGTTTTTCATCAATGTCACGTCTCTGGAAAACAATTGACACACGAACAGTTCGTAAAACTTTTCTTTTGAACGTCTTTGAAGTGTCTCAAGTAATGTTATTGACAATCAAATCAAAATGAATCATAAAATGTCCCCTTTTACATTGAATCAACATTATGAACACAGCATCAAGCCTATAAAACTCGAAGTATTAGGCAAAGGTGTACCAATTATGTCGACCGGATACAAATCCAGACTCCGTGGCTGCTACTAAGAAATTCCTGAACGAACTAATTATATAGGCATTTTATACGCCTCAAGATACAAAACGAAAGTTCCTTCCCTTATCAAGACAGCAGAGATTAACTCTTTCGCCACAGAGCAAACATAAAAGCTAGAAACGGTATGATAATCCAAGTTACTTGATGTCACTTGAGTACATACGTTCAATGTATCATTGTGTGTTTTGTGTGCATTTGTTTGCTGAACGTACCTTTGACTGATAAGCAGGCGCCTGCAAGCTCACCCTGTCTTTGTTTGATTAGTTCGTTAGTCGATTATGGTAAAGGAACTTTGGAAGATAGGTGAGTTGTATATAGGTTATAAGTAGGAAATGAAAGAACTTGTACCGTTGGAACTACTTTATTAATGCAAACGTAACTTGAAAAAAATTCAATGCAGATGCCAGTAAAGAGTTAGTAAATGAAGAACGTTTAACAACTATATAACAAGATGAAAAAGTTTCTAGATTTTTTTCCATCAGTTGTAGAAATAGTTGCCAAAATAATTCCTGCAAAAACGAAATGTAAACTTAAATCTTATGTACTTCCGCAAAAAAAACGCCTGATTCATAACTAGCCTGAAATCTAAACTATCTCCTAGGTCCGCAAAAAAATGCATCAATTCTCGACTAAAGAGTTCCCAAATCTATCTTTTTTTTAATAGACCTTGCCACACATCACGACATACCCTTTAACTGCTGTCACCCCGTTGTTTAGACAGCCTGCTCCGACAAGTACCAGTTAATTACCAAAAGCCATCTTAAAGGATCTTTTATGGAGTTCCCAGTATTTAATGTTGTTTTTCAAACAAGGATTGAGTCTTCACTTTGAGATCTGACGCCCGTGGTTTTGGTACCGTTCCTGTGATATTTGAGATACTTCCTCTTTCCGTACTTGTGTTGTAAGTTTACGTAAACATGCACCACTTATGTAATTGTCATGTCTTTTTAAATTTACGGGTTTTAAGAAAACTCTTGAACACTTAACTGGGGCTTTAATCCCTTAAGTATGTGAGCACTTCTCAATACATAAAGTACTACTAACAAACATGACCATAAACTGAACAAACTTAACCAAAAAGTATGCATTGGTAAACGTCACATTCGACAGTAAACAGAATACACCCATCGGCTCCCAGAAAGTCACCGAGGAGGTCCGAACACAAGTTTTTTATCTTCGACCACAAATCGAAAACCACTTGTCCCGATGGTGTGTCCCACCTCGCACTCCTACGCTAAACGTTCGAGATAAGGAATTTAGCGGCCTCCCCTAAGTTTACACTATATATTGATACAAAAATCGCTCCCTGAGAACTTTAAAAGGTGCCTTTTTTATTTTTCCTGTCGTCAGTGGGAAATATAAATAGAATTATCGAGGGATGTTAATATTTTGACGCGATAGTGGGATGAATGGGAAATTATTTCGTTTGGAAACAATAGTCGTAGGAGGAAGTTCTTATGATGTTATATTGGGGTGTTAATACCAGCTTTTATTTGTATTATTTTTAAAAGTTTTGCATAGATTGACAAAGTCTCCTGATATAACATTCCTTACTTTTACATCATCTATAGTTCTATACGTAAGAGAAGCTGCTCTCAAAACGGTGAAGGAAAACATCGTGAGAAAACCGGCATGTCTTAGAACCAAAAAATTCGAAGACATGTGACATCTACCAACCCGCAACGGGCCTGCGTGGCGGATTATATCCCATCCCTCGCCTAGAGGGATGAAGGGAACATTTTATGCTGATGATGATAATGATGATACGTAAGAAATCCAAAGACCATCTGTGCATTGCAAGCATCATTGCGAATTGCCTCCATAGTTATGGCATCATCTAAAACTAACATTATCTAAGACGAAGTCATCTGTCTCACAGTACCAAGAACTCTTACAACATCCTTCCTTCCTATTCCATATCGATGGCTCTGTTCCCACGTATGAAGTAATCAGGCGATCAGTCAACATCCTCTAGAACAATCTATCACCTGCTCTGATAACTGATAACGTTAATTAGCAGTAGGTAGTTAGGTAGGTGTCTACAAAGTTTCACATCAGGTGTGAGGTGGTTTCGTCATAGTTGGGGCAGGATGTCGGAAGATTGGCGTTAGCACTTAGAAGACTGATGGATAGAGATTTGTAGATCTATAATTAGTGATACATGATTAGAAATAAGGGAAAAGTGAGGAATTTGGATGGCTAAGGGATATGTTGTTAATGAAAACGTGGTGTAAATTTAACAAGCCATACAAGCAGAAATATATTGCTTTCGAATCGGTTATCAGACAATTGTAAAAGAAATCTAACTAATTTTGAGTTTGAATTCAATAGCGCTATGATTCACGCATGAAACAGACAATAGCAAATTTTCTGACGATTCGTTTTAGACAGTTCCTTTCCGAGACAAACTTCAATAACAAAATACATATAGATGCATCTCGAGCATACAATGGCAGTCCACATCACAAAGGCCCACTCAGTCTATAAATACATCGCAACAACATCCCAAAACCAATGTTTTGAGCAGTTTAATGTGCTCCACCAATACGGTGTCATACCGGCGGCGCCTTTGATCTACCGTCAAAGATCACATCACAGCCGCCGACAACACGACATAAAATCAAGACTGTGCAAACACGATAAAAAGCGTTTTTTAACTTTAATAAAATGTCGATCGATTACGGTTTACGACGGGAAATCGGAAATTGGAACGAGTTTTAAATAACTTTATATATCAGCTGACTTGACTTGCACGTGATAATTTGTTGTTTTAACGTGTTGGCGTATTTGTAGGTGTTTTATACTAAGATTTAAAGGTCATAGATGAAACAGCTTTCCCTATCAACTTGAAACGAAGCTAATTTGAAACAAGTACCGATTTAAGCGTCCACGGTTCCTATCTAAACTTACACGGGATATCTTCTGTGAACACCAACCCGCGATCATGGTGTGTCACTATCTATAACCCACATAATAGCATAGCGTTGGAAGAATTAAAACGATTGAGAAGCACTTTACGCCGATCGCAAAGTGATGATAAAATAGAAGAAAGCTCGTCAAAAGAAAATCCGCATTGAAATGAAAATAATCAGACAATACGTTTTAATTTGAATAATATTGCAATAATCGTTTCATCGTATATAGTGTCACCGGGAGCTCACAATATTTGAAAATCACGGAAGATATCCTGAAAGTTACAGTGTAAGTTTAATTTGAAACATTTCGACAAGAGATTTTCCATTCATTTTTCAAGGAAGGTTGGAGTAACCTAACCCTATGATGTAAAAGGCACACGGAACACAATCGAACCCCAACAATACCAAGAAAACAAAAATCCGTCTAGTTCCCAATAAAGCACACATAACTGACACATTATCAGTCCACACGACACAATATGATAGAAAAATAAACGGAAAACACCCATTTCAATTATTGCTAGCGTCACGCGAATGTCCGCCATTTGGTCTCTTTCCCATGATCGCTTTCCTTCGCACACAAAAGATATCGTCTAATCCTATAAGATCTATAATTCCCAATATAAACATAGAAGGCACCTGCACTGGTTTATTGCTTATTTATTCCGGTTCTCAAGCAAGGATTAAGTTATAGCCAGCCCCCGAAGATTAAAGCTTAATGGAGGGAGGCAATGGATTGATTTCTGAACGCGGTTCCCGCCAAATCTCCGCTTAACTTGGCTTGGGCGTCATTACGTTCGATTTATTTGTTGTCTGTGCTTCTTTGAGGATTTTGGTTAAGCTGTGGCTGTTCTTAAATTAAATTCGAAAATAGGATGACGGTTATTGTTGTGGAAAACGATATGCCAGACGTATTTTGGACACGTTATAAACTTGAAAATCTTATGAATTCTAATCATAATCACACAAGATCTCTTTGGTATTTCGTTATAATTAAAACTCACTAAAACCCAAATACAGCTCGCTGTGTTGACACGTCAAAGATGAAATTTAAAGAAAGTCAAATAAAGAGTGTAGCTGGTTATCTGATGTTTAATTAACATCTAAGCACACAAGATTTACATAATTTCAAAGAAACATTCTCTTATATTATGTGTGGTGTGTTTGTCCCTATATATCAATATGAGAGCCTATCGTAGACACCTGTTCTCATTTGCTTAGGCGATGTTTGTCTTACATTTAACGCGAGTTTAGTCTAACACTGTCGCACACAAATTATCAACTAATTTACGTTGCCCGACGATTTCTTGATGCCATAAAGAATGCCCGACGGGTCCTAAGCTTTTTACTGTGTTTGTTCAACATACATTTGTAGCTGGAATATCTGAGAGCGGGAAAACTAAGTTTGTGTCAATAAGAGTTTGTTTAGACATAGCCAATGGACGTTTCTGAGATTTTCAAGTCTGTATGTAAAGGCGTTTGACCGATTGATCGGTGATTGGTCAGCCTGGCGGGGGCGGGGCATCGTTATCGGCGATCGAGTTGATACTATGCAGTGACGTCACGTTTATTGTCAGACATTGATGGGAACTAATAAAGTGCGTGTTCGATATTTGAATACAATTGAATTTGTTACACGTGGAGGTTTCAATGTCGCCATTTTTGTGATTGTGACTATAAATAAAGTTTTGAATGAATTCACACCGATAAAAAACGATCATTTTAATGATAACTTGGATATAAAAACTGGCGGAATACACAATAAAAACTGTGTCTAAATAATAAATCTTGTTATCTTCGAGATGATCTCACGGAGGCTATCGGTAATCAAACCGCTAAGCTCCCCAATGACACGGCACAATAAAACAAGGTAAAGAACTCGACAGGAATTCCTAATTCGCTAATCAATATTGAAACATCCCTTTACTGAGCAACCCCTTTGGAAATATGTCTTTGAAATATTCCCTTGAAAGGGTTGCACAGTGTAGGGGCGATCAATCGACATTTTGTCACAGATTTTGAAATATGATCGTCATTCGCGGGCTGTTTAGTCTATGGAAAGGCGGGAAAATTTTCCTTGTGAATGTTTATGGATTTTCCTTTAGAACTTTTTTAACTAAGTACAGTTCTAGTCTATGGCTGCTTTTTTCCTACATTCTGAATATCCTTTAATTATAAAGAGATAACCAACAAATGAAAAACAGTTGCAAAACAAAATTGCAACAGTATTACCTGGAGCGAAAATCTCGCAAGATAGTTAAAACTTTCAAATCGATAAACAAACTAAATCCTACACCAAAGTTACCCCTAACGACACCGATATCAGAATATTTAAAGCCTAAACACACACAATGTTTTAAAAGTTAAGCCACTAATTAATTCAAAGTTAGGTAAGCGCACATCGGTTTCATTCGACGTATCAAATATTCAGTGTGTACACGCCTTATACTGAAGGCTTTTGGCCGAAGACAAAGATGCTTTTAAGCTCTCGTTTAGGATACGAAAGGTATTGAGTAGCTTACTTTAAGGATTTTGAGGAGATAACATTACACTACATTTTTATTAAAATAAGTTTTTAACAAAACATGCATGGACTCAACTGTCATCGGTGTATTTCCAACAATGCATAACCAGTCGTATCTTATGTCAAAAAATAAAGCTCAAATTGAATTTTCTATTCCAATTTCGAATATCCAAATAGTGAAATAAGACCGACGCTAAGTCTTCCATATTCAAACTACAACTGCATCATCAAACCATAGACATAAAATAAAAAGATAAAAACCTTCGCACCCGACGCCACTCCACGCCACTAGACTAAGCTAGGATGTCGTCACTTCCCAACTGTGTCATCGCTGTTTATAATGTATCAGTTTTAAAACCATCGTAAACATTAGCCGACGGTCTTCCTTGTGAAAGTACTTACATTTTGTGGGAGTTTCAGAACTTTTCACCGTATATATTGTACACTTACCTCTACGAGGTTTTATAGGTACTACGTACCTTTTGCTATCCGATTTAGAGTGAAAGAAAATGATGGTAAAGGAACAAAAGTATACAGCTCTTAATGCCAAATGAACATCAAAGACAATTCCAATTTCGAATCATGCTTTGCATTCTCATTTTAAATTGATGATGTATCCAATAGGGCGAATTGCACCAATAATACTGAACTGAGATCCCTTGAACTCAGTTTAGAAGTGCTTGCTGATCGCGTTCAGTTCCATTGATGAATTTTCAACCTTGTATTCGTACTGTATGTAAAATAAAAGTTAAGTATTTTATTTCAAACCGCAATTTCCAGTATTAAATCGTTTAAATACAGCTGAACGGAGGGAGTCGACAGTCGACACTAGTTATCTGTATTCCCTGTGAGACGGTCGCTTCAACGAACGCGGCTAAGCTTCGAACAATACCAGTACGTGCGATTATATGAAACGTTTTGATACTAGTGTTTAAATTGTTTTTAGTATTGTAGGTAGGATATGGATTCGGGACAAATAAAACAGACAGTTTTGCGATATATGCATTGTTAAAAAATAGATTATTTGGAAATTGTGTACTAAGGAACATAATTAACACTATAATTAGGTACTAGTTGAAGTCTACTCAACGAATCAAATCGAAATAATTTTCATTGAAAGGTGAAAAACCAAACGCTGTCAGCTTATTTCCCTTTTACAAACAGTAAAACTGCTAGAAAAGAAATGTACCAATAATAAAAGTAAGTTATGGCTCCTTTCGTTTATTACCTATGCATGTTAGGATCCCTTAAATTCAGTGTTTAGGTATTGCCGCCAAAACTGTATCATTATAGGGTATGACGCCATGTTTGAAAAAACTTCAAAGCTTCGATTACTTGCAGGTGCATTGCAGTCACACTTTGTAACACATCTCAGAAATCGCAGTAAAAGTGAAATAAATAACACAATAAATTCAGCGTCTATTTCACTAATTAAACTCGACTCCTGCACTAAAACGTGTCCACGATCTGACAGCTGTCAATATGTCATAGCAATGATGACAGCTCTTGAACTCAGATTAAACGTCTTGGTGGTACCTGCTCTTAAATCTCTGATACTAAAGAGAAAAGATATCAAAGTAAATTCAGATACATACTACCAAAATAATTTCTAACCAAAGTCGTATAATACACCTTCCAATTAGAGAATGAAGTTCGCAACACCTCCGAGATTCGGCACTACCGATCAACGATTTAATTGGCGATATATTAAATTGTAATTAAGGTGCAACCCTATTGTGCCGGAGGTAACACCGATGTGTCGCACCACTAGTCTACCAACATCCCACCACTAGTCTACCGACCGATCGCAATCTTAAGGCGGAGTCACACGATCAGTTTAGTTTTCGATCTAACCTTAGAGTAGTTGAACGATTGGTCGAAAGTTGAATCGTGTGTCGTAAGTTACCTTAACAATATGTTGTTGATAGTTTTATTGGTACCTTAGCCTCGTTCCCTTGTGGACTTAAGAAAAGAACTCTGATATGATTTTGTCCTTGTAATTCTAAAAAAATGCTACATTGTTAGGATTTCGATTTTCGTGTAACATTTTCTCATTGAGGAAATGTCTCTTTGTAAATTTTGTGAAGAAACGCTTACACGTGTCGTGTAGGTAACCGAGGTCAAAAATGGTTTTAAATTAGCATCGATAATTTACATTGTTATATTAATTTATTTCTCTCTTCCCAGTTCATAAAATCCTTCGAAAGTAATTACATTACAGCACGTGTATGTTTAAATTATATAATTATAAAAGAATAATTAAATCCCAACGTCAATTAATGTATCATAATACTTATAATTGCTTATTTTTAATTATGAAATAAATAGCTAAACAATTAGGCATAGACGTCACAGTATTTTAGATTCCAAATCTGAGCGGCAGAGAATTAACAAAACGAAATAAAATAAATTATAAATGATAATTTTAGGAAACATTAAAGTCGTCAAAAATATAAACAATGATCCATTCACAAATATAACTTTGTAGGTAAATGATGTCTATAAGTATTTCTGTCGTGGGCTTTAGAAGCTATATCTTACCTTTAGTCAATGTATAATTAATAAATTCTAATCCTAGCGAGCCGTTAACTACCCCCACAGGAACCAACCGGCAGCTACCTAAAATACACATAAAATAATACCAATAAATGAGCGGGCACAGGTACGGAGGGTCTTATCTGTCTAACGGCCATAAGATACCGTTCAAAGAGGCCCAATCTCAATAAATTTATTAAAGGAATATTGCCAATAGAGACCCAGCACATCCTATTAATTAAAATACTTAATTAATTCACCTGGAAATTGTTTAATCAATTCACTTTTGACCCAATTTATTGGGGTAAATCGAACTGTGAGCGTGTGACCCGACGTCTTGTGATAATTAAAAGCTTTATATTACAATCAGGTAATCTATAGGATTGTGTTTTAATTATGATTACGGTGTAAGGGAATATTGGTGAGGTGGAAAAGGTATGCGCACGTAGACTACTTATTTAAACGTTTTCTGATGACCGCATTTTGTAGAGCCCTGTAAAGTTCGGATTCTGCCTTTTATCATCACTCTAACCTTTTTCTACAGTAAGATATTACTTCTAAAATTACTTTATTTGGACTTCGATAGTTAAAGTAAAGACTTTTGTCCAACATAAACCGCACTTTCAATAATAATCCGATGTTCATCAAATGCTTAGGTGCTTTTCGATCAATTTTATTCTAACAGTTAATTTTCCTTGTTCCAGCATGCTTCGAGCCCTCGACCTTGGTGGTGGGGAACGATCTTTAGACCGATCTTTAGAGCGCAAGCCTGAAATCCGTTCGCCGAGCACCGCTCCATCGCTCCGAGACCATTCCTCCGAGCGAGAGCGAAGCGCCGAGCGCCGGGACCGGGACACAGGTACGTCACTAGTGTTGCCACGAGTATTTTGAGTGGGTGGTCAACTTGAACCGAGTACAGCTTAGGGTTGGGATCCACTCAGTGTAGTCGTGTTGGTTGTAGACTGCCAGCACTCGGCCCGAATGATGACGTCATCTTCTGAAAACTGTCCTTAAAAAGTGACGTGTCTTCGCACCGGATGCTCGGTATCATCCTCGTCAATAGAACATTGGAAATCGATCGCGGCCATCAGCTATGCACGTTCGATGTTTCAAACCTTGTGTATGTCCGTAGCTAGTTCGTGTTCGCTTCACTTTTCTGTCCGCAAAAAAGAACAACAATTCGCAAAAAACGCGCGGAGTACGAGGAATATCCAGTTCCCACCACCTCAGCCATGCCGCTCACGGACGCGCGTAATCGTTTCAAACTTAGGCTTTAGAATTCGGAGCATGCCATGATGCCGACATGAGAGACGCCGCGCGCGCATTAAAGATTCGTACGCCGTTGCCGAATGATTGCGACGCTTACGAGCGTGCGTGCTAGCCCTCCCTCTCTCCTCGCCCCCCGCCCCCTCGCCTCACCTCCCCGCCTCCTGTCCTCGTGTTCCCGCGTAACCGTGCTCTCACCGCAGGTGTGGAGGAGTGGCCCAGCACGCCGCCGCCGCTCAACAACAACACGACGCACCACAACAACAACGGCCCCACGCTGCCGCTGCCGCTGCCGCCGCCGAGCCCCTTCCGCTTCGAGGAGCACCGCACCTACCGATTCGCCGAGGACATGGGACCCCTGCCGCCTGGCGCTCTAGTCGGACGCCTCGGCGACTCCCTCATCCCCAAAGGCGATCCCATGGAGGCACGACTACAAGAGATGCTAAGATACAACATCGACAAATATGCGAATACGAACTTGGATACGTTGCATATAAGCCGGAGAGTGCGAGAGCTGCTGTCGGTCCACAACATCGGACAGAGGCTGTTCGCTAAGTACGTGCTGGGTCTGTCCCAAGGGACGGTGTCGGAACTGCTGTCGAAGCCGAAGCCCTGGGACAAGCTGACGGAGAAGGGGCGCGACTCGTACCGCAAGATGCACGCGTGGGCCTGCGACGAGGCTGCCATCATGCTGCTCAAGTCACTGATCCCTAAAAAAGGTACTTTTCTAAAACATTCACGTCTGTAGATGTTAAAGCGGGGTTTACGTCCTACGTTACGTATATTTTGAGTAAATATCGTCGTGCGGATTTCCCTCGTCTGGCTTGATGTGAATACCACTGCATCAACGAATGAGCTTTTTACTTTTCAGGCAGTAAACGTATTCTGTTTGACGATTTGTTTTCGAAAACTGATTCAGTGGTATTTGCAGTTTTGCACGTTCTAGCCCTGAGCGTACCAAAAGTGATGTCAACCGTCCAAAGACACTTTACGACAAAATTATCTAAGTAATCACATTTGGTACGTCGGGCCATGATCATCAATTCCTTTTACACGAATCATCTGAACCGTTTGACGCGCCGGTTATCTCAGCTTGTCAACTTTACCTGACAATACAACTCATCAATCATGGCAGCACTCGCCTACGAATACAAAAGATGTTTACATTTTCCGCGTCAATTACTTGATACGATAATATTGATCAGTCATTGCGTACTTTGTCAATCAACGCGTATACGTTAGGAAAAACGAATTCTATTTTTTAAATTTTAATTAACGGTTTAGAACGCACTCGAAGCTTCTTCATATTAGTTCCGCACTCTTTTTTGTTTTTTTAACACTTTTGTTTTATTTTTTTGTTTTGTTCCTTCTAGACCTTTCCCTGAATCCTTTTCCTTTGTCCCTGAATCCTGTCGCGTGCGGAAATATCAGGAACTGCCCAGTTCGAGGAAGCGAGGGCAAGTAATCATCTCCCACAGTTTTGATTGTAAAATTTATTATTTTCTTTTTTTTTTCTTTTGTGTAGTTTTAGCATTTTCCAAATTGTGTCGTATTTTTTTATATTAATTCGTGCATGTCCTATTTAAGCTCGTGAGCGTCCATTTCAAGAAGACATTTATCTAAATTCATAATTGAAATTCCGTAGATTTCACCATTTTACAAGAGCCAAATAATTTCGAAGCAACTTATCTGAAAATACGAGTCCATTTGTTACATAAATGTGGAAAAGCGGAGCGGACACGCGGTGCTAACTACGAACTCGCCGCAAAGCGATAGCATTCACGTTACATAGCATAGCAACTGCAACTGTCACTCGTTCAGCTTTGTATAGTTGCATGGCACAACTTTAACAAGTATATGAACACTAAAGTTTACATATACGGACTAAACATTGCTCATATGAGCCATTCAATATATTCCACGTATTCACAACAATTTCTATATTCAAAGTGAGTGAGAGTTCATTTTAGAATGATAATTTATTTAAACGCAAATAAAACTTAACCTTTCTATTGACAATCGCCATTCCTATCAATTGCTTATACTACAAACTTGTTTTTTTTTAAAACCAACACGTAATCCAACCACAATAGGAACAGAAATTCGGTGGAATTAAAAAGAACGTACTCATTGTAAGGCTGTGTACACATTAACGACAATGCACGACAAAGTATAAATCTGCGAATACAATGGACTCTTGTGTATTAGCCTTTGTCCCCATCGATAGGGATGAGCTCAAATAGATTGAATTTCAGATAATTCCCGGAAGGGTTACGGTTTTCTTATTTCGCTGCGATGTTGTGCGGTTTTCGTTTTTTCTATTCTGGTTATTGCTGATTGGTGTTTTGGCCACGTTTATGGGGTTATTATGCAAGGAAGATGGATGCATTTTCCCTTTTTAGCGGATTTCGTTTGTTCGCGAAAATGTTAATCGCTGTAATTCGTCGGAATGAAAACAATAGCTTTGAGGGTTCTTTCTGTACCTGTATTTTTGTCGATGGATAATGTTTAATGGGACATTGGGTACATCCGAGGCTGGTAATAGACAGTAATGACAGCTCATCCGTCACGCTACATACGTAATCAATCTAGCCTGCGTGGGAAGCAATTTCTTCCGATTGCGGATAGTTTTCCAAGTTTCAATCAGTACAGACAGACACAATTAGACCTGATTAACTTGTAGTTTGTCTCCTCAGGGATATTTCTGTAGAAGAAAAGCTTTCGCGCAAACATAACTCTTTGATTCAGATATGTCTTTAATAAGTTCTATTTGACAAATATTCAGCCTTAGTCTATGAAAATCCTAAAGCCAGGTTTTCCTGGATTTGGCTTCACTTGAAGTGGATTTGGAAAATTGCTAATGTTATATATAACCTGTAAGATGAATTAGTGGCCTAGTTTTAAATCTAAATTAGTGGCCTAATCGTAAATCTTTGCAACTAATTTCCTGTTTTTTTTTATCATAAGCTAGCTTTTTCGAGTCCTTTTCCAACGTAACTGTTGCTTCGGATCCTAGATTCAAATAACGTAGAATAACGTCAATACTGTTACATAACCACTAACCAGCAACGTATCATTTCGCCGCAACGTTATGGGTGTCGGCCATTTCCCAGTTCCCACGATACACATGCATAATGTCCGTTCGTCCGTCCGTTGCGAAACAATTGTTGTTCGACGTTCACACGCGACAGCGTTGTAGCAATGGTGGCCGGTAGGCTGTGTTTAAGAATAGAACCTTACCGACATTTTGTGACGTTTAGCTGTCAAACTTCTATTGGGCCACGTTGGGCAAGATTCATGACATTTGAGTGGACGAAGTTACAAATAGAAACGACACTAGTCAACGACAGTTCTATCCATCGCAACTTTGCTTCCATAATACAGGGCAATCATTAGGAAAAACTGTAGAAAAAAAACAGCTACAGAAATTACCAGTATTCTGCTCAACACATTATCTTGTACTTACCAACATTCTAAAAACCGTATCTATTAATTAGCAATCTATTGTTTATCTAGCTAGTAAGCGTTACTTTACATCCACGTACTCCCAAGTCGACACAACATAAAAATAATTGGATAAACGTCGCACGCGCCATAACAATGGCGGATCAATTAAAACTAGCTACACTAACTTCCCGCCCTTCGAAATACACTACGTAAAAACCGTAAAGAGTATTTATAAACGCCGTAGTCTATGTTCTATCATCGATAGTTTTTGCATTTTCTTTATGGTCTAGTTTATGACGCAATAATAGTTGTAGACGCTAGTTCTAATAATAATTATTATTTATAGGTATAAATTGGCTATTAACATATACCTAGGTAATAAATTCTATAGAAATGCATATTTTATAACTTAACGTAAATAAAACGTCTATATTTATAGTTTTATATCTGATAATTGAAACACCAATTATCAAATATCACGGTTGAAGAACTATAGGCCCATCTCACTTCTAAGCCATGTCTACAAGTTGTTTTCAAGAGTCATCACGAATCGTCTCGCACGCAGGTTCGACGATTTCCAGCCTCCCGAACAAGCCGGATTCCGAAAAGGCTTCAGTACCGTAGACCACATACATACGCTGCGGCAAGTTATACAGAAGACCGAAGAGTATAACCTGCCTCTCTGTTTAGCGTTTGTGGACTACGAGAAAGCCTTCGATTCGATCGAGACTTGGGCTGTACTGCAGTCTCTCCAACGGTGCCAAATCGACTACCGGTACATCGAGGTGTTGAAATGTTTGTACAAAAACGCCACCATGTCAGTCCGACTTCAGGACCAGACCACGGAACCTATCCTTCTGCAGCGCGGTGTGAGACAGGGAGACGTCATATCTCCGAAACTGTTCACCGCTGCATTGGAGGATGTCTTCAAGGTTCTGGATTGGAAAGGACTTGGCATCAATGTCAACGGCGAGTACATCACTCACCTTCGGTTTGCCGACGATATAGTGGTCATGGCTGAGACCATGGAAGACCTCAGTAAAATGCTCGATGACCTCAGTAGAGCTTCCGAAAGAGTGGGTCTTAAAATGAACATGGACAAAACCAAGGTTATGTCGAATGTTCATGTAACACCCACTCCTATCAAGATCGGAGACTCTACGCTCGAAGTTGTGGACGATTATGTCTACCTGGGACAAACGGTCCAGTTGGGTAGATCTAACTTCGAGAAAGAGGTCAATCGTCGAATCCGACTCGGCTGGGCAGCGTTCGGGAAGCTGCGCAGTATCTTCTCGTCCAACTTACCCCAGTGTCTCAAGACGAAAGTCTATGACCAGTGTGTGTTGCCAGTGATGACATACGGGACCGAAACGTGGTCGTCTTATCAGAAAGCTCAAAGTCACCCAAAGGGCAATGGAGAGGGCTATGCTCGGAGTTTCCTTGCGTGATCGAATCAGAAATGAGGACATCCGCATGAGAACCAAGGTTACCGACGTAGCCCGAAGAATCGCCAGACTTAAGTGGCAATGGGCAGGGCACATTGCTCGCAGAACGGATGGCCGATGGGGCCGAAAAGTTCTGGAATGGCGACCGCGAACCGGAAGACGTTGCGTTGGAAGGCCTCCCACTAGGTGGACCGATGACCTGGTCAAGGTTGCAGGAACCCGCTGGATGAGAGACGCACGGGACCGGTCAATGTGGCGACGCCTGGGGGAGGCCTATGTCCAGCAGTGGACGTCTTTTGGCTGAAATGATGATGATGATCTGATAATTGCTTGCAAATCCGACAACGTTTCTTTCAATCAATTAATAGAGACGAAAACAAACTAATTTACAGCACAACTTTTGTTATTCTATCTTCCAAGCTCACGATTACACGGTCTAATTGCACGTAAATAGTGATGTACAAATTTTACGGTATTAAACCGATACCTGTAGCTGTCGTGTCGTGACTGAATTCAATTTTCGAACGTGCACACAGCAAATAAATTGGTAAACTATCGTCGTACATCGAGTGTACACAAGACAATAATATTATATTATTTTTCACGGGCACTAAACTTCGATGTAAGTTGGCTACGTTCTTTATTCATATAATCCTTCATTCCAATTAAATTTTATAATGGTGGTCGTAATTATTGCTCTTATTATTTGTACGGTTCAGTGACGAAATGCTATAACGTAGACATTTAATTGTTTATGATCACTAAAATCGATTTAAAAACGTATTGGTCGAGATTAGTATCGTGTTCCTTAGTGCCGCAGTAAATCTTTAGAGCGCTCTTTTTTACGTGATTAAATCAGAGTGAACTTTTTTGCTTAAGTATCTAATAAGTTTAACAACACTTTCAATTTCACACTTTTAATTTCAACTCTTCTATAATTAATGCTTCAAAAGAATTCACAACTTTAAGATAATTATGCAAAGTTTTCCAAGTAATCAGGTGTCATCTAAGCGTTGGATGGAAACCGTTTAAAAAACCGATATTGTTATCACAAATTGGAGCCTCTCTAAATCTAAATGTCAAAATCAAAAGCACCAACATTCCAAAAAGTCGTTTGTAAATAGAGCGCGCCTTAATGTTCGGATACACGCAGAGAATTTGGAGAACCCAATATTTGGACGAAGTTCGCCTCTCGAAAGCATTTCAAGCGTAGCGTGAAAATCTATTTTCAATGGGCCACTATCGGCCGGCACAGGACACCCGCCAAAGGCTTTATGCCCGAAGTTAAGCGTCCTCGATGCTCCTATACTGTAAACTCCCCTTATAGAGCTCTTAGTTTAACGCTAAGCAAATTTTAATATTCAATTGTGCTTTTGCATGTTCGGGATTTGTTTTACAATAGGTGCTTCATACTTGAAGTTTTGGAACTATAGTGGTTAAGTAAATATTTGTCCGAAAATAATTTCTGATCTAGTTATACGCTACGGTTAAATCGTAGAACTACAACAACATCAAACATGCAACGTGGTTATTAATTGTTCCCATAATACTGCTTGCAATTAAGCATAATTATCTGTAATGAGCCAATTACTATCTCTAGACAATATTCTTGTCTATGTCCCTGTTCATTTTAAGGCCAATTATTCACAAGAAGTAAAGGCGCCAGCCGCCACACATCTTGTCCAATAACCATTAAAGTTTAAATGTAAACTTTCCTTTTATTGCTAATAAGTTATCGATGTGGCACGTAGTGAGGCGGCCCACACGGGGGACTGTCAAAGGCGTTTAAAACTGAACGGAGTTGGAAACTCGGCAAGTGTATTAGCTGGCCGGCTAATGCGGGAGGACAGAACATCGAGCGCGCTCGGACACGACTCGCCGTCTTCACTTCGAGGACTTTAAACCGAACAGTCTTCACGATTCATTTGAATGCGTTCTATTTTCGAATTCAATTCACTAGGTTTCAAAATTAGTGTAGCTTTGATTTTTGATGATTGAGAATGGCATTGTCAGGAGCGCTGACGGTGAAAAGTAATTGTGAAAAGGTCCTTCTTGGGAAAATTGTATTGAAAACACAAGATGACCGTAGTAGTTCCAACTACAGCCACGAGGAAAAAGAACAAGTTTTGGTTTTTGGAATGGACTTTTGCAAATAAAGTACGCATTTTATAAGAAATTGAAAATTGAATGCCTCATAACGTTGTTTGTCATCATGCCAAGTTTTGTTTGTATATTTAAAATATTTAAAGTTTGATGCGATGGTAATTCTTAAATATTCACAAATAACAAAATACATTAGTCAAAATGCCAAAATAATAAGTGTTGTAGTGTTGTACTGTACGAAAGAATAAATCTATAAAATTTATGTCACTGTGATTGCTATAAAACAGTAAAACTATATTTTCAGGACGATTATTTGACAATAATCAGACAGATTACGTTTTAACGTTACATGTAATTGTACTGAAAACTGTAAACCTCGTTAATTTAGTTTACAAAACTATCAGGGAGGGTAAATCGATTCCTCTATAATATAAATACCCAAACGAGGGCGAATCAGCTAAAAGTAGCTACCAAACGATACCATAACACATAAATCATAAACTTTGAAACACGAAAATTCGTGCTGATAATCACATAATAATTACGGACCCGATAAAACCCGCCGGGATCGAAGGGATCAGGGATTAGCTCGTAATGAGAATAAAATTGGCAACATATTTGTTCATTAATACCAATTGTAAATTAAACGTATAAACTTTGTGATAAATCGGTTCATTGACGCGAATCTGAACAAAGAACAATTTATAAGACACCGCAACGTAGCGCCATCTCATAGCAAGCGGCGATACTAAAAAAAAATAAGTTTGCTAGAAAAGTTTTTTTTTAAGCTTTAGAGTGACATAAACTGGATGCGTCTTCCAAACACTTATGAAATTACAATGACTGAGACAAACATTTAATTTACGACGCAATTATCGCTAAAGTATTGTTTCAAAGGACATTTCCAGCAAAAAGTTTTGCGACGGCCACTTAGAAAGTACCTTTGAAAAACTAAATGCTCGTTTAAGAACGTTTAAGCAGAAATAACTTGGAAAAAAGTGTGGTATGCACGCAACAATGTGTACGTAACGCCATCTGTTGCGAAGTAGCGTAAAGCTAGTAGAGGTCAAGAAATTATTTTGCGAAGAATGTTCGTCGTCCCGCGGCCGCTTTGATGGCTTCCGACGAAGCAATCAGACCTCTTTACGGGCATATTTATGATTATAATACCGTGTCTCATTATATACTTTATGATTTTATACCTAAACGACTGTCCAAGATAATAATACCTAAGTAATTGTTACGGCCGAACGCGTAAACGACTTGACAAGCGAGACAAGTGTCTTCTGTCTTTGTCTAACTATTATAGTAGGTAATCCAAGCCAATAAAATCTTAGAGAATTTTCATAATAGAGTGGCCTGTTCTTAGTGACTAATAGATTATAGTTGTTAGTGTTCTTTTGTAGTAATTAATAACATAATAATAGTAATACAATTGGTTTTTACAAGCGAACAAATATTATTTCGTTAGTTAATTGTTTAATTATGCCATCGTAATATTGTGATAATAAGAAATTTTAATTACCAAATAAACATTCTTGAAATCTAAATAGGAGAATGATGTTGTAATATTCTGACTTGATTAATTCAATTGTTTTTTTTTTTTTTTCAAAAAGATCCATGATGATCCATGATCCATTTTTCAAAATAAAAATAATTTACGTTATTGTAGATTAAAACTCAGACTGTGGAAAAATATTATACAGCCAGTAATGTCAAATAGCTGTCACTTTCAAGCCGCGTATTGGAGAAAGTGTCAAAACTATTAAACCCCAACGCGAGGACATTACATTCAAACTGCACATAATTTATTCATATAATGTGGACTCACTTCATAGTCCTTAACACAATTAGCTTTTAATAGCCAAACTAAAATAAGAAGCCGCTAAATTATTGCAATCAAGAGCTCTTGTTGTATAGCGTTCCTTGCAATAATTTTGTTGCGTTGTACATTTGTACAGACAAATATATTTTAATGTAGTATCAGTTGACACGTGGATTAACTTCAGAGAAATATCGGGGTTAACTATTTTCATCTACGATGTTACAAAGACATTTTACGAGCTTGCTTATTAAATTGCTCGTCATTTTGTTGGAAAGTTAATTGATAGGTTTCATTCAAGCTTGTAGCTTTATAGTGTTCGCAAGTTTAGTAGGTACCTACCTACTCTGGAACTCATTGAACATAATAATATTCTAAACAGTCCACAACTCCACATACTAACAGAACCTTTCTAGTCAAAACTATAAACATCTTTCATTTGTGAATGTTAAAATCGAAATCAAAAATCGAACGAGTTCTAAATCTGCACAGATTAACCAAAGAAGGTCTTAATTCGTCAACAATACGTAGAAATAAAAACAAAAGAAGGGCATTCTCGTTCGTCAAGCAAGACCGAAGCGCGGGTAATTATTTTAATAAAGCCGCGGTTGCACTGACGGTCGTAAACACGTCGCGCGACCGTCGCGTCGCTACGTCAACGCCCACCGTTCACTTTCAAACGTTTCGATTTTCGCGCAAATGTGATCGAGAATGCACCCGGACCGTCGCTGTTCCGGCCAAAATAATGATGTGGTTTGTCTGAATTGATGACGAGGCGCGAGGCGAGGCGTTCAGCGCCTGGATCTTTGTTGAATGTTTGATTGATCTGGAGAATGTTGGGCGCTATTAATTGCGCGTTGCCATCCTTAATTGGCATCTATGTTTAGAATAGTGTTTAGCACTTAGCTGTTAGTGATCGCCGAGTTTTAGTGGCGCCTGCTGTTGTCTCTTCCGCATGACAATTTAGCTAGATAAGACTAAATGCAATATCTTGCTGCTAAACTTGCTGCTAGAAAAACAATCTTGACCAATCTTCAACAGAAACTACACAAGCATTTCAGAGAAAAGATCAAAATTGTCTCGCGCCAAATCGCAGGCGCCATTTTGCGAACCGTTTTCACAACAGTTTAATAGGAAATTAAGTGCATCCTGACGTATTATTCGTCGTAATTAATTACACACGTTTCCTTAGCAAACCCGAGTTATATATCAGGGATCTGTCTCACAAGATGGGTTGTTTAAACTGTCAGTTCGGACGCGATTTGTGACCGACCATTTTACATCTTTGCTCCCCGTCTTGCATAATTAGTAAGGATTAATGTGTAGCTATGAATGACTCGTCATTGTGCCGCGAAATTGTTTTAATCCTACACACTCGCAAATTAAATCAAGCTCTAGATTTATCTATAAAAGTCCCACAATTTATGACTGCGAATTGTGCAGCATGTTGAAAATATTTCCAGTTATTAAAAAATGCGACCGCAATTTCAAAATGGCGTTTTGACAGATAGTCCACGTCAAAGCAACGCGCTCTACTAGTAAAAAAATGTTTGTAATGACTGCCAAGATCACATTTTGACCTTTTGTCGCTTTCCTATTATTAATGCACCACATTTCCGCACTTACGATGCCAAAAGAACGTTTACACAGCAAAAACTGTGATCTTCTTTGAGGTATACTTATTCCTGGAAAATTTTACGACTAAGGTCGTTCATGTCAAATGTTGATACATCTCAATTTTATTTCGTAAACGTGCTTTATTTTTTCAACACGATATCAATGAAGCGATCAATTCGGTCTAATTCTTTGATCTTGGGAATGTTTGACAATGATTTTGACATGAATGTTCTGTTTTATCATCAATTTTATTCTTTGGGCTGTGTCTGTGGAAAGTGTTGTAACTCATCGCATCATTGTAAAATCCACAAATCTTTCATGGGGTATAGACTTGCCATCGATCTTTTTTTTTAAATTTTCACGCAACAAAAGCCCTCTCGTGTTCGCGTGCCACGCCGCAATCAATCGCTGCCACAATCAATAAAGCAACTGTGCGAAATCAATGCATTAATACCTGCTATTAATGCGGTGCACGTGAAAAATTGTTACATTGTCACGGCACGTTTGATATATTTTATCTGTGGAAAAAAACTATTTGACATTTTGGAGATGGCGCCAAAGTATTCAAATTCGACGCCATTGTTTCGTCATAAATTGAGTGTTGGGCGGTTAAACGAAATTAAGTAAATTCAACAGCTAAAACTATCGTAAACATAATTTTCGTGGAACTTGAAACTATGGAGTCAAAATTCGGTGAAAATTGTTTCAAAGTAATAACTGTAAACAAAGACGTGGCGCAGACCTTAAAATCAATTAAAAACAGCACATGAAGCGGCAGACGCGATCGGCACTAACCACGTTACTCCGCCTGTAGTTAACGGGAATTCGGTTATTTCGTTAAAAAACTTCGCTGCGCTATCGTTAAAAGTTATACAGATAAGCTCCAGGGAGACGCCACGCGCCAGGGTGTAGTCTGCAGTTTTTGTGCTGTCATCTCACTATGTACCACTATACCTACTGCAAATAGGATGAAGTAGGTACCAACGCCTGTCTAGCTTCGGCTGAAAACTCTAAGTAATGAAAGTTCGAAGAGAAAATCTTTTCAGGACCAGACAGTTTTTCCGGAAAACAAAGAAGTTTCGAAATGCTAAGTATCTAATACATAGTAGGTAATCTGTATCAGCTCTGTAACTCCAATTACGATATGACCAAACTAATGAAGGAAGAACCATGACCCATTTACTGACAAAATCCAAGTTTATAGTCGTCAGCTGATGAATTTCATCTACTTTCCACGACGCAGTGATAGCACTCACTCAGTTTAATCAATATGAACGAGTCCCTGAGCGAGGCTGACAAAATTGATTATTGAATCTAGTTACAAACTAGCGGGTACCGAGATTTTAACTCCCTCGAGAGTTTCAGCAAACACTTTTTATTTTGTCCCACGTAGGTATACGTAAATTGTTATTTTTTCGCAGTTTCATGAAGGAACGACGCGACGCTTATATTCGACGTCTAGCCTAAACAGAGAATGTGATAGAAATATGTAATAAATAAACTGAGGAATTTATATTATGACACGAAGATTGTTTCATAGATTAATCATAACGTAGACAAAGAAAATTCCCAGAACTAAGCTTTATACACACAAGCTCGATATAATGTAGGTAGATATTAAGTCGCTGAAATTATTACAGTCTGTTGACAAAACACAGGGATCATTCGAATAAATTGATCTATAAAAATGATTTAAATTCCAAATCCAACGTACGTTGTAATCTCTTCCTAAACTAATAATAATTTAAACTTTACTACTGAGCCGTAAATCTTTAAAATTATTTCGCTATTATATTATAACGCGACACATTTTAATACGGTTTTACTACTGAATAATAAAAAACCTCACCCTCAATATTATAGTTCTAACGAAATCGTGTCATTTTCGCGCTCGTGACGTCTGCAGCGTTTAGCCATCAGCCAATCAAATGCACGCAATTTGAAATTCGGTAATTTTCGGCTCAATCAACGAACGTGATTGTCCATTATAACTGCGTGATCACCGACATAAGCGGATCGCATGTTTACATAACATAGATTCGGCGAAGGTACCTCTACTCTACTGAGCCACTTATATATCCACTGTTGGATTTCTCCGGTGTACGGAGCGCACAAACAAATCATTCCTAGAATTGTCTTACTCGTCCTTATCTTAATTTCATGAGCTCGCTTCCTCCGGCGCACGTAGCTGTAGATGTATGTGCCCTCGTCACATGCAGGACCATTCTGTTCTCTCTCGTGTGGAATCAATTGTGGTCGGTGCCCCCGTCGCGGCAGATTGCCATCTAGCACGCGATCCCGATCACCCGACCCTACGCACGCGACGTCGAACAAAAGAAACTTACCAATCGAAAATTATATCATTTCAGACTTTACCTCTTCATTCTCGACGTTATCGTGTTCAACACAACCAAAGATTTATGTTGTGTCGTTATCGAACAGTATTTGGAAGTTTAGGGGCTCCTCATTGAAATACTTCCTACACATGCAATCCTATTTGTACCATTTCATTGTTGTAACACTTCGCACCTAATTTTAACTCAGATGCCCGTTTATGCAACTATTTCTTTCGCATGCAATTAACAATTCAAATGCAGTATTTTTTCTGTGCTCTGCAACACTTTCGAGCGGCCCTGGCGTCCGCTGCCGACGACGACTCGAATGCAAATGAGCATCGATCGCCTGTGTGACGTATAGAGCGCGCACTTCTCACTAGTTCTCACCCCTTTCTTGCGACTACCCGCCAACTTGATTTACAATCCCGGATACGAGTTCCCCGTTCGAATCCAACCTATACGGTTAAATTACGAACGTTACTTTTTTCACTATGTCACAGTGACACTATAATTTAGGGCACCGCCCCTTTACTTTCCAAAGCCTTTGAATATTCATACGACTATAGCAATCAATAACGGCCACAAAGAAAATAGTTTTCGCGTGCACGCACGCGATATAATGTCGCATAAACAAATAATTTCTTCGTTTTTATTGTTATCCTTGAATTATGTTATTGCCACTCGAATTTACACAGCCCCTTTCCCGCCATCGGTCAGAAGCGATCAAACGGCGTCCGATAAATTTTAAACTTCCGTGACTGGACGACGTTAATTGAGCGCGTTTTTTAAAAATATCCATCAAAAATGCACATCTTAATGGCCAACAATAAAAACTGATATCGTTACATAGTTTATAGTCTACAAGATAAGAAATACGAATGAAACTAGATCAATAAAACTGTAATATTTAGAGTAGCGAGTCCCGTGGGTCGGCCATCGGCCATGTTGACGAGTTTGACGTGAGCACAAGATGGCGCGACCCGCGTTACGTCACACGCCTGTGGAAATAACCTCAGTTTTTTGACAATATTTCGAAGCACGTCGCAGTAATTGCCCGCGTGCCGTTTACAGAATAACAAAATGTCTGCAACAAGATCAAAGGCATTAATAGACGTGTGTTGAAATTTATCGACGGCCCGTATGTCGAAGGATGAATATATACATACAAATCGCGTGGAGCCGTTTGTCTGTGATTTCAAAATTATCTACTATATTTGCGAGACGTTTATTTATAGAGTACTTTTATAGTTTTGTATTTACGTCCGTCCGTTTACACTGAACATTAAATTACTCGGTTCATAAGAGATAACTGCGTGCTTCACATTTTGATTCGCTACGATATGTCAAGCGGTTTTGAAGTTATAAAAGAAAAACTGCGAAGACCGCCCTGAGGCGAGCCGCTGCTTTGAAATAAACTAAATAATCAACTAGTCGACGGCTGACGAGACACCACTGACATTCTAATTATGTTCTGATCGGTGTACGTATTGACATAACGGATACCTAGGTATCTTTTTGATACCAAAATTGAATTTCGAACGAGGCCTATTCCACCAGTGTCGTATAAATACAGAAATTACCTCATTCGCATTTATATACGGTCCTCGCGAACTACAGATGACTAAATACATTTATATTGCTGTTTGAAAAGTTGTCGCTGCTCATTTGTTCAAAATAAAAATGTGACAGATCATGCGTTTCGATTTAAAATTGGAACGTCACCGTGATTCAATATTTTTCCGTTCTAACAATCTGATTTTGTCTTTGCAGACCATAAAGTTTAAGTGGCAATTTACGCAAACATTAGAAATGTAATTAATTTATAAACGAATCACGTATGTAGAGTTATTGTCTAGAATTATGGTCACACAAGATCATAATCTGGGATATGTTTTAAAATATTTGTATCACGTTCGCTCAGTCATAAGTCGTTAAATTCGTGAACGGTCGGTTTCACAAAAAAATATAGTCTATAGAAGGACATAACAGACTTTATTGTATTATTTAGAACGTGAGAATCACCACAAAGTGACAACATTGCCAATGAAATTTTCGAAAGTGAAAACAATACAATTTTTCTTGAGGTTACGAAAAAAGCCACATAAATATGGTGAAAGTTGAAAAAAGCATTTCGACTGCCAAAACACTGAGATATTGCTCCATTATATTTTGTCTTGACATCTAGTATTTAGAAATTCGACACTGGTAACCCTTTCTAATCGAGGTAGTCTCATGGTATGTAACTGCGAGGCTAATTTTAAACTTAAGTAAATAAATATCAGTTAATGTATTTCGACAAAACATTCGTAAAAACAATGTCACAGTTCTTTATCTTAATTCATTTTTAACTCTCAATAAATAAAATACACTTTACGTTCCAATAAAAGCCCGTTGTGAGTTTTCGAAGAAAAACAATTGCAACGCACACCATTATGCTTTTTATTGTCAAATAATTAGAGACCAACTCGGCGCAACAACAGACAAGTCTAAAATAAACCAAATGGAAATACTTGTGAGGAAATTAGCGTACATATTGTCGGTTTTAAAATAAAATTTAAGGACGCAATTAAGTCTTCGTGATCCTTGAAAATTAATACGTCAACTCACAAACGATCCGTTTTCGGAGTCGTTAAAATACCGCAAAGCAAATAACATTATCGTTTTTCTTTAAACACTTGACGGATGTGGCCGATTTTTAACGTACATTAGCATACAATATGTACCTACGTACAGACACAACAACAGTATACTTATCTAAAGAGATGGCGTCCAATTATTATCATGTTCATAAGATAAAATAAATGAGGGCGCCGCGCTAACACCGCTCGGATTTAACACCAAAAATTCTTTGAACTCGAAATATACTGTAACAAATATTACCCGCAAGAGATCTCAGTATCCGAACATTATGCGCGCACTTTAATTCTATAATCATCTCGGCGAACGTCTAAAACTAATTACGCGACTTAATTAAACTAATTCTGTGCGTACATCACCATCTAAATAGTGTCGTTTCATTGTGAGAGCGGAGACAATATGTTGACAGGATGAATGACCACAGTATGGCGGGCGGGATTCACGCGTAACTTCACTTGTTTATGAGTGCGCGGGCGCAGTTTTAGGATTACTGGGCTTAGGCGATGAGTGCACGTTCCCATTCAGCGATTATCTCTAAAGCGCTGTACATCGCTGTAGAGTTTAAATGAAGCGCCTAATTTCAATTGTACCAAATATAACTCGCATATTTATTACTTGGCATTACTTGGCAACAGTTAAAGCTACCAACACGGATGTACGCAGCCCTACGTATGTGTGCGCGGAACAATTTAGCGGCAATTAAAATTGTTCGTGTGCGGATTCGAATGCAAAACAATTGCTATACATTTTGTAGAAATATAGCTGTTTACATTGTATATTAACAACATCACAACTATTGTACCGTATATGCATCACGCTTTTGTTTCACGATTCACAAACAAGCTATCATAACGCAAAAACCCATAAAACTAATTTTGTAATTCGCCAAGTCATAAAAAATTCGTGGAAATCTCTCACGACTCATGAGCAATCGTGAATATTTACTCAATCTAATTTTAGTTGAGATAGCTAGTTATGAACCCTAATTGATTTGAGGGTAACAACTAACAATATTGTTTGTTTTTATTTCTAGTTGGGACGAAGGATGGCACCGGCGCAGTATTCGGTCGGCCGGAGGGTGAGGGTGACGACAGGCTTACGCACGCGATCTTGAGCGAAGCGCACATGATGAAGCCCGGTGGACCTCCCCACAATGATGACTCCAGAAGCAATGAGGACTCTAGCTCGCCGAGGACTCAGTGCCCCTCTCCTTTCTCCAATAAGGTACGTCATCAGTATAATCAATACTAATTACGGACTATACCACAGATTCGTATAATGAAATAAAGTATACTGCAATAAAATATTACTAATATCTATGTCATCTCTTCAGGATGGGAGTCAAAACAGAAGACTCAAGAAGTACGAGAACGATGACATTCCTCAAGAAAAGGTGGCGCGCATATACCAGGAGGAGCTTGCCAAAATCATGACCAGGAGAGTAGAGGACATCCGCCGCGAAGGTTTCCCTGGGTAAGTCTTCATTTTATTCCCAAACATAAGTCGTAAATATAATCATCCTTGTAGATGCTAAAAATTGTAACGAGAACAGCATATCTAAAACTAACGAATAGCATGTTTCCTCCTTTTTTCAGCGGCGGCATGCCACCACACATGGAGAGACCACCGGAAGACATCCGCATGGCTCTAGAAGCGTACCACAGAGAACTTGCCAAGATCCAGCCGGGTGGCAACATTCCCAACCTCCACAACTTGCCAGCCATGCCGCCCTTTCCGAACCTCCTCGCCTTGCAGCAGCAGGCGATGCAACAAGCACAGAACCAACAGATGAACGGCTCAGGAGCGGTCCAAGATCTCTCTTTGCCTAAAGAAAAACACGCCAAAATAAATGGAATGACTGATAGTGATAAGGATAGATCAATGGATGCCGAAGAGGCTATAAGGCACGCGGGAAGCGCATTCTCATTAGTAAGGCCAAAACTAGAGCCGGGACAGCAATCACAAACTGGATCATCTGCGTCCAGTCCACTGGGGAACGCGATACTACCACCTGCAATCACTCCAAATGATGATTTCAGTAATTCAGCGGCAGCAAGCCCACTGCAGCGGATGGCTTCGATCACGAACAGTCTGATCTCCCAGCCGTCAAACCCCCCTCATCATCCGCCCGTACAGAGGTCGATGAAAGCAGTTCTTCCACCAATCACACAGCAACAATTTGATCTCTTTAACAATTTGAATACTGAAGATATAGTAAGGAGAGTGAAAGAGGCTCTGAGCCAGTACTCCATTAGCCAAAGACTGTTTGGAGAATCCGTACTTGGTCTATCACAAGGATCCGTGAGTGACTTACTAGCAAGACCAAAGCCCTGGCATATGCTGACTCAGAAGGGACGAGAGCCTTTCATTCGTATGAAGATGTTCTTGGAAGATGACAATGCAGTCCACAAGCTGGTTGCATCACAGTACAAAATTGCGCCGGAAAAACTAATGAGGACTGGAAACTACAGCGGAGCACCTCGTAAGTATCACCTCTATACGACAACACATCTACATTTAATAGGTACTCAATGAGATGAGAATAGTAGTTTAATTGTATTTTTCTTCTTCTGTTCTTACAGCATGTCCGCCAAATATGAACAAACCCATGCCGCCAACACAGAAGATGATTTCGGACGCGACCTCCTTGCTGAGCAAGATGCAGCAGGAGCAGCTCCTGGGCGGGGGTCACCTGGGTCACCTGGGCCAGCCCACGCCGCTGCTGCTGACGCCGCCCGGCTTCCCGCCGCACCACGCCGTCACGCTGCCGCCGCAGCACCACGACAACAACAACAAGGAGCGCAAGCCCCCGCCGCCGCCCCAGCCGCACCACCCGCCCCCCATAATGCGCAGCCTGCACCAACACATATCGCCGAGCGTCTACGAAATGGCCGCGCTCACTCAGGACCTAGACACGCAAACGATTACGACCAAAATTAAGGAAGCGCTACTTGCAAACAATATTGGCCAGAAAATCTTTGGCGAAGCTGTTCTAGGTCTATCACAGGGTTCCGTCAGTGAATTGCTGTCAAAACCAAAACCCTGGCATATGCTCAGCATCAAGGGTAGGGAACCTTTCATTCGCATGCAGCTCTGGTTAAGCGATGCCCATAATATCGACCGCCTACAGGCTTTGAAGAATGAAAGACGGGAAGCGAGTAAACGACGACGGTCAAGCGGCCCCGGACAAGACAACTCGTCCGACACATCGTCGAATGATACGTCCGAGTTCTACCACTCGAGCTCGCCGGGCCCCACAGCCGGAGCGCCGTGTGCCAAGAAACAACGAGTGCTGTTCTCCGAAGAGCAGAAGGAGGCACTCAGATTAGCATTCGCACTTGATCCCTACCCAAACATGCCAACGATCGAATTCCTCGCCGCAGAATTGGGTCTGTCCTCGC
Source organism: Diarsia dahlii (assembly GCA_949775195.1). Lineage (NCBI taxonomy): Eukaryota > Metazoa > Arthropoda > Insecta > Lepidoptera > Noctuidae > Diarsia > Diarsia dahlii. Next base: position 19,310,409 of record OX459210.1, read on the forward strand.
GAACCATCACCAACTGGTTCCACAACCACCGCATGCGGCTAAAACAACAAGCGCCTCATGGCTTGCCCGCCGAACCTCCCGCGCGGGATCAGTCCTCGGCACCTTTCGACCCAGTCCAGTTCCGTCTCCTCCTCAATCAGAGACTACTGGAACTTCAGAAGGAGAGGATGGGCCTCGCTGGCGTACCCCTACCCTACCCGCCTTACTTCGCGGCCAATTCCAATCTAGCGGCGCTGATTGGTCGCAGCCTAATACCTCCCGAAGACCAGGTGAAGGACCAGTCTGGCGGCCTCGACCTTTCGATGCCGCTGAAACGAGAACCCGATGGTGATGACTTCGAGGACGATGACGTCGAGAGCAACCTCGGTTCCGAGGACTCGTTGGACGAGGAATCTAAGACTGAGCCGAAGGCGGCATCGACACCGCACAATACAGGTCGGTCCAGCAGACGAAAGCCTGCAGCGCCGCAGTGGGTTAACCCTGACTGGCAGGATGAGAAGCCACGTAACCCTGACGAAGTGATAATTAATGGAGTATGTGTGATGAGAAGCGATGACTTTCGGAGAGAGGCTGAGGAGACGGTGCGCGTGGAGCCGTCGCCGGTGGCGCGCGAGGGCTCGCCGGCAGCGTCGCCCGCGCCGCGTACTCCGCACACGCCGCACACGCCGCACACGCCGCACACGCCGCGCCCGCCGCACACACCTGACGACGTGATCCCTGAAGACAAAATCAAATCCGAGACCGACGACGGCTGGGAGTACTAAGACTTTACTTTGCTCGTACTCTTGCCGAGTGTGATAAAACGGGTCCCGAACTGTGAGTGTAGACTGTACCATATCACGTTCGAACGATTATTTATTGTGTGACAAGTGTCCGTCGGTGTCGGTCCGGTGGCGACAGACGGCGACGCTCAGTGCAAATGTTACTGTGTAGCTAGTGTTTGTTGTAATTCGATTATAAGGCCAAAGACTTTGTAAATAATACCCTCGTAGCTTCTCGTGATACGCCAGGCGCGTCCCCGACCGGGACGAGGTAAACTTGCGATACAAAAAGATGCATTTTTGCTTTAATTTTTTAATGTAAACACGTACCCTGATTAGGTACAAATATCTGAGTATTTTTAAGTTACGGCTTTTTTAATTCGATTGTAAATAAATATACCAAATATGTGTCGAATATTGCCTGTGAACCAGACCCTGTATATAAGTAGGATAGAAACTATTCGTGTAAGATAACTCAGTTGCTGATAAAATTAGGAATAGGGAAGGTTCATTTAATTGTTAATGAAAATTATAAAGTGCAATCAGATGTAAATTTAAGCTATGGTTTACGAGCCCCAGTTGAAAAGTATTATTATGTTTATTAGAACCGGCGAGGTTTAAAATATTATAATCGGGTTATATAAGTTTAACATTTAAATTATTAATGTTTATTTTATACTATTGTATGTTTTTCTATTGCATTATTTTATAAAACGCCGCTGGACCGCTCAACTTTGTGATTTTAGCTGTCATTTTATAACGTTTAGTTATCATAAACTGTCAATTCTAATTCCGTACAATAGCTATATTGTTTGTTTCTTTTCATTTTTATATATTTTTTTAGAAAATGTACAAATCAAGACACAAAATAATACGATTAAGCAAGTAATGTACTGCTTATGGTTTATAGTTTTATTTTATTTTAGCAATAAATTTGCTTTTAATCTTATTTTCTTTATTTTATTTTACCTCCTTATTTTTATCCTTTTTTTTTCTTAGGATATAAGTAAAGAAAATGTAAATTTTAAAGGAACCATACTCCTTGCATCACGTTGTACATAGTTATATTCAGTTAAATGTAAATATCAAATTGAAATGCCACGTTAGAGTAAAAATAGTTAAGTAGGAAAATAGTTTAACCCAAAAAATTTGAACTTCGTAAAAGGGTAAATCATAAATAATCGAAATTATTGTCATTCTAAAAGTGTATCGAAATTGTAACGAAATTATGTCAAAATAGATTTAGGCCTCCAGGTTTCAATAAAAAAAAAAACAGTTTGGAATATTTCAATTTTACATGAAGAATATAAATTCTCTATAAAATACATCCATTTTTAGAAATACCAACATACATATCGATGTTATATATAAACAGTAAGTTAGATAAGAAATAGCGTGTAATAGTCAATATTAAAAAAAAAACTTAGGCTGTTTAACAGTTACAAAAAACAGTTATTTTAACTCTCCAACTCCGTTGTAAGAAGTGAAAGAAATTTTTTAACTTATTAAAAGATTGATTTTTAGAATCATTTCATAGCTTTTTGCTTTTAAAAGAATAATATACGTATATTATGAATATTATTGTTATCGGATATAGATACTTCGAATATTTTTGATATTGACAGTTGCTTACCATAATGCCTCCAGGAATTTTAACTTTTGATGTTGGCCAGACTGTTCCTATTGGTGAAGTCCCGAAAAAGATTGCCAAGCCTAAAAAAAATCAACATTTATCTAGAAAATAGACAGAATTAAAATTTCTATCGATACTCTTCGGTCAAGTCAGAATAAATTCAGTTCATTGCATGTTTAACAATTCTTTTCGAAACTTTTGAACGGAATATTTTTTTGGTTTAAGTTTTATCAATTTATGCAGGACCCACACATACGCGTTTTTTTACTTATTTATCGATAAAGTAACAGGTTTTGTTACTTTGCCAGACTTTTTAAAAATTCAGAGACAACATAAATTTTGTTTTTAACGAATTGTTTGTACACTTAACAAGTATTTTGATTGGGATAGCTGATACTTATGTAGGTAAATCATATATAAGAAGGCCTACAGCTGGGACATACGCCGCGCCGTGCCCAATAAGGCTAGCCTATGTCTTTATACATAGCTGTGACAAATAGAGGCATTATTTGATAGTATTGTTGGTATCAAAATATTCAAAGCATTTATCAATTAAGATACGCCATCTTGTATTTTATATTGTTACGTTGAGTGTTGCCAGGTTAGAATGTAAATAGTAATCCGGTAGTGAATAGATTATTATTATGCGTTATATCCATTATAATAATGAATAGTATTAAAAATTATAGCGATAATTATTATTGTTCATATCATAATATTAATTAATAATGATGCTGAAAACCATTGTCTTCTTTCCGAACAATTTCTAAAGTTATTAAAATTAAAAATAAAGAAATTGCTAATCAGATTTTGTTTTATTGTGATTCTTATTTGGTACATATAGAAGATACCAGTCCAAGAACCAACCTGCTTCGAAGAACACCTGAATACACCACCACAATGGCGAACTCCTCTGCACATCATTAGGTACTCCTGAATAAGAACCACACGCTCCAGTTGTGACAGGCATCATACGGCGGCGAAGTTTTATGTAAATCAGAACGTTCGGCCAGTCGAGATGGGGAGCTGGCTGCTACTCCAGTATTTAGTGACGATAAAGTGACGCATACAGATGCCAGCCAAAGAATTGGTGACAGAACAGAGCGAAAGTTACAAGCATTTATTTATGGCCGAACGACCTGATATCAGGTCGTTCGGCCAACCTGAATCTCCGTAACTGAGGACCTTAGAGAAAATGTTACTGAATAAAGACTTAGTGACGATTTGGTGACAAAAAACCACTGCTTTACTTTTACTCGTAATGCCACCGGTTAAAAGCAAAATTAATTTTAGTTCCTGGAACATCAGGACGTTCGGCCAACGTTATCCCCATAACTGAGGACCTGGGAGAAACCGTTAATCAATAAAGATGTTGTGACGACACTGAAACGAACTTTTATCGTTTTATTTTATTTTATGACGGCCCCTTTATCAAGTAAATTGAGAATTTAACACATAACCTCAAAACATTGGGATTATCAATTCCTCCACAACGAAGAAGCCCAGAGAAACCGTTAATGAATAAAGATTTTGTGACGACACTGAAACGCACTATTATTGTTTTATTTTATTTTATGACGGCCCCTTTATATAGTAAATTGAAAATTTAACATGTAACCTCAAAACATTGCGATTATCGATTCCTCCACAACGAAGAAGCCTAAAAGACTTCTAAAACCCTGATATGTTATAGGTTTTCAGTGCAATGGTGTCAGTATTTTTGTTGATTCGAGATTAATCTATAAAAATGTACTATGGTGGATGGCGACTGAAATAGGGTGACCATGTATTCCAACGAAACAAGTACCTATTTGTCGAGTGCCTACTCAATTACCTAAACAATGAAGCAAAACACTTCGAAAATGTTAAAATAAGGTGACGATGTAGGTATTGCAACAAAATAAATAGATACGCGGACGGAGGAATAGGAGAAGGAGTGCAGATAACTAATATTTTATATAATAGATATGCATTAGAGATAAATGGAAAAATTGCATTGAAATGCTCGGAATTCATTGGGCAAAACCTCAGGGCAAAACACCGAACCAATGAATCAATCCTAACCGAGCTCAAGCTACCAATGAGGCTCATCATCATATTATAATTTTTTTTGCTTCTACTTTTTAATATTTTTCTGGGTCTGTCACTGTCAAATGAATAAAAATAAATAAAACAAACGGGGTGAGCTAAATAAAACCGTTTAATAATTGAAACTATAGATCGAATTTCGACTTATAGATCACTACTCATTGATATATTAAAAGGAGGAAGATACGTTACGCGCTAACATTGCAATCAGAAAACTGCACCGAAACTCACACATCTATGATTAAGAAAAGACATTAAAGCATTATAAAGTAGGAATAAAAAAAGAGTTTCGTGTATCGAGAGCCGGGAGCGGGTCGCAAACTACCGGTGTGGTTAGGGCTGCAGAGACAGAAGCCTCCTCACAAGGGAGCCGTATCGAGGAGTATTTACTGCCTTCGGAATCAGGCCCTTGATCCAACTTGATCGGCTCAATGACAGCCGAACTCACATTCCACATGTCAATTCTTTAGTATTTTTTGAACTGTCACCATTTCATGAAATGGCCGGGCGCTTCGTACCCTATTCTCAATACAGTTAATCCGAATAACGAAGTTTCACAAGTACAAATTATTATGTACTTACCTGATGTGGATGGTACCTGTGGTGGTGGATGTGGATGATTGATTACAATTAAGCATTTTTTAATTTGGTAACCAATTTATTTAAGTATTCTTGTACTTAGTCAAATAAAGCATTTTTTCATTTGTGTACCAATTTATTTAAGTATTCTTGTACTTAGTCAAATTTCCCAAACTCCAGTGTCAGTCACCTTTCCACTTTCGTTTGCTTTTAGCCAAAATAGACTCGACTAATATAACAAAGCAGCAGCAGCAGCGTTGGCCCAGGGGTGGCGGCCCCGACTTACGAACAGTAGGTCGTAGGTTCGAACCCAGGCAGGCACATTACTTTGTGTAATTTATTTTCATCACCGTTGCTCTCAAAACGGTGAAGGAAAACATCGTGCTGAAACCGGCATGTCTTAGAACCAAATAATTCGAAGACATGTGACATCTACCAATCCGCACTAGGCCCGCGTGGTAGATAGCCCATTCCCTCTCAAAGAGAGGAGGCCTGTGTCCCAGCAGTGGGAACATTAACAGGCTGTTGATGATGAATATAACAAAGACTTCACAAGTGGACACTGGTATGCAGGCATCTGCTCAACGTTGTACCTATATAATTAAATATTACGACGACGTGTTTTACTTCATTGTTTAGTTAATTGAGTAGGCACTCGACAAATGGGTACTTGTTTCGTTGGAATACATGGTCACCCTATTTCAGTCGCCATCCACCATAGTACATTTTTATAGATTAATCTCGAATCAACAAAAATACTGACACCATTGCTATAACACATCAGGGTTTTAGAAGTCTTCTAGGCTTAATCGTTGTGGAGGAATCGATAATCGCAATGTTTTGAGGTTATATGTTAAATTTTCAATTTACTATATAAAGGGGCCGTCATAAAATAAAATAAAACAATAATAGTTCGTTTCAGTGTCGTCACAAAATCTTTATTCATTAACGGTTTCTCTGGGCTTCTTCGTTGTGGAGGAATTGATAATCCCAATGTTTTGAGGTTATATGTTAAATTCTCAATTTACTTTATAAAGGGGCCGTCATAAAATAAAATAAAACGATAAAAGTTCGTTTCAGTGTCGTCACAACATCTTTATTGATTAACGGTTTCTCCCAGGTCCTCAGATAAGGAGATAACGTTGGCCGAACGTCCTGATGTTCCAGGAACTAAAATTAATTTTGCTTTTAACCGGTGGCATTACGAGTAAAAGTAAAGCAGTGGTTGTTTGTCACCAAATCGTCGCTAAGTCTTTAATCAGTAACAGTTTCTCTAAGGTCCTCAGTTACGGAGATTCAGGTTGGCCGAACGACCTGATATCAGGTCGTTCGGCCATAAATAAATGCTTGTAACTTTCGCTCTGTTCTGTCACCAATTCTTTGGCTGGCATCTGTATGCGTCACTTTATCGTCACTAAATACTGGAGTAGCAGCCAGCTCCCCATCTCGACTGGCCGAACGTTCTGATTTACATGAAGTTTTGAGGGATTCTTGTAAACTTGGACGTTCAAGAGTGCTGATTATCACCTTAATTTGAATCAATGACTTTAGATTTTGATTCAACTGCGTATAAAATAAATGGAAGAAAATACATGCATATCATCACGCCTCTAATCCCCGAAGGAGTAGGCCAATAGTTCGCCCAGATATCCCTAATAGGGGATCGGACAAAAAAAAACTAACTGGTCCGTCAGATAGGTTTCCAAAAAATATTGAACACATATTTTTTCTTTTTTCACGAAAACAAAAAATGAAGACGATAATACAGTGCTTCGAAAACTCGTGTGACGTCATAAGATAGTACATTTTGTACCTTCAACTGACGTTTCAAGCCCCACTCCATGATCTTTGACGCGCTATAGCTTCGTAAATTTTTGTTGATTTGATAAAACAAAAAACACGTACCCATCCAATATTTTTCGATAATCTAACTAAACGGACTTCGGAACGGAAATCGGACTAAACAGAATCATATTTATTTGAGTCAGATCCGATCCCCTATATGTTTGAGTTCCATGTAACAGAGGGCGAGCCATTGCCATCAACCGGGCACAAATCCAGACTCCGTAGCTGCTACTAAAGAAAATTGGAATTAAATTGGAAACTAGAAATAAAAAGATCACAATAACAGTTTGCCCGACCTGGAATCGAACCCGTCAGCAGTCGCGCTTTCGACCAGGGCCCCGAGTCTGCTATTCAATAGTGTCAGAATGGTAAATCATTGATCGGATAATTGTTGATTTTGACAACACCAAACTTATGAAAATCAACAATTATGAGATCAATGATTGACCATTCTGACACTATTGAATAGCAGACTCGGGGCCCAGTAGAGCAAAAAAGCAGTCATGAAAGAAGTTATATGCTCTGACTAAACGTACCATCATCGTGCTGATCACTTGTAATATTATCAGGGTATACTGCCTCCGTAGTCGAGTGGTTTAGGCGTTTGCCTTGTTACCCGGTGGTCGTGGGTTCGATTCCCACGGGAAGCATACTTGTAAGTTGTTTCCAGTTTGGCTAGGATATTGCAGGCTTGAAACACCTGATTATCTGACAAAAAGATGATTCTGTGCTTCGGAAGTCACGTATAAACCGGTGTTATCAATTTTTCTCCTTTTATTCTATTTCTATCATTCTTGAAATTGCCATATTAAGATAGTGCCTATCAAATGAGAAACCTCAAAGAAAGAACAAATTCATCAACGCTAAATCATTTACTCTAAACAAAACGTAAACATTGTTTCTCAAAACTTCTAATCAACTTCTTCAATGATTGGTCCATCACTGGCACCTTGTCCAGCCCTGGAGCCAGTTACGTGCATTTTCTTCATGATAGGGGCAAACTCTCTACTCAGCTCCTTATATTTGCTTTCGTACTCTACCTGTTCGGCCAAGGAATTGCTATCCAACCAGCGCAAAGTATCGTCGCATTTACGTCGAATCTTCGCACATTCCACCTCTCCAAGTTTGCTTCCTGGATCCTCTGCCGCTTGTTTCACACTAAACACGTAAGATTCTAACTTATTTCTGGATGCTACCCGACTCCTCTGTCTCTCATCATCACCCTTATATTTGTCAGCATCAGAAAGCATTCTGTCAATCTCTGATTGAGATAAGCGACCTTTATCATTCTTTATGACAATGTTTTTGCTTTTCCCTGTACCATTTTCTTTAGCAGAAACGTTGAGTATACCATTAGCGTCTATATCAAATGCAACATCTATTTGTGGCACCCCACGTGGTGCAGGAGGGATGCCAGTCAGATCGAATGTTCCCAACAAGTTGTTGTCCTTTGTCATTGCCCTTTCACCTTCATAAACTTGAATAGTGACCGCTTGCTGGTTGTCTGAATAAGTGGTAAACGTTTGGGAATGTTTGCAAGGTATCTTTGCGTTGCGTTCAACTATAGCCGCCATAACACCACCTGCAGTTTCGATACCCAATGATAAAGGAGCTACGTCAACAAGAAGAACATCTTGGATCTTAGAATGTCGATCTCCACTTAGTATAGCAGCCTGCACTGCTGCTCCGTAAGCCACTGCCTCATCAGGATTTATAGACAAATTCAACTTCTTTCCGTTAAAGAAATTCTGCAGTAAGCTTTGTATTTTAGGAATACGAGTAGAACCTCCGACTAAGACGATGTCATGTATGGAACTCTTATCTAGCTTGGCATCAGTCAAAGCTTTCTCAACGGGCTCTAAAGTAGTACGGAACAAATCAGAGTTCAATTCTTCGAATCGTGCTCTGGAAACTCGTGAGAAGAAGTCTATGCCTTCATACAAAGCATCAATCTCAATGCTCGCCTCTGTACTAGAGGACAACGTTCGCTTTGCTCTTTCGGCCGCTGTTCGAAGACGTCGAAGTGCCTTTGGATTGGAATTCAAGTCTTTCTTGTGTTTCCTCTTGAATTCATCAGCAAGGAAATTAACAAGCCTACTATCAAAATCTTCACCACCAAGATGTGTGTCCCCGGCAGTTGCTTTGACTTCAAAGAGAGAGCCTTCATCAATTGTCAGTATTGATACATCGAATGTCCCTCCCCCAAGATCAAATATTAATACGTTTCGCTCACCCTTGAGGTCTTTATCCAATCCATAAGCTAACGCGGCAGCCGTTGGTTCATTTATAATCCGAAGAACGTTCAGCCCAGCTATGGCTCCAGCGTCTTTAGTGGCCTGTCTTTGAGAATCATTGAAGTAAGCCGGCACTGTTATAACTGCTTTCTTAACTGGCTTACCTAAATAGGCTTCAGCTATATCCTTCATCTTAATGAGTACCATGCTACTGATTTCTTCGGGGGCAAAACGTTTACTTTTTCCTTTATAATCAACCTGTATTTTTGGTTTTCCTCCATCATTGACAACTTTAAATGGCCAGTGTCTGAGGTCTTGTTGTATCTTAGGATCATCATATTTTCGTCCAATGAGACGTTTTGCGTCAAAAATTGTATTACGTGGATTCAGAGCCACTTGATTTTTTGCACCGTCTCCTATGAGTCGCTCGGTGTCTGTAAAAGCGACATATGAGGGAGTTGTTCGATTTCCTTGGTCATTAGCTATGATATCCACATTACCGTGCTGCCATACGCCAACGCACGAATATGTTGTTCCCAAATCAATTCCAACTGCAGTCATTGTAAAGTTTAATATAACTCAGATTCCGTCAGATTCCGTTGCGTTTTTGTAGTTTTAGTTTTTTGACAATAAATTATTATGATGTCAGCTTACAAAATTCGAATTTATTGCTGTCAATTTTTATTTGTTTTAGTTGTTTCAGACAGTATTTTCTTATACGAAAAGGTTTCACACTGGACGGTTGTTAGGTTCCAATGGAACTATTACGTACTTTCTGAACGCACCCGAAATATTGTCAATGTCAAATACCTCTCAACTTGTTAGTGTCAAAATTGTCAGTATCAATGTATCAATTTTATTGTCAATGATACGAAAGCAAAACATTCTTGAAGCGCATTGTTAGTTCAAATATTTCTACTTTTTCAAATGCGAATGAGCAAGTTTTGAAACTATTCCATGTTTTGATCAACCTGATTTTTCTGCTGGAATTGCCTGTAACTTCATAAGTACAAACTAAGAATAAATATTGCGTGTTATTGTCACATAACCTATAAGCACATTTGTTACAAGTTTATTTTTCTAATAAACAATGCGATATGCACAATTAGTCGTGGGTCCGGCTGGGAGTGGAAAGGTAAGGATTTAATAAGTAACTTGAATCCACTTTGTCTTTAGTATAAATTAAATTCTTGGCATGTTGTGACTTGCAAGGTTTCCGTACTTTAAGCGAGTTCCTGTCAGTAAAAATAGAAAATTACAACGGTCAGCGGGTCATCTTAGGGGCGGCATCATCTGCCTAGCCTCTTTCAAACTATGTTGGAGTTGGCTTCCAGTCTAACTGGATGCAGCTGAATACCAGTATTCTACATGCCAGTTAGTACTTACTGGGCAATACAATACCCATTAGAAAGACTGATTGTCAGAGGGCCACTGACTACCCGTACTATCAAAGATCGGTAAATGACAGCCAGAACCGACTGATTGACATATTTTCTCCACAGACCAACCTAGGCAAGCCCTGCATTACCTGAAGATTGATATGACTCCCGTCGGGGCTGTGGATATCGAAAGGTTACCGCGGCTCCGACATAAGGGCGAAGAAGAAGGAACATGGGTTTGGTTTTTACTCAGTAGAAGTCTGACACTCCCCTTCGCTCTGCCCAAGGGCGGGGGGGGGGTTATTCGATGATTTTCCACCCACCAAAAAAAAAAAAAAAAGATTGATATGACTCACTGTTATTATTTATCCATAAATTATTTCCTTGGTATACAAATATTTGACCAGTTTTCATTGAACCACTGCCTGTTTAGCCTCCAAAACCCAGTTAATATAGTTGTTGCCAATTAAGATATAGAAAGAAAGAAAAAATATTTATTGTCGCAGAAATATTACTTATAAATAAAAAAAAAACAGTAAACACACAACTTACAACTATTATTAACAAAAAAATAAAAAAATAGGTACAAAAAAGAAAAAACAAGTTTGCGTTTACATAAACTTAAAAAAATGGAACACAACTGCGACAAATAGGTTACCACTCAGCATGGTGCTGTGCTATGGGGACCCACAGCACAGCGCTGGTTTTCAGTGGTAACCCTTGAAAACAAAAACGTACGAACGTCAAAACGGATATTTAAAACTTATGTTAATTGTTACCCACATAAACAGAAAATAAAATAAGCGGTCATAGCTTTTTCCCTAATATCTCTTCTTACGAACCAAAACAAATGAACCATGTATCATTTTTACCCAACTACAAGGCAAGGGTTATTCATTATAAAAAAATTTCAAGAAGATTCAAGACATGTCTTGAATTGAAGTTAAGAGCTTTAACAAATATAGGTAGGTGGGTCAATGACCGCCATTGCAATCTTCATCAATCATCATCAACAGCTTATAATGTTCCCACTGCAGGGACTCAGGCCTCCTCTCTAGGAGAGGGATGGGCTATATAATCTACCACGCGGGCCCAGTGCGGATTGGTAGATGTCACATGTCTTCGAATTTTTGGTTCTAAGACATGCCGGTTTCTTCACGATGTTTTCCTTCACCGTTTTGGGAGCAGTGGTGATGAAATAAATTACACAAAGTAATGCGCCTGACGGGGTTCGAACCCACGACTCACTGTTCGTAAGTCGGGGCCGCCACCACTGGGCCACCACTGCTCATTGCAATCTTAATTGGCAGCAACTATAGATCTATAGAACTATAGGTCTTTAAGTTACTATATTTCTGTATGTACTCATTTTATTTCAGTCCACATACTGCTCAACGATAGTAAAGCATGCCAGTGATGCTAAGCGTATAGTTGAGGTAGTGAACCTAGACCCAGCTGCGGAACACTTTGACTATGAGCCTCTCGTGGATATCCGGGAGCTGATACATCTGGATGATGCCATGGAGGATGAGGAGTTGCAATTTGGACCCAATGGTGGACTGGTATTTTGTATAGAGTAAGTTATTGTTCATAATATAGAAAATATTAGTGAAGAAATAAGATCCTGTGATATAAAAAATACCTACATATTTTCTCCTGAAATCTGTTTCAAAGTTTCGCTGCAATTATAACACTTAATGCTGTTTATAGGTATAATTATAATATGTCTGGAAACAAGGGTACTTTAGGTGAGAGTTCAGAATTATTAAGAAGACAAATTAAGGTTTTGTTTTTCTAGCCTGCTTGTCCCACTCTCCTGGGCAATCCCACCCTCCACTCTTTCCATTTCGCGCAAACATGGATTTACATCCTCCTTCCAATTCAGACAGCACTTTTCCAGTTTGTCTCACCATCTCCTTCACAGCCTGCCATAAACCCACCTCAGTGTCAGAGGACCAGTTTCCTGCTTATTTTTACCCATAGTTTGTGTGGCGTGCAGCAGATAAGTCCTTCCCAGTTCCCAGTCCCAAGTTGGGCAGCCTTTTGAGCCAAAAAGGAAATGGTTTTTTGATCAATTTTATTACTTTTTTCACACATCGTGTTATTTCTGTTAGCTCTTTGAAATAACATAACATTTTCGTGAATTTCTAACAGTAATCAATACCCAATTACCACTCTACTGCTACTTTTAGTTCTGGACAACAAAAAACTTATTTCACAACTCAAATTTTCCAGAACACTCCTGGAAAACTGTGACTGGTTAGAAGAGCAGCTTGGAGACGTGGACGATGACTACCTGCTATTTGACTGTCCCGGCCAGATCGAGCTGTACACACACCTGCCAGTCATGAGGAAGCTGGTCGATTTGCTGCAGAAGTGGAACTTCAGGATATGTGTCGTCTTCATGGTTGACTCACAGTTCATGATTGATGGCGCTAAGTTTTTATCAGGTAAGGATGGCATTTGGGTATGGCCTAATAAAGAAACTTAAATACCCAACGGACAATGTGGCAGGCCCAGTTGGTGATGGCAGAATATGCTGAACTCACTCAAAGAGAATGGGAATGCCTAATGCCTTAATAGCTTTAAAAATCATCAGCAACCTGAATTCTTGACTTTGTGAGATGTTCTAAATCTATAACCCCTTAACTGTAACACCTAGCTGCCTAGCTGGGCTCTTGTCAGAAATCAGAATCCTGCAAGTTTTCTGTCGTCAAGCAAGACTGATTTAAAAGAATTTTTTTATAAACATATTTCCAGGCACAATGGCAGCGCTGAGTGTAATGGTGAATTTGGAGCTCCCACACGTAAATATTCTCACTAAAATGGATCTGCTCAGCAAAAGTGCAAGAAGACACATAGATGAGTAAGTAAATAATAACCGGTGAGATGAGATCATAGAACCTCTGTTTCTCAGAATTTTGGAGAAAGTAGAGCTACTCTTTTTATTATTGTAGAATGCCATCCCATGACTATGAGAGCGGAGGAAGAGGGCATGCATCTAACTTAGCGCACACACTTGTCTTGTACACTTTAAAATCTGATGTGTGTGGCTTGTCTCACTGATAAGTTTCCCGAATCTTTTCGTATGGAGTTTTTTTGTTATCATAACACAATTTCCATTATTTTCCAGTTACTTGGATCCAGACCCCCACGTCTTACTAGCAGACATGAGAAACGCGAAATCAAAATGGCATGAAAAATACGCAAAACTAACAGAAGCTATTGGAGAAGTCATAGAGAACTTTAGCCTAGTTCGTTTCTACCCACTAAATATAAAAGATGAAGAAAGTGTGGAGAATATTCTTATTACAATAGATAATATTATTCAATACGGAGAAGACGCCGATGTGAAGATCAGGGACTTCGATGAAGAGGAGCCTGAAGATGATGAAAACTGTGATTAAATGATTTGTTTTTTATATTCTGTTTTTGTTATCAAGTTCCTTGTTGAATCATGTTTCTGTAAAATTTCAACATTATCTACGTTAAAATAAAGTTTAATATCACTTTGTCTACAAAGTATAAAATATCATTTTCTTTTTGTTTGCCCGAAATTGCCAAGTCATCTACTACGTTTATCGACAACTCGGAGGCGGGTTGTGGGCACACAACAGAATTATTGGTCGACACATTATGCTGGGTGCTTGGCACCGAATTTGATATACCATAGGCGTACAGTCGCCATCAGATATATTGTAGCAGACAAGGTGACCAAATACTTCTGAACAATTTAAAATGTCAATAAGATCCATACACTACAAGTTACCATTAATATCTGAACATTCATTACTTCATTAATATCTGAGCAGATGCTTGTCAATAATTTCTATACAAACAACTAACCAAAAATATCTGAACACTTAGTCTGTATGCCTAGAACAGTTTCCTAAGTAGCTGTAATCTTGTATGAAAAATATAAAAGGGTTTGCAGTGGGAGTTTAGCTTAAGTGGATAAAAAATAAATCAAATTTTCTTAATATTAACCTTTATTTGACAAACATAAACATCATTATCCTATATTACGCTACATTATTGATACATGCAAAATACTACATTATACGTAATATGCATTAATTAGTCTAAACCATATCAATTAACTAAGCGCCTCTATAAGAGGACTGGGAACGAACGAGCATCCCTTTTCTTAAGCTTTATAATTGAAGCTACTAGTATAACAGGATTAACAGGTAATAGAGAAATTGAACTACATGTAAATATAAATTATCCTAAATAGCATATAATGATACTATATTTTGGGTTGTAAGGTAAATGTATGGAAGACTGGTTTGAGTAAAAAATACTGCAATCTTATTTGAACTATAAGATAGTTTTTGTAAGTTGTAACTCAAAAAGGACAGTCATATTCCTGTATTGAAACAAAACATTACATCACGCTTGATACCTTTGAAGGGTTGGGCAGAGATGTACCAATTTTACACCAACATTTTAGCGAGTCACATGTTTATTTAGTGGGCGAGCCTATTGCCATTAACTGGGCATAAAACACTTTTTTTTGGTGTGTGGAAAATCATCGAATACCCCCCCCCCCCCCCCCCCCCGCTCTTGGGCAGAGCGAAGGGAGTGTCAGACTTCTACTGACTGATGGTATGTTATGCCTTTAATCCGCAGCCCCGACGGGCGGACATTTTTTTTAAAAATTATATTAAGAAGAAAAGTACCTAGCTAGATGGATATGGGAGAAGTCAAAGCCCAGCAGTGGGACATACGAGGCTATTAACGAAAAAAAACTATATCAGAGAGAGAAAGGTACTACTTATTAACAGTCAAACAATAGTGAGAACTAAAGTCACAGCAATAGGAAGATTGGGCAGGCAGGTATTATTATCTAGATATTGATATAACAAGGTAAAGGTTGCAATAAAAACAAGTGGTACACTTAAAGCATAGTATGCTCGTTCATTCTTGGCAGTGAAACACTTCTGCGTTCTGGTTTCTTATCATCATGAATATTATAGTACATTGTAATACAAGGGCCTAAAATGACCCATTATATACGAGGTAGTTTTACTACCGAGCTTTAGCGAGGTAGTAAATAGGAACCGAGTTATAATGGGATTTTAGCGCCGTGTGTTACACTGTACTTTTCACTACGATTGCGAGAAAATAAAATAACCATGTTCAATATGAGTTTATTTTATTAAAAATTTAATTCAATTTAATAATACAATTCCAAAAATTTCGGGCCAATGCCTTTTTTTTATTTCTTCTGTAGCTGCAATGCAACGCACACATTCTACCAAAGAGTTCGGCATTCAGCGCGTTTAGTTCCATTTTTAAAAATAAAACATTTTTTTTACTTGAAACTAAATCACGCACCAGCTGGCTGAACAAGTTGTCGTACGAGATTTACTTTTAGCCCTAGGGCAATTTATGCAATTTTAGGCCCGCTCTGGTATGCTATTATGGCGTTCTTTTTGAGCAAGAGGAGTGAAAAAGCTATTACAGATAGCTAAGATATCAATAGAAGAAATATTGTCATTTTTTGTATTTCCATAGCCGATATTAATGGTGGATTCAGCAGGAAACGGCTTTAACTAGTGCAAGGTATTGCTGAATGAATGAATTGTCATTTCTCAAGTGTCTTTCCATTAAACGCGGCTATGTTAGCAGACTACATAGATCATAAATGTCACGAAGTGACTGAATCAAAACTGCATCGTATTCACAGAACATCGTGAGGAAACATCAGCATGCCTGAAAGATATTTATCGCTATGTAAAGCCAGGTCATCCCTGGTGAAGGTGGCGGGGATCTGCTGGATATGAGGGGCACGGGACCGTTCAATGTGGCGAGACTTGCGAGAGGCCTTAGATGCTTAGTAGCTTCGCGATGATATAGAGCCTAGACAGGAGTCTATCCCGGCATGGAAACTCTGACCTCAGCTTACGCGTTAACTACAAGATAAAGAAAGATCGTATTCGCGGAGCGTTGGCGCCTTTGCCGCTGATTTGGATTGTGCTAATCGACGATGTATGAAGCGTGTAAGACTCTCAGTGTAAGGCCAGACTGCAAACGGGGGCGCGGCGCGACGTACTCACAACGTATGAACTTCATTTGAGCGTCCATAGTGAGCAAGCGGGCGCGGGAAGCGGCGCGGGTTATATTATGCGGGGAGCGCGCGGGTAACTCGCGCCATAGCTCGTTCATACAAGTGGCCGCAGTGTGTGCGCGGGTGGCAAGAATTTTCCAGTAAAAACCAGACTTCTTCATCCATATTATATTTTGTCAAACACTGGACACGACAACGCTCGGAACGAAGCCGCGGTCGACTGCGGACAGGCACAATCGCCCGCGCCGCTCCCCGCTCCGCGCTACCACTCTGGCCAAGCACTCACCCTCTTCATACATTGGAGCACACTTGAAATGTATTTTGAACTTTGAACAACCTCAACTTATATTTACGCGGTATTTTTTTATTTATAAACCAGAACACAAAAGTTAGTGACACGGCTGATTCGCAATTAAAAATTACTTCATCTGAATTTAATATTTTGTCTAGCGAAGATAGTACAGTGGCTAACGGTAATATTTCTGTTAAAACAAGGAAAAACGTAAGGCACAACTTAAGGGCATTACCGATCCTTCATAGGCATTTATTTATTTTTCAGATACTTGAACAGAATTTGCTACATTTATATTACAAATCAGCCATATCCTTTTACAATAAGTTTCATAAGTACACATAATATTCTACAATAATATGTGGTTTTAAAAAGCGGCCAAAATCTATAACATGGTCCGTTTCAGCCAAATATTCTTAATGATTAATTTTACAGTAACCTCACACAATGCTTCACAAATAAATGAAACAAATATTTATTATTATTTCCAAAAAATTATATTTTTGGAAATAATAATAAATATTTGTGAAAATCTTCCCACATAATATGGGCATTTTTTTTTGTTAAAATAAAGTCTTATAATGGGTTACACAAAAAATATTACCTAATAATAGGGCATATAATTATAACTACATTAAATTCCCGCTAAAAAACCTTGTATAAAATAGATACATGCATTAAGGACGCTAAAACATTTTTCTACAAATAACAGTGGTTTTCAGGTACCATTTTAACGTATAAGCAATCACAAATGTGAAGATTTCATGGTCTTAATTTAAAGATAATTTATTCGTCTCCAGATTGGCATCAGAAAAATTGTATGACGTCATACAAAAAAATCGCACAAATACGTTTTTCCCATCACAATAATCGCAGAAAATGTAAAAAAGTAGGGTCCGAATAGGTACCATCATAGGTAAATTTACAGCATATTATATCTCCAAAATTATTATAAATTGCGGTACATATAGTCCTTTAGATGTTGAGATATATTTTTTTTGTTTATATAAATTTTTTTATTCAATTATTAGCTATAATAAAAACATTTGCCAATTTCTTCATACATTTTTCGCTCCCGGTTCATCATTCCGCGCTCAGCAGCGCTAGTGGAAGGACGGGTGTATCGCTCTCTCGCAAAAAATACGTACGATAAACGTGATAGAAAAATATTTTAGTGTACGGTTACCACGGCAACCGACGACCGGAAGGAGTTGATACTATTTAGGACTGAGATAAAAGTAAGTACGAGTTTCATACTTTTATTATTAGAATGTGATTTAGAAATTATGTTGGGTCCGACCGGGATTTGGATGGGTGGGGTTAAGCAGTTTGTTGACAAGGTTCAGAAATGGATGGGTCAGGTCAAGCTGTCGACGGTGAGGTTTGGAAGTGGATGGGTAAGGTCAAGCTGTCGGGGGTGAGGTTTGGAAATGGATGGGTAAGGTCAAGCTGTCGGCGGTGAGGTTTGGAAATGGATGAGTCAGGTCAAGCTGTCGACGGTGAGGTTTGGAAGTGGATGGGAAAGGTCAAGCTGTCAGCGGTGAGGTTTGGAAATGGATGGGTAAGGTCAAGCTGTCGGCGGTGAGGTTTGGAAATGGATGGATCAGGTCAAGCTGTCGGCGGTGAGGTTTGGAAATGGATGGGTAAGGTCAAGCTGTCGGCGGTGAGGTTTGAAAATGGATGGGTCAGGTCAAGCTGTCGGCGGTGAGGTTTGGAAATGGATGGGTAAGGTCAAGCTGTCGGCGGTGAGGTTTGGAAATGGATGGGTCAGGTCAAGCTTTCGACGGAGAGGTTTGGAATTGAAATTCCTATTTCATTTTAAGTACCTACTTATTTCACATGGTTATTTCACGTAGGTAGCGTATTTTTCTTTTCGGAAGTCGCTGTCGGTACCGGTTGTTCTTTTTCATTAAGTTTGGTTGGTAGGTACCCCATATTGGGTCTACATCTGTTTGCCCCTTAAACCCGAACAAGCGTGATATTATATTATGAAATGGCGAAAACACTACATAAACATACGATCACAGCTATCGTGAGTCATTTGCTGTCTATATTATTGAAGAGTTCCATCTTCTACTTCGGAAGATCTCCAATCCTGGTGACCTGTAATACAGGTTTTTTTGAAACCTACTTCAGGCACCAGCTCTCACAATGTGAATATTATAGTGTTCAAAACGTGCTACAAAACCATTGTGAGAGAAATAAATAAACTTATTATTATTATTATATTATTATCATATTTTACAGTAAAACCTTCCTTAAAAACACAATATGCATTTATCAACGAAAATCCGATTGATATCGGATCAGTAGCTTTTGGGAAAATCGCGGATACATACAAATACAGCACCTTCTTTTTTTTCGACTCGGTTGAAAATACTAACCTACTTCTTATGACGACGATACTAATAATTAACAATTACCAAATGCGTTTTCAAAGTTCCAAGTAATCTACCAAATTCTATTTCAATACAATTAAAAAATAATATCAAAGATCAAGATTATTTATAGGAGGTATAAAACCGAGCGCTATTGTGAGACCTTGCTTTGAGCGACTTTAGTTACCTAAACATGAGTTGATCGAAAATGTTACAGCGTCCTTAAATGGTTTACAATTTGAAATCACAACCGATTGTTAGAGTGCGTTAAGGGGACGGTGAACGAACATTTCTCCATACAAACGTAATACCAAAATCATTCGCGATACGAACATATTACCAACTTAAAATTATGTTATTCGGATACAGACGATATTTATCTAGGTTCCTATTAAACTTTTTTTTTAAAACATTTACTATTTACGAAATGCAAGCGAATTGCATTTCCTCAATAGTAAATAGCAATTCGCTTGCATTTGTATTTATATATAATGTTCGTTCACCGTCCCCTTAACTAAAAAACTACAGTTAACCCAGAAAAAGAATGCGCTAATCTTCGTCTATTCTATTCAATTTTTGTTAATGGCAAGCAAAGCCGATGTCGATCATTCTGCCAATGTCAAAAGTGAATTGGAACGGCATGTGTGTATTTAAAAATGATAGAAAAAGAGGAAATTATAAAAGTGTTCGACGATACATTGCACTGGTAATCTTCATCAAAAGTGACAGTATTCTGAAGTGAGTACTGCAGTCTGTTCAATCTGTCACTCAAAAGTTGTGAAATAATTTTGGGATTGAACATAGTTGTTAATTTATATGGTTTTGCAAGAATGGTAATACAAAATAGGCAAGTGCTTCTTGTTGGTTGTATCGGCTCTATTTTAGACGTATCATCAAGAGCTCGTGTTTGAGAACCTGAACGATGATTCCCGAAGCGCATACTTTTCCTAGAAGATCTGTATTTAGCTAGCGAGCAAAGATCGTGTAATTCTCGGGCCGAGCCAAGGCGCTAGAAGATAAATCTTTAGTTAACGCCTCATTTTGAGAAGACTTTAAGATTTTCAAAATAAAATGAAAAGCTATTCCTGTTCCTAAAACCATTATAATTAAATTTCAAAAGTATTGTAATGTTTTCTTTTTAAAAACATACACATAGTATCCATCCACTATGAAAAGCGTTCATTTATAATTTAATTATCTAAATATTTACAATCACCGTACAATTGCACATGCAAAGCGTATATTATTAGTATAACATTTATGATAAAACAATACATTAATGTTGCTACAGGCAGTTTTGTGACAGTGATTAAATCAGAATAGCTGTTAATCAAGTCAGGAGAATCAATTGGATTTGGAGCTTCCTAATACAGGCTTGTTTGCTTAAAAGAAGGCTTACTTGTTAAAAAAATAGACCATTAATCATTTTAATTTTTCAATCAATTTAAACAATTTGTATATAATTAATTTAATAAGTAGAAGGAAAAAAGGAAAGAAAGAAAAAGAAAGAAAGAAAATACCTATTACTTCTGTTTGATCTGCTATGATTTGACAGGTTTAATGATACAAATAAATCCACCATCACTGATGACAGCTTCAGATAGATGCTGGTCATTACTTCAAAAACTGACCTACAATAAAATAAATAATAGGCTTTAGAACTGAAACTAGTGTATAAATAAATAGTTAAAAGGTCCAACTGTGTGAACGAGTGTAGAATAACAATGTAATAACTTAATGTCGCTTGTATACTTAAAATATTGCATTCAAGAACTGTGGTACAATTACACTAGGGGGTAAACATAACAGTATACAGGGTGTAAACGAAGCCGTCAACCAAGCAATATGTACATCAAACTCCCATACGTTCAAAACTTTTAAGTGCTACAAAACCATAGTGAGAGAAAAAAAAAATATTATTATTATACTAATTTTTTTTTGTATGAAATCTCACAATTTAGGGTAAAACTCAATGTACACTTCAACCAACTTATCTGTGAAACGGATAACCACAGAACTAAAATAAATGCACCTATTTTGACATTACCGAAGCAACCTTTCTTGACAAGCAGCGCCACTTTCATTTTTTCACAGTTAATGTGGTCAAACTGTAGCACTCTTATATCATTGTGCTAGTGGATGATTTGAATAGTAAACGGTTCTTGGAGGTAATTTCAGTCAAATTATAATCTGAAAATCTAGTATTAAAAAAAACAGCTGTGAAAAATGAGGAACTTTGACCTACAATATCTCCGTAACTAGGGGGTTCCTGGGTATGGTCTAGAACAAAAAAATGATCGCAGTGACGGAGAGAACAAATGCCTTTCGCCTTCGTTGAGGGTTCGTTGAGGGTTGAGGGTACATCCTTTATGTTATAGTTAACATAATGCATTGATTTATCTATACTAATAATAATATAATAATTATAATATAATAATAATAATATAATAATAATATTTTAGAGAAGTAAAGTTTGTGTGTTTGTATATTTGTTAAATTGTAAGGGGTAATCTCGGGATCTACTGAACCGATTTTAAAAATTCTTTTACCATTAGAAAGCTACATTCATCCCGGGTGACATAGGCTACTATTTATCTCTGTATTCCCACGGGAACGGGATCTACGCGGGTGAAACCGCGTGACGTCCGCTAGTCCAATATATAATTATGGCCGAGGTAAGTGTAAGACCATACAAGTTACTGCCAATGCTAATTCTATTCTATCATATCAGTATTAGAGATAACTTTTCAACAACTATTCTGTAGATCCTCATGCATCACACAATCACCATTTTACTACTACTTACTAATCATAATCAACTTCATACATGTAACAATTAAATATTCAATTTATGGACATCGTCGAGTTTACATTTTGTAGTATTTTTTTTTAATTATATTATAGAGTCCTTTAAGAGTTTGAACTTCCTGCTTCTATCGTAGGTAATTTGGAGCTTCGCTTTTTCACTATGGCATAGTTAGTGTCTATAACCTGATTCATTTTTTATGCTAAGTCAAGCAGGGTGCGGTAAATGTCTTTTGAAGGCTCTAAGTGATCAAAGCTTAGTCTGGTTTCAGTCCTTTTTGAATATTTTAGTACCAGCACAGTCACAATTATAATTATTGTTGATGCCGTAACAAAATTACCAGTCAATAATAATGAGGAGCAAATGTAAGCTTAGTTCCTTAAATAATGGTGGTAATTATGGCGTTTTTTTTTGTTATGTGCTCACATTTTAAATCATTGTATTATGTGTCTATACGTGAGGACTTGTAATTGGCTTTCTGGTGACTATGGTTACTTCTTTTTGTTTGTGTTTATTAGCTGTAAGTCTTCCAAGTACTAAATAAATAAATAAATAAATAAATAAATAATTGTTAATGCAATCGGCAGCAAACAGGCGTAGAGTGGACCCTCGTGTTGTGGGTCCAGTGTTATAGCGGGTCGGGTGTGGCGGGCACTACGCGCTCGTGTGGCTCGGGGCGCGCGCCCGTGATGCTGAACACGTAGCGCGCGCAGCCGAACTGCAGCAGCGCGCCGTGCGCGACCAGCGCCGAGCCCTCCCACGCGCCCGACGTGCTGCATGTGTTGGGGGAACAGCGACACGACGGCTCGTGAGGTAGCGGGGTTGTTAGGTTACCGTTTATTCTGTAGACAAAAGAAAAAATCTAATTCAAAGTCATTTATTCAAATTAGGTTGATAATCAGCACTTTTTGAACGTCAAATGCTACATGAGACACTTCCTAGTGTTTTAGCTGGAAAGAAGTGGCCGAACAAACTCCCCAGCAACACATCTGACTGTTAGGTTAGAAGAACCAGATTCTATACAACAGTAATAAAACACATACATAATATAACAGGAAGCTAATTTTGGAGAAAGAACATAAATTTACATGGGCTCGTGTTCAGCTCAGCAACCAACTATTTCTTATCAATTCGTTATCGTTTAGAATAGTAGTCGCGATCGATTTTTTTTGTGACGATTGCAAGGTACAAGTCAATCTCAAAAAGTAGAGTTAAAGGCACTAGTAACCCCTTTTTTTTTTTTTTTGGTGGGTGGAAAATCATCGAATAACCCCCCCCCGCTCTTGGGCAGAGCGAAGGGGAGTGTCAGACTTCTACTGACTAAAAACCAAACCCATGTTCCTTCTTCGTCCTTGTGTCGGAGCCGCGTTATCCTTTCGACAATCCACAGCCCCGACGGGGCACTAGTAACCCCTCAAATCCTATATACTTTATCATAACCGACAAAACCCCCATGGCCTATGTTTGAAATCAAGCATTTAGTACAGATACAACCGCACGCGCCGTGTGGGTTCGGTCGCTATCGTTCTCGGTCGGGCGGCGCAAGCGAGATGCCACTATGCGGGACGAGCGGGACGGTAGCAGGCGCTGTGCGCGTTATAAAATTCAGTCGTAATACGAACACGGGTGACAGCGCGCGCGCTTTGGTAAATTGACGTGAAGGTCATTTTCGCGGTCACCCAGTATTATATACTAGTTAATCAGTACGGTTTGCCTCGTATCGGGCTGTGCTACTACGGAGCATCGAGGCCTTGTGTTTGGACTATAAGTTGCACGAGAAGTGGTGTGAACAAGGCGTGGTCGCCGTGGTCTGTCGGCTAGCTGAGGAAGACGGGTCGTCTTGGAGAGCCCGGATCTTGCTGCTGGCCACCGCAAGGTTCACAAACACACATAATACACACACACACTAACTCAAACTTGCGAGGGGTCACGGGAGTGAGACCGGCTCGAAGTGGAGGTAAGATTAGTTAGTTTGGTTGGTTAGTTAGCTATAAGTAGATTTAGCGGGCGCGTATCGTGTCCCATATGCCCTCGTCCGGATAACCGGTTTGTTTGCCTGTCATCTATGGGCCAGTGAGAGGCCCGGAGGGTCCTGGCGAGAACAACCTATATCATCATTGTGTACCTATTTTTGGTAGATAGGATGTGGATGGGTGTGTAAGTCATTTCCGCATGTCAAAGACAATTCTAGTGTTGGTCCCGGCTCTCAATTGTAGATATATTACAGTCTTTACACGTAGTCAGAGGTCTGACAACCAATCTTACCAAGGGGTATCGTATGACCTAGTCGCTCCATATAAATACTGATACCAGCTACATCCAGTAAGACTGGAAGTCGACTCCCACAAAGAAAAGGCTAGACAGATGATGATGAAGAGTGTCCTCACCTGAGTGGCTCCCTCATGCGATGTCTCACAATATCCCTGAGCGCAGCGGCTCTGACGTCAGCGGTGGGCGTGTCCTCGTCGGTGGGCGTGGCTGGCTGCTGCACGTCGCACGCGTACAGCACGCCGTTCACGCAGCTGCCCCACTCCGAGTAGTTGATCAGCTCGAAGTGTCGGCTCACCTGGGGAGTGAACGGTTACGTAACTAAAGTTTGTGTGACTGAGAAGTATAAATCTATATATAGTTATAAGTTGCGATGTGATGCTGTCTGGTCGGATCATTAATTGTAAGATCCCGCAGTAGTTGACACCTTACACGTGCAATGGTCCTTCGACCCGGATCATCGATTGTAAGATCCCGCTTGGCACCACGTGACCTCACACTTGCAATGGTCCTTCGACCCGGATCATCAATTGTTAGACCCCGCTTGGCACCTCATGACCTCACACTTGCAATGGTCCTTCGACACAGATCATCAATTGTTAGATCCTGCTTAGCACCTCGTGACCTCACACTTGCAATGGTCCTTCGACCCGGATCATCAATTGTAAGATCCCGCTGGGCACCTCGTGACCTCACACATGCAACAGTCCTTCGACCCGGATCATCAATTGTATGATCCCGCTTGGCACCTCGTAACCTCACACTTGCAATGGTCCTTCGAGCCAGATCATCAATTGTAAGATCCCGCTTGGCACCTCGAGACCTCATACTTGCAATGGTCCTTCGACCCGGATCATCAATTGTTAGATCCCGCTTAGCACCTCGTGACCTCACACTTGCAACAGTCCTTCGACCCGGATCATTAATTGTAAGATCCCGCTTGGCACCTCGTGACCTCATACTTGCAATGGTCCTTCGACCCGGATCATTAATTGGAAGATCCCGAAGTTTTCTATTTCATATGTAAGTCATTCTAAGTTACAATTAATGTTCATGGATGGAGAGGGAGCGGAAGACCAAAGAAAAATGTACGGATTGTGTGAGGAATGATTTGAAGGAGAAAGGGGTAAATGATCCCATGACATCTGACAGAGGAAAATGAAAGAAAAAAACGTGTAGCGCCGACACCAAATAGAATAGGACAAGGATAGGAAGCTGATCATCATGATGTAACAATTGCTGAAGTAGCCTCACCTCGTCCATGAATATGACGGCGTGGTTGCGCGACACGTGTGCGCATGCGACGGGGTCCAGTCGCACGTCGCAGCCGCTGTCGGTGCCGATCGTTAGGGAAGACAGTCGCATAGGGATGGGTCTGCCTAGTCCGTCGCCTACGCCGTTCCTGGAATAGTACATTACTGCAGCGGCCAGCAACAGAGGCATTGATGGACGAACGTGTAAATGTGGGCCGAGGCGAAGCCGAGGCACACATACGTAAGTCCATCAATGCCTAGTTGTGGCCAAGGCTTGTATAGTACTTTTCTCAAATAATGCGAGGAAATTAAATACAATTTACTTTTCAAAATCACATACAACAATAATTTTTCACGCGTTGAAGAGTTCAGCCAATTCGAAATTAAATAAAACCTTTAATAAGTCACCTCCTTGGTTGCTATGGTTCAGAGTAAAAGATCGTTCCATTTTTAAATAACACGACAGATATGAGTTTAGTATGTAATTTATTTGGCCGCTAAACACGACAGATATGGATTTTCATACAACTTTTACCGGCCGCTGGTCGCATGTATCTGGCCAGTACAGCAATTTCGATTTATCTCGAAGAAGGTTGTCAAAATAATGCTCAAATTTCCAAGCATGTTTGAGAAAAAGTTATAGTAATATTATAAAGAGGAAGAGAGTCGCGCCTACCAGCGAGTTATCATTGTATAGCGCGACACCACGTCCGCCTGAGTGCGACACGCCGGTGTCTCATAAATGTCAAACCTATCCGGCCAAGTGATACGATACGGGTGATGCGGGCGCGGTCGGCCCGGGACAGTAACTCGGACGGCTAGGTGTGTAGTGTGACATACCTGTCCCTATGGATAGCGCAGAGCGTCGCTCTCACAGTGGCGTCACTGAGCGAGTGGCCGGGCGAGCGCGGGTGCGGCGGTGGGGGGGCGGGCGCGGGCGGGGCGCCCCACACGGCGCGCGCGATGCGGGCGCGGTCGGCCCGGGACAGTAACTCGGACGGCTAGGTGTGTAGTGTGACATACCTGTCCCTATGGATAGCGCAGAGCGTCGCTCTCACAGTGGCGTCACTGAGCGAGTGGCCGGGCGAGCGCGGGTGCGGCGGTGGGGGGGCGGGCGCGGGCGGGGCGCCCCACACGGCGCGCGCGATGCGGGCGCGGTCGGCCCGGGACAGTAACTCGGACGGCTAGGTGTGTAGTGTGACATACCTGTCCCTATGGATAGCGCAGAGCGTCGCTCTCACAGTGGCGTCACTGAGCGAGTGGCCGGGCGAGCGCGGGTGCGGCGGTGGGGGGGCGGGCGCGGGCGGGGCGCCCCACACGGCGCGCGCGATGCGGGCGCGGTCGGCCCGGGACAGTAACTCGGACGGCTAGGTGTGTAGTGTGACATACCTGTCCCTATGGATAGCGCAGAGCGTCGCTCTCACAGTGGCGTCACTGAGCGAGTGGCCGGGCGAGCGCGGGTGCGGCGGTGGGGGGGCGGGCGCGGGCGGGGCGCCCCACACGGCGCGCGCGATGCGGGCGCGGTCGGCCCGGGACAGTAACTCGGACGGCTAGGTGTGTAGTGTGACATACCTGTCCCTATGGATAGCGCAGAGCGTCGCTCTCACAGTGGCGTCACTGAGCGAGTGGCCGGGCGAGCGCGGGTGCGGCGGTGGGGGGGCGGGCGCGGGCGGGGCGCCCCACACGGCGCGCGCGATGCGGGCGCGGTCGGCCCGGGACAGTAACTCGGACGGCTAGGTGTGTAGTGTGACATACCTGTCCCTATGGATAGCGCAGAGCGTCGCTCTCACAGTGGCGTCACTGAGCGAGTGGCCGGGCGAGCGCGGGTGCGGCGGTGGGGGGGCGGGCGCGGGCGGGGCGCCCCACACGGCGCGCGCGATGCGGGCGCGGTCGGCCCGGGACAGTAACTCGGACGGCTAGGTGTGTAGTGTGACATACCTGTCCCTATGGATAGCGCAGAGCGTCGCTCTCACAGTGGCGTCACTGAGCGAGTGGCCGGGCGAGCGCGGGTGCGGCGGTGGGGGGGCGGGCGCGGGCGGGGCGCCCCACACGGCGCGCGCGATGCGGGCGCGGTCGGCCCGGGACAGTAACTCGGACGGCTAGGTGTGTAGTGTGACATACCTGTCCCTATGGATAGCGCAGAGCGTCGCTCTCACAGTGGCGTCACTGAGCGAGTGGCCGGGCGAGCGCGGGTGCGGCGGTGGGGGGGCGGGCGCGGGCGGGGCGCCCCACACGGCGCGCGCGATGCGGGCGCGGTCGGCCCGGGACAGTAACTCGGACGGCAGCGCACGACGCAACAGACCGAGGCGCGCCAGACGTGCGCGGTCCACAGAGCGCGACACGGCGTCGCGGGCAGACGCTGACATGCTGGAGCCGCGCCACAGGCCCCACGACTGCTCGCCGGCTAACACCTGACAACAATTACTCTGTCATATTAGATAGTCTCATTATAATACAAACACAAAAATTGAGTCGACTGCTGAGTAGTGCTGAGCTTATTCATCGTCATCATTTCAGCCAAAAGACGTCCACTGCTTGAGATAGGCCGCCCCTAAGTGGATCCCCGCAACCTACAGCAGGTTATCGGTCTACTCTATCGGTAAAGTAGCTTGACAGTGGTCACTAAGTTTGGTAGTTCTTTGGCCTATATGTCGGGAGTAGTCGGGACATATCGTGCGGACCATAGGGATCGGTTCTGGGACCTCTCCTTTGGAACATCGGGTACTACTGGAGGCTGAGATGTGAGGTCCAACCGGGAGTAACCCTTGTGTGTTACGCGGACGATACACTGGTCATGGTCCGGCTCATACAGAGGCAGCGTTGCCGGCGACGACTGCAGTCTCAAAGGTTGTGGGCCGATACGATGCCTGGGACTTAAGGTGGCCCTCAACAAGTCGGAAGCCGTGATATTTCACGATGTAACGCGTGCGCCGCCACCGGACCACATGTTGTGGTCGGGGGACCCAAATTGCTGTCGAATCCACTATGAAGTATCTGGTATTGGTGATCGACAGCTGTTGGGACTCTGGAGAGCCTGAACACCGCCAGTAGGAGATTATACCTGGGGAAAATGCGATCCATGGCCCTGTACCCGGCCCCAGTGTGAGCCTCTGACCTGATGGACGACAGCATTGTGCTACCGTTCCGTTCTGACGGAAATCTGACGGAAATTTATCAGGGGGTATCGCACAATCTCTTATGAGGCGGCTTGTGTAGTTGCCGGGTCGCCACCGTGGGACCTAGAGGCGACCGTCCTCAATTCATTGTAAAAAATTGCGAGGAGGTGCGGTGCGGACGCGGTGCAGTTAACCGATGCAGCAAGAGATCGATCTGCGACGGTTCCAGCTCCGCGAGGTCCACGTGGCGGAGTGGCGGGACAGGCTTTTACCTACCGCCGCGCGCCGGCCTCACCACCATCGAGGCGATCCGACCAGTGCTTGAGGAATAATTCCCTGTCGTTATGGGCGACGCGCGACACAGGTATTTTCGAGGCAGGGTTGCTTCGGGAAGTACCTGTATCGCAGAAACATGCGGAGCCGGGAGCCGGACGCTCGGTGTCATCACTGCCATTGTCTGGAAGACACGGCGCGGCATACACCGGCAGAGTGCCCTTGTAGCAGTCGTCGGAGCCGACCTGTCATTACTGGGTGGCGGTCGTGCGAAACTCGGGAGCGCAGCGTCGTGGGTTGTAACCGACATGTCACAGAAGGAGACTTCGAAAAGGTTGAGAGCGGTCGAGACCCCCCTTTTCGGGACCATGATCCCGGTGCAAGTGTCAAAGCGAACACCGGGGTGGTTTTTATTCAGTTATGGTATTTCAGTGGCGGAGGACATATCCATGAGGATTTTCCATAAAAAAAAATATCGCCAGCGTATAGAAAGCGGGTTGCCTTTGGGCTAACTGGTTAGTCGTTAGTGCAGATCAGTGATTCCCAAAAAGGACCAGTTGGACCCTACGTTGGGATGAAAAAAAGAGGGTTCAAAATTTGATTTTTGCAAAAAAAATCTTTGTAGCTACGGTCCTCATGCAGTCCTACTCCTAACAGATAGCGCGAAAAAATAATATTGCACTAGCTTTTCTTGTTTGGTCCTCAGACTTGAAATGCAGCGGGGAAACCGAAACCAAAAAGTTTTGTAAGTGTTTAAGAATAAGAATCATTTATTTGTCAAACATGCGTTTATATAAACTGATTAATCAGACATGCAAGGTATTGAATATACATAGTTGTGAGCGTCCATGTTTTGCCAATAACGGCGTACAAATTTTATAGGTATAAAAAGTTATTCTAAACATTACAAAATACAAAAGAAATTAAATAATAATTGATGTCAAGATATTATTCAAATAGAAATTAAATTATGTCCAGAATATGCAGTCAAATATAATCATTCAATAGTCAATTATTTAAAACATCACATTATCTAATTGTTATTCTTAACTATGTATTCTTAATATGTATCTGAAGTCGGAGTAGAAAAGTCCTTTTCATTTAGAAAATCTACAACATTATAATACACTTTAGTAACTAAAAAACTTCTCAGCTTATTTTTAAAAAGTGATAAGGGCAACTCTCTCCAACTTTTGGGTAATTTATTAAATATGCTAGGAGCCATACAAAACACACTTTTGCTCATGAGCGCTGTTCTCGCAGTTTGAGAGCATACCTTGCTGTTGTCGCGCCTATTACGTGGAACTACTTCATCTAGTCGTTTAAATATGTGTGCATTTGCTTTGACAAAAAGAGCTACTTCTAAAATGTACAGACATGGCAAAGTAAGTATTTTATATGTCTTGAAGTATGGCACGCAACTATCAGTAGGTTTAATTTTAAATATTGAACGAATGCATCTCTTTTGAGCCTTAAACACCGTGACTTTTTCCGTTGAGTTGCCCCAAAAAATGACACCATAGCGTAGATGCGATTCTGTTAACCCATAGTAGGCTGTAAGTAATGCCTCCACACTTATTATAGACGACAAAGTGTGCAGGGCATAGGCAGATTTACTGATTTTCATGCACAAGATTTCGATATGGGCTTTCCAGTTCAGTTTTTTGTCAATGTGGAGTCCTAAAAATTTTGTTGTGTCAACTTCTTCTATAGGCTGGTCATCGTAGTGTATATTCAAATTACTTTTACTATTGATCCGTTGACTAAAATGTATTAATTTAGTTTTAGTCAGGTTAATTTTTAAGTTATTGTCGTCTAGCCATTTTACCATTAGATTTATAGAATCATTTATGTCACTTTCATAAGTATCAACACTTTTGCAAGGTATCGTTATGGTGCTATCATCGGCAAATAGTGTCAGTGGTTGAGGGATGCCTTTCGGAAGAAGTGGTCTACCAGAAAAAGAGTTAGGGAACCTCTGGTGTAGATGTTGAATAGTAGTGGAGCCAATACACTACCCTGAGTTAGTCCATTATTTTGGGCCCGCCATCTACTTTTATCTTCATGGAGGTGCACCTGAAACCGTTGGTTACTGAGCATTTCTCTAAAAAATCGTGTAAACTTGCAATCCTGTCAGGTTGGTAGCATTCCACATTTGACGTTTTATGTAAACAGTGTCGTATGCTGCTGACAATTCCAAAAATACTGCTCCCGTAATATAAAAATATTCAGGTTCGACTGGTTCTCCTGTGCACATTTTTTCTGTTACATAAACCTGAGGTTTCATTTTTTTCTTTTGGGGTTATTCCTAAAGAAGAAATTCATCACGAGAAGAAAATTTCATCAAGGAAGTTGACAAGCATTTTACCCCATGATTTCTGCTACCAAACCCGTAGAATAGGGTAGTTGCCAAAAAATATCAGTCCGTCAGATAGATTTCCAAAAAATATTGAGCAGCAAGTTTTCTTTTTTTACGTTAACAAAAAATGGGACGATACAGTGCTTCGAAAAGTCGTGTGACGTCACAGTTTGGTACATTTTTTACCAGAAAGAGACGTCTCAAGCCCCCACTCATGATCTTTGACGTTTTATTTTCGTATTTTTTTTATTAATTTGATCAGACGGATTAAACAGAATCATATTTTTTTGTCAGGAAACATCCCTTTTCTACTACTGTAATTCTGCACTACTACTTTAGCGTTCAAAACCCTATGAGAATGTTGTAGTAGGCCTAAGTCATAGAGTGCAAAGCCTTGGAAAAACATTTTCGAGCATTTCCTCCACCACGTCGTCGGAGTAGAACTTACCAATTTTCAAACTCAAAATATTTTATTTCACATAGGCCTACATGAGCACTTATAAAATGTCGACTAAAAGCCTAGAAGACTCGTAAAACCCCTGCCACCTTATTACAAAACGTAGTTAGACCTGGTTTAACTTAGACTTGGTTTATCTCGCATGACGTCTCACTTCAATAATAGTCAAAAGAAAGTGACAGCATGCGAGATAAACCAGGTCTAAGTTAAACCAGGTTTAACTACGTTTTGTAATAAGGCGGCTGATGCGATAAGTATAGGTTTTCATTTTTTGTTGATTCAAGATTCATCTATAAAAATGCACTTTGGCGGATGGCGATTGAAATAGGGTGACCATGTATTCCCACGAAACAAATATTTATCGAGTAGGTACCTAATTATTTAAACCTATAACACATCAGGGGTTTTACGAGTCCTCTAGGCTTCTTCGTTGTGGAGGAATCGAAAATCCCAATGTTTTGAGGTTATATGTTAAATTTTCAATTTACTTTATAAAGAGGCCGTCATAAAAAAAAACAGTTAAAGTTCGTTGCAGTGTCGTTACTAAATCTTTATTGATTAACGGTTTCTCTGGGCTTCTTCCTTGTGGAGGAATTGATAATCCCAATGTTTTGAGGTTATATGTTAAATTATCAAGGGCGGCTTGCGCAACATTTACTTTATAAAAGGGCCCGTCATAAAATAAAATAAAACAATAAAAGTTCGTTTCAGTGTCGTCACAACATCTTTATTGATTAACGGTTTCTCTCAGGTCCTCAGTTATGGAGATTACGTTGGCCGAACGTCCTGATGTTCCAGGAACTAATAGTAGTTTATGCGACTGTGCATAATGAAGGGACAATACAAGTGTGGGTTTAAGAAACGAGCCGAAGGCGAGTTTCTTAATAGCATCACACGAGTGTTGTAATGCCTAATTATGTATAGTTGCATACACTACTTTATCTACCCAAATATCATAAGGGCTCTATGATGGGTTCAGGAACCATAGGGAAATGACCAGCATTGTTACCAGTGTAATGCAATAAAAAATAAATTGAACACATACAGAAGCAAATTATTTATTATAGTAATGGTAGTTAAGGCGGGGTTACCCCGATAAACGTCGTCAACAATAGCGTTTTACTCGTAAATGGAACGGATTTAAATTTTGAAAAAAATGTATTACATAGTTGACTCTTCGATCATGATATGTCGGACATGCGATACACGATTACTTACACTTCACTGCATCCAATTAAATCGCAAAGACATGTCCAAATGATGGCTAAATAATCGTTTTACTTGAGTTTGAAAAATAAAACTTATATCATAATAAAGGTCGTAAAAAATGTGTATTATCTCGGGTCACATAATGTATAATTTCTTTATAATTTTTCTCCAAGAGAGAAAAAACAGTCAAAATTTAGGCATTATATCGCTCGCGCGGCAGGGCGGGGGGTGAGGTCGTGCGTACATAAAAACAAAGTAGGGTAACCTCGCCTTAACATTAAAATAAAAAAAAATGTTTAAAATGCAAAAAAAAAATGTAAATGTTTAAAATCATACTGAATTGGGGTTTCGTATCGATATCTGTTTAAATGTAAATACTAGAATAGCACACTCACTTGAATTTGACACCTGTTCCAAATTTAAACTCATAACCTACTGTTTTCAGTAGGTTATGAGTTCATAACAGTTCCGTTTATTTCTGCTGGTTGGTAATGCTGGTCATTGCCTATGGTTTTTGAACGCATTAGAGAGGGTTTATGATATTTGGGTAGATCAAATTAATTTTGCTTTTAACCGGTGGCATTACGAGTAAAAGTAAAGCAGTGGTTGTTTGTCACCAAATCGTCACTAAGTCTTTATTCAGTAACAGCTTCTCTAAGGTCCTCATTTATGGAGATTCAGGTTGGCCGAACGTTCTGATGTCAGGTCGTTCGGCCATAAATAAATGCTTCTAACTTTCGAACTGTTCTGTCACCAATTCTTTGGCTGGCATCTGTATGTGCCACATTATCGTCACTAAAAACTGGAGTAGCAGCCAGCTCCCCTTCTCAACTGGCCGAACGTTCTGATATACATAAATAAATGTACCAGTAATCGCTCAAAACAAATATGAACTAATTTCGAATGTTTCCTAAAAGTATTATTAAAAACAAACCAATTTATTAATGAAAAGTGCAGTGCAAACAGTGCGTGCTTTCGTACGAGAAATACTGGGCTAGCCCCGCCCACCGGGTCACTGCTTAACTCTTCTTTTGTTAGGGTTAGAGCGAGCTAGAGACTCGCGGTCACAGCGGAGACATATGGAGCTTGGCAACGCCGCGCGCTGAGTGATGGGCGCGAATTTATATTAAATTATATTATTATATTTTGTTAGTGTTTATAGTATGACTGTTTTTTACTTGTTGTTTTATTTTAAGGCAAGCCCGGCTTTTCTGCTGGTATGAGAGGCCCGCCACTGCACGTTCAAAACCCTGGAAACTAAAAGAGAGAGTAACAGGAACTGACTCCACCTTTGGGTAGCTGGTGTCCCTCTCGAAAATACAATATTAAGGTGGCTCGATTCAAGGATTAAGTCCTCTTCGGACTGCACTCAACCCGGGAATGTGCCACGTTTTTCGAGTTCTTCTTCCTCGAGCTGCACTAGGTGTTTGTCGAGCCTTAATGTGTGTCCATTGTTCTTCGCCATGGCCAGTTGGGATTAGAAACCATTCGTAATGCAGGGGATTCTTCTCGACCGCCGCTAAAATCCGAAAAAGCTAGGTCTCTAGGAACAGCAGGGCTATTGCGTATCTTTTTAATGTCAGTGGCTATCATAAGTGTCCATAGATTAACTGTAAATTGGTTATGGTTTGGTACATTTTTTTTTTTAAAACTCACCATTTGACAGTTATTTGATAGACATTATAAGTTATCCACTGTCATAAAAAGATACGCAATAGCCCTGCTGGTCTTCATGGTTGATGGTGGCTTGCTATTTGAAGGGTATGCCCAGAATTACCACGCAAGGTATACTGGTTGGCGATTGTGGATCACAGCTTGTCACAATGAACAACCCCTCTTTAACGCCTAATCTGTCAAATATTCTGGCAGAAAACAAATTATATCGTTCCTGAAAAATGCAAATTCTAACCCTTTGTAAGCTCCTAGGCAAATAACTTGACCCAAAATGGCGTAGTTCTGCGCAGGTTCCCTGCTTGATTTGTATGGGACGTCTAAAAAACGACTACTGCGCAGGTTCAAGTTATATGCCGCGTGGTATAACAGAATTATTGCTTGTAATGTTAATCACAAGCCTCTATGGCAAACTTAACATTTACAAACACCTCACCCTAGCCCTAAGGGAATGAAAGTCTGATGTTACATACCTGCTGCAGCCTCTGCCACGCCAGTAGCTTGACCAGCCTCTCATCCAGTTTCTTGAGCTGCTCATCCACGGCAGCCAGCAACTCCTCGACGTTACCTTCCGGTCTCAACTCTAGGCGCTCACTCTTGCCTTAAAGAAAAGAAAGAAAATTAATAATTTTGGCCCTGGTTCGTGCACCGAATGTACACGAATTTCAATAAAAAAAAACGTCACTTGGAAACATCGCCAGTTATGTTTAACTACCATGTAATAGGGGGAGTGCCAATAGGGGATCGGACAAAAAAAAACTAATTAGTCCGTCAGATAGATTTCCAAAAATTATTGGACACGTATTTTTTCTTTTTTCACGTAAACTTAAAATGAAGACAGTGCTTCGAAAACTCGTGTGACGTCATTATGATAGTGCATTTTGACGACACAAGTGACGTTTCAAGCCCCACTCCAAGATCTTTGACACGTTTTATCTTCGTCATTTTTTATTGATTTGATAAAACAAAAAACACGTATTCAATATTTTTCGATAATCTAACTTACGGACTAAACAGAATCATATTATTTTGACCCTGTCCGATCCCCTATTGACATCAACTAGGCAGAGATCCAGTCTCTGAGGCTGCACTAAACAACATCTTTTTAATTATGAGATCTAATGATAAAAACACGCGTTCACATACACCATTGCTAATTGCTATCCATCAAATACACCTTTTCTCCAATTTTTTAACCGACTTCTCAAAAAGGAGGAGGTTCTCAATTCGATTGGTATGTTTTTTTTTGTTTCTATGTATGTACACCGATTACGCTGCGATTTATGATCCGATTTACGTGATTCTTTTTTTTTATCAATATAATACCAATCGTCTCTCTCAAACGGCTGAGTGCAATTCGGGCAGACAAACAAACAGACGCTTGTTTGGTTTCCATAGGCACGTGGCTATGGAGCCCTAAAACCAACAAAAAAACTTAGTAATAACTTACCTCGTTTATTGGAGCTCTTGTCTTCCGATTGGGAGACCTTGCGCTTCTTCACAGTCGCTGTGAGGTACTCGAAGTCCGAGTCAGACAGGTCACTTGAAGAGTCGGTGTGGCGGTCGGCCTGTCAGACAAATGGAACAGGTTATTATAATTTATTGAGTTTCGGACAACACTCCATCTTGTTATTCTTGTTAGTGAAAGATAATATCTTATAACTAATGTTAGTAATCTATACTTCTATACTAATATTATAAAGAAGTAAAGTTTGTGTGTTTGTATATTTGTTAAATTGTAAGGGGTAATCTCGGGATCTACTGAACCGATTTTAAAAATTCTTTCACCAATAGAAAGCCACATTATTGCTGAGTGTCATAGGCTACTTTTTATCCCTGTATTCCCACGGGAACGGGATCTACGAGGGTGAAACCGCGGGACGTCAGCTAGTACACAATAAAACACACAATCAACACCGGTAACACATTACGAATTAACTGTCCGAGGCAGATTTTTCAGAGAATGATTAAGCAAAAAATCAGCAATCTATCAATCTAACTATAGTTGGCCAGATCTCCACAAAATGCTCAGAACTGGGGAGACACTCCGCCAGTATTTTCAGGATACTATTGTTGAATGACCCGTCCCATGGTAGAATGGATAGTTATTCAGGCATACAGATCACGGAACTTTTCACCAGTCTCCCTTTGTCTTCTTCTTTAGCATGTCGATAGAAACCTATTTTGTGTGCACTAGGCAGTGGAAAATATCCCGTTTTCAATGTTAATGAATGCGTCCATAAATTACGTGAGGTGTTTTTTTTTTATTTTTTGCCCCTCCCTCCCCCCTGGTGAGATGTCGAGAGATTTTATTCGACCCCCTCCCCCATCCCCAATCTCACGTGAGATTTTTCAAAATGTTGGTTTCTTACGTAAACGCGTTGGATTGTTATTGTAAAAAGAAAAAAAAATTGCTTCGTGCTTTTATTTACGACTAGTTATAAGACTAGATCAATATTGCTGAGAGTTTAATTATAAGTGTAATAAAGCATGTACACACGGCTACACATCAAGCTATACAAAACCAGTTAATCTTGGCCTCACTTTACTAGATCTTTTCGCACAATGAACGATCAGATTATACTGGTTTTGTATAGCTTGATGTGTAGCCGTGTGTACAATCTGGATTAAATGGACCAAAATAGTTTTTTTTTTGTTATACAGAAAAAAAATTGCGTGATATTTGCCGAGACCCCCCCTCTCTCCAACGTAAGATGATGATGAGATGAGATATCACTCGACCCCCTCCCCCCCTAAAACACCTCACGTAATTTATGGACGCCCCCTGATAATGTTAGTGACCATGTCAGTTTAAAATGAATTTCATTGACTAGAAACTCGACAGACTGAACACTGAGCTAAACTATCCAGTAGTCGTCACCTTAGGACTGTGTTCAGAGCTGATGGCATGTAGATCATCAGCCGCGTCCTCCTCGGTGACTCCTGTCAGGGTCTCGTCACACTGTCCCCTGCCGTACTGCGGACACGTGAGGTTCATGCAGATCTTGTGCTTCGGGGCCTTCTCGTCCTCGTCGCTGGACTTGTAGCAACCAGCTGCTTTCTGGTTCTTTATTACTGAGGAAGGAAGCGGAAGTTTTGTAAAAGGGAAACCATGTACAGATGTGAGAGAGAGTGAATTTGCTTCGGGAATCGTCGGCTGTCTTAGGAAATATGAAGATATTGATGAGATTTAATAAAGAGCTGATGCGTCCATTCAAGTACTAGCGAGTTCTCTGAAGGTGGACCACTTTTCAATCTTATAACTTAGAGCATACAATGTGAAAAGTGGCAGACCTTCAGGTTAATATGACTATGCATTAATCACATATCAACTCCTAAAAGCTTTCTGAGTTAGAGATGATGAGTTGCAACCAGAGTAAGTTAACTCTCAGAGAGAAAACTTTGACCAAAACTTAGGGTTTGTGTTATTTCCTAAGTAGCGTAACCTTTTCGGAAACACGAAGAATGTATTTTCTGGGTTTACTGTATCTAACTGAAATATTTTACTTGTTACAAGCTCAAACATAATTTCATAATCATGAATACGGTTATTCTCACCGTTTTTACAGCGCACGTACTCTCGACGGCTCGGCAGCAATGGCGGCGGGTGTTCGTAGTGATGTCTCACCATGTCCGGAACTATCACACGGCCGCGGATAGCTACCGGGACTTTGATACTGGAAGAATGGAATTATTAAACACTAGCTGATGCCCGCGGCTTCACCCGCGTGGATGTCGTTCAAATTATATACTAAAACCTTCCTCTTGAATCACTCTATCTATTAAAAAAAATCGCTTCAAAATCCGTTGCGTAGTTTTAAAGATTTAAGCATACCTGCAGACAAACAGACAGACAAAAATAGCGACTTTGTTTTATACTATGTAAGGATAACCCTTTCCTTGCAGTCGGGTAAAAATGGGAGGCGATTTTAAAATCGTTGTTATTTTCAGGAATTAGATGCAGTTCTACTGTGAACCCAGAATTAGGTAAGGATAAGGGACCTCGTACGTTACAATACCACAATCTCGGATGGTCGTAATTTTAGCTGCTGAAAATTCGACTAAATCCAGTTGTCTGACCAGTTACAGACCAATTTTTTGGACTGCAACTGGTCGGACAACTGGTCCAAGTCGGTGCTGCGAAGTTCATTAGGCCTCTTTGCAGAGTAACTTCACAAATATTAAGAGTATATCTACTACTAGCTTTTGCCCGCGACTTCGTTCGCGTGGAATAGTGACTACCGGCAGATTTTTGGTTTCATCATCATTTCAGCCGAAAGACGTCCACTGCTGGACATAGGCCTCCCCTAAGTGTAATTTTTGCTTAGGGGGGGGTTGCCATAATCGCCACGCTTGGCAGGCGGGTTGGCGATACAAATACAAATCATTTATTTGCATAAAACAGGTAGTGAGGATGTTACAAACGTTTTTATGGTTCACTGTATTATAACCATACGAGGTGTGCAAATATATTGTTAAGAATTTATGACAGAATCAAAATCAGATTTCATTAAATTACTATGTCATTCAAAATATAAATAGTCTATTGATTGTTTAAATTGGGTTCGAAATAGTAATGTTAAATAATAATTAATTTATGTAAATGTCATGGAAATTAATAATGTCATAGTAATTTTAATATTCGTCACATTTAGTCAATTTACAAATAAATTCTATAATTAAAATACAATGTCGGTATCTTCTAAATATTCTTTTACATTATAATAACACTTTTTTATTAGGAACGCGTGTAATTTCTTTTTAAATAAAGGGGTAGGCAACTTCCTAATGTCATCGGGCAGTTTGTTATAAATCAGTGATGCCATACAAATTATACTTTTATTGAGTAGTGCCGTTTCCCCATATGGTATTTCTACATCCAACTTTTTTTTGTCACGTAATTGTCTGTAATAGCTTTTAAAGGCAGTCTTATAATAGCTTGGATTCGATTTCACAAATATATTTAATTCGTATATGTACAGGGAAGGTAATGTAAGAATTTTTAAATCTTTCCTTACTGCATAGCATGACATATCTGGCATCGAGGGTTTTTGTCACGTCATTTAAATTTGGCACATATTTTTTCCTTCTTGCAACTCTTAAATCAAAAACCGGTAATATTATTTGACGTTTGTAAAAAAAATGGTGTCCAGCACTAGTACAATAGAAGAATTTGGCAGTTTGTTTCCCAACGGTCGACAAGTGGTAAGTGGACTCAGCTTTTGGGGTATTTTTGCAGGGATTTTCACGATTTATGGCTACGACAATTATTTTGCATACAATAGGCATTTATTGAAAGACAATAGGCAAAAAAGAACTAAATTCGCATGAATGATTGCAAATATTTTTGTTGCTAAAGTTAGTACCCTTATATGGGATAGTATGCAGTCGCAGGAAAAACTGTTTGGCAGATATGGGATTGTATGCAGAATGTCAACAGAAATGAGAAAACCATATATGGGATAGCATGCAATTCTGCCAATTATAGGAAATATTATAGCACAATATTTTTTTGTGTTTCCTTGGTTTGATTAGGCTTGCTCACTTGTTTATTTTGCACCTTACGCTTTTTTCCCCAACAGTATAAGAACAACAATGCCAAGACGGAAACAAGTGCATGTACTCAACATTCCAGATGTGAGTGAAGACGAAGAGCTTTCTGATGAAGATACGGAATGGAGAGGTAATCGTAGATCGGACCCGTTATATTTGTCTGAGTCCGATGAAGATAGTGACGTAGATTCACAGTCAGATATTGAATTTGAAGATCAAAGCGACCAGCCTTCAACAAGTCGACAAGGGGGGGGGGGGGGGGGGTAACAAAGGGAACTTCTAAGAAGACATATAAATGGGAAACTGGTCAGCGGCAGTATAGCGAAGACAATTACACCTTTCTAGGAGATATTAGCCTCACAAATGAAATAAAAGGTTTCCTAATACTTTCATTAAATAAAATAAAACATAAGTAAATATACGCGTTTTTTTCATTTAATTCTATCTTTCCCTACGCATATGCAATCTATCACCAGCTTAT
Organism: Diarsia dahlii; assembly: GCA_949775195.1. NCBI lineage: Eukaryota > Metazoa > Arthropoda > Insecta > Lepidoptera > Noctuidae > Diarsia > Diarsia dahlii. The sequence continues at coordinate 19,351,117 of OX459210.1, forward strand.
ACCAGAATCCTTCCTATATCTGATATTACCTGTACCTAAATTCTCATTTTGATCTTAAATTTTTATTTTGCCAGCTAATTCTGCATACAATGACATATTTGGCAAACTTTAAAATAAACCTTGAACTGCATATAATGCCATATTTGGCATTGAAAGTTTTTGGTAAATATTTTCAAAAATACTTGGCATAGATTTTTTTAAATATTTTATGTGGGGTGTCTTGGGGTCATACTACTTCATATATTTTTTGCGTCCCATTCAAAAAATCCATGCAGTAAGGGGAGTAAGGTTGACAACTTGTAGTATTATCTAGATGGCACATAGCTCTAATACATTTCTTTTGGGCTTTGAATACAAATTCCTTGTCTACCGAGTTGCCCCAAAATATTACTCCATATCTTAATATCGGTGCTACAAGTCCGTGATATGCTGTTAAATCAAATCAAATCAAATCAAATCAATTTATTTCTTTGCAAACATGGGTAATGTACATAGATGTTATTTTTTATAATAAAGTTCTCCATATTTTACCTTCACATAGGCATGCAAATATTAGGTTTACAAGTTATATAATATTGGAAATAAGTGGCATGGTAATGGAATTCATACAATAAAAATATAAAAATGTCAATTTGGCCAAAGTAAAACAGAATTAAAATATTATCAATAATGTCACGGAAACGGATATAAAATATGCCAATGAAACAATAAGTAATTCAATGAGTCAGTAGTCAGTTAAATACAAAAAAAAAATAAAAAACAATAATTAGACAATGTCAATCTGGTCAAAGTAATAAAAATTTAAAATATTTCATGTCAAATGGAATAAAATGTGCCAACTAGAATAACAATAATTATGTCAATTAGAGTAACTACTGAAGATTTATAAATCAGTCAACAACAATGGCGTAACAATAAGTATAACAAACAGTCAGTCAACATCAAACCACATCAGTAAAATCTTTATCAGCTAGAAATTCTGAGACACTATAATAAGTTTTTTGCAAAAGAAAATTATTAAGATGCCGCTTGAATGCCTTACTGTCCAGCTCCTTCCAAGATTTTGGTATTTTATTAAATATAGTCGGCGCCATACAGACGATACTTTTGCGCATGAGTGCCGTTTTTGCAGGATAAACTCTCAGAATTGTCATATCCCGTCTGTTACGCGGTACCACGTCCTGTAGACGCGGAAACAAATTTGGGTTTGTTTTAACAAACATTGCGACTTCGAGTATATACAAACAAGGGAGAGTCAATAGATTGTACCTTTTAAAATATGGCTTACATGTATCGATCGGTTTTAGCCCAAACATAGATCTAATGCATCTCTTTTGGGCCTTAAACGCCGTGTTAGCGTCGGTGGAATTTCCCCAAAATATGATGCCGTATCTTAGGTGTGACGCAGCTAAGCCATGGTAGGCCACAATCAGGGTGTCTACATTCACAACTGCAGCTAGAGAGTGCAATGCAAATGCAGAACTACAAATTTTTTTTGTAAGGAACTCGATTTGAGATTTCCAGTCTAACCTTTTATCAATTAATAGTCCAAGGAATTTAGTGGTATTTACAATTTCAACAATTTTATTATCAATATTTATGTCCATATTTTCTATAGTCAGTCGTTGGTTAAAGTGTATAATTTTAGTTTTATCTAAGTTAATCTTTAAATTATTATTGTTTAACCATTCTATTATAGATGTCAAGGTTTTGTGGATGTCAAGTTTATATTGGATCATGTCATTGCTATTATTAGAAATTGTGACCGTGCTGTCATCTGCAAATAAAGTCATAGGGTGTGGAATTGATTTTGGCAAGTCATTAATATACAGTGTAAAAAGTGGAGGTCCCAATACACTGCCTTGAGGAACACCAAAAGTAGTTTGACGTTCACCTGATAGGTATGTCTCTTCTTTTTTAGTGATTATATTAATTCTAGTGATTTCTGTCATTTGCTTTCTATTGTCTAAATAGGTTTTTATTAAACTATGAACATTCCCTCTTATACCATATGCTTCTAATTTATTCATTAAAATGTCATGATTTACGTAGTCAAATGCTTGCGTCATATCGCAGAAGATAGCACATACCTGTGACGTTTTGTCCATTTTTGTCAACACAGTGTATAAAAAGTCGTAAATTGCCATATTTATAGTTTTATTTTCGCGAAATCCCTTCTGCTCATTACATAATATATTATTTTTTTCCATATACCCGTTTAATTCCTTTTGAATGAATTTCTCAAATATTTTCGAGAAAATAGGAATCAGAGAAATAGGTCTGTAGAATTCCATGATCTCTCTATTCTCTTTCTTAAATAAAGGTTTAACAATCGCTATTTTTAGTGCATCAGGAAACGTGCCAGCTACAATACTTAGATTTATAATATGAGACAAATGGTCGCATATTTCAGCTGCCACAGCTTTTACTACTTTGGTTGATATGCCATCGTAGCCCACGCTATTTGTACTTTTTAAAGCCATTATAATTGTGTGTACTTGTTGTGGTGTGCAAGGTGCCATAAACATCGAGTTTTTGTTGGTTATGATGGACCGCGTAGTATTATAACTGGACTGGATGGGTTGTATTTTATTAATAAAATAGTCATTAAAATGATTAGCAATTTGTTCCGCATCCGTAATTTTGTCGTTATTGATTTTAATTTTCGAAATATAATTTTTAGGTACCCTAAATTTACATTTATTTATTATTTGCCAGGCGGTTTTCCCTTTATTATGTGATGTTTGGATTTTGTAGTTATTTTGTGAACGCTGTGTCAAGGTCATGATTTTTCTATGAAGTTTAGAGTAATCTTTAAAGCGTTTTCTATTTAATTCGTTTGGCTTTAATCTGTAGGCCCATAGAAGTTGCCGTTTTCTCTTACTACAGGATTTAATGCCTTTAGATATCCACCTTGGCTTTGTTATTACATTCATTGTAACCCTAGTCTGAGGAAAACATAGGTTGTAGAAGCAAGAGAATGTATCATGAAATTTGTTGTACGCAATGTTCTGGTCACCTGTTTCATATATTTCGGAGAAATGCATTTTGCTTATACAGTAGTTAAATTTTGATATATTTTCTTTGCTGAAATCGCGTCTTAAAACACTGTATTTGTCGATCGTGCATATTTTATTTACCGGGCATTTTAAAATCTGGGCTGTGTGGTCAGAGAGGGCAAAATCTAAGACTTCTGATTTACACCGTTTGTTATAATTATGCGCAAAATTATCGATACATGTTTGACTTTCCGTTCGAGTAGGCTGATTTATTGCCAGTTTTAAATTAAAGCTAAGTAGAAGGCATTCAAACTCCATCGCCTGATAATTCCTTTTTAATATGTCTATGTTGAAATCACCGGCTATTACAACATTTTTATAGGCACTCTTTGATAATTCATGTAAGGTTATTTCGAATTGGTTAAAGAAACTGTTAAGATTGTTTACATTAGGAATTCTGTATATACATACAAAGGCAGTCTTGTACTTTGTGAGCTCAATGGCACAGCACTCAAAAGTCCCTGTTATTGACATTTTTGAGATTTTTAATAACTCTTTCCATTCGTGCCCATTTCTAACTAGTATACAAGTCCCACCTCTCTTAACTTCTTTTCTACTGTAGTGAGCGGCTAAACAGTAGTTTGGTATGCTCAACTGGTTCTCGTAACCTTCCATCATAAAATGTTCTGTAACGCATATCACATCCATTTCTATATTTTTCTCTGCTAGTTCAGTTAGACAGACTGTGAGCGCATCGGCCTTGTTCAATAAACCTGCTATGTTCTGGTGCATTACATGGAGCTGTTTAGTGACGAAAAAGTTCACCATGTGACCGATTATCCATAGTATTGTTCATGTTTGTTAATATCATATGGTTATTATATTTTATGTCATCTATTAAATTAATGATGTCCTTAAAAACTATTTTTATCACCGTATTATTTATTGCACCAGTCCGCCTGTTATATTCATTAAAGTCGTAGGTAAGATTCTTATTACTGTCTATAAGATATGCGTACTCGTGTGTTTGTATGTCCAAAAAAAGTAAGTTATTAAATGTCTCCACTCTTGAATTATATAAATTAGTGTAGTTCTCACATTTGTATGTTGGAGCGCATAAGATAAAGTTAGTATGGTTGATTTCCTGTAGTACTTGTCTGATGTGCATAATAATGTCAAAGTAGCTCATTGTTGTTCTGAAGTCTTCTTCACCCAACATGATTATACAATAGTCCTCTAACGTAAAGTCTGATACTTTGTCCTTCAGTCCTTTTAGCAATAAGCTTACATTCCCATGAGGTGTTATGTGGTGACAGATTTCGGAATAATTAAGTGAATCCTCTGCAATGCTCAGAATTTGATTCTTATTATCTGTGCTCAAAATACACACCTTGCATCTTGTCTTATTAATAGCGTTATGGCTTGTGTATATGTTATTTTTAATTGTAGGGCAGTGTTCGTTTACTACTGTAGACTCGTGACTTTTTTCGTTTTTCGGTGTTTCGAGTTGGACTTGTTTATTAATAGGTAATCGTTTATTTTTCTGTTTTTTGGCACTCGATGGCCTTAATTTCGCTGGACTATTGGTCACTTTCATAAGTAAATCATTTTTTTTTATCAAATTGTCGTTTAACTTTTTAAGTTCATTGTTTTCTAATGATAAACTTTCGATTTCTGCATGAGCACTTTGAAGTTCTATTGTAAGTTTTATCACTTGTTCTCGTACATTTTTTATTTCGTCATATTCATCGTCTGACATCTCAGGTACACTTGTGACTGTGTTATTCAAATTATGTGTCATATTATCACTATTGTTTAGGTTCGAGTCCGAGTTTGTTCTATTTCGGCGGAAAGTTATATTTTCTAAGAAATTCATTTTGTGTTGACGGTGCTTCTTTGCCTTTATGTTTTGTTAATTAACAATATTTTTACTAATAACAATTAAACTCTTCACAAAAAGTACTGTTTGTAGCAGGATTTGAACTCGCAACCAACGTCTCGTCAGGCGAGCTTCAAGCCGTTCGGCTACCGTGTCAATTAACTATCTTTGTGAAAATATGGTTCATAACGACTCTGTCCATCAATAGCCTTGATCATGTCTTCATAGATGTCACTGTTCTCAATGGTAATGTCCAATCATGTTCTCCATTAAATCATAGATGTCGCTAGTCGTCACTTAAGTCGTTTGTTGTTGTCAAAGAAATTGTCGATCGTTTGAAGTTTAAAATTTGCATGTCATGAGTGCTTGAACAAAGTAAACAAAGATCTAATATTCACCCGTTGTTGATTTTATTAGTCCAACACGTGATGGGGATGGTCTTGTTAATGATCTGTAATACCACAACGCACCTGATCTTGTATGGATTGGTATTGTTTTGCACTTTGTAGTCACAATTCACTCCTCTTTACTATTTGTTTTTTCTTGAGTTTAACTTGTTATTATTTAACACCCACATGTGTACGCACTAATCACACTTATAGCAGAAGGCGTAGTAATATCTTGGCACGTAAATCTTCGTTTATCTAATTTTATTCTTTAAAATTTGTGGAGTAATGTGTACTTCAAGTGACAGCTGTCACTTCTATATTAAGACGGCTTCTTTGTTAACAATTTTTGAAAGTTTGTAGAGAGCGAATGAGGATTTGTTAATTCTTTTAGAGGGATTATTTAAATGTGATTTCCATGAAAAATTATGATCTATATCAATTCCCAGGAATTTAGTGCTTGTTACATACTGTACTATCTGTCCGTCGTAATTAACATTAATACTTTTAGGTTGGATTCTTTGGTAAAAGTGCATTATTTTGGTTTTGTCCATATTTATTTTAAGATTATTTTTAATTAACCATTGAATTATTGTGTTAAGTGTTTTATTTATTTCATATTCATAATCATTTTGTTTGTCAAATTTTATAACTACTGTGCTATCGTCCGCAAACAGGACCATTGGTTGCTCGACGTGTCTAGGGAGATCATTAATGTATACTAGGAAGAATAGGGGACCCAGAACAGTACCTTGTGGGACTCCCAATTCAATAGTTCTGGTGTGGGATCTATATTTGATCTCCTTACGTGTCCTCTGGCATATTTGTGTAATTTCTGTTACTTGCTTTCTGTTAGAAATATATGAAGCAATTAGGTCGAGCGCTTTACCTCTTATCCCGTACAAGTATAATTTTCGAAGCAATACTTTGTGGTCAACACAGTCAAATGCTTTGCTCATGTCCATGAAGATAGCACATATTGGATTTTTTTTGTCCATATCAGTCAGAACGGTTTTGATTAAGTCATAAATAGCAACGTTAATAGATTTACCCTTGCGAAATCCTTTTTGTTCACTTACCAAAATATTAATTTTTTCTAAAAAGTTGTAAAGTCGACTATATATGATTTTTTCAAATAATTTTGAGAAGATGGGGATCAAAGCTATCGGTCTATAATTTCCCATATTTTGTTTATCATCTTTTTTATGAAGTGGAATAACAACTGATGTTTTAAGTTTTTCTGGGTATATTCCAATGGAAATGCATAGATTTATAATGTAGCTTAGATGGGCTGCAATCGACTGTGACACATGCTTTATAGCTTTGGTGCAGATACCATCACAACCCACGCTTTGGGTATTTTTTAATTGCTTAATTTCTCTATCAACCTCCATTGGAGTTGTAGGGGCAAGGAAAATTGAATTTACGTTACTGGTAATGTTGTGATTGCGCTTTATTATTTTTTAGATTAGATGTATTTACAGATTGTGCTACTTGGTCGATGAAATAGTCATTAAAAATATTAGCAATTGATGTAGGATCTTTAATTTTAGTCTTATCTTTTAATATTTCAGTAATGGGTTCTTTGGGAAAATTAAATTTAGATTTATTTATAATTGACCATGTGGCTTTTGATTTGTTTTGTGTAGTATTTATGTAATGATTATTTTGTGACTTCTGAGTTAGGTAAATGATTTTTTTAAACTTAGCAGCGTACTGTTTAAAAATATGTTTGTTCGATCGCAGTACGGTCGATACAAAAAGCACAGAGAACGCTGCTGCCCATTCTCTGGTACATCCATTAGTCGCCTCTTACGACACCCACGGGAAGATAGGGGATGGTGCTATTCTTTGCGTCCGACACCATACGGAAGATTTTTGGTTTATCTCGCGAAAAAAAAAAAAAAAAAAACTATCCTATGTCCTTTCTCAAGTTCCAAACTATGTCTGTACCAAATTTCACACAAATCGGTTCAGTAGTTTAGGCGTGAAGCAAAGACAGACAGACAGACAGAGTTACTTTCGCATTTATAATATTAGTTAGGATTTTTAGCCAATCATGAATGGTTTAATATTGAGTTCAATTTTTTTTTTTTATTTTGTCACATTTTCACAAACGATTCGATTTCGAAGCGTTTTTTTAGGGTTCCGTACCCAAAGGGTAATAACGGGACTATTACTAAGACTTCACTATCAGTCCGTCCGTCTATCTGTCACCAGGCTGTATCTCAAGAACCGCGATAGCTAGATAGATATAAATTTTCACAAATTATGTATTTCTGTTGCCGCCTTAACAACAAATACTTAAAACAAAATCAAATAAATATTTAACAGGTCCCATACAACAAACGCGATTTTTATAGATAATGGTACGGAACACTTCGTGCGCGAGTCCGACTCGCACTTGGCCAGTTTTTTTAACACAAAGGCTGATTAAATACTCCTTTAAAATAATTTCACAACTCACCGAAAAGCAGGCCGTGCCTTCCTAGCCCGCCTAATAAAGTTCTCCTTGACTTCCTGTTGGTCCACAGGGCCCGAGAACTTCTCCCACAGAGCCACACGCTCCGTCGCTGATATCGAGTTCACTAGCTTCCAATCCTGAAGAAGTACATTACAATTAGTAGAACATTTAACTTTCAAATCTTTTAAAACCCCTTACCGCAGTACTCAGAGATATTTATTGATTACTTAAGCCGTCACTTGGAATGGAAATGGGCTGGGCATATGAGTAGAGGGAAGGAGAAGTGGAGCAAGAAGGTCACAGAGTGGTACCTCAGGAATGGCAACAGAAAGAGGTGAAGACCCCGCCACAGATGGGAGGACGACCTGGCCAAATTCGCAGGTGGGACCTGGAGCCGGGTTACCAAGGACAGGAATGAGTGGAAAAGGTTGGAAGAGGCCTTTGCCGATTGGCAATCAGCAGAAGACAACCTAGATTTTGTATAACTTAGATTAGATTAAGAAATTGTATTATGTACTGCTGAATAAATGGCTTTATTATTATTACTCCCTTTATTCATAAATTAACAAATTTTATACAGTTTTAAATATTTCCTATAAAAAAAAAAACATTTAAAAATATAAAAAACTGTAGCCCACCGGTATCGGGATCAGGGTCCAAGCTACCGGCGGTCAGGGCTCCAGAGAAAGGAACCGCCTGACAATGCGAGCCGTTATTATATTATTATTATTATAAACCGTCACTTAGTAAAGATTTGACATACTTTTTTATGACAAAACTGTCAAAACCTTTACTAAGTGACGGCTAAGTAATCATTAAAGCTGTCTGAGTGAGGCAGTTGACACTAATTCTTTCTCGTGTGGTTTTCTTAATGCTGCCTACAAATATCTCTCAGCATGTTGTTTTCATAAAGATGTTTTCCTTCACTGTAGCACACCTCGGACACTCCATACAACGCCCGCAAAATAATTACCTATTACTACTACATAAACAAATAACGTTTGTGCACGACGTGCACGTGCAAATGTGTGCGTAAACTCTAGTAGGGTTGTCGTAGCCTAAAAAATGGCGCGGAAAGTGCAACGGTCTGCGTCGCGAAAACCGAACGACGACTAATACGAGCGCGAGCCATTGCTCAAGTGTCGACGACGAATACCTCGAAGTGCGGGGAAGGGAGTGTCCCTTCTGTACGTAGTACTATTATGTATTCTGTGACTGTAGTAAGTGATCATTATACAATACTAGCTGATGCCCGCGGCTTCACCCGCGTGGATATCGTTCAAATTATATACTAAAACCTTCCTCTTGAATCACTCTATCTATTAAAAAAAACCGCATCAAAATCCGTTGCGTAGTTTTAAAGATTTAAGCATACAGACAAACAAACAGACAAAAATAGCGACTTTGTTTTATACTATGTAAGGATGCACATTAATCCGAAAAATCAGAGGTCTTGGGTTATAACTTAAGACCTACTAGCTGTTGCCAGCGGCTTCACCCGCTACAACTCGAAAATTATCCCACAGGAAGATAAAATCGGGATAATAACTATCCTATGTGTTAATCCAGGTTATAAACTATCTGTATACCAAATTTTATCCAAATCCGTTCAGTAGTTTTTGCGTGAAGAAGTAACAAACATACACACTCACAAACTTTCGCATTTATATTATAGTAGGAAGTAGGATAGGATAGGATGACTTGAAGAAAACTGAATTCTGAAGACTAACAAAATGTAGAAGAATTCTCGAAAACTAACAAAATGTTAGTTTGGAAACCTCTTGACACCTAAATCTCTATGAAGGGCAATGGCTCTAAAATCTAAATTATGTCTTCAATTGCTTTTTATATCTCTTTTTATAGTTAGAAACTAAGTATGTTGGGTACACACTCACAATGTATTGTTCCACATGATTAGGACACATCCAGCGACCAGTCGGCAGAGCGGTCAGGGGTGGGTCTAGGCAGTCCTGGAACACAAACAACTTTAAAAATCTAAAACCCGACTACAAATAAAATATTGGTTTGTTATTTACATAATACGAGTAAATAACATAGACTAGACCGCGAGAACTGTTTGACCGCAATCTAAACGTATATATTGACTAAAACTATAATATGATATACATATTTGTAATGTGCTCGCCAAGACCTTTCATTTGATACCAAACATGTTATGATTTTCTCAATATAATATTTTTTGAGGTTTTTTTGACATTTAAATTCAGTCACAAAAAGAATTTATAAAATTTATATAGCGTCACCCGGGCTATTCTTACAAATCTATTGACACCTCATTTAATAAAATTCTTTCAGTGGTTTAGGTGCTACGGTGGAACATACATACATACATAGACTGCCAAAATCATTACCCTTCCTTTTGGCTTTGCCGTAGTCGGGTAGTTCTTCTTTCAGGATGACGGATTGGGGACTCCTGTCTAGGAGCCCCAACAGTTTTAGGGTTCTGTACCCCGAAATTAAAAACGGAACCTTCACAGACGGACAACAATGCGATCCTATTACTTCGTTGTCCGTCCATCCGTCTGTCTGTAAAGACCCTTTTTCTCAGGAAATTAATATCAACCTCCCGAAACAACTGTGCCCGGTGAGGCCTGCGTCAAGGCTAGGATACCGTGGCGCCTCTCCAGCCACCCCTTAAAGAGGAGAGTGATCGCTACACTCGTGGCGAGCTCTGCACGGGTTTGTGACAGTTGCTCTAGGAGCCATTAGCCTGGAGTATCAATACAGATGCTCTAAAGTACCTGGTGGAACAGCAGGGGACAGTAGTCGCACTGCAGCAGCGGCGCCTGCTTGCAGGTCCCCTGGCACACGAAGCAGCTCTTGGCAGGTATGGGCACGCAGCCCCACGCGTCCACTGTCACTAGAGAACCGTTGCCGTTCTTGCCAGGATCTGATGAAAAAAACTAGGTTTTAAGAATCTTAATGACGGAATTTTGGGGTTGGTTGGCAATTACCACTAGGAGTTAGGACTTAGTGATAAGATGTAGAATAATTTAACAAATAGCCTTTTAGAGATATATTTGAATTTGTATGCAAGGATAATCAATCAAAATCAAAGCATTTACTTCAAGTAGGCCAGTTACAGGCACTTTTGAATAGTCGAATTAAACTAACTGCGGCACTCAGAGATATCCAACGATTACTCAAGCCGCCACCCAGCAAAGGCCTGACATACTTTTGTATGACAAAACTGCCAAAAACCTTTAACAAGCGACGGCCCAAGCAACCACTGAGGCTCTCCGAGTGCGGCAGTAAACTACGAAACTGCGACGAAAGTTTAACAGATTTTCAAGAACATATTTTAGTAGGAATAAATTAGATAGAAACACTCTGCACAGCTTTTCTTTTTAGTTTTTGCATGATAGCCATACTGTCTCAGTAACTAATTTCATATAACAGCGGTCTACCTTTATCAGTTCCTGGAAAGATGCAAGGTATTCTCATCTCTCGGGGCAGTTCAAACTGCTTCGGGTTCATGATCTTGGCAGCCTTCACGAGGATCTCCATGGGAGTCAGCTCCTTCTCTAGTTCCTTCTTCTCCGCTTCTTCTTCTTCATTGCTCTTCTTCTTGGCCGAGTTGGAGCGATTGCGCAGGCTGAGCAAATAGATCATAGTTTAAATGCACGCAAGAAAATTAAGTAACTTTGTCTTGGATTATAGGTTTGGACATTACAGGTAGTTTGGATAGAAAATATTGCAGTTGTAAGCAAGTTCCATTTATGTACGTGTCAATATTTTGACTGGCCTGTTGGTCTAGTGGTTAGTGACCCTAACTGCTATGCCGGAGGTCGTGGGTTCGATTCCAACCCAGGACAAATGTTTGTGTGATGAGCACGATCATTTGTTCTGTGTCTGGGTGTAATTTATCTATAATATGTATGTATTTAGATATATATAAGTATGTTTATCAGTTGTCTAGTACCCATAACACAAGCTCTGCTTAGCTTGGGACTAGATGGCGTTGTGTGATAGTTGTGGAATATTATTATTATTATTATAATAGGTATGCAGACACTAACACCACACCCTCTTAAGTGACTGGTCGCGAGTACCGTCGTGCTTGTATATTTAGTTCGGATGGCGCGACCGACGAATTCCTCGAACTATATGAAACGCCGCTTAAAGCGAAGTGTTGATATACTTCTTTGAAAAGGCTTTAAGCAGTCATTTAACCCTTATGTAGCAGGCAATCAGCCCCACTAACGCTGAACTTAAATCTGCATATGGTACCTACCAAGCATTTTCCCAACCATGTTGGAATTAGCTTGGACTCTTACCAGATACAGCAGAATACCAGTATTCATAAATAACATCTTTACTTTTTTATTATATTTACCTCTTTTCAGTATCAGACTTGCTGTCAGCCGGGGATTGAGCTCGGCTGCTGCGAGAGCTGGCTGGCTTGTTGTCATCGGAGGCCTTGCATTCCCTGCACAGCCATAACCCCGCTGGTATGTCATTCTCATCCAGCGGAGGATCGCTGGAAGTTAAAGACATTCTATTTGTACTCAAAGAAGGTTTAAATTTCAACAGTTTGCATAAGAAGTATTGGGGAAAAGCTGGTATGTCACTTGTGGAATGTCCTTGTTCAAGGTTGAATATTTTTGTGCCATCAGCCTTCCACTCTCACACAGAGAGGTCCAACAGTGTGAATAGTCATCATCATCATCAGCGTATTAATGTTCCCACTGCTGGGACACCCGCCTCCTCTCTTTGCACCATCTACCATGAACTCCCAGTGCGGATTGGTAAATGTCACAAGTCTTAGAATTTTTGGTTCTAAGACAAGCCGGTTTCCTCACATTGTTTTCCTTTATCATATTTGAGAGCAGTGGTGATGAAATGAATTACACAAACTAATGCGCCTACCTGGGTTTGAACCCAGTATCAATATGGGATGGTCATAATATGTATTTCATGATTATTTTGAGACATCCAATTTATGTGCTGTCTTATTGGAAAATAAAAATAATAAATAGTAATTAAATTATACATAGCTTCATGCTGTTTGGTATTTCAGTGATTTACTGTCTCCAACTGGTGAATGAAAACATTCTATTTTAATGAGAAGAGGCCTGTGTACAGATAAGCATGATCTATAAGCATAATATTTATTATATTATGGAGTTTCATACCCATAGTTTTCCATAACCATATTAACTAAGCTTTGAAATGGGGACTGTAGCTTTATTTTGAGTTTATATGACTATTTAAAACTCTGTCTGTATATTTGAAAATTCATAATAACTATTATGTTTGAGTTGTAGTTAGGTGTAGCACACAGGCCTCCTCTCATTAAAAAACATGTTTTCCTTCAGCACTTGATGAGCAGTGGTGACGAAATAAATTACACACCAAGATGTGCCTGCCTACGACGAAACCTCAACCTACAACCCATGGGTCAGAGCTGGTACCAATCAGTCTCCACTGCTCTGGCATCAGAATATCAGTTATGTATTATTTTGTAATGTACTTAATGCTATGATATTATTTTTATGTCTGTTTTATACTTCTCCCGTTCTTATGCTAGATTTACATTTTCTTATAAATTAATTTTCATATTATTATACTTGTTGTTCATGCATCCACCAAGTTACTTACTAGCAGCCGAGGTGGAAGCTAGCGGGGCAGCGATCACAGCATATGAGATCGCCGCCTTCCCCACACGCGTCACAAGAATCATGGTTGTGACCTTTACCAGGCCTCTTATAGTATGGATGCTGGGGTTTCTTCGGCTTTTGCACGTTCAAATCTTCGTCGGGCGGCTTTATCAGCGCGCGTATAAGCTAAAAGACATCCCAAGACCTTCATAAGTATCCTTTTTTTCCTTAACAAGGCTGGCTCATACAAACTCGTATAGCTTAAAATGGCGCCAGTTACCAAGATCAAGTAGCATTCAAACTTATTAGAAAACAATTTTAAACAACAAACCGGCATAAGCCCGCCCGAAGTATCGAGGTCATAGCCAACGTTAGACATTGTTACACCTCACAGTATCTTCAATTGTTATTTATAATTAACAATAAAGACAAAATATATATTTGCAAAAGAATGCACTGAAATTGAATAAATTCTCAGTTTAACCGCATGAAATTGGGTTTTAGGTTTTCATTTTGATTAAATCTACATTGGGTGCAGAAAATATATGAATTTGGAGAGTTTTTAAGGAAAATTAGAGAAAATTTCTAAAGAAATACGATACACAGAAAGCAAAGAACACCGACGACCGTCTACAAAAATGGCCGATATGTATTTTCCAGGATTGGATAACTATACATCTGGAGCATGATACACAATTGCTTATTTCAGTTCCATGCACTTTTACGTGTAGTGGGAAGGGTATAGTAAAAACCAAATGCGAGTAATGTAACGTTTGTAGAATGGAACGCAACCAAGGCGTGCATTTTGACAATGACACTAGAGGTGAATTGTTTTTACGTTAAACGTTTAATTTAATTGATAACTAAACGCATCATAAAACCACCAGGGAAAAGGCTTGACGTCTTCACTTGACGTCCTTGGGAAAAGGCAAGGCAGATGATGATAACTAAACGCACCAAATTGGTTGAAAAACCATTAAATAAATCATACAAAATTCATTATTGAATACTTCTTCATCATCATTTTCCTGCCTTTATCCCATGTTATTTTTCGTTCACATCATTCCTGACACAGTCCATCCATATTTTTGCTTTAGTCTTCCTCTCCCTTTGCATCCATCTACATTTATATTCATGTGCATCACTCTTTTAGTCACATGTGATTCATCCCTCCTCATTACATGCCCATACCACGATAGTCGATTCCCTTTTAACTTTTCTGTAACTGGTGCAACTTTTAAACTTCCTCTTTTATAACTTCCTTACTTTATTCATTCTTGTCACACCAAAGATCGACATCAACATTCTCTCATCATCTCCGCTACATGTAATATTTTTTCATCGACCTTCACAGTAATCACAGCCGAACATTCCGATCCATACAGCACTCCATCCATACAGTAACTCTGTCTGTCTGTCGCGCTTTCACGCCAAAACTCCTGAACCGATTTAAATGGTACACTACACAGATAGCCTAGAGCCCTAGACCTAGAGCCTGAGAAAGGACACACACAGGCTAGTTTAAAAAGGGGAATAAAGGGTTGTTCGAATGAGATACCGAGGCCTCGGCACAAAGGGCTAAGAAGGAACACGGGTGGTTTTTAGTCAGTAGAAGTCTGACACTTCTTTCAGCTCTGCCCAGAGTGGGAGGAGTCATTTGACCCCCCCCCCCAAAGGGGTTAAAATGGTGGGGTGAAAAGATTACTTTTGGTCGCGATAGCCGACATCGGTCGCTATTTGTGCTATGGCAGTGGTCCGACCGCCGACGATGAACGAGAAACGAGTAGAACTAGAAACTATAAACGAGTTGGCGATCAGCGGGAAGCGAGGGTGTAGAGTTTCGATAGTTTTGTCGCCGGCCTATAAGCGACTGTGCAAGTACGACACAGAACATATAAATACTCTAGCGAGAAGTACGACCAGCGATTACTCGCGACACTCGCCCGCGGTTACACGTGTTTACAAACAACTTTAGTTTAACAAGTGAGTGAGCATCGCTGAACGAGTATCGCTGAGCGAGTTTATTTTTGAAAGCTCGTCGCTCAGCGACAAAACTAGGAACTGCACGAGCCACCGCGTGTTGTCGACAGAGACGAGTGTTTCATAAATGTTCAAAGCTTTGCACTGTTGCTTCTTAATACAGGCTATTTCATAGCCTAGCAAGGAGAACAGCACGTCATCCACTTGATTGTCCGAGATTTTATATTATCTACCTCAGTAATTATCTACCCACTTTGTGCAATTTGTTAAATACTGCTACAATCTGTTTATATAAATAAAGATTATTATTATTTATAGTTAAAATAACTTTCGTCGTCGGCAAAACAAGGTTGAATAATCTTCGTTTTGCCGATGACATTGTCCTTTTCTCCCCCACAGCCACAGAACTAGAGCAAATGCTACAAGATCTTAGCGATGCAAGCCTTGAGGTTGGACTGAAGATGAACATGTCAAAGACCAAAGTCATGACCAACAGCTCCAAGAGGTGCATAATCGTTAGGCGGGGAGAATATACAATATGTCCAAGAATACATCTATTTGGGCCAAGTAATCTCTTTCCAGGCACGGCAAGATAAGGAAATCGCAAGGCGAACCGAAAATGCCTGGAGGAGTTACTGGTCCATGAAAGAGTATTTTAAGGGCACCCTGCCCATGTCACTGAAGCGAAAGCTAATGGACATGTGTATTCTCCCCATCATGACCTACGGTGCACAAACTTGGTCTTTGACTAACATCCAAAAGTCCAAACTCAAGGTTTGCCAACATGCTATGGAGCGCAGTATCTTAGGTGTAAAATTAACCGATCGGGTTCGAAACACTACACTGTGCTCCAAAACGCAAATTGTTGACGTGGCTCAAAAAGCTACTTAAATGGGACTGGGCAGGAGGGCAGGACATGTCTGTCGCATGCCGAACGAGCTGTGGGCCCGTAAAGCTCAGGATTGGTGCCCTGAAACAGTTACACGAGGTCGTGGCAGACCACGAAGGAGATGGCGGGACGAACTGGATGAATTCCTTGTCGCACAGAGTCGTGACCGGTGGAAAGAATGGAGGGAGGCCTTTGCTCAGCACTGCATATACTAGCCTAGTATTTTTCCTGTGAATGTCGTACGTGCCGCACGCTTTGCGTTATCATCGCGAAAATGGATTGACAAATATTCTAATTTGGTACATCACTATGGTGCAAACAATAAACTTTGTTGTTTAGTTTTGTATGCACTTAGGGGGTGTACACACGGCTACACATCGAGCTATACAAAACCAGTATAATCCGATCGTTCATTGTGCGAAAAGATAGATCTTTTCGCACAGTTTTGTATAGCTTGATGTGTAGCCGTGTGTACATAAATTACGTGAGGTGTTTATGGGGCCCGTCGGGGCTGTGGATTATCGAAAGGATAACGCGGCTCCAACACGGGGGCGAAGAAGGAACATGGGTTTGGTTTTTAGTCAGTAGAAGTCTGACACTCCCCTTCGCTCTGCCCAAGAGCGGGGGGGTTATTCGATGATTTCCCGCCCACCAAAAAAAAAAAAAAGGTGTTTAAGGGGGGGAGGGGGTCGAGTCAAATCTCATCTAATCTTACGTTGGAGAGAGGGAGGGTCTCGGCAAATTTCACGCAATTTTTTTTTCTGATTAAAACAAAAAAAAAATACTATTTGGTCCATTATTAATCACGGATTGTCACAAGACGAGCTAATGAATTACTGTGCGCAAGCGCCAACGGCTTAGAATGGCTAGATCAGAACGAAGACAAGTTGAAGGAGCAGATGATTTTACTGAAAATCATAAATTATGGACATGTTAGTTCCAATAGGCTCTCTTGAGAGCGCGCATGATTCTCCATGGACTGAATTAGAGTAGATATTCTTTTTTTAATCACAGTAGGTATTCTAACTACTGTGATTATGACACTTATGAATTTTATTACACTTATAGTTAAACTCTTAGCAATATTGATTACTAGTCTTAACTAGTCGTAAATAAAAGCACGAAGTAATTTTTTTTTCTTTTTACAATAACAACCCAACGAGTTTACGTAAGAAACCCAAATTTTGAAAAATCTCACGTGAGATTGGGAGATGGGGGAGGGGGTTGAACAAAATCTCACGACATCTCACCAGGGGGGGGGGCGAGGGACAGAAAATGTAAAAAACACCTCACGTAATTTATGGACGCCCCTTAGTTGTAGGAAAAAAGTATTTATGACAGTCTTCAGCCAGTAAAAGCACGAACAGTAAAGCGTGTTTGGCAAAATTACCAGTTACTTTTGAAAAGGGGTAAGCCCAGCTAAACCGTCTCTATGGCTTATTCCTCTAAGGGGCGTAGGTGTAGTCTCACCTTATAGCGGGGCCGAACTATAACATCACTTTAAAAAAGTAATAAAAAAAGCCGTCTCGTTCCGTTTTACCAAGGTTTTGACATTTGACAAGTACTGTCAAAAATCTACTAATTTAGTATATTATTAGTATTTTTAGATATTTTTGAAGTTATTTTTAAATCAAAAGCTGATACCTACTTAATATTTTAATTAAAAATTTAATTTGAAACTTAGTTACTAAACATGCAATTATAATTAAATTATTATTATTATAAGGGTTTTGCAGGAATCGCTTAATATTCATTTCCTTACTTCCCGAAATATGTTGAGATTATGCTTCTTTTGAAGATATTAATATTTGGTTGGATTGTCAACACATATTATACAAATTATGTTCAGCCTATTATTACAGCGGAATTACAGCAGAATGGGAGAAAATAATTTTACATATATGGCAATAACACGTAGCGGAAGTTGCCATTTCCATGACGTCATGGGCGGAGTTTAGTTGAAGATCGAATTCGGATTCGGTTGGCGGGCGCGGCCATCTTGGTGAATTAGTGACCTGGCGATTCGGTTTTAGTTAGTGAAAAATCATTTGTCATCCACAATGTCGGAAAGGGAAGATAATGTGTATAAAGCTAAGTTAGCCGAGCAGGCTGAGCGCTATGACGGTGAGTACATATTTTCGTTGTATGTTCTGTAATAGAATGGAAAATCTATCGTATATTCGCCGACAGTTGAAAGACGATTTGGTGATAGTTGAGGAAATTTCTAGATCAAAGTAGCCGTTAAGCCTTCGTATTATAGATTTTTGCGGGGAAACGCGTAACATTCAACTAAATTACTATGTCGGCTTACTAACAAATCAATGGCATTCGTTAGGCTTGGTCAGCGATCGATGCGTCATCCGCCGGTGGGATGTCCTTACGTTTTTTAACGCTTTTATAACCCTTGAAAAACTATGCAACCACTGTAAAAACCTGCGTAGTAGAGTAATATCTCATTTTTCATTCGTGAAAACTGATGTCATTGGGAGTAAGAATCGATACTTTGGTAGATGTGCGAGGAAAAAAATTCGTCTCCTATTTTCCCGTCCAGGGGAAGTAAAATGCGATCGATGTCATTGGATTCGTTCATGCATGTCGCACCTTGGGCAAATCTTTTGATTAGGCCTAGAGGAATGTTCTGGTTTTATTATGCGGCGCAATTTTATGTCGCCTCCGATTTCACCTATTGTTCACGATTTAGTTGCACGGGAATCTTACCTGAGAGCTCTTTACGTTATCGCGTTCATCTTTTTTGAATCGACGCGGTCATTGTAAAGGTTATCACTGATTTCTTCGAAGCCTGCTCGTTATTTTACACCTTTTACCCATTTTATCTGAGATGTGCAGTTCAATGACCTTTATTAGAATTATCATTGAAATATACCAATTGCTATCTTATCATGCCTGTTACTGAATTCAGGAAGGTTATTTGACCCAATTATTCAATAAAATTAATAAAAAATATTTCTGAAACATAAATAATTAACTGTTTTCTTTACCTCATTTTAATCATTATTACATTAATACATGAATGTCATTCATAAATAACAATAAGTCAGAAAATGACACATGCTGTCATGATTAATTTGACCCATGGCCCTGCACTTTTGGCTGTCAGAGGCTTCTGTAGCTTAGATCTTTACTTTCATGACATAAAAATGTTACATTATGATGAATCATTAACCTAAAGGTTAACAGACCACACCCTTCTGTGAGGTGGAGTAAAAAGTAATTTTAAAATATCACATAGTGCAGCGAGCAACTAAATCAATAAGTCATCAGGCTAACAATTGACGACACATTTTAATTCTGAATATGAATAATGGAGCTAATGCTAAATTAGTAATAGTGAGCAAGCAGGCCACTTCTGAAGAGGGACTACTCATGCAATGTAGTCATGAAAAGCAAATATTGATTTATCTGCTGTGCAGATGCAATTCCCTTCAACATAATGGAACAGATCCTTTCTTTTTCTTAAAAATACAAGGCAATCCAACAGGATTTACAAAAGATTTTGATTTGAAATGAACATGAACATTTTGTTGGAAGGTAATTAAAAATGATAATTTAATGCTCTTGGAGAACTGTTAGAATAATGACTGGCCTATTCTCAGCACATTTTCATAATGTTGCTAAGCGAGCTTGGCTTTTAATTACCACTTTCTATTACTCATGATGGTTTGAATTGAGCTTGAAGATAATAAACCTCATGGTGACCTATTATTTATTCCACACTTACAAAAATCATAACTTTCATGGCTTTGAGTGAAATATTACAGTTATCATTCCATAATTGGATAATATGACTACAATTTTGCAAAGTAACCCAATCACACTTAAAATAATTGCTGTGTAGATAAGTGTGGTGATAAACTCATCCTGCAGGTTTTACACCTGTCTGCCTTTAATTGTATGCACACACATTTTATTCAAAGTAGGGGAAGTAGAGGCAAGGACAGGCTTTTTTGTTATGTGTAATGTGTAACAAACCAGTTTGTGTGAAACTCTTTGTTGAGTCCCTATTTCATGTCTGACCACTGTCAAGTGAGTTTTTATCAGTACTTCCTGTCTGATTCGCTGTAATCCGGACAGGCGTACAGTTGCATATGCAGAGCGCACTTGCGGACACCAACACGTGAAGGCCTACAAAGCTTACGCAAGGCTCAGTCAATACGACCCAGGTCACCTCTTTTATCGATAAAATGGAAATGGTTCCGTGGCGCGTGCCATTTATTCAGTGACAACATTTTTAGCGCACTCATACTAATTGCAATTTTCTCATAGAATAGCGTCCGCCATTGCGCAAACTGCCGGAAAAACGTAACGAATTTAAAGGATACTGGCCTAAATAGGGGTGCCAAATGGACTGGGCACAGCTGGCGTGCTCAGGTTCTTAAGATGGCGTCTGCACGGCCGCAAACATATCCCTAAATAATTTCATAACTTGGGATCTCCCTTTTTGTTTTACGATCACTCAGTGCCGCCTGAATAATACAACAGTGTCCCAAGATTTTTTGTGTGAACAGGCCTCAACCAAATCTAGGATGTTATTTTATTTCAGTTACCCTGTTTTATAATTCAAAGATTTTCTGGGAGTGAAACGAAAGCGCGATGTATCAGCTGTGCCGCGGAGTTGAGGAAAACCGCATGGGCCGTGAGACGACGCTTTAGCACCTGTTACATCGCAGGCCTTGTCGCTAAAATCGATTACAATGAACTCTGCAACGCTCTAACAAGATAACCTTCGATTTTATTCCAGGATTTTCTACTCCCTGAATGAAAAATGAGCCGTATGCGTACGTTTCCGGGATTACGTCTGCATTGCATGTTCTAATGCGGCAGTAATATTGCAGGACGATCGTAAACGTCAAAATTAAAGCACATGGTGAAACATGAGTTTGGCTCGCTACTCCGTCTGTGCGACGCCCATTCCCCCTCCCCCACAATAAGCACAGACTAAGTCCCCATCGATAAAAGAATAATTTTATCTAAGTCGTCCGACATTCCGAGATAGCGCAGAAGTTTGTAAAGAATCGACATTTAAGTATTTAGTCTCACTGTCGCCTTACCATCAACTTATTTCTTCCGAATGGCTGAACAGTTTGAAACTTGTAAATGAGGCGTACTTGCGCTAATACTTTATCGATCCCGCTATGACTAACCTTTCGTCTCGGATATTTTTGCAATCTCCGTTCTTTATGGACGAGCTACTTCAAAATACTTTCATCTCTTCACCCTTTTATTTTAAAATCTGTCTTGCTAAACATTTTAATGAGCTGTTAGAAACCCTGATTAATAATACTCTGATGACATGACATCATTATTATCCTTATTTGTCGGTAGAAAAGATAACGGATTCATTAGAATCGTATTGTCTACGTCCGTTACAAAGAAGCTACCATTGTTACAATCACCAAGCACGTAATCGTTATTCACCTCTCAAAAATGTTAATAGCTTTCCAGTACCGATCCCTAATTGATTTTACTCAAATCATTTTGTTTCAATAGTTGCGTAAAGATAACTCTTATTCATCTACTTGTGATTATAAACTAACGATTTATTCAATCACACTACTCGCTCACTGAAAAACGCCGCATTAATGTTTTAAGTCGCAAAATCCGGAACGTTCCAACCCTCTTCCCGTACCCACGCCAACAAAATCAATACTGACATAATTTCGTTCTGTATTCCAGAAATGGTTGAGGCGATGAAGAATGTAGCCTCACGAAACGTATCCGACAATGAACTTACAGTGGAGGAGAGGAACCTGCTCTCCGTCGCCTACAAAAACGTGATAGGAGCACGCCGCGCCTCGTGGCGGATCATATCCTCCATCGAACAGAAGGAGGAGACCAAGGTAACACTGCAAATTGCATAATATTGATCTCTTTTCGACAGGCTGAAGATTGCTGCACCACAAAAAGTCTCGCTGCACGAGAAACCATACTTTTCTTAGATTCAACGAAGTTTCCCTGCCAATATTGCCGACGGCCATTTTTTCTCAACACAGTATGTTCTATTACTTTTTTTCCAACACGTTTTCGGATTAGTTTAAAAAGCAATTTCATAGACCTCAGCCGTTTACACAACCGTAAAGTAACGATCGTGTATTTGAGCGTATTTACGCGTCAATGTGACCGTCCCTTTACAGCGTCTGGAGTCTATCGATTGGTATGAGTGACGCGCGTGTATTACTAGTCTGTGGTCGGGATGGGACGCGACTTAGTTTTTCTAATAATTAGGCACCCATTATTATGACAATCTCTTGTAAATTGGCCCCATTTCTATTGGTATAGAGAGAAAAGTGATTTATCTTTCATCCAACGTATTGATAGAAAAAATAGACATTCTTCTCTTTGCTTTATAAAAGAATGGTAGTACGATATTGACATATAAGCGCCCGTAGCTGAGTAATAAAGTACTCGGTAACTAAATCAATACCAACCCTGTGAGCTTTCATTAGGTGCTAGTGATTCAGCCTCTGTGCGAAGGTCTCGGGTGATTGATGACATTATAGCATCAAGGAGAGCTTTTACGTTCTGCAGCTATAAAATTGTGAACCGTAATATAGGTACACTTAGAGTAGTCTTTCACTTGGGTCATTGGGTGCAATCAATAAATAGGGATACATAGTGCAGTTGGCTGGTTCCGCACGAGCCGCTCGCTTGATTCACCGGTTTTTTTTTTGCGAGGCACGAGCGTCTATTGTCCCTAGCCCCGACATACTTAGGGGTTATAGTCTAGCCAAGGCTCGGAAACCGGTTAAAATTCTTAACCAGTTACGGTCATTGACCCCAAACCGAAATCGATTTAGGTTAAAGGCTTTACCTGTTTTAACCGGTTTATGCGCCTAACCATTTTTCACGAATTTATGTTTTGATTACGGAAATTAACCGATTAAAACCAAGTTTGATAGCACTCCCGACCCGAGTCACAAGATACAAGCTATGCTTAGTTTGTGGCTCACCGACTATGTATTCAACTGTATTTTTTCTTTTGATTAATAAACTTATTACTTACTGACTTGTTAGAAGTGTTAAAAATGTAGACGAAAAAAATAACGAATTACTGAATTAACCGGTTAATTACGGTTTTAAAATCGTTTGTGGATAAGTAACCGGTAACCGTCTTAAATGGGTTACAAAAACAGTTCACTTGTTTAACCGGTAAATGGAGGAACGATATATTTACCGGTATTTAACCGAAATTAACCGCTCTTTTTAAACCGGTTCCGAGCCCTGAGTCTAGCCAGCGCCCAGCGGGCTACCCGCGACCCCATTTAGTGTAGTGGGCAACACTGGGCGCTGCGCATAGGGGCACGTGTTTGAACAATATTTCATTAGCCTTAACTTATTGTTCCGTTTGAGCTTTGAAATATTGTATGCTGTAAGTATTTTAAAGATTTGCGTTTGTATAGGATTTTGTATTTATAGGTTCTTGCGTGAAGAATGACGTCTTTGTAAAAAAAAATAGGGCTTTTATAGGAGCTCTTCTCTCGGACCTAATGCTTTTGTGGGAAGAACGTGTTTGCCCAACGGAATTATTTTACACTAGCTGAACCCGCGCATGCGTTGCAATGCGTTTTATCCTACCTACTTATCTACTACCCTACCTACTACCCCACCTAAAAAAAAAGTATCCTATGTCCTTCTCCTGGTTCTTAGCTACCTCCCTACCAATTTTCAGCTAAATCGGTCTAGCCGTTTTCATGCTATGTCGTGACAACTGATAAAAAAAGTAAAAAACTAAAACCCGACTACGACAAAACAAAACGACGCTGAAAAAGTATGAAACAAGATTTTCAGGATATAACAAAAAGAAAAGCCGTAGTCACACGGTATTAAAGTGTTTAGGTTGGTACCTATAACGTGTGACTACGGCTTTTCTTTTTGTTCTATCCTGAAAATCTAGTTTCATACTTTTGCAGCGTCGTTTTTTTTGTCGTAGTCTGGTTTTAGTTTTTTACTTTTTTTATTTAAACAATTTTGGTGTTAAATATTTTTTTTTACTCTTGACTTCTTGTCCGCTAGAGGGCGTGATTTTAAATTTGAGCAATATTTTGGAAATGTACAAGTGAGGCCCTTTTAAATGATACCAAACACGGCGTGTTTATCTCAGTTTTTATTTTTTAAGGTTACTTTTTGACCGCTAGAGGGCACCAAATCGCTTTTGTTCAGCGGTGTTGTTGATGTTCAGCGGAAAATTAAGACGTTCTAACGATACCTCATATGTCGAGTTCCGATAAGTAGATTAGAAGCTATGAGGGAACAGATGAAGATACACACATACATACATACAAACATACATACATAGCCAGTCAAAATCATAACCCTCCTTTGGCTTTGCCGTAGTCGGGTAAAAACGGGTTTCATTTTTTTAAATAGATGGTAACAGTGAAGTTATTCATTTCACTACGAAAGGTAGTATTCGATGAATTGTGTCCCACGTGCTTAGACGTACGGCGCGACTGGCAATCTATGCCAACTATATAGAAATAGCAGATCGTAAAACTAATGTACAGTCACACGCGGCGTTTCTCTGTCATGGCCAACTTTATAGCCACTTTCCACCTACATTTTCTACCGAAACAGTGAGGACATACGCGTACTTGCATAAATGACTGATTCCTATCAAAGTTGCCACACTCTTGCTTTTAGTACTGCCCTAATGACCGATCGATATTGTATGAATAAAGTTAGCAAGCTACCTCCCACATTGGCCAAATACCTATTTGTACAAATGATGGCTCTTTGTCCTTTCACATGTGTAGTCGCCATGTTCTGAATGACGTAATTTACGTTGTCTTACTCATGCAATTAAAGGTTCAACGACCAATGATAACTTTCATAGTAACCTTGTTGGAGCTCGACCAAAATCGTCCAGCTCTGCGATAATGAGATAATAGGATAATAGGATCTCCTGGTTCTTAGCTACGTCCCTACCAATTTTCAGCTAAATCGGTCTAGCCGTTTTCATGCTATGTCGTGACAACTGATAAAAAAAGTAAAAAACTAAAACCCGACTACGACAAAACAAAACGACGCTGAAAAAGTATGAAACAAGATTTTCAGGATATAACAAAAAGAAAAGCCGTAGTCACACGGTATTAAAGTGTTTAGGTTGGTACCTATAACGTGTGACTACGGCTTTTCTTTTTGTTCTATCCTGAAAATCTTGTTTCATACTTTTGCAGCGTCGTTTTTTTTGTCGTAGTCTGGTTTTAGTTTTTTACTTTTTTTATTTAAACAATTTTGGTGTTAAATATTTTTTTTTACTCTTGACTTCTTGTCCGCTAGAGGGCGTGATTTTAAATTTGAGCAATATTTTGGAAATGTACAACAAGTGAGGCCCTTTTAAATGATACCAAACACTGCGTGTTTATCTCCGTTTTTATTTTTTAAGGTTACTTTTTGACCGCTA
Organism: Diarsia dahlii; assembly: GCA_949775195.1. Classification (NCBI taxonomy): domain Eukaryota; kingdom Metazoa; phylum Arthropoda; class Insecta; order Lepidoptera; family Noctuidae; genus Diarsia; species Diarsia dahlii. The sequence goes on from OX459210.1 coordinate 19,376,756, forward strand.
GAGGGCGCCAAATCGCTTTTTGTTACGTAGCCTATGTTCAGCGGAAAATTAAGACGTTCTAACGATACCTCATATGTCGAGTTCCGATAAGTAGATTAGAAGCTATGAGGGAACAGATGAAGATACACACATACATACATACAAACATACATACATAGCCAGTCAAAATCATAACCCTCCTTTGGCTTTGCCGTAGTCGGGTAAAAACGGGTTTCATTTTTAGGGTTCCGTAGTCAACTAGGAACCCTTATAGTTTCGCCATGTCTGTCTGTCCGTCCGTCCGTCCTCGCTTAATCTCTGTGACCGTTAGCACTAGAAAGCTGAAATTTGGTATCATTATGTGTATCAATCACGCCGATAAAGTGGTAAAATAAAATTTGGAAAAATATGTTTTATTAGGGTATATGTAAAGCGTAAATTTTTTTTTTTTTAATTTCTGCCCTAACGTATGATATATTGTTGGAAAGGTATTTAAAAATGAATAGGGGTATACTAAAATCATTTTTTGATAATGTCAATAATTTCGGAAATAATCGCTCCAAAAGTAAAAAACAATGTGTCCCCCCCCCTAACTTTTGAACCATAAGTTTAGAAAATATGAAAAAAATCTGGAAAGTAGAACTTCATAAGGACTTTCTAGGAAAATCATTTTGAACTTGGATGGAAACAGTTTTTGTACAAAAAAGACAAAAAGTTGTACAAAATAATTTCTGGACTAAGTTTGTGTATAATCGTAAACGATTATACACACTGTACGCGAAGTTAAAAAAAATGCTTGCCTAAACTTAGGCAAGCATTTTTTTTAACTTCGTGTACATATTTTATTATCCTGAACGTATCTTTTTTCAAACAAAAAAAGAATTATTACTACGGAACCCTACACCGGTCGGTTTTTATATATAGATGGTAACAGTGAAGTTATTCATTTCACTACGAAAGGTAGTATTCGATGAATTGTGTCCCACGTGCCTAACTAGACGTAAGGCGCGACTGGCAATCTATGACAACTATATAGAAATAGCAGATCGTAAAACTAATGTACAGTCACACGCGGCGTTTCTCTGTCATGGCCAACTTTATAGCCACTTTCCACCTACATTTTCTACCGAAACAGTGAGGACATACGCGTACTTGCATAAATGACTGATTCCTATCAAAGTTGCCACACTCTTGCTTTTAGTACTGCCCTAATGACCGATCGATATTGTATGAATAAAGTTAGCAAGCTACCTCCCACATTGGCCAAATACCTATTTGTACAAATGATGGCTCTTTGTCCTTTCACATGTGTAGTCGCCATGTTCTGAATGACGTAATTTACGTTGTCTTACTCATGCAATTAAAGGTTCAACGACCAATGATAACTTTCATAGTAACCTTGTTGGAGCTCGACCAAAATCGTCCAGCTCTGCGATAATGAGGTAATAGGATAACGGCCTGTCTGACCAGTCCATCCTATTGTTGCGGAAAAACTTGCCATACAAAAGCCCAGACTTCGTGTTCCAATTTTTTTCTTTATGCGGTGGTCATATATGTATTGATTTGAAAACCTGAATTCAAGGCAACGTACGAATGGTTAGCGAAAAGGTCAACGGTATGACGTGTCATTATCTAGGGAAAACAACGCATAGTCAACCCTGTACGAGTGAGTCATTTTCCTCATTATCTCGTATTTCGGCGTCATCTCAATTCCGTTTTAGTGTCGCAACTTCAATAGGTGCGAGAGGACTCGTTTACTCTTAAATCACGTAAAGGGATTTTCCCGTGACTAGTTAAAACAAATGCAATCAATTTTAATTTAGGCTTCAGTTGTTCTAAGGTTCATTTAACGGACTAGAATGCAAATTGGATTTTAACCATTTTCTGTATCGAGAAGTATTATAATGTACTTGCACGACTAATTTTGTATCGCGATTAGTTGAAATCGGTTCATGCTGGGATATTTGTATAGAGGCATTTTCTTTGCAGCGGTGCAATTTAAGGATCTGTATTTCCTGGCACTAGGATTAATTGTTCAGAAAGCATCTGACCATTTTGCTTCATGACCAGAGGTCAATTACCATGATTTAAACATATTTAAGTGTCGAACAGAAGTCAGTCAAACAGCAATGACCTCCAAGCTAATTGTTGCAATGCATTTGTCTTTTGACACTGTCAATGCTGCACAGAAGGTCAGATTCACCTAATGAGTACTAACGCGAAAATGTATAAAGTGTTGTACTTTTCAGTCCCAAAATATGACGTCATGAAAAGGTTGGCCAATAAGGTCATGCACGTACGTTCATTTACGTATCGATCGAGCCTTAAAAAGTTGTGGGAATTTCTATTGAATACCACGTAAGTCATGCTAAATACATAGTTCATTAAACTTTTTATTGCATAGAAGATATCTTTAAGAAATCGAGCAGTTTCCAACAATAAAGTTTTTTGTCGTTTGGCCGTCTTAAATATAATGAGAAATCTGGACTGGCAAAAAGGCATCGAAACTTGCATACAAAAACTGGTTGCATTCTTTTAGCGAACAAGCAGCTATGCCAAATAAGCGGATTTGTAAAATCGTAGCAGTCAATTGTGATTTTGTATTCATGTCACTATAAACTTTCCATTATTATATTCTGACACGGAATCACGTAACCTGCATACAACTGGGTACAAACTGGCATACGTTTGAAAGTCAACGTCATATTAAATCGATTGTAACCCATTTGCCCAAGTTGAAATGCTAATAGTTGTAATAACACTCATGTTAAACATATACTTCTGGCACAAAACATGGTAATCATTTGCAATAAATGGCCACGTTTGCATTTTTGCCTAATTGTATTAGTGGATCTACTTGAGTACCGTAATGAAACCTGCTCAAACTTTATAACTTAGAAGTTTCATGGCGTTCCTTGAGAGCAACTGCTTTCAAGCTCGATACAATATGTTACATAATAAAGTTCATGGACGCAGCGATTTTTCAACGTTATTGATCAAATAGGTACCTACGTCAAATTCATCGCAGCGTCTTTGAGAAAAATGCATCATTCGCTTCTTTAGAAAACTTTCTCTTTGACACTCTTACAAGAACTTAAATTAAATTGCAACCGAGATATTACGGATCTTAAGTTTTTAGTACGGTGCAACAAAAATGAAGAGTAAAAATTAATGTTGTTCACAGAATTACACCTAAATAAATGTCTGTGATAAACTCGTTAGCTTTTACAGTTTGGTTAAACTACAGACCGATTTACCGTAGCATGTCGTAGACTAAGCGTAGCTTTCAGTAACGGTATAGGATTCCGCAAGTGAAATTGGATCATTCGTCAAGGTTCTGTTTTTTGGTTTGAACAAAATATACAAAGGTAGTTGCATCAGCGAGTGGTTCTCCCAAATCGTAACGTGTCAGCGTTACTTGTGGGTGTAGGTTGGGTAAACTTGGATAAAAGGATGTATTGTGTAACGAATGGGCGTGGCACCACACATGCGTCTAAATAACCACAGGTTTTTGTTTTAACGGCTTCAAACTCGTATCGCGTGGATATAGAGTAATGTAGAGATATTAAAGCTAATGATCATTTATTCATGAACATTACTAAACACGCGTCATGTCTACCATTCTCGCTGTATAGGACAATGTTGAGGTATAAGCTACGTACACCCACGCTTTGCATAACTAGGTGGTAAACATTTTTGAACTTTTTTAATAAGTATAGATAGATCAAATATGAAAAAGTCCAAACTTGAAGAGCATTAATCGAGCAGGTACATGAACTACAAACTGCGGGTCGAAAAACTAATCTAGTTAATCGAACACGATATCATTTGATGTGACGTAAAACCGTCAAATGTAATCGATTCAGTTTTGCTTTCAAAGTTACACTCGTTCGTGCACTCGCCAATTTAAATCCAAAGAGTCGAGGCACAAAGGAATAACACAATGTGATGTATATTCATGTTTCTTTAGGCGAATCCACTTGTACGACATAGATAATTCACCAGCTTATCACTACAACTCCTTAAGAAACTCGTTTTGTTGAAAAAATCGTAGGCTGGTATTGCCTATAATAAGTTAAACCGGAATAAGTATTGAAATCACGTTCATCAAACGTGTTACGAATTAAAATGCACACTGCATACAAAATCAGTCTATCTAGCTAGATACTGTGACGCGCTTATCAGTCAAAATCCTATTGGATTCTCGTAAACGTAGTTCACGCTAATCCCCGGGCGGGACATGCAGAGATATGCAGAGATAGTTGTCCACACGTTTGTAACACGTGAGGCTACGCAATCGAGATTATTGATTAATTGGTAGGTTCGCTCTCGTTCGTCATCCCGGCCGCAGGGATTATAATGATGACGATACTGTTGCGAATAGTTTCACATTGACTATTTATTCGGAAGAAGATTAAACTGATTGATATTTAAGTTGATTCGGCCCAGAATTTGGCGACGAGTTTGGCACTTTCAGTAGCCTCTATCAACTCTTGATGTGCAAACAACAGGACAGGCTGGACACGATATCAAGTGCCCCATTGTAATCTAATTATACACTAAACGGACTTTCTACTATCGATTTTTCTCCCTCTTGCCATTTTGACAGTATTGTTACAACATAATCATGTTTGTTTCAGGGGGCGGAAGATAAACTTAACATGATTAGGGCGTACCGCAGCCAGGTGGAGAAGGAGCTCCGCGACATCTGCTCAGACATCCTCAGCGTCCTGGACAAACACCTCATACCCAGCTCACAAACCGGCGAGTCCAAAGTCTTCTATTACAAAATGAAGGTAAGAGTAACACTAGAAACTAATGCGTCACCATGAAAACTGGACCTTAAACGTATCTTATGTTGGAATAATTTGCAGCACCTCGGAGTTGAGTCACTACACGAATTATTTATTTATTAAAACTGCACAAAAATCGTACAAAGGCGGACTTAATGCCTTGGGCATTTTCTACCAGTTTAATTATCATCATCATCCGAAATTTTCATCTTACAGGCGGGCAACATAATTGTTAAAATCGACACCCTACTTCAGACTCGTATATTTATCCATATCGTAAAATAAGATATCATAGAATAAGTTTTTTTTTGGATAAGGGAATTGTAGTTGGTAATCAATTTCTTTAACAATTCACTCATCAATTATTATCGTCTGATCTATTTAAACTTGCACCTTGTACATCTTTCTATGTACAATAGTTAAACACAGCACTTATAAATTGCACTGATCTTTCTCATGAGACAGGTTATCTCAAAATAGAAACATTACTATACAAAAGGAAAACTGTTTTATCAACCGCTTAATTAAGCCTTTATGGCATGGTAACAAAACTCTTCCGATTATAATAACGGGATTAATGAAGTAGATATAAATCATGAGAATTACTAATTAACTCTGAGGCATTTACACGTCAGCTTATTATACAGTGTGTTAGGTTAAACGAGGGACATATCGAAGGAGGGTATTCTGTATTCGATTCTCGTCTCAAAGTCTCAAATATGTACTTAAACGAAAACTTTAACCTCAATTTGTGACGAAATCACTATACTAGAATTTTCTTTTTCGCCATTGTCCTACGGCAGTTTTAAAATATGAAGGGAAAATGGATTATATATTCGATTATGCATACATTTTCGGTGATGAGCGCAAGGGTTGCAAGACTTTTCCGAAATATTTGGTATGGTTCTGTCTGTTATTTATCAGTATTTTTTTGTTCATATTTTTACTAGTATCCTGTAAGCTTCCACTGGTTTCCATAATTATTTCCCTTGTATAAACTAACATACTGTATATAAGTCAGCCTAGGTACATGTTGTTAATTGCTGATAATAGTAAAGTCAAGTGGACATGTTTGACTTAGTGACCAAGTACCAACAGTTGCTACAGATTGCGTCTTGAAACTTATTTGTGTCCCGTTGACGTAGACGCAACGATTCTCGCAACAATTCCAAACAATAATGGGCTTGTAAGAATTCACATTCAGCAATGACGCACTTCAAACTTTAAGGTAAAGAAAGGGTTTTTGTGTGGTTTCGGCTACCGATAAAAACGTGACAATTTTCCGATGGCAATTATTGAATAACTTGAAAAGAAATTGACTCCCGCTTTTTACACGAAGCCAAAAAAAAGAGTAATGTTTCGTCAATATTAGGTTGCGCCGTTGGATTGTAATGAAAATTCAATCATAATAAGTATATGTCGCTCAATTAGGTGTGCCCTAGCTTTAGTAAAAACGATCAAAATTATTCATGGGTAGCATACGCATCCATAGATAGTCCTGAAAATCAGCATACAGCACACAAATGTAGTTGTTACTGGGGAGTTAGTTCCGCCACTTCTTCTTTCCAGCTAAAACACTAGGAAGTGTCGAAGGGTGGGCGTTTTGGGGGACTGTCTCTTTTGACGTTCGAAAATATTATCAGCCTAGTTGGAATTTATGAATTTTGATTTTGTGGTTATAAATAAACTAGGATAAAAAACAGCACGACCAAGCGAGGTGACCAGAGCAATTTAATATTACGTTAGGTCATTGCAGAGCTCTGAAGTGGTCTATTACGACGATTGTGACGTACTCTGCATTGATTAGGTCCTGCTCAATTTACAATGCATGGAAATGGCGCATCGGGTTTAAGAATTACTTTGGAGAGCGTTGTCTGTTTGTTATACTTGTGTCCTATTGACGGTCTAGTAGATATTTGTAATGATGCGGTCAATCCTAGATCTCAGACATCGAATTTGGAAAGATAATGCACGGAAGTGTCTGTCCAAGTTGACTTGGTGAAGGTTGCGGGGATCCGCTGGATGTGAGACGCTTAGGGCCGGTCAATGTGACGACACATGGGGGAGGTCTATGTCCAGCAGTGGACGTCTTTCGACTGAAATGATGACGATGCTGATCTGTCACAACCAGCCTAGGTTCCAGTCCGGTCGGTTTGATTAGGACCTGTTGTGTAATTACTTGTTTGTTATATATTTTGACTGATATGTTTGTTGTGCACTCCAGGGCGACTACCACCGGTACCTGGCCGAGTTCGCGACCGGCAACGACCGCAAGGAGGCGGCCGAAAACTCGCTGGTCGCGTACAAAGCCGCCTCCGACATCGCCATGACGGAACTGCCACCTACCCACCCTATTCGTCTCGGCCTCGCGCTTAACTTCTCAGTAAGTACACTATTTGGCAAGTTACTAGATGGTAGGAAACAGGTATTGTGACAAAATACATGCTGCAGCCAAGATTGCTTGGATGGCTGGTAACTCAGGAGGGTTCGAGGAGATAATATGATTTAACGACGAAGTTGTGCTGATTATGTATCTGACCGGTAGAAACACGATCGCCGTGAATTTCTGGCTTTTCGTGCCATTGCCAACTTGGATGAAGGGCTTGTAGTGATTTGCTGAAACGGAAAACAATGGTAACAACATAAGATTCATTGGCTTGAATAATGACGAAAAGAGTAACGGAATTGAAATTACTATTTGTATTATATTGTTTTATTGATATTACACGTAGCGTACGTGAAGATTTATTTAATCAATACTTATCATAATATCAAGAAGTACGAACCCTCTCTTCAATAACAATCGATAAAACACTTCATGAAAATACCTGTTACATAAACTTATGCTGTCAATTAGAGAATTTCTTCCGAGATTATCCATTACTTCGACCGCGACGCTGTTGCAAACGCATCGCGGGATGGGTTATGTTCACGGAAGATATCCCATAAGTAGCAGTACAAGTTGAGTTATAAACCGTGAAATCTTGAGACAGTATTAGCTGTTACATTTCCGAACCTGACCAAGGCAATACATTGTACGACGTTTGAAAGGAGTTACGACGCATAGCTCGCGAGTGACGCGCTCGTCGTGTGCACAAACATATTTACCGAGTTAATCACGGCGACGCGTCATCGTGATGTCACGCTGTGAAGAACTTGACGACGAGCTAATAACTAGGGATATGAGAAAAGATTTACAAAGATAAACACACCAATTACGCGCTGATAATTCTAGGCAAAGAAGAAATTGGTTATATTTTATAGCAGAGCGGATGATATAAGCTGCAGTACCGAATTGTACTCCTGACTTAAAGAATCTGTGCCAAACTGGCTTTAAGCTTCACAGACTTCCTGTAACGTTAGTTACGGTTTTTAATTGATAAAAAAACTAGTTGACCGTGCTTAGCGCTTCGTAAATGAACCCTGACGCGTAGTCTTGGTTTTTTCAATTCAGGAAGGCTAGACCCGACATCTAAACCGGTATTAGTAGTAAAATATACAAAAAGGTTGTTTTTATCCCAAAACACCCTGGCTCAGCTGGGCTTATCCGCCGTCAGGCCCAGCATAATATCGTTTCACTAGATAAAATGCGTACCTAACCTACATTGATCAGAAAAAATAACGTATACTACGTAACCATGTGGATAGATGAAATAAAATTTGCATGTCAGTCGTAAATCTTCCACAATTATTTGTCGTTCAGACATACCCTATTGCCTGAGTTAGAATTGCTCGTAAATACGTAATAAAGACGCAACGACCACGGCTTTATGGGATTATTATGGTACTGTAGACTTGCTTTGAACACCGCCATTATCTTCATTATTATTGATTTGGAGACATGGAACCATCTGCAAAGTATAAAAGTTCGTAGGAATAATTCTAACCTAAATATGTGTGAATGCATGTGTGCATAAAATATTAAGTATGTGCATATATATGAATATGTAATTATAAGAAATAATGAAATATAAATGTAGAGGACATGCCAATATGTGCCATCTGTGTTTAATGTCCTGTAATATATTCGCCATAAGAACGTTAGTGCCGCTGTCTGGCTAATTTATGCGCTAGTCAGTTTGACAGTTAACGACTGATTGTTTGCGGTCCATTCAGCGTTATCTTCGCGTAGTAGGAAACTGCTACCGGTAGCGTTCAAAATGCAGCTCAATAATGGCCCGTGCAAGGACACAAACGCGCACGCGCCCGCTACCTCTAGACGTCTTGCATAGCTAAGTACATTTATCATCTCGCCGCTATGAAATTCAATACAGTTTTCTCGAAGTCCTTCCCAAGGTCTAAGGCTAGGGACGCGTGGACAGTTTTAACATTACTAGACTGTATGATAATGTAACGCGCCGCTGAATTAATGAGCACTGAATGTATTGACGACCTTCAAATAATGTATGTATTAATGTATCATACGCGGTTTTCTCCGAACTGTGAAACTAAGCTATCAACTCGCCGCTTTGTGTAGGCTGACGTAATTGAAATGTAATAACGCGAGATAAAGGATATTCTGACTATTTTAGGATCTGATTAAAACGTGTTTTCCTCTGTATTGAACGCAGTTTGCTTATTGCACGGCCAGTCCGTAACGAAATAAAACAAAAAAAAGCTAGACAAAACCTATTTTATGAATGTTACGGTAAGCCCTAAGTCAATTTTATAGTACCTACCATAAGTTCTATTTGCAGAAGTGCGTCATACAACTCATACATGATCGTGCGTCAATAAAGCCATCAAAACAGGACACATCTAATATTTTGATCTTAGATTGTCCTGGATGCTAGTTAAAATGTAACCGCTTGTTTTAAAGCATTTTTGAAAAGTATTTGAGTGCGAATTATCCGGCGTCGCCGGTGATATCAATAATCCGTTGGCGCGTCACGCGATAACTTATCTCGTATTTATCCAGCCAACCGCTCGAGTTCAAGGTCGTCAAACATTCCGAATTTTTACGAACTGGAAATTAGTTTTTTATTTGCTACATAACATATACCTTCGATTCTGACTAGAATCAATACGTGATTTTCGATAACGTCAATTTGGGATACATTGAGATTGTACTGTTTCAATAATATCCTTATCACATATATTTTTAGATTTTGTCAATTGGGATTGTGATATTCATGATTCAATTCTATTGAAAATGTCATATATTTATTAATACGTATTACTTTGCTATTTAATATTATTTTTTCATTCTAATGAGTTTGCCCTTTGACCTTAGATAATTTAGTTTTAATCAAACTAACCGGTTATTAAACGTTATGCGTGATTTAATACTAGCCGTCCGATGCTTGGCAACTGTAACAGTCTCGTATATTTGTCAATTAAAGTACTTTTTCACTAATCTGCATACTTATAACGTCACAACTGTAATCCCTATGTACATATTAGTAGTCCCAACATCTCGCTGTTCATGTAATTAGGGGCGAGCCAAATGCCATCTCTAACCCAAACTTCGGGCAGCTGCTGGAGATTCCTGTTGAGAAAACCCAGTAACACTTGCGGCCAGCCAATGTGATAGTCTGTACAACAATATTAATATGATCTTTTCTCTGTGCAGGTATTCTATTACGAAATCCTGAACAGTCCGGACCGCGCGTGTCGGCTCGCGAAAGCCGCGTTCGACGACGCGATCGCCGAGTTGGACACGTTGTCGGAGGAGAGCTACAAGGACTCGACCCTCATCATGCAGCTTCTACGGGACAATCTCACGCTGTGGACCTCCGACATGCAGGGCGACGGAGAGTCGGGTCAGTAGCAAGTCAGCACCGCATGCCAAACCTATCCTTATCCTTTTCCACCTGCACATCCATCATAACTTTGTTTAGCCAGGGCAAAAGCTGCCACTTCGATGACTCGTCTACTTGCCATCTCCACATATTATTCCATTTCTTAGACGATGTCTGCTCTCTTGTCAAAATAGCAGCATTGTTCTTCCATTTGACATTTTTGCCTTTTTTTATTTTGTTGGGTGGAAAATCATCGAATAACCCCCCCCCGCTCTTGGGTAGAGCGAAGGGGAGTGTCAGACTTCTACTGACTAAAAACCAAACCCATGTTCCTTCTTCGCCCTTGTGTCGGAGCCGCGTTAACTTTTCGACAAACCACAGCCCCGACGGGTGACATTTTTGCCTTACGTGAATTGTAATAGATTCACAAAATTAAAAGACGCAATAAGACATACTGCGTGCTTTTACAAATCGAATTTACGCATGTTTCTAGCATGGATTGTCGTGTATTTAATTTCGCTAGTTAATGGCTTCAACTAGATAGTGATCTTATCACATTTTAGTTAGATGATAGTGTAGCGAAATCAGATTACAATCTGTGGATGATAAAATAACGCGAGTTGCTATATCTTATGAGATACGTTGTCATCTGGCTTTTTGATAGCCACGCCTACAATCATGGGAGGCCTTTGTTCTAGCTACTGTGTGTTGAAGTGAATCTAACAATTACTTTTGTCGCATTTCAGGTGAGACGGAGCAGAAGGAACAACCGCAGGACGTGGAAGATCAGGATGTGTCGTAATACTTTTTAACATTCTATTTAAATATAATAAAAAAAATAACTATAGTATCACGTAAGACCCAGCCCCCAATGACAACCGGTTGTATGGTAGTCGTCCACACAGCTCGCCCCCGACGTAACTTGTCAGTCCCAGCCCCGTTGTATCAAAACACGCATATATGGTAACGTTTCGTTTATGTATCGTGTCAAATTATCTACGAGTTATATACATTCATATGTACTTTTTTTGATATATTTGTTTTCAATTTCGAAAAAAAAATAATGTTTAAGAAAAACGTACTTTGGTATTGCATTTTAACTGTATGTTGTATGATGTATTTTCATAACTGTAACCAGTCGACGGATCTCTCGCCGTCGCCTAGCGCGCTCCGCTGCGCCTAGCTTGTCACAGTTGTCACTCACACTTCCGACTTCCGTGCGGCTACTTCTTAACGTGGGAATTGTAAATTTTCTAAGTATTTTATACCGTGTGTAAAATTAATGTATTTAAAAACTCTGTTGATACTTGAAACAAGCACCGTAGCGTCGAGGATGTTTAATGAGATATACAAACAAATATAACAATATAATAGTTGGATACATTAGCGAGTTGCGTATCGGCACGTATGTCGATATAGTGTTTACTTTGTATTCGCATCTCCGTGTTGATTCGGTCTGCACAAATAGTAGTTTTATACAATGGACGTTTAATCTCGTGGCTAGGTTGTTGTTTTGAGACTGTTGCTAGTTCGTACAGCCGGCGGGCGCGGCTCCGGCGAGCGCCTGCGCCGGCCGAGCGAGTCTTCCGCGCCCTCGCTGCATTTGTATACATTTGAATCATTTATTGATATATTTTAAACGATAAACGTAACATTATTAGGGTGGTAATGATGTAGTACTTGCAATATTTAGCTAAGTGATAGCGGCGTCACCCTGTTGGTCTTTGTGTATCTATCTCCTATGTATCGTACATGTATGTATTTATTGCAAACGGATAAGTTGGTGTAACCTGTGGCTACTGTGTAGTACAGCGCTCGCGAGTCGTCACCACACGCTCGCGCCGCAAGCCTCGGTCCCTGTGACTGCGGCTGAGCTTAAATAGAATTAAAGACATGTCGATGTACCCGCGCTTCGTTCGTATTACAACATTTGGAGTATTCACATTTGAATTGCTTTAATTACTTACGAGTATTGTGATAGAGATTTTGTATATTTTAATTTATTTTTTTTAATTTCGCAAGTTCTCGAAAATTGCTGTAGCGCTACATCTCTTACGATTTTTACAGGACAAACAGTAGTTCTAAAAGTTGTGCTAGGTTAAGGTAATGCACTTGGGGAAATTATTTATTTGATGCGCGTCGCGGGCGGCCGCGACCGCGACAGTAATGCCTACTCGAAGACATTCCATCTTCACGATACCTGTTAACAAATATCTGGCCGATGTTCGCTGAACTCCAAATTGTAGTGTGGCATAGCGGCGTGGAGCAAGTGCGTGCCCGAGTAAGATATTAGCGTTATTTTTATTTGAATTTGTAATATTGCATATATTTTGTTAATTTATCCACAATAATACTAATGCAATTAGCCTTAGTGTTATGCAATATTGATTTATGTCCTCCAACTACATGGAAATTTATTGTAAATGACAGTGTAAATCTAATAATAAAAATTCAAAAGTCCATATTTTGCTTTTATTTAACTTGAACCCTCTATGCAAAAGCATGAAAAAAACCCCCTTCAACACCATAAGAATCCACTAGCAGTGCTGCTCACTATTCCTGACACCCTGCGTCGCCTGAAGAGACGAAACAAGGCAAGATTGAAATCTCCTAGGACGTAGGTGTATTGTATATTCAAGCCCAAAGACTACAATATATTGTCACAGAATACATAATAGTACTACGTACAGAAGGGACACTCCCTTCCCCGCGCTCATATTAAATACCGCACCTCACCCCGCACTTCGAGGTATTCGTCGTCGACACTTGAGCAATGGCTCGCGCTCGTATTAGTCGTCGTTCGGTTTTCGCGACGCAGACCGTTGCACTTTCCGCGCCATTTTTTAGGCTACGATAACCCTACTAGAGTTTACGCACACATTTGCACGTGCACGTTGTGCACAAACGTTATTTGTTTATGTAGTAGTAATAGGTAATTATTTTGCGGGCGTTGTATGGAGTGTCCGAGGTGTGATATTGTTCAAGCCATGTGATTGGTGAATCGCGGCACAGCTCGTCTCTGCTCCCGCCTCCAGTGGAACCGCAGCCTAAGAGGCGGGTGGGTGTAATAGTATCGGAGCGGGTGTAAGCTCCGATATTATCCATGTACACGTCTTAACCTTTTGACCGCCACAGTCACGTATAGACGACAAGTCAAAAAGAAGTACCCAGCACGCACTGTCACGACTACACGACAGACTTTTAAAAACGTAAATAAAGCTTATTAAGGGTGCGTCTCCACTGAGGCGGAGCGGAGACGAGCTATGCCGCGATTCACACCAATCACAGGAAGGGCGCACATCCACATCTCTTCTAGTTTGTGATTGGTGAATTGCGGCTCAGCTCGTCTCCGCAGAGCAGAGCGAAAACTCCTAAACTAAAACTCGACTAAATCTGTAACTTGGGCCAAATTGCGACTTATTGGCGACAAAATCTAGGAGAAACACACCTTCGCTAGGTGCTCTAGATTTTGAAATGTATTAAACAAAGCAGATGTGAGTGGCAACTCCGGGAGAGAGGACGCCATATAACTGGTCTGTCTTATTGATGAGGGTTTTCAGAAGTAGTTCTTTCTACAACCGGACGTAGTCGTTTTACTTGTTTTACCGGGTGGCGGCATCTCTGAGTGCCGCAGTTAGTTTTTAATTCGACTATTCAAAAGTGCCTGTAACTGGCCTACTTGAAATAAATGCTTTGATTTTGAACGGGTATCAACCACGCGGGGCGCAGCGGGCTGGTAGATGTCACGTCTCCGAATATTTTGGTGCGAGGACATGCTGGTTTTCTCACGATGTTTACCTTCACCGTTATGAGATAGCAAAAAAAACTGGAAAGTGCAAGTCGGACTTGCACATGAAGGGTTCCGTACCATGACTTCTTCGAGGTTTTCCTGTGTACGTGTTCAACTAATTTCTGTATTTTTTTTCAAAATTTTAGGTTCAGTAGTTTCGGAGATAAGGGGGGGGGGGGTGGAATGGTCGGACAGACACACGAGTGATCCCATAAGGGTTCCATTTTTTTCCTTTTGAGGTACGGAACCCTAAAAACGTGAAAATGGGTTTGAAAATAAAAATATCCGGTGGAAGTGGAATATATTTATTAGGAAGCAATTTATCAAGATTACAACATTTTTCTTATAATTAATGATTTCATATTTTATAGAATAATTACTTAGTTATTTTAGTTCTGTGGTCAACCTCTAATCTGTGCAACTTGTTTCTTTTTATTCATTGTGTCCGGTAATCCGGTTCCGGTCATCGACTACCGACATTCTAGAGGTACATAAGTAACAACAATTCTAGTATACAAAATTGATTTGCAAAAAACATTAACAATTGCAATTTATTTATAGTTTTTTAGGAGTGAGAAGAGGTTTCAGGGAAACGGAAACAACAGTCTGATTAAAGTTAACTAGACAGTCTATTCGTAGGTATTTGGGTTACTACAGGGTTTTTTTTCTCTAAGAAAATGTGAACCCAATATTTCGTTATGTAAAAGATGGACAATATTGTTACCGTTTGAATAGAAAAGCCTATTTTTATCAGAGTACGACCTGTTTTTTTTTAGAACACACGTAGAAAACATATCGAACAAAGTGGCTGCCATATAGCAGGGGGAATTGGATTGAACACAAGTGTGTAGTGTTAAAATAATTATACCGGATCCTGACTCTTGCAACGGACGTGAGTAATCTGGAAGACGTCAATCAGCACTGCAAGTTTTTCTGTGTTCGTTCGAAAACTACCGCTGTTTTTCACTCTAGCAGGGTTTTATCTTAAGAACGCCTTCACACTAGCGTTTGTCCAGCGAAGGCGTTCGATAAACGTATGCGCAGCGTTCAATTGACTCCAGGGGAAATGCCGCAACAACGCGATGCAGGCGTCTGCGCTGTGCATACGTTTATCGAACGCCTATGCTAGACAAACGCTAGTGTGAAGGCGCTCAAGGCCTGGACTCCACCAAAGCGGAAAAGAGATGCTTAGAAGCTAGGGGGTTTACTTACACTAAACGTAGACGAGAAATGTTAAATAACTAAATTTTATAGGTGGTTTACGATACATTTACTATCATCTCGTCTCGTGTCCACTTCAGTGGAGTCCAGCCCTGAAGCCCGTAGTGCCGTATCGCTCAAACGCAGAATTCACTTTACGTTACCTTCGCGCTTACAATACACGGTCAACAAATCAAGGTGGGTTTAGACTTAGGCCAAACGAGCGCTTCACTTTAAATATTCTACCCCATTGACAAAATATTTCTCCAAAAGAACATTGTTTAGTAGTTCTTTCCATCTACAAAAAATACTATAGTAGAATGCTCTCGTTTTATTTGGCAGGTCCAAATCGACTTTGAGAAGTTGACCGTGTTTTACAATTTAGATTTGGTGTTAAAATATTGTAGATAACATTGTTGAAAACATACTTTATTCACTAATATAACTCGCATATTTAAAGAAGATTTGACATACAAAACTTTCACATAAGTGTCAAAACCTTTACTAAGTGATGGCCTAAGTAATCATTAAACGTATCCGAGTACGGCAGTTAGGTACACTAATTCAATTCAATAAATATGATCTGCTACCATCACAAATGCTCTGTAAGTACAAACGTTGAAGAGTTACTGACTTTGCTACTAAATAATAGGTTTAGAGCTATGTCTAAGCGTTTTATGCAAAACAGTTATTTATCACATCACAATCGTTTCTCATTTAGATAGATATTCTCTCCTTTAAAGGTACCGTCTAATTTAAATGTATTTCTGACCAAACAAAACTGGCGTCGTTTGGATTATGTTACCGACACCAAAATAAATGACAAAGTTAAAAATTATCAAGTTGACTGCAGGTCTTATTTTTGTTGACTAGTAAGTATTAAATTAAATCTCGTTTCAAAACATTTGGCAGATTTAAATCTGTCTCGAACTTCATTAAAGAACAATTAATAAAGGAAGATAGTGAAAATAACAACAATTGAGCAAATAAGACACAGATAGTTTAAAATATTAAATAACTATGATTCACATGCCTATAAAGTTCAATATCAAGATAATGTTCAATTGTTGGAAGATATAGTTTACGTTTAATAATAACCTACCTATTCTATTATAACTATTTATAAAACTATGAAAAATCTGTAGCTGAATTATTTCTATAGCTAGTCACCGCGAATATCGTATTATAAAACTAAAAATACATTTATATTTCATGACATATTTTTTCTTAGGAAGAATAAAAACAAAAAACACACAAAAATAAAAACGACATGTTTTCTATAAGCTGCCAAACGGCAATTGCTATCCTGCAGATTTGGGGTCACTCCAAGTCCTAAAAGTTTGTGAACATTGAATAATCGGCCCTCAGATTATTATTAAAGCACTCTGAAAACATTGCACAGTCCTACACTTAAATAAAACCATTACATTAATAAGGATAAAATTCTAGATCTTACTATATCTAACTTAAGATTATTATGTTGGTAAAGGGTGAAGGTCATAGTTACATATATCACACATTGGCCTACCAGGAATCTGATAGGCCCACACTAATGTAACAAGTACACGAACGACACTCAAGAAATAAATGCTAGTATTAATATTGTTACATAAATGCCATACACAAGGTCTACAAAAATATACTTATAATGACTATAACTAATACTTTATTGCAATCAATTGAAGCTAATAAACCAAGTGTACAGATATAGCCTTAATTCATCAAATTATAATTCTCAAACCAAAGAATTAAACTTGTACTCACATTCTTCTCCATTTACTACTAATCGTCCTCTTTTAGCGATTAGAACCGACCCTGTACCGATACTTGAAAGGCTTACTCACAATACACACGTTACGACAACGTCTTAATAACTGGCGATGCAATCTTGCGCCTTGGTGAAATTGGCTATTTGAATACTGTTAAAAATTCACGAAAATGATGTGTTATTTCAAAGAACTAAAAGAAATAACACGATGTGTGAAAAAAGTAATAAAATCGATAAAAAAAATGGCATAGTTTTAACTGATTTTAAATAACTTGCTAGACAAAAACAGCGCTATAGAAACGTGACGTCATATTTCATACCGCCATAGTTACGTAGTACAAATGACCGTTTCGCGCGACAAGGATAGAAAGAGCCACCACCAAAAACTTACTCCATCGATTTAATTACTTTTTTCACACATCGTGTTGTTTCTTTTAGTTCTTTGAAATAACATAACATTTTCGTGAATTTTTAACAGTAGTCAAATAACCAATTGATGGACCGAGTTTTTCCCGTCGTAGTGTGTTAAATAAAACTTGAAAACTATCTTTATAAAAATTATTAAACATGTGACCCTGTCCCTATATCCAAACCGCGCATAAAATTGCTACAAACAAGCTAAGGATAAAACTAAATAAAATTATACAAATAGTACACACGGCTACACATCAAGCTATACAAAACCAGTATAATCTGATCGTTCATTGTGCGAAAAGATCTAGTAAAGTGAGGCCAAGATTAACTGGTTTTGTATAGCTTGATGTGTAGCCGTGTGTACTTCAATTCAGAATCTTATATAATTTACGTTAAGGTTCTGAATTGAAGTGAAGGCAGTATTGGTCTGATACATACATTGAGTAGTACGACTAGTTCGAAATAGCACACTAAGATTACACTTAAAACTCCTATTAAAATCCTAAACTATTATAGACTCTATTGATATCGAAATAGATCAACCCTATACCTCCATCATTCGTGGTCCGTAATCCCTGCAATGCTATGACTGAACAATTCTTACTCGCTATTATAAGGTCTAAATTAGTTCAATCCTTCACTTAATGTGGTGTTTCACCATAAAAAACTAATTAGTCCGTCAGATAGATTTCCAAAAAATAATGGACACATTTTTTTATTTAACACGTAAACAAAAGATGAAGACGATACAGTGCTTTGAAAAGTCGTGTCAAGTCGTGTGACGTCACAGATTAATACGTTTTTTCCCCGCAAAGTGATGTCACAAGCCCCTACTCATGATCTTTGACACGTTTTATTTTCGTCAATTTTGATTAATTTGATAAAAACAAAAAACACTTAACCAATATTTTTCGATATTCTAACGGATGGACTAATTAGATTTTTTTGGTGAAATTCCCTAATGTTTAGTGGCTCTCTTATCCTACAATATAATATATTTGAAGATTATAACTAATCAATTAATAGTTCACTGGAGATTTAGTCACGTTTGAGAGGTATTGGTAAATCCTAAAACATTTAAGTACTATTGAAACTTTCAACAATGGAATATAATTTATGATTTTGTATTGAATATACTGAGGCCTCTACTCGATTATGAATCTTATAATTATTGAAATAAATGCTCTTACTTTTACACATTTTTTTGCGATTTAGTCTTCGAAGTTACAAAGTTACTTCAACACTTTAATCTGGAAGATTCCATATTAAAAGTAGTAAAAGTGGTTCTGCTGGGGAGTATGCTCTTCAGCATGGCCACTTTGAATTGATGTTTTCCAATAATAAAGACATTATCTACATTTTATCCTATAAGTTTTACGTAGGCAAAGTGGTTCTGCTGCAGAGCATGACACCTCTATTTTAGGGTTTGAATGAGATTATGATTGTTATATAAATAAATTTACAACTATAAATATTTAATTTGAAATACCTACTACATCTACGAATATAACATACATTAATTACTTGTAACAAGTTGGTTATACAAATTAAACTAAAACCCCGGCTACGATATCAAGAATTAATCTACCCATAGACATTTACAACCTGTCGCATCAGCTGCTAGTGCTGCTACATACATTACGCCTTACCCCATGGGGGTAGGCAACAACTTTACTATTCTTACCCTGCTCAACTTTACATTACATCTTACTTGTTCATCATCATCATACATCTTCTACAATTGGGTACTTGACAAAAAAAACTAACTAGTCCGTCAGATAGATTTCCGAAAAATCATGGACACGTTTTTTCTTTTTTCGCGTAAACAAAAAATGATGATGATACAGTGCTTCAAAAGTCGTGTGACGTCACATTTCAGTACATTTTTGTTATTGAAAAGTGTCTTCACAAACCCCTACTCACGATCGATTTTTGACACGTTTTATTTTCGTAAAATTTTATTAATTTGATAAAACAAAAAACACTTATCCAATATTTTCGATAATATATCAGACGCACTACACAGAATCATATTTTTTTTAGTCAGGAAACATCCCTATTATATTTGCGTTTTATCTTGCCAATAGTAATCATTACCCGACATATTCCAAAGAAGAAATTATCTAAAATTTCATACTAATGAAGAACAAACAGTTCAGGATTGAAGAGGTATTAGGGAAAGGGCAATGACCGCTATTGCTAAACTAATGTAGACGAGATCTTACCTGTCTAAATAATAGCACACTGTTAGAATTAACTTTCAGTGAAAAGCCCACTGGAACAGAGGGCACAGAGGGCAGATGTTATGCAATCCTATTGGTTAATAATTCTCTATTGTCTCCGCTACGCAGCCTCGCTCCGCTTCAGTTTACAGGCAGCCTAACACGGGTATAAAACGCTAATTATAAATCACCTCCTGCTTGCAACAAGTGCCTATTAACATTGATATAACATACAACACCCAGCTCACAGATCAACGTTGTTCAAATTAGACCCAGAGTGCGTAGGCAGGTCATCTTGTACCAACAACGTTCCTATCGGGACCACAGCCTCATCCCTTTCTCGAAGTTTCTTCATTTCGTTGCGAAGCTTCTCCAGAACTGCGTAGTTGGGTTCGTTGTGACGAGCCTGGTCTTGTAGCAGAGTGATCTGCTGTTCTTCTAGCTTCTTCTCTTTGCAGGTCTTCACTGAGCGGGAACCGTATAAGCGGAGTAACGAGCCCCAGGAACGTACGTGCGGGTGGAGTGCCTGAGTAAAAAGGGGAAACTTGTAATTACTGGCTATTTTCTTAAAAAATATCCTTTTCACCTTTTGAGCGCCACAGTCACGTATAGACGACAAGCCGAACAAGCAAAAAAGTGCCTTAAGTCTGTCGACTTAATGGACTTTTTGGCTTGACGACTTACTTGACTGTGGCGGTCAGAAGGTTAAGACAGAGCCCCATAGCATTGTCATAGCCATCATCATGAAGTTAACTATGTTGGAGTTGGCTTCCAGTCTAACCGGATGCAGCTGAATACCAGAATTTTACATGGAGCGACTGCATAACTGGCCTCCACAACCCAGTAAGTACTGGGTATACAATACCCTCTGGTAAGACAGAGGATCAGTTTCTTCCCCGAATAAAACATGGATTCAAAATTTTTCTCTTCGCAATTAGAAAAGCGATTACGAGCAGCGGTGGCCCAGTGGTGGCGGCCCCGACTTACGAACAGTAGGTCGTGGGTTCGAACCTAGGCAGGCACATTACTTTGTGTAATTTATTTCATTACCGCTACTCTCAAAACGGTGAAGGAAAACATCGTGAGGAAACCGGCATGTCTTAGAACTAAAAAATTCGAAGACATGTGACATCTACCAATCCGCACTGGGCCCGCGTGGTAGATTATAGCCCATTCCCTCTCAAAAAGAGAGGAGGCCTGTGTCCCAGCAGTGGGAACATTAATAGGCTGTTAATGATTCATCATCATCATCATCAGCCTATAATGTTCCCACGTGCGGGACTCAGGCCTCCTCTCTAGGAGAGGGATGGGCTATGATCTACCACGCGGGCCCAGTGCGGATTGGTAGATGTCACATATCTTAGAATTTTTTGGTTCTAAGATATGCCGGTTTCCTCACGATGTTTTCCTTCACCGTTTTGAGAGCAGTGGTGATGAAATAAATTACACAAAGTAATGCGCCTGCCTGGGTTCGAACCCACGACCAACTGTTCGTAAGTCGGGGCCGCAACCACTGGGCCACCACTGCTCTCGTTGATGATTGATGATGATGAATTAGAAAAGAGCCATGCAGTAGCTTAAAGATGTTTTGCATTTACATGTGAACTGAAACCCTGTTCAAAGCTGAATTGAATAGGTTACTTGTGGTATGCCTCAACTGTGACGGTGTGTTTTCACCTTCATGGGCAACTCTATCTTCTAACATACATAAACATGGGTAACTAAGTGGGTACATACCTGCAGTATAGCCTGCGAGGCGCGTTGCTTGGCGGTCTTCTTGTTCTTGCTGATGACTGACGCGCTGTGCTTACCCACTTTCATCGTAAGCTCGATCTTCTGGTATTCCAGCTTTTTCATCTGTATATACATTTGACTGTTTAACACCTTCAGTGGCGGGAGCCCTCCTGGAGGGCTCACTCAAATCGTATCACCGATGCCGGGAGCCCTCCTGGAGGGCTCATTTTAAATGTAGGTTTTTCTTTGCGAAAACAGCATGAAAATAATGTAAAAATAAAAAAAGTTGTATATTTTAACAAGATTTATAAGAATACGCCGTGGTTTTAAATTACAAGCACTTTTATTTTTAATTAATTTTCTACCTCTTCTGTAGGTTCTATTTCAGAGGTGGAAAACCATTGGTACGATTTTCAATATTTTCTAAAAATAGTTATTTATAGAATTTTTCCAATGTTTCAAGAAAAGACCAGTAAGTACCTATATATTTCATGTTTTTTTTTTCAATAAAACCGAAAAAATAATAATAGAAAAACGGAAAATTTTTCATGTTTTAAATACATTCTTAGTCAATTTAACGTAGGATATTCTATGCTTTTACTCTTTCCATCATCATCCACCTAGCCTTTTTCCAACTATGTTGGGCTCGGCTTCCAGTCTTACCCGATGCAGTTCGGATGTAGTACGTTACATGAAGAGACCACCTATCTGAACTTCACAACCCAGTTAGACGACAACTGGGTGATACGATCAACCTGTCAAGTCTGACAACTGGGCAGCAACAAGTCTTACCAAGCATAAGATTAGCAAGACTGGTTTGCAACCAGTCTTGCTAAGTAAGTAAGACTAGACTGCTACCAGTTTTACCAAAGGTAAGACTAGTCTGCTACCAGTTATACCAAAGGTAAGACTAGTAAGACTGATCTGCAACCAGTCTTACCAAAGATACGACTAGTAAGACTGGTCTGCAATCAGTTTTACCGCAGGTAAGACTAGTAGTACTGGTCTGCTACCAGTTTTATCAAAAGTAAGACTAGTAAGACTGGTCTGCAACCAGTCTTATCAAAGGTAAGTCAGCACTACAACCAGTTTCATCAAAGGTAAGACTAGTAAGACTGGTCTGCAACCAGTCTTACCAAAGATACGACTAGTAAGACTGGTCTGCAATCAGTTTTACCGCAGGTAACACTAGTAGTACTGGTCTGCTACCAGTTTTATCAAAGGTAAGACTAGTAAGACTGGTCTGCAACCAGTCTTACCAAAGGTAAGACTAGTAAGACTGGTCTGCAACCAGTCTTACCAAAGGTAAGTCAACACTACAACCAGTCTTACCAAAGGTAAGACTAGTTGGTTATGGTCTGCAACTAGTAGGTTGTAGTCTTACTTTTGGTAAGACTGGTGGTCAGGAACTCAGGACTTGACAGGTGATCGCATTACCCAGTACTAACTGGGTTGTGGAGGTCAGATAGGCAGATATCGATACCCATCACATGTGTGGAGTATCGCTAGATAATATAATTTAACTGATTATAACATAACATCACGCCTGTAATCCCCGAAGGGTTGCGCAGAGGTGTACCTAATAGTAGGTACACCCACATTTCGCCAATTATGTTCAAGTCCCACATAATAGGGGGCGACCCCATTGCCATCAATCGAGCACAAATCCAGACTCCGTGGCTGCTACTAGAAATTCCTGATGGAAAAACCCAATAACACTTTGCCCGACCCGGGAATCGAACCCACGATCTCATGATCACCAGTCGCGGTTGTGAACACTAGACCAACGAAAGATTCATTCTACAAGATTTAAAAAAACCACAAAAGGTTGAGCACCACTTATTTTTTGGAGGGCTCACATTTTCCCAAACGTAATGCCAGTGACCCCCCTGGAGGGCCCACTTGCAATATGTATGGCGGGATGGCACATGAGTTCTATGAAATGAGGGTGGAGTCGAATGTGTTAATTAAACTGTGAGCGTAGCGCAAAGTATGCTAAGTATTGAAGTAGGTATAAGGAAACATAGCAATATGGCATCTCTACTCAGAGGAGTGAGAGGTACTCATAGATAAAATTTTGCATGACATATGCTCCCCTCTGTCTACGACTGTCAAAAATCTACAATAACACTATCATAGGATATAAATCAAGACATATTATTCGATATATAATTAGCTAACTAATCCATAGAATAATCGTAGCAGGTGGCGTTCTGTGGTTTCTGCCCCATGGGAAAGAGGCGTGAGTTTATGTAAATATTCCATTTTCCTCAATATACAATAACCTTTACACCTTTGTAATTTGCAACGCACACCTTTGTAATTTGCAACGCAGTCATCTCTAAACTCACGTAAAGTAGTTTTTCCATACATGTGATCAATTAGATAGAAAATTTATTTATTTAAATCTCATATACAAGAGTGGTACATAGGCGGACTTAATGTCACAAGGCATTCTCGACAGCAGCGGTGGCCCAGTGGTGGCGGCCCCGACTTACGAACAGTAGGTCGTGGGTTCGAACCCAGGCAGGCACATTACTTTGTGTAATTTATTTCATCTCCGCTGCTCTCAAAACGGTGAAGGAAAACATCGTGAGGAAACCGGCATGTCTTAGAACCAAAAATTCGAAGACATGTGACATCTACCAATCCGCACTGGGCCCGCGTGGTAGATTATAGCCCATTCCCTCTCAAAGAGAGGAGGCCTGTGTCCCAGCAGTGAGAACATTAATAGGCTGATGATGATTCTCTACCAATTAACCTAAAAATATGAATATCTCACCTCAGTATGTATATGTCGGTCTCCCGCGCCGAAGTTCCTCAGCAGGCAAGTCCTTAGGATGGCGTGCGGCGAGGGCTCGCAGGTGGCGGCGCAGAACTCCGTGATGCGCGGGTCCTCGATGCCCACGTAGTCGAAGAACTGGCAACACATCTGTTACTACTTGTCATACGCCGTCGCTATCATAATAGGACAGTCAGTACCCAGTATTTTCTGATGCCCTTTTTTTGGGGGGTTGGGGAATCAAATGACTCCTCCCGCTCTGGGTAGAGCAGTAGGGAGTGTCAGACTTCTACTGACTAAAAACCACCCATGTATCTCTTCCCCAACGGGATTATCTGACTTCTTGTATAAAGAACAAGAGGGTAAGTGGTGTGAGAAGGGGCGGCAGGTTATGCTGGGTTCTGACTGTACTATATGTTATGATAGTAAGTACACTATAATTATAATTCACAATATAAGGTTCGAACAAACCGGATTTTTCAATGCATTTCTATTATCAGTCTATTAGAGTTTCTTAACTATAACCACACCTCGGACACTCCATACAACGCCCGCAAAATAATTACCTATTACTACTACATAAACAAATAACGTTTGTGCACGACGTGCACGTGCAAATGTGTGCGTAAACTCTAGTAGGGTTGTCGTAGCCTAAAAAATGGCGCGGAAAGTGCAACGGTCTGCGTCGCGAAAACCGAACGACGACTAATACGAGCGCGAGCCATTGCTCAAGTGGCGACGACGAATACCTCAAAGTGCGGGGTGAGGTGCGGTATTTAATATGAGCGCGGGGAAGGGAGTTTCCCTTCTGTACGTAGTACTATTATGTATTCTGTGCTATAACTTATAAGTGAGCTTAAGTTAAAAGGTAACAATTAAATAGGTAGAAAACGTTTTGATTAATCAATACTTTTATTGTACTGCTGTATCAAGTTTGTTTGTTTTTTTTTTTGTTGTGTTGAAAGTTGGTAGTTTTTACCCGACTACGGCAAAGCCAAAGGAGGGTTATGATTTTGACTGGCTATGTATGTATGTATGTATGTATGTTTGTATGTATGTATGTGTGTATCTTCATCTGTTCCCTCATAGCTTCTAATCTACTTAACGGAACTCGACATATGAGGTATCGTTAGAACCGTCTTAATTTTCCGCTGAACATAGGCTACGTGACGTGTCACAAAAAGCGATTTGGCGCCCTCTAGCGGACAAAAAGTAAGGCTTAAAAAATAAAAATTGAGATAATTACGTCGTGTTTGGTATCATTTGAAAGGGCCTCACTTGTACATTTCCAAAATATTGCTCAAATTTAAAATCACGCCCTCTAGCGGACAAAAAGTCAAAAACAAAAAAAAATTAACACCAAAATTGTTTAAATAAATAAAAAAAAGTAAAAAACTAAAACCCGACTACGACAAAAAAAACGACGCTGAAAAAGTATGAAACAAGATTTTCAGGATAGAACAAAAAGAAAAGCCGTAGTCACACGGTATTAAAGTGTTTAGGTTGGTATCTATAACGTGTGACTACGGCTTTTCTTTTTGTTCTATCCTGAAAATCTTGTTTCATACTTTTTCAGCGTCGTTTTTTTTGTCGTAGTCGGGTTTTAGTTTTTTACTTTTTTAAATTGTAATTTTGGAAGTGACTATGAGGAGGTTTATAATTTTGAAGTTATCTGTGGAAGCTTGTTATTAGCAATTTAGATCTATATATGATTGTTATAATTATAGTTATGAGTCTGTAAGCTTTCCTAAAAATAAAAAATAAATAAAATAACATAACACCACGCCTGTAAGCTGAGCGGTAGTGGTAGGTATTTTGCCAGTTATGTTTAAGCCCATGCTGTGAATAAGGGGCAAGCCTATTATCATTAACTGGGTACAAATCCAGATTCCGTGGCTGCTATTGAGAAATTCCATAGAAAAATAATATCAATAATACTATGGCAGACCCGGGAATCAAACTCAGTACCGCATGCTCAGTAGTTGGGCTTGCGACCACTGGACCAGCGAGGCAGTCTCATTCATCGTATACATAATCCATTTAATCGTTATTTCTCTTCCTCTCATTCTTACTCAAATCTTTCTTTAAGAGTTAATACCGCAGATACATTGAGTTACTCACCTTATTCCAAGCATTGGGGTAGAGAAATATTTATATCATGTTAACACCATTTCGCGTATTTTCAATACAATCTTACCTGACCTGCCCTTCCTATGCACACCAACCCCACTTTAGTATGGCAATAACGGCCATTGAAAATTGACAAAACATTTTGGAGAGCTTACTCTAACTGCCGCAGCCGTACTCAGAGATTTTTACCCGACTACGGCGAAGCCAAAAGGAAGGGTAATGATTTTGGGAGTCTATGTATTTAATGATTATTACTTAGCCATCACTTAGTAAAGATTTAACATACTTTTAGATGACAAAACTGTCAAAACCTAGATGGCCTAAGTAATCATTAGCGCTCTTGGTACGCCAATGTGAGTGCGGCAGTCAGTGATGGATATTAAGGTGGATGGATGGAGAGGGAGAGGAAGGCCTAAGAAATGACGGCACGGTTGGCGCAGTGGCTAAGCGATTGGACTGCTGCGCTGCGTGTCGCGGGTTCGATCCCCGCACGGAACAAATATTTGTATGACCTGCAGATAGTTGTTTCGGGTCTGGGTATTTGTGTATGTGAGTTTATATGTTTGTGAACGCACCCACGATACAGGAGAAATTCCTAGAGTGGGGCAACGTTTAAAAAAAAAAAAAAAAAAATGATGGATCGATTGTGTGAAGAAAGGCGTATATGATGCCGTGACATCTGACAGGGGAGAATGGAAGCAAAAGATCTGTTGTGACGACCACAAATAAAATGAGCCAAGCCACCAAGGGCATGATCATGATGACGCCTCCAAAATGTTTCGTCATTCTTCCGAAATAAAGCCCGTTATCATCCTACTTCGATAACTATCGACGATTTGGTCTTACTAAAATACACTAAAAAAACTTAGCTAGCGAAACTCTACGACTATTTTATTCATGTTTATAAATCGGTACCCATTTTTTTTTTGGTGGGTGGAAAATCATCAAATGACCCCCCCCGCTCTTGGGCAGAGCGAAGGGGAGTGTCAGACTTCTACTGACTAAAAACCACACATTTTCCTACTTTGCCCTTTGTGTCAAGGCCGCGGTATCTCTTTCGAACAGTCCCTCCCCGCACCATCACGACTTACACCACTAATGAAGTAAAGATAAAAGATACTTACACTGAACTCTGGTTCATTCAGGTCGTTGGGCGCGTGGTTGGGTGCGTGCGCGTCCAGCTCGTCCTTCATCTCGGGGATGAGGATGTGGATGGAGCTGCGCGCGGCCGCGGACTTGGCCTGGCGCTTGCTGGAGCCGTGGCCCACGCCGTACTGCATGCCGCCGATGAACACTGTGGCTTGGTACGGGGTTGATGCGTTCTCTGTATGGAGACAACGGTTTTATTTGAGGCTGGTGGGATATATAGCCCATTGCCCCTCATAGAGAGGAAGTTTGAGTCTCAGCAGTGGGAACATTTTTGGTTGATTATGCTCATAGTGGGGAAATAATACCAGCAGCACTTTTATGTATTACGTTTAAGCTTCATTTACCGAGGTTGGTTCGTCGATGAGGACCATTAATTGCACATAAGGATCTCTACATGACTTCAAAAGCACTTCAAAAGCAACGGAACCCTACATTGTTGGTCTGACACGCATTTTTTGTGTCACTTTGTATGCTCGTCATGTATCTGCGACAAATAAATATATTTCTTCTGAGTGTACTCAGTACTCACCAAGTTGCTTGAACTCATACACCGGCTGTTTCTGCAGCGCGCGGCGCACATACTCGTGGAACACGGACAGGTAACTGCGTCCGTTCATGTTCATCACCCAGTCGCGCTTGTTTGACTTGCCTGCTGAAATTATTTTATAAATTAACCTAATACTCTTTTTTCTCAGCTTTCGTCCAGCACGCGTAGCATGACCACCGTAGAAACGGTTTTTGCCGACGGAAGAATCAACAAAATGACAGACTGTAGAAAGATTTCATGTGGTGTATTGAAAGAACTTTGTCTCTTCTTGGTAGAATTGAGATAGAATCGCCATGCTACGCGGGCTGTTGAGCTTTGTTTTCTCTCTGTCGGATTCCTACTTCCGTCAGAGATTGTCATCTATCTCTCAAAGTTTATTTAGAATTGAATCGAGTTGATAATCTATAATTTTGTGATTATGATATACAAAATAGAAAGGAGGAGGTTATCAATTCGTAGGCAATCTTTTTTTTTATGTTGTTTCCCTGATTACTCGAAAACGGCTGGACCGCTGAAACTTTAGAAGAAAAATGAGTTTCTGAAGTTGGTGGCAAAAAAATTAAAAAAAAAACAAACAAACGTCACCGACTTCAGAAACTGATTCTTCTTCTAAAATATTCTAAAGTATATTTTTCACTATTTATTTGTATTTTATTTTAGGTTGAAGTTGGTTTTATTTTTTGTTAAAACGTTTTTTTATTTTATCATCGGTAACACATCGGATACGTGTTATTGGATCTATCATCCAGTGTTTGTATTTCCGAACGTATAATACTTACAGCTAAATTTGCAATGACAAAAACTACAAAGTACATACGTCCTAGTAGATACATTAGTCATGAACTTACCGGCATTCTCTTGTCCCGGGGTAGCCGGTTGCGCAGGGATGGTAATGAGTTTGGTGCCTTCTGGCAGCGTGGGGTACTGTAGAGTCTTCCGCGCCTTGGTGTACTTGCGGCGGTCGGCCCAGCGCCTGTCAAGAATATTATTGTACAGGTCAACCAACAACACACAGTCCCGATATATATCGATCCGATGACAATATTAATTATCTGATCTGATGAACCTGCCATGATGTTGCTGCCGGGTTTTCGTATGTTAATTTTGAATTAAGATTGACAAGAAAACATAATACAGGTCAGAAGTAAAAGTTGAATTAATGACGATTATGTTTTACTGGCGTACTGGCCCTAGGGTAAATACGCCCCTGCCTATTATGTTTTTTAACAACAGTACAGTCTAATAGAAAATTCGCAACGCAAATCGTGTAAGTACAAAGCCAGTAATACTAACTTGAAATGCATGATATTAACAGTCTTGAACTTGAACAGCCGCTTGCAGTACTCGTTGATCTGCTCAGCGCTGAGATGCTGCGTCTTCCAGCTCGTGTTGACAGTCTCCACGCGCGGTGGCGGCATCACAATACCCCCCGGGAGTACCACAGGCTGCAGATTTTGCATTGGGGCCTCCTCATTTGGCTGTTTCTCTTTCTCTTTATTCTCCGCGGCCACGCTTGTGCTAGCTGTTTCATCATCAATTGTTACCGTCACTTCTGAGCCGGCTTCTTCAATCTTCACGACTGTTTCTAGAGCCGTTTCACTTTTCGCTTCTCCATGACCATTCACGACCGTTTCTAGAGGGTTTCCCCCAACTTTACCGTTAAAGAACGGACACGTTCTTTCAGGCTCTTTAGGATCTTCTTGTTTGACTACCATATCGTTAAAGTTGAGCTCTGTATTATCATCGACGGCGGCGCTGCTATCCTGGTTGTTCTGCTCAAATTTAACTTCGGGGTTGCTAGGGATTGTTTCAGGTTGGTTATCAGTAGGTTTTTCAGCCCCAGAGAAGATCCCAGGGTTGCTAGGAATTGTTTCAGGTTGATTATTGTTAGAGTTATCAGCCCCAGGGATGCCCCAGTTGCCGGAGCGAATCTGTTCAGCGATACGCTTGTCTATATCTTTTTGTTTGTCCTCTTCTTCCATCGCTCGGCGATAAGCGAAGCATGGTATGGCGCTTATAGGTATTTCGTGACGCTGCAAAGAAATGAGGACCTAATAAACTGAATTCCGTTGTTATAGGATTGTTTCCTGCTTCGGTGGTGCTATACAAACTTACCCTAGTATTTCCCTTGCCGAGGAAGTAAGGCTTTGAGAGCGTGACGACGCGGGTAGCGCGGTGCATGTAGATGGGCATGCCGCTGATATGGCGCACCATGATCCAATCCAGAGGCAGGACCTCGAAGAAGTTCACTCCTTTCTCTGTAGAGTGGGAGGGTCAAGTAGAGAAAGGCACATATTATAGCACACGCTTGGTTACAATTTCACATGCGTATTGGAGTAAAAGTACTCGTGGACTGTTGCTGAAATTTGGAGTCAAGTGGACTAAGCAACTCTAAGCAAGTTCTAACCCAGCGTTGTTCTTTTGTATTTATTTATTTTAATATTTGTAATTTTATTTCTTTCGTAAGAATTCATTTCATTTCATCGAAGCTAAACAATAAAGATGGAAACTGATGACAGAAAGGCTATAATTGCAACGCAATATTATTTTCGATATCACAGAAATAATTAACTATGGTTGTTAACAGATGAAATGTAATATGCCTGTATTTTGGCAGAAGGCGGATTGCCGACTTCCAGATTTATCTGAAGTCAAGAAAATGCCTACCTTCTAGAACGATCTTTTGTCTCGTGATGTAAGCCTTCTCCTTCTGCTTGGGGGCTGCTTTGAAATCATCCGGAAGATCCTCATCCAGCATCCTCTCGATTTCATCTTCAGGGACACCTTTGGATACATCTTTGAGTTGTACTACTATAACCTATCATCACCTTGTTATTATATTTTCATAATAAATGTAATACAAATAAAATAAATAAGAAAGTTTAATACTCCCTGATATTCAAGCATAGGATTGCATGTAAGTTTTTAAGAAGATAACAGATTAATAAATTATACATGTACATTTACAAGTAAAGAATGGGATTTCGCATAATCCCAATAAGAAAATAACATTATTTTGGTTTAACTGTAATACTTAAACATATTCCTGAAACCGTGAGGTACGTGCGTAAAATCGTTACTCCCTAAACAAACACCGCACAGAACAGACTGGGAATACCACACCAAATTGAATCCCATTCTTTACCTGCATGGATACATTACATTCATAGTTACAAAACCAATGACTGAACCCAACCAGAAAGTCATACCATGCAAGAACCAATAAACTCAAAGTCAACAACATCTACCCTCAGAGCTGTCCGATTCTTCTTCATTGCTGTCTTCATCGTTAGACTTCACTTCATCGAGCACCTTGAATTCCTTTAGCTTCTCCACTTCATCCGGATTCACGTAGTTACCATAAGTTTCTTCAGTACCCTTGTCAGCTCCATTGCAAGCATTATTGTCTATGACGGTGGTAGAATTACATGACGGTTCCTCATTGTCGCTGGTGGAAACACATGACGCTTGACCATTGTTTAGCCTTTGCTTTTTAGCCGCTGGCAACTCCAATTGGGCTTCTTCATTCATGATATTCTGTATAAAAATAATTGTTAGTTGTAAATTGTTTTAGGGTATTGATGAGTGGAGCCAGGTTAGTAAGTAAGTAATTTTTTATGTTCCAGGGTGCTTCAGATGTAAATATTGAATTATCTATAACTGATATATTTTAACATTAGTACAGGTTTTCAGACCAACATAAAAATTTTGATGATGCTGTAAATAACACTTTAAGAGATTACAACCCTTGGACTTACTGGCTTAACTCATCATACACAATAGAAAAGAGTTAGTATATAAATTGTGACACCAATATCATACTACCTATACATACTAAATAAGAGAATAATCAACTAACAAATGAGCAGTTATTGCTGCAAATACTGTGAAAGACTGACGGCAGACATTGTTACCAAAACAAGACATACTTATGTAAATTCATTGCCGTTCATGTCACAAAGATAGTATTGATTAAATATTTACTTTACTACGGAAAATGAGGACAGTTTTATTAAGAGTTCATTGAACCTTACAGTACGGAAGACTTAAAAGAAATTACATAAATTATTATCTGGAAGTATCATACAACATTCTTAACAGTATTTCAACAATAATAGCGCCAAGAAACACCTGAAGGCTTTTACCTTTGAGGTTATTCACATAAACTAAGCCCAAAAGTCGTTGTAAGATCGTCCACAACTAGCGATGGCACTGAAAATCCAATGTGCAACAACAGTTGGATTCCAACCATCGCTCGATGTAAACTTTCGTTAATTCTGTGGCCTCGTGTAAGGCGAGCGCTACGCTGAAGATGTGGCAGAGTTGCGACACACTAGGGACTCTGGACACATTATACAGAGTCTAGTATGTAGCAAAACTGCTTTAAACACCCGCAGAGTACCACCTCGGGCAGCGCCGCTAATGTATTCCTGTGTTCTCTGCAAAGACAACTTGAGACTTCTTACTTGCAAAAAGGTCCACTCCAATAATTTCAGTATATCATTCTCAAGGGCTAGCTTGTTGTGCTGTGCACAAGAGGTAAGTTACAGATTATCATTGAAATCTGACCGTTTTGCAAGTATGCAGTAAATTGTGTTACTTACGTGACCAGTCATGCACTCAACCTAGAGTACATAAAAAAATAATTTCGTTTAAGTTACGATTTCGCTAATTCTGCGAGTGTTTAACTTAAAACCTAGTTTAACTAATAACAATGTAGAGCTTGTACACCAAAATACAAATATAATTGATTTATTATAGTTGAAAATATTCTCTACTTTGCAGATTTTTCATTTTTCTTCACAGCCTTGTTTGTCGATTGGATTTTACGATTTGCGATTTGATGGATTTGAATATATACGTTACGTTTTGCGGGGTTGGTTCACCGCTCGCTCTGTGTGAACTGGTGTGAACGTACTAGAAATTAACAGTTCTTATAAATATTTTACTAAATACAATGAAAATAGTAAGTAAGTACTAATAATGTGAATGAGTACTACTGTATTGCTTTGGTTAAGTTCAATCAAGGAGGCAAGAAAAAAACAAATAAACAGACTAGAGTTACAAAAATAGCCATGTGAAATGAAACGTATCATCAGTGTTTCCGCTAAGAAAAAACTGATTTTAAATGGTACAAGTTTTAGAAAATCGGGAATTTATTCTTGCTTTCTACTGGTAATCTAATAATTATAGAAGGTTATGATATAAAACATAAACCTAACGTCGTGCATGTGCATGCACACGCAAGGGTTAGGCAAAAGCGTACAAGTAGTATACCCACATTTCGCCAGCTATGTTTAAGTCTCATGTAATAGGGAGCGAGCCTATTGCCATCCACCGGGCACAAATCCCGACTCTAGGGCTGCTAC
This sequence comes from Diarsia dahlii, assembly GCA_949775195.1. Taxonomy (NCBI): domain Eukaryota; kingdom Metazoa; phylum Arthropoda; class Insecta; order Lepidoptera; family Noctuidae; genus Diarsia; species Diarsia dahlii. The sequence continues at coordinate 19,410,374 of OX459210.1, forward strand.
TGAGAGATTCCTGATAGAAAAGTCGAATAACACTTTATTCTACCCGGGAATCTAACCCAGGACCTTATGACCGATAGTTTATTTAGCTTCAGTAGTTTACTGCCGCACTCAGAGAGCTTCAGTGGTTGCTTGGGCCGTCGCTTGGTAATGGTTTTTGGCAGTTTTGTCATACAAAACTATGTCAGACCTTCGCTGGGTGGCGGCTTGAGTAATCGTTGGATATCTCTGAGTGCCGCAGTTAGTTTAATTAGACTATTCAAAAGTGCCTGTTACTGGCCTACTTGAAATAAATATTTTTGACTTTTGACTTTGACCTTATGCACAGCAATCGCACTTGCGTGCGACCACTCCAACAACGAGGCAGTCCCAACCAACATACCTAAACATCATCATTAACTATACCTACATCGAAGACACGGGTTGGAATTTGGAATATCATTCAACAAGCATAGATGTAGGAAAAAACTCAACGGATGGTAGAAACACTTGAAGGACATAGTTATTTATCTACATCATGATATAGGTTGATAGCGCAGGGTGAGAGACCCGCCGCCCGACGGACGATCCGAATCAATCGATAGTCGGGGGGAATGCAGGGGTAAGGACGGGGACAAAGGGGGATGAGATGCAGGTCATGCAGAGAGGTCACATCTTGTTAAACACGATGCTGTTTATAACCACGCGTTTTCACCGTTCACACTAATGTTGTGCACATCTATATTTAAAACTAGCTGTTGCCCGGGACCTCTATCCGCGTGAAATTATTATTAAATTATCAAATGTGAGTGCCGTATTTTATTTGGATTTTGTTAACAATTTCAAGCGTTTTAACTCAAATTCTTTCTCTAGAAGTATGTAGTGCAAGTTACTCCTACTCCTACTATAAGTAGTAAAAGTTCCTTCAAAATCGGTCCAGCCGTATCGAACATTAGCCGGAACAAACAAACAGCCAGATAAAATGAAATGTTATGTTGTTTATATATATATGGATAATGGATATACTTTCTTAGGAATTCAGGGCCTGGGCCTGCAGTCTCTACACTAATAACGACGCTACGAATGTCGCTAAGACGTAAAATCGTAAACTTTCTTTATTAGATTTTCAACCTTAAGCTGTTGAAATAAAGCTGAAAATATATTAAAGAAAGTTTACGGTTTCTCGACTTAAGGGTAAACAAGCCAACGGCACGAACTAGTTGGTGGGCGGGGCTAAAATGCATGCTATTTCATCCGACATTACGAGCGAAATGCATAGAGCGAAAGAGACACAACTAAAACGGGCGCGCGAAATTTTCTATGCAGACCTTTGGTATATTTGGTTTCATGAAAAATCTATTGAATGTAGATACATTAAAAAAATTATTTATTATTAAAAAAATTAAATAATTTGATTTTGAACAGATGTTCAAAATCAAATTATTTAATTTTTTTAATAACTAATCTATGTCCTTATGGTTTCACTTTTTTCTTTTTCATACTTTATACGTTACTTATTTACGCCCAAAGATGAGTCAAAATCAGTGCTAAAATATGAAAGTTTTGACGTTCAAAACTTCCAAATCAATATTTTTTTTCCAATTCTGCTTCCATACAGACCTAGATAATGATAAGACCAGTAGATACAATTTTTAATTTTGAACCTACACCGTCAAACAGAGGAGTAATCACCTTCATAAGTTTGTATGGAAGAATGACTGGCTTGTTCAACCTTAACGACATTCGTAGCGTCGTTATTAGTGTAGAGACTGCAGGCCCTGGGGCTGCAGTCTCTACACTAATAACGACGCTACGAATGTCGCTAAGGCGTAAATCATATGTTCTGTGGCGTAAATTCGTAAACTTTCTTTAATAGATTTTCAGCTTTATTTCAACAGAGTATACGATTGAAAATCTATGGAAAGTTTACGATTTTACGACTTAGCGACATTCGTAGCGTCGTTATTAGTGTAGAGACTGCAGCCCCAGTAAACATACACACATAAATTCACGCCCTTTTCCCGTGGGGGTAAGTAGAAACAATAGTTACGAGGCAAAAGGAGTTCCATGTACCTATGGATTTACATGTAACTCTTTTTGCCTCGTCCACATTCACACGTCTGCTCATACAAGCACGCACGCTGGCAAGTAGGTACAGTCAGCATCGACAGCATCAGAAGTAGATTCACAAAGCATTTTTTTCAATAAAAACTTGTTAGACATTACCTACTCGTCACTAAAAAGTTTGTAGAGTAAGAAATGGTTCAAAGAATAATCATTTGAAACTAAAAATAATAGCAGGAGTGCACACCAAATAATTAAAATTTGGGCATGCTAAGCTACTTCTGTTGCTGTACGCACCTGCCCTTTCTACAACCCCACCAATATGGTCGCTGCGGCGTTGCCTTGTAGATACTTTTTTATTAGTTGCCTTTCCTCCTACTCCTTTTTGTAATCGCAAAAGGTTTCAACGCCAATTAAATTACTTTTTTGATATATTTTTATACGACTTCGACAAACCCACTTTTGGAGCAGCTTACGCAGCGTCTGTGTTCTATTTTCAGTTGGTATGAAGAAGAACCCAGAAAATAAAATCGCCTTAAAGTTTTATAAATCAACCTTTATTTTCCATAGAGTAATTAAAATGTTTTAGATCTACAATTTACCAACTACACAAAAAGTCCTTAGATTTAGTATTACCTGTAAGCACAGAGATTTTGACACGAACAAAATACATCGAAATAATATTTTTATTTACAATCTATAAACATTATCACAGTGGTTTGCAGCAGTCAAGAGATTTGATACAAGCTGCATACATTTATTTTACCCTCATATATTAGAAAAACGTGCCAACCTTCATTATTTTGTTTTAATTTAAACAAGACGATAAATATAACCTCCTCCTTTTAAATCAATCAACACAGGATAAGAAGCAAATGGAGTCACAGAATGTTATTTTTGATAAATAAGTATAACGCTAAAACATTGGTTTCAAACAATTTTTATTGTATCAGTTTTTTCAAAGTCAATGATTGATCTTTACCTACTAGAGAAATTAAGAGATTAAGGTCGGTCCGTGAATGGATGACCATTCATTACAAAAGTAGACTCACTTTCCTCGATGCCTCGGAAAGCACGTTAATTTGCTTGATAGTCGTTACAGGTAGTCCAAAAAATATTTAAAGTTTGTACACAATTTACTTGCCAACATGCGATTGTACTCCATTCTTTTGCTACTCAGTGGCACGGTTCTATTTTTGTTGTTTTTACTAAATACATTTGTAAAGTTGGGGTTTCACGTCAAGATTATAGCCACATTTTTACTATATTTTATTACAATACTAAAAACACTACGCTTAAATGAAGGCTACACAGTGAATTAGAACACACTCAGTGATTTTGTTAGTGAACATCCAAATTACGACACCGAACAATTAATAATACATTTACCAAAAATATTATAATTATTGTTTATAATTAATGACCATTGATCAACCAGATATAATATATTTCTTGTAAGTTATTGAAGGTAGTGTGAATCAGCTCCCTATATCTATTATGACTGTCATTAAATGTACTGCTTGACACACAAAAGAAGACAGAAAGAAAAAGCGGACGCCTTTCATTCAGTTCCTCTCTCCTAGCCTAAAACCATAACCTCACATGAGCGTAGTATTATCTATGACTCCTATGCGGCCGTCCTATCACTAGAAAGCGGTTCTCTGACAAATGGTCAATTTTTACTTTTTACCCGACTACGGCGAAGCCAAAAGGAAGGGTAATGATTTTGGCAGTCTATGTATAATAATAATAATAATAATATTCCACAACTATCACACAACGCCATCTAGTCCCAAGCTAAGCAGAGCTTGTGTTATGGGTACTAGACAACTGATAAACATACTTATATATTTCTAAATACATACATATTATAGATAAATTACACCCAGACACAGAACAAATGATCGTGCTCATCACACAAACATTTGTCCTGGGTGGGAATCGAACCCACGACCTCCGGCATAGCAGTTAGGGTCACTAACCACTAGACCAACAGGCCATGTATGTATGTATGTTCCACCGTAGCGCCTAAACTTCTGAACGGATTTTAATAAATTAGGTGTCAATAGATTCGTAAGAATAGCCCGGGTGAAATAGGCTATATAAATTTTATAAATTCTTTTTATGACGGAATTTAAATGTCAAAAACTTACCAAAAAAAATATTAAATTGAGATAATCATAGCAAGTTTGGTATCAAATGAAAGGTCTTGGCGAGCACATTACAAATATGTATTATATTATAGTTTAAGTACACACAAAAATAAAATTCAAATAAAAAAATTAAGTTCAAAAATCTAAAACCCGATTATTAACAAAATCGCGGTCTTAAAAGTAGAAAACAAGAAAATAATTCTTGTCTGATATTCTTCGTAGTCGCATGCCACCTTGCTAATGGCAATTAGCAGCTGACTTCTGTATCAATGAGAACGCCATGAAGGAGCATCAGGTATCAGTGGCATGCGACTACGAAGAATATCAGACAAGAATTATTTTCTTGTTTTCTACTTTTAAGACCGCGATTTTGTTAGTAGTCGGGTTTTAGATTTTTGAACTTAATTTTTTTATTGATACTGCAATCTTTCTGTCTAAAAAACATTTCTAGAATATGAATAGTTCCGGAGATATAAACTCTTTTCGGGCCGTTTAATATAAGAATTTATGATGATTCCAGCTCTTGAAAGTGTCTCACCCACACTTCTTTATTTAACACAAATAATTTATCTGCTTTTTTAGAACCAACGATTCGCGTTTTTTGCCATTATCTAGGAAACTTCTTTTTGAACTCAACGGCTTTCTAGTGAAAGGTGTTGCCGATTCGTTGCGACAGTCGTGACAACACTATGATTTAAACACACCAAGTGCTACACGAGCAAAGCCGTGTCCCAACACAATGACGCTGATTGTCGCAGCGTTTTAAAAAAATACTTTGATATTATACACAGTAACACACCTTCGTTACAGCAAATGCAGTACTTGCAAAACGCGGCTAAGTAATAATTTTACACGAAATGCTGCATTTTTGTTTACTATTTCACCATGTTCAAGCCATAAAGAAAAAAGGTTTAATTTTTTTTTAACGGAAAATCGTAAAAATGTCGATTACTGCATTTGCTGTTACGCGGGAGGCTCCCCCCCCCCTCCCCACTCTGACGTCACGTACGCGCACGTATTGCATTGCACACGTTTCAACGCACAGTGTGGCATGCCGTTTTATACAAGGTGTAACAGACAGAATAAGCGCAATATCTCTTTGAAGGTGATTCAATTAAGGATTGAGGGAAGACAAGACACATTTTGCTCTCGTCATATTAATATAACAGATTTTACTGCAGTTTTCATCAATGGATACAGAGATTCGTGCGAAACTGGCTTGTTTTGTACAAGACCGATATTCCTTATGTAAAATGCATCACCACGTAAGAGGTTTTTTTTTTTAGGCTGTTTCATCAAATGACTTCTCCTGCAGCAAGAGATATTGAGCTTATCCATATCTATCTAAATAAATAAAAAGAGAAGTCCTGACTGACTGACTCATCAACGCCCAGTACAAACCCTTGGACCTAGAAAGCTGAAATTTTGCACAGAGGTTCTTTTTATAATGTAGACAAGGAATAAGGAAGGATTTTTCGAAATACAACCCCTAAGGGAGTTAAATAGGGGATGAAAGTTTGTATGAAAAATCGTCATTTTTGATATTTTCCGACATCCACGCGGGCGAAGCCGCTGGCAAAAGCTAGTTCTGTTATGTAGAAGTTGTCAGCACCGCTCAGACGTCGCATGGTGCGGCATCTGTCAGTGCAGGTCTACCGTCTCCTCCGCCGAGGTTTAGGTGGCGGAGCTACAGTGACCTGCGCGGTCTCCAGCTCGTCGTGCGAGGCACCAGCATGTTGCTCCAGCTGACCGCGCGCCTCTACGAAGAACATCACGTCTCGGAGCTGTTCTTTTAGTTCCGTTACCTGATGGGAGAAAATATAATTTTTTTACTATGAGTTGAGTTGTTCGTTTGACAGACAGTTTCCAACAGTCAGCAAAATTTTGCTCTGCGTTGAGTATGTAACTTGGAAACCTAATTTTAGTTAAGTACCTAATTTAATATTTGTTAGTTTTTTATGAATTTTTATTTTTACCTTTTTTTGTACCACATACAAAAAAATAATTTTGACTTTGACTTCACACTTATTAATAACCATTTTTTACTGACATGGGATTCACAATTTCTTCAATCAATATTTGAGCGAGAAAATAATCGCTACCATGTTTTCTCAGCAGTGGCGCCTTAGTTTGTTAACCTCATAAGCTTGATTCAATGTTACCTCTTTGACGAAGCTCTCTTCCCGTATCTTAGCCCTGGCCTGCCACTCCGCTTGGCTGTTGGCCAGCGCGGCTGCCAAACCTCGCTCTTCTGACAACTCGTTTTGTAGTATTGACAGTCTGTAAAAATAATTACCGATAAATTGTGTGTCGACATAGACGCGTTTTTATTTTTTAAGGACGGGAAATTGCAAATTATTTGATGGCGGTGCAGAAGGGAGTGTCAGACTCTTACTGACTAAAACCCATCCGTGTTCGTGGTATTTTATTGTTTGAATGCAATGGAGAGCATAACTCAATACTACACTCATATACCCACACACAACAACCACTACTACTCTAATACTATACTCATATTCAATTATTTTGAACTTCCATCGAAATAGGTTAACTGTAGGGTTTAGTCATCATTAGACTTGGGTGATATCAACATATCACCTAGGTGAAATGAGGACACCACTTTAGTAGTGGAATAACTTTAGGCGACTAGACCGATTGTAGAAGTGTAAGTAAATGAAAAAAAAATTGCGGTCTATGCCAACATTGCATACCCACACATACGTTTTTCCGACTCCACTGACGGTCTGCCAATTATTACCCTTATACTCAAAGTAATAAGGTTCAAAAGTAATTAACCGCAACAAAAAAATAACGAATTTCATGAATCTCTCTCTTCTTTCTTTTTTTTTGTCGATATTTAGAGCAACTTACTTGTTGGTGACATGATTGAGTTTCCTCTCAAGAGTCTTGTTCTCCTTGGTGAGCGTGGCAACCTGTTCGCTGAGCTTGGATGAGCTGGCCTCGGCCTCGGATGCACGGAAACGAAGCTTCTCCACCTCGTTTATGTGTTCCGCTTCTATTCTGTTCAACAAGAAAAAAATACAGGGTAAACCATTCATAAGCCGAAGCTTCTAAAACTCTAAGTACTATTGTTTATTATCATCATAAAAACATGACGTGTTGTACAGGCTACATTTGTTTTAAGAAAAACTCTAAAAGGAAAGGAAATTTTACGGCGCTTAATTTCCAAAGATCCGAAGAGATGGCATTGATCGTCTGTCACTGGTCGCCACTCGCCTGACACTCCTGACGGAGGCAAGCACCGTGGAGGTGTACCGCGGCGAAGGTGGTATGACGTTCAGGATCTCGTTTGCGGGCGAACGTGGCCAGATATTGCACAGTATAGAGAGGTTTGGAAGGCGAAAGGAGAAGTCTTTGTCCAGCAGTAGATGGGACACTCAAATAGGCTAACAATAATAAAGGATACTCAAACATGGCAACGTAAGACTCATAACCATCATTTGCCTACCCTTATCCCATTCTATTTGGGCTCTGCGCAACACGTTTTTTTTCGCCTTTCTCTTTCATATTTTAATACTAGCTGACCCGTGCCCACTTCGTTGGGCATAATGTTAATAATCCTTTTTTTCATAGTTAAGGCAGTGTTCGTAAGAAACGCTTTCATTCGACCGTTTTTTCTCCGATTCACTTTGCAAAACGGACTACCACGTAAAAGCCTTTTTATTTTTCGGTTTTTTATATAACATATGACACTCAGCAATAATGTGGCTTTCTATTGGTGAAAGAATTTTTAAAATCGGTTCAGTAGATCCCGAGATTACCCCTTACAATTTAACAAATATACAAACACACAAACTTTACTTCTTTATAATATTAGTATAGATATTATTATAGATTTCTCACACAATCCATCCATCTCTTCTTTGTCCTTCCTCTCCCTCTCCATACATCAACATCTATGTCATATATAATCATCAGTAGATAAACAGTAGCTACTAACTTGTTCATCCTCTCCTCGTAGAACATCCGTTGGCTATCCAGCTGTTGTGTCAGTATATACGTGAACTCCAGCTGCGCCGAGTCCAGCTTCTCCCCCCCACAGGCGGAGTCTTCCGAGGTGAACCCTCCTTCAGCGGCCACCAGCTTGCCGTCCGCTTTGTTCTGGACTAAGCGGTGGACGAAATTGTCGCCTACAACGAAAATATTTATTATTATTATTTATTTAGACAGATACTTGCTGCACATACACACTAATTTAAAAATTGTATGCATATGCAATAAATTAGGCAAACCCTTATTTGAGTAGCAATAAAGCTATGCTAATAGCAGATCTAGATCCGGTTCCTGAGCAATCAGGACGTTTATCAGATTCATCGCCTCGGTTGATAGGAGCTAAAACTGGGTGCGGGAGAGAAGTTTGACCAGTGCAGAATATGTTTTAGCAATAGTTCCGCCTATATCATCATCTGCCTAGCCTTTACCCACCCATGTTGGGGTCGGCTTCCAGTCTTACTGGATGCAACTAAAATATAGCAGTATTTTACACGGAGGGACTGCCTATCTGACCTCCACAACCCAGTTTGGTAAGATAGGTTGTCAGATTTTTCTCTGACTATTTGTAACGACTGTCAAGGATCTACAAAAATGACAGCCGGGACGGCTTAATGTGTTTTCCGAGGCGTATTTTATTTATTTATTTAGCTTTATTTTATCCCTTACATTTAGTTTTATATAATGAGTTGTGTACTTATTTATGTATTTGTTAGTAATGTTAGTGTCTGTACTTAAAATAAGATTAGTATTGTTAGGTGTAAGGGCCGCCTTTTGCGGTGAAAGCCTCCTCCAAACTGTTCCAGCTGGGTCTGTTTTTCGCCAGTCTGGGCCACAAGTTTTCGGCTGTTTCTTTTAAGTCCGAGGCGTATGCGTAGTTTAAATAACGTAACAATCTGGACTGAAAAACAACTTCAGACGAAGAAAAGAAGATAGTGGACTTACCCGCATAATCCCAGACACGGTTGGATCCCAACTGTAGAGCGTATGTGTGATTTGATGCCAGGAAATGTTTCGCCGCATGACCACCTTCGTACCTGGGGGCAGAGTTTAACAAATTGTTTAGTATTCGGGATATTCAAATTACGGTGGACTTTAAAAGGTTTTGAAAAAAAAACTCTTTTTTTTTTTGGATGGTGGGAAATCATCAAATGACTCCTCCCACTCTGGGCAGAGCGGTAGGGAGTGTCAGATATCTACTGACTAAAAACCACTCATGTTCTCTGTAGCCCTTTGTGTCGAAGCCGCAGTATCTATTTCGAACAACCCGCAGCCCCCATGGGATGGAAAGAAACTTAAGTATTTATTTATCAATGGCTAAGCTACAATCACAAACAGAACATGCACAACAGAACAAAATGAAAGGAGATAGGAGGAGGGACAGTTAATCTTTAGGAAATCAAACTAACCTGCCACATCCAACGTTGCCGCATATGAGGCAGATCCACAGCGTGCCAGCTTCTAAACCTTCCATCAATCCTTCAGCCACACCGCTTATATTCTCTCGCGTCTCATCGCCATCTTCTTCTGTTTGTGGGAAAAATTTAAGGAATTATTGCTCCAGTAAGCGATGAACTATTAAATCGTAAATGTACAATAAAAGAACCGGCTTGCTTGTGTTGTGACCAGGTACTAACCTGAACGTGGACAAAGCAAAAGGAGTATGTAAGGATCGTAACAGGTGGCGTTCTGAAGATTTAGTTACCCCCACGTGGAAATGATGTGACTTTAAATAATACAGGGTACAAGTGACTTACAAAACAAATTAGTTGTATACGTTTTTAAAGAGCAGGAAAAATATGTATCACCCCAATATCATAAGCACTCAGTCACGCAAAGCATATTTTCTTTTTAAAAGTTAAAAGAGCACCGGACCTAAAATCGAACCAAGGAGAACGCCATTCAACACCAAGCAGTTGTCATTGTGTTGAAATACTATTAAACTTTTAAAGTAAATTTTTAGGCTTACATTAGCCGCCAATGGGTTAAATGCTATGATTTCTATCTCTACCATAATGTCGTTTACAAACAATAATTGCGTGATCTACATCGTCAAATGCTTTAGACAGATCACACAAACCAAGTGGCTTTTTTATTGGATTTTTAATGTAGGATAGGGAAAGTATATAACTCTGTTTATAGAGACAATTGACCGTGTTTTAGTCGTCCTTCTATCATTCCACTTGAATGTTATCAGAGAGTCGTAGAAGTGCGCGTATGTTGTTCTCACACACCATTAGTCTCGCACTGGAAGCACGTGGCCTGGCCGCGCGGCTCGGGCGTCTGCGCGCAGCGGCACACGGGGCAGCGCGCGTCCCGCCAGCGCGCCAGGCACTCGGCGTGGAAGGCGTGCGCGCACTGCACGCTCAGCACGCCCGCCACGCTCTCGTCCATGCGCTCTGCGGAATGCAAACACAACTCTCACACATACTACTTACAGTGAGAATAAACATTACAATGACAAAAAATACATAAATAGCTTCCAAAAGGCTTCACTACTTCCCAGTTTAGAATTACTTAGTAGCTAGTGAATGAACAGGATATGCATAGATAACTCCACTCTGGAGTGTAATGTGGAACAACAAACAATGGGACTATTAGCACAGATTACTGTGTTATTAGTGAATCTGTGCTATTAGTATCGTGTCTTGCTTGTCCTGTTGTTTGCCCATTACATGAACTGATAGCCACTTACTAATAATAAAGAGTAATAAAGACACTAAGAACACGAAGTGATTTTAAAAGTGTGCAGCAAACGCAGCATCATGATTGTTGGTAAGAACTTTGGTCAAGTAGAGCAAGTCAAAAGTTATCTAACAGTACAACTTCTCATTTATCAAGTGTTACTAAATAAAAAACTAAATGTGGCACTCGGAGACTGCCGCGGTAAAGCTATTGCATAGCATTTTTTATCAACAGCAAATAATTAATTATTTAATTTGACAACCTCAGTTGACAACCTTGTTATTTTCCGTAACCATAGCAACCTGGTTGAATACTGAATCCTGAATATTTTCGTTAGGGAATCTCTGAATTCACTCTCCACGCTCAAGGCCCGCGATAGAAGCTATGCAATAGCTTTATAAATAATAATAATACTAAATAATAAATACCTGAAAGTGTTGCTACACTTTCAGGTATTTAGTAACAGTAGAGTGCCGTTTAGGCATGTGGCACAAAGCGTTTGGCTCCAGTCGCTGTAGGGAACTGCTCAGTGATTCATTAGTTACTTACCTAGACAAACGGGGCAGGTTGGCAGTTCTGTGTGCGAGGGAGGGGGGGTGCCGTCCCGCGCCCACTCGACGCGCGACACCCACGCCATGTGGCACAGCGCATTGGGCTCTAGGCTACTGTAAGGAACGCCATCGAAGGTCTCGTGGAACTCCCGTGCTGCGTGACTGTTGCGGAATCTGCAACAAAAACAAAGGCTGATAGAAATTTTAGACACCAACCTGCCTGACTGGCTGTGTCACATAAGTGGTTTCTTTGGGTAGGTTAAAAGAGAAAAATTTGGATTTCCAAGTAATTCAGAAGTAATTTGTAGCTATGGATCCACTTTAAAATTAAAACTTGTAGATTTTTGATGCACAATCAAAAGTCTACAAGTCTACTTCCCGTAAATCTTCACTAGCTAACTTTTAGCAACGATTTATATATGTACATAATGTACAGCTCTAATAACTTTATTCTCAATGACATGATCTACTTATGTCATCTTCCCGCAAAAGTGATTGAGGATGATCTCAATAGATTGTTCAAGTAAATCAAACAACTTACGTAAACAATGCCATGTAATGATCTGGAGAGCCATCTCTCAGTACTCTGACATGTGCGATGTCCTGTTGACAGGCTGCTGCAAAGGCTAGCAGGTCCGTAGCCCCGAGAGCCCCTGGTACCGAGAGCAGGCACAGCGTCTTAGCTTCTTCTGCTTCTTTCATTTCACTAAAACAGAAGTTAAGAGGGTTAAATCAATTGTAATGAGCGGAAATGGGAATAGATAGATTATCATCATCAGCCTAGCCTTTTTAACTATGTCTGAGTTTGCTTCTAGTCTAACCGGATACAGCTGAATACCAGTAGTTTACATGGAACAACTGCCTATTTGAATACCAAATACCCAATTAGAATTACAACAACCCACAACCCAATACTAATTGGGCTATCTGATTGATACCCCTTGGTAAGACTGGTTGTCAGACTTTCCAATGCCACTAAGAAAGTCAGACAAGTCAGACTATGTCCTCAGAAAGTTTTTTAGTTTATAACTCAAAACATTGCTGAGCTTTAGAAGGAGGTATTATCCACCTGTTGCTTGCTTACATGAGGGATATTTTGTGTGTTGTTTTCAAGCCAATTTACTGTCCACAGAATGACTGTAGAGTTTTTAATAACATCCCACCTGGGCGAAATAATCCACAACGAAAGGACTGATCGCCCGCCTGGTGTCTGCCGGCGTCCCCGAAGATAATAATAATAACATCCCATGGTGTTAATACTGAAACACATAATTATCTGAAAACCTAAGGTATTGTACTGAGTAACAGGTTAGTGTTGCAACTGCATGTCCAAAGTCCGTGCATATGGATAGGAAAATCATTTCCGTCACCCCAGTTCCCCAAAAAAGGGCTGCAACACCTAGGTTCAATACTTACTTTTCTTTATAAAGATGCAGCACTCCCTTAGTGACTTCAACAAGTGGGTTTCCACAAAAGAAGCTGATGATGTCCTCATCTTCAGACACGCTGTTCTCCGGAGGGGAACGCCTAGAGCTTGTCGGCAAGATCCCAGTATCTATGTTGGGACCTGTGAGGACACTGGCATATGTCTCCACAGTTATGATCTTGGACTCTCGGGCTCCACGGTCTTTCTTCTTTTGTTCTTTAGCAGCTTCTGGGAAGAATTCAATTTGTTCAAAGTAATGGTTCATTTTGTTTTTGTAGGGTAGAGATCTCTAAGGCCAAGATGTGGGTACAAAAAAGCAGAAACTATATTGTTAGATATTCTAATTAGCCTTAGTAATTACAATGGTTCTACACAATTAAATTAAGTTTGTAAAAATCCTATGAAATATGAAAACAAAGACATAAGTACTGCTTTGTTATCAATTTTATTTAGATTTTAAACTACATAAAATTCAATCATTTAGGTGCAAGAAGCACTATTTATCCCCAAAGAGATGTCCGTGTATTTTAAACACCACGTCAAGCATACATGGTCGATGTGTTCGAAAAGAGTTTACTACATTGAGGTATAATGTACTACGGTTTACTATTGAGTTATTGACACAGCTGTTGCTTTGTTAGCTAAAAACTTTGGGCAACATATAGATTCTATCGATTGAGTGTATTCAGGTCAGTCTAATATTTCTTACCCATTTCAGAAGGATTATCGCCCATTTCAGGCAGATCTTCGTCGATTTCAATACGTAGGACACACAAAGACACGGACATTTAACAATTCAAGTATTTATTCAAAATAAAAAGGAACAAATGGCTCCATACAGCCACATATCACTGGTTTTTATCAAAATACTCAATCGATTGCGAAATACAGCATGATATTGCAAACAAAGCACTAATACTCAGTACTTTATAAATTTTACAAGCACAATATCCAGTACCTACAATCCAAAGAGTATAAATAATAATCAGATGCTTGCTTGGGTAAATAAAAATATAATCAATTTGGCTGATGAAATGGAAATCAAAGATGAGAAAGCGCGTGCAAACAACGACATGAAAGAGGGAGATGCAAAACCAAATGTGCTAAAGATGGAGAATATTTAAATACGTCAACCTTGACATAAATTGTCATTGACTTGACAGAAGTTGATTTGACAACATAATCGATTAAAAAAACGTAGAAATTGACAAACTTAAAAAATTGAAAAAAAAGTCTTAGTTCAGTATTTGTAAAATTAAAAAAAATAATACAATACGAAGAAATTAAAATATTTACTCAAGTTGTTGAATTCGCGTGCAATTGTCAAATGGAAGATTTTCTGAACGTGTATCCGAATAGAGATATCAAAAGAAAAAAAAAAGTAATGTAATTTCCTATTTTCATTGTACATTGCGTATTTCGACCAAAGGAAAGCCACAACAACTGATACGAAATACGCAATTTGTATCAACTAGATACAAAAGTCGATCTTACTGGATGGGAAATAAAAGTAGAAGAAAAATATTCAATATGGCTACAGATCATACGACGTGAGCTGTCAGCTGTAATAATTTTTGTTTCTTTGTGTTTATTACGCCTCTAAAAATGTTATGATCGCTACGTACTCGCGAATATGGGTGCGAAAGACTCAAAGCCATCGTTTATATCGTACGAGGATGCAGTGAAACGAGGTACGACAAGTGCAAGAAGTTGATCTAAGTGCGTTGTAGGAATGTGATGAATATCGGTTTATTTTATTTGCAGTGTCTGATAGTGAGTTGAGACGTATACGCGAAGCGTTCAAGAGATGTGCCGGTGCGAACGGGACGGCCTTGAGCTTGGAGGCGTTCGTCCACGAAGTGCTGTGTGATGGAGTGCCGTACGAGGTGGCGGAGTGGCTGTACCAGGCGTGCGGAGGCACGAAGCGAGGCATCGCCTTCCGGGAGCTGCTCTGCGGGATCGTGGTGCTCACGAAGGGCAACATCGAAGAGAAAATCAAGTGAGTAGCGTCTTGTGCCCATTTCCAGTTGTAAACAATTACATCACGGCAGTTATCAGATGATGTATTATGTTTTGTGTTGTTAGCGCCAAAATATTCACTCGTTAATTATTACGTAGCGAAGATTCCGAGACATAAGTAGCAAGTATTTACTTATTAATGAAGATAACAGGTAGTTTGTTTTTTTAATGGGTTTAATTAATGGTGTTTAGTGGCTGCTATATTGGTTCAAATGATATGGTTGAACAAAGATAAATATATACAATGAGTTGTCAGTTTGTGCTGTAATTTTCCCAGACTGTATTCATCTTGATACAATTGAATTGGTACTTGGAACTGACCGCAGGGATCTTTGTGGTTTAGCTTGTTAGTACGTACTTGATTTATAGAAATAGATTGTTTACTTTGTTGAGCTAATAAAATATAAATTTTATAGTATTTCCAACACAATAAAATAAAATTTGTCTTAATTTATTCACTTGTAAACCTATAAACTAATAGTTATCTAGAAAATTAATTCACACATTCATACAGGTTTACGATATTTATTTTACTCTAGTAAAAATAGTCTCCAGTATTTGTTTATTTATGTTTGACTGTAATAAATATCATAGTATAATAAGCATAGTTAAATTTTGGAACCAATGAAGTATAAAATAATTTGGTCAATGGGTTGCTTGTGGGTGAACATTTTAGATCCTTTTTGTTTGAGGGTCGGAAATCATCAAATGATTCTTTCCGCTCTGGGCAGAGCGGAAGGGAGTGTCAGACTTCTACTGGCTAAAAACCACCCATGTTCCTTCTTAGCCCTTTTTGTCCGGTACTGTGGTATCTCTTTCGAGCAACCAGCAGCATATTTTTAAGCCTGCAACATAATAAAGGTTATCTTATATACCGTAAATTGAAGACCAACTCAACAGTTTCAATTAAATCAAAATAGCTAGTCAAAAACATTGTAAGAGAAACAGTGTTTTTTATCACTAAGAAAACACACAGTAGAATGTGTTAATTAATATTATCATGATGTGATAATATCAGAAGGTGTAAATGTGACAATGATTGACAGCTTAGAGCCTTGTAAATTAAACAGCATTTACATTTTTTAAATATTGCATCAATGTAGCATTATTGATAAAACTTAACAGTTTTTATAAATAATTTCCTGTAATAATTATATGTCTGAGTATATTTTGTTTAAACTAGAACCTGAAATAAATAACAAGGAAATTACCGAAACATTGTTACAATAGAATAAAGTGTGATTTTCCCCAATTTATTCAAACATTCCAAGATAATGTTAGTCCTATTGTTAAGCTTCACAATTAATCTATCTCGGACTTCCTGTTGAGAATGTTTGTTTAATCATAAAATTTTGCATATCTCCAGATTATGTTTGCATGAGTGCATGACATCATTAATTTTGCATGTTTCACATAATTTTCTCATTCTGTTGTTTAATCATTCTCTGAGCTAATCCTGTAACTCATTGTTTTCTTAGATTTACTTTCCAAGTATTGTAGATTTGTTTAGTGGTTTTGGGTGTCAATGAATTGTTGATATTGGTGTAGTTTTTAAAAGGTAATGTTATGATGTTTTGGCTGGTAATAAGATAGTGATTGATTGAACTTGAATCAAAGTAATGGGACAGCAAATAATTTAACGATTGTGCATGTGGGAGAAATTAAATAGGTTGGAGTGAAAATGTGGTGATGCCGCACAAACCATGGGGCACTTGGTATTGTCTCCTATCTTGCTATTTGCTCATCACAGCACAGCTGCTGCTGCTGCTGCAGTAGCCTCCATCAGCATGGAGGCTACTGAAAGTGCCACACGCGTTGCTAAATTCTGGGCTGACGCAATTTTAACTGTCATTTATGCAAAGTAGCTTCACAGCTTACAGTCAAATTAAATAACTTAAAATGATTAAATTAAACAATTGTCATTGGCACTTCAAGAAGAAGTATGGATTGTTTGAATTATCAAAATTAATCATTTATGATTTTCATGTATTCTAAAATGTTGGCTATACTTAGATTATTCTCTATTGAAAATCTGATAACTAAAAAAATACACTGGTAATTGTGTTGTCTCCTTCAACCTACCAATTTGATTGTAAAACATATTGTTTATATGTCAGCCTACTTGCTGCTGGACAAAGCACAATGCTGTACCTGTCGTAATAAACATAATTGTACGCAACATTAAAGTTGCTTTGCTTCTAACGAGTTTTGTTGAAGTTGCCAACAGGATTATCTCTAATACTTTTGTCTATCTTTTTACCATTATCATCCTTAGCCAGTATATATTTCAGCCTGTGAACTTACCAATGGACATTCTCTATGGATCTATGGCTGTCATAGTTTACTCCCTAGAGATCGCGTCTTTGGTGTGCGAAGATCGCCTTTGGCATCTTCATATTACCCCGCCAAGTGAGAAATAAGATCATAACAAACCCATACAATTTTAGGTTCCTCTGGACTCTCTACGTGAACAATCAAGGTGACAATGGCACGTACATATACAAGAGGGACTTCGCGCGGAATCTCCACCTGGAGTACACATCCCTCCCCCACGCTGGAGCCCAGAGGAATGCTGAGATCCTTCTCAGCCTCTTCGGGCCGGCGGATAAGGTCACCTTCGACCAATTCAGGTCCTGGCTGCTGATACACAAAGATGCGACGGTCCTGTCCAAATGGCTGCTCTCGGAAGTGAATGTGGCCCAGGATCTGGAGACACCGACCTTCTATCAGAGTTTAGCTGGTGTCACGCATTTGGAGGAAAGGGTGAGTGGATATTTTGTGTTTTTTTGTAGAGATAAGGTTGAGTTTGGCATTTATATAGGTATTCGGTCGAACAAACCGACATAGAATATGTCCGAAGATTAGTTCCCTACCTAGGAATTTAAACAAAACATTTTGCGAAGAAATTACAGTTGCATATCAATCAATCGCGACAGACGTCAGTAATAAGTCCAAAACAAAGCTTTATTTGTAACGTTCCAAGTACACACGGCTACACATCAAGCTATACAAAACCAGTTAATCTTGGCCTCACTCTACTAGATCTTTTCGCACAATGAACGATCAGATTATACTGGTTTTGTATAGCTGGATGTGTAGCCGTGTGTACAAGTGCGATCAAATTATCTTGGCAGCTCTGAACATAGGCTTTGCGAAATTTTACGCATGTAAACTTGGGAATAAAACTGTTATTGCCAGTTTTATTCCCAATTAGATATTTTCTGATCGTTTAAGTATTGGTTTACCAATACTTAAACGATCAGAAAATATCTAATTTAAACAGTGAGAAATACAAATAAAATAAATATCATAACACTTTTATACATTCGTTGTAACAAAATGACCTGCACGAAGTTCGGAGCTGCCAAGATAATTTGATCGCACTGTACACAATCACTTGATACTGCAATATCATCAATGTCTCAAAACCACAATATAAATATGGACAGTACGGAAACTGCCTACAAACGCTCGAAACCGCACACTCACACAAACATGCGCATCGACAGGGCCAGCTAGCGAACACCGCAGTGCTCTCAGTTGTGCGTGCCGCGCCGAGACGAGTGATTAGTTTTCGTAAAAGTTTTTTTTGAAATATCCTCCAATATTTTTTAAAATGAACTCGGCTTCATCAAAACCGGAGATATTGTATTTTAAACTTCCTACTAATTTTGAAAGGTAAGAATAATTTTTGTTATCGAATTATACCTATTATGTCCTTGTGATCGATCATAATTATTTAATGTCTAACCCAACAACACGCCCAAGGAATACCAACGGGGCCAGAACGGGGTAATATTATTATAATAAGTATAACAACGTAGCAAGCGGTGGCGCGCTGCGGTCCTACGATGCACCGTTTCAGAGTTCAAAGTTTCTGTAAAAAAAATATTGAAATTGAAATATCTCGAAAACGGAGCGTCCTAGACAAAAAAGGACCAAAATTTTGACCCCCTCTGCCACCCCCGTGATATTTAAGTGAGAATCACATAACACCAAAAAAATATAATTTTTTGGACTGGTCCAACTTTACTTAATAATAACATTAAATAATATTTTAATAGTCTAAAACTTGATAATAATAATTTAAAACAATATAATAATATATTCGTTCTTAATATTAATAATATGTTAATTTTATAGCAGAATTGCACATCACTAGTTGTAGTAAGCTAGATAATTCAAATCGATTCATTGATTACAACAGAATAAAAATATTTAGGTAACAAAAAAAAACAATATCATCAACATTCTAAGGAACAACCCTATGGCTTCAATGGAGCGTAGGTAGTTATCGCATCAACTAGGCTTAGTTTCGGTACTGTCCATATTTATACTGTGTCAAAACAGTGTCAAATCGCGCTTGTCATCACAAAAATCATGATCAGCATCACTGCAAGATAAGCTCGGAAAAATCGCAGGATAGTCGGAATCGATTCTGGACTCGATTGTCGACTATCGTTAAGGGCCCTCGCCCACGGGCGACTTTTTGTAGCGATGCAGTCGCGATGCTCTCGCGCGTAGCATCTATACAGACGCGAAGCAGTTGCTAGCTGTGTGCCCGCGCCCACGGGACCAGATTCAGTCGCGATACTTTTTGTAGCGATAAAATAAAAAAAATTAAATGGGGTAAAACCTAGCTTTTTAAATGAAAGCTTAGCTTTTTTTCTTAGCTAGCTTTTTTCCGATAGCTTTTTTTTCATTCTTTTTGTAGCGCGTTGCAAATGCGACTAACACGCGTTAGAAGTGATGCTGTCGCGCGTTTGCTAAACGCGCGACTGCATCGCTACAAAAAGTCGCCGTGGGCGAGGGCCCTAACGCGGAACAATTTGTTGGATACATCCAGTCCAATTGATGGAGAGATACGTTATCAATCGAATCGCTAGACATCTTGTTGTGACGTCAAATGTACTCAAAATGTCTTTGGGAACTGGGCGAAGGACATAGTAAGGGTCATAATATGAAAATTGGTCGGTAAGGTAGCCTGACGGTTGAAGGACAATGGAAGAAAACCAACTAATAAACAGACAAAGCAAGTTAAATAAAAGCTTTATAAAATACGTGTTCCGTGGACAAGGGCAAGAAGATGACTAAAGCGGTTGGGGTTGGTCAGAAGCCCGAAAGTGTGACTTCTAGTCTTACCAAAGGTTAAATACTTACCCAGTAACTAGGCTGAGGAGGTAAGATAGGCAGCGGCGCTATGTAAAATACTGGCATGCCGCTGCACGCGGTTAAGAATGAAAGCAGACGACATTTGAGAAAAGGGTAGGCGAATGATGATGATGGAAGTCTGTCGAAATAACATGAGAAAAGAATAGGTCTTTAAGTAGGTATTACACAGTGAGGAACAAGAATAAATCCTGGGCCGAACTCAAAATTAATGTATTCTGAGGCAAAGAGATTGTGACATGGCTTATTATGGTATTGGAGTTCGCAAATTGATGACATACACAGGAGAGAACATAAGGAATCATGCTCTATTCTATTGTGTGTAACATAAATGATAAAAATAAATAAATATATTCTATTTACGCACTAATATAAATAGACGTGTCAGGGTGATACTGTATCTAACAATATATCAAAGCGAATAGTCATTTATTCAAATCAGCACTTGTTGCACCCCCATGGTCATAGGCCGAAACTTCAAGGAGGCAACCGCGGAGATAGTCCGCCTGGATGGACGCTCTAGGCACCGCAGCTGTTCCTTGACTCTCGCTCGGTACAGGCATTTGAACAGTACGTTTTGAGACAGGTCCCCCAAAACATAAGCTCGTATTTTCCTAGTTCCTCACGAGGTTTTCTTTCACCGTTTTGAGAGGAGTGGTTATGAAATAATTACTTAAATTATAGGGCCCACATGGTTCGAACCCACTAGAAGACCAGTGGCTTCCATCATAATACCTAGTACCTATAACAAAATAATCTTTTTAAGTAGAATTTGCGTGGGCAATTTTATCTTATTTTACGCTCTGATTAAAGTAAATCAATGTGCACAATTTAATTTATTTAATCGACCTTTGAAGTATTACACGCACCAGTCGATTCCACCAATGATTACTTTGCGAAAATGCTTGATCCCAAATAAAATGATTAAAGTTAAATCACTTGGATGGATCGCTTTGTACGAATAAAACCGTTTTTGGATACACTAGGTTTGTTCACCAAGTTCTTGGCTTTGTTTAATCAGAATATAACGTTCCTATTGCTGAATCATAGACCTGTGAGAGGGAGTATTTCCAGGTCATGGCGTTAGGTATCCTTTTCGACCTCAAGCTTCCAGTAAGGTTTTCTATTTCTGGAAGGATTAATTCCTTCTTTTCATTCCTGAGGACTATACCGAATGGATAGATGGATTTATTTAGCAGAGAAGTAAGCACAAGTCTGAAGACTTTCAAAACGAAACGACTTCGATTTGCTTTTTTTTTAATTTTTTTCGTTTTCGATTTTATTTTAGGATTGTTTATCTTATCAAAGTTAGAATCACATCATCAAATATCGGATATCGGTTATCTTCAGATAGAAATCGCCCTCCAACACAAAAAGTTTAATGCACCTAGTTCAAAGAAAAATATGACTTACAGACATCAATATGCATTGCGCTCTTGACACTTAGTCACAATAATTATCTGAATAGGTACGTGTATGTATGCACCTGTCCATGCTAATGAGACATGTTTGTGGTATTTATGTTCAGGTTTGTAAAATAAAATCTGAGGATCGTATAGCGCCAGTTTGGGCATGTGATGCGGAGGAATCACAGAACAGAAAGAACAGGGGAATGAACAAAATGTCATGATGAGGAAGGTTTTGAATATGAATGTAGATGGGTATAAGAGTAGAGGAACACCAAAGAAACGATGGATGGACTGTGTTAAGAGTGATATAGTAAGAAAGGAGGTGTCTCACGAGAAACAGAGGAGTATAGAAGGAGAAGACATGCTGCGCCGACCCCAAATGAATTAGGACAAGAGAATGATGATGGACAGCGACAGTTTCTCAGAGATTATACCCAAAGGCTTGCTGATCTTATTAATGTTGTTATATGCTTTATGCTGTCATTATTATTGGTATCCCCAAAACCAGCAACAGACACACAATGTCAGCAATGGCCAAATTCTTCAAAACTATTTTTTGAATGGGACGACTTCGTAGATTCTCAAAGGGTAATTACAAAACCGCAATTAGAACACTGAATTGTGGGCATTAACTAGTAATAGTCTCGCCCCGTATGTCATAGACTCATGGAACTTAGCATAACTGCTGGCGAAATGTAGGTGGGCTACTAATACTAAACACGTCAATGTAATTCCTCACTAACCCATCCACGGATGCCCCGCATAACAAGTATTTTCCATTTCTCTCGTTACGTATCATAAGGAAATCTCTGTAGTGCCCCGTAGGGAAACCCCGAGCACAGTTATATCAAGCTGTAGTATCGAAACTAGTCGGATTTAATGCGCAACCACAAAGATTAGTTGTGAATTGTGACACACTTTTAACTTGCATGATTATTTTGTAAACAGTACTCTTGTATTGATATCCTCATGTTTACCTGTTAATAGAGGATTAGTCACATGTTGATGTACCTAATGTTAGTTTTTCTAAGTTTTCCTTACAAGAATGTTGTTTTTTAAACTACAGCCATGGTGCTCGACGTCATTCTTAGCAGTGACGTACACATTACGTCTTTATCGATCAATCTGGAGCAAAATATGTCAAAAATCCTTAGGGTAGTTCAGCCCTAAGAATTTTACATTTTCATTTCTTTTTCATCTACTTAGCGATGCTCAGTGTATTACTGTTGTCGCAGATAAGTTGGACTAAAGATAATGACTTCTTTTGATATTGCAGTCTAGTCACCCCTGTTGCCGATTTCATTGAAACTCGAATCGCTACGATTGGGCCGCATTGTTGCTACGATTTGCAGTCGCGGTCGCCATCAAAAGAGCACCTTTGACGAGTACAAAATAATGGCTTAAACAGCCTATAATGTTCGCACTGCTGGGCCACTAGCATCTTCTCTATGAGAGGGAGTAAACCATAATTCCCCAAGCGGGAACGCGCGACTTCGAATATTAGGTTCCAGGACATACCGGTTTCCTCACGATGTTTTCCTTCATTGTTTTGAGAGCAGCGGTAATAAAATAAAATTAATGACAAACCAATGATGACAAAATAATAATCAAAAGAAATCTGAAGACGACATTTCTTCTGAAGTTCAATGTCAAGAAACTATCTCATGTGGACATCCGTTTAAAAGTATTTACTCGAGATAGCAGCCTCAGTACCTGCTATCAAAATATTCGTTGTTTACCACCAATGTTTTTACAGGGTCTGTCACTTATGTACTATCTGTTGAGGACGTTATCTTACTAGTACAATTTATACGATATCTTTGCATGTAAATATTGTACTTAAATACGTGCATTTTGTTCTCGTACATTCGGTTTGACGTAGTTATGAAACCGCAAGGGAATATTGTTTGAAAACGTTTTCTTTATGGTTATTTTTATTGTAATAAAGTAAAACAATGAAGTCGTCAAAACCAGTCATAACAGTAACTGGGTTGTTAGGCGGTAGATAGGCAATCATTTCATTTAAGATAGAAGAGCTAGGCGAAATTATTTCACGGTTTTTAGGTCGCGAATCATATTTAAATCAACATAAAAAAAATTGATACTGACCTGGAAATTGCAAAAAACCGTGAGAACATTGGAATTTCGCAGGCTACCTTAGCGCTTCCACCTTAAAATACTGGTGAGCTGCATCGGGTTGGAGTGAAAGTCGACCCTACAATAGCTTGATAAAAGGTTAGGCAGATGCGTTATATGCATATGTAACGTGCTAAATTTTGTTCGTACATATCTAATGGCCATCATAGCCAATGTATCACCATAATTATATTACCAGTAATGGTTTCACCAGCCCTCCCCAGCAGGTGACCCTATTGATTAGCTCTAGGTCGTTTGAATAGGTCGGCTCCCCGCGACCTCGCCAAGGTAACCACTTAGGGCTCCCTTCGCTCGTAATGTATTTTGTGTCAGTACCACGCTGTGTTTGGCGTTCTTAACGATACTTTCAGGATAATACAGATAAAGCGAATTTCCTTGCACGAATGTACAGTCATGACAAGTCGGACACCAAAAGTGGTATGGTAATCGGTAGTCATAGTCATAAATATGAGGAAAATGTCTTAAGGAAACTTATCTTAGGCTATAAAAGTAGGGCAAGACGAAAGAAACCATTGGTGGGCCGTGTCAAAGATGATATGACTAGAAAGGAAGAGATTCATGAACTGGCTAATAATAGAGAATGATGAATGGAAATAAAAAGTATGGAAAGTATGGCGCCGATTCCAAATATATTGGGATAAGAGCAATAAATATTATATTACTGCATAAGAAGGGAGACAAATCGGACATAAATAATTATAGACCCATCAGTCTGATCTCCCATGTTTATAAAATATTTATAAAAGTCATAGAAAATCGTATCGCTGGAGATCTCGATAAACAACAACCTCCTGAACAAGCAGGCTTCCGTCCCGGTCTTTCTACCACCGACCATTTGCATACTATCAATCAGATAATAGAAAAATCCCTAGAGTTCAATATCCCACTGTACCTTGCATTTGTAGATTACTCGAAAGCATTCGATAGTATATCGCACTCTGCCATCTTTAAAGCTCTTAACAATCAAAATGTAGAATCCACCTATATACGTCTGTTACAAAATATTTATACCAGCAGTACAGCCGCTATAAAGCTAGAACGGATTGGTCCACAATTCAGAATCCTAAAGGGAGTCAAACAGGGCGACCCGCTATCTCCAAAGCTTTTCACCAGTACCCTAGAAGAAGTCTTTAGATCGTTGGCGACCGCATGGGAAGAGAGAGGTATCTGTCTCGGCGAGGCGAGGTTGACAAATCTACGCTTTGCCGATGACATTGTCCTTTTTTCTTCAACAGCTGCGGAACTGGAGAAAATGCTTCAAGAACTGAGCGAAGCAAGCCTTGAGGTTGGACTGAAGATGAACATGTCAAAGACTAAGCTCATGACCAACAGCTCACCTATCAACGTGCACTTAAATGGGGAGAAAATACACTATGTCCAAGAATACATCTACCTGGGCCAAGTAGTCTCCTTCCAGGCGAGACAAGATAAAGAAGTGGCAAGACGCACAGAAAATGCCTGGAAGAGCTACTGGTCCATGAAAGAGCTATTCAAGGGCGATTTACCCATCCCCTTAAAACGCAAGCTAATGGACATGTGTATTCTCCCCATTCTGACATATGGTGCACAGAATTGGTCTTTGACTAACGTCCAGAAGTCCAAACTCAAGGTTTGCCAACGAGCGATGGAGCGCAGCATTCTGAATGTAAAATTAACTGACCGCATAAAAAACACCACACTGCGCTCCAGAACTCAAATTGCCGACGTAGCTTATAAAGCTGCATGCGAGACTGAAATGGGACTGGGCAGGCCATGTCAGCCGGATGCCACCGCAGATGTGGGCCCGAATATCGCAGGACTGGAGCCCTGACACAGCTAGACGGGGTCGCGGTAGACCGAGGAGAAGATGGCGGGACGCCTTGGATGTCTTTCTGACCAACTGGCGAGAAGAAGCACACCATCGGAAGAAGTGGAAAGAATGGGGGGAGGCCTTTGCTCAGGAGTGGGACAATAACGGCTAAATAAAAAAAAAAAAAAAAAAAAAAAGAGCAATAAATGATGATGATGAATGAGTCCAGAACAAAGTCCTATGTAGTGTATTGAGGGCGAGTTTGAAAACTTGTCAGATACCTTAATAAACTGGCTGTCATCTTCCTACTCTTGTCCTATGTTACTTGGGGTGCAACACGTTTTTTCTTCCGTTCTCCGCTGTATAACTTTTTCTTTAATGTCTTTGTTCACACCATTCATTAATCTTTTCCTTGGGTCTTCCCTCTCCGTACATAAACATTTATATTCATATTTGTTATATCCTAAAGTCAATAGAAACAAGATTATCGAACAATTACCATTGAGTTTATTACACAAATAATATTTGTAAAACAGTATATCTAGCGGTTGCACAAACAGTAATGAACTAATTGACGCTTTGTTTGTTTACATTCAGGTCAAGCGATTATTTGCTCATAATTATTATGAACATATGATGTGCTACTGATAAACATTATGATTATGATTACAATCTATACAAAGCGGTACTGTTGATGGAATTTAAAGTATTTGGAAGTCATTTAGGAACTGATAGCCTAATCCAGATAACTGCAATACTTGATAATATTTTTGATAAAGGTTTGGCAATGAAACGTTAATATAATATTACGCTTGTAATCCCTGAAGGGTTGGGCAGAGGTGTACCAAAGTAAATATTTTAGAATTTAGTTTTAGGTTTTCTCAGTAGGGGGGTTTCCCTGTGCCCGATTGTTGCTGGGGAGCCCTGTTGCCCGATTGATGCCAGACAGATGTGTTGCTGGGGAGTTTGTTCCGCCACTTTTTCTTTCCAGCTAAAACACTAGGAAGTGTCGAAGGATGGGCGTTTTGGGGGACTGTCTCTTGTAACTTGTAAATAAGTAAAGTAAATTTTGACGTTCGAAAAGTGCTGATTATCAGCCTAGTTTGAATAAATGAGTTTTGATTTTGATGTTGACTGATGGTAATACGCTCGCTTAGGTAGTATAGGGAAACCTTAACTCTTCGGGGGGAAAACTGGTGTGATCAATAATTCTCAGGATTTTGGAGTTACCTAAAACCCACGCACACATTGCGATACGGTTACTTCATCCAGCTCGAGATCGAATAACTTCAATGGCGAAGTCTAGATGAGCAAGAACCTAGTCTATTAAACAGACTATAAAAGTTTATATCTCTTAATGAAAACCTACCTATCTACGCAATAAGTTAAAGGACCAACCAGAGGAAGCTGCCTATTACCGTGTTGACGGACAATGGGATATGAACCTGCTGCTATTTATGAGTCGTTGTATCTAATCTTTGAACCCGACTGTCCACGAGGCAATCAAAAGAACGCATTCACAACTTTACCATACGTTATGCTACTGTTACTGGTATTAATCGTCTTTCACACAAAATGGTGCAATATTGCCTCATGACTTCAATGTCTTTGAAGACCATTTCGTGTAAGTTCTAGTTTCAGTAGTTGTTTTCCTTAAGGTTATCGTGTGGGCAGTAAGGTCTAACGACCCCACACACCCTAGTGTTAGAGTTTCTAAACCGCCTCAAGGGCTTCTGGCATGGTCTGAAGACCGCCATCACCGGTAAAGTATCTTCCATTCGCTAAATCTTTTCGCGACCGAGTAAATTTCGGCTACCAGAGCTTACTGCCATTTGACAGAAATCCTCCTCCCTCCTATCCGTTTTTTGTGGCCTCTTCACTCACCCTGCAACTTTAAAGAAAAACTTTTCGCCTCGTCATCATTCCTTCCCTTACTCCGATTTATTTGGGGTCGGCGCAGCATGTCTGCTTCTACGATACTTCACTATTACTCGTCATCTCAGCATTGACCACCATTATACCGATATCATCCTTCACACAGTCCATTCATCGTTACTTTGGTCATCTACTCTTATAGCCATCTAGATGGAAACATACAAAAAATAAAATCCGAGTTGGAACTCCTAATCATAAAAAAAAAACTAATTAGTCTGTCAGATAGATTTCCAAAAAATATTGGACACGTATTTTTTCTTTTTTCACGTAAACAAAAAATGAACACGATACAGTGTTTCGAAAACTCGTGTGACGTCATATGCTAGTAAATTTTGTACCTACAAGTGACGTTTCAAGCCCCACTCCATGATCTTTGACGCGCTTTGTCTTCGTCAATTTTTATTGATTTGATAAAACAAAAAACACGTATCCAATATTTTTCGATAATCTAACTGACGGACTAAACAGAATCATATTTTTTTGAGTCAGTCCGATCCCCTATCACCCAATTTAAGTTATTACTAAATACATAGGCCTTTCACAATTTGCTCCTCTGTAATGTAATGATACTTCCCTTATCAATGCCGGGTATAAAACCAGGGGGCAATTTAATCGTCAAGTATCGGATCATATCAAAATCATCGATTGTACGAATATTTTGATTAAAATCAATCAAAAGGTTCGTATGTCGATAAATTAGCATGTGTGACCCGCTTTATCTTGAACAATTACTATCGTATCGTATGTATTGGGAGTTCAGTTCAAAATGTTACCATTCATAGTTTTTAGCGCTTTCAAAGCGAGTTCAACAGCGTATGACGTGAAAGTTAAGCGCTTTTTTCATTTGCGGCTTTTAGTGGGACTGAAATCTTTTTAAGTGGTTTTTCCCCACAGTGGATGATGTTGCGAGTTTTTCCGCCGTTTTTTTGTTTTCACTGAAAATAGTTTTGTAGCGCTGTAAGGTCGAAGTTCGTTTGCAGTGGAGTCACGTTCGGAAATTCAATTACTTGTACAATTTATTTTACGGGTTGTAAGGGAACAAGGGTCACCGAATGGTTGCGCCAAACGCGATGAAAGGTGTTTGATCTTATTGAATACGAAGTGAACCCTTCACAGTAGGCATTTTTCTTTGATCTTTTCTTTTTGTTCTCATTTGAGAAGAAATAGAAACGTTCGTGTTCACGATGGGATTCTCATCGGCATAAATGATGAACTTCCATACAAACTGCCTCGGTCTATTGAGTATGAGGTCCTGGGACTCCTGGGTTCGACTTCCGGGACGAGCAAATTGGGAATTTTCCATCAGGAATTTCTTAGTAGCAGCCACGGAATCTGATTCACGCCCATTTGATTGCAATAGGCTCACCCACAGGGTCTTTTACATAACTGGCAAAATGTGGGTGTAGCTACACCTCTGCCGAACCCTTTGGGGAGTACTTAATTCCTTACAGGTTTGGCCCGGCCTAGAAAAGGCCTGATGTTCTGATATGTTTCATACAAACTTTCTTCTCCTATTTACTTCTTCCGTCCTTAGTCAGGCTACAAGACCCAGCAGCTGTTAAGGCTGTACGATGTCTACTAAGAGCCATCGTACGAGATTTTATTAAGTAGATTTATCTGCTTAACTTCAATTTTAGAACAGAGCAGGTAGATACTACTTAACTATTCTCAAACCAGAGCAAAGATTGGCCAATGGCATTTATCCGTATTTGGGCCTTCACTTCCCTTTGATTACGAATATTTTGCGATTGCAATGTAACTAGCAAATTATATGGCCGAATCGAAATTACTACTGCAATTACATCCAACTTGATTATTTGAATAACATGTTATGTAATGCAACTACAAAGTGTTGGGACTTAAATCAGAGTACTAAATTATAATGTACTAGTTGATGCCCGCGGCTTCGTCCGCGTGGATGTCGGGTTATCGCGATCAAAAGTAATCTTTTCATCCCCTCCTTTTAACCCCTAACAACCCGTTTTTCGCATTAAAACGTAGCCTATGTCCTTTTTCATTACTCATACTCTGAAAGTAGGTCAGAACATGCCTGCGGAGCGGGTTGAAAGTACTACTTTTCAGCCCTAGGGAAAATCGCTTTCTACTGACAGCTGTCAAATTATTTGTTGTAATTGGGAGCAAACCTATTGCCATCAACCAATGTAATTAGGAGCAAGCCTATTATTGCCACCAACCGATGTGATTAGGAGCAAGCCTATTACCCTCAACAAATGTAATTAGGAGCAAGCCTATTGACATCAACTGATGTAATTGGGACCAAGCCTATTGCCATCAAACAATGTAATTGGGACCAAGCCTATTGCCATCAAACAATGTAATTAGGAGCAAGCCTATTGCCATCAACTGATGAAATTGGGGGCAAGCCTATTGCCATCAACCGATGTAATTAGGAGCAAGCCTATTGCCATCGACCGATGTAATGAGGAGCTAGCCTATTGCCATCAACTGATGTAATTGGGGGCAAGCCTATTGCCATCGACCAATCTAATTAGGAGCAAACCTATTGCCGTCAACTGATGTAATTAAGTGCAAGCCTATTGCCATCAACCAAGCTAATTAGGAGCAAGCCTATTGCCATCAACCGATATAATTAGGAGCAAAGTTATTCATCGATTTAGGTAATTGGGGGCAAGCCTATTCCCAGCAACTTTCCTTGTATTCGCAATGAAAAGCACAGTGTTTACCTCGGGTTAAAGACTTATTTAGTCCCTCGAACTATTAGCGCCCTCGCTGCGCTCAGGCGCCAAACCCCGACTCGGGACTAAATAAGTTCCTTTCACCCCTAAGGTAACAATGTACTATTTCAGGCTCTAGACTATCTGTGTAAATTTTTCGAACCAAATTTCATTTAAATCGGTTCATTAGTTTTGGCGTGAAAGTGCGACAGACTGAAATACAGACAGAGTTACTTTCACGTTTATAATATTATAAAGGATTTGAAAATAAAGTATTTTGAGTTCAGGTTTTCTTATTTTTATAAGCTTTTATTTAACTTGCCCTGTTAGACTATGTATTCAAATCTTCTAACCCAATTTCAAGGCAGTTGTCCCCCACCGATTGAGCTGAAATTTTGCACACACCTTTAGTTCTGGTGACAATATATTTTTGTGTCAAATATGATTTGATCCCGCAGCCAGGATCACATGGCATCGTCCCCTCACGAGACAACTTAAAGGTTAATAGCAGGGGCACGAGAGTCCCATGTAGGTAGGGTGAGCCTGTTGCCATCAACCGGGGACAAATCCAGACTCCCTGGCTGGTATTGCGAAATTCTCTATGGGAAAAGTGAATACCACTTCCTAGTAATTTATTCTAGTGATTTGAAACTTTACTTATTAAAAAACAATTTTTAAAACCAAAAAATGTTATCTCTTTGTCTGGTATTACCATCATTAGCAAACAGGAGTGTAGTTGACTGATAAAAATGTTCGCTCTTGAAACTGGGTGTTAATTCGACACCGTAGTTTAATGAAGTTACACAATATTTGTGATATGCTATCTGTAGCTTAGCGTTCAGTGTCGGTCTTTCAACTTAGAAACGGGAAACATAGTTCGTCTTTAATTTTCGTGTGGTTAGTGCCTAACCAGCCGGCTTAGCATGACCATCGTAGAAACGGGTTTTGTCGACGAAAGAATCGACAAAATGACAGATTGTAGCAAGGTTTCATGTCAAATTGTATGGAAAAATCTTTGTCTATTCTTGGTAGAATAGAGATAAAATCGCCATGCTACCGGGGCTGGTGTTAGAGTTTTTACGTCGCCAATGAGCCTCTGACTTGGATTTACATTAAGTCCAGACACCATACATAACATCACACTTGTAATCCCTGAAGTTTTACGCAGAGGTATACCCATTTCGCCGGTAATGTTTAAGTCCCATAGAATAGGGTGCTAGCCTATTAACATCAACTGGGCACAAAGCCAGTTTTTTTTAAATAAGATATGGGTGTACTCTTGCCCTCAATCTTGCCCCAGGGGCAGAGATGAGGTCGACGATGTAACGAGCTAACCCAGAAGAAGCCTATTTACTCGCGACTTAAATAGATTGGGGTTATATGAACTCGGGAAAACCGACGCAGGCAGGGAGTTCCACTCTTTGGCTGTGCGCATAATAAAAGATTTAGCAAAGCGTTTCGTACGAATGTGCGGAACATCGACAAGGTATTTATTTATTTAAACTTCTCGCACACAAAAAAAGGTACAAAGGCGGACTTAATGCCTTAGGCATTCTCTACCAGTCAACCAAGGGTGGTGTAACCAATGTATGGGTGATAACCTGCGGTACGTCTAGTCTCTCGATGGAAGAAAGGTGAATGCGGAATCAGCTCGTGGCTGCTACTGCGAAAGTTTTGATGGAAAAACCCTTTAAGACTGTCCGACCTGATCATCTTTCGATCATCATGTCACCACTTAATTCAGAAATAAGTCACAATTCTATTCAAGTCCGACTGGTAACTTATCTTACTTCTAGACCAACTTTGCTCGTTAAAAGTATCCAAGGTCGCTCAAGAGTACAGCAACAAAGTCAAAAGTATAATTTTCCGTGGCAGGGCGGTACGAATAAGGAAACTTGGAACGTCTACAGTTTAGTACCTACGCAACTTATTACATTAACAGAAGACAATAACTTTTCGTCCACAATTTACATATCTAAAGAAAACTAAACTCGTTAAATATTAGAATATTATGATGATTTGTTACAGTCGATTGACCTAGAAATCTATAAATATTTTTTGAATAATAACGTCGGTTTTCGTGTCCGTCTGTGTGACCGAATTGTCCTTAAACTACGCTATAGAGTAATCTGTGGCTATAGCCTATAAGTAGTCACCGTAATATAAGAAGAAATAATAAATAAACTAGAACCAAATAAAACATGGATAAAATGACACAGAAACGCACTGCAGACGGCTTAAATAAATTAATATTAAACTTGCTAACAAATCTTAGCAGGACCGTGTAATATATGAATTGAATCCTGTATCAGATTTGATAACATTACATAAGCATATTTGTGATTCCTTATAATTATGGACAAGGATGGCGATGCGAACCTATACAAAAATATACAAGGCGTTTACGTACAAAAAATCTAAAAATCTTCCATAATGTCTTAGTATTTAAGTATCACTTTTGAATATATTTTACTTCTTCCATTGCTCGTATCATAAGTATAAGCTCTAGAAAATGTCTTAGAAATCAACTCTCTTTGGAAGAAAACAAGCGATGGAGAGTGACTGTTCTATTGTAAATCTGACGAAGAAAGAACTCAATTCCTTCTTGAATCATTGTACTAAATTCCAACCCCTTTCCAGGATATAATAGAGCTAGAGAAATGTTTCTGGACCCTACGCAACGCGGCCCCCACCGGCCAGCTAGACGCCGAGAGCCTATCACCACTGCTGTCCCCACCGCTACCAGCTGCCGCGGTGGCTGGGGCCTTCCTGGCCTTCGACGAGAACAGGGACGGGCATGTGGACTTCAAGGAGCTGTGCTGTGGACTCAGTGCCGCTTGCCGGGGACCTAGGACTGAGAGGTTGAAATGTGAGTCGATTTTGTCACTTTTTGATGGAAATAGTACATTTAAGATGTAAGTGCGGAATGTTTGTTATTGCATTTGAGGCGGAATTCACAACCGAGCCGACCGACGGGGTTGTAATAGAGCCGAGAACTGCAATCACAAATGCCCACGTGTATTTTGAACTTTATTGTAGTGCGATGAGAGTAATTTTTCGAGGAAGTGTGTTGAAAAATGTTTTCTTAGAGTTGCGACTGAAAGACGTTACTGTTGCAGTTGTCTTCGGAAGAGCACCTTTATATCCCTTGTTTTAGGGAATTTTGATTGGTGCCTGTCAATCATAAACCTAACAATAAGATATTTCCATTTCAATGGTGCTTACATAGTTTACAATAAGTTCTATGTTTAGTGCTAGATGTTTTAATTTGGCAATTATTCTGATTTGGTTATTTCCTCATAGGAAAAGCCTTTTTAACCATAAACTAGATGCTTCCGGCAACTCAACAATGGTTTCATTGTGCATTCTCGTTACTTAAAAGTACGGTCAATTTGTCTGCATTATTGTTCATTAAAGTATTCATCGAGATATCTTGAGCAATCAACTTATGAAAACTCTTTCTGCTCCATACAAAAATGGATTAAAAGGCGAAAAGGAAGAACTATGTTGCTTACGCACTTTACAATAACTACGTTTTTAGGGATCCGTACCCAATGGGTAAAAACGGGACCTTATTACTATATAAGACTTCGCTGTCTGTCCGTCCGTCTGTCTGTCACCTGGCTGTATCAATGTAATGTAAAATAAATATTTAAGGAGGGTTACCATACAACAAAGTGATTTTTATAGATTTTGTTTTGTTATTTTCAATTCAGACAGAGAGAAATATATTATTTCAAATCTTACTCTGCCCTCTGTGTAGTTGTTTTTCTGCCAGACATAATATTTAAACTATGATTGTAGACACATCCTACGTATAATTTATTCACGTGTGCGGTTTTTCTCGAAAGGTAGAAAAAAAATGACAAAAGAGCCGTTATCATAATGCCAGTGCTACGGCTGTTTTGTCATTTTTAGGGTTCCGTACCTCAAAAGGAAAAAACGGAACCCTTATAGGATCACTTTGTTGTCCGTCTGTCCGTCCGTCCGTCTGTCAAGACCCTTTTTCTCAGGAACGCGTGGAGGTATGAAGCTGAAATTTATATCAATTACTCAGGTCTACTGTCCCTTGAAGCTGTGAAAAAATCAAACTTCTAAGCCAACGCAATCAAAAGATACAGCCGTTTATGCCGCAAATTTTCGACACTTGCAAGGGAATCAAAACCTACAGGGTGCTTCCCGTGAACTCAGAATCTTGAAATTTGGTACGAAGCAACGTCTTATAGCATAGATGAAGGAAAAATTACGAAAACCATAAATTTTTAGTTACATCACATAATATAAAATATTCTAAGTAATTTTAAACTTTGTTTGTACGGAACCCTCGGTGCGCGAGTCCGACTCGCACTTGGCCGGTTTTTTAAAATGGCAAGGTATTGTAGTTTCACCAGTGTTCGTTTAAAACTGAAGTCGAACTATATCATCATATTACATTTACATGCCGTCTTAGGTCCCTAAAAATCAGAATGCAGTCAATCCAAAAATGATTACATTTTGATCCTTATAAACAAAAAAAAATCTTATATCCTCATTATCACACATGTATAACCCTTTAAAGGTTACCCTTTTATATTACGTATGTTAACGAACCTTAAAGTAAGCGAAGACATAATATCTGTAAGAAGAAACCTGTTTGTGGCGTTTGTTCTTTCCTTATCTCGCAGTATGAAAGTTAGCGAGCGCCTGCGCCGGTTGAAGATAAAAAGAAATGTATAAGTAAATCATATAATGTATGATGCATTGGAGGAAACTGGTCTTGCTTTGATAACATTTACGGTTTAAGGCGCAGATAAGAGGGACACCGTAAAAACGACCTGTTTTTTGTTGCAGAGTTAGCCGTATTGCTACTTAATACAATTCCAAAAAAAAATACAGTGTATAGTCAAATGTATATATAGGTAAAAGACTTATGCAAAAATATTTTCTAAAATCAATCAAGAACCTCGAAAAAAAAATCACAAAATCACAAAAAAAATCACACGAAAAAACTTTTTCGTCTCGAAATGCTCAATATTTTGAGCGATAACTGTTATTTTTTTTATTACTATCAGAAAGGAAATTTAACCAACTAAAGACATGTAAAAATATTTTAACATTACAGCGTATTTTCTTTTTTAATAAATTAAATCTGCGAACTATCGTTCATATTGGCAGCCACGAGAATCAAACGCATCCCCATTTTCAACCTTATTTGTTTAGGCGATGAGTTAAACGCGCGCTCAAGGTCGCGGGCAGGTAATGTCGCCTTAAGGCGAGGTTTCCCTACTTTGTTTTTATGTACGCACGACCTCGTCCCCCGCCCTGCCGCGCGAGCGATATAATGCCTAAATTTTGACTGTTTTTTCTTCTTGGAGAAAAATGATAAAGAAATTATACATTATGTGACCCGAGATAATACACATTTTTTACGACCTTTATTATGATATAAGTTTCATTTTTCAAAGCCTAATATAACTCAAGTAAAACGATTATTTAGCCATCATTTGGACATGTCTTTGCGATTTAATTGGATGCAGTGAAGTGTAAGTAATCGTGTATCGCATGCCCGACATATCATGATCGAAAAGTCAACTATGTAATACATTTTTTTCAAAATTTAAATCTGTTCCATGTACGAGTAAAACGCTATTGTTGACAACGTTTATCGGGGTTACCCCGCCTTAAGGGACATCCACACTGCCGTCGGGGCTGCGTGTTGTTCACAAGAGAAACCGCGGCCTCGGCACAAGGGCTAACAAGGAACATGGGTGGTTTTTAGTCAGTAGAAGTCTGACACTCCCTACCGCTCTGACCAGAGCGGGAGGAGTCATTTGATGATTTCCCACCCCGCAAAAAAAAAAGAAACATCTACACGCAAAACGGGTTCCATGAATTTAGTTTATGATTCTAGACCAACTAGAGTAGATAGATTTTAATAGCCGCATAAAATATACGGCTTATATGGAAATACAAACGGCAGTTTCGTAAATTTTGACCGTGTGGGGTAGGTATTGGACGTCTGAATAATTTCAGGTACCGACTCGGTAAAAAAATGCTGGGTTTTTTTGGACAGTAACGTTAAGTTTGCGGTTTTGCCCAAACTTGTCGTTGAAAACCCAAACAAACATACATTCGAGAATAAATTTATATCAATGTGTCACAGATCGTATTTTTCTATGACTAGCACTGAGGACTAGCAATACTTAGACGATATCTAAATCAGTATCCGTTTATAATCTCGGAAAGTCCGGTCAAGTTCTGTTAGACATGCAAAGGTACAAAAATTCATAGAACTAAAAAATTGTATGAATGGTCGAAATTCCGTTATAAATAAATGCTAAAAAGTTCCCATCGATCCCGTACCTGGAAAAAAAATATTCATGGTCTCAAAAATGTGTTTTTCGTGTACATAGTAGGTATGTACGCGTGCGTGCGCAATCTGGACGTATCCTTGATCTGTTCTGTCTCCTGCTGATATGGAGAGTAGTGTAAATTAAGGTTTTCCTAGTCCTCCGGTACTTTTCTAATTAATGTCGTTGCGGGATCCAAGACAGTTAAATGGTTTCTCTGGGACTTCATCCAGCTTCATTGTCTCTGCGCTTTTCTGGTGGTCGCTACAGTTGATTCTGGCGCACAGGAGTAGTTTGAGGATAGTGTGGCGGGCTTGTCTCGAAAAAAAAGTACCTAACGTAATGTAGATTTTTTGCATAAGTGGCAGCCTTACCTGCGATCGCTCGACCCATGTCGTCAAATTAACTGGCGATTGATATAGTTATTATAGCACCAAATCTATTGTTCCTCTCAAGTAAAAACCGTCCATTTGGGCTTCACCGCAGTCGGGTAAATAGAGAATCTTCTCATAAATACGACGTATTGACGCTAAGGTGACTATGAACAGCAGCAGTCGACCATAATTATTACAAAGTGACAATCATCAACAGCCTATTAATGTTCCCACTGCTGGGACACAGGCCTCCTCTCTTTTGAGAGTGAATGGGCTATAATCTACCACGCGGGCCCAGTGCGGATTGGTAGATGTCACATGTCTTTGAATTTTCTAAGACATGCCGGTTTCCTCACGATGTTTTCCTTCACCGTTTTGAGAGCAGCGGTGATGAAATAAATTACACAAAGTAATGTGCCTGCCGGGGTTCGAACCCACGACCTACTGTTCGTAAGTCGGGGCCGCCACCACTGGGCCACCGCTGCTCTTCTTCTCTATTCTCTTCTCTATTTCAAATAACTATTTAATCATTACTATTTTTATCTCATAAATAGTAAATTTTCTCATGTAAACGAACATTGTAAGAAAAACGTGAGTTAAACAAAACACAATCAGTGTGAAGTGACAATAATGATGACTAATAAACTGTCGATACTTATCATTCATTTGCATTCTCAATTAAGTTTGATTAAACACGATTAGGTATGTAGAAATTATATCAAAGTAATTATTAATTAAATAATGATTATTATGTATGGGACCATACATAATAATCATTATTTAATTAATAATTACTTTGATATAATTTCCTGACCGGTTTCTGTCATGGCGGTCAATCTTCGCGGAGATAAGCTTATCGGCGCGGAAGATATTATAGTGCACAAGTATGTGCGCAGGTACAGGTGCACTCTCTGTTCCTTTACTCTCATAGTCCTATGGGACGGCAATCCGACACGATCGGAGAGAGAGCTGGGGCCCAATTCTGTAACTTAAAGATAAGCAACATGCCATTGTCACTCTATCGACACAATAAAGACATTATTATGCAATAGGGAAAAGAGGTGTCGTTGTTCGATGGCTTCACAATGGCAGTTCGATAGCCAAACACGATAGACACAACTGTCAGATTTCACTTGAAATATATTTACAGACTACCTTAAAGTCCTACTATGGCGTTTCAATGTCACTACAGTGGCAAGTCAATGACTTTAAATATTTGTAGAATACCAAATGTCAATGAGTAGTCTATTGAGACACAACCGACACACTATTGATAAGTTAGCTATTTTACAGAATTGGGCCCCAGGGGTTCTAAAATGGGCACTTAGAAGATCAAAATATGAATTGTGTTAAAAAGCGTAAAATGGATTTTTCATAATAGTAACTGCGTCTGTGATCATTTAGGAAAATAGATCATAGTAGGAAGATAATATAACTCATATTATAATCTGCTAAAGTGCATTTTAGACCCCCAGGTGCAGAACCAACGGCTTAACGTGCTGACTGCCCCGTTGAGCTCGTCGTCGCAAGCGCATCTGCTAACGGTTAGTTGACAGTAAGGCTGGCTTCACAGCTATCCGGGAGACCCGTACGGGCTGTCTGAAGTGTGAAGTAGCTTAACATTTTGAAATTTTATTTATTTGATGTAAAGGACTCCAGCTTTAGGAGGGGCCCGCAAGGGCCGACGCCCGTCGGGGCTGTGGCTTGTCGAAAGGATAACGCGGCTCCGACACAAGGGCGAAGAAGGAACATGGGTTTGGTTTTTAGTCAGTAGAAGTCTGACACTCCCCTTCGCTCTGCCCAAGAGCGGGGGGGGTTATTCGATGATTTTCCACCCACCAAAAAAAAAAAAAAAAAGGACTCCAGCTTTTACTTTTTCAGAAATTTATGGTTCAGAAGAATGTTCTTCTTCTTAGCGTGTCGATGACAATATTTAAATTAGCGACGAGTTTGGCATTTTCAGTTCCAACCATTAGCTCCTGTGAGGTGCAAGTAACGAGACATCATCATCATCATCATCAGCCTATAATGTTCCCACTGCAGGGACTCAGGCCTCCTCTCTAGGAGAGGGATGGGCTGTAATCCACCACGCGGGCCCAGTGCGGATTGGTAGATGTCACATATCTTCGAAGTTTTGGTTCTAAGATATGCCGGTTTCCTCACGATGTTTTCCTTCACCGTTTTGAGAGCAGTGGTGATGAAATAAATTACACAAAGTAATGCGCCTGCCTGGGTTCGAACCCACGACCTACTGTTCGTAAGTCGGGGCCGCCACCACTGTGCCACCACTGCTCTAACGGGACATGCAGGACACGAAATCAAGTGTAGGTACCGTCGTCTGTGGGGCAACACCACATTTAAAAGATTATTTTTTTAAATATTCCTTACTCTTAAATATCTTGTAACGAGTAATATCTTACAAGTTTTTATTAAAAACGTGCCTTGAAATTTTGAGCCGTGTTATCTACCTCTGATGTTGTCTCTACGTTTATATTTTTGTCTCACTTAGTGATCGGTTGAACTGGGTAATGATTTATTCATTTGATGGAAAATCGATGAAGTTACAGTTTGAGCTACATTAAATATGTATACAGCGGATTCCCAGGTCACGATTATGATGTCGTATGTTTGTTGACTAATATTACTTTTGTGATAATTTGGTATCTAAGTAGTGCCTAATAAGAATGCTTTGACAGACACGCACGGTCGGACTGTCTAAACTGCTTGTACAAGAGCACAGATTACAAGAGTTCCTTTTAGAACGAAGGCGAGCATGAGGCA
Organism: Diarsia dahlii; assembly: GCA_949775195.1. Lineage (NCBI taxonomy): Eukaryota > Metazoa > Arthropoda > Insecta > Lepidoptera > Noctuidae > Diarsia > Diarsia dahlii. Next base: position 19,449,898 of record OX459210.1, read on the forward strand.
ATAGGGTTTTTGAAAATTCATCCTTAAATCCTTTTCCATAGGGGTTCATTCTTATGTGAAGGAAATTCGTAATTTTTGCATGGGAAATACGACTGGGGCACACACACGGCTTATCTTTTATATCTTGTTAGTAAAATGACAAGACGCTAAAAACGCTAATTTGTATCTCTAGTGTTAATGAAACTGTTATCGAATCACAAGTCTGTATACATCTCGATAAATCCAACATTTCTTGGTCGAAACTTTTATAATAATATGTAACATTTGCATTGCGCTAAAAAACTTGTGAGGGTTCTAACAAAAATGACAGCAGTTTTTGAAACTCGAAAAGTCATCTAAACAGAATTTTTTTTGGACATTTTACCTCGTCATACCTTTGACGTTAAACAATATATTCACACTAACAAACGAATGTCTAAAATGCGGGAAGGAAGGAAAACTAAAATACTCAGCAGTGATGTAGGTAAATTGTATGTAAGATTTTAATTCCACGAAGGGGCAAACTTATCCTGTGTCGGTTTGTACGCAATAGTTTTGACGTAGGCCGTGGTAATAATGATGATATCTTAGCAATTTATCAATACTTCTGGACAGAGCGCGTATTTTTAGGAGGTTCCTCTCAAGAGTCCTGATTACTGGTAGCTTGAACCCTGTTCCCGATACTGGTGGGCTACTATTAAAAATGTAAATAATCCTACTAACATTATAAATGCGAAAGTTTGTGAGGATGTTTGTTACTCTCTCAAAAACTACTGAACGAATGTAGATGACATTTAGAATACTGATAGTTTTTAGCCTGGATTACCACATAGGATACTTCTTATCCCGGTAGTATGATCCCGTGGGACAATTATCGAATTCCGCAGGCGAAGCCGCTGGCACAAGCTACTATGTTATAAATACGTAGTTTTTGTGTTTGGACGAATACTAAACTGACAAATTAAAAGCAGCCTATGGTGTGACCGACGGACAGTAAAGTCTCAAGTTCGTATTGTATAATTTTATCAAAATCAAAACTCATTTATTCAAACTAGGCTGATAATCAGCACTTTTCGAAGGTCAAAATTTACTTTACTTTACTACTTATTTACATTTTTATAAGACAGTCCCCCAAAACGCCCACTCATCGACACTTCCTAGTGTTTAGCTGGAAAAAAGAAGTGGCGGAACAAACTTCCCAGCACATAATAATATCACTTGCATCGGTGAAGGAAAACATCGTGAGCAAACCAGCATGCCTGCGAGACATTTCTCGACGGCATGTAAAGCCAAGATAGATGCCCATGGGCGGCATAAAAACTGACACCAGGGTAGCCACTAACCACAAAATAGACGAAGTCATATTTAAAGCTAAAGAAATACACTACTTACTATTAACTGTCCCAGGCTCGTCAGTGATCCTTTCGGAGCAAGACGTTCAATGGCGAATTCCTTTTAATTTCCATAATGTCAGTCGTAACAGGCAATTTAATAGTGATTGATCGTGCAAAATGACTATACTGACCAGATGCCCCAAATAGAAGCTCAGAGAGGCGACTAAAAGGCCAAACACATGTTTATATGAATTAATCAATGTCAGACGAGGACATTAGCGGATTCGGACATAGTCATCTTTATCATTCAAATTGAAATAACATTGTTCGGAAAAGAACTGGAGCGACCCAGAGCCTGCAGAAAACAACCTTATTTTTGGGAGGGTTGGCAAATCAATCAAATAACCCCCCCGCTCTAGGCATAGCGGAAGAGTGATCAGATTTCTACTGACTAAAAACCACCCATGTTCCCCTCTGTCGAACAAGCCGCAGCCTCGACGGGAGAATAAACAACCTGAAGTAGCCATCGGCTGGCCTTTTTTGTCGAAGGACGGATGGCCGATGTAGCAAACGCCTCATGGAGTAGACGTCACGTATTGGCAAGCAATCACGCCCCCCATCTAACTTCGGTGACCTTTTTTTTTTTTTTTATTTTTGGTGGGTGGAAAATCATCAAATGACCCCCCCCGCTCTTGGGCAGAGCGAAGGGGAGTGTTAGACTTCTACTGACTAAAAACCGAACCCATGTTCCTTCTTTGCCCTTGCGTCGAGGCCACGTTAAGAATAGGCTGGATGCGGATGACACAGGACAAGGTGTTGTGTCGCAACCTGGGAGAGGTCTATCTCAAGGCACCAAAGAAACCGATTCCTGCTGCCTTCCTTTTGGGAATAAGGCTTTACGTACTTGTGTAGTGAAGAACTGCGGTAGGCGGAGTGGATTGTTTGATCGTTCCATTCCACAAACGGCAACTACTAAGCACTGCTACGTTGAACTTTTCGCTACTATATTAAAATAATCCTTACATAGTACCTATAATAAAAACAAACGCTAATGCATATTCAAAGCAACTATTCTAATTCTAAATCAGCACGGAAGTAAAGTTTAAAACAAGAAGGGTCCTTGACACAGCTGACATAACGAACAAAAGCGACGTAAAAAGCGTAGTTTCCTACGTACAGACCATGCCCCCCAGGTCAGTAGATCAAGGTGACTTGCATACATCACTAGGTTTTACATTCGGTTTGTTTTGCTATGGAGATATGTGCTTTATATCATGCATATTTAATGCATAATTTCCAATGAAAAGCTAGAATTTGTGTGTTGATGTCTTGCACTGGGTAAAGTCGACTGGTCGTTTTAATATGCTGTCCCATTTGTCGACCTTGTCCGACGCTGTTGACAAAAAGCTTGTGAACATAGCATTAAGTGCAAGAAGGGTTGTCTGTAGCATACCAGTGACAGTAAGACTCTGCCCTTACTATACTCGTATAGTAAAAAATACTATAAGAAAATACAATACAACAAGTTGTTCCGTGTCATATGAAAGCAGTCCATAGTCTTCCATTGCGATTTTAAAAAAAATATAGAAGAGAACCGTAGTGCGTAGAACTAATACCACTAATACTCAACTTTTATTTATTTATTTGTTTTTTTTTTTTACTCCTATTTGAATGTTTAACAGTCATCATTATCATCAATAGCAGTTTTGATTCCACTCAAAGCGGGATATACTCCTCTTCTCTTTCGCCTTGCTTCCCTTGTCTTCCCGAGTCTCCACCAGGTTTTACCACCGATCTTCTGAATCTCATCCATCTGACTATAGACTATTAGTCAAACAGTAAACCAATCAACTCAAAGCTCTATATACCTGCATAACTTAGACCACTGACCACATAAGTGACATAAGTAAAAGTACCTTACACTTGAAGCATACAAAAGGAACTTCCGACTTCCTCACAGGATGACTGTGTCAGCCTCAGCAGTGACTGGTTACTAAAAACAGTTGACGACGCAGGACTGTCACCGGACTTCCCGGCAAATGTCCTCATAGTTATTGGCCCAGGTTTATACTTCCGTGTTGGCAGTCTTTGAAGATTTCTTTGTTTGTTGGTTTTGCTTACATAATTTTGTAGGAGTGTGATCGCACTAGTTCTCTTCAAAGGAAGTTAGATAACCTCTTTAGTTGAACTCTTCGAGCAACATTTTGGGAAAAGTGATGTGTTTTGGTGGCAAGGTAAGAGTCACAGCTGCTTACGAATGTTCAGTAAATTCGGGACAAACGCTGACCATATTGGGGAGGTTCTTCAGAAAGGTCTAATGCCTATTACGATGTTCTGTAGTTTCTGCCTAGCTCCATGGAAAGAAATCTGTGAGTTTATATTTAACCTAGACCCAGGCCTCATGGTTAATACAAAAATATCCCCGGATTTTTGCTTAGTGGGAATTAGAAATAAGCCTCTGTCGCCCCCTCTCTCAAGGTTTAAGTTTGTCGTATCGTAGCTGCCGCCTTTGTCGTAAAATATTAACATTGTTTTCTTGTCCAATTTTATGGCTAACTCATTAAATGATCTTGACTTAATGTCTCATGACGCGCGCTCTGTTTTTGTCAAGAATTATCCTTATACAAGAATCTAATTTTGTGTAGAGATAAATAAGGGATGAAATCCAATCATCATTTCCACGTGTTTCATATCTTTGTGTTTCTTATCTTTCTTATAACGAATCTTATATATAAGACTAGCTGATGCCCGCGGCTTCGCCCGCGTGGATGTCGATCAAATTATACTATACTAAAGCCTTCCTCGAGAACCACTTTAGCCATTGGTGAAAACAGCATGAAAATGTGTGCAATAGTTTTTGAGTTTATCGCGAACAGACAGACAGACGCGGCGGAGGACTTTGTTTTATAATATGTAGTGACTAGCTGTTGCCGGAGGCTTCGCCCGCTACAACTCGAAAATTAGATAAAATCGGGATAAAAACTATCCAGGTTATAAACTATCTGTGTACAAAATTGTATCCAAATCCGTTCAGTATTTTTTGCGTGAAAGAGTAACAAACATCCATCCATCCGTACATACATACTTACAAACTTTCACGTTTATAATATTAAGTAGGAAAATATTATCATTTGGAGTCAAGTTAACGACAGCTGGTCTGACGGAATTAGGGAAAGAATTCTGTCGTAATTTGGCGAAACACAGATATTACCGCAAAGATAATTTAACCCGAATTCGAGGTCGAGTTAATTAAGATTTGTCTCAGACCTTACTTTGATGAGATGTTTCCTTCTGCTTACTGTCAAGGTCGACGGTCAATGTCACTCTAATTATTGTTTTGGCAAATTAGACTTAATTTTGTCTGGGAACTAAACTTAGTTTTGTCTAGGAAGACTACTTTGGGATTTTTTTAAATCAGCATAGGTGTTTGTCGAAACTGACTTACTAATAGTAAGTCGTGAGTTCGAATCCAGGCAGGCGTATTACTTTGTGTAATTTATTTCATCACCACTGCTCTCAAAACGGTGAAGAAAAACATTGCGAGGAAACCAGCATGTCTTAAAACCAAAAAGTTTGAAGACATGTGACATCTATCAACCAGCACTGAGCTCGCGTGGTGGATTATAGGGGTTGGCATTTGAATTACGCATCCCGAATTTGGAGTTGGTAAGGGTTGTATTTTATAGAGGATGTTTGCCCCTTTCAATTGACACCCCTTTCACCCTGAGCAGACTCGTGGTTTTCTTTAAATTAGCGTTTGAAGTTACGTGCAACGGAACATGTTTTTTCATCAATATAGGAAAAATAAATATTCTGTGAACGTGAAACGGAACGTTTTCCGCCATTTTGTTATGAATGTTGACCTTCGATCAATAATAGTACTAGATTAAGCATCAGGAACAAAACTAAGTCGCTCAAGTGGCCACGTTTGCACACACGTAAACATCTACATAACATCTTAGAAAAAAGTTCAATATTATTAACAACTTCAGATGATTATAAACCATAACACTTAAACATAACGTTTAATTATCATTGTAAAGTATATTTATTTAAGCCCTTTCATCGGAGAAAGATTGGAAGCAAAACATTTTAAATGTCGCTCCAAAGTAAAAAGTCATCAGTACAAAAATATTCATTCTAAAATGAAACTTAAAGTCTAAGCAATACGGTTAAAAGCATTTTGTGTACAATGTCGTGCTTATTCTATTGCGGAACTAGCGTTCCCTGTTCAAGAACATGATACAATAGTTGGTGCGTTGTAGCAAACATTGGCCAAACAATCATAATATTCGCTGATTTAATTATATTTACAGTTTAATTATGTTTAAATATTATGAAAAAGCACATAATGATATTAAATTACCGAAAAAAAGATATTCCTTTTAAAACCTCGGTGTTACGGTGGTTATTTACGCAGTTTTTGAACGCATACTGCGGTATTTTGACGTCTTAGTGTTGGCTATGATTGGACCATACTGATTTGAAATAAGACCACAAATACGTTTGTGGTCTTATATTTCGGGCCGTTTTTGAAGCGCTTATCGGGAATCTAGTACATTATTGATCGAAGATGTTGACAGTTTTGACGTTTGTCATTCCGTTTCTCTTGTAGTTACGTGAATGTTCTTTTGGTGTTTTTAAGTTCGTAGGACGAACCCGCTACTAGGAAAACTTGGATAATACGACCGTCTCGCGACAGTATCCTTTATGGGCGGCATGGGCACCGGGCCGTAGGCCGACGAAGGAGGCCGGCGGAGGCCCGGCACTTCGGGGACAGAACATGCGTGGCATGTATGAGTGACGTCATTATTATTATTATTATTGGGGTGATTCATCCACTTAGCGGACGACTATCAGACTAGCAGGTTCGGTTCCAAAAAATTGTTTTTCTTAAGAATGGTGCGTCGCCTTTACATGGGAGTGGTGCCAGGGCACGGTGGGCACCACCCCTCACCCTTCCCCTGTCAAATGACACAAAAATTTTACCCGTTTCGCGTTTTAGCGCTATTCTAACCTCAAAATTTAAAAAGTTAAATAAAAAAAAACTACGCATTTGCTCACTTGGGGGGTTGAAGGGGGGGTGGGGGGACCCCGCCCCCTCCCCCTCCCCCAACCCCAGCTGTTATATTAGGATGCGTATTTCAATAGCAACCCCGATTATAGCCCATCCCTCTCCTAGAGGGCTAGAGAGGAGGCCTGAGTCCCTGCAGTGGGTTAGAGCATGACATGTTACGACTTAGGATACTTTGATCCTGATACTATACACCCGTAGAATAATTCCCGACCTCCACTGACAAAGCCAGGGGTAAAAACTAGTTACAAGTTAACAAGTAGCCTTAAAATTAGTTCTCACAATAAAATAACAAGTCCTCACATAAAAATATGTGCGTCATACTTAAGGGACAAAGTACTGTTGCGCACACAATCTAAGTTAAATGTCCGTGACGAAACGAAGGTCGTCTCAGCATTGTTCATCTCTCGCGCCGCGACTAATTGCGTTTTAAATGAGACGTTCGCGAAGCACGTGCTACGTGACTGTACCGTCAGTGCCTAGCTTTACCAGAGCCCTTGTAGAGGACAGGTGGTGTGAGAAGACGGGTCAGGTAATGTTGGGCGGATTGTATTGTGGTGTGATGTCAGCACGTCACGTACAGCACGTAGTATAATATGCTAAGGTAGAGAGTATGTGAATACGTGATTGTAGATTATCGACATAACATCACGTCGTAGCTATGTATATAATGTTGCTAATTAAAGGTGGAAGAGTAATCGACTCTTGGAGTAGTAACTAACATGTAGTTTACTTTGACCCCTCCATCTCCTCGCATCGCATGGCGACCTTGCCAGTCGGCTGGACGGCGTTATAGTTGCCCGACCGGGAGCTAGTCACGGTTCGTGGTTGGCGGTTTGGTTGTCTTCATTGAGTATCACGTCAGTCGCGTCACGTCGCAGGCCATGGGAAGCACGACGTCCAAGGAAGAGGTGATTATCGCCCAGACGTCTACGAGTGGTGCAAATACCGCAACGGTTACTCAGGAGCAGCTGGCGGCTATCAAGACCGTGTTGCTGTTTGTATGGCAGTTGTCATCATAGGGTTGGCGGTTCGCATGTATCGGAGATGTCACCACAACTGGATTGAAGAAAAGATGAGACAGCGGGAAGTCCAGAAGGCTGTACAGATGGTTTGACCAGGAGCCGTCGGAGGAACGAAGTAAGTGTTTCTTAAGTGGAAGTTAATAAGGGTGTTTCGGTGCTTGTGTTCATCGTTAAATTTAGAGACATTAATTTAAATGGAAGTGGAGTTAACGTCGCTATTTGTACAACTTAAGTTATTAAGGGAATCTATTGTCAAGTTAGGTCCTAGTAGGCGAAAAGGCAGGAATTTTGATAGTAAGATTAGTGAGGTGAAAGCGCTTTATTGTAAATTTAAGTGTATAGTTTCAGGATATAGTAAGTTCTCGGAAGAATTGGCTCAGTTGGTATGTAAGATAGAAGCATTATACGTCGACACTATTAAGTTTGAGAGCGAAACCGAAACGGAACAAAACATGGCGGCGGAAAAGTTTTCTTTGAGAACGGCAGTTGGCCTACTCCCAAAGATGAGTGGTGATGAACAAGTTACGCAAGACTTAATTGATGCCATAGGATTATATAGTTCTATGTTAGTGGAAGCAGATAATGCTCTTTTAATTAAATTTGTTTTGACTACACGACTTACCCAGGGTGCTAGGATTCGGTTGTCCTCTAGTTACGCAACGGTAGAATGTCTGTTAGCTGATATGAAGAAGCATTTGTTAACAGTAGAGTCGGACGTAGCTGTGCAAGCGAAACTTGCTCGCGCTAGGCAGAATGATAGGTCGGTCGCGGGTTTTGGGGCTGAGATAGAGAAGTTAATGGTTAGTTTGACTATTTCTCAAGCCGGGGAAAGTTCGGAAGCATATGAGATTTTGCGGCCGTTGAACGAAAAGTACGCGATCAGGAAGTTTGCTGACGGGCTTCGCAATCAGCGTTTAGGTACGATCATTACGGCGCGGAATTTGACTTGTTTGAAGGATGCGATCAGGGTAGCAGAAGACGAAGGTTGTGCATCGTCGGCACAGGTTATGGCGTATCAGCGTTGGCCCGCAAGGGGTGGTTTTGATAATAGAGGTCGCGGAAGTGGTTATAGGCGGTCTACAGTAGGAAGTGGATACGCGCAACATAAAACAGCTGTTGAGCGTACGCGCAAAAATGCCACCGTATGGCATAATCGTGGAATGCGGGGACGTAGCAATAATGCTTATCGTGGTCATTCGACTCAGCAAGGTCGGAGGCGTGTAGCGTATTTCGAGCATGCGCGTAGTGATGCTGACTCAGGCGAAACGTCAATGTCACGATGTAATGAAGCAACTGACCACCAGGTGCAGTTTTTTCGAGACTAAGCGTATTTTAGCTTGCGATAGTATTAATTGGGTTAATTTTCTAGTGAATAATATAGATGCGGAATGGTTAGTGGATACGGGCGCGTCGATATCGGCTGTAAAGAGTGGTTTCTTGTTGAACAATGCTTTGTGCTGTAAGGTAGTTAAGGAGGAATTAGTGATTAATGGTGTAGGAGGTAGTTTGAGGGCTATAGGTTATGTATATTTAACGTTGGAATATGGACGGTGTTCTTTCGCGCATAAGTTTTATATATTTGATGATTTGCCATGTAAGTCGGTTGGTATATTGGGTCAGGATTTCTTGCAGAAGTATGGTGGTATTATAGATTAGAAGTCGTTTTTGCTGCTTAAGGAAGCGTTAATGAATCCACCGGTGTTGGATTATCCTGATTTTTCTGATAGCAATACTTTTATATTGCAAACCGATAGTTCTGGATATGCTATAGGGAGTGTGTTGTGTAATGGGAACGGAAAACCCATCGCATATGCTAGTAGGTCGTTAGGGAAGAGTGAGTTAAATTATCCGATAATAGAGAAGGAGTTGTTGGCAATAGTTTGGTCAGTTAAATATTTTAGACCGTATTTGTACGGACGGAGGTTCGTTGTAAAGACGGATCACCGGCCATTACTGTATTTGTTTAACATGACAGATCCATCTAGTAGGTTGACTAAGTTTCGGTTGTGTTTAGAGGAGTATGATTTTGAGGTTGAATATATTAAGGGCAAAGAGAATGTTCTAGCGGATGCACTTTCTAGAATAGTGATAACGAGTGAGGATTTGAAATTGATACGGGAAAAGACGATATCCGTAATGACGAGGGCGCAGTACAAGCAGTTGGGAAAGCCAAATGTTTGTGATAGGGACTCCGTGGTATCTGGGACTGATCACCCTAGGATCGTGGAAGTACTCAAGAAACAAGGAAATGACATTGAGATTTGTTTAGATTGGTTGTTGATTGTTTGTTGTTTGTTGTTTTGTTTTGATTTGTTTGTTTGTTTTTTTTGTTTGTGTTTTTGGATTTGTTTGTTTTTGTTTTTGTTTGATTTGTTTTTGTTTTGTGTTTTGTTTTGTTTTGTTTTGTTTTGTTTTTGTTTGTTTGTTTTGTTTAGATGATTGGGAGAAAATGTTACGTAACAACAATAATAATAACAACAATAATAATAATGGTTGTAGGAAGATATTTTCAAAGTCGCGCAATTTAGTGTATATGCCAGAAAACTCGAGTATTTATGTAAACTATGAATCTTTATCGGGAACTTCGCGAGACGAGTTATCGAAAGACATAGTCAGTTTTTGTATTGAAGAAGGCATTAAAGAAGTAATTATTATGAAAAATCGTTATAACGTTGATTTTATTACAAGAATGGCAAAATATTTGAAGGAAAATAGAAATTCGATTTGTGGGGATTTTAAACTGTGTGTAGTGAAGGATTTACGGAGAATAGAAGGGAAAGATGAGAAGAAGGTTATTTTGAATGATTTCCATATTTTACCCACGAGTGGTCATGCAGGAATACGTAGGATGGTGAATAATATAAAGAAGTATTATTATTGGCCTTCTATAGAGAAAGACGTAGTGGAGTACGTAGGTAAATGTAATAAATGTTGTAAGCAAAAGTATTCTAGGAATATTAGGGAACCCATGACGATTACGACTACTGCATCAACATCGTTTGAGAAGATTTATTTAGACATAGTGGGACCCCTTGATAGAGACGAAAGAGGCAATGTTTACATATTAACTCTTCAATGTGAACTTACGAAGTTTGTAGACGCTTATCCGTTAAAGAATAAATCCGCAAATGAGGTAGCAAAAGCTTTGGCAGAGAATTTTGTTTTGAGATATGGAATACCGAAAACAATAGCTACGGATAGGGGTAGTGAATTCGTTTCGAAAGTAATGATAGAGCTATGTGATATCTTGAACATCAATAAAGTCATGTCAACGTCATATCATCATGAAAGTATAGGTTCTTTGGAGAATGTACATAAAACATTAGGTGCATATTTGAGGATACAGACGAATAATAACCCATCATCATGGAGTACTTGGATTCCATTTTGGTGTTTTTCTTATAATACGACAGTTAATACTGTTACCAAATATACACCTTATGAATTAGTGTTTGGAAGAATATGCAGATTACCAAGTAGTCTTCAAGGAGAAAGTGTTGAATCATTGTATAATTTTGATGATTATCCTTTAGAATTTAAGTACAGATTGCAAAGGGCACAAAATGATGCAAGGGAGAATTTAATAGCGAGTAAATTAGCTAGAAAACATTGTTATGATAAGAATCTTAATTCTGTAACCTATAAGGAAGGTGATTTAGCTTTGATTAAGAATGAAACTGGCAACAAATTGGAATGTATTTATAATGGACCTTTTGAAGTTGTAAAAGACGAGTCACCAAATGTTGTGATTAAGTATAAAAATAAAATAGATATAGTGCATAAGAATAGAACAAAATTGTATTGTAAGAATTAGAGTAATAGTTTGTAATGGAAAAAAAAAAACCTTGTAATTTAGTTTTTTTTTTAATTTAAGAGGGGTGATGTGGTGTGATGTCAGCACGTCACGTACAGCACGTAGTATAATATGCTAAGGTAGAGAGTATGTGAATACGTGATTGTAGATTATCGACATAACATCACGTCGTAGCTATGTATATAATGTTGCTAATTAAAGGTGGAAGAGTAATCGACTCTTGGAGTAGTAACTAACATGTAGTTTACTTTGACCCCTCCATCTCCTCGCATCGCAGTATCATAGCTAAACATAAGAAAACCGACTCTACTACTCCGAAATAAAGCTCATCTCAGTGGAATCTATCTACATGGGACCCGTTGACAGGTGGCGTTCAAAACCAGCTCTTACTGCCACGGAATAAAGGCGATGCTAATGTCTTAACCTACCTCGTCAAGCCTTCGTTTGTTCGTTAAACTACTTCCGAGTTATTGTCAGTTGATCCATCTTTGTGCGGGCAGTGGTGACAGGTTTGTTCATTAAGGTTTTAAATTAACGATTAAGATTAACTGGTGTAGTAGAATTCTTTGTTAGTTAATTCGGGGAAGTACTAAAACCTAATACCTTCCGCCCCTATTCATCACCATCATTATTCACAGTCTGACTTCACCGGCTTGGTATAGGCCTCTCATTGTTTGTGACAATGTCCACGCTTCTGTGCCAGTCTCGTCAAGGTTTTACCGCGACGTCAACGTTTGACCATTTCGCCGTCTCAATAGGGATGTTTCCTGACATAAAAAATATGATTCTGTTTAGTCCTTAGATTATCGAAAAATATTGGATACGTGTTTTTGGTTTTATTAAATTAATAAAAAATGAAGATAAAACGTGTCAAAGATCTTTTCACGTCACTTGCCGGTTAAAAAATACTGAAATGTGACTTCATACGAGTTTTCGAAGCACTGTATCGTCTTCATTTTTTAGTTACGTGAAAAAACATTAAATATGTAACCAATATTTTTTGGAAATCAGAAAACTGCGCCTGAGCTAGGCCGAGCCTGTATTTCAGGAAATAAATAAATAAAATTAATTTCTCCAAAGATTTAGGGCAGACGACTGTCGGCTAGTCTTAGTTCAAGAGTTAAAGCATGATGGTATTAAGCCGACCCAGATACGTATTCAGAATAACTTCATTATGAATTCCAGACTGTTATCTGATTCTCATTCATTTGACGTCATACGTTAAATCCTTATCCGATTTCTTTTAGACATTATAAATTATCATATTTTTCTGGAGCGTAAACCTGGTTTTTCTGTTCTCTCATTTTGAGAATTCTTTCAAATATATTCATAATAAAATCAAGTGGTTCCCACCCTAGTTCTATTTAAGTCCCATGTTATAGGGAGCGAGCCTATCGCCATCAACCGGGCACCGGGCTGCCTCTGAAATATTCCTTCGGTTATTCGAAAGAGATACCGCGGCCTCGGCACAAGGGCTAAGAAGGAACATGGGTGGTTTTTAGTCAGTAGAAGTGTGACACTCCCTACCACTCCAGAGCGGGGGGAGTCATTTGATAATTTCCAATTAAAAAAAAAGTGTATTTCCCAATATTTAGACAACATTGGTACAATATATAGTAAAGCACTCCAGAAACTTCTAGCCTAACTATTGTCTTGTACCCAAACCGACATTTGAGAAATGGTTGACTGAGTTGCTGACTCAGTTCAAAAAGATCCCCTTTTGTATCAAATGGGCCTACTCTTGGCCTCAATCTTGTCCTGAGGACGGATGAGGTCGACAGTAGAACGAGCGGTTTCCATCTGAATTGGTTACAGACTGTTATCATTGGAAGCGTGGTCTGGTCTTCACAGAATAGCTTTGCCTCCGTTCATAATTAAAAAAAGAAATTTATTCAAATTGGCCTGAAAGTAAAAAAAAATTCACGTCAAGCTTTGAACCATAAATACTAAAGATAAAATCAGGTAACAGATGCTTCAACTGTCAATATTACCTCGTTATTTAATAAGATAATTTATATTAATATAATTCAGCACGGGTAATAATTATCGCTAGTATCTGGACTGAGCCGGTACATTGCGAATATTTCGCATATTATAATTCATTCCTAGGACCTTGGTTTTGAATCTGTTGAAAGGTTATTAGAACAGCAATGAGATATGTATATATGGGCATCTTGATTATGTTATGTAAGCGTCATCTGGCGTTCTTGAGGTAGGGTAGTGATATTACACACACACGTTGTTGTCGTTATTGGACACAGCCGGGCGGATAAAATGAATCAAGCGTTCGAGAGAAAGTCCTTAATGACTTAGCTCTAATTTTACTATGCTGTGCCGACCCGAACAGGATTCAGCGATACTTCATTCCTTCAAAAAGTGTGTAACAAGCACCTTTTTTTTTTTTTTTTGTTTGTCCAAAATCATCAAATAACCCCCCTCCCACTTCTTGGGCAAAGCGAAAGGGAGTGTCAGGCTTCGACTGACTAAAAAGTACTAAAAACCACCCATGTTCCTTCTTAGCCCTTTAAGTTGATGCCGCGGTTTCTCTTGTGAACAACCCACAGCTCCGACGAGAACTCCAAAAGCCAGCCTTAACTTGAATTGCTCAAAAATCATTTTAACATATAGGGTCTAGTTACACTTATTTTGCACTCCTTAGCATCCTTTGCATTACAAGTGCGCCTAGTGCCTTATCTTCTGATACTAATAATAGATAAAGAAGTACAGAAATACCTTTATCTAGACAAGAGATATCTAGAGAGTGGAGAACCGAATTATTTTGATGATTCTATCTGTATTTTCTGAATTTGTGTCATCTTGTTTTGTTACACGTGCAATCGTGTAAGGAAACCTTGTCACAAGGAGAGATCAACAATCTTACTAGCGGCTGACAGTTTCATACATTAAACATAACAAAGGTACGAATAGTTTGATACATACTTCAAAACAGTAAACAAGTTTTTGTGAGGAAATGCCTCGTATGGGCAGTTAAGTTGTTAAGTTAAAAAAAAACAACTGTCGATAAATGACTCATGAACGTAGTAACAAACGACGCTATAGCTTATTTCGGAAGTAAACAATAGTTAAACTTTTGCCGTGAACCATTTGTGGTTCATTGGCAGGGACAGAAAACGAACTCTCGTCTCGAACTGAACATGGTCCTCACAACAAAAGAAAACAATAAAATAAACCCATAGAATATCTGTATAAACATCAAACACGAAAAACCCTCGAAGCTAAAGTCCCCATAAACTAACTCCATCATCCTCTTCCAGTCTGCTTCAAGATCTTCGACCTGGACAGCGATGGAGTCCTCAACAAGAAGGAGCTGATCGACATGGTGGGCATACTCTGCACGGTAGCCAACGAGAGCTTGAAGAACCAGAGCTCCCGGGCCTCCACACCTTCAGACAGCAATGACTCCGAAGGGATGGAGAAAGGGTTTGATCCTGAAGTGATCCTGGTGAATCTAAGGGATAAGCTCGTGACCGTGCCGAAGAATGGAAGGAAGCCGGTGTTCCAACTGGGCCCTAATGGTGATAAGGAGGAAATTTGTGTTTTGAAGGAGGTAAGGTTATACTAATCATTCTTTTTCTTTGTAGTTTGGTTAGTGCCTAAAATGGTGTCAGAGTTTTTATGCGGACTATGGGCCTCTGGAATGGCTTTATATTAATTATTTTAGAAATGTTATGGGCTGAACAAAGAAGTACTTATTCGTTGACCTCATCTAGTGCCATCAGGTAAGATCCACGTCAAAGGATGAAGATGCCCGATGAAAAAACTGGCAGATACTTAAAGAAAAAAAATATCGCTTACATTCATTGAGTTTTGGATGTGCCATATCTTCTTCTTATAATAATATTCCTTTCCAACACTTCTTCTCCAATGTAATGCGGCCGCCACACACTCGACGAGTGGCATGGGAAGTAGCGAGGAAAGGAGGCAGGGGCATAGTGTGGCAACGTTACTCTTCATGCCGCACGTCATGCTCCTCGTCCTGCCCACCGCTCCGCGATAATCGCGCGATGAATACATGTGATCCACCATCTCCGTTGGCGAGGACGATGACGACGATGTATATTTATTTTTATGACATTGATATAATTAACTATACTAAAAGTGCATAGCGCGCACGCTGCCACAGTTTTATCGTTCACCAAAGGCAAATAACAAGTGAGGAGCGTCGCGATTAATTGCGCGAGTAGAGCAGTGTGGCCAGAGCGAGCAACATCGCGGCAAATAGCAGCAGCGCGAGGAGCAAAGCGATGAGCAGCGCAAGGCGTATAGTGTGGCGCCCGCATAAGAATGCGGTGTATGAACGTTAGGCCGCCACTGAAATGACTATAGGTAGTAAGTTTAGGCGTTAACCCTGGCCTCCAAAATACTGTTAATCAACCTCTTTCTTCTGTTTCCAGCAACAACAGCAACAGCAAGAACAAGAAGAAAAAGACCAACAAGAAGACAACGAAGGTCTCATAGCCAGCGACATGGCGCTCACACTGGAAGACTTCTTGATCTGGAGCGTGGAGAGCGCGGAGGCGCTGGTGACGCCGTTCTTGGAGCTCGTGGTGGAAGTGTGCCACATAGTGCTGGGGCTGCGGCCGCAGTGCAAGCACCAGGAGCGGGACATCGGTGAGTCTACTTTAATGAACCTCTTAGGGAAGCTCCTTCCACATTCCCTTTCTTTTCATACAAAGAGGAAACGGAGCAGTGGTGGCCCAGTGGTTGTGGCCCCGACTTACGAGCAGTAAGTCGTGGGTTCGAGCCCAGACAGGTGCATTATTTTCTGTAATTAATTGCATCACCACTGCTCTCAAAACGGTGACAGGAAACATCGTGAGGAAACCGGCATGTCCCAAAAATTCGAAGACATGTGGCATCTACCTGACTCTGCGTTACCGACTGCTTGGTGTACTTTACAGTTACCGAGTGCTAACGTCCATTGCGCGCGGCGTTTGAAAGCGCTTCTTGGAGAAGCTCCTTTCATCCAATCTGAAACTTCAATCTTTATGTGAATCTCTGTTCAAACTTTTCAAGCTTTTTTTTTTTTTTTTATTATTATTATAAATGGGCTTGCTCTTGACTTCAATCTTGCCCTAAGGGCTCGTTTACGGAGACGCGGGGCGTCGCGCGGCGCGTGCAGAAGGCTCGATGCGTGCTTTTTTATTAATTTACTGAGAGGCGGGTCCACCACAACCAACGCTGCATTTTAAACTAAAGAGTGAAAAACGCTTCTAGAAAAATCGACGTTTGAAATTGTTAACGTTTTCATACATCGCCATGTGTTCGAATTAAAAACGCACCACGCGCCGCGCGACGCCCCGCCTGTACGTAAACATGCACTAAGGGAAGAGATGATGTCGACGATGGAACGAGCTTACCCAGTAGAAGCCTGTTTACTCGCGACTTAAACAGATTAGGGTTATATGAACTCGGAAAAACCGACGCAGGCAGGGAATTCCACTCCTTGGCTGTGCGCATAATAAAGGACCCGGCAAAGCGCTTCGTTCGAATGTGTGGAATGTCGACTAGGTATCGGTGATACCCTGCAGTACGTCTAGTCTCCCGATGGAAGAAGGGAGATGGTGGGATCAGCTCGTGGAGCTCTTGCGCACACTCTCCGAAGTACAGTCTGATTAATTCTCAGCTAATCCCGTTGACAATACGGGATGAATTACTCTTGCGCTGAGATTAAAACTAGGGTAGATATTCGCGTGAATACTTAGTCATTGAGACAATCGACACGTGTCCCCGCTTCCTGCAATTGGCGCGGTATTTGCCTCTTTGATCAGAGCTTATAGGTTTTATCCAATTCTTTCTTTCATAACTCATACGTCCTGTAATTTGGAGTACCCTTGAAACCTCAAGTAGGGTTATAATCACACATATTATCAAAAGATAGTGATGACTTCATTACCTGCGTTATATTATATGTATAAGCTACAGTACACTTCTAGAAACTAACTTTCATAGTTTCATGTCCGCCCCGTTGAACTGCGAATTGATCGAAAGAGATACCGAGGCCTCGACACAAAGGGCTAAGAAGGAACATGGGTGGTTTTTAGTCAATAGAAGTCTGACACTCCCTACCGCTCTGTCCAGAGCTGCAGGAGTCATTTGATAATAACCCAAAATCCAAAAAAAAAAAATGACCTCACCGTTATTTGGTCTAGCAAAAAAGTGTTTACGCTGAGGAGCATGAGTTCGCACACTAACCCCCGTATTTATAGTCAAGTCAAAGTAATTACTTGGACTTAAGTAATTACTTTTATGCAAATATTTTTATGCAATGGGCAAGAATTTAAACGAAGTTAGAACCGTCAATGAAATCAAAATTAAGAATTCCAACGTTAAGGAATTACTAAACTACAGAGAAAAAATCGTATCTTAAACAATGACATTTACTCAAGTAATAGTAATTACTTGTTTATAAATACGGGTGTTAATCTATCGATTTAAATGTTCGCCAATCTCGAAATAACCGCTCGAACAATAAAACGTAATACAACAATCAAATGATTACATAACAGAACTATAATTAATTCAATATTCATTCAAGTGCTTGTAATCACAAATATGTTGCTATAATTAGCTTACATTGTACAGACAGTACCCAGCTTTATCTGACCCCTCGTATAAAAGAAGAAAAGGGTAGTGCTGTGAGAAGAGGGGTCAGGTAAAGCTGGGCACTGACTCTACATTGCAGAGTTATTGCACAAATAAACTTACAGCCGACTTTGTTATACAATATTGATTAACAAATAGGTACTACAAACTACAATGTACAGAAATACTAAATGTATGGCCATTTAAATAGAGATTGATTAATGAATACAACAATGTACAGAAATGCTTAATGTATGACCATTTAAATAAAGTTCATTTTTAACCGACTTCCAAAAAAAAGGAGGTTCTATGTTCGATTGTATGTATTTTTTTTTGGAAATTCATTGATATCTCAGTCAATTGTAGACCGATTTTTAAAATTATTTTTTTATTTGGAAGCGTATACTCCTGAGGTGGTGCCATGTTAGGATCTGGTGATGAGGTCCTAGAATAATTGAGGTCAACACTGAAATGTTGTGCACTTGTTATAAAAAGTAAGAAAATATTTGGAAACTTTTCCAATCAATATTGAATTTTATATCACAGAGTTAGGGTTCAAACTCACTTTAAATATAATTAGGCTTCTTTCCATTGCGTCGTCCGTTGCTACTGCAAGTATTGTATGCTTGTAAACATTGTTATCTATGTATATCAGTGGCACGTTACACTTGACTTACAGCGGACGATGACAACTTATCGGCCGTGCGAACTACAATTTTAATATTATTATATATTTGTTATGCGAAGGATTGACATTGTGATAATGAAAGTTTAAGTATCAAGTGTCTTTTTTTTATTAAGTATTTTTTTTACCACAGCGTCTTGCGAGGGGTCCTACCCAACTGCAAAGGGTTTTTTACCCATCTTTTGTCGTAATATGGGTAAAAAACCCTTCTCCTATTTTAATTGAAGATACTTATATTTCATTTCAGTTAGTCATGAACAGAATTCACGCCCTTGTCTTAACAAGTGCGTGTATTCATCATAACATCCTTTTTTTTTGAGGCTGGAGAATCATCAAATGACTTCTCCCGCTCTAGGCAAAGCAGAAGAGAGTGTCAGACTTCTACTGACTGAAAAGCAACCATGTTTTTTCTTTGCCGTTTGAGTCCGGGCCCATGGTATCTCTGTCTCGTTAAGAACATCCATAATAAATTATCTTCCTAAATCCGCTACCTACAGTTGAAAATACTTAGTAATTCTTTTTACCGACAAATAAACGTGGAACTCTAACAGAGTACTCATGTTTTAATGTTAAACACTCAACACGGGTAGTTATTAGTGATAACAACGTACCTATACCAAGTATTAGTACTAAAACAAAGTGTTTAACATGAGTATTATGTTGATAGCTACAGAACAACTTGCTACTGATTGTACTGATGACTTCACACTGATTGTGTTTTGTTTAACTCACGTTTTTCTTACAATGTTCGTTTACATGAGAAAATTTACTATGTATGAGATTAAATAGTAATGATTAAATAGTCGTGATGTATTTGAAATAGAGAAGAGAATAGAGAAGAAGAGCAGCGGTGGCCCAGTGGTGGCGGCCCCGACTTACGAACAGTAGGTCGTGGGTGCGAACCCAGGCAGGCACATTACTTTGTGTAATTTATTTCATCGCCGCTACTCTCAAAACGGCGAAGGAAAACATCGTGAGGAAACCGGCATGTCTAAGAACCAAAAAATTCGAAGACATGTGACATCTACCAATCCGCACTGGGCCCGCGTGGTAGATTATAGCCCATTCCCTCTCAAAGAGAGGAGGCCTGTGTCCCAGCAGTGGTAACATTAATAGGCTGTTGATGATGATGTATTTAAAATTGACGGCCTTGTTGGTCTAGTGGTCGTAAGCGTGGCTGCTGAGAATGAGGTTTCTGGATTCGATTCCCAGGTCGGACAAAGCGGTACTGGGTTTTTCTGTCAGGAATTTCTCAATACTGAGTCTGCATTAGTGCCCGGTTGATGATATTAGGCACGCCCCCTTTTACCTAGGACTTAAACATGAGCGTGAGTGTGCTATTAGGTTATATTCTCAATACTCATTGTAACTATAGTATTTACGACTTGATATTTTAGTGCAAACGAAATAACTTCTCGACAGAAAAGAGATCTGCTTCAAAGATAACTGAAAGCGTAGCTATGTTTAAAATTACTTAAATACTTGTTACCAACATTAGTAGCTCTGCTTAGCTTGGGACTAGATGGCGTTGTGTGATAGTTGTGGAATATTATTATTATTATTATTATAACGATTCACACGCGGTACTCGTCCTTAACAGATAACGCATGTTGTTCCGATGTAATTACATTAATTGTCGAGATAGGTGCGTAAGTGGGTCGCACGCTTACGTCGCTACCACAGTGTGGAGATAACCAGTAAACCTATTAGTAGCTCCATCTCATAACGTTTCGCACGCGGTACTCGTCCTTAACAGATAACGCATGTTGTTCCGATGTAAAGACGCACCTATCTCGACAATTAATGAATTGTCGAGATAGGTGCGTAAGTGGGTCGCACGCTTACGTCGCTACCATAGTGGAGAGATAACCAGTAAAGCAATTTGGTTGTCTTGTGTTATTGACCGCTGTTGTAGCTATAGAATTAGCATTATCGTAAAAAAACTGTGTAACGATTTGGTGTGAAATAATGTACTTATATTCTATTTATCGTATCTATCAAATAAAGCTCCATAGGCTTAGGGCCCCTTGAACATAATTCGGGGATAAAACATTCCATGAATTACTTGTTACATCAATTATTTATTTTGCATTCACAATATTAAAACAACTATAGGAGACATGGTCCAGAACATACACTCAATATTAAGCAATCACTGCTTATACATTATCGATAACACTTGCTACAAAAGCTGAATCATGCTTAGAATCCGTATAAACACACTTTAAAAAACCGACCATTTGTTCTTAGTGGAATTACTGTATATTGATACAAACATGTGTACTGTGACAATACGACGCACAGTTTGTGACGCACTCGTTTGTTTTCATGTTACCATCATAATTGTAATGAATGGCGACTTTGCGACGATTGTATTGTGCGTTAGGTAATGAATTCATGGTCGTTGTTGCGAACAGTTGGGGGAACCTTGGTGATGAAGGCCTTGGACCTCGTCTCTTTGTGTGAGAACGGGGGATTTGAAGAAACCACAAAAAATATTGCTTTTCGGTAGGAAATTATTTTATCAAATACTATTGCAACCTGACCTGAGGCTCCAATAGTTGCGACGACGCTGACCTCTCTTTACATCATCATCCACTGCTGGGTAAAGAAAGACTTCTCTTTTCTTGTGCTAATCTCTACGGCCCTGCGCGACCCTCATCCAGGTTTTTCACCCGATCGCAACTTTGGCGTCTACCGCTCATCTCGCTGCCAGACAGCACATATTACTTTTGCCATTTCTTGGATGCCATTCGGTGATAGTCTGCTGGCAGGAATAAAATTACATGAAGGGCCTTCTTCTCAATCTTCTTCAAATCAAATGTTATTTGGTGAACATACAAATCAAAATGAAAAAACTAAAGAATCTATACTCCATTTACTATAAGATTAGAATTTTAAGTTAGCCGTTTTTACAGTCCTATCAACCGATTTTGACTTCTATACCGTAGGCATAAGGAGGCCATTAAAAGCAAAAAGAATGTTACAATACCGACTGTTTACTGCAGCTGCATTTTGTCTTGCTGTCAACGTAATAGAGTTCACAATCGGTTTAACGGACTGTAAAAACGGTTAACTTAAAATTCTAATCTTATAGCAAATGGAGTATAGTCATAGGCCAGAATCATTCTCACTCATCAGAATTCTCCTGCCCTGTGCTCATTTGGCTACGTCTTCCTCTTCCTTACTTGTCTATAAATCGTCATCTGAGCAGTCACTACCTCTTTAGCTAAATCATCCTTCACAAAGTCCATCCATCGTTTCTTTATTCTTCCTCCACTCTTACTGCCGCACGAGAGCTTTAATGATTAGTTAGACCATCACTAAGTAAAGGTTTTGACAGTTTTGTCATACAAAAATATGTCAAATCTTTACTAAGTGACGGCTTAAGTAATCATTGAATATCTCTGAGTACTGCAGTTATCCCGTCGGGGCTGTGGATTATCGAAAGGATAACGCGGCTCCGACACAAGGGCGAAGAAGGAACATGGGTTTGGTTTTTAGTCAGTAGAAGTCTGACACTTCCCTTCGCTCTGTCCAAGAGCGGGGGGGGGGGGGGTTATTCGATGATTTTCCACCCAAAAAAAAAAGTATTGCAGTTATAGCCATCAACATTTATTTTAAAAACAGTCCCGAATCACATGGCATAATATTCTATTGGCCAATAACGAACGCAAATATAACTCGTAGCAAATTAAGAGCTTGTAGGCCGTGCAAATATTTGGCCCCGTTATTTTATGGAGCTGATTGATCAGTCAATGTTCTCTGTCTAGCTAGATGGTGGCATGCTTCGGTCGTTTAAGGAATATTGTGCTTTGAAATAATTATGTAGGTTTTTTGTATCGAGTATTTTACTTCAGATTTGTAGCATAAGAAAGAAAAATATGTTGCCCTCTGATTTAGAAGCTCACTTATCCTACTAATATTATAAACGCGAAAGTTTGTAAGTATGGATGTTTGTTACTTTTTCACGCAAAAACTACTGAACAGATTTAGATAAAATTTGGTGCACAGATAGTTTATAACCTGGATTAACACATAGGATCGTTTTTATCCCGATTTTATCTTCTCGTGGGATAATTTTCGAGTCTTAGCGGGCGAAGCCGCTGCCTGGCAACAGCTAGTTTGAGATATTTTTACTATGGTACAAGGGCAGGCAGGTGATGCTTATGAGGTAGATAGCATAAGTTCCCTATAGGCTACTGTTTTTCTTTCACACATAAAAAATACATTATTTCCACGTGGGGGGTAACAGCTAGTCTAAAAAATAAAAGTAAGTTAAACAAACTAGAACTGGATAGATTTCCCGCAATCAATTGGCACGTTTTATCGCTCGCACACAATACGTGCTCAATTTCCGACGTACTCATATCAATTACTCGGCGCATGAATGTCGCGAACAATTAATCGGTTGATGCACCAACAAGTAGTATCAAAGAATTACTGCATTAAACTGCTTGCTTGCTTTTGTACTCGTAACACGGAATTTTTTTAAATTTTTACCATATTTTACGTTTTATTTATTTTTTCATGATTAATCATGATTTGTGATTTACCATTTCTTGTGATTATATAGGGTTTGAAAGCAGATTTGCAGATCGGAGACAGAATCAGGCTTTTGGAAATTTCTAAGTAATGCCTTTGCCTTAAATTCTTTACTAAATACATTCTACTTTTTAGGTTTCCGTACCTTAGTCGACAGAAACGGATCACTATGTTATCTTCTTAGCTAGATCCTTTTTCTCAGGAACGCGGAGGTATCAAGCTGAAATTAATATCACATACATCTCAGTCAGTCTGCTACCCGTTGGAGCTGTCAAAAAATCAAACTTGATTGTCGCGATCAAAAGATATGACCGTTTATGTTGCATTTTGGGGAGGGGGGGGGGTGGGTGAGGAACAGGGTCAACCATCAGACCAGACAGGCACAATACCCATCTGGTCGGAGGATGCTCCCTTTTCTATGGGGGATGAGGAACTTTACACCCTGTTCCTCATTCCCCCCCCCCCCAAACATATTTGCGATTTCACTATAAGGGAATCAAAACCAAGAGTCTATATCTAGAGTCACAGCACATGTAAAGAAAAATAACTGAAAGTCGCACTTAGCTGGTTTTTTGTTATTCAATTGAGACCCATGTCTCACAGAACGTTTTATACATTTTTTTGGTTAATGATGATATTCCCTAAAGCTCATACTTGCTCACTCGGTCTATCTACTTCACAATGTGACTGTCTTCAACTTAAAAGGTGTGACTCTGTCAAGTATCTCGGAGTCTATGTGGATAGTTCTTTAAGCTGGAAACCTCACCTTAGTAATCTCATATCACGAGTCCGTAAGTGTATATTTATTTTTAAAAAACTAAGACACTCCGCGGATCACCGTACTATTAAGACTGTCTATTATGCCCTCTGTCAAAGCATAATAAGCTACTGTATCACAGTGTGGGGTGGAACTCCTAAGACAATCTTCCTGCCTCTGGAACGAGCGCAGAGAGCGGTTCTCAAGGTTATGACGTCGAAACCTTTCAGGTATCCCACCACGGCTCTTTACACCGAATGTCAGGTCCTAACTGTGAGACAGCTCTTTGTGCTTGGTACTATTCTCCGCAAACATCGCCTTGTGGTCTACAATCCGAATGCTACCAAAAAACGTAGACACTTCGAGGTATGTCCAACTCACGGCTGTAGAACAGCCCTTGCTCAGCGTCATTTTGGTATACTGTCAAACCATTTATATAATAAAATAAATAAACTCTGTTCCATTGCTCCCATGTGTCTAAATGAATGCAAAACCAGGATCACAAGGTGGCTCATGACACTAACCTATGATAAGACTGAAGATTTACTACAGATATCGACCGCCTAATTTAGTCAATAAAGTATGTTCATATTTATATTTACAATCTCAATCTATATACAATCTTACATAAACGCAATTTTTCACTATATTTATCTCCCCTTCACACATACACATACACCCATACACACGCACGCACACACACACACACACACACACACACACACACACACACACACACACACACACACACTCACACACACACACACACACACAAAGACAAACACATTCATAGGTACCTACATAAATAGAATACATAATAGTTGCATTAGCTAGTAAACATATTGTAATTTAAATATGTACTGTGCTCACCCTACAACTATAACTGTCGCAGGTTCAAATCATAGGCGAGGACGCTGGCACCCTAAACACAAGTTAAATCTTACATTGGGTGCCAGAGTTCATCGAAAACACCCGTTTCCTAGTTGTAAAACTCCATATTATTGTTAAATAAGTGTTTCTTGTACAATTGAAGATAATAAATATACTTTTTTTTTTTTCCCTTTTCCAGTACTGGGCTGGCTTCGGCGCTCAGTCCAGCGCGGCTACTCAGTGGGCCAGTTCTGGTACCTCGTGGCGGCCGAGTGGTGGGGCAACTGGTTGGCCTACACGTCGGCCAACAGCACCGACAACTGTTGCCGCGCGCCGCAGAGGCACATCGATGAGGCCATCGTGTGTGACGAGAGTTTCACTAGCAACTCTACAGGTGGGTCGAGAGGCAAGTTTTCACCTTTAACTAACATTTTCATTGTAAATAGAACCCATGGCTGAACGCTGATCCTTAAAATACAGGTACAGACCTAGTTTGGGGCTAAGGATCTCATTTGTAGCAATACAATAGTGTGCCTTTCTTAGTGACTATTCTCTATTGCTACCAAAGTCTGGTAGGCCAAGGGTTGTAATTTTACGTTTGTAGTCTAGGTTAGAAAATTAATGTGATTTTCGTTTAGGTTTTAGCACAATTTGTTAAAGAAAAAAAGTTAAAAATCCAGTTTCCCCGAAACCGTCTATAATTAGTTTTAAATAAAATTGATTTTGCCAGAAATAAATGACTTACAGACAATATGAACTGGCTAGCCGGCTAATGCTAGTAGCTAATGTACCTCGATTGCGATGAAAAATCATTCAGTCATTTAAAATCCCATACTTAATAGACTCTTACCACAAAAATCATCATCATTTAGCAAAAAATCCTAATTTCTATCAATCTCTGTACTCCAGAATCAATGGGTTCTCTGTTATGGCGCGCTGAGACCGCGTCAGTGGGCAGTGCGGGCAGCAGTAGTGGTGTGAGCAGCGCGGCAGCTCAACGCGGGCACAGACACCCGGGGCCTGTGGATAACAAGAGGCTATTGGCGCCCAACTTACTGAAGGTAAGTTCTACTGTTAATCGTCGCTTCCACATACTTTCTTTTATTTTATTATGCTGAAATGTGAGGTGTGTTTATTGGTTAGATACTGGAGCCCTGGACACAAAGGGCTAAGAAGGAACATGGGTGGTTTTTAGTCAGTAGAAGTCTGACACTCCCTACCGCTGTGCCCTGAGCGGGAGAAGATATCCCACCCAGACCTCTCTCTCTTCCTTGCCCAGAGATTTGTCCTTCTTTCACGCCGCAACGAATTTTAATGATGCATAGATTGGACTGAAGACCTGTTCGCGCTCGCTACGCTCGCTCGTTTCTTAGGGTAACTTCGAGGTTGATTATTATTTTTTTAATTTTTCCAGGTCCGCACTCTAACGGGCGAGGGCGGGCACTTACGTCGCGACGTGACGCTGGCTCAGCATCGCGACTTCGAGCTCGTGCCGGACGCGCTGTGGCGGGCGCTCGCGCTGTGGTACGGCGGACCCGACCCCTTGCCGAGACAGGTAAATAGGCCTTCACAGCTGGCGTATCAATCATCACCCTCATCGTCATTATCATTTTTCTGACCTTGTCCCATAGGGACATTTGGGAACAAAAAACGGAGATACAAACTAACATACATAAAGGTCAAACTCATAACCCTCTTTTTGAAAGAAAGAAAGCCACAGTCACACAGCACCAACTAATGCCTTGCCTTCTTTTCATTGTGTTCGATTTGTTTCAGGTTATCCGCCCACCGAACTCAGACGTCGAGTTAGAGTTGTATCCTTTACATCTGAAGCTGATGCGTCATGTTCAGAGCACACAGAGTACGTATACTGATTTTAATAGTCTACCACCGTTATTTAAAGTCCAAGTTCCGAACTTGAGTCGACTGTCGTTGTAGACATCGCCCACCTAATCAATCCTAGAATTGACTGCAATTGGTGAATCTTTGAAGAAGGTACTACTCCGTATTATATGTACGTAAATACGTACTTTTACAAGTCCTGGGGGTCTAAAATGGCCACTTTAGCAGATCATAATATGAATTGCGTTAAAAAGCGTAAAATAGAATAAATAATAATAATAATATTCCACAACTATCACACAACGCCATCTAGTCCCAAGCTAAGCAGAGCTTGTGTTATGGGTACTAGACAACTGATAAACATACTTATATATTTCTAAATACATACATATTATAGATAAATTACACCCAGACACAGAACAAATGATCGTGCTCATCACACAAACATTTGTCCTGGGTGGGAATCGAACCCACGACCTCCGGCATAGCAGTTAGGGTCACTAACCACTAGACCAACAGGCCAGAAGTTTCATAATAGTAACTGCGTCTGTGAAAATTTTACGAATTTTAACGCAATTCATATTATTTTCCTATTATGATCTATTTTCCTAAATGGCTATAGACCCAGTTTCCATCATGAAAGGTCCATTTTACGCTTTCTAACACAATTCTTAGTGTGATCTGCTAAAGTGGCCATTTTAGATCCCCTGGACACGTCTTATTTATAGCTAAAGGCTTAATATTTCAATGAAAAATTATAAATCTGACTTTGTTTTAGGTAATTTAATTAATAAAAATTCAATTTA
Organism: Diarsia dahlii; assembly: GCA_949775195.1. Classification (NCBI taxonomy): domain Eukaryota; kingdom Metazoa; phylum Arthropoda; class Insecta; order Lepidoptera; family Noctuidae; genus Diarsia; species Diarsia dahlii. Next base: position 19,477,235 of record OX459210.1, read on the forward strand.
ATTAATAAATTAATTAAAAATAATTTAATTAATAAAAATCCAAGATGGCGCCGACGAAAATTTTTGGTTTTTCCGTCATGGGTGTCGGTTTCATGGTTTTTGGGTTCGCTAATTACGAAAATGAGGTCAAAATAAAAATCCAAGATGGCGCCGACGAAAATTTTTGGATTTTCCGTCATGGGTGTCGTTTTCATGGTTTTTGGGGTCGCTAATTACGAAAATGAGGTCAAAATAAAAATCCAAGATGGCGCCGAAAAAAATTGTTTTTTCCGTCATGGGTATCGTTTTCATGGTTTTTGGGGTCGCTGATTACGAAAATGAGCTCAAAATTAAAATCCAAGATGGCGGCTAGGAAAATTTTAGGTTTTTCCGTCATGGGCGTCGTTTTCATGGTTTTTGGGGTCGCTGATTACGAAAATGAGCTCAAAATAAAAATCCAAGATGGCGGCTAGGAAAATTTTAGGTTTTTCCGTCATGGGTATCGTTTTCATGGTTTTTGGGGTCGCTGATTACGAAAATGAGGTCAAAATATAAATCCAAGATGGCGCCGACGAAAATTTTTGGTTTTTCCGTCATGGGTGTCGTTTTCATGGTTTTTGGGGTTGCTAATTACGAAAATGAGGTCAAAATAAAAATCCAAGATGGCGCCGACAAAAATTTGTTTTTTCCGTCATGGGTATCGTTTTCATGGTTTTTGGGGTCGCTGATTACGAAAATGAGGTCAAAATGAAAATCCAAGATGGGGCCAGGAATTTTTTTCGTTTTTCCATCATGGGTGTCGTTTTCATGGTTTTTGGGGTCGCTGATTACGAAAATGAAGTCAAAATAAAAATCCAAGATGGCGCCGACGAAAATTTTTTGTTTTTTCCGTCATGGGTATCGTTTTCATGGTTTTTGGGGTCGCTGATTACGAAAATGAGGTCAAAATAAAAATCCAAGATGGCGCCGACGAAAATTTTTTGTTTTTTCCGTCATGGGTATCGTTTTCATGGTTTTTGGGGTCGCTGATTACGAAAATGAGGTCAAAATAAAAATCCAAGATGGCGCCGACAAAAATTTGTTTTTTCCGTCATGGGTATCGTTTTCATGGGTTTTGGGGTCGCTGATTACGAAAATGAGGTCAAAATGAAAATCCAAGATGGGGCCAGGAAATTTTTGGTTTTTCCGTCATGGGTGTGGATTTCATGGTTTTTGGGGTCGCTGATTACGAAAATGAGGTCAAAATGAAAATGCAAGATGGCGGCCAGGAAAATTGACCTGTTTTCCTGGCCGCCATCTTGCATTTTCATTTTGACCTCATTTCATCCTCATTTCATGGGTCCTAGCCGCCATCTTGGATTTTCATTTTGACCTCATTTTCGTAATCAGCGACACCAAAAACCATGAAAACGATACCCATGACGGAAAAACCTAAAATTTTCCTAGCCGCCATCTTGGATTTTAATTTTGAGCTCATTTTCGTAATCAGCGACCCCAAAAACCATGAAAACGACGCCCATGACGGAAAAACCTAAAATTTTCCTAGCCGCCATCTTGGATTTAAATTTTGAGCTCATTTTCGTAATCAGCGACCCCAAAAACCATGAAAACGACGCCCATGACGGAAAGACCTAAAATTTTCCTAGCCGCCATTTTGGATTTTAATTTTGAGCTCATTTTCGTAACCAGCGACCCCAAAAACCATGAAAACCACACCCATGACGGAAAAACCAAAAATTCGGTCGGTTCTCTCAGCAACTTTATTCTTGCTGCATATTAATAGTCTGCTAGTGCCCGCGACCTTTGGGTATGCAGACGACAGCACTGTTGCTGAGAGGTACACGTCCAACGCGCGGGCTAGTGGGTCTCAGATCCGGTCTCTACGCGAGGCCATGGTGGAGCGGTTGAACTTGTCCTTGAAGGCTGTCTCCGAATGGGGCGACGCCAACCTGGTCAAGTTCAATGCTGCTAAAACCCAGGCGTGTCTCTTTTCCGCAAAAAGGAGTGATTTCCAACAGTCTCCTACTTTCCGTGGTGTGACCGTGTCGTTAACCGATCACATTGAGCTTCTTGGCGTTACGTTTACGTCAACCCTCAATTTCGGTCCGTTCATCGAGGCTAAGGCTAAACTGGCTGCCAAGAAGCTGGGAATCCTAGCAAAGGTGAGACAGTATTTCACACCGAAACAGCTGCTCAACTTATATCAAGCGCAAGTCCGATCGTGTGTGGAGTACTGCTCTCATCTCTGGGATGGATCCGCTAAATACCAGCTTGATGCGCTAGAGTCAATTGAGAAACGAGCCAAGAGACTCATCGGCAATGACGCGCTTGTCAAGTCAAAGCTCCAGAGCCTTGAACATCGGCGACGAGTAGCTAGCCTTTCGGTTTTCTATCGGTTACATTTCGGAGAGTGTGCGAGGGAATTGCACGATCTAATTCCGCCAAGCCCGTACCATCATCGGACTACAAGACGTACGGCGATGCGCCACCGTTATATGGTGGACATCCCACCCATACGCACTAAACGGTTTGGGAATACTTTCATTGTCTGTATTTCCTGATAGCTATAACCTAGGGGTCTTTAAGTCAAGAGTGAATAGGTTACTTCTAGGTAAGCGTGCTCCATCGTCGACCGTATCATCACTTTCCATCAGGTGAGATAGTGGTCAAACGCAAACCTATCAATAATAAAAAAAAAAAAAATCCGGGCCGCCATCTTGCATTTTCATTTTGAGCTCATTTTCGTAATCAGCGACCCCAAAAACCATGAAAACCACACCCATGACGGAAGAACCAAAAATTTTCCTAGCCGCCATCTTGGATTTTAATTTTGAGCTCATTTTCGTAATCAGCGACCCCGAAAACCATATAAACGACACCCATGACGGAAAAACCAAAAATTTTCCTGGCCGTGAGCCCGTGACCTCATTTTCGTAATCAGCGACCCCGAAAACCATATAAACGACACTCAGGATGGAAAAACAAAAAATTTTCTTCGGCGCCATCTTGGATTAATTTTGAGCTCATTTTCGTAATCAGCGACCCCAAAAACCATGAAAACGACACCCATGACGGAAAAACCAAAAAATTTCCTAGCCGCCATCTTGGATTTTAATTTTGAGCTCATTTTCGTAATCAGCGACCCCAAAAACCATGAAAACCACACCCATGACGGAAAAACCAAAAATTTTCTTGGCCGCCATCTTGGATTTTCATTTTGACCTCATTTTCGTAATCAGCGACCCCGAAAACCATATAAACGACACCCATGACGGAAAAACCAAAATCTTTCCTGGCCGTGACCTCATTTTCGTAATCAGCGACCCCGAAAACCATATAAACGACACCCATGATGGAAAACTAAAAATGTTCTATGTTATTTTCACTGTCTTATAATATTTGTATTTCAATAACACACACAATAATAAAATAAAACATTCCATAACTTGTATTTTTTCCCAATTCAATTCTAAGTAATCCGCAGTGAAACGTGTTACGCACCTCTGCCTCTGCACGTGTGTTTATGAAGAAGCGTACATCACGCACACAGGCGCAAGAACCGTCAGTCGCCGCTCGTTTCGAAGTTACTCGATTTTGTAACAACGCTCTTAAAAAGAATGATATGGGCACTTATACAACCTAGATTTTACAAGATCATCAACATATAACCTGATAGTGACCGGAATTTTTTTCTGTGACACCTGAAGTTTTCGGAGCTACCTTAGCACTTTTCTCATGAAACAATCTGGTCTAATAATAGTTGTTTTCCCAGGAGTGGCCCCACTGTCGGGTGGCGGCGGTGGTGCGGGCGCGTCGCTGTACAGCAGTGTGCCGCTAGCACCCGCGCCGCCCGACCGACAGCTCGCCTATACTGCGGCATTCTCCCGTCTCGCTACTGTGCGACAGGTACGTACTCACACGTAGGGTGGTGGCGCGGGCGCGTCGCTGTACAGCAGTGTGCCGCTAGCACCCGCGCCGCCCGACCGACAGCTCGCCTATACTGCGGCATTCTCCCGTCTCGCTACTGTGCGACAGGTACGTACTCACACGTAGGGTGGTGGCGCGGGCGCGTCGCTGTACAGCAGTGTGCCGCTAGCACCCGCGCCGCCCGACCGACAGCTCGCCTATACTGCGGCATTCTCCCGTCTCGCTACTGTGCGACAGGTACGTACTCACACGTAGGGTGGTGGCGCGGGCGCGTCGCTGTACAGCAGTGTGCCGCTAGCACCCGCGCCGCCCGACCGACAGCTCGCCTATACTGCGGCATTCTCCCGTCTCGCTACTGTGCGACAGGTACGTACTCACACGTAGGGTGGTGGCGCGGGCGCGTCGCTGTACAGCAGTGTGCCGCTAGCACCCGCGCCGCCCGACCGACAGCTCGCCTATACTGCGGCATTCTCCCGTCTCGCTACTGTGCGACAGGTACGTACTCACACGTAGGGTGGTGGCGCGGGCGCGTCGCTGTACAGCAGTGTGCCGCTAGCACCCGCGCCGCCCGACCGACAGCTCGCCTATACTGCGGCATTCTCCCGTCTCGCTACTGTGCGACAGGTACGTACTCACACGTAGGGTGGTGGCGCGGGCGCGTCGCTGTACAGCAGTGTGCCGCTAGCACCCGCGCCGCCCGACCGACAGCTCGCCTATACTGCGGCATTCTCCCGTCTCGCTACTGTGCGACAGGTACGTACTCACACGTAGGGTGGTGGCGCGGGCGCGTCGCTGTACAGCAGTGTGCCGCTAGCACCCGCGCCGCCCGACCGACAGCTCGCCTATACTGCGGCATTCTCCCGTCTCGCTACTGTGCGACAGGTACGTACTCACATATACGTAGTAAATGTAGGGTGGTGGTGGTTTACCCGGCATTTTGTACTGAGAACGCCACGCCCGGTGCTGTGCCGCTCAGCTGGTCACAGCGCATAAGCCGTGGCTCCTGTGCATCAAAGTGGTGGGAACCCTCACCAGTTAAGACTAGACGGAAGGTTAACTAAATGAAATCCATTTTTATCTCCTCCAGGTGTGCGAGTTCCTGTGCGGCGCGCTAGGCCTGGCGCGCGAGGACATGCGCGTGTGGTCGCTGGGCAGCGCCGCAGTGCTGCTGGACGACGAGCGCCCCACGCTGCACGAGCTGGGCCTGGACGAGCGCGCGCGACTGCTGCTGGAGGTGCGGAACTCCGACCTCACCTGGCCGGAGGAGATAGGAGCGCTCAGGTACCGCAGTCTGTCCATGTCATACTGCTGCACGACGAGCGCCCCACGCTGCACGAGCTGGGCCTGGACCTCACCTGGCCGGAGGAGATAGGAGCGCTCAGGTACCGCAGTCTGTCCATGTCATACTGCTGCACGACGAGCGCCCCACGCTGCACGAGCTGGGCCTGGACGAGCGCGCGCGACTGCTGCTGGAGGTGCGGAACTCCGACCTCACCTGGCCGGAGGAGATAGGAGCGCTCAGGTACCGCAGTCTGTCCATGTCATACTGCTGCACGACGAGCGCCCCACGCTGCACGAGCTGGGCCTGGACCTCACCTGGCCGGAGGAGATAGGAGCGCTCAGGTACCGCAGTCTGTCCATGTCATACTGCTGCACGACGAGCGCCCCACGCTGCACGAGCTGGGCCTGGACGAGCGCGCGCGACTGCTGCTGGAGGTGCGGAACTCCGACCTCACCTGGCCGGAGGAGATAGGAGCGCTCAGGTACCGCAGTCTGTCCATGTCATACTGCTGCACGACGAGCGCCCCACGCTGCACGAGCTGGGCCTGGACCTCACCTGGCCGGAGGAGATAGGAGCGCTCAGGTACCGCAGTCTGTCCATGTCATACTGCTGCACGACGAGCGCCCCACGCTGCACGAGCTGGGCCTGGACCTCACCTGGCCGGAGGAGATAGGAGCGCTCAGGTACCGCAGTCTGTCCATGTCATACTGCTGCACGACGAGCGCCCCACGCTGCACGAGCTGGGCCTGGACCTCACCTGGCCGGAGGAGATAGGAGCGCTCAGGTACCGCAGTCTGTCCATGTCATACTGCTGCACGACGAGCGCCCCACGCTGCACGAGCTGGGCCTGGACCTCACCTGGCCGGAGGAGATAGGAGCGCTCAGGTACCGCAGTCTGTCCATGTCATACTGCTGCACGACGAGCGACCCACGCTGCACGAGCTGGGCCTGGACGAGATGCTATGCTTCTACATGTCTTGGGAATTCACAGCCGGCTTCCCTGTTTCACAAACATTTTCCATCATCCGGCTCGAAGGACCATATGGGTCCTTCGAGCCATTTACTGCTAATACATTTGATAAGTTTCGATGGACGAAAAATGTATTCTTGCTGATTTCTTGATTAATTATTTATAGGTGTTTACAATAAAACAGACGAAAGTGTACTGAAATATATTTCAATAGTCACTCTACAATAAGGTAAAAATCAGTTTCTGATATGCAAGTGTGCTGCACCCTAGGCCGTGTCGTATTGCTTCACATCAGGCGAGTTGAGGACAACATACATACATAAACTCACACGTTTTTTCCATGAAAGTAGGCAGAAATAACAGAACGCCACATGCTACGATCCTTACATACTCCTTTTGCCTCATCCACGTTCATATTTGTGGACAAACGCAACCCTATTCAGGATTAAAAAAAATATCTTTTTTAAATAGTTCTTGTCTCTCTTTCTTACTTCTTATCGGTCATCATCATCAGTCTATAATGTTCCCACTTGTGGGACTCAGGCCTCCTCTCTAGAAGAGGGATGGGCTATAATCCACCACGTGGGCCCAGTGCGTGGTTGTAGATGTCACATATGACTTCGATTTGGTTGGTTCTAAGACATGCCGGTTTCCTCGCGATGTTTTTCTTCACCGTTTTGAGAGCAGTAGTGGCTTATCGGTCAGCTGGGAATAATTATGCCAAAATAACATTAATATGCTTATCAATAGGAAAAATATTCATTTTCCTTCACAGTTTTATAAAAGAGTTCCACTTATAAAAACATGTGTATGAATAATTTTACGGTTGTAAAAGTGAATACAGTGACCATGTAGCTTTGTGACAGTTTCTCTTCAAAGATATGAAACTCTTTTTATTATGGTAAAGTGTACTTTTGGTTAGTGTTGTCTCTCCATATATTTGTAACGGAAATAATGAGTGAATTCAATTTTTGGTTTGAAGCACGTGTTTTACGAAAGTGCACAAATGTCAACAACGAATATGTTGTTCTTATTCTTATTCTTTATTGCACACATAAAATAACAAATATAAATTACAACGCTTATGTACAAAGGCGAGCTTAACCCAGAATTGGGTTTTCTTACAGCAAACCTAATCTCGAAAGTGATATTTGCAATTGAGGATCCACTTAATGTATGTGCATTAACATTAAATTAAGTTGTTGTTTGCTTTTTGTGAGGTGGAAGGACTATGGCCAGCTGTGGACCTAGAAAACCAAATATTGGTTTATATCCGATACTAGCCCGCGTGAAAATGACTATTTTCCATACAAACTTTGCCCCCCATTTTCACCCCTTTGGTGGTTGGATTTTGAAAAATCCTTTCTTAGTGGATGCCTACGTCATAAGAGAAATACGTGTGCGAAATTTTAAGTTTGTAGCCTTAAGGGTTTGACCTGTGCGTTGATCCTCAGTCAGCCAGCTTTGTCTTTTTTATATTTAGATTTTGCTTATTTTGGAATAGCACATTTCCAGGCCAAGTCAGGACAGATGAGTCAGAATCTCCACACAGTGGGTGCCTGAAGACGACCTTCGTCTCCAACGCAGGCCCAAGAAACGCTGGCGTGACGATTTGGACTAGTTCTGATTTGCTAGAGAAGGCAAAACACTAAAAGAATAGGGGAGGTCTTTGCTCAGCACTGGGACAAATTAGGTTAATTAAAAAGTAGTCATGGTTCTAGACAGCTAGAACTATATTAATGGAAAGAATTAGCTTATTGTTTTGGTTACCTAATAATAACGGTTAAATCCTGTCCTAGAGAGGCCTTAGTCACTGCAGTGAGAACATTATAAAGAGATGATGATGATGAATAATAACTGTAACAGCTGTTTTTTTTCAATAATGCAAAAAGTTGTAAATAACATTTTTTTAATAATTGATAATAATTTGAATCAGCTTGAGTGCCCATGGGTACTAATTGTCCCGTAATTTTTGTGCTTTAGATTGCTCCTACTTGTCCCGTAATTTTTAAATTCCATCCTAAAATCCTTTTCCATTTATCCCAGATGCGCAAAGAAACACAGGTTTATTACTATTACATAGCCAGTGTTTGAAATATTCAACTTTTACACATTTGTTTAAACGATAATAAAGTCACTCAACCTCAAATAAATAATAATGTTTTCAGTATGAGCAGTGGATCAAGTCGAGCCACGGAGCGTCGCGAGACACTGATAGCACCCAACCTGCCTGGAGCCACCGGGCTACATAACCTTGGGAACACTTGCTTCATGAATGCGGCCTTACAGTCGGTGAGTACCTTACATTAGTGATACTTCGTAGTAGATACGTTCCATCGTCGACCTCATCTCTGTTCTCAGGACAAGATGAGGTCAGGAGTCAGGAGCCTTCCCATTTAAAAAGTTAGTCGGTAGATACAATTGTGTTGCGAAAGGGCTTTTACGTCACGTCTTGGCAGTGTATTGATTGTTTTGATTCATATGTTTATTTAGTTGGCCGCCATATTATTTTAAATTAAGTAAACTATCAAATTCAATTCAAGATACTAATTTCTATTGAAAGACTAGAAATTTAGATTACTGATATCAATTTCTAGTGATAGATTAAGATTATTAATATAAAATCGTTATTAGATGTTCAAACACGGCACGGTTGGCGCGGTGACTCAAGCAGTTGACTGTTGCGCTACGTGTCGCGAGTTCGATCCCCGCACGGAACAACTATCTGTAGGCATAGTTGTTTCGTGTCTGGGTGTTTGTGTATGTGAGTTTAAATGTTTGTGAACGCACCCACGATACAGGAGAAATTCCCGGTGTGGGGCAACGTTTAAAAAAAAACCTATAATTTTCCTAATTTGTCTTAGAATCAAATATTCGAAGCACTGCTGGCACTAAGTACCTGGTGTATTTCAACGTGTCTCAATAGTGGGGAAATTATGTTGTTTATACACACATCAAAAGTGTCTAGGGATCAACATATATTTTTGCAATAACTTTTCTCCTGATTGACATTAATTAAAATTTTCTTTAAGGATTCATCAAATAAAGTGTTTTCGTTTGTCACAGTAACGATAAACCAAGTCACCTTTGCATTAATAAAGAAATTTGCCATTTTCCTAATAAAAGGATTTTTGACATTTGAACCACTAACATTAAAGTTCGAAAAAAAGATTGAAATAACAGTTTTCTTTAAAATTTTATTGGTTAACTTAAACAATTAATAATCCGTGTTTCTACCGCGAACACCAACAACACAAGAACATCGGTTTGGCATACTCAAAATGAGTTCATCCAAATCACGCTGTGGAATGGCCGCCCATGTTCGTTGCAACAACAAAAAAAGGTCTTCTTGCGACTGGATACCCTCCATATTCGGCAGAGCTCTTCTCTGTAGCATATCCCATGCATGCTCAATCGGGTTCAAGTCTGGCGACTGAGCAGGCCAGGGCAGGACATTGATGTTAGCTGCGGCGAGAGTCTGTCTTACAACTCTTGCGGTGTGCGGTCGTGCATTATCATGCATTAACTGAAATAAGGAACCGATTTGCACTTGTAGAGGAACGATGACGTCTGATACAATCGTCTCAGCATAAATTTGAGCGTTGAGGTTGCCTCTGATCCAAATCAACTCAGTTCTTCCGCCGATCCAAATACCCGCCCATACCATGATGGTTCCACCACTATAAGGATGGACTTCCTGGCAGGATTTTAATCGCTGTTGGCGTCCAGGGGTTCTCCAGTGTCGTATGTCGTCTTGTATCCGGTCTCATACCAAAACCAGACTCATCAGAAAAGCACACGAAACGCCATTGTTCTTCTGCCCAATTTCTGTGTTCAAGAGCCCATTGATATCGAATCCTACGATTGTGCATTGCTATAGGTGGTACCCGTAGCGGTCTTCGGGAATGAAGGTTCACTTCATGCAAGCGGTTTCTGACTGTTTGGTCGCTAATTAAGTTCCCTGAAGAGTGATGAAGCCTCACGGCTAACATCATGGCGGTTATTGTTGGAGCTCTTCGAGTTAAGATTTGAATGTATCGGTCTTGTCTCCGTGTGGTGCAGCGATACCGTCCTCCATGGCGCTCAGCCACGGTACCAGTGCTTCGGTAACGTGTCCAAAGTCGACTGATAACACTCTGACTTGTATTCAGAGCTAAAGCCACAGTACGTTGCCGGGAACCAGTTTCTATCATTCCCACGGCTCTGAGCATTTCTTCCCTGCTTAAATGACGTCGCCGCTCCATAATTGTTTAAGTTACCCAATAAAATTTTAAAGAAAACTGTTATTTCAGTCTTTTTTTCGAACTTTAATGTTAGTGGTTCAAATGTCAAAAATCCCTTTATTAGGAAAATGGCAAATTTCTTTATTAATACAAAGGTGACTTGGTTTATCGTTACTGTGACAAACGAAAACACTTTATTTGATGAATCCTTAAAGAAAATTTTAATTAATATCAATCAGGAGAAAAGTTATTGCAAAAATATATGTTGATCCCTAGACACTTTTGATGTGTGTATTTATTTCACATGTATTAGTATTTGTTGTAGGTATGGAACACGGGTCCCCTGACGAGGTATTTCAACTCAGGCATGCATCTGTACGAAGTGAACACAACCAACCCGCTCGGCACCAAAGGAGTGCTAGCGTTAAGATATGGAGAACTTTGTAAAGAGGTATTTATTTTACTTTTGTTATTTCTTGAAAGCTTACAGCGAAATTTGGTTTGGAAAATCTTCATGGGTGGTTTCCGCCCTGAGGCGTGTAGAAGGGTCTGTCAGACTCTAATTGTTTAAAAACTACCTCCAATTAATCTGTTTTATAAATGTTATTTACCTAATTTATTCGTATTGTTTGTAATTTCTAATTATTCATGATTTAATGATGATCCAAAACTTTACAAACCATATTTGTACGCTGGAAACGGTAGAATATTATGATTTTAAAATATAAACTTTATTCTGACAATTAAATTCATTTTATTCTATTCTATTCCCCGGTGTTCTCTTTCCACATTTGCGCCTTCTTTGATATGTCAAAGGAGCTATTCCAATGAACAGCTTGGAGGTCTATTTAATGATAGTTGACATTAGCTAGGATGTTTCGGGTGTTATCGCCGCTGCGCAATAGTACAAGCTCGTACCCCCCAGGTGTGGTCGTGCTCGGCGCGCTCGGTGGCCCCGCTGCGCGTGCGCTGGTGCGTGTCGCGCTGGGCGCGCGCGCTGGCGGGCGGCGGCCAGCACGACGCGCAGGAGCTGCTGGCGTGGCTGCTGGACGCGCTGCACGAGGACCTCAACCGCGCACAGCCCGGCCACGTGCAGCCTGCACTCACGCACAACGACGACTCCGATGGGAGGCCTGACCAGGTATATTATTGCATAATACTGAACTACTGGACAGTCGGTTAATAATAAATAACTGCTTCTAACACTTAAACACTGTAACTCTAAAAGCATTGAAATAATTTCCAAAATCACTGTCTTTTTAAATTAGATTTAATCTAAGTTAAGTTATATGAGAACCGTTATATTTTATTGTAGTCAGAACTTAAAAAAACTTAATGAACATAAAAACATTTGGGTAGGTAATTTTTCTTATTTCCTGTAACTTGTATTGTTAGCAGTGTTTCTGATAAAAATATAACACCTAACATAAGATAGCGACATCAATATGAAGATCTATTATGTGACCGGTCAAACTCGATTTCAAGCAAAACTAGTTTATCCTAGGCCATACCGTTTATCGTGTCATGAACCCAAACAAAACAATTATACTGCACCCTACTCGGATGTAGCGCTCGCCGGCCGCTGACACGGACGCTCGCTCGGCTCGCGCGTGGATGGCCACAGTTCGAACCTATCCTAACCAAACCCATTTAAACGGTTTGCTCTATGATCGTTATTGTTTTAATAAGTCCTACTTTGGCCTAGGGCAAACAAGTTTTGCCTGAAATCGGGTTTGGCCGGTACCAGATACATTGTCCAAGATGGCCTTTCATCAGCCAGTCTGAACAAAAGCCTTTTAAACCCTCAGGTGGTAGCAGCCGAAGCCTGGGAACAGCACACATCCCGCAACGCATCCATCATGACAGAACTGTTCTACGGACAACTGAAGTCTAAAGTGGTGTGCGATACCTGTGCAAGGGAGTCCGTGCGGTTCGACGCGTTCAACATGCTCAGTCTGCCGCTGCCCATGGAGTCCTATGTGTGCTGCGAACTTAGGGGTATGTGTACACCTGTGCAAGGGAGTCCGTGCGGTTCGACGCGTTCAACATGCTCAGTCTGCCGCTGCCCATGGAGTCCTATGTGTGCTGCGAACTTAGGGGTATGTGTACACCTGTGCAAGGGAGTCCGTGCGGTTCGACGCGTTCAACATGCTCAGTCTGCCGCTGCCCATGGAGTCCTATGTGTGCTGCGAACTTAGGGGTATGTGTTCATAGACGGGGCCTGCCAAGTTAATTGTCCAGTATTTTTTTTTTATATAAAAAAACGTTACCCCACACTAAGAATTTCTCCTGTATCGTGGGTGCGTTCACAAACATTTAAACTTACAAACACAAATACCCAGACCCGGAAAAACTACCTGTAGGTCTTACAAATATTAGTTCCGTGCGGGGATCGAACCCGCACGAAGGGGGGTACGGGGGGGTCGAAGTATGTTATGCGAATGGTGCGAGATGATGAAGTTACCAGTTTCTGATCCTCTCCTATGGTGCGTGTGTGACTAGATGTATAAACGTTGACGCGGCTAAAGGAGTATGTAAGAACCTGGCATTCTGTGGTTTCTGCCTACTCCTATGGGATTTTCCCATGCGTGAGATTTATTATTACGTATTTAATTAGTTGTTTGTTTGCAGTGATGCTGCTAGACGGGTCGGTGCCTATCAAGTACGGCGTGAGAGTCAACTCAGAAGGAACGTATCTAGATCTCAAGAAGAAGCTGTCAGAACTGTGCGGACTAGCGCCTGAATCGTAAGTCCAAACTGTCATCCATTAACCTACGTTCATACAATTTAAATGCAGCTTTAAAAAAGATTTGATCTAAAATCTCTTTAATTTTTTTTGAAATTTATGTCTCAAAATGTACCGAAACTCGGTTGTTATTCCAATTTTGTGACTATCATCATCAGCCTCTTATTTCCCCACTGCAGGAACTCAGGCCTCTTTTCTAAGAGAAGGATGGGCTATAATCTACAACGCGTGCTCAGTGCAGGTTGGTAGATGTCACAAGTCTTCGAATTTTTTGGTTCTACGACATGCAGGTTTTCTCACTGTTTTCCTTTACCGTTTTGAGAGCAGCCATTTAGCGACTGTTTGTGTTAATAATTTTAAAGATGTTCTCTATTATCTTTTGTAGAATGTTGATCGTGGAGCTGTCAGGCGCCACAATCGGGCGCGTGTTCGACGACAGCGCGAAGATATCGGGCGCGAGCTGTACGGAGCTGTACGCGTACGAGCTGCCGCACGACCGCGCCGACAGCGACACCAGCGACTGCGACGACTTCACACACACAACTAACGGTGAGACATACTACAGCTTGTGACTTGCGCCCACCCTAGCTCTGTGGACGGTGATACAATAAACATCAGTCCTCGCCGTCCCCCCGTCTTATGACGACGACAGGCCGTGTCGACAGCGTGTTCGTGTTCCACGCAGATATGTCAGCAACATTCCAACATTGCAGGGGCCCGCAAGGAGCGATACTTGCGGGGCTGCGGGTTGTTCGAAAATGATACCGCAGCCTCGGACACAAAGGGCTAAGTAGGAACGTTTGTGGTTAATGGTCAGTAGAAGTCTGACAGAGCAGTGGTGGCCCAGTGGTGGCGGCCCCGACTTACGAACAGTGAGTCGTGGGTTCGGACCCCGTCAGGCGCATTACTTTGTGTAATTTATTTCATCACCACTGCTCTCAAAACGGTGAAGGAAAACATCGTAAGAAAACCGGCATGTCTTAGAACCAAAAAATTCGAAGACATGTGACATCCGCCAATCCGCACTGGGTCCGCGTGGTAGATTATAGCCCATCCCTCTCCTAGAGAGGAGGCCTGAGTCCCTGCAGTGGGAACATTATAGGCTGATGATGATGATGAGAAGTCTGACACTCCTTACTGCTCCGCCCGGAGCGGGAAGAGGCATTTGATGATTTCCCACCCTCCACAAAAAAGGCCTACTACAAGCTCCATGCGGTGTAGAACTGTGCCTAGGTTGCCTCGTGGCGGCTTTATTATGGTATCCGATGAGCACCTCGCGGTCAGAGTGGCTCCGCTCCAGCGCCTGGTGCCACTGTGGCGGCTCCATCCCACAGGGGGTGCCTTACACTCAAGGTACCCCCACAGGATACTCCATTTAAGCAAAAGACATCCTTGATGATGCTCACTCACTATAAAAAGTGAAAAATCCCGTTCGGTGCTTTTTCATATTGAAAAAGATGGACCCATGATGACTAGAGACCGTTTTAAACTTCATAACCTTCATTGACAGTGTCTATGACTCACCACGAGGCCAGAAAATGGGCCCTATATTAGTCGTCGACAATTATTTGCAGCGTTATATTATGATGGCACCGGGCACGCATTAAGGCGACGATAAGAGGGACACCGTAAAAACGACCTGTTTTTCGTTGCAGAGTTAGCCGTATTGCTACTTATTACAATAGGGGATCGGACAAAAAAAAACTAATTAGTCCGTCAGATAGATTTCCAAATATTATTGGACACGTATTTTTTCTTTTTTCACGTAAACTTAAAATGAAGACGATACAGTGCTTCGAAAACTCGTGTGACGTCATATGATAGTACATTTTGACGACACAAGTGACGTTTCAAGCCCCACTCCAAGATCTTTGACGCGTTTTATCTTCGTAATTTTTTATTGATTTGATAAAACAAAAAATACGTATTCAATATTTTTCGATAATCTAACTTACGGACTAAACAGAATCATATTATTTTGACCCAGTCCGATCCCCTATTCCAAAAAAAATACAGTGTATAGTCAAATGTATAGGTAAAAGACTTATACTTACTTACTATACTTACTTACAAACAGAGTTGCTAATTTTAGGTAGTATAGGCCCTTAACAGAAGACGCATCTGTGACTATTTGTCAATAACTCCGTTTGACGCAAACAGTAATAGGGGATCGGACAAAAAAAAACGAATTAGTCCGTCAGATAGATTTCCAAAAAATATTGACTACATATTTTTTCTTTTTTAACCGACTGCAGCGAAGCCCAAAAGGAGGGTTATGTGTTTGACGTGTATGTATGTATGTATGTAAGTATGTATGTATGTATATATGTCCGTTTCTTTGTTCCCTCATAACTCATAAACGGATGAACCGATTTGAATGAAATATACGTCATTAGATTCGTCTTGATGGCGCGAGTGTTATAGGCTACATTAAAATTAAAAAAAAAAAACAAAGAAAAATTGCGGATTTTGGGGGCCAAATCGCGGAGTTCAAACATTTTTTTTTCCGATACCATCGAGTAGGGTATCAAAATAAAGGGTTTTAAGAGGAGATTACAAAAATATATGACACTTATATGTTTAAAAAAAAATCAAAGTGGAAAATCCTATAAAAAAACACAAAAGTTTAATCATCTGCGAAGACTTTTACGCGACCAACGAAAGACAAAAGAACTAAAAACTGGAAATAAAAAAAGTAGTTAAAAAACTATAAAACCCGACTGAAAAAACCGAAAAGCAAGAAACAAGCACATTTTAAATTAATCAAAACTTGGAAGCGGCGGGGTTCATTTGAATATTAAATTATGAAACGAAAAAATTAAATAAAGAAAATAGAATGGACCCCGCCTGCTTCCAAGTTTTGTTTAATTTAAAATGTGCTTGTTTCTTGCTTTTCGGTTTTTTCAGTCGGGTTTTATAGTTTTTTTCACGTAAACAAAAAATGAAGACGATACGATACAGTGCTTCGAAAACTCGTGTGACGTCATATGATAGTACATTTTGTACCTTCAATTGACGTTTCAAGCCCCACGCGCTTTATCTTCGTCAATTTTTATTGTTTTGATAAAACAAAAAACAAAATTTTTCGATAATCTAACTGACGGACTAAACAGAATCATATTTTTTTGAGTCAGTCCGATCCCCTATTGTGCCTAGTTGTGTTTAAATTGATAAATAATTAAACCTATCGAAGTTATTGCTATTTTAGAAGCCTTACAACAAGATTGAGAGCAGTGGTGGCTGAATGGTTGTGGCCCTGACTTACGAGCAGTAAGTCGTAGGTTCGAACCCAGACAGGCGCATTACTTTGTGTAATTTATTACAACACCACTATTCTCAAAACGGTGAAAGAAAATATCGTGAAAAAACCGGCGTGTAGCAATAGGGGATCGGACAGGGTCAAAATAATATGATTCTGTTTAGTCCGTAAGTTAGATTATCGAAAAATATTGAATACGTGTTTTTTGTTTTATCAAATCAATAAAAAATGACGAAGATAAAACGTGTCAAAGATCTTGGAGTGGGGCTTGAAACGTCACTTGTGTCGTCAAAATGTACTATCGTATGACGTCACACGAGTTTTCGAAGCACTGTATCGTCTTCATTTTAAGTTTACGTCAAAAAAGAAAAAATACGTGTCCAATAATTTTTAGAAATCTATCTGACGGACTAATTAGTTTTTTTTTGTCCGATCCCCTATTTACGCTGAGCCCGCGTGGACGATTTCAGCCCATTCCCTCTCATAGAGAGGAGGCCTGAGTTCCAGCGATGGGGACATTGTGGGCTAATTATGACAACAACATTGAAGTATCGACTAATTTTGTTAAATGTTTTGTTCCGTGTAGGCTGGAGCTCGTGTAGTCAGCAATGGGCGGAGGTGAGTGTGGGCGGCGGCAATAGTTCCTCACTCTGCATGCCAGCACTCTTCTGCTTCAAGGTTAGCTACGCGCATCGCACACTCACGCACACACATGTACACTTCGACCATATAATTATGCGGACGGCTTTCTGATGCGGCGTACAATAACGTGGAAAAGATAATCCACTTTCTTTACCTAAAATACGTACGTCAATACGTATGTAAGAGAGTTTTGTCTTCCTGAGTAGCTAAAAATACGTTAGCTTTGATTAAGTATTACAATTGAATGCTATTTATTTCTACGTATAATCCAGTACTTACTGGGTCAGATAGGCAATCGCTCCATAAAATACTAATATTTAACATTCGTTTGGAAAGGTAGCCGACCCCAACTAAGTTGAGATAATGAATTTTACGTAAATTGGGATAAGAGCAAAAGAATAATCATGAATCAAAAAATCTAAATAAAAGAATTTTTACTAGTAGGCCAGTTACAGGCACTTTAGAAATTAAATAAAATTAATTCAAATAAGCCGTGGCAAAAAAGAGATGACCATTTATCAATTTATATCCCTTTATAGTCATTTGATTTAATAAACAATTGTTAATATCAGTGACGCATGCATCAGAAAGCCATAAATATACAGATACAAAGATTACACTGCCGTAGCGATCATTAAAATTGACTGTCTCTATATAAAAACGTTTTCATCTGCATTTGTAAAGACCCCTAATGAAAATAGGGATAACAACAAAAGGTTACGAAAACTTTGACGGTGAAGGGCATTTGATTTAGGGGGAAATTTTGACATAGAAAGATTACTCTCAGAGCATTATTTTGCTCCACATACACACTACTAATTAACTCAATATATTTTGATTGTATCAAAAATATCTCCTATTCAGTATTACTACATAAGATTGACAAAAAAAAAATTTAATTAAATCCCAGTAATACAGTGAAAACGTTTTTATATCCCCGTTCGGTGATGGCATGTAAGTGTAAGTGAAATATTCGACTACCTTACAAACATAACACATGTAAATAGGAACATACTGTATTATATTATATGTGACGTCATTATGTGAAGTGCTGACTAACGTGATTGTGTATATATATGTGAAATGCTGATTCTGTTAGACACCAACTATATAGCGACTATTGCTGTCCTTTACTAACAGGTACAGGGTAGAAGAGAGGGGGAAAGTTAAAGTATACATAGTCTTAATTAAACTTTGTTTGACAGCCCGAATAATGGGTGTAAACGGACCCTTTACGTAGCCGTCAACCAAGCATTATTTACGTCAAACTAAGTAGGTAACCCAACGCAAAAATATTTGCTGCAAACCTTTTTGGGGTAAAAAAAATAATGCCACTGTTGGGTATAGGCCTCCCCTTTCTTCTGCCAGTCTTCTTAGTGTTGTGCGTCTCTCATCCATCCATTTCCCGAGCTCCTGACGATATCGTCCACCCAACTTATCATATAAACGGGGAGAATACTTGTGCCTTTCGGTTTCGATAAAGGTCCCTCCACCTTTATACCTACTTCCGTCTTTCTTCCCTCACCTGTGTAAAAGAGATAGCAATAGTCTTCAGTTGGTGCACAATAGAATGTGGCCGTTGTTCGTTTATATGTGTTGAGATAGCACCTCGTGACGGAGGGATGATGGATCAGGTAACAGATGACACTAGAATACTAGATACTGCACTTTAACACTGTTTTTTTTTATTTTTTTCTCATTTTTTTTTTGTTTTAACGTAGAAAGTGATGTTTTACCATTGTTTTTCAAAGTCAGATAGTTTATTTACTGTATGAAAATCTTAGATCAGTATGTTATCATATTTCTACGGTATTTCATTATATTTTTTAATTTATAATTAACATCAGAAACTATTCGTTTTAATTTACTTATTCTTAAAAATAAATATCTTTTAGTTAGAAGGTTGAACGATGTATTTGACCATCGTTAACCTTTGAATATACTATGATCGACAATAAATTTGTTTTTAACCGACTTCCAAAAAGGAGGAGGTTCTCAATCCGATAATATGTTTTTTTTTAACAAGCAAATGAAAACTAGGAACGTCATCCATCATGATCATAAATATTTGCTAATTGTGCCGTTTTTTTAGAAAGTCATCCTCGGTTTTTGAAAGTCAAATCAATTCGTAAGCAACGATTGATAAATCAAAATAAAGTTACAACATCCTGTCTAAATATATTTTTTAATGTTTTATATAGGCGCCATAATCTGCACAAAACATCCAATGCCTTTGGAATAAGACCTAACGGTCATTTTTTGTTTATGTTAAAATAAAGAAATAACAAAATAATTGGCTTTCAGAATCTGTTCATCAGTTAGGTACCACACCAGCTAAACGCTATGTCTTCGTAGACTGTATATAAAACGTTTGGTAGAGGTCACTTTTGTACAAATTCGCTTCTATTTTATTTTCCAAATTCTTTATAAATATTTTTTTTTATTGTTGCTGGCAGACCCTCTGTCTTTGCCTCTGCTTTTAGTCCAAAAGTGCAGATTTTCCAATTTCAGATAGAAAAAATGTTGACGTCCAGAATAAATAAGGTGGACTTAAAAATGGTTTACCAATTTTGATGAAAAGTGGGCAGAAAGGGTACCTTAGTCCTACAGTAAACAGTTTTTAGGAGAGAGTCCATGACTTTGACTGGGTAAAAGTTAAGCCAAAATAGCACTTATTACAAAGTTTCAAAGCAAAAATTGGTAAATCACATCCAGTCACCTCGCAAGGTTGGTTCAGGCGCTCCCAAGGCTAGGAAAACACATCCAAAGTCTACATTATAATCGAACAACGGTTTCAGCGCTCGAGATCGGAAATTCTTATGTCCCAGAGTCCTCCCACGACGCTGTACAAGCACGCGGTGTTCCCGGAGCCGTCGCCCACACTGAGCGTGCGCTCGCTCAGCCTCAAGCCGAGCTCGCCGCGCTTGCCCAAGGTCAAGTTCGGCTCCTCGCCCTCCAATATGTGCAACATGAACGATGCCAAGGATGTGCCCGTTGGCAAGATACACTATTTGGTGGCTGTGCATAGGTGAGTGCTTGATGTTATGTCTATTATGTTTGCTTAGAGGATGTACTGCTCGATATCTGTTGTGTCTGTTACAGTCAATACTCTTAATTGGTCAAAACTACTTTTGACTGGTTTCAGTCAAACCCTTATTGCGTGTTTATCGTGTGGTACGAGTATCGTACAAGGTTATCCAGAGGGTCAAAAAAAAATCCTAACAACTTAATAAGTTTTCTAACGACCTTTAGGTTTTTATAATTTAGTAGAGAAATAAAACAGAAACCACCTAATAATTTGTTATAGGTAATAGTTTTGAACGGTCAAAAGTAGTTTTGGTTTACAGTTTTGACTGTGACATATCGACCCTCTAATTAAAGACATTAGCCGCGGTGAATTGGTATTTTTATGTTCTTTATAATGCAGCGAAAATTGGTCGCTCCACTTTTGTTCTATGACATGTGTATAACTCAAGTATTAATCTTAAAGTTGGATTCATATTATGTCACTGTTCCGGTAACGTGTCCGCTCCGTTCAGTATCAGTGCTAGTGTTGCTTCAGCGTCAGTGATTCAACAGGGATGTTTCCTGACAAAAAAAAAAATATGTGTAGTCCGTCAGTTAAATTACCAAAAAATATTGTATCGTCTTCATTTTTTGTTTATGTGACAAAATAGGTACCTATAATTTTTGGAAATACATCTGATTGACTAATTAGATTATTTTTTGTCAACTATGTCCCTATTCACAATATCAGTACTCACTTCACGCAGCTTCAGTGAAAACGTGTCCGTCGTCAGGTATACTGATTGTTGCTATGGCATAGCATACTCCGTAGTATTCTAAGGAGTTAGCAAAGATAGCTATTGCTTTTGACGGAAGAAGAAGACCAGCATCAAGGATTTTTGTTTTCTTTTTAGGGTTCTGTACCCAAAGGGTAAAAACGTTACGGGACCCTATTACTAAAACTTCGCTGTCCGTCCGTCTGTCTGTCACTAGGCTGTATCTCAAGAACCGCGATAGCTAGACAGTTGAAATTTTTACAAATTATGTATTTCTGTTACCGCTTCAACAATATTTAACAATATTTAAGGGGGGCTCCCATACAACAAACGTAATTTTTCGTTTTGGTACGGAACCTTTCATGTCCGACTCGCACTGCTGGGCCAGTTTTTTCCTATTTGTTCCCCAAAATGGTTTTGTATTTCGAATCCATGTATAGTCACCTGCAAAAATGCATGGATAATTCAGAAATAAAATCGTGTGAAGCGAAAAATGACGCCACCTAACGTTAACTACATAGTTATCGACTATAAACGTTCACAGGAAAATAGACACTAAAGTATCCATGCAATTTTGCAGGTGACTGTACTTTGCATTAGACAAATCATACAAAACCTTATTTTCACGATCCAATTCTATCTATCGCTCGTCCTCTATTTTGTTTTTTATGCCAATGCGTCCGTCATCTGACAAAAAATATCGTTGTTAACAAATACGTCCGTTGTTGGTGTCGGCACTGACACCACTGAGTTGTCACTAACAAGTGTTGATGCGTTCATAGAGAATGTATGAAAGTATATTTGGCACTGTGCCGGTACTGTATCGGAACTGTGGCTTCACGGATATTGTGTGAATTGACCATACGAGTGCAATTAGACCGTGGTCGAACGACGATATTGTGACATATCTAATGAGATAAGATATGTCACAATAGCATCATTAGATATCGTCACAATATCGTTGTTCGACGTGATTTTAACGCCAGTCGATCGCAGTCTGGTAGTAAGGAAGTTAGGAATTTAGGATACGAGTTCTTTACCTCTGCCAAACGTATGAATCGCTCTGAACACGACAACATTCTGTGTCCCCAGAAAGCAGTGTCGGTCAGACGCGTACTTCCTGCCGTGGCAGCGCAGTAGATCGTCAGTGTTCGGTGTGCCCGTACTTGTGGGCGTACGCGACGCCTTGTCCGGGCGGCAGCTGTACGCGCGCGTGTGGCAGCAGGTGGCGCGGCTACTGAGTGCGCGGCCGCCGCAGCATGACCAACACAACCATGCTACTGACTGGTGAGTACTTGTGTACTAGTGGCGTACGTGACGCCTTGTAATTGTAAGTAAGTGCGCCCCGAGCTCAGCGTTATAATTATAATTTTAGCAATAGGTTAGCCAAAAGTTTGATTGTCTTAGTAGCGTAGCGAAACCCACCACATAACACTTTCTGGCGTCCCCTATATTTTGGTCCTTCGAGCCGGATGATGATCAATTTGGATGAGTTTAATAAATCGATTTCCATTGAACTATATTTTTTTTTCCAAATTCCTTTTATAGAGTATAGCGTAGCGAAACCCATCAGGTACCACTTAGTTGCGACCCCTACATTTTGGTCGTTCGAGCCGGATAATCAATTTAGATGGGTTTTATAAATCGAATTCCGATTAACTGAATTTTCGTAGTACTAGCAAGAATATCTGGTAAGTTGCAAGTTGTATGAGTTGTTCCAGTGACGACAGCCTCGGCTACGAGTTCCCGTTCCGAGTGCGCGTGGTGCGCGCGGGCGGCGCGTGGTGCGCGCGCTGCGCCTGGCCGCGCCTGTGCCGGGGCTGCGCGCTGCCTTCGGATGACACGCCGCTACTCGCCGATACTAGTGAGTACTCCTGTCTCTTCTATATCGTGTGGGTAGTAGTTGTACCAACATGTTTATGCCGCCTTTTAATATAAAGTAACTAAACTGATTATTGTTTATTTATTATGATGAAATAAATCTTTATCTACCCAAATATCATAAACCCTCTATAATGCGTTCAAAAACCATAGGCAATGACCAGCATTACCAACCAGCAGAAATAAACAGAACTGTAATGAGCTCATAACCTACTGAAAACAGTAGGTTATGGAGTTTAAATTTGGAACAGGTGTCAAATTCAAGTGAGTGTGCTATTCTTTAATGCGCGCGGAACTAGTTGGCCGCGCCTTAGGTGGCGACAGGGGTGAGGGGGCGGGTTGCCTACAGCTCGCAATGCACAGGAGACTATAATTAGACAGCGATGACCAATCTCGAGATATCGTGAACAATAATTGTTCAATTTATTGAAAAGAATACTTAAATAAAAAACAAAAACATGCCTTAGGCGCGGCCAACTAGTTCCGCGCGCACTATAGTATCTACATTATGACCATCAAAAAGACATCTGAACATCTACATTTTTTATTGCATTACACTGGTAACAATGCTAGTCATTTCCCTATGGTTCCTGAACCCATCATAGAGCCCTTATGATATTTGGGTAGATAAATTAGTGTATGCAACTATACATAATTAGGCATTACAACACTCGTGTGATGCTATTAAGAAACTCGCCTTCGGCTCGTTTCTTAAACCCACACTTGTGTTGTAATGCCCTTCATTATGCACAGTCGCATAAACTACTATTGTTGTTAGTATAATAATTATGAAGATCGCTAAATGATTACTGTCATTAGTATGGGCCTAATATCTGGGCGGAGCGGAAGGGAGTGTCAAAACCACCCATGTTCTTTCTAAGCCCTTTGTGTCCGAGGTTGCGGTATCACTTATAACCCCTAAAAGATGATTATAAAACATGTTTTTTCCCATACCTCCCATCCTTACATAACATTTTTATTTTTTTGTTACAATTAATTAGATAAACGGCGTCGGCGCAGCAAGCGCTCGAGCGTCGCGGCCACGTCACTGGACGGCGACGTACCCAACACCAACTCACCGATAGCTAAGAACAAACTCAACCGACACAACTCCGCAAGGCTCTCCACTGATATTTCAGTAAGTATTACTTTTAGTAGGCTAGACCTTTATTGTATAACCAAAAATCTTTGTCTTTTTGACTTTGGCTTTGACTTTTACTGTTTGACTTTAAACTTTTGAAATTTTTGTGTAAATGCAATAGGGGATCGGACAAAAAAAACTAATTAGTCCGTCAGATAGATTTCCAAAAAATATTGACCACATATTTTTTATTTTTTCACGTAAACAAAAAACGAAGACAATACAGTGCTTCGAAAACTCGTGTGACGTCATGTGATAGTACATTTTGTACCTTCAAGTGACGTTTCAAGCCCCACTCCATGATCTTTGACGCGCTTTATCTTCGTCAATTTTTATTGATTTGATAAAACAAAAAACACGTATCCAATATTTTTCGATAATCTAACTGACTAAACAGAATTCTATTTTTTTGAGTCAGTCCGATCCCCTATTTCGACGTGCAAAAATTTATGATTCAATCAAATTACTTTACTTTAAGGGTTCTAGGTACAGACGTAGATGTCAGCACATCAAGCTACTACAATCTGTCAAAGTTCTTAGTAGATTTCCAACATTACTGCTTGAGGTTCAAGGTTTATCAGGAAAATTTTACATTTTAAAATTACAGCTGTTTAAAATACAGTCGCCATACATCAGTACTGAAAACTGAAAAGAGAGAAATAAATAAAAAATAAAAAAAAAAATTAATTCGAGTATCACAGACTCATAATAGAAATAATACGTTCATACATGGTCACATTACATAGGTATAATTATAACATTAAATTCAATTCACAAACAATTTCATTCACTTAATTCAATAATAATAACAAGTCAGTCACATAAATCAATAAATTCACATTAACGATTTAATTTACTTAAGAAAAAAAAAAGACTTATAAAAGGACTATTGATAAATTTTACTCCGCATCACTGAGCCAAGAAGTCATCGTATGCCTAGCCTTTTGCCGATTTTTTAATAATTATTCTTGTTCTTAACTGGTTTCTAACATTTAACATGAACTGCCTGCTTAGCTGGCCTTTACAATAGGGGATCGGACATAAAAAAACTAATTAGTCCGTCAGATAGATTTCCAAAAATAATTGGACACTTTTTTTTTCTTTTTTCATGTAAACAAAAAATGAAGACGATACAGTGCTTCAAAAACTCGTGTGACGTCATATGATAGTACATTTTGTACCTACAAGTGACGTTTCAAGCCCCACTCCAAGATCTTTGACGCGTTTTATCTTCGTCATTTTTTATTGATTTGATAAAACAAAAAACACGTATTCAATATTTTTCGAAAATCTAACTTACGGACTAATCAGAATCATATTATTTTGACCCAGTCCGATCCCCTATTCAGTTAGCAGGTAACACGGTACCCTTTTGCTAGGATTAAGGATTTTCAGGCTTTTGAATATTTAGCTGGAATCAATCAATCAAATCAAAACAAATACTTTGAGTTTGAATTTAAATGAAATGGATATTAATTGATTGCGTGTAGGGTGAGACGGAGATGGGTGAAGTGCGCGCGGCCGAGCTGGGCGCGTTGCTGGCGGGCGCGCGGCGTGCCGGCGTCATGCTGGCCATCGACTGGGACCCCACGGCGCTGCATCTGCGGTACCAGTCCACTAGGGAGAAGGTATAAACTAGCTTACATTATTAACTACATAACATAACATCACGCCTGTAATCCCCGAAGGGTTAGGCAGAGGTGTACCTAATAGTACACCCACATTTCGCCAGTTAAAACACAACAAATAACCCAAACACGAACACACACTCACATACACACAACACATAAACTTAAATATGAGTAATATCACCCACATGGACATGAGTTGGCGTTGTCGTCCTGGAAGTCTTTAAATAGACTCCGGACCCAGTTTGGTCGCAGCAAGGAAAACCTGCTGAGGTGGGAATCCGTGAATGACTGCACTGAAGTGTAAATGTGGTGTTTTTCTTCAAAAAATTCCTCAAACACCAAAGAAAAGCAAATGCTATCTGTGTTTTGTTATAGTGTAGATATGTAGATGATGAATAAAGTCGGGCCGGGAGTGTTTCCCTGTGGAACTCCCAAGTGTCACGTTTTTTTGCAACTTTTATCAGTGTGCCACTTACCTACTTTCACACATTTGTTCCTGGTAGTTTAATCCATCTAATAACAGTACTCTGATTCCAATAAAGTCCAGTTTCTTTAGAGGGATGGGTATTACAACAATATCAAATGCTTTGGTAAGATCTAAAAATACTCTAAACCTTTTAAAAATATATATAAGGTCCCATTAAAATAGGTGGACAAAATTTCAGGAATCATTCAGACCACCAAAATAAAGACGATGGTAAAAAATAATAATAAGAAAAACGCATTTAAGTACCTACTCATAAAGGATGAGTTTGTTCTAGAGTGCCGGCAATTAATTATTTTAAGTAAAAATAAATCACTATATTTGATGTTTTTTTTTGTTTAGATATCTTTGGTTAGACCTACTGAACGCTGTGTTAAAATTTGTCCACCTATTTTAATGGGACCTTATATTTAGTATCCCTGACGTATATAGAAACTTGAAGGTAGGACTTCTAGTTTGGTCAGAAAGCTTACTGCAATTTCAAAAAACTTTAATGGAGATTACCTTGTTCGAAGCTAAGATCGAAACTAAGCTTTGATTCGCTACCTTTTCAAATATTTTGGATAATTCCTAGGTTTATTGTTATACGGGCTCTACAGTCGCCCGCGAACCGTGGCCACGTGGTTCACGGCCGCGGTTCGCGCATGGACACGGCGCGAAAAATATAGCCCTCTACACTAGCAACCTTTCGCATTTACGTTCGCGCATTTAACTAAAATGGACGTGGAAGTTGCCGCTGCCCTGACATTGTACGCTTTAGCGTGTTACGATTATGCATTTATAAAATCAATAAAGCATGGGTTCTACTTGATAGCACTCTAGGAAGACTAGTTCGCGATCATTGATCGACTGGGTGCTCATTTTAACGTCCGATTGCTACTGCGTCTCGCACACAACAGTGAACACAGTGCGAGTGTGGATACGTTCGTGTTCGCGCTTTGTTCGCCGGGTGGAGAACGCCACGGAGCGTGGCCCCGATGCCGCGAAACCATCCACACTCGCGGTTCGCGCGATTGTAGAGCGCCCTTTACACTGTTGTACAAATTATGAACTGTTTTTGCTTCTTTATACAGGCGTGGGTAGAGCACAGGTCGGTAGCAGCATGTAGACAAGAAGCCGCCCGTGCCATAGACCTGGCGAGCTGCCTGCGTGCCTTCACGAGCTGCGAGCGACTGGAGCAGCGCTACCACTGCTCGCACTGCCGCAGTGCGCAGCCCGCCACCAAGAAACTGCAGATGTGGCGTCTGCCGCCTATACTGGTATGTGTATCACGGTTTATTGCTGGTTAGAACATAATATATCTATTAACTATGGCGGTTTTTTGTCTGAATCTTTCGGGGAATGCACTGATCTTATTTCTGTAGCATGAATATTTTGTACTATAAGGTACGACACCGCTGGGATTTTACCTCTTCTCTGTGAGAGGGAATCTGTGGTGGGAGGCTGAGTGTCACCACACACCTCGCTCAGCACGTAACACCTGCCTCGGGTGTACGCCCGAGACGCGCTGGCACGTCCCGCCCGCAGCCAGCAGCGTGTGGTCACGTGTCACAGCGCATTGCGGTGCCACGCGCAACGTGCTGTCTTCTCGTTTCGGACTACGTCCCTATAACCTCCGCGACATACCACGCCATCGAGCACAACATAAAAGCCAAAATACACACCATCATCATCATCAACAGCCTATTAATGTTCCCACTGCTGGGACACAGGCCTCCTCTCTTTGAGAGGGAATGGGCTATAATCCACCACGCGGGCCCAGTGCGGATTGGTAGATGTCACATGTTTTCGAATTTTTTGGTTCTAAGACATGCTGGTTTCCTCACGATGTTTTCCTTCACCGTTTTGAGAGCAGCGGTGATGAAATAAATTACACAAAGTAATATGTGCCTGCCTGGGTTCGGACCTACGACCTACTGTTCGTAAGTCGGGGCCGACACCACTAGGCCACTAAAAACAGATGATTATAAACCTAAACCACTAGTCTTATGTGTGGCATTACTATTAAGAATTAATATATTAAATTTTGTGGGGGACAAACAGGAAAAAATAAGTTTCATCTGTCCCCGTATCACCAATAGGGGGACAGATGCAACCGTTAAGGAGTGAATAAAGTTCGAACTGTCCCCTCATTGCAAACAGGGGGACAGATCAAACTT
The DNA here is from genome assembly GCA_949775195.1 of Diarsia dahlii. Taxonomy (NCBI): domain Eukaryota; kingdom Metazoa; phylum Arthropoda; class Insecta; order Lepidoptera; family Noctuidae; genus Diarsia; species Diarsia dahlii. Next base: position 19,505,341 of record OX459210.1, read on the forward strand.
TTTTTTCCTATCCGTCACCCTAAGGGGACAAAGCGGGGTGACAGATCGGCATATTCCGTTCGCCTAAAATACACACATCTAGGTTAAAAAAAAATATTTTGTAACAAACAGTCAATCATAAATTGTCTTCCACAGATAGTCCACCTAAAACGTTTCCAATACGTGAACAACAAATGGATAAAATCGCAGAAAGTGGTGAACTTCCCCTTCCAAGACTTCGACCCCACGGCCTACCTAGCGTCAGTACCACAAGAGACCATCCTGCGACACACGGAGATCCTGACCCTCAAGCCAAGGTCGTCAGTGTTCGTGGACGACACCATCTCGGAGTCTGATAGCGAGGATGATGAGAATGCCCTGCCCAAGGTTCAGACGAGGCCGAAAGTTGAGAGGAAACGGAAAGGCTCCGTTGAGGTGAGTTTTTTTATTCTTACTTCTTTTTCGATTACATTTAATACTTTCCTTTGGTTAAATTGAGGTCAAAAGCCACGACAATAAAGTTCAGAGACCAACACAGCTATTACGAACGCAAGCAGTGACCTGGAAAGTTATAAATTAAGAAATTTTTGTTCTCTATTTTACCATGGTAATATGAGATCGATACATTATATCTTAGAAAATTAAGTTTGTTAATTAGACATTGTAGTATCTATCCGTTTTTGGCACAACATGTTTTTTTCTTCCAGTGTACTCTGCCACGTCACGCTATCTTTTACATTTCTCACACAATCTATCCATCGTGTCGTAATCCATTCATCTTGGACTTTCTTTCCCTCTTCTATCTATCTATATAAATAAAATTTATATAGTATAATCTATCTATATAAATAAAAAGAGAAGTCCTGACTGACTGACTGACTCATCAACGCCCAGCCCAAACCGTTGGACCTAGAAAGCTGAAATTTTGCACAAAGGTTCCCTTTATAATGTAGACAAGGAGTAAGGAACGATTTTTCGAAATTCAACCCCTAAGGGAGTTAAATAGGGGATGAAAGTTTGTATGGAAAATCGTCATTTTCACGCGGGCGAAGCCGCTGGCAAAAGCTAGTCATCCATATTCATCACTCTTTTAGTCCCATGCGATTCGTCCCTCTTCATCACAAGCCTGGGTGCATGCCTACGTGTTTAATACGTGACGTATATAAGTATTTAACGGGTCTTCCTTTAACCAGGTGCGAGGGAGAGAGAGGTTAGAGTCGACGAGTCTGGTGACGACGCCGGTGACTGATGACAATCTGATAGACTACCACCAGCATCATCTACTGAAGGACCAGGATCCCTTCGATTTGAAGTACAGATTATATGCTGTTGTTGTGAGTATCATTTATGTAAATTAAACTTTTTTTTGAGGTGAAAAAATCGGAATATCGCCGATCTGTCACCCCGCTTTGTCCCCTTAGGGTGACGGATCTGTCCCCCTATTGGTGGTACGGGGACAGATGAAACTTATTTATTCCTGTTTGTCCCCCACAAAATGTAATATATTAATTCTTAATAGTAATGCCACACATAAGACCAGTGGTTTAGGTTTATAATCATCTGTTTATAAATAAGTTACAAATATTTCTTTTGTTTCTGTATCGATCAGTCACAGTCCCATAAATCACGTAGTAGGTATTCCAGGTATAATAAGTATAACAATCAGTCCTCTGATTTGACTTCTGTCTGTGATCTGTATGTCAGTACAGAACAACTCCACTTGTATGTAGTCAGTACTATAGTTAATATCAAAACTTATGTTGTGTTGCGAATAACTTCTTAAAGATTTATAAAATGAGTTTATTTTAAACTTTACCCCACACTAGGAATTTGTGTAGGTAAGAATGACGGGTGTATTGTATTGTATTACTAGCTGACCCACGCAACTTCGTCTGCGTCACATAAATATAATAAAACCTTTCTCGATAAATCGACTATCCAACATAAATTAAGCTAAATCGTAACAAACAAAAAATCTTATCTTTCCTCTTTATAATATTAGTTTAGATGGTTTAGATTAGCTTAGATTATATTAAAGTGAGAATTACTATAGGTATCTCTTACTGTTAAATATACGATAACACCCTGTACTTGCAAACATTATGATGCAGTAAATATTTTGAATTTGAATTTCCCGTAGGCCAGCCAGATCCCCCGTACCTACATTGCGACGCGCGAATTATTTTGCCGCGCGGATATTTTTACATTGCGATATCTTCTAAGATATTTATTTAAACTGTATAAAGTAAAGGGCACAAATATTCTATATTAAATTTCCGTTCTAACAAACACATTTATTTAGATATAGATTAATACCTTATGGGTTAAATAAGCTTCGCAAAAAATAATTCATTTTAACCTAACATTTTAATAGTAAAAAAGGGTTACAGTGAGACAATCTTAAAAGATAGACATATTATTATGCTGTCGCGGACTTTTTTTTAGAACTTTTAAGGAGAAACAATTCCTTCATACATGATATTTACGTAACTTTAACCGTTTTCGCAGCGCACGCAGCGGAAGCTCTCAAAAAGGAAATACCTTTTCCCGTTCTTGTAACATTTTTCATGTATGCTCCGCTCCTATTAACCATAGCGTGATGTTATATAGCCTAAAGCCTTCCTCGATAAATGGACTATCTAACACAAAAAGAATTTTTCAATTCCAACCCGCAGTTCCTGAGTTTACCGCGTTGAAACAAACAAACAAACAAACTCTTCAGCTTTATAATATTAGTATAGATTAGTTTAAAAGTTTTTATTTGTAACTAGGCCAAACAATAACCAAACCAAATTAATTATAGCGACTAAAGAGTGTCAGTAGTTCGGTGCTATATTTCAACTTACCTTATTTCAATAATAATTACAAGATGAAGGTCAGTTCAGTAGACAGCAAACGCGTCTACTGAACTACTTCAATCACCAAAATAATGCCTCAATCGAAACTAGTTACGTACAAGGACAAATCATTCCTTCATTGAAACCTTAACAGTAAATTCTTCGTACGTAACCATGGTACAAAACCGTGGTTTCGTATAAAGACAAATATATCCTCCATCGAAACCAGTTACGTACAAGGACAAATCATTCCTTCATCGAAACCAGTTACGAAACTACGGTTTCGTAGAAGGCCGAAGCCGGCAGCGTAGAAGTTACCAATCGATTGTGTTGATAACGATGCACAGTGTTTTATGAAGCCCGATTTTCGGACATCCCATTTTTATTGCAAAACCTTACAGAAACGATCTTTTAAATGCAAGTTTTCGTATTCCCATTTAGCTACCAAGTCTAGTTTCTGAGTAATAATTTTTTGAAAATCGTAATTTTTGCACTCTGGTATTAAGAAAAACATTAATTACGCTTAAACTATGCGTGATACGAAATAATGATAGGTACATTGATGGCGCATCTTATGCCGAGTATTTTAGTCCTATGAAATGGAAATCAGAAGTTATGAAATATATTGAATATCGATTTCCGTTTGCAGTCTCACTCGGGCCAGATGTCGGGCGGCCACTACGTGGCGTACTGCCGCAACCCGTCGGGCGCGTGGCTGTGCTACAACGACAGCTCGTGCCGCGAGCTCAGCGCCAGCCCCGCGCCGCCCATCGACCCCGCCGCCGCCTACCTGCTGTTCTACGAGCGACAGGGGTTAGACTATGAGAGGTAACCTATCTTATACACAACTAAATCAACGTCAAAATATATTCCCGTCGGGCCTGCGGGCCTCGACGCAAAGGGCTAAGAACGAACATGGATGGTTTATAGTCAGTAGAAGTCTGACACTCCCTTTCGCTCTGCCCAAGAGCGGGAGGGGTTATTTGATGATTTTCCACCCAACCCAAAAAAAAAGGTATTCGATTGGCAGTCATCGCGTATGCTCCCTCGCTCTTTTGTATTACTAAAACTTTGATCCAGATAATATATTTAATTTAACTTTATAACTAGCAGTATCATTTAGTCATCTTCCTAGCTCCGACAGTCACATATAACTTTATTTTATTTTTATTTTATTTATTTAATGCACAATGTACACAGCATAGTTACACGCTAGGCTTAGAACTAGTGAGTACATGACCCTGTTAGGGCGCAGCAAAATAACTTAAAAACTAACAATATTGCAATAAAGATCTTAAATAACGTAAATTAGGAACTTTCAAAATTATACAATTAAAACATTATATTAAATAAAACTTATAACTAGCTTTATACAAACAAAAAACACAAAATAAGAATATTTATTAAAATTTAACACACATATAATATATTTCTAACACTCTATTTTAACGTTTTGTCGTCTAGAAATTCTTGGATGCTATAGTAACACTTATCTAGGAGCAATGCCTTTAACCTAGCTTTAAATAAACAGTGTTTTTGTGGACCGTATAGTTTCAGGTAGTTTATTAAATACTTGTATACTTCGGTATTCTGGGCTATTTTTGTACATTGTTATCCTGGGTGCTGGTAAAGTTAATTTAGTTCTGCGGCGCTCGTTTTTATCAAAATTAAATAGTTTTAGGTTTTTCTTCACAAAAGTTGCTATTTCTAATATATAAATGCAGGGCAAAGTTAACATTTTTTCTTTTATAAAGTGGGGTCTGCAGCTATCTCTAGGTTTTATTTGAAATAGTATCCGCATGCATTTCTTTTGAGCAATGAGGTCGTTCGCGTCTATGTGCGATACAAGATTTTTGTTAGTATTAGATGTCGCTACAAGTTTAGTATAAAAATATATTGTTTCTTTTCCCAGGTACCTCCCCGACATAGCGGGCAAAGAGCCAGTGATACGAGACGCTGAAGTCTTAGACCCAGACGAGAACGACCTCAAAAAGATGTGCTCCATCATGTAGGACTCTGTGGTAACTAGCTGAGACTCACACCACGCTGGCACCTGGGTCGTTACCCGACTGTGGCGGACAGACGAGTTGTGTTACACGGCAATGTAGGCGAGGGCTTAGGTTGGTGACGTGCGTGTATGTATGCTCGACTGCGCGGCATTAGCTAACACTTGAACTGAGCGCTGCAAGGATCTCTTGGCAAACGTTGGTATTGTAAAAAACAAAATGGCGGGTTTAGTTCCAACTTCTGATAAAGTGTTCATGTTGTTACCGAAGACGTTTGGTTGACCGATACCGTTGTAATACGTCCAGTGTTGATGAGCTTGCATTTAAAGCGTGTATTTCGTATTTAGCCCAAAAATGTGTACAGCCTGTCTATAAAGTCATGAAAATAAATGAGGGCGCTGCGGTCGTGAAGACTCGTGCACATAGCAACCCTGTATAGTGTGACTAAAATGGTTTTGATACTAGCACATTATTTTGTACTAGAAGCAAACCTGGTTTTAATTAAAATCTGTTATCTTATTTAAAAAAAATACAGAAACCATAAACAAAGATGCGACCTTCATTAAAAATGATAATACCAGCCTATTACTGTACCACTGCTGGGCAAAGGCCTCTTCTCTACAGAGACGGCACGAGCACTGATCACCACGCATGCTCAACGGGTTGGCGATTTCAGACTTATAATAATTATAAGTCCAGATTTCCTCACGATGTTTTCCTTCCGACCTTCATTGAAATAAAAATGAGTAAGTAAAAGAAAAATGTTCGTACATATTTTTTATTAATGTTATATTTTAACTTTTGTACCACTGTATGCCCATTTTCTCTTGCCCGTTTTGCTGCAATATGTTGTTCGATTAGAGCCTTTCTGTTATTTTGATCTTCTTGTAAGAAAATCCAATCGATTTCAAAATTTTACGCAGGACTTCTAGGCTACATTTAAAATCCAGATCTGTTTTAGCGAAATTTTATGTTGAAGTCATCCATTTCTTTCTTAGGACGGCCTGATCTGTGTTTGCCTTCATCTGCAATACGCCTCACTGTACTCTCAGATTTTCCTGAAAGAAAGATTTAAAAAAAGATGTAATATCTAACAGAAAATACATAGCACTGTTTTTATTTCAAACATGTTAAAACTTATTCATATTTAAAATCACCGGTAAATTTGATTACCCAAAAGTATCAAAAGTTAACGTCGCACTACAATATGAGCTACTTACATTTGCAATCTAACCTATAAATGCGCAATGTAAACAATGCTTATTTTAGTCTTAAAATCGTATATTTAGTAAATTTGTGACTTCTGGTAGATAAAAAACAAACAATAACACGATTACATACCTGTTATAGCTGCTGTTCGAGTATAAATATCATCCAAATTTGATAAAATTTGGTCAGCTTGGTGTTCTAACAAACATCGCTGATATACTTTGAAATAATTTCCCGAGCTCCACTCCTATTTGTTTTCCTCATATTTAACACGTTTTTTCGAAGTTTTGTCGACGTAGATTTGAAAAACATTAAAAAATGCAAAAGTTATCAAGATAAATAACAAGTTGATGACAGCCGATGACATTTGATGTACCATGATTTAGTGTTGCCTTACTTTTGAATAATGTTAGTTCCTCAAACATTAATTTCATGACTTTATAGACAAGCTGTAAGTGCGCTTGAACATTCTACTTTGTTGCATTATTTGAGCTTTCGCTCAAAGAAATATTGTATTTTTACGAAAGTAGTTAGGGTCTATATTCTATTGTTCGTAAATCCACGCTGCGACACCAGTCTGAGCCGATTGTAAGTAGGTGGCTTATAAAGAAATGCAGTTATAAACATTATGGCCCGAAGATTCGGTGTATAGTTTTGGATATCTAAAATTACTATAAAGAATAAAAGAATATACTACAATTATGTCTAATGAAATATAATGTGGTCTGTCTCAAATATTACAGACAATACAACCGCGATGGGACCACAGAGAAACGCTCAAATTTTTATTAATTTCAGCATTTAATTATCTCTGATTGATAATAATTACTAATAATTAATTTCTACGTTTTCCATTGTTATAATTAATTATAATAATGAAAGGTTGTTCAAAAGTATTCTTTATTATTAATTGTAAACAGCGATGGCACCCAAAAAATAAGTAATGAAAGAGAGAGATAGCGCGATATGACAATAAAAGCGTTAGAAAGAGACGAACCTCTCTTGAGCCATCGTCAAAAGATATCTAAGATACATCTTACCATAGACGGCTATAACCAAACACCAAAACTTCTTTACACAAATTAAAATAATTGTACCTATTAAAATATTGAAAATAAATTAATTTTTGTAATAATTTATGAAAATTATGGTGATATTGATTTTATTTGAGGATGCCATGATAATGCAGGAAAGTTTGCAGGAAGCACAGATTATAGATACGAATACTTTCTCTACCTATGTTTTTACTTATTGTAAATAGCTGCTTCATCCATACACAGTATGAAACATCGCGTTTTTGTCAAGAATTGCCTGAAATTTCTTAAAAATGAGAGTATTATGAACATTTTAATACTTACACGCAATGCTGGTTTACACAGATTCTTTTAACGACGCAAAAACTATATCTAAATTGAAATCGCGTAGTTTTGCAGCATTCAAAAGATGAAGAGAGAGAGACTCTTCCTCTCTTCATTTTTTAGAGGAAGATAGAGGGAGACAGAGGAAGAGAGAGGAAGAGAGTGAAGTATCCGTATTCCATATAATCTGTGGTTCCCAAGTCCAGGGTAATGTTACAATGTTTTGTTATTGATTGCGTAGTTGTAATGCATTCCTATTGTTGGTTCTTTGTGCTTTGAGACAACATGCGGGTCTGTACGTGGTTCGAAGCTTTATAGCTAATGTGGAGAGGGACTTGTCAGCATTCGTAAGAAATATATAAACTTAATAAATAAAGGATTGCATAGGTCACCTTTTTACCTTTGCAAAGGCCTTATCCATTTTTGTTCCCACTAGTTCTACGACTTCGTACCACCTTGAATCGTAGAACTAGTGGGAAAAAAATCCCATTATTTCTATCGTAGGACTGTACAGTAGAACTAGTGGGAACGATCCAGTAAATCAGTTGCTTCGTTAGGTATGCATTCGCATGTGCTGCTAATGAGCATGTCTATGGATTCCATTCCTAGGTAGGGACTTTGTGTTCTTCGTCAGTAATTTCTCAATACCAGCCCGAGTCTGTGATCGTTTGATATAAAGTTTGCAATATAGTTCTACTATTTACTCCTCTGCCTAACTCGTCGGGAAAATAAATATTAAAAACAAAGATAGCCGCGAAAAACATAACCCTTTCCTTGCAGTCGGGTAAAAAGCAGGCGAATCAGTTATCAAATCTTATGAAAGCTATACTGTGATTTAATTCAGAGCTGACAGGAACTTTTTTAGACTTATGATAGTTTAGTTATCAATGCTGATAAGTCTCCTTCCACATTTAAACATTATATTTTTATTATTATTATTAAATAAAAAGGTTGGCAACGCGTCCCTCTGTAAATAAAATAAAATTCGTTGGTGAGATATGTCAGTGCTATCATTTCATGAACGAATCTAGTGGTAAATCAGTGAGTCAGGGCAAGTGTGATATTGTTTTCTGTTATATAAAATTTATTAGTTCTATTGGTATCTTTGCCTAATAAGTGTTTTTGGGTGTACTGTAGCGCGTTATTGTAAATATTATCCTTAATGATCTTAGTATGAACTGTAAAATTTGAATTCGTTGTGACGTCATAATGACCTAGAAGGAACATTTCAGTTCTTTCACAGCCCATTGTTTAACCTCTACCCTAGCGTGCCTGTCAATGTCACAGTGGACCTTATTGCCTTTACAATTAGGTTCCTATTGGTTTGCTGCTGTCAAAGGTAAAATAACTCTACGTATATTGGTCCATACGTGTCTGCGGCATTAAGTCACATTTCTCTTCAGCTTCATACAAGATCATAGGGATGATATTTCCACCGGTTGCTATGGCAACGCGTTGTCAAACCCCAAGTTATGTTGTAACCTACATACAGTGCGTCATGATTCTTTTGGCGATTGTAACACTTTGCCAGGAGGGCGCTGCTGGCAAACATTTGAAAATACTGGTTCAGTATGGTGGAACGTAACGTGAAATGTAACACAAAACAGTCGTCCTATTAATTACTGAAATCAAATATGGCCTTGTTTTGTTGTCTCCTGCTGATATGGAGGGAAGTGGAAATTATGTTTTTCCTACTCCTCCGCTATTCTTTTCTGATTAATTTCGTTGCGGGGTCCAAGACAGTTAAATTGTTTCTCTGGGACTTCGTCTCACTTTATTGATTTTTATTGCTGTATTGTTAGTCGCTACTGTTTTTTCTGGTGCACAGGAGTTACAGTGGTTAAGGGAAAGTGTGGCGGGAGTGTCCAAAACTTATGTGACACAACTAATAGACGAATTTTCTTCTACATTTGCTACAGTACATGTTACGTTTCAATCTGTAACCAACATAATTTGTTATTAAAAAAATCATGTCGCACTACCCGGCGAACAAAACGAGCGTCGGCGTCGCCTATTGCGTTATGTGGAGACTGAAGTCATGTAATATATAAACGTGATGTGCTATATTTTACTCATTGGAATATTTTATTATTAATTACTGTAGATAGTCTGCGTTACTTTGTGTTTTGTGCCAGACAACTTGGAGCTTTTGAATATTTCGGTAATTTAAAGTGAGTCCATACAAAAATAAAGGACATAGGTTCGAGAGATATTTTCGATATTGAATACTTGTATAAAAACTTTACTATTTCTTTTTTCAATGAATGGAAAGACGTTGTATCTTTAAAAGTCTACTCTATCTTTATTTTACATGAAATAAAATGTCGACTTTTCAGTATTTTCATCCCTGTCTAGTCTCTGTTATTGGTACAAAACACAAGAAAACATTATAATAAAATAATATATTCTTCTAGCGCGGAAACTATTTAGTGTTATAAGCGTTTTATGTTAATAGCGATTAGTTATTAACTGAAAACGACCGATTTATCCAGTTCTTCACATTTGCACAAATATTGCAAGTTACTAAGTATTTAGTATTTGCAATATAGAAAGCATATTATTATGCGTGTATCTTTGTGCATGTGTGAATGGCTAGGGAAACCGAGAGCTTCAGCACCCGAACAGCTCACTATAATTATCTTTTTTATAATTATTATAATTATCGTACTGCTTAGGGCACAATTTCGTGATGCTTAATAAATTCTAGTGAGATACGATATATAAGTATTAGACACATATGATTAAGTAATATATTATTATTATTGATATTATGAGCCGGTGTGCACGATCCTAGTTAATCCTTTATTATTATACGATTTATTTGAAATAATTTAATGAAAGTAGCTTTTATAACGCGACATTATGATTTAGCGATGTTAGCTACCGTTGAGGGTAGTTCAACATTATTGTAAGTCGAGGGTTAGTAGTGCACTCCTCGGAGATTTAGTCGATATTTTTATTTATTCGATCGTGTGCACCAAATTAATCGTTATTTTGGTGAATTTGTAGTATTGTGATCACAGTTACGTCACAATACATTTATATGCTCTTATGATATTATGGCGGGTTAGCCATAAGATGTATTGGTGATCACAATAGTACCGATTGACTCCTGCGCCCCAGTAGGTGCGCACGCAGGGAAGCTCACATGATATGTATTGTTAACGTGTCGTTGAATCCGTTGCGTGTACCGTGCCATCAATCAATTCGCTTTCCATTTCTATACCAAAGCATTCTTCTTTCTCACTTTGTTCAAGCTTTACGTTCATACTTGGCCGTCACACATAGCTGCCGTGTCCGCGCATACAGTGCCGCTCGCTTGTATTGTATAGCAGGATGTTACTGGTACTGCTGTACCAAGCTCACGGCTGCGAAAACTGTAATATCAAATTGTTATCCAATTAAGTATTTTGAATATCCCTGTGCAATAAAGAATTTCTTTTGTATGTATTGCTGGCTTTTATTTTGTGTTGTTTATTTAAGTACGCGCAAGCTTAGCTTGACAAATAATGTCCCTTTTTAGGGTTCCGTACCTTTTCAGGACATCATCAAATGACTCCTCCCGCTCTGGGCAGAGCAGTAGGGAGTGTCAGGCTTCTGCTAACTAAAAACCACCCATGTTCCTTCTTAGCCCTTTGTGCCGAGGCCGCGGTATCTCTTTCGAACAACCCGCAGCCCCGAACCTCAAATGGTAAAATAGGCACCCGTATAAGATCACTCTCTTATCCGTCTGTTCGTCTGTCCGTCTGTCCGTGTGTCACTACCAATTTTTAACCAAAAGACCAAAACCCAACAAATGCGCCTAATTAAAATCGTATAGTGGATATATCGTTTTAGCTGGTGCTGCTGCGACTCTGGCATACCCGCTTTACTAAGCGGGGGTGCTGCGTGTAGCCACTGAACTACTCGCGTTACACCGACCACTTTCCCTCCCCTCGACACACCTCGCTTGATGCGAGACAATATTCAGCGCGTATTCGACCTACTGGCTGTTGAGATGCGAGGTTGCCGGTGAATGTGGGTAAGACGCAGACGCTTCTGCCTGCCCCACGTCAAGCATATAGCGCCATGGCACGCGCGACTTCGAGCCTGCGGACGGTAACGACCTTACGACGCCACTCACCAGACTGACGCACCCGTATGAGTCGCACCCATCCACACGTGACCTAGTCAAACACAGTATACACTCAGTACACGCCCCACTCTATCCACACGCGACCCGACAATCCGCGTTTCCACTAGGCAACATTTGGCGCGCGACACGTGACGCTCAACATGTACGGCAACGCTGCACAACAGCGCGCGACGTTGCCAGCTGGCGCGTAACATTATAAAGTAGTAGACGCGTAGACAGACAACGTTGTTCAACAAAAGTTCCGCGCTACTTTCAACATGTTGCGCGTCAATTGTTGCCTAATGGAAACGCGGTGCGGGCTCGCATCGGCTCTCGATGTTACTCATAACATCACTCCTGTTAAACCCGAAAGTTAAGGCAGAGGGTAGGTACCCATGAGTACACCCGCATGTCGCCAGTGATGTTCAAGTCCCATGTCATAGAGGGCGAGTCTATTGCCATTATTATTAAGCCTATTGCCATTAACCAGGCACAAATCCAGACTCCGTGGCTGCTCCTGAGAAATTCTTGATGGAAAACTCATTTAAACTTAACCTGACCAGGGAATCGGAACTCGGGACCTGAAGCACAGTCGTCGCGCTTGCGACCACTAGAAAAACGAGGCAGTCAGGCCGGATTTGAAACAAATTTAGATAAATGTTGTCAATAAAGAAATGAGTGAAAGATATGAAAGATACAATGCTTATCGACTTTTGTCGCTGATTGTACCTGCTGAATGTCGTTTGGTAATGACCAAGGTAACTTGTTTTTACGACAATCAAGTTTTAGTAACTTGTAGTGTTGCAATTAAAAAACATATAATAATGAAAATACTTGCTTTATTTATGTATTTAACATTAGTACACACGGCTACACATCAAGCTATACAAAACCAGTATAATCTGATCGTTCATTGTGCGAAAAGATCTTGTAAAGTGAGGCCAAGATTTACTGGTTTTGTATAGCTTGATGTGTAGCCGTGTGTACAAAAATCATATAAAAAACACTCTAATATCATGAAATACATTTGAAGTAAGGAAAATAATAGGTAATTTAAAATATGTGATTAAAACCATCAGACTATTGATTTGCAATGAGGTAGACATTTAAAACGCAATGAGGTAGACGAAAAATATAGGTAGGTACTACAAGATCGAGTCTATTCTATTTATCTTCGAGGACGCCGGCAAACACCAGGCGGGCGATCAGTCCTTTCGTTGTGGATTATTTCGCCCAGTTCCCCATATACTACAAGAGTCACAAGTGTAGGTAGGTACACTAGGATCACCTGCAATATTGGTGTCCGTTTCGATTGCTCGGCCACATTGTCGTAGAAGTAAAACGACTACGTCAACATTACGAAGGAATTTGTAGAACACTAACAGTGCAAACCGCAAATTCGTAGATAAGTATAATATTTCAGAAAGTTTTAAAGGTTTAACCATGGCCGCGCGGTTGAAACGTGGAGGACCGCGCGGCCACGGAGTTCTCTCAAACGGAGCTCAGTAGAGGTTCCATTTCTTTTGTTAACCACTGATACGATTTCGAAGAAAATGTAGATAGTATAAATAAAAGCCTAATGTTTGTAATTTACGACCTACTGTACCTACAGTGCGATCAAATTATCTTGGCAGCTCTGAACATAGGCTTTGCGAAATTTTACGCATGTAAACTTGGGAATAAAACTGTTATTGCCAGATAAACCAATCCTTAAACGATCAGAAAATATCTAATTTAAACAGTGAGAAATACAAATAAAATAAATATCATAACACTTTTAAACATTCGTTGTAACAAAATGACCTGCTCGAAGTTCGGAGCTGCCAAGATAATTTGATCGCACTGTACTTAGAAGTTATGGCTGCGCGGTTGAAACGCGGAGGACCGGGCGGCCACGTAGTTCTTAGTAGAGGTAGGTACCATTCTTTTTTCTAATCACTAATACGATTTCGAAGAAAATGTAGACACATGTAGAGCTCTAATGTTTGGTACTTTACGACCTACAGCTTTATAAGCTTGCTGCGACAGTAGCCACGTTGAATTGCAAGTTTCATAAACAAATATTTGAATTTGTTTTTTGTGGTTATTTTAATTAATATCATAAGGTGATTAAATTATTTTATTTACATCTTATTCATTATTATATTTTACTAACCAACCATCTTAAACATTAATTGCAATGACATCTTTAGCAATGAATAAAGCAGAATGCAATTATGGGTTTTTCAAGGATGGCTGATGTAGGAGCCAACATAAAAATAAGAATAAATAAGAATAATGTATTTAAGAAAAACTGGCCGAGTGCAAGTCGGACTTGCACATGAAGGGTTCCGTACCATGACTTCTTAAAGGTTTTCCTGTACTTAATCTATACGTGTTGAACTAATTTCTGTATTTTTTTCAGAATTTTAGACTCGGTAGTTTCGGAGATAAGGGGGGGGGGGGGAATAAAAATGGTCGGACAGACAGACAGACACACGTGTGATTCTGTAAGGGTTCTGTTTTTTCCTTTTGAGGTACGGAACCCTAAAAAATAATACAAAAAGGTGTACATTTAGGCACGACCTGTGTGAAAGTGTTTGGTACATGGTAAGCGTCAATAATAAGCTCAACGATATGTCCATTCCGAGGCAAAAGAATTGGATGTTTTTGCGAGTAATCTAACGACGAATTAGAGAGGCGACCGCCAACACGTAATATCCCTTGATCTAAGAAGGGGGAAAGCTTGCGTAACGCATGTGAACATAATTTAGAATTTTTAATTTTTTCTATATCTTCGAAAGCAGTAGTGTTGCTTCACATATAAAATTATAATTAGTACTTATAAGCAAAGTATAGCTAAAATATATTTATGAGTTACAAGTAGTGGTAATTTTAACTTCAAATGTTTGTATAGCGACCTGCCCGATCTAGGTTTATATAAACTTGTGTTTCAGGCCATCACATCCATATCCGGAGGAATCAACTTATTCTAAGGTTCGTCAATAGCGGCCAAGATATTCTAGGATTGCTTTGGTGGCCAATGAAGTTTAAACGAATTAGAGATACAATCCGTTTGGCTCACAATTTGTTTCTTTCGGTAAGGTTTAGGTCTAATCTCATGTATTTTATGCACCATACGCTTTCTAATTAGCTGGAAGTTATACATTGTCCAACCTTTTTCTAGTGCATACTCATCAACGAAATTCAGTAATATTATTTCGGCATAGGTATCTAACTCTGATCCAGGTTCTGGCGTAGGTAAATATTTGATGTAATTTCCATGGGATGGAATATTGTAAAGTTCGTTGTTATTTAGAGATAATTTGCAAATGCACAATGCCTTGTAACTAAAAACTTCAGTTATTAACATTTCAGCTAATAAACGGCAGTCATTCGACTTTTCCAAGAATTCAGCAAGTTTGTCAGCACGAACATACACACCGGAATCATCCATTAGTTCAACAAGTTCCGGAGCAGGTCCACGATACTTTAGTGTCCACCTTCTATCAGTTTGACAGCTAGCAAATTCCGGAGTAGAATCCATGTGATGGTGAAAAAATCTTAGTCTTTTCTTTTGACGTTTATCAGCATTTTCTGCCTCTTCTCGTTTTCCCACAACACGTCTCAGTAGTATCAGTTTTTGACGGATACTCGTTTCAATCTCTTCTCTATTTGTTTTTATCCAACCGTTCTCCAGCTCATAATCTGCAACAAACCTAAGCAATGCCACCATTGCATTATTATCCAATTCAGGTCTCACATTTGAACCGTTGTGGTTAGAGTATCTTCTGTATGTGGGTTGATCATTCCACGAACATGTACTCATTGCACTTTTTATAAATATTTCATTAAGTAACATTCTAGCCAATGTTACACTATCCTTCGACGATCTCTTGAATTTAGCGAGTTGACTAAGTTCAACAAACACACAGGAATCTTTTATCAGTTCAACAAGTCCAGGGGCATATTCGCGGTATTTTAATGTCCATCTTGAGTTATTTTTGTCGTATTCCGGAGGAAGAACAAATTGAAATCCATTGTCCTTAAGAGTTTCACAGCTTTCTTCCTCTTTTTTAAATTTATTCTGTCGAACACTTCTCATCTCTAGCATTATTTGACGAATACTTTTCAGAATACATTGGATATCTGTTCTATTCCAGTTGCGTATCTGGCCATAGTTTATAACATACTTCTGCAAGGTATCCTTTGCGTGTTCATTTAATACAGGACTTGCTTGTCCACCGTGGATGGCAGAAGCATTAGTTGTTTCACCACTCCACGAACATGTACTCAAAGCACTTATAGTGAAAATTTCGGTAAGTAACATTCGAGCAAAAGCTTTGCAATCGCTTGACCATTTCTCGAATTCAGCAAGTTTGTCAGCATTAACATACACACCAGAATGTTTAATTAGTTCAACAAGTCCCGGAGCAGGTTCACGATACTTTAGTGTCCATCGCGAGTCATTTTCATCGTATTCCGGAGGAAGAACATTTGGATTTTCTACTGTTGTATCTTTTGATGAAGATGCTGGTAAGTCCATCTTATCTTTATGCAAGGATCTGTAAATAAAATAAAGTAATTTACACAAGTGGAAATTCGAAACTGACAAAAAAACCGTGAAGTAGTTATTTTATAGAATCGTATTGATAAAAAGTGAACTTATAATTCGTTTAGGCTTGATTTCATCAACCAACGTTATTACATTCGAGGCGGAATTCATAACCGAGCCAGAGGTAAGTCTACGGAACCCTAAAAGTTCAGTACCTAGTCAATATGGAACTCAACGTCAATTTGAGTTTGAGTTAACAATCGACTGCTGAGCATGAGCTCCTGGGTTAGATTCCCGGGTCGGGCATATTGTTATTAGGTTTTTCATTCAGGAATTTCTCAGCATAAACGGAGTCTCGATATGTACCAATAGACTCGGCCCTTATTACATGGTATTTAAACATTACCGGCAAAATGTGGGTGTACTAATAGATATACCTCTGCCTAACCCTTCAGAGATTACAGGCGTGATGTTTTATAAAAATACTTCTGTTTTAGAAATTATTATCTTCTTAGCGTGTGACCCTGGGATGTAATAAATAGGTAAGGTAATGTTTTCTTTACGATGTTATCAAAACGATAAAGTTTTGCAGTTTCGTGTGTTTAACTATTTTATTTCTTCGGGGTCGTTAGACCTTAATGCCTACACGATAAAAAGAGAAGAGAGATTAGTTATGGAGCTAGTTAAGCTACGAAATTTTAATGAATTTAAATTACCAACATAGTTTAGGGCCGCCGCTCGTCGTCAACGTCATGACGGCAACGGACCGTGTCGGTGGCGCGTTCGTGTTCCTCAAAGAGATACGCCCGTCGGGGCTGCGGATCATCGAAAGAGATGGCGTGGCCTCGGCACAATGTACCGGTAGTCGATTTGGCACCGTTGGAGAGACTGCAGCACAGCCCAAGTCTCGATCGAATCGAAGGCTTTCTCGTAGTCCACAAACGCTAAACAGAGAGGCAGGTTATACTCTTCGGTCTTCTGTATAACCTGCCGCAGCGTATGTATGTGGTCTACGGTACTGAAGCCTTTTCGGAATCCGGCTTGTTCGGGAGGCTGGAAATCGTCAAACCTGCGTGCGAGACGATTCGTGATGACTCTTGAAAACAACTTGTAGACATGGCTTAGAAGTGAGATGGGCCTATAGTTCTTCAACCGGGTATTGTCACCCTTTTTGAAGAAGAGCACCACCACACCCCTGCACCAAGCCTGTGGCGTTTTCCCCTCGAGTATGACGGAATCAAACAGCTTCTGTAGGGCCTTAAGGACCAGTTTGCCACCCGCCTTCAGAAGTTCGGCCGTAATTCCGTCATCACCCGGCGCCTTGTTGTTTTTAAGCTGTTTCAGAGCCATCCTAATCTC
The DNA here is from genome assembly GCA_949775195.1 of Diarsia dahlii. NCBI lineage: Eukaryota > Metazoa > Arthropoda > Insecta > Lepidoptera > Noctuidae > Diarsia > Diarsia dahlii. The sequence continues at coordinate 19,522,737 of OX459210.1, forward strand.
GTACAGGCTGACGTCCGGGATGTCTTCGGTATAGTGTAAATTTCATTAATTGATAATAATTATACTTATGAGTTTTTTATACCTAAGACCCTATTTGTCATAGCTACATATTTGATTTTTTTGTAGGTGGGTTCAATAAATAAATGAAAAATGTTAAAGTGGTAGATAATAATCGTTGTACTCCTCCAATACGAACAACAACATTGAAGTGTCATCTTCACTTAAGATTATTGCTAAAATTTACGTACCTATAGTGTTGTTTATTGGTTTATTTTGTATTATGTTTATCTTTAAAGGTAAGTTAAAGTGTTTTTATTTAAGTAATAGTTAAACATTGATCTAATATAACATCATTTGAAAATATAGTAAAATCAAGCGTTTTTTAGAGATGATATGAAAAGTAAAAGGTGTATAAAAAATATGCTATGAATGTTCGGGTGTTTTGATTGTTTTAATGTATAGTTAAGAGTCTTAACTTTTGAGAACAGTTGACAACACTTGCAATTTTGTGCGACCGTCATACATTTTTTTTCGGTTTTCAGAATGGCCGCAGAAATCACAAAAAAATACAATTTTTTGATATTTGGACCTCAAAGGCGAAAAAGGAGCGGATTTATGCTAGTTTTACTTTTATAATAGACTAGCGGACGTTCCGCGGTTTCACCCGCGTAGATCCCGTTCCCGTGGGAATACAGGGATAAAAAATAGCCTATGACACTCAGCAATAATGTGGCTTTCTATTGGTGAAAGAATTTAACTTTACTTCTTTATAATATTAGTATTCTATTGGTGAAAGAATTTTTGAAATCGGTTCAGTAGATCCCGAGATTACCCCTTACAATTTAACAAATATACAAACACACAAACTTTACTTCTTTATAATATTAGTATAGAAGTATAGATAATTAGCTTGAAGCACAATTTTTGGAAGAGGCTATAAATTAAATTAATTTCTTTTTATGGAACTTATATGACAAAATTGACGAAAAATGGAATAAGCCGAAGGCATCGTGAACGCTTTTTAAACAAGAATATAACTTTATGGAATAAATGCATTAGATTACCAGATAGGTGTTTTAAATGAAATATCATGTACATCTGGCCATTCACCAGGAATGCCACACTGGTTTGTAGAATAGCAAATTTCAGAATTCACTATCGTCTACTAGCCCTGAAGAATTAACGATTGCACGTGAATGTAACCTTCGAAAAGCAGATAAAAGGCATTTTGCAGCTATCGTAGAAGAACTTTCTGTGAGTTGACAAAGAGGGGTTCCGTCGTGAAAAGTGTACGTAAAAAGAATGACTAGCGAAAGAGTTCAAGTGACTGTGTCGGCCGATGAAGCACTAAGTATGATGGCAGATGTATACGGCAAAGGATAAATACATTTGTTAAAAACTTATTGCCACCTTATGATCGAATAAAAGAGGCTAAATGTTTTCGTTCCATTAAAACCATAACAGAATCAACTGCAACGTGTGACATGCAATCATTAGTTGGTCACAGTATCGATCGACTTTGTGTATCTCAGAAAGAGGTTCTTGGCTCGATTTGTGGCCTTGGCCAGTGGAGTAAAGGAACTGTCACTGTTAATTAAGTGTGGTTGTGATGGAGCACAACAAAAATCATATTAACAACAATTTGGTTCGCACGGAACAAATATTTGTATGACCTACAGATAGTTGTTTCGGGTCTGGGTGTTTGTGTATGTGAGTTTAAATGTTTGTAAACGCACCCACGATACAGGAGAAATTCCTAGTGTGGGGCAACGTTTAAAAAAAAAAAGAATCTACTGAGAACCTTTTTAGGAAATCCATGGTGCCTATACGGCTAAGGTTGAATGTTGAAGAGAATAATATCAAAATCCAGCCCCTACTTCAGCCAGAAATTGTCATTCAATTAGACTAAATTAACAGAACAGGACGCGCTACGGCGTAGCACTTTCTACGCTACGTCCGGCTACGCGCCTGCCTAGCTTAACTTACTCATATCGCATTTTTTTTTCATAGACCTTTATTTTCTTCCAGTATTTAGGTATTTTTAATTATTTGATTAACAATCAATAATATTTTTTAACTTGTATCTTTATTTAATTCAATTTGGAATTAAATCCCCCTAGATTGCGAGATTCCCACACGCCCCGATCGCCGCGCCGGCCGCTCACCGCTAAGACCAAAGTCGTGACGAGTCCAACTCGCACTTGACCAGTTTTTATTATTTTTTGTTAGTTTCGTATTGCTACTTGTGTAAACTGTTTTATTTTATTTAAAGGTCCCTGCATAAACAACACAAAGACATATAAGATGGACTTCCCAGCATCTTCATCTAAAGACACACAGTATTAAAAACCAAAATTAAATGAAGAACATCCAGAAAAGAAAGATAAACATCGTCGTATTCCGGAGGAAAAACAATTTTAAAATTGTTTTTCCTCCGGAATACGATGAAAATGACTCGCGATGGACACTAAAGTATCGTGAACCTGCTTCAGGACTTGTTGAACTTATGGAACATTCCAGTGTGTATGTTAATGCTGACAAACTCGCTGAATGCGAGAAAGTGTCGCACGATTGCAAAACACTTTCTCGAATTTTACTAACAGAAATTTTTACTGCAAGTACTTTGAGTACCTACGTGTTCGTGGACTAGCTAAACAACTAATTCTTCTGACATCCACAGTAGACAAGCAAGTCCTGTATTAAATGAACACCCAACAGATATCTTGCAGAAGTATGTTATAAAGTATGGTGAGAAACACAACTGGAATCTAACGGATTTCCAATGTGTTCTGATAAGTATTAGTTAAATAATGCTGGACATGAGATGTGATCGACAGAAAGAATTTAAGAAAGAGGCAGAAAGCTTTACAACTCTTAAGGACAACGGAGTTCAGCTGGTTTGATCTCCGGAAAACGACAAAAAGGACTGGCGATGGACAGAGAGCTTCCAAAAGAGTGGGTCTTAAAATGAACATGGACAAAACCAAGGTTATGTTGAATGTTCATGTAACACCCACTCCTATCAAGATCGGAGACTTTACGCTCGAAGTTGTGGACGATTATGTCTACCTGGGACAAACGGTCCAGTTGGGTAGATCTAACTTCGAGAAAGAGGTCAATCGTCGAATCCGACTCGGCTGGGCAGCGTTCGGGAAGTTGCGCGGTATCTTCTCGTCCAACTTACCCCAGTGTCTCAAGACGAAAGTCTATGACCAGTGTGTGTTGCCAGTGATTACAGGGGTCCATACTGGGGTCCCAGGTTCCTGTTGGAGGAACATTAACCTTCCAAGGTTCCGGTTGAAGGAACACACACCATCTCTCTGCGCGCCTGCACAACACGAGCCCGTCTTGGCTACGTCGTGCGCGCCATAAGTTCGGCACGGACTTCCCACGCTGGCCATCCTTGCCACGTGGGCCTCGCCGAGCAGATCACCGGGTCGACGCGACCACCTGTCGGCCTTCACCCCTGTCATCCAGCGTGGCACCTCGCTGCGGTCATTGCCACGCCAGCTAACAGGGCAGTAACGTGCACCCCACAGGAAAGCCTTACTGAGTGTGTGATTAGTGAACGTACCCAACTCTCTTTGAAATATATTTTTTATGTTGACAAGGATTACGTGGTCTTATTTATATAACCTGCGCCACGTAAACCCATTATCGTCACATTGTAGACGACTGAGAGCAGTGGTGGCCCAGTGGTGGTGGCCCCGACTTACGAACAGTGAGTCGTGGGTTCGAACCCCGTCAGGCACATTACTTTGTGTAATTTATTTCATCACCACTGTTCTCAAAACGGTGAAGGAAAACATCGTGAGGAAACCGGCATGTCTTTGAACCAAAAAATTCGAAGATATGTGACATCTACCAATCCGCACTGGGCCCGCGTGGTGGATTATAGCCCATCCCTCTCCTAGAGAGGAGGCCTGAGTCCCTGCAGTGGGAACAGTGGTTAGGCTGATGATGACATACGGGACCGAAACGTGGACGCTCACAATGGGCCTCATCAGAAAGCTCAAAGTCACCCAAAGGGCAATGGAGAGGGCTATGCTCGGAGTTTCCTTGCGTGATCGAATCAGAAATGAGGACATCCGCATGAGAACCAAGGTTACCGACGTAGCCCGAAGAATCGCCAGACTTAAGTGGCAATGGGCAGGGCACATTGCTCGCAGAACGGATGGCCGATGGGGCCGAAAAGTTCTGGAATGGCGACCGCGAACCGGAAGACGTTGCGTTGGAAGGCCTCCCACTAGGTGGACCGATGACCTGGTCAAGGTTGCAGGAACCCGCTGGATGAGAGACGCACGGGACCGGTCAATGTGGCGACGCCTGGGGGAGGCCTATGTCCAGTAGTGGACGTCTTTTGGCTGAAATGATGATGATGAATGATGATGGACACCAAAGTATCGTGAACCTGCTGCAGGACTTGTTGAACTAAAGAAATATTCCGGTGTGTATGTTAATGCTGATAAACTCGATAAATGCAGGACATCGATGAATGAGAGCAACGAAAAGGAACTCCGCCGTTAATTGATTGGAATGTTAGTATCCGAAGTTTTTACAAGAAATGCATTCAGTATATGTGCGTTTCCTGCTGCATTAGGCAACACTCGCTGCGTCCACGTGGAACACGATAGACCTGAATTACCCACACATGTAAAAACAACATTACTGCACTACGTTGCCGAGTACGGACTAGAGAAGGATTGGAAAGACGATCACGGTGTTATTTTAGAAGATATTTATTCATCAATACTTAAGAGGATGTCGGCGGGACGCTGGATGGAACGTAATCATAAACGTGCGATCGTTCTACCTCCGGAATACAATAAAAATGACTCGTGATGGACACTTAAGTATCGTGAACCTGCTCCGGGACTTGTTGAACTAATGGAACATTCTGGTGTGTATGTTAATTAATGCTGACATACTCGCTAAAATTCAAAGAGTATTATTATTTAGTATTCTAAGTATTGTGTAAAAATGATTACGAATTTCTTATTATGTGAAGTTTTTACTACGTATACATTGAGCATAATATGTACAGTACCAGCAGCTATTTATAGCGATAATGGTTGTCATGTGACACCTAATAGACCTGCATTAGATCTACACGCAACAATAACGATTCAGTTTTTTTTTGATGATTGTGCAAAGAAGAATGGTCTGAAACAATCAAAGAATTTCTTCATCTTTTTTGTTCGCCGAAGGCTAGAAATACTGCAAAACAGCGGCATGGTAAACATGAGTAATTTAGCATGATGCAGGATGTAACTGGTAATACTGTACCACTGTACCAATCGCACGTGTCCGTGCATACAGCGCCACTCACTTGTAATATTGTACGGCGCAGGATGTAACTGGTACTACTGTCTGTGCTACTGTATCAAGCACATGGAAGTTTAATCTCAAATTGTTATCCAATTATGTATTTTAATTACCGTCCTGTGCCCGCGTAGCCCGTGCCGTGACCCGCTATTACTGCTGGAAATAACCAACCTTATTATCTAACTGCCTTATTAATAAAAATACTTAAACCTGGTTTAACTTAGACTTGGTTTATCTCGCATGCCGTCTCATAAGAAATGTACACTCTTTTAAATGCATTGACATTTAAAACTCAACTTAGCACATAATTGCGGATCGATCACTTCTGGAGAAATGAAGCATTAGATGGATAACTATTAAGTTATAATACGGATGACGAACTTATTGTAAAGCAATACAATAAAAAATCAATCAATTTGTATCTATATAAACTCTTTTGCAAAAAAAACGGGCACTTCATATTTTTTTCTCTACTTCAATGAAGAAGGACAAGTAAGAGGTTTTATTAATTTGACGATGTATTGGCATGTTATTTGAAGACCTGGCATGATTCTGTACGTTCCAAATTTAAATTTTGAAATTAACAAAAGGAAAATAATGATTATTGAAGATTATTGTAAAATTGCTTTACTAATGGCGCGAATTGCTGAAACGATTTTATTACTGATTACTAAAATTTTAAAACTTTTTGGATATTTTCTGCAAATTAAACAATTTTATCTTTCTTTTTACATTAAATACCACTTTTTGACATGAGTGATAAAGCGTTATGGGCCGGTAAAATTATAGCCCTACTTGAAGAAGGTTGTTCGCAAACTTACGTGTCTCAGCGGCTAAATGTGAGTCGTTCAACTGTCCAGAGGACTTGGCAACGGTATCAAGAGACCGGTTCGGTCAAAAGAAGACCCGGTTCGGGAAGAAAACTACGCACAGAACCAAGAGATGACCGCTTTTTGGTGAGTCAGGCCTTGCGGAATCGTAAGGCGTCAAGTGTGGACCTGAAGAAGAGCCTTGAAGAAGTAAGAGGAGTAGAAGTTAGCTTGTGGACCGTCAGGAGGAGGCTTTTGGCTGCCAATATACCGCCCGGCTCGGGGACCTAAATTACTCCGTGAGCACCGTGTTGCTCGACTTCAGTTTGCTCGAAACTGTGCTTCATGGACTCTGGAGGACTGGAATAAAGTATTGTTTTCTGATGAAGCTAGAATCTCTTTGTGTGGAGAGGACCGACGCCGGCGAGTGCTACGAAGACCACGGGAACGCTATGCGGAAGTGTGTTTCGAAGAAATCACTCCTTATGGCGGAGGCTCCGTTATGTTTTGGGCAGCAATTAATTCGACGGGGCGTACGGAGTTAGTTCTCATAGAAAATGGAACATTAAATGCACACCGGTACATAATGGAAGTCCTAATTCCATATGCACAACCCGCATTGACTGCACTTGGGGAAGATTCCATTTTTATGGACGACAATGCTCGCCCGCACCGTTCTGGCGACGTGGAAGCGTACATGCAAGAAGTTGGGATCCGTCGTTTAGATTGGCCAGCTCGAAGTCCTGACCTCAATCCAATTGAGCATGTCTGGGATGTTCTAAAGAGACGGGTAAGATCAGTGCAACATGCTCCACAAAACATCAGGGAGCTAAAAAGAGTCATTGCAGAAGAGTGGGAACGTATTCCTCAAAACGTCATTAAAAACATCGTGGAAAGCATGCCCAGAAGGATTCAAGCTGTGATTTTGGCAAGAGGAGGTCACACTCGTTATTAGGTTATTACATTTGTAACTTTATTTAACTAAACAAAGTAAAAAAATCTTCTTGTCTTTATTGCCGACCACTTCTTATTGTTTGGCCGTGTACATCGGTTTTAAAGAATTCATAGATTTTTTTTTTTAATTGCCACAGTTCACTTCACGCGTATTAATTTACACGATTATAAGTATAGAGACTACGTCAAACAATTAAATTTCATTGAATTAACTCAAATCGACCTTAGAACGTAAATTTCCTAAGGTGCCCGTTTTTTTTGCAAAGGAGGTATAATCTACACTAATATTATAAAGAGGAAAGATTTGTACCTATTTTTGTATGTTTGTAATGAATAGGCTCAAAAAGTACTGGGCCGATTTCAAAAATTCTTTCACCCTTGGAAAGCTACATTCACCCTGAGTAACACAAGCTACTTTTTATCCCTGTATTCCCACGGGAACGGGATCTACGCGGGTGAAACCGCGGGACGTCCGCTAGTTATATATATGTTAGTATTAATTGTTTTCAAGTAAGACAGTGACGTTTAAATCTTTATTGGGAATAAAGTTTCTAAATTACCCTTGTGCAATAAAGAATTTCTTTTGTATGTATTGATTCGTTTTTATTTTGTCTTCTATTTGTTGTTATGTTATGTCTGTGCCTCATGCGTTGGCTAATAAACTAAATAAGTTCTCTAGTATTAAATAAACACCTAAAATAATATCTGTCATAATTTAGACACTTATTTCCAAAAATATTGCATGCTGTGATAATAACAATATTCAATAAGAAGTATGTCACTGATGCAATTATTTTGTCTTCAAATGAATACTTACAGCATTATGCAATAGACGGAATTAAAATACTTACTAATAAAAACTTATTCGTACAAAAACGCAATGCGTTCACAAGTTAAAATAGTTAAACTTATGCGGTGCCACCCGATTTACAGACTTGATTTTTCAGAAAATTATTCATGAGGTTACCTAATCTGTGGACGCGGGACTAGGAGTATGTAAGGATCATAGCAGTTGGCGTTCAGTAACCACAGTCTACCTCCATGGGAATAGGGCACACAGCGGGGGTTTACACTCCAGGCCCTGCAGTCTCTACACTAATAACGACGCTACGAATGTCGCTAAGTCGTAAAATCGTAAACTTTCTTTAATAGATTTTCAACCTTATGCTGTTGAAATAAAGCTGAAAATCTATTACAGAAAGTTTACGATTTCTCGACTTAACGACATTCGTAGCGTCGTTATTAGTGTAGAGACTGCAGGGCCTGGGCTGAATCATCTACGAATCTCTACCTGAACAGGTTTTCCTTGCTACGGGCAACCTGTGTCTGGAGTCGTAGTTCGTAGAGCACGAGATAGCGTCACTCATGCACGGAAGGTATAAACACTAAACCTTGAATAAAACGGGTAGGCAATAAAAACTAGCTCTGAGAACTAGTTGGATAGCCTGGAACATTAGGATAGGTATTGATAAAATATTTTTGAATAACTCCAAGTTTTCCATCTCAAGGCAAAGCTTAATGAGCCCATAAAATTTCCACAGCTGGGACTAGGGTGATTTAATTACATTACAGCTTTTAGACAATATTTAGATTTTGCTTTTTCCTTACAGATATTATGCAATCTATAACATGATAGGTTGTTACAGTTGTAGTTTGTTAGCATGATTATTGTATGAATCATTTAAAGATTTAAATATTTGCTTTTCATATCATCAGACAACGTTTGATACCTTATCTGATATAATATCTTTAATTTCACCAAATTAATAAATCATTAAACGGTGGACGTGTGCTCGTAAAGGTGCTTGTTAGTGGAACTGCTCGCTGAGTTTTATTTCGGAAAATAAACACATAAAGGTAAGATTTGTTTTGTTAGTCAAAGTTATCGGGTCAAGGAAGTTACATATTGGGTGTAGTCTGGTTCATTTCAAGAAGTGCACTCAGTTGTCAAACAGCCTGTAAGTATATTGTATCTATATATTATTTCTTAGAAACAGGGGTGGATTTACCAGCAGGTTAAATAGGCTGGAGCCTAGGGTGGCAGATTTAAGGGGTTGGCTTTTGAATTACGCATCCCGAATTTGGAGTTGGTAAGGGTTGTATTTTATAGAGGATGTTTGCCCCTTTCAATTGACACCCCTTTCACCCTGAGCAGACTCGTGGTTTTCTTTAAATTAGCGTTTGAAGTTACGTGCAACGGAACATGTTTTTTCATCAGTATAGGAAAAATAAATATTCTGTGAACGTGAAACGGAACGTTTTCCGCCATTTTGTTATGAATGGTGACAGTTTTGACGTTTGTCATTCCGTTTCTCTTGTAGTTACGTCAATGTTCTTTTGGTGTTTTTAAGTTCGTAGGACGAACCCGCTACTAGGAAAACTTGGATAATACGACCGTCTCGCGACAGTATCCTTTATGGGCGGCATGGGCACCGGGCCGTAGGCCGACGAAGGAGGCCGGCGGAGGCCCGGCACTTCGGGGACAGAAGATATTAGTGTTATATAATACGCGAGCGAAGCGAGCGCGCGTCATGGAGTACATGCGTTGCATGTATGAGTGACGTCATTATTATTATTGGGGTGATTCATCCACTTAGCGGACGACTAGCAGGTTCGGTTCCAAAAAATTGTTTTTCTTAAGGATGGTGCGTCGCCTTTACATGGGAGTGATGCCAGGGCACGGTGGGCACCACCCCTCACCCTTCCCCTGTCAAATGACACAAAAATTTTACCTCAGAATTTTAAAAAAAAAACTACGCATTTGCTCACTTGGGGGGTTGAAGGGGGGGTGTTATATTAGGATGCGTATTTCAAAAGCAACCCCGATTTAAGGGGCGGCAAAGGAGAAGTAGCAGCTTCCATAGAAAATTACCCCACGTCCGACAGCTGAGAAAAATATCTAAAAACAATTATTGAAATGAGTAGGTATTGATAAATTGTATACTTCCGATTGTTATCCTTACTGGCTATCATACTTAGAAATTGCTCCAAAGATTCTTTCAGGCGCAGTATTATCAGATATCATATTACATGCATACCGTCTGCGGAATGCCTGACGCGCAGCAGGCGCGCTTACGTCCACTAGGCCAACGAGGCAGTCACAGTAGGAAACTAGGAACGAGTAGTATACAAGAAATCTAGCTCTATCTCATGCCCACGCTGAAATTTTATTAAAAACATTCGGCCATAATATGTGATGGTCTCCCAATCTGAATTAATAATTGGTTCATGTCAATAGGCTGGCCCCTATTACAAAAACTGTATGTGTAGGTACCTAGTAACAAACAACAAACAAACACACACACACACTAGTAACAAATTAAATGATTAAATGACTGAAAGAATGGCGTTGTCATGTAAAACATAACTAAATGAATTGCAAATAAATAAAATTCTTACCTACCTTGTTCGTTTTCCTGTCACTCACAGTGTTAAATTGACCAAATAATATCAATGAGGTTTTACCAAAATAATATAATATTCTTATCAATGAGGGAAACAATACGAATATAATATTTAGTGACCGGATATAATACTGTGCGCTTGCCGATTAGGTTTTGAATTGAAACAAAACGCGCTTATAATAAATTTTATTATCGGACGTCACTACGTCAGAAATTGACCCGAAGGCGCGCGGCGTTCATTGGTTAGCGACTTGTGCGTATAGTCCGAGAGCTGGCACCAATTTTTGGGTAGGTATTTGAGGCAAGCTGAAAACTTGTCACATACCCCTCCTATATTACCCCAATACGGAACTGCAGACTTGGCTGGTGAGTAGCGGGGCTAAATCAACCCCTATTTTTTTGCCGGAAATCGAGATAAACGGTTTTTCACCCTTAACCTATTCATAATTAAATTTGTTGATCTCCTGGCAGGTAGAAAGTCGCACTAAAATGATGTCTTTTTGAGAATCTCATTTTTCAGTTATACACTTACCTACACAATACTCTATTAAAATTTCAAGCTGCCTCAAATTATTTTTTTTAAATATTTTTTTTTTCGTCTGGCAACATTAAAGCACCGACTAAATCGTCGGGCTTATTTTTTTTTATTCATTAAACATTACACTGCATCGTATAAAAAATGCATATTGTCCAGGGTTGGAAAAAAAACAGTTTTTTTTACATTTTATAAAACAAACAGTTTAAAATATTTTAAACAGGTGTTTTTTTTGTTTTTTTTCCTAAGTTAGTTATCATACATTTTTAATTGATTAAGCCTGATATATTTCACGTATATACTATTTTAAAAACTGCATGACAAAAATTTATCATAATTCAATACATTCTGTGTGTTCCTACGTTCATTTTTAGTAGGGAAATCTCCTAAATTTTTCTTAAAATAAGGGGAATACCCAAAACATATTTTAAATAATCACGTTCACGAATTACGGAAGTTCTGGGAATTCCCCGGGGGACTTTACCGATGGAGAATAGAGCGGACTTTCTTTCTGATTTTTCATTTCACAATAACACAAAAACCTTTGGATTTATTCAAACCGATGTACGAATCAAACTTGGTAACGAGAAAGCTGCAAAACTTGTCACAGTTTTTAAATACCTAAATAAAAAATAATAAATGTTGTCTAATCTGCTAACGAACAAATATGATTGTACGTGGTTGTTTTATAATAAAAATTGTTAACTATTTCTTGATTAGGGATTTTAAATATTAAAAACTGTTTAAATGTCAAGTTAAAAAGCCACTTTAATTATTTTATAAAAATTGTTTAAAGTTGATTAAATAAAGGAAATAAGGAAAAAAATAACTACTTAGTATTCATTTATTTTTGCAATTAAACAATGTTTTCAAACACCTAATAAAAAACTATGTTTTATTTGAAACTGTTTTAAACACTGTTTAAAACACATGTTTTAAACAACTTGTTTTAAACATGCCAACCCTAATATTGTCACAAACATGTCTTCGGGAATAAAAAAATAATATAAAAAAAATGGGGTTGATTTAGCCCCGTTACTCACCAGCCAGGTCTGCAGTTCCATATTGGGGTATTATAGGAGGGGTCATGTGACAAGTTTGGGGTATTATAGGAGGGATATTTATCAAGTTTTCAGTTTGCCTCAAATACCTACCTAAAAATTGGTGCCAGCTCTCGGACTATCAGTAACACGACGGCGCGCGGCTTTTATTGGTTAGAAACTTGTGCGTATTTCTCTCTCTATCTAAATGGGTCCACATTTAGATAGAGAGAGACACAACAGAGACACACATACAGTACACACAGACAGTGATACATAGAGTATTGCGTCACCGCAGTCACCTTAAATGAAATCTGCTTCATTTCAAACTCGGGTTTTCCCCGTTGAGCGGGAAATTTACACGTCGCTGAATTTGTTTAAGATTTCTTTTGTTTCAAACGAATGTCTGAAATGAATTAATGAACGATGATGATGATGATTAATGTCCAGCCTACACTTAGCAAGATGAAATTTTGATCATTTGTCTGTCCATCTGTCCGTCCCGTATGTCACAGCCACTATTTTCGAAACCTATTAAGAAAACACAAACACTATATACGCAAAGTTGAGAGAGTACATGACATCGCCTAAACACTACATAAGCACGGTAATATTATTCTGTATTATTACCATACTAGCTTTTGCCCACGGTTTCGCCCGTGACGATTTTCCACACAAACTATCATCCCCTATTTAACTCCCTTAGGGGTTGAATTTCGAAAAATCCTTCCTTATTCCTTTTCTACATTATACAGGGAACAGGGAACCTCTGTGCAAAATTTCAGCTTTCTAGGTCCAAGGGTTTGGGCTGGGCGTTGATGAGTCAGTCAGTCAGTCAGTCAGTCAGTCAGTCAGGACTTCTCTTTTTATTTATTTTATTTATATAGATAGAAGATAGATTTATACTGTGACATAAGCAAACCAAAATGTCATAGATCACTTATGTGACTACATTTTGATAAAGCATAATGGTTCTCCCTAACAACATTGCAGAATACTAATTAATTATACTTGTTGTTGTATTGTCCTCGATGATTAGGAAGACTAGTGTAGTCTCGGCTTTTAAGTCACCGACGCCTACATAAGTTTAAAGAAAAAAGTTTCTTTCCGAACGCAAATGCCTCCTGTCATCCGCTTCTGAAAATAGGTTCATTCGGATTTTATGTCATACCGGCGCCATTCTTTCCAATTATTTTTATTTATTTTTTAGGTTGATAAGTCTTATTTTAACGTTTAAATGGGAAAATAAAGTTGGTGTTAACAAAGTCGAAGCTACTGAAGATATTAAAGATATTGCGGAAAGCGCATAAAATGCTATTAGCTCTGTTTTGAGTGCTAGAAGTAAGAAACCAAAATGGCTTCACTTGTGTGACCTTAATTTGTTTTTTGCCTACTGCTGAAGAATTGGAATCAAAAGCCTAAAGCTCTGTTATGTGGCAATAATCGCTACATCTAAAATATTGTATGTTTTTTATGCCTTGCGCTTTGCACGTACCTATTTGCAACTAACGGCATGATTGCCATGTGGGCACTACATCGGAGTACAGAGAGTTTAAAATGTTTGCCCTTGTTGGCTATTAACATGACCTGAGACCGCTCCGTTGGAACTTGCAACGACTATGAAGCCCAAAATGGATACATTATGAACAACTTGCCTGGCCTTATGGCCTACACCGCCAATGCCGTAAGCAACCTGGGGGGTGTTCGGTAGGAACACACGCGGTTGACTGTTCTATTATAACCTGCAAGGAAAGTGAACGACTTGCAACGGACTATGAAGTCTAAAATGGATACATTATGGACGACTTGCCTGGCCTGGGACGTCTTGTGGGGGCGTACGCGGTCTAAAAGGCTATGTCGAGAACTCAGCAACCTTCACAGGGTGCTCTGTGGGTGTACCGTGGTTGACTGTTATATAATAACCTTCACGGGAAGTTTTTTGGGAACTTACAGGTTATTTATGTGTAGTTGTTCTTCAACATGCATTATGTTTTTCTTCGAGAAGGTGAAATACCATAGGAGGTCACCTTATGTGGGTGAAGACAGTAAAATTGTCCCTCCACAGTGATTAGAAAATATCCTCCCGTTATCGGTTGAGAATGATTGCCCGGAATTGGTATATGGATAACCACAATAGAAGTTGAAAATGCAGATCAAGAATTAAATGAAGTAAGTACCATAGAAAGAATTATTATATAATCAAGTTTCTTGAAATACTTTATGTGGATATACACCCAGAGAAAGAAGAGAAGATTTACATACATTACATACAAGCTGAATCTACCAACCCGCACTGGGCTGGTGTGGTGGATTATATATAGCCCATCCCTCTCCTAGAGAGGAGGCCTGAGTCCCTACAGTGGGAACATTATAGACCGATGATGATGATGATGAAGAAGCTGAATGATGCTTCTGTTATTTGTGTATACATTAAGATACAAGCAAGGGGACACAGATCACTCTTATTGTTGGTAAACAACAAAGACATTCAAGAGTTTGTTGCATTCATAGACGGAAACATATATTTTGGGTGAAGACGCTGAGAAACTAATCTCAGAAAAATCTATAAATAAATCTGGTTGAGGATTAAAGATGAGTGTAACATAAAATTCACTCCTAGAGAGAGCACATGGGTGCCCAGAGCAAATGCTCCTAAAATTACCAATAAATTTTTAAAACTGGCGGGGCCCTCCTCTGGCAGATATGCAAAAAAAAAAAGGGGGGGGGCGTCATCAAGAGTACGAGTGCAGCAGACAGGTGGCCAGGAGAAATCATCCCCCTAAATTCACAGGTTGGTGGACTAAAATATAATTTATGATTGGAAACTAGTCACTCAAGCGACCCAGTTATTCTTAATTGGATGGTGGTGATGGAGTGATACTCCTCTAGATGATAAAATCTCTATACTTCAATTTATTCAGATAGTATCTGAAATAGAGAAGTGAATTGCTTTCATAGCAATGGAATTTTGTTACCCAAAGGCATGTTTACAAAAACAATTTTGCTTACCATTTTTTCCTTGTCAAAGGCACAAAAATATAGCTTTCCGTTTTTTATGTAAAAGGCGTTACATATGTTTAGTTTACTTGGAGATGACCTAGTATACAACAGTATACCAATTTTTACAGAATAATGGTTTTTTCTTGTCACATTGGATTGGATGCTTATTGCATGAGACAAGGCAAATGCTATGTTTTCAATATTATGTTCAGCCCCATAAACATAAATAACAAAAACATTGAAACCCATTACAGGTTTCAAAGGACCCTTAGAGAGGCCTTTTAATTTTTTAAGAGATGTATAATGTTTAGAAAACATGCAATCATCAGAACCAAAGAGAAATGTCATTTCATACCTATCCGACACTGTAAACTTTAGGTTTACTTCTTAATACTATTCACATAGCTTAACAAGTCAAGACAAGCCTTAACATCACTGAAGAGAAAAGAAATAATTTAGAATTTATTGATAAAAAGTCGAATTAAAATTGTTTTTAAGGTTTTAAAACTTTAATATTGTCCAGCCATTACTATAGGATTCTATTCACTAAGAAACTCGAATGGAACAAATACCTTGTTCTAAGAGATAGTTATGGTAAAATAACATCACACCTGTAATCCCCGAAGGATTGGGCAGAGAGGTACCTAATAGTACACCCTCTTTTTTGCCAGTTTGTTTTTATGATAATTATGATATAAACACTGCAATGAATATATCATATCATTTGGCTTGGTCTATAAACATAGCCAGTTCTTTTGAGTTAATAAAAATATTCACAGATGCTTCTCCCGCATGGTGTGGCCCATAGATTGCTATTATACTATGAACTGTAGATTCAGCTCAGTTTTTTCATATCAAAATTGAGTGCTGCCCCTTTTTTCTGGGCTTAAGTGTTCAGTCAGTCATTTACTAGTTATTGAAATTTTTCAAGAATTGAAAATATAACTACAGAATCAAAATTTTTATTTATTAAACATAGTTATAGTAGGTACATAATGGATACATTATTATACTCTTTTTTATGATGAGCTATTACATACATTTCTGAAAAGCATTGGTGCGAATCTAAATAGATGGTTACTTACTCGATATTACTTACATAAATACCAAAGGTAATATTATGATAGCAGATTTTGAATGTGGAAGGGAATCTTAGGTGTTTTTAAATTATCAAAATATTATATCCGTATTGGGTGAACCTCCAATTGATTAATAATTGTATCATGGACTAACACAAAGTATCACACTTATGCATCATGACCCTGGGATCTCCAGGGGTTGCGCTGTGATAAGTGGTGGATGCTCCTTGCCAATACAAGGTGGCAATGGAAGGAATGGTATTGAGACCAATATCATTTATTCTATACTTTGTTCAAATTCTCTATGGCTCTGGAACCTATAGAAAAGATAATTACAGACAAACAACTGGTATTATAGGAAATAGATACCTTACTCAACCATGGTCTTTTCCATTATTTAATTTAATACTTTTGTGATACAGGAACCTGCACTTTACATAATTTCAAATAGTTACATCCCTTTTTTCACAAAAAAAAAAAAAAAAAAACTGGGATTGATGGCAGGAGTATTATCAGGAATATATTTTAGGTTTTCTGGAACTAGTAATGAAGCTGTTGATATTATTAGGAATTCAATAATTGAAAATACAGAATATTAATGCTTGCCTCATTACCTGCAATTGTATAGACAAGACAAGATACTGTAAGTAATTAAAATATTATATGCATTAGCAAACCATCACTGAAGTTATTCAGTCTTTTCGTTTTGAGGATTAATAAAGGTTTTTTCCTCTATTTTCATATTCTGTTAGTTCAGCTCTATCTCTAACTAGAAGACCACATAAAGGTACAGATGAAATATCAAAATACTGTTCAGAGACTTTTTCAAGTTAAGTCCTCCAAGATCCAGAGAATTCTTGGGAATTGGGATGTTTTCAGTGTTTTATTCTCTCTCTACTAGATTACATTCAACAAAGTGATTTACAAATTGTTATCAAGAAAGCGGTAACTATATTACTGTTAGAACCACTAACTGCTACTGTTACCACTGTTGCTGTTATAACTGTTGCTCCAATGAGTTTATGTTTGCACCAACTTATTATTTAAATGTAATTGTACAACTATTGAATAAATAAATAAATAACCACAAGTGGAAAAGTGCAAACAATATCTCTAATATATATTTATTATGTAGTGATTACACAAAATCGTATTACTTTAAGGATTGATATGCTAACTTTTCTGGGCCAAACAAATGCCAACCTTTTATAACTGTTCCTTTCTCTAGCAATGGAATATGGAGTATGAAAGCCCAGCTACAGCTGTGGATATGATAGAAGGAATTAGTTAAAAATTTACCAATAGTGAACAATAGAAAATTCTCTGAAGCAATTTTTAATAACACTGGTAATGATTAAACCTGAACTGTAAAAAATGACTTATTAGTTATTTTATATTCATCTGAATGTTTATTGACTTTAGACAGATGTTTATTAATTAAATGTTTATTGATTTTGTATAAATGTTTATAGGTTTTATATAAATGTTTACCTATTTTATATGAATGTTTAATGTTTTTATATAAATGTTTATTGATTTTATATGAATGCTTAATGCTTTTATATAAATGATTATTGATTTTATATAAATGTTTGTTGATTTTACAACTAGTCTTTAAACATCTACACTAGTCTTCCTAATCATCGAGGACAATACAACAACAAGTATAATTTAATAGTCAAACGAACTTACCTGTAAGTGAAGTTCGATGGTAATTATACTTGTTGTTGTATTGTCCGAAGATGATTAGTCCCACCCGACCCAGAATCTTCATGCTATATAGTCATATGAGCATAAACCCTATGTTGTAAAACCAATAAATTGCTATGAACTTAATGAACCTATTTTCAGAAGCGGATGACAGGAGGCATTTGCGTTCGGAAAGAAACTTTTTTCTTTAAACTTATGTAGGCGTCGGTGACTTAAAAGCCGAGACTACACTAGTCTTCCTAATCATCTTCGGACAATACAACAACAAGTATAATTACCATCGAACTTCACTTACAGGTAAGTTCGTTTGACTATTAAATTATCTCTCGTAAGCGTGACGTATGCGTTGCTCCAAAATTGGCCACTGTTATCACCAGGAAGAGGACAAAGTTATACAGTATGATTTTCTGTCTTTTTTACGCAGTAGGTCCTACATACAACTCAAACTCGCACACATACAAACTACACTTACAGACACAAATGTTCGTGGTATATTATGTATGCCAACATTCTGGAATCATACTGTGCTCGATTCGCAAACGCGAGGTCGTGCGTTCGGGAATAATTATATTTATATTTTTATCGGTGAAGCCATTTCTGTGTATTGACTCATTTTAACAATAACAAGAGTAAAGAAATAACTTAAAATTCATACAGTGAAAATATTGTGAACATGAATGAAGGAATACCTGAAGAGAAGGCAAGTATTTCTTAAACGTTGATAAAAAAATAATCTGTTAATCCATACATTTTGTTGTCAAAGTAGGACCTCTCTAATATTATTGTGTGGGTGTTTACGTGATTTTTATCAACTCTTTTCCGTGCTATGTATTAACAAAGAGTTATCCTAAGTACCTACCTACATATAACGTAGTTTTTTTAACAACGTTTTTGAACTGCAATAAAACTAGTTCTTTCTCAGTGATGATTTAGGTCAAAAATATTATGAAAGACATAATGAAAATGAGATTCTTCTCGTCGTTACCATGTTTACGTTATACAGCAACTATTTTTCTGATCTACATATCTCAAGGCCAAGAATAATAATAGCAATCGATATGTTTACCTTGACCGACACACGAGTTCAAGTTCACCGGACTACTGACTGACATGTTGTTAGATATATAATATTATGTATAGTACCTATATTTGGTTTGTTGACTAACTTGTTGTGATGGTCTAGTGCTCGCGAGTGCTACTGCTGAGCTTGAGGTTCTGGGTTCGATCCCCAGGTCAAGCAAAGTACCTATATATTTTCCATTAGGAATTTCTTAGTAGCATAAACTAAGTCTTTTGGTGAGTGTCTAAGTCGGTTGATGGCAATAGGCTCGCCCCCTATTACACGGAACTTAAACAACGTGCGCAATGTGTTATGATAATTTTGTTATGTAGGTATGTGAAATTCTCAGTAGCGGCCGGTAGTCTTGATTTATGCTCGATTGATGGCAAAAGGCACATCCCCTATTACATGGGGTTCAAACATAGCTGGTGAAATGTAGGTGTACTAGTAACTGTACCTAATCTTTTTCGGAAAACCGGTCTAATATTAAGATTATTTTATTTCCAGATGGATAGAATTGACTATATAGATTATTATGAATACCACGTCGTAAAATTCTTGAAAAATCCTTTCAAAGATGTAGAAAGAAGCAGTTTTAACCATATCTGCGTGCCAAGGTCCTGGGTCAAGTGGTGCAGTCGTGACAATAAAATAGTGGAGGTTTGGTACCCCACTCAAAATCTAGGCAACATCGAAGAAAAAGTTATAAATGGAGAAAAGAAATCGGAGCAGTGGGAGTCCTTTTTTTGCACATTGGAATATAGCACTCGTAAGATATTTTTCATATTTTGGTGTGTAAAATCGTTAAAAAAACTTTCTTACGGTGAATGCAACAAAGCAGCCCGTAAAAATCGAATTGTCTTACGTTTTTTGCAATCTGCCGGCCAGTGTCAGGTTGTATCTACACTAATATTATAAAGAGGAAAACTTTGTTTGTTTGGTTGTAATGAATAGGCTTAAAAACTACTGGACCGTTTTTTAAAAATTCTTTCACCATTCGAAAGCTACATTATCCACGAGTAACATAGGCTACTTTTTATCTTTGTTTTCCAACGGGAACGGGAACTACGCGGGTAAAACCGCGGGAAGTCCGCTATCTTCTATACTTATAATAAATCTGTAGAGAGGTCAATTCTGTACATGATATATATTTTCAAAATAACTATCAGGGGGTAATTAGTGATCGATACTGATGCCAAAAATGCAATCAGTAAAATTTTTGTCTGTCTGTCTGTCTGTCTGTCTGTCTGTCCTCCTGTCTGTATGTTCCTTATAGAAACAAAAACTACTCGACGGATTTTAACGAAACTTGGTACAATTATTCTTCATACTCCTGGGGAGGTTATAGTATACTTTTCATCACGCTACAATCAATAGGAGCAGAGCAGTGAAGGGAAATGTTGGGAAAACGGGAGAAGTTGCTCCATTTTTTAAGCTTCCGTCGCGTGTGCAGCCTTAATGGTTGAAGCTACATAGAAATCATTTATGACGGAAATGTTCTACATAAAATTATCTAAAAAATATCCCACAACAGCATATGTCTATCTTTTATGGTTGACTCACAATAACACGTGTAATTCCCGATAGCTTAGCAGTTCGGAGCTTTCTGATTATATTTGTTTACTCTTACGTTTATAATACTCTCACTCATCCCTAATTATAAGAAGTTAATACCTATCAAAAATACCTATTCAATAAAAAAAGAATCATAGTAATCGGTACAGAAACATCAAACTGAACCAAATATGAAATACGCTCGACTGAGCCGTCCAATTTTGACAGCTGCCATACGCCAAACGTCCGGGGGACACAATTGCGACCCGTAGCGGGACACAATTGTGTCCCGGACGTTTAAGATGATTTTTTACAAAACATCTATAAAACGTCCGGGTATCAAAAAAAAACTGTTTATAGCGAGAAATGCAGGGTACGATACACATAATATACTATATACCGACTCATATCGAAAACGCACACAAAAAATGTTTAAGTTGACACTAAGAGTAAAATTTGGGTAAAATTGTTGGACGTAATAGACTTTTACGTAGCTTTTTGTAACATATCGCAATGTTACTTATATATTATTAAAATAGATTATATAAGCTATTTTTTGATACCAATACATCATTACTTGGAACGTACAGTATTAGCACAATAAATCAAAACAAATACCCATTCCCGTGTCCCGCCGTACTTAAAAATTTGGAACGCAAATTTTAAACACGTGAAATAATAGCTATTTTCATCATATTTGTTTGGTTTAAGTCTACTTTTACATTAATAATGAGCTGTTTTTTCCTATTATATCAAGTATTTTACTGATAAAATACTATAACATACAGAAACTTATCGAAATAACCGGCACGAACCACGCCAATACGGGTTAAATTTGAGTAAAGTATTTTGTTTATAAAAGTTTTTACGAAACATTTTGTAACATATCTCAACGGAACTTATGTATTATCAAAATAGATTATATAAGCTATATTTTGATACCAATACATCATTACTTGGAACGTACAGTATTAGCACAATAAATCAAAACAAATACCCCTTCCCGTATTACGCCATAATTAAAAATTTGGAACACAAATTTTAAACACGTGAAATAATAACTATTTTCATCATATTTCTTTGGTTTAAGTCTACTTTTATATTGATAATGAACTGTTTTTCCTATTATAAGAAGCATTTCACAACTTTAGCACTGAAATATACATTAAATCATGCAATACTTACCAAAACAACAGTTAGAAATTACGCACTTTGTTTACTGTTTTTCATCACTGGTTTAGATAACCTTCAAAACTCCGATTTCAATTGTGTTGGCACATAAACGATAAGAATTAACACTTCAAACTATTTAAATAAACCTAACACTCAACACAATGGGGTATTATATCACAATCCTTATCAGTCCGACCGTCGACACTTCAAACGTAAACAAAAAATACTGGCGACCCGACACTTGTATAAACAATCCTAACTAATGATGGCGGCCGCTCGGGCATAGAGTATTTGGTATGAAAAGAATCGTCGTTTCATAGAGTAAAATTATAACAGAACAGTTAGTCGATTTTTGAACTTTTTCATAGATGATTAGTAAGTTTTCATGACGGCGAAAAGTGACGTTTGAAAGGGTGTAAATTGTGTACCGGACGTTGGACGGGGTAAGGCAAAAATGTGTAAATTGTGTCCCGGACGTTTCAGTGGATAAGCTGCGCGTGAATACTGAATCATGCCATAAGGATTATTTTTGTGTAACGGGAGCGAGCTTCATTCAATATTTGGCTGTTGATGCGTTCAGCATTCGACCTTATTGACAGACAATAATTGATATTAACAAACCGTGCTTATCAGCGCGACTTTTAGTCTTTAAATAGTTTATTTGAATTTCTTTTGTTGTTATTTTATAAAATTGGTAGTGTTTAAATATTCGTTCAAATTACAAATTATTAATACTTTCGCATTTTATTTCTTTTTAGGGGAAGTAGTAGGTACGCATAGATTTTTAGATACCGAATACCGATAGGTAAGTTTTGGCTAATTTATGATCAATTTTATTTTTGTATTAAGTAGGTAAAAGCGTAGATACTTACTTTTATTAATTATAGTAGTTATAGGTATTTATTTTAAGTGAAATAGGTAAATTAATAAGGCTCAAGGGCAGAATTTTCGTATTGCTGGAGTAGATCTCGGTGTCAGTTGTTTCTCGCATGGTCAGTTATATTATTATTATGTCGCTCTTTCCCGGGTTAGCAGTTCTAGAAATCTTTATGTTCAGGTGCCGGACGGGTCAACTTTCAACATAGTTTACCCGGAAGCTTTGGGCTGAAGTTTTACCTATAGAACGCTATAGGTACCTACTTAAGCCTCATGTGAAAGTGATCTAAACAATATTACCAATACATTAACTTAATAACATACAAGGAGTTACACGCTGACGGAGTCGCGGGCACAGCTAATAATAATAATATTCTGCGGTTCCTTTTTGCGATATTTTTCAACAGTATTGTGGATTGACATATTGTATTTCCCTATTAAAATACGAAAGTTAATCTGTCTGTTACATCAAAACCACTGAACCGTGAGGAAGGACACAATGGTACTTTTTTACGAAAAACGATGGAAACGCGGACGAAGTCGCGGGCAAAAGCTAGTGTTAAATAAAATAGGATTCGCGATCGTAACAAATGTGACTTTTCTGAGTTAATGATTAGAATCACCAATACAACCGTCTCAGTTCATAATAAGTCTCTTGAGTGGCTATTTGATGAAAAAGACATTAAAAAAAAGAATTTCACGGGCTACCTTGAAGCATCAACCTTAATACTACCGTGATGCGGAAATCATCAAATAACCCCCGCTCTTGGGCAGAGCGACAGGGAGTGTCAGACTTCTACTGACTCAAAACCTCCCATGTTCCTTCTTAGCCCTTTATGTCGAGGCCACGGTACCTCTTGTGAACAACCCGCATCCTTGGTCCGTAGGGTGCGGGGCAGTGCCAATAGAATCTATGACAGCAAGCAGGCTTGATAGTGCTTTTTTGAACCACTGCTGCAAGGTTTCGGTTTGGCCTGTCACCTAGCAAGAACCTAGCTGAAATTTGGTATGGAGATATTTTGATACCCGAGAAAGTACATAGGCTACTTTTAAAAAAATAAATAAAAAAAACTTTATTCAAGGGGTTGAAAGGAGTGCAGGGCAGTGGTCCAACTGAGGGGGGTACGAAAATATTACTTTTGGTCGCGATAACCGGCATCGGTAGCGATAACCGACATCCGCGCGGTTGAAACCGCGGGCATCAGCTAGTGTAATATAAGTACATAATAAATATTTAAGGCAGTCTATATAAGTATGTGCTTGCTTGCGTAATTCATCATCAGCCTATAATCTTCCCACTGCAGGGACTCAGTCCTCCTCTCTAGGAGAGGGATGGGCTATAATCCACCACACGGGCCCAGTGCGGGTTGGTAGATGTCACAAATCTTCGATTTTTTGGGTTCTAACACCCGTATTTATAAAGGGTCTGGTTCATAACATCGCGAGTCACTACATCGATGGTCGCTGTATCGACAACGGTCCATCGACGGGTTAATGAATTGACAGTACCCCACATCGATGGTACGCTACATCGACAGTACACCAAATCGACGGTGCGCTATATCGACAGTACACTACATCGATGGTACGCTACATCGACGGTACCCCAAGCCCCAAATCGATGGTACGGTCAGCATCAGAAGTATATTAACATTACTCAAAGTTTCGAAGCTGTTTTTTTAATAAAAACTTGTTAGATATTACTCGTAACTACATGTTATTGGAGTGTAAGGACTATTTTAACGAATAATCTTCTGAAACACTAAAAAGCTGAACATTTCGGAATTTTAATTCTTTTATGTACAGGACTCTAGCTATTATTTTTAATGATTCAGAAGATTTAGAGAATTCTTAGTTTTGCTTTCATTGACGGTTCTAACTTCGTTTAAATTCTTGCCCATTGCATAAAAATATTTGCATAAGTAATTACTTAAGTCCAAGTAATTACTTTGACTTGACTATAAATACGGGGGTAAGACATGCCGGTTTCCTCACGATGTTTTCTTTCACCGTTTTTGAGAGTAGTGGTGATGAAATAAATTACACAAAGTAATGCGCCTGCTTGGGTTCGAAACCACGACCTGCTGTTCGTAAGTCGAGGCCGCAACCACTGGGCCACCACTGCGCTTCATAATACTTGCGTTACTGATGTTTTATTATTGTTTTCGTTTGCAGATTCCTATAAAAGTGCCAAGGAGAAAACCATGGAGAAAAATAATAAAGAAGGTAAATATAAATATTAAATAATTATTTAAACAATCTGTAGGTTTACAGATGTAATAATTGAACACTGTTAAGGGACTGCCTCGATGGTCTAGTGGTGGCAAGCGCTTCTGCTGAGCATTAGGTCCTGGGTTCGATTCCCGGGGTCGTGCATAGTGTTATTGGTTTCCATCAAGAATTTCTCAGTGGCAGCCACGATGCCCGGATTTGTGCCCGCTTGATGGCAATAAGTTCGTCCTCCAATTATAAACATATCTGGCGAAATTTGACTTAAACATATCTGGCGAAATTTGGGTGCACTAATACATAGGACACCTCTGCCTTACCCTTCGGGGAACACAAACATGATGTTATGTTATGTTCTAAGGGGCCATTGTCTCAATTATTACTACTTGTAATACATCTGCTTTTCCCCACATTTTATCGAGATAATTATTATGTGACCCAAAAGTTTGATTAGTAGGAAAATGGAGCTATTTATTTTTACCCTCACAATTTCAACGTTGGCCCCGTAGAAGTGGTTGATAATGATGAGTACAACGACCTCTAAGGGTTTTAGCTACTTCAGTAACATCTTGTATGTTACTGGTTCTACTTATTACTTAATTATATATAATTAAGTAATACTTCATTTTACTTTAGGTCGGACACCACCTGCAACGGTGGAGAAAAAAACAAGCAAAACCACTTCGTCAGTCATTGAAAACGAAGTTACTGTCAACAGTACGCAAGATGCCTTACCATGGAGCGTATCAATTAAATCCACAAATAAAATTACACTTAAAAGAAAGACAAACGATTTTGACACATCATCTCATCTTAAACGTTCGAGAGAGAATGAGCCAAGTGAATCTGTTGACGAGGTCGCGGGACCATCTAGTCAAGCAATCAGAAGTAATAATCAGACGGTAACTCATAAAAAATCTAATGGATACCAGTGTATAGAAGAAGCACCAGTTGTAAAATCTAATGATAGAAATAGTACAGAGCAGAAACAATTAATAACTCAAAATGCTTCAACAGCGAACTACTCCTTGGATCCCAAATTAATCGCCCAGTTACCAATACTTGACAAATGTTGTGCGTTAATAAAAGAACTGGAAAAGCGTTTAGGTTTTCCCTTGGTACGAGAAATAATTAATAAACTCTTAAATCTAGATTCTGACGATGATAATAATGATTGTGGTGAAAATGATTGTAAGGATGGTGATTGTAATGATGAGGATTGTCATGAAGATGTTTGTGACGATGATATTGGTTTAATTGATCCAATAATAAAGGAAGTTGTTCCTCCGAAATACAATGTTAATGAATCAGAAGACCATAATGAAAATAATGAACTATCTAAGAATAAAAGTCCTCAACCAATTAGAAAGATAGCTCCAAAATTGGATGCTATTGTCTCAAAAGTAGTTGATCTTGATGATAGTGGTGTTGATAGTGAACGAAAAAAGAAAGAAAACATTTTTCCTCCAAGTAAGGAAGTTGTGTCTCCGAAATACAATGCAAATGAATCAGTAAATCGTGATAGAAATAATTATAATATTGAACTTCAGAAGACCAAAACTCCTAAACCAATTAAAAAGGCACCTCCGAAAGTTGCAACCATGATGCGGAAAGATGATCCTGATTATGCTGGTGATGATATTGAACGAAGAAAAAAAAAGAAAAGTCCTCTAGAACGAAGAACCAACGAATTTACTA